>OX336389.2:1148903413-1150197413 GCA_946902985.2 Meconema thalassinum
TAAGTATACGGAGTATGGTATTTACGAAGGAGGTGAAGCAATGCTTTGCGGCGCTTGACCAAGTGTATACATTCGTCGTCCCACCAGGGGATGTGAAAAAGGGCTTGACCGGATCGTTCTCGACAAGGAATGAGTGGATGATAAGTGTCAAAATATCTATTAATAATGGTAATTAAGGATTCATAAGAATAGCGTACAGGCGGAGCGGCATGGCAAAAATGTTGTTGGATATATTCAGAAAACAACACTTCATCAAAATTTTTAAACTGTCGAAAGAAGCGAGGAGTATGCTCAGGGGGTGGGGGCAGGTGTATAGATGAACCGGTAATGATGATGGGATAATGATCACTGAGATGTAGATCTGGAGTTGTTTGCCAATAGAACAGGTGTGCGAGAGAAAGGGATACAAAGGTTAAGTCGACAGCACTGGGTGCTTGCTCAGGGGCAGAAAGACGGGTAGGGGAACCATCATTAAGAAGATGAAATGAAGCAAGTTATCATCCTTTATTAAGACAACACTGAAAAATGTCATCAGCATCAATGTCCCTAGATATTCAGTTTTTTAAATTCTCCCTTTCCTATGGTCAAATAACACATGAATGTTCCCTATTTTTCTTAAGGGGATTCAATGATCTTATGCTGAACTAATTAAGAATAGGGCATGTACCCCGACCCCTTAAAATATGAAGTTGTCAGGATAAAAACATGTCCATAGCCATCAGAAACTTGAGAACATTGAGATCAGGAGAATGTTGATCGACCATGGATGCAAGACCAGAAAGTCTTAAAGAGGAGTGTTTCATTTAGAGGCTTGGAACATCATGGTCAAGACCCCTGTACTTGGGTGTGTGCTCAATTTGTTTGAAAACCCGTTGACAGATAATAAGTTAATCTGTGGCTGGAATCCACTCCGTCCTATGCTAAGCTGCGAGTACTGGGCACCATTAGTGTTCTGTGACTACTGTATCAATTTCTGAAAATTGTGTCATAGGCCTATGCATAGACAAGTCGCTGAGAATGTTCTCTGAATGGTGAATACCAGTAGGCTAGCCTACTTAGCTGCCTCCTTCACTAGCATTTCCAGGCACCTGGTTAGTTGGTAAAATGAAATAGAAAAATCACTTGAATGATTCAAGTTGTCCTTGATTGCCCTCGAGGGACAGTGTACCCCATTCCAGATCTTAGTTCAGAATTAGTTTCCTTGACGGAGTTGGAGAAACAGTCACAATACCTATGGTACTACTAGACCTAGTACGGTACATGTAGATGGAAGCAACCACTAGGTAGCTTATGTTCCATTAGTTGGGAGTGTTAGGGAATGGGAGATTGGTTCAACATTTCAGCCTATGTTGTTGTATATTTCATTAATATATGAGATCTAAAAGTGTATCATAGGAATATTAAAGCAAACCATAATATATTACCAGTTGGTCAATTGGATACAACAATTCAATGAAACATTCTGTTAATAATTAGGAAGTGTCATAGGCAACCAGAGAAGCGACACAAGAAAAAACACCCGAGTCTTCCAGGCAGTTGTCATCAACTGTATTTCACATAGAGAAGAATGACTAAAATGGTTCCTCATGAAAAAAACAACTGGTCAATGGCTTGAAAGACAGTAGTAAGGACTTATACATGCAGTCAGTAAAAGTGGAGTTAAGAAAGATGTCTGGAATATTTAAATCAGTAGTTGATAGCCATGATTTTTAAAATTACCCTAGTTAATTGCACCTTAATATGATTAATAGCCTACCGGTATGTGCAAGATTTTAAATGGTATGTTTTCCTGTGAACCAAAAAACAGCTCTTAACATGGATTATGTTCAGGTTAGGCCTACAAGTTATTGGGAGGGAGGTTTATTTTACATACCTGTTGCACATAAAATGAGCTTCTGATTAGAGCTCTGTGGGAATGTTTAAATGGTTTGATGGTACAGGATTTATCAAGCCTCTTTCTATGCATCTTTTAAAAACATTTTAACAATTCATAAATTACTGTCATCATTGCTAATGCTGTAATCTGTCATGTTTATTTATGCAGCATGAGGAATTAGGAGATATAGTAGGATAAAATGCAACTGTGTCATGGAAACCTAAGATGTATTTTTATTTCTCAACTTTATTTTCTGTAGACTCCAATACAGCCCACCACCAGGGGGGAAAAAAAGTGTTGGTGATGTTTAATGAGAGCAAATCTTGAAATACTGTGATTTAAGTGGTTGGTATCAAAAGCTGTAAAGGAAAAATGAAAATGTGAAGTCACGCCCAAGTTTATGAAGCCTTGCCAGACTCGGCTGAAATTATCTTCGATGCAAATCAAGTCTCAATAGTTAAAACTTTAGGACGACCTTTGACATGAGCACTATAATAGGCCTACATTTAGGATCGACATAGCCTGCAGTAGGTCTTGTGCTACTGTATGCACCTGGGCATGTTTAAAAAAAAACTCAGCCTGCAGGTTAATAAGGTAGTATATTACTATAAATATATCTCAAGCAAATCCAAGAAGTTACCAGACTGAGAAACTACATATCAATATTTAAACAAAAAAAGGGTGGCAGTGCAAACTGCACTTTTAATCCTTGCTTCATTAGTTAAACCATAATATTTGTACATAAATACAGTAAGGACTTCACATTACAAACGGCCACTTAAATTATATGCCTTATTAGGCATAACCTACAAATTACATGTCATGAAATTGGTAAATATAAGCAGACAGCAACATCAATATGCAATGGTCTATAATGTAGTTTTATAGTGCACAAAAGGTTATTGTACTGAATGTATTTCGAACTGATGAATAAAACTGGTGGAAACGACAGCCAATTGATTTACATCCATTACATCCAAAGAAGTAACCACTTTGGTAATTCTGCACGCCGTGAGAATATGCCTTTTCGTAACTTTTAACGAGGTATATTATTGAAAATATAGGATTTATGATTTACATACCTTTCTTGGAGTTGTTGGGAGTCGTTTCACGATCTCAACTACAACTGCCGCACCTCAATAATGTGTTTTTTTACGAAAATAAATAATTTTTATCGTGTTCGTTTCACTACGGACGCCATCTTGGACACTCGACAGACGGAAATGTGACTACGTTACCAACATGTCGCATACAAAATTCACCATTCACCATTTCACACGTAAAGACGTAAAGTACTGCCTGGCCGAAAATTACTGCTAGTACCACAAGCAAGGGGGTCTGGGGCGTAAGCCCCAGGTTAGGTTTGTTTTTGTATGTAAAACATTAATAAGATAGAATTTATGTCCGCTACTAGGTTAGGTACTGCCTGGCCGAAAATTACTGCTAGTACCACAAGCAAGGGGGTCTGGGGCCTAAGCCCCAGGTTAGGTTTGGTTTTGTATGTAAAACATTAATAAGATACAATTTATGTCCGCTACTAGGTTAGGTACTGCCTGGCCGAAAATTACTGCTAGTACCACAAGCAAGGGGTCTGGGGCCTAAGCCCCAGGTTAGGTTTGGTTTTGTATGTAAAACATTAATAAGATACAATTTATGAAGTAATTTCACATGCCACACAATCCATGGTTAAAGTACGACTGACGATTTGGATTTGGCGCAATTATAAATTACATTATCGACGCTCTTTTGTTTCTTTGTATACACGGTGCGAGATAGTACCAAACGCGCGGGGTTGGCATTCCTGACATAGTGACAAGATGTCTACCAGATACTTCATTTCAACTATATAAGTATTGTCGCTATTTGGGATGGCTGGGTGGGTCTATGACAGCGGACGAGTCAACATCTATTAATTTATAATCTCCAGATACCATTACTACAGGTACTTTGGCTAATTTCATTACTAATTTTTTTATACACATATTCTCACGGTGTGCAGCGCTACCGAAACTTTCAGTTGATTGGCAAGAGTGTTGATTTGTACTTTTATTTTCACAAATTTTGATGAACAGTGTCACGCTTCAATTTAAATATAAACGCACATACAATTCCTCATCAATAAGTGATTTGCACTTCATACTGTCCTGAACTGGAATAGATTTCTAGCAATTTAATTGATGTAGAAATCTATTCCTCTCGCCACCATGTTGGTGATAATTGTAAACAAACCCGCGGGCAGCCAATGGCTGGTAATAATTGCCAGCCAATAACAAGCCAGGATGATGCGGATCATAATTCACGTTTCACTCTCATTGCGTTTTAACTTGAGGTGAGGAATCAGCTGTTCGTTAACGCCACGGGGTGCCATTATTAAAATTTTGGGAGATAGAAACACACTCTTTTCTTTCCTCCATGAGTGTGCCGCGCTTGCCAGCTGAGGGCGCGTCTGTTATTTGTTTTTCCCGGCAGACAATGTTTTATTGAGACAACTGCAGACTTAGATAGACTTGTATGAACGTTGACTGTCCATTACTGTTACGGAAGAGAGGTCGCTATTAAAAGAATTATTTTCACTATTTTTGATACAATCACGTTATGTTTGAGGCCATGTTTAGCCACACATATTGGTGTGCACTTTATGTAATAATCAGATGTTATAGGAATTCCTTCGCGTTAGTGTGAATTTGTAAGACCTGACCAGATGATGTATAAGGCTAGTAATGATGTTATTGTTGTGTCTTGCGAGACCCTTTTGATGATGGGGTGATGATCACCCACTTTTGGTATATTTTTTCCGGCAATGAAGTTTGCTTTTTCGACTCATTGACCGAAGGATTAGTGATCCGTGGGCTGCAGGTATCCGCCGTCGATTGGCGCGTGTTAATGGTTGCGTTCACGGTAGCAAACAGTTGATCAACTGTTGAAGAAAGTGTTGTTAACTAATCTTCAAGTTTCAGTGGAAATAACGAGAGTTTGTTGACGAAATAGTAGATCGTATATTTACACGTCCATCACGCTACAAGGCACAAACAACACAAGGAATACTAAAATATAAAATCAATGCTGCCAACTTAAATTGTTAACTACCAACTCCAACACTTCCCCTGGTAGTTAACCTCAAACAATGACAATCCTTTAATTCAACAAATATACCAAAAAATTCAGTTCCTGTTATAAACTAAACCAAATTGAGGATCTTTATGAAACTCTGGGTCTTTGGCCCATTCAATGACTTCGTATTCATCATGTTTCTCATCACCTGACAATTTTCCGTCATCTCTATTTATTTCTGAAGGAGCTGACCTGCCCTTCCCATCTTCAAGTTTGAATTCTTTCAATACCCTTTTAATGTAGTCAGTTTGATGAACAGACATTACTCCTTCCCTGTACTCCACATTCATAGAAAGAAAGTTGGTCATACTTCCTAACTTCTTAATCTCCAATCTAATGTCCAACTCTCCTTTGAACCATTCAACCCGTTCTCTTTTTCCCCAGCATGCCAAGTCATCAACATAAACACCAATGAACAGATCCTTATCTTTGTTAACAAACACACATGGATCCTTCACCAGAGGTTTCAAACCTAATTCTGACAAATTCATATACAAGGTCGAATGCCATTCCATAGCACTTTGTTTAAGCCCATACAAGCTTTTGAGCAATTTACACACTTTATTTTTATCCACCTCAAAATATTTAGGTTGTTCCATGAAAACTTCCTCATTCAACTCACTGTGCAAATATGCTGTGAGCACATCAATATGTTCCTGAACCCACCCATTAATGACAGTTATGGCCATCATCAGTCGAATCGTTTTTCTTTTAATTACTGGAGCATAAGTTTCATTAAAGTCTACCCCTGGCACTTGGGAAAAACCTTGT
This sequence comes from Meconema thalassinum, assembly GCA_946902985.2. Taxonomy (NCBI): domain Eukaryota; kingdom Metazoa; phylum Arthropoda; class Insecta; order Orthoptera; family Tettigoniidae; genus Meconema; species Meconema thalassinum. Next base: position 1,148,909,172 of record OX336389.2, read on the forward strand.
GCTACCAATCTCGCCTTAAATCTATTAACAGTACCATCTGAATTTCTCTTAAGTTTCAAAACCCACTTACAACCCAACACATTTCTACCAGAAGGCCTGTCAACCAAAATAAATGTCCCTTTACGTTGGATACTGTCTAACTCGCTTTTCATTGCATCTCTCCATTCATCAGAGAACTCCCCATTCAATGCCTCACTCACACTCAACGGTTCTTCGATATAATCAGCAACATATACCGACAAATTACAGCAAGAACATTCTTTACGCTTCCTTAACCTTTCACTCCTTCTCAAAACGTTCTCATTATTTTCAGCCTCAATCACATTTTTATCATTCTCTTGGACATTGCTTTCAATCTCAATCTCTGACTCATCACTACAATAATTTCTTATCATAACATCAGTTTGAACATGCTTAATAGTAGGCCTAACCTGTTCTACCATGGGAAATATACTTTCATCAAATTTTACATGATACCCAATCACAAATGATTTAGTCTCAAGATTAAACAATTTATACCCTTTCACATTGTTTTCATAACCTATGAATACACATCTCACTGCTCGGGGCTGAAATTTACCTACTTTCTGAAATAACCAAGCTTTACAACCAAATGCACGTAACCTTGGATATTCTTTTTCAGCACTCTCTCCCTTCCACATTTCATATGGGATCTGATTCCCAATAGCCCTAGATGGACATAGATTCCTAGTAAGGCAAGCAGTGTTGGCTGCTTCAGCCCAAAACGAATCTGACAAACCTGACTGCACTAACAAACACCTTATCTTATCTTCTGCAATCCTATTAAACCTCTCTGTTCTGGAGTATAAGCTACCGTCTTTCTATGACCTATCCCATTCGCTTTCAAATAGGTCTCGAATTTATTACCACAATATTCGCCACCTCCATCTGTTTGAAAGCATTTAAGTTTCAAGTCATGCATTTTTTCTACTTCAACTTGATACTCCAAAAACTTTGAGAAAGCCTCACCTTTACTTTTCAAGAATTTAACAACTGTAAATCTGGAATAATCATCCACAAAACTCATCATGTATTTATGACCACCATTTGATTTAACAGGAGATGTTAACAAATCACTATGTACCAATTCCAGTGGTTTACTGCATTGGCGTTCACTCTTCTGCGGGAAACTACATCTAGTCATCTTCCCCAGAACACACACATCACAACTCTTATTCTCAGGGCCGGTTCCATCAACCTTGTGTTAAATTTGGCTAACAAAACGTTAGTTAACGAATCGTTATAATTTTAACAATCTGTTAAAGATTACGTGTTCCACAAAACTTTTTAACAAGTCGGTTAACAAACGATGCGTTAAATGTCACTTGCTGTAAGGATCAAGGAAGCAGTGAACGGCATGGATGGTTTTTCAGACTTCTGAACTGTGTCTAGTCAACTTGTATTCATTTGTTTGCTATTCGCGAACTCAAGCGACGGTGCTGCCATTATCTGGAACTAGCGTAAGGGCGATGGAAACATAAACAAGCAAATGCTATAACATGTGATTTGAGTAGATGGGTGTCTTTTCTCGTATTTTCAGTTATTTTTATAATAATTGAGGCAAAGAGATGAGTAATTTAATTGCTCAGTTCCACTGTGCTCTTCAAATTCAACAATTGCCATATCAATGCTTTACTCCCATAAAAAAAAAAGTTTTCAGACGGAATGGAGTAAATTAGGCCTACTTCGCGTCGCAAAGCCGATTTCAAAGTACTGTATATGATCGTATGCGGCTGCCATTTTACAAAGGAGAATTATTTATTAATAAATACTACCGGTAATGAATTTCATAAAATAACCAGTACCCTACATTCTACCCTGCATTACAAGCTAGGCGACTTTTAGCAGGGTCGATTTGACAGCTGTTCTTCCCATGTGACAAAAATTGCTTTTTAGGGGTCGCTTTATCATAGGCCTACATGTGGTTGTCTTTTTTTAAAACTTGCCCCATTCTTGCTTCAAATCTGTGAAGCTCACTTTTTCCAATAATCAGGTGCCTATTCTACAAATGTTTGATCTTCTCTACTCGCTTTGTAGTTTTTGAGCTCTCTCAGAGCTTTGTAAACTTCTTGGATTGTGGGTGGGTTTATGTTTTCCGATGGTGTTTTAATAGTGGTGTCTGTATTTCTTTGAAGCAGAACCCATTACTATATATATATATATGCCTATTAAATTTTTTTAAAATCTTTATGGTCAACTTGTAGGCTATTTATAGATCAAACATTGTGTGTGCGTTTATATTTAAATTGCATTGTGACACTGTTTATTTAAACTATGTGAAAATGAAAACTACAAATCAACACTCGTGCTGGTCAACTGAAAGCTTTGGAAGCAAATCGAATGGCTGTCGTTTCCACTAGTTTTATTCATCATTTGATAATACATTCAGTACAATAACCTTTTGTGCACTATAATACTACATTATTGACCATTACGTATTGATGTTGCTGTCATAACAAGCTATATTTACCAAATTCCATTACATGTAGGCTAATTTGTAGGTTAGGCCTAGGCATGTCATTTAAGTGGCCGGTTGTAAGGTGAAAAAGTCCTTACTGTATTTATGCACAACACATTTGGACAACCTATATCTCTCCAGAAACTTATTTTCAGTCAATTGCAACATGTCATTAGACCTTGGAAAGAATTCTTGTTCTGTAGCATTATTCAAATACGGTAATCAAAAATAAATGATACAATAACTGAGCAGGAAAGGCATGCTGTATTTGCTTGTAAGCATTTTTAACACTATGTTAAACTACTTAACTGAGCAAGAATGGGATGTTAAAATAACGGATAGTTTAACGATTTGTTAGCAGTAATGTTGGTTGATGGAACACCATTTTGCTAACATTTCCGTAAAATTACATTAACGTGTCGTTAAAATTTTAACGAAGGTTGATGAAACCGGCCCTCACTCTTTAAACCTGACAAATATGGAATTTTCTGCATAGCAGCTTCATGTGGATGCCCTAACCTTACATGCCACAAATCTGAACTCACTGCTCGCAAGGCTACAGCTTCAATTTCATCACTCATCTCATCTTCACTGACATCAGAATTCGATATACAAGCTACACTGTGATTAGGTTCCAACAAATACAACCCATTTGATTCTAGACTTGTAAACACGCACTCATCATTATACATACCTTTAGCACCTTCTTTGTTAAAGTGAACAAATACATCATTCTTGGCTAAGCGCCCAACTGAAATCAAATTGAATGCTAAATGTGGAACGTGCAAAACATTTCTCATCTCAAGCACATTACCACCACACTTATCAGATAATGCAAGTTTGACAATACCTTTTCCACTAACTGGGAGTTGCCCTTGTCCAATCTTAACATTGCCCTTACACTCTGAATAGTAGGAAAACAACTCTCTTTTAGACGTCATATGTTCTGACGCTGCCGAGTCAAGGTACCAAACATCAGAACTGTTCATTGACACCATTGCGAACACACTGATACAGGCTATAGTCTTCCCCGTTTTATTGGAATTTCCATTGTCGTCCCTTTTTCCATTATTTGATTTCATTTTGGTACAATCTGATGCCCAATGACCATACTCGTGACAGTTAAAACATTTAACTTCTGGACAAAACTTGCTAATATGCCCTAACCTCTGACATTTGTAACATTTAACACTATTACTATCACCAATTTTTCCACTCTGCACACTATTCTTCTTACTGTTTTTGTACACTAACTTGTCATTCTTGCCTTTCTTGGAGATGAGTGCACTTGATGCGGAAGTCTCCTGTGCGGCTTCTAACTGGGTCCGGCGTCGCTCCTCGTCTAGAAGTCGTCCTTTAACCTTCCGTGTTGTAAGATCCGGCTCCCTCAGTAGATTTTGGACGAAGGTCTCGTACTCCTCCATCGGTAGCCCGACTAGCAGGAAGTTGGCCATCATCTCGTCGTCGAATATTATGCCACCCCTGGCAATTTTTTTGTTCAATCTCTGGATACTGGCCGCATACTCTTGCATCGACATATTTGGGGTCTTCGAAATATTTGTCATTTCTTTCAAGGACTGAAGTGCATTAAACTTGGTAGAAGAGACGTGAATTTCTTCCAGAATTTCCCAAGCATGCTTCGCTCTAATACAATCTTCCACATCTAACAAGAAATCATCCCCAACGGATTTGTATAACACCGACAAAGTTTTCCTATTCAAGCGTGCCTGATCCACATTCAACTCGTTCTCATCGAAGCCTGGTTCAATCGCCACCCAACAGTTCTTATCGATCATATGCGCCTTCACTCTCAGTTTCCAGGCGAAGTAGTTTCCATTTGCTAGCTTTGGAATGGAAACGAGGTCTTTGTCATCTCCGTCAGCCATCTTGGTACTGTCGCTGTAACGTTCGCCGGTTCAGTCACAAACACTCACAATCTGTTTTTAAAATTCAGATTTCATCTCAATCTCAACAATCCGTAATTCACGCTCTGATCTACGTACTTCGCACTGCTCTGGGCTCATAACCTGTTGTTAACTAATCTTCAAGTTTCAGTGGAAATAACGAGAGTTTGTTGACGAAATAGTAGATCGTATATTTACACGTCCATCACGCTACAAGGCACAAACAACACAAGGAATACTAAAATATAAAATCAATGCTGCCAACTTAAATTGTTAACTACCAACTCCAACAGAAAGTACGCTGTGAACGCGGTGTGATGGAGCGCTCCCTAAACTTGTTCCATGGAGCGGACGCCATTTTATGGAGCGTAGAAAAACTTCGCTCCATCCACGGAACATGTTTAAATCCAACATGGCGTAGCATGAAGTAGATTTAAAAACAAATGTAAACATTCTTATCTATTGTTCGCGTGATAATATTCAGCTCTGTCGTCAGGATATATATGATGCATTAACTGCAGCTCATACTTGGTTCCATAATCACGGATTTGTAACGTCGGCGAGTAAGAATGCTGCTATCATTATCACCCCACAAAGGCAAGTTGATCGCTCTCCAATTTTATTTGAACAAGGCGCCATTGAGGTAGTTCGTAGCATCAAATATTTGGGATTACATGTTGATGACCAATTACTGTGGTCGCGCCAGGTTCAGATCCTCGCGGTGAAAATTGAAAAACGACTCCAAGTTCTTCGAGCGCTAGCACGGCGTAGGTGGGGGCGGATCCGCATTTATTACTTACGGTATACAAGAATATTATTCGTTCCCAGATGGATTATGGTTGCTTTTTCTATGACATAATGGCGAGTAGTAGGTTGGTCACTTTTGACAGGTTACAGTATCGGGCTTTACGAATTATTTTAGGGGCGCTTTCGTCCAGTCCAACCTGTGCATTATTAGTTGAATCTGGTGAGTTACCATTGAAATTACGACGGAGATTTTTAGCAAGTAAGTACCTGACAGCTAAAATGTCCTTGTCTGCGTCCCCCATTCTCAATAAAGTACAGCTGCTTGTGGAGTATTATGAGCAAAATCGTTTTACACGTCTGAAGAAGCCGGCTTTGGTACAGGCGTATGAAGGCTTGAAAGATTTTCGGACAGATATACTGCAGACACTTAAACCCTTACCATACACGATTCCATATAAGGTCATACAATCCAAGCCAAAAATATTGTACACTTCCTTACCGGCGCTATTCCGGAGCTATCAGCGTTTGCCGCAAGTACTTTTACGATGCTTTCGGGAAATTGTCAATGAATATTCCCAGTATACCTTTTTTTATACAGACGGCTCAAGAATGTTGTCACCAGCTGGCGTGGGAGCGGCTTTTTATGCTCCGGATCGACAGATTATACGAACATATAGTTTGCCGAAATATCTAACGATTTTTACAGCTGAGGTATTTGCCATTCGTCAAACTTGTCAGTATATACGTCAAAACAGTATTTCACCAGCAATGATTTGCACGGATTCCATGAGTGTCCTTCAGGCAATATCGAATCCGAGTAGCTCCGACAATTGGTATGTGTATCAAGTTGCTCAAATGTTATATGAATTTCAGATTAGGGAGCAGAAAGTTATGCTCACTTGGATCCCGGGGCATTCGGGTATACCAGGAAACGAGGATGTCGACCGCATGGCAAAGTGGGCAGCACAGGGGTTTGGGGTAGTTTATAATGTCGCAGTACCTTATACAGACTTTCAGCCCGTTATCCATGCACAGCTACTTCATGAATGGCAAATGATTTGGGCTAGTATCGGTCCCGTTAAGGCGTGTCATTATTTTCCGATACAACCTACGATTCGAACAATACCTTGGTTTCGGGTTGGCAAATATACTAGACGGCACATTATTACCATAATACGGTTACGTTTTCAGCATGCCATGACACCTGATCACATGGCACGCATGGGACTGCGCGAGAATGCGAGTTGTGTGTGTGATAAGACGCGTGGTACACTGAGTCATCTGATGTTCCAGTGTGATGCTTTCAATGAACCGAGAATGGTGATGCTACACAAGTTAAGATCCTTAGGATATACCTTACCATTAAATATGTCCAATATGATGCATAGTCCTGTAGTTACTGATCATCATGGCGCCCAAGAATAGTAATGTTATATGTACCTCCTGTAAAGTTTCGCTGAAGGAGAATGAAAATTTCGTACAATGTGACGGAAAGTGTGGTGAAATGTTTCATCTTAACTGTGCTCGTGTGACGAACGCCGTTTTTAAAGCAATGCTTGCAAATCCGGGCGAAATTCTGTGGCATTGTAAACAATGCAAACATAACCCTAATTCAGTCAAAACAGCTACATCTAGTTTTCAGCCGACTAGGGTCAAACCGGACACCGCAAGCTTATGTGAAGCGGTTAACAATATGCAACAAGTGCTAAAGGATGTTTGTAGCTCTCTGGAGTATCAATCAAAAAAATTTGATGAACTCTTGGAGCAAAATACCGCACTAAAATCTTGCATTGACCAACTCACTCTAGAGGTAAACAACACTTCTCGTTTTGGAGAGAAGCCGAGAAATGGAGGTCACTTCGACAGTGAAGCCAGGAGCTCAGATTGCAGAAGTCACGAACGGGATGATAGGAGAGTGTGCGTCCCTTACTGCAAAGGACTACGCAGTGATCATCGCTGGAGCAAACGACGTCTATAGAAATGAGAGTAAAAAGGTAATCAAAGATTTAAAGGGTACATTGCCATCCATGCAAAAAACAAATGTCATTATTGTAAACATTCCGCAGAGACACGATTTAATTCCCAAGTCATGTGTAAATGTAGAAATAGAGGCTACAAATGGAAAAATTCATAAAATTTGTAAGAGTTTTCCAAATGTCCAAATTGTAGATGTAAGTAAATTAGACAGGAAGTTCCACACTCGGCATGGCCTACACTTAAATAGATTAGGAAAAGAGTATCTTAGTGATGAAATCTGCAAAATTGTAAATTCAAATGGTAAGAATAATTCAACTGTAATATCATTAGAGTGGAAGCAGGGAAACTGGTAGAAGAAGCCAAACGTGAGGTTTGGCATTCACATCTTTTGAAGTCAAATTTAACGGAGTGCAACAATGGTATTTCGGATTTGTCTAGCAACAATAATAATAACAATTATGATAATAATAATGTAAATAAATCACCAACACAAGCTTGCAAAAGTAACAAATTTAAAATTTACCACCAGAATGTCCAGTCTCTTTATAATAAAATTGATTACATAAATCTAATGCTTAAAAATGAACTTAAAGACATCTCAGCACTATGTATTTCAGAACATTGGCTGAAAGAGGAACAACTCGAATTAATTCAATTCCCAGGGTTTATACAAGCTAGTAAATACTCTAGATCTAATATTAGCCATGGTGGTACTTGCATCTTCTTAAGAAATAATTTAGATCATGAACAGATAACAGCTTATGATTATCTAATTATGGAACAGGATTTTGAATTCTCTGCCGTAAAAATTCAGCAGTCTAAGTTAATAATTGTATGCGTATACCGTTCTCCGTCAGGAAAGTTTCCTCTATTTATAGATAAACTAGAATTGTTACTCAATAACATGAGCAAAGTAAATTTCGATATAATAATTTGTGGGGATGTAAATGTGGATTTCTTAAAACTTGATAGAAATTGTGAATTATTAAACCAGTTACTAATTTCCTATGGACTGAAACCTACAGTAAATACACCAACAAGAATAACAAAATTTAGTAAAACCACTCCTGATCAAATTTTTATAAATACAGATAAATATCACCATTCAATAGAAGTCTATTGTCCGGGTTTTAGTGACCACCATGGACAAATACTGAGTTTTGAAGTATCCGAAGTAATCAATAATAATGATAATGGAGTAAAATCAAAGTGCAGGTCATTCACTGAATCAAATGTTACATATTTCAATGACTTATTAAATAAGGAAACATGGTCAGAAATTTATGAACTAGAAAATGTAAATGATAAATTTAATGCATTTAACAGTACCCTAAAACACTATTTTGAAATAGCATTCCCCTTTAAACGAAGAACTGTTCAAAATAACAAAACTAGCAATTGGATAACAACAGGGATTATAAATTCATGTCAAAGAAAGAAATTTCTACACAAATTATATAAACAATACCACACAACACCTGAATTCAATTTATACTACAAAAAATACAATAGCATATTAAATAAGGTAATAAGACTAGCAAAGAAAATGCATAATGATAATTTTATTTCCCAATCATCTAATAAAAACAGGGCTATGTGGTCCGTAATAAAGAAAGAAACTGGAAAATCTGCTAAAATACAAAGGAACATTACACTGACCAGAAATAATAAAGTGATTAATAATCCAGAGGAAATAGCAAACACTTTTAATGACTATTTTCTGGAAATTCCACAAAAATTATTAAATAAATCACAGGTAAATACACTAAATTCTAATAATAAAATAAATATATGCAGTGATTCTTTATTTATAAATCATGTCACAAGTGAAGAGGTAAGAATAGTTATAAAAGAGCTAAAAAATAAATTCTGTGCTGGCATTGATGGCATCCCTGATGCAATTTTAAAGAAATGTGCAGAAAATATAATAAATCCACTTACGCACTTAATAAACAGTTCAATTCTCTCAGGAACTTACCCGGATATTTTGAAGTTATCAAAAGTAATTCCAGTGCACAAAAACGGTTCAAAAGATGAATTAGATAACTATCGTCCTATTACCTTACCAACTGGTATTGCAAAAATTGTGGAAAAAATTATGTATAAGAGACTGATAAGTTTCATAGAAAAAATAAAATATTATCAAACTCACAACATGGATTTAGAACGGAAAAATCTACACAGACAGCAATTTACGAATGTAGTAATAGTATACTGAAATTAATTGACAATAAGGAACATGTAACTGGCCTATTCTTGGATTTATCGAAAGCATTTGATGTAGTTGACCATAAAATCCTCCTTACCAAACTAAATCAATATGGTGTTAGAGGTCTAGCTAATAAATGGATAGAGTCTTACTTAACAGGGCGTAAACAAATAGTAAGCTTGAGACACAAGGATGATGGAACCAAATTACTTAATGAAACATTGTCCAATGAGGGAATTATTGAATTTGGAGTACCCCAGGGATCGGTTTTGGGCCCACTACTCTTTCTTCTATATATCAATGATATAACACAGAACGTTCATTCACATAAGGAAATTTTGTTTGCGGACGATACAACACTCGTAATAAAAGGTGAAACTAAACAGGTCATACAGCAGTCTGCTGACTCCGTTACAGGAGAGTTAACCAAATGGTCACAAGATAATCGCCTCATAATAAACTATAAAAAGTCAGTATGTCTAAATTTCCACACTATACAGAATAGGAATCCTGCGATGCCCAATATAACATTAAATGGTCATCAAATAGAAAATAAATCAGAAACAAAGTTTTTAGGACTATGGATACAACAAGACTTGAAATGGAATAAACATATACAATATCTGAATACTAAACTGAACTCGATGTGCTTTGCGTTACGTATTTTGAAAACCTGCACTAGCATGCACACATTAAGAAATACTTATTTTGCTTATTTCCATTCATACTTAAGATATGGGATCATATTTTGGGGTATGTCGCCAGATGTACTAAGCACGTTTAGGATACAAAAGAGAGCGATTAGAATTATGGCAAATGTAAACTCTAGAGAATCATGTAGACCTCTGTTTAAAGATTTAAACATTCTCCCACTGCCCTGCATATATATCTTTGAAAGTATTATGTTTTTTAAAAAGAATTTAATGAATAAAGATGTTTTTCTTAAAACAAACAATGATGTTCATAGGCATAACACAAGACAAAATCAAAACATTCATATTTCACACACACACACAAGCATATATCAAAAAGGAACTTTTCACACTGGAGTTAAATTATACAATAAACTACCCCAGTATATAAAACTGGCCCCAAAAATAAAAACCTTTGATAGAATGTTGAAAGCTTATCTGCAGTGCCATTGTTTTTACTCAGTAGTTGAATATTTTAGCGTATAGGAGTGATGGAATCTATAACTATATTTTACTTTTTTAATTTAATTTTAATACCTAGCTGTATGTTGTTGTATTTATAGAATTAAGTTTTCATATTATGATAATAGAGTGAGGTGTAAATAGTTGTGCAATAAGATTGTATCTATTAAGATTTGCTATTATAATAAGTTATAAATAGTTATAATCTTAGTAATATATACCTGTTAGTTCTTTTATTTTATGCATGTAAATTCTGACGTGTCCTATATCAAAAATGTATTGAATGCATGTATTTGATCAAATGGAATTAATAAAAATCTATCTATCTATCTATCTAAAGTGGAGAATGGCATGCTTAAAGAACAAAATGGGCAACTTAAAAGGCAAGTTAATGACTTGGAGCAATACTCTAAGAATTACAACCTTGAAATCGCCGGGATACCAGTCTCCGAACAGGAGAATGTGTATAATATTGTGGCTCAAGTGGCAGGTGCAGTTGGTGTTGAAATTGAAACTGATAGGGACATTGAATATTGCCACCGTCTTCCAGCCTTTACGGATAAGGATGGCAAGAAGAAAACGCCCCTCATAATAGCAAAATTGTATTCCCGCCAAACTAAAGACATGATCATGAGCAAAAAACGGAAACATGGAAAACTTCTTTGCACAGATGTCAAGATCAAGGGAGACTCGACAGTGTATGTAAATGAACATTTAACGAAAGACAACCAAAACTTATATTGGCTTGCCAGGAATTCTAAACGGGCAATGAATTATAAATTCGCATGGACCAGGAACGGGAAGATCTTCATGAGGAAAAATGAAAACAGCCCGATTCTACAAATCAAGACTGCAGCTGACCTGCCAACAGTTCATGGGAATCAAGGAAACTGAAGGTATGTTTGCCTGAGCCAAGTGATCAATCAATATTTTAGGAAATTTTGTTTCTAAGTGAGTGTAAAGTAATTATGGAAGTACCCTCAAATAAAACAACTACGGTATGAAATCAGATAACGAAGTAGACCTTAATTTTCAAGATATTACTTCAAAGATTGTAAACAGTACTCAAGACTTGAACAAATTAATTAGCTTTACTGCAGGAATTAAAATCATGCACCTAAATATATGTGGCATGATAACAAATTTTGAAAGTATGCTAGTTATGCTCGATCAACTTGATCATAAACCAGATGTCATTATACTGTCTGAAACTCAGCTCATTGAGGATATACCATTTGCTATTTTAGGATATAATGAATACTTCATACCAACTCAAAATTCTACCCATGACAGCATAAAGATATATGTGCATGAAAACCTCATACAAAATATTACAATATCTACTGTAAAAACACTGAAAGCTGCAAATGCTAGCCTACTCAACTTCAGATATAATAAAGAAAGTTACTTGGTACTTGCTATATACAGATCACCCTCCACAAGCCCAAAGAAATTCATAGAAGAACTAGGAAATACTCTCCAGCACTTGCCTACAGCTACACACAGTATATTAATAGGAGATATAAATATTGATATTTTAAATCCTACAAGGCAATATGCCCAAAATATTAAAAATGAGTATTTAAATGTATTACATGCAAATGGATTCATTTCGTACATAAACTCACCAACTAGAATAACCCCAAAATCCAGAACATGTATCGATCACATACATGTTAAGTCCCACAGAAACAGCAACTTTGACCCTTTTGTTCTGCATACCAGTATCACAGATCACAGTCCTACATTTCTCATACAAAATAAATCTCAAAAATACACTCCACAAACAGGAGAAAATACTTTGAACAATGTAAGAATAAATTATGAAACTCTAAAAAAATCATTAACTAAGGAAACTTGGGAATCTATCATAACTGAACATGATGTTAACAAAGCAGCTGATAGTTTCATTAAGTTACTGACTCAATACATCTCTGAACACTCTACTACCATAAATAACGTAAGATCAAAATTTAAAAAAATTACTCCATGGATCACAACCGGAATTTTAACTTCTATTAGAATAAGAGATAAATTACATCAGAAAATTGTTAAACAAAGGGAGAGGTCTACAAACAGTGATGAGGTCCCAGAAACTGTTAAGAAACATAAATTGTACAGAAACTGGATAAACAGGCTTGTTAAAATAGCAAAAGAAAGGTACTATTCCAAACAAATTATGTCAAACTCCAATAATTCTAAAGTCCTTTGGAAAAATATTAATGATTTAACATGTAGGAAGGGAAATAAATCTTCAGCTGTTGACAGCATATTTATCAGAGACTCACAAGAAACATCCCAACCAGCTGCCATTGCAAACAAATTTGTCGACTATTTTAGTAACATAGGTTTAGAACTTTCTGAAAAAATAAGTAATACAAGAAAGGAACCTGACAACACAAATGCACGTGATAGCACTGCAAAATCTCAACCTCAGTCTATCTTTTTTATACCCATAACAAAATCAGAAATAACAAACCACATAGCTGCTCTAGAAGATAACTCAGCAAATGGCTATGATAATATCTCTAGTAAAACAATTAAGATAATTAGTTCAGAAATTCTACAACCACTGCACCATATTTTTAATTTATCACTAACGAAAGGACAATTTCCAGACTCATTCAAAATTGCCATCATAATCCCAGTCCATAAATCAGATGATAAAAGAGAGTTAAATAACTATAGACCAATTTCCCTCACAACCCACCTCTCTAAGCTACTAGAGAAATGCATCAAAACCAGATTACTTAACTATCTGAATAAGTTCAACATATTGTCACCAAATCAGTTTGGTTTTAGACCAAACACTAGTACTCAAGATGCAATATTCTCCCTTACTGATTATTTGTATAAAGCCATTGATAGTTCTAAAAGAACAATTTCTGTGTTCCTGGATTTAAGAAAGGCTTTTGACACCGTAGACCACAATATACTCATTAGAAAACTTGAAAAGGAAGGTATTCGTGGTACTCCTCAAGAACTAATAAAAAGCTTTCTTTTTAACAGAATACAAAAGGTACGAATCAAAGGTACTCTAAGTAGAAGTGCTGAAGTAAAAATTGGAATTCCCCAAGGAACAGTTTTAGGTCCTATTCTTTTTCTGTTATATATTAACGATTTGTGTAAGCTGAACTGTAATGCGATGATTACCTCATATGCTGATGACACTGTCGTCACAGTCACAGGAACAACTTGGGAGGACACTTTTAATAGAACTCAAGAAACCCTTGCTACAGTCCAAAATGGCTAAGAAACCACCTCCTTACCTTAAATGAAACCAAAACACAATACCTATGCTTCTCACACAACAAAACATTACAACCCACAGACAATTTAACACTGAAGATCCACACACCAATTTGTAACAATGGCGAAAGATGCAACTGCTATACCCTACAGAAGTCAATGAATGCTACATATTTAGGGGTTATTATAGATAGTCATTTAAAATGGAATATGCATGCATCAACGTTGGCCAATAAACTTCAAAAGTTAATTTATATATTTTACAGAATCAGAAATATCCTTTCAGCAAAAGTCTTGAGAACTGTATATTTTGCCTTAGTCCAGTCACAACTACAATATGGAATAAATGGTTGGGGTGGAATACTTGATTCACATTTGGCTCAGGTAAATACCTGCCAGAATTTCATTCTAAAAGTTATGTACAAAAGGCCACCAACTTTTCCAACATGTGAACTGTATCAACAAAGCATGTTGCTTAACATACGACAGTTATTTGTTCAGTCATCAATCATATTTATACATAAAAATATGAAGCTCTTCTCTAATGGACAAAAACTTGAAATGTGCACTAGACTTCAAGACAGAACTGGAATAAATATCCCTCGTCGAAACACACTACTTGGCCAAAGGAATTTAAGTTGTCTTAGCACTAGGATATTTTAGCGTATAGGAGTGATGGAATCTATAACTATATTTTACTTTTTTAATTTAATTTTAATACCTAGCTGTATGTTGTTGTATTTATAGAATTAAGTTTTCATATTATGATAATAGAGTGAGGTGTAAATAGTTGTGCAATAAGATTGTATCTATTAAGATTTGCTATTATAATAAGTTATAAATAGTTTTAATCTTAGTAATATATACCTGTTAGTTCTTTTATTTTATGCATGTAAATTCTGACGTGTCCTATATCAAAAATGTATTGAATGCATGTATTTGATCAAATGGAATTAATAAAAATCTATCTATCTATCTATCTATCTACAATATATTGCCAGTAAATGTGACAAATAATACCCTGAATATATTGAAGAAAAGGCTTTTTATATGGCTCCTTAGTAACTTTGATAGAGTAAATGAACTTATAAATTTTCACCAACATTTTTAAACCAACTCGGTCAGAAACAAGTAATGTATCATCTTCTTTTATTTTCAGTATCCTTATAATTAATGCTTTTGCTATAAACTTTTCTTATTATTATCAGTCAAATACCATGTTGCAAATAAATTAAGAAATTGTGTTCATGAAGCCCACACACAAGTTTATCTTATGTGGGATTCACCCTGTATTTTTGATACAACATCTGTATATGTACATGTTTTCTGTCAGTGAATAAAAATGATTGCTCGTAAAAAAAAAAAAAAAAAAGTTCCATTGGTCGAGGCCATAATGGAATACTTAGATCATCTCCCTTTTATGCTATAATTTAAGGTTCACCCCCCCCCCCCCCACCCTTTTTGTTGTAATGTTTTATGATATGTCATGAAGTATGTATATAACCAAGGAGAAACTGTTCCGCCTAGTCAATACATTTATTTACAACAAGTTATAAACTTGCTATTATATGGTACATGTTTCGGGGCCTCTAGTACTGGTCCCTTCTTCAGCCATAAATTAAGTTGCAAAATCCAGCATAATTAAAGATATCATAATAAAAAATATGTACATAAAATGATGAGTGAATGGATGAAGTATGTATGTACTGATTTTTCTGACCCCTTTCCAAAGTTTCGTGCGTATCAGTGTGCTCTGGAACGTATCTACATCATTATTTTCTAAGGTGAATGATTAGGTTAGTTATATTTCGTCGGTGTTCAAAAACATGGCGTGTGAATGTGATGTGCTACGTTGGTGAATTCTATACAGAAGATATTGGGCGAAGTGGTCAACTGTGTCCACCAACCTTACCACAACAACAACAACAAATGTAAACATTGTGGAAATCGCTCAAACTAGTTCCTAAACTGATGAATACTGAAATAATAATGAAGAACACAACATCACGGTCCCTCTATAGCCTATAAAATAACCTGCATTGTGTTAAATTCGTGATAAATCTTTATTCCGATTTACGGACCGCAGTTGCGACAAATTTTAACCTATGTGTGAAACAACATAACCTGATATATCGGATGTTACATTCTTTCTTTTGTTACAAGTATTAAAAATTATATGAATTCAGGTGTGTAGTTTCATTTTTAGTGGCAATGTGCATTTTTAAAGTTTTTAAATCGATGTTTCAGCGTTTTTTCATCACTTGTCTGGGGTAATTTGGTCTGAAAATACGATTTTAACCTATGCTTTGGGCTGAATACTGTATCTCGATGAATATATTGTTGTGTAGGCAGTACAGAGAGAATCAAACTTCTAGGCTACCGGTACTGTATAAAAATACCTTTCATTTGGAGCAAGCATAGGCTACCAGTACTGTATAAAAATACCTGCATTGTACTGGGCCTACCCCAAGTCAAGAGTCTTGACTCAAAAATAAATTATTTCAATACCATTGGCTACCGGTACTTGTTGGGTTAAGGATTTGTATGCAATAGAATATAAGAATTACCGTAGATCTGTTTGTGCCTGCATTATTAGGTGATTCTTCCAATAGAAAACTAAGTGTTTGGCTGATCAGAATGTAATGACTGGGAAATACTAGTAGCCTATCAGTATTTTTCTTTTCATGGTATTATCAGACTTATCTGAACAGTTCTCTTGCTTCTTGGATGCTGTTTAGGTCTAGATTAGCCTACACATCCACATTCCTTTCAAGAATGTTGAAAAACCTATTCACTAGGCCAATATTTTTTCTCGAAACAATCGTAAATGTTTCACTAAATTGTACGGTATTTTAAATTCACACAGCTCATTATCAGACCGCAAGACCTCCCCCCCCTCCTCCCGGCTTTCAGCTTGGACAGAATGAAGTCAGTTTAGTCTTGTACAGGCCCTAGCCTATAAATATGTTTCTATGTTTGAAAGAAACCAGCTTCCCTTGGTAAGCATTTCAAGTACCGGCAACCATTACTTTTCTTTTCATGGCATTAGCAGTCTTATCTTAACAGTTATCTTGCTTCTCGGTTGCTGTTCAGGTCTAGATTAAACATCCACATTCCTTTCAATGTAATGAATATTACCTACCGTACTGGTACCGTACCATTGGCTATAATTGGGCAAGCTCAATAGCCAATGTTCACTGCAGTAGGCTACCAGTACGGTACATCAAGAAGCTGGGAATGATTATGCACTGAAACTCAAGATATAATACATATATACTGTATATAAATTTCTTTTTACACAAGGAGAGAAAATTAAGCACTCTTCAACATAGCACTTTGTCCTTTGTCCTTTATTTCCTTCACTTACGGTATCTCAACATGCCTGAGTATTAACATTTTGTGAAAATTATTGTATGCACATACTGTATTTTGTCCATGCTTCAACTAATCCAACACCAAAATTTCCATCCTTGACTTCCTTTTGTCAAACGAGAGATGATTTTCTCTCTGATGACAGGTTAGGACTCTGTACTCAAATAGGAACTGACTATTAAGTAAAATGCATAATAAGAATGGATTTAAAAATTGTGACATAAGGCTAATTTATTTTACTCACTCTCTTGTGTGTATGCTACATATTGATCTATATTTTAACAGTAGCCTAGGCTACAGGATACATTTCAAAATGCTGTGGTGTCAGTAGTTGTGCATGTATTTTTAACTGAGGCTAGGATTGGGAAGGAGGCTTTAAGTTACAAGCTTAGTAACCTGTAAAGGAAATTGTTAGTAAAATGAAAACTTTAAGGGAGTGAGGAGTCATGAATTATACCTACTGGTACTGTACAGTAGGCTATAGGCTACAATTGATCAAGCTTGCTAGCCTAGGTTCACTGCAGTAGGCGACCAGTACATCAAGAAGCTGGTAATGGTTATGTACTGACACTCAAGATATATAATATATTTTTCTTCTTACACTAGCAGAGAAAATTGAATACTGTTCAACACAGCACTTACCCAGTTTGTCCAATATTTCCTTACCTTATCTCAACCTGCCTGAGTATTAACATTTTTAACAGTTATTGTTTGCACATAATGTATTCTGTCCATGCTTCAATTAATCCAACACCATAATTTCCATCCATGACTTCCTTTTGTCAAACGAGCGATGATTTTCTCTCAGGGAACAGGTTCGGTCTCTGTACTCAAATATGAGCTGACTAATAAGTAAAATGAATTATGGGAATGGATTTAGAAATTGTGACATAAGGCTAAATTATTTTACTCACTCCCTTGTCTGTACAGTATGTTATGGTACATATTCATCTCTATTTTAACAGTACAGGATACCTTTCAAAATGCTGTGGTGTCGGTAGTAGTGCATGCATTTTTAACTGAGGCTAGGATTGGGAAGGAGGCTTTAAGTTACAAGCTAAGGAAATTGTTAGTAAAATGATAACTTAAAGGGAGTGAGGAGTCATGAATATTACCTACTAGTACTGTACAGTATAGGCTACAATTAGGCAAGCTCACTAGCCTAGGTTCACTGCAGTAGGCTACCAAGAAGCTGGTGATGGTTAGGCCTATGTACTGAAACTCAAGAAATATAATATATTTCTCTTCTTACACAAGCAGAGAAGATTGAGCACTGTTCAACACAGCACTTACCCAGTTTGTCCAATATTTTCTTACCTTATCGCAGCTTGCCTGAGTTTTAACAGCTCATTACAGTGATGCTTCACTTTATAATCTGCATATTCATTCACACAGCATTATTTGCTGCTGACCACAGAAGACCTGATGTTCTTGTACGGTGACTGAATGAACTATGTTTGTTACAAAACTACACCTACGGTATAGTTCTTTTGTACTGTAGTTTCATTTGTATTCAATCTGGTACGGTAATGAGCCTAGGTGGAAGATATTACTTCTTTTAACATTTAGTTTGCTGATTCGTACCAACCATCTATCTACCAGGCACATATTGAGCAACAAAGGGAATTGTTAGTAACCAAGTATCAATATCTTTAAGAGAGTGATGAGTCATGAATGTTACCTTCGGTAATGGTATGCAATTGTGCGAGCCCACTAGCCAAGCCCCATTGAAGTACCAGTATCGTACATCAAACAGCTGGTAATGATTATGTACTGAAATTCAAGATAAAATGTAGTCATCGCTGCTTTTCGGGTACAAAATTATAAATATATAAACACTCTCCTGGAAAAAATTACATGTATTAGTTAGTTATCACACCTAAATGGGCAACTAATACATGTAATTGTTTCCAGGAGTGTGTTTACATATTTATAATTTTGTACCCCATGTTGACCGATTGAGAAGCAGCAAAGACAATTTGTATAGGCAACGCTGAAAAAAAAGAATGGCTTCAAATTATCACAGAAAAATGTATTCTTTAGCACTGCTTCATTTATATTTGTTCCTAGGAGTCATTCATCCTGGTACTTTCCTGCTTTTTACTTCTTATTTTTTTCAGGTTATATTTTTGCAGTCTAGTTTCCTCTACCTCATTCTATACTGTCCAGACTTGGGTTGCAATAATTTTAAAATGCCCTACTTTCCTTAATTCTTTCTATGTTACTGGACCATTTGTTGACATGATCTATTGAAAAATCAATTGTGAAAGCATCTTTTAGACAACTGTTTTCAACCAAAAATCTGTAGCCTAACATTTTTCATTTTCATTAGATGAACAGTAGCCTATAGGGAATATGGTATGGAAACCAGTTGTGTATTGATAGGAGGAGAATGGACTGCCAAGTAAGAGACTAATATTTAAGGTAATCCATCAACAGTTCATGTTGTGCCTTTCTCTTTAAGTACTAATATTGGGGTGTAAACAAGTAAGGTACCGGTATAACAAGGATAATACAGGCTCGTACCATGATTTCCTTTGCTTTAGATGAGGGACCCAGAAATTTTATTTCTAGATGCTGGTTATAATTTTAAAGGGTTGTTTTAGATCCCTTATTTGGGGGTGGATCTAAAAGGGAGAGTTGCTGTACTAATTTATGAGTTTGTGCCTAAATAAGGGTAGCTCCCCTTGACAGGGCAAGCTGACCAGTGTAGTGTGTTGTGGTGTGCTAGGAACTAGGGGGCGTTCCTATAAAGACTGTAAATGTGGTTTAAGGGATGTAGCCTTAGCACGCGGGTCGGTGTACTAGTCGCCCAGCCGGCTACTTATTATATAATCACCTTGCTAGTGTCAGCGGTTCGGCACGCACTTCACTTGAGCACGCTAGCCGCTGTGAGGAATACAAGGACGTCTGAGTTGGCGTTATTACTACGGTGTGTCACGTCCGATTGTGACGGGGGTAAGGAAGGACGTGGGGACGTGAAGAAGAGTGTAGATCAGTAATGCAAGTGTAAGAGACTGACCAAGTGTTTATTGGTCAGCAATGAGTAACTGTTAGTCCCTTTTAAGGGATCTTGTGATGTTATAATGTGAGTACAAACTGTGGGTGTTAGGTTACAAAAGTAGGATTCTGAACACTGACTGACTGACTCACCTCGGTTGACACTGTCGTTAGCCTCCGGCTGTCTCGTCGAAGCACTGATGATGGAGAGATCCTCGTGACCCACTTAAGGCACCTTTTATACCTTTAGCCTCTGTTCTGTCAGCGCGTTGTGGCATAGTTGAACCAGTTTGTAGTATGTCGCTGTGTGTCATAATTACGCAAGGGTTGAGCTGCTTTATGGAGTAGCCAGCTGCCCTTATAGTATTGATGGATATTGGGTAGGCTTTTAAAGGGTTGCCTTTTATGAGATTTAGACAGATGATGGGGGGGATGATCTCTAAGGGGTGCATACCCCTTGGGTATTGTACAAGCCTCTTCCTCCATTTGGTCGCGTCCTCGCGACCGGGAAGGGCACTTGGGGTTGGGATGTTGTCGTAGTAGTTTTGGAATCCCCCTCGTCTCTTCTGGTGGTGGCGTCGTAAGCGTCGTCGTATGGAACGGGTGTCGTCGTGCAGAAGTGTAGGTGTGCGGTCAGCCCGTGTTCAGAGGGGAGGGTTATGGGGTGTACATAGATATATATGTATATAAATTTTACATTGCATGGTGAAATGTGCATTAACATTGTTGAATAAAGAAAATAATTGCTATTGAGGCACAATCGCCATTGCCGTTGTCGGCATAAAAAAGAAAAAAAAACATGGTTATACATGGTTACATAGTTGTGCAGGGAGGAAAAACCCAGGGCCGAACGGATGATTGCGTCGTCCGCCCTATCTTGGGGAAAAAGTGCTCCCTGCAATAAAGAAGATAGGAGAGAATAGAAAAAAATGGGTGTTCCAGGGTATAATTTAAAGGAAATATTTAAAATGTATTTATTGGTGTGGGATAAAACGGAACACCCTGACAAATGGGGAAGTTAGAAGAGAGAAAAATGAAAGAAAACAATTCACAGACATTGGTTACGTGTTACCTTAGCAAACGAAACAAAACAAAACAAAAATATAGACATCGTGTACACGTGAACTTGATAAACAGACAAAAATATATATAGAGTTTAATGTATCATGTTGCGATGCTGACATTTAGGAATTTCAATTGGAATAATTGCCCGTGGGCGCATGAATATGTATGTAGTTTACTCTTTAAAATTATGAACTACAATGACCTTATGTCTACTTAAGCGCGCTAAACCCTTATAATTCTAGTTTTTGTTTGGATCCTCGCGTGCACGCTACCTGTTTGTACGTACGCTTGCCGTATCACGGCTGATCTTATACGGCCACCTCTTGGCACGGTTGAGTGGTCGTACCGCTTGCAGTGTATTCTTAATACATAGTCTGTGAAGCATCCTCTGTGGGTGAATGCTTGCACACTTGGCCATGAGGGTCGCCGCCACATGCCGGTTGCGCCCTCATCGCCGTAAGCTGCGTCGCATTTTGACGCTTCAAGTGTTTTTGTTTTATGCAGATCTGCCAGCAAGCTTGATGCCCCACAGGCATCATTCCCGCTGTGCAGATTATTGACGTGTAGCTGTAAAAAAAATGTAGTGAGTGTGTAAGTGAGAATGAATGTTAAATGGAGGTTAGTATGCACAGGTATAATACTACAATAAGGGGGCATTAAATAGCATGTTGCTGCTATCTGGCAGCAAAATCATAATTACACGCGTCATATTCTAGGTGACAATGCCTGCAAAAAAAAATGGAGAGGTTAACAAAACATTGAAATTCCCTATTCCATATGCCGCTTCCTGTGGCAGCGTTGCCACAGTCTGAAGCCCCTTTTTGACCTGTGAAAAGAATGGCATGGTTATTATTACTCGATATATGGCCGGGCTTACCCTATATGGTGCCGTGACGTCATTTCCTAATGTGTTGTAGTATTGGGCTTACCCTGGCAACGAATTTGGGCCGCCAGGCGCCGAAATTTTACCTCAATATATGTATTAAAAAAAATTGTCTTAAATGTAAGACTATGCTACATTATAATAACTTATCATGAGTTATCGGACTTACCCTGATGACGGATTTGTGGGTCATCAGGCGCCGAACGGCGTTCTCTTATACTACTTATTCTACTTATGGTATATATAAAAAAAAACTACATCTAAGCCGAGAGGGTTGCCTTAATCTATTGCCGAAAGATGCTGTGCTGAATTGCAACAGTGTTCATTAAATTTGCTTAATCCTAGGTTGCGTGTCAAATGCAACCGTCTATAACTAAATTTGGCCTAGGACGATCGCCTGGGGCAATTAAATCCCCAGATCACCACCCGCACGAGCCCCAGAAACACCGGTTGTCTCTAGGGTCGCTAGATTCCGTCCCCTTAAGTCTAGTGTCGACGTCTATTACTAGGATTAATCTATCCGCGGGCGGCTTACGGTGCCACTAAGCTAACCGTTCCGCCCGCTGTAACTTTCGTGTTCATAACCGGGTGCTGTTCCTATTCGACGTAGGTGAGCCGCCCACTTGGCTCCTGTGAGGGGCGCGCAATGCCCCATCTCTTAATGCCCTCTGACTGCCCGATGCGTCGTCATTTATGTGGGCATTGGACAGTGTGGTCCAATGGCATAATATTGTCTTCGCCTTAATCGGCCGTCGCAATCTGCTTTCGCAGTGATATTTGCCTCTATGGGCCGCCGTAGTATGCATTTTCGCATTGATATATAAAGTTGCCTCTATGGGCCGCCGTAGTATGCATTTTCGCATTGATATATAAAGTTGCCTCTATGGGCCGCCGTAGTATGCATTTTCGCATTGATATATAAAGTTGCCTCTATGGGCCGCCGTAGTATGCATTTTCGCATTGATATATAAATTTGCCTCTATGGGCCGCCGTAGTATGCATTTTCGCATTGATATATAAAGTTGCCTCTATGGGCCGCCGTAGTATGCATTTTCGCATTGATATATAAAGTTGCCTCTATGGGCCGCCGTAGTATGCATTTTCGCATTGATATATAAATTTGCCTCTATGGGCCGCCGTAGTATGCATTTTCGCCTTGATATATAAATTTGCCTCTATGGGCCGCCGTAGTATGCTCCAACGCACAGGAGTTTTGCTTCCCGCCATGGAAGTCCTACTTACGTAAATTTAACTAACAGTCTAGTCATAATATGGTCGTCTCTAGGGATAGCTCCCGAGGCCGACGCGGAGTGAGCTATTTCTCCCGCCATTCTCAGAAAGTCTCCCTGCAGGTCTTGGCTTCGCCGACCGTGGCTCAAAGTGGGTTTAGCATCCCTTCCTCCCAGGGGCGGTTTATGCGCACCTAGGATTCCAGAGCTTGCCCGACCAGGCCGCGAATGCTTTGACCTTACGTGGTTCGTCTATTTGGTCTAGTCGTCAGTAATTTGATGAGCCGACTGGGGTAAGGGTCCACATCGCCTTCCCCAGCTCTGCTCCTAGTGTTGTGCTTTTGACCTTTGGCTAACGCCGGTATCATCAGCCAGGGTGTTTCAGATTCCCTTTTTTTTTTTTTTTTTAAATATAGGTGTAACCTGTGTAAAAAGTGTCAAATGTAAAATACTTCCAGTGTGGTGGGCTGGTAAAACCTCTACATACGTAGACTACTTTAGGCTACCTGTGCTATATCAGCTTCTCCAGCGATAATGCTCTTTTTTAACCTTGATGGAGGTGTTAGTAGGGTCTGTGGCGTCAGGTACCCTGTTATTGTGATCTGGGGGTAGTTATCTGTAGAGTGGGTTAAAGCAGGGTAGGAGGAGGTTGCGCACTTCCGAATTCCGCGTTAGTGGCGGCCTGGAACCGGTTTTTGTGCTGGGATGCTCCTACAGTGAGTGGAACGGGGCAGGTAATTCCCGGGGTTGCAAAAAATAAAATAAAAATCCATGCCGGTCTGATATCAATATCCCCTGGTGAATGGATGGGATATACATGCATGCGTCTGGATATGAGGCGCTTGCACTCATGTATGGATAGGTGTAGGTTGAGGCATAATACTAATATATTTCCCTCTCATGCGGGATGATTTAAATTTAAAAAAAAATGGTTAGTATTTATTACTTATGGCCTCATCTCTCATATGGAGATGTGCATTACGCTTAGTTGGTGTTGGCCGATGCACCCCTCTCATTCAGGTGATAGCGGTGGGGCTCAGGGCGTAGCATGCCCTTTCTGTAAACACATGAAGTTTACCAACCCTTATGTATACTTTGTAGTGTAGTGTAGCTGTTTATGGTCGTGTAGATGTGGTTGCGTTGTTTATGTCAGGCTTGAGAAGGTTATGGGAAGGGAGTAGAGTGGGACGCTGTTAGCATGTTCTCTTGTCATCCTCCCTTGGTCCATGTTGGTTTTCTATCCGCGCTTTGGGATAGCGAAGCTTCACGACCTACTCTGGTCCGTTATAGGGCTAAGTCCTAGTCGCCTGGAATGATTTGTTTCGGGACTAGGGTCGCAAAAAGAAGTTGTTAAGGGGAGGTCCCGTTTCCTCAAAGTCCCTATGTTCGCCCCTGATTGGTGAGCGCGTTTGTGTGTGTGTGTGTGTGACTATGCTCCGCTACACCACGCGGACGCCTGGTCTGCTGTAGGGCTAAGTCCTACTGTGTATATTGTGTATGGGTAGGAAGCGCCCGTGGCCTGCCAACGTCTTTACGAACGTGCTACTCTGGGCCTGCGACAAGTTTTGGTCTGTGACGTCTGCTTGTTGATAAATGCTTTCGCAGTGTTGAAAAATGTATAGTGTTATGATTGTTCTGCATTTGTTTATTCATGGTCACTGCCACTACACAATCGCGTTTTGTCATCGACAGTGTTGCAAAGTGGCTAAGTCTGCAAGTCATCAGTTTGTGTGTGTAACTTCAGGCCGGGATTTTATGTAGGTTAACCACTGTTGCGTGTTTTTCTGCACGTATGCCAGTGTGGTCATTGTGTTAAATTCCTGGCGGCCCGATGTGGTAATCCGCCCTGCTACTATTGCCGTTGTGTGGCCATTATTCCGTAAGACCGTTGCCTTACGAAATTTATATGTCTCTGTCTGGAAAGTCCATTTTCCCTGTCAAGTGTATTTCTGGAATTTTATGCCTGTCATTTGGCCGCAGGAATGTAGTATTATCTGTCTAAGCCGTTATATGGGCCAATTTTGGTGTGATTGGAAGGCCGTCTGCTTGTTTTTCCCTGGCGTGCAAATTTCTCTGGGGTTCGAACCCGTGTTCTATGTAATTCTCTGTGTTATATGTCTGCGTTGTTCATGTTCTGCGGGCATTCTGCCTGTATTTTGTTTGTGTTTCTCGTACCGAAAATACCGTTGTTTAGTTAGTTTTCGGTACGAGGTTTTTGTGTGTGGACATGGGTTCGAAGCCGGTTGTCTGTAAAGATTTGGTGGCCATTTCTGTGCCGCCTACACTATGGCAAATGGGCTGTGTGTTTTTCTATGCGCAACCCCTAGTATACCTTCCTGCGAGGAGTTTGCTTATTTTTGCCCTCTCCTCGTAGTGTAAATTTTGAAGATATAGGGTTCTTAGGTTGGCTATGAATGATTCCGTGCAGTGTGCTTTGGGAACTGTCGTCTGTAAGGCTCGCAGTTTATCACTGAGGTCTGCTTTACTGCTGAGTATGAGGGTGTCGGGTTGCAATGTCTTGCGCGCTCGCTTGTTTATTTGTTCCGATAACGCTGTGTATCCGAACATGTGTTCTTAATCAGCCTGCTTTTCTGTTAGTGCTCTTCGCATTATAAAAAGGCAAGAGGGGAATTTTGTGGTTTAACGTGACCATTTCTAGAGATCATGTGCCACGGGATTTCCGTTTTACTTGGAATCCAAACCACAGGCCATGGCATTTCACTTCGGAAATCTCATATGCATTGTACGCGAGTGTGTCTGGTCCGCTAGTCGCGTATTTGGTGACCAGATGCCAGTGTCGATTGTATTGTTTTTCGTTTATGACCCGCTGTTAGTGGGACTGTCCCAATTAGTCTTAGCGTTCTCATTATCCTTATTCTACGACTGGATATTTACTCAACCTTATATTCCTGGTATTCAGAAGGTTGCGGGTCTGGAGACCGCCTTTTACCCAGAGTAATTGTTTCCGGCGCCATGAAGGTTGTGTCTCCGGGACAGTTCTGGTGAGTGTTAGGATGGTATCCCGGTTCGGTCAGTGGGCTATTTCTTGGCTTTCTTCCCACGTGTTCCAACGGGACCGTTTCCTTTTCTTTTAGCAGTGTGCCCGCCTTTACATGTAGGTGTGTGTGCTTTACGTGTGTGATATGCCTTCATCCGGCGGGCGTGAATAGTGTCCTTTATGAGTTTCCTCCCATGGCGCACGTTCACTATATAATTTAGGTCAGATACCTTCCTGCAGACTTTGAAGGGACCTGCCCACCGTGGTAGGAGGAATTCGGACACGTTTTTCTTACGGGCATGATTGGAGATCATGACCAATTGCCCGGGTGTGTATTCCACGGTCTTTCTATTCTGATCGTACCGCTCTTTTTGTTTTTTCTGGGCCTCGGCTATGTTTTTTCTAGCGTCCATGCGGGCTATCTGCAAATGCTCTAGCCGAGCCGCATTGTCTGTGTGGGCGTCCTGTGGGATACATATATTGTCTATGGGACTTCTGGGTGTGTATCCGTGCAGTAGGAAGTGTGGAGAGTGTTTCGTAGCCGTAGATACAGAGGTATTATAACTAAAAGTAATGCTTTGCAGATATTCATCCCAGTCTGTTCCTGCGTCCTCTGTAAATTTAGCCAGCGCTATTCCAAGTATTTTGTTCATACTTTCCGTGAGTCCGTTGGTTTGCGGTGAAAAACTCGTGGTAGTGTATGCCTTAATCCTGAGTATCTCCAGAAACTGCTGGAGCACTCTCGAGGTGAAAATAGTACCTCTGTCGGATAATAAGGTTTGGAATAGGCCATATCGTGTAATTATGTCAAATAAAAATTCGGCTATGCTGTTCGTGTCTGCTTTGGGAACAGCCTTTGTAATCATGTATCGTGTGAGATACTCGGTGGCCACCAGGATATATTTATTGCCTTTCTGACTTGTTGTAATGGGGCCTTTCACGTCTATTCCGACTCTGTGAAATAACTCTCCCACGGGAATTGGGTTGAGTAGTCCATGAGGCTTGCCAGGTCTTGTTTTGAATCGTTGGCAGGTGTGACATGTCTTGACAAAGGTATCTATGTCGGCCTTCATGTTTACCCAATAGTACTTGTCACGGATTCTAAGGTAAGTTTTATGCGTACCTAAGTGTGCCCCTGCTATTGGGCTATTATGGTGTCCGATCATGATATTTTCTCTCAATGATTCCGGAACCGCTATAGGTGCGCTATCGTGCATGGCTGTGGGCTTAAATTTCAGTACCCCGTCTTTGTCTAGGAAAAATCGCCTAGACAGCCGTGCTGTCTTGGAGTCCACTTTATCCAAGTCTTCTAGTGCCAATAGAATCTGTTTCAAGTGCGGATCACTTTCTTGCTCCTGTTTGATGTCAACCACCGTCAGGGCAAAGGTGGGCATATCGTCCCAGTCGTGGTCCTTACTGTCATCCGGGGGATCGGCTACTGGCAGCCTAGACAACCCATCTGCGTCTAGGTGTGTAGCGCCTTTCTTGTGTTTGACCACGAAATCATATTCATACAGGCGGAATATAAACCTGTTGAGGCGCGAATTTGGGTTTTTAAATTTGTCCCAAAAAAGCAAGCTCGCGTGGTCAGTCACTACCGTGAACTTGATACCATAGAGGTATACTCTAAAATAGTTCACTCCCCACGAAAATGCCAGCATTTCCCGCTCTGTGGCAGAGTATCTAGTCTCAACGGCCGTTAGCTTCCTGCTAGCGTAGGCGACGGGCCGTTTGCGCCCTTCGGCGTCTTCCTGCAATAGGGCTGCTCCCAACCCATACAGGCTGGCATCCACGTGTAAAAATGTGGGCCTATCACTATGGAAGTGTTGCAGCAATGGAGGTGAGGTCAATAGTTGCTTCAGTGTGTTGAAGGCATCTATGTGTTCCTGCGTGATGCTGAAGGGCGTTTTTTCACGTGTGAGTTCAGTTAGGGGATGGGCGATGTGTGCAAACCTATAGATATACTTGCGATAGTACGAAGCCAAGCCAATAAAACTGCGCAATTGTTTCAAATTTGTGGGCATTGGGATGCCCGTTATTGCGTCAGTCTTGGCTGGGTCGGGAATAATGCCCTCCCGGTTGACAATATGGCCCAATATGTTAATTTGCTGTCTGGCAAATTGACATTTCGCAGGTTTAAGCCTTAGTTTAGCTTCTCTGATCCTTGCGAAAGCCTCCTCCAAATGTACGATGTGTTCGTCAAAAGTGTTGGAGAAGACCGTTATGTCATCCACGTACACCAATACGGAACGCCATTTAAGCCCTGAAAATGTCTTATCCACTAGCTTTTGGAAGGTTTGGCTGGCGTTACGGAGACCCATCGGTAAACGGGTGTAGGTAAATAGTCCGTTCTCTGTAACGAACGCCAGCTTGTGCCTATCTGGTTCATAGACGGGGATTGAATAGAATCCGCTATAGCAATCCATCGAACTGAACCAGCTAGCTCCACCAAGGGCGTCCAAATAGGTGTCTGCCCTTGGTAGTGGATAACTATCATTTTCGACCAACTTATTGAGCCTCCTGTAGTCAGTACAAAAGCGGTGCGATCCGTCCCTCTTTTTGGTCAGCAGAACTGGAGAGGAATAGTTAGAAAGAACTGGAACAATGACCCCTGCCTCGAGCATCTCTGAGATTTGGGCATCGATGGCATGTCTCTCCTTCTGGCTCACTCTGAAGGGAGGCTGGTGTACTGGTCGGTCACTAGTGAGTGTGACGTGGTGTTCAATGAGGTCTGTCACAGCGAGATCCTTCATTGAGTGGGCAAAAATATCTCTGTTGGTCTCCAGGAGCTCCGTGAGCCTTTTATTTTGCTCCGGAGTCAGGTCCTGCGTGTGGTTCTGGTTGGCCGCCTTATCAGTGTGTGTGTTTGTGTATTGGCTGATAGTGTGCAGTGTAGGGGCCTGATGCTCGTGGTTTTCTCGCTCCGCTCGAATCCCATCTCTGTTCCTGGTGTATACCATGGGATGTGTGGTGAGCCTCTGGTCGTGCTTTAAAAGCATCTGACCACTAGCGAAATTTATGCTAGCTTCATATCTAGCGAGAAAATCCATGCCTATTATGGCTGACGCAGAAAGGTGTTCGATAACGAACATGGGGTGCATTGTGGCAAAATGGTCTATCCTAATATGTATGTTTGCCACTCCCCTGTTTTCTAACGTCTGAGCATTGGCCGCTACCAGCCGGATGTCCCCCGTGACACCTTGTATTTGCGCCTCGGCAATGTGTCGGCTATTAACACAACTTACGGCAGCCCCAGTATCGATTAGGGCCTGCACTCTGTGGCCATTTATGGTGGCGTGTATCGTGAGGGCCGATACCTGAAATCCACTGCCCTGCACCGATGTGTTGTGTAAGATGTACGTTGTTGTTGTTGTTGTTGCCGGAGTGACATTTGTGCTGGGAGGGCATGGATCTGTCCGTTTATCGTACCTAGCACGCTTCGCCTCTCGGCTTACTTCCTGTCCTGAGTACTTTGCCCAGGTCAGCAAAGTGCGTTTGCCAGGTACATTGCCAGCTCCTTTAACCGGTCTTGCTGTGAGACTAGGAGTCTGCTGGCTAACGTTTAGTGTATTAATTGTTCCCAGCCTTTGTGTAGTTGTGTTGTTGTTGGTTTCTTCCTCTCGGGAAGGTGTGTCTGCAAATGTGACCCTGAGCTTGCCTTTGTTAACCCGACTTTTGTTCCAGGCGGTCGCGAGTTCGACTCCTGTTGCTGGCTTCCCCATGCCGAGCGAGCTCGCGTCACGCGCCTGTGTATGGTCAATTCCCCCCCTGTGGTGTGGTGAAGGGGGTGGGGTTTTCTGTTTGGAGGGTGTGGGCGTGTTCTCGGGCTGTTGGCTTCTAAATGTGAGGGGTGTGTAATGTCCCGCCTTAGGGTTTCCTGTGAAAAGTATGTGTAGGTCCCTATTGAATCCCGCAGTTGAGAATAGCGGAGGCGAGTGCACATCCGTATATACATGGATATTGGCCTTGAGCACTTTGCCGAGAGCGGTTACCTCTACGGCACTGCCATAGGTGCCGTCCTTGCCCATGTATTTTTGGTAATCCGCCCCGGTCTGGAATGGGTTTTCCCGCTCGTCCGACACAAAGTCCCGGTACTCTTTCCAGTTGGCCAGGATATGTTTGACCGTCTTCTGTCTGTAGTCCCCATGATAATCCTCGGTATTCCGGATTAGAAAGCTCATGGCCCTAAACAGACAGTTGCCGTCTCCTTGCACGGGGTGTGTTTGGAAACGGTCCGGGGGCGGATCGTCAGCCTTAGTTTTAGCTGGCTGCTTCTTCCCCTTATTCTTACGAGTTTTCTTGGGGGAAGGGCCTTTCTTGTGTTGTGTTGGGGGAGGAACCTCAGCTGCTTCATCAGCTAGCCGAACCTCCCCGTCTAGGCGTTTTTTGAAAATGTGGGTGTACGCCTGCCTGTAATGTATGTGCGCCCCCCCTCGGGGTGGCTGCGCCAACTCCCTGCTTGCGGTGTGTGTTTAGGCGTAGGGAGTATTGCCCCCCTGTCTGTCCTGTGGGGTGTTTCATCCCTGAACTCCCTCGGGTATTCGTCTGGGAGGGGGTAGTGTTCTGGGCCCTTCGTGTGTTTGTCCATGTTGTCCCTTCCTCTAGTGGGTTTTCTTCCTTGTCGGTTATTGCCCTGTTGTCCATTATTCTGTCTCCGCCAGGGTGGGGTGTATGTCTGCTGCTGCTGGGGCGGGTGTTCCCGTCGGTTCCCCTTTTCCCTATATTGGTCAGCTGCATACCCCTGTCTGGTCGAGGGTGGGTTTTCTCGCTGTTCCCAATTTCCCTTGTACTGCGGGGCTGCATAACCTTGGCTGCGTGGGGGCGGGTTCTCCCGATATTCCCCATTTCCCCTGTACTGCGGGGCAGCATAGCCTTGGCTGCGTGGGGGCGGGTTCTCCCGATATTCCCCATTTCCCCTGTACTGCGGGGCAGCATAGCCTTGACTGCGTGGGGGCGGGTTTTCCCGATATTCCCCATTTCCCCTGTACTGTGGGGCAGCGTAGGACTGTCTATGTGGTGACGGGCTGTTTCGTCGGGGGATATCGTGGTCGTACTCCTCAGGGTAGTACTCCCGTGTGTACGGAGATGGTGACCGCCTTGAGGGGTATGTCGGCTCTGTGTCCGTGTATGCTATCGGTGAGTACCGAGGAGGGTAGTGTGGCCTATCCTGTGGGGGAGGTGTTGTTGGCCGCTGTGGAGGGTAGTAACTTTCTTCCCTCCCGTAGCGTCTCCTCTCTGTGTACCCCCTGTCCCTCTCAGTATGATAGTGTTCTCGTGTGTCTGCTTGCTCATCCCTTGGCGGTCTCCCGCCCGCTTGGATGGCAGCTATGGTCAGTTTCTCCATCCTGTCCACTAATTCGTCTATTTTGTCATTAGTGTCGTCTTTCCGGGTTTTGAAGTGCAGATCCACGGCTTTTTCCGTAGCCTTTTCCGTGATCTTTCTCCCCTCCTCTATGGTCTTTATGTTATTCAACATATGTTGGACCGTGAGGTTGTTCATGATGCATAGCTTTTCTACTATGGCTGGTCTGAGGCCCTGCATCAACAGCTTGACTTTCTGTTTATTTGTCATTGCTGCATTGTACTTTTCGCACATTATCAATTTAACATTGATGTATGCCTGGGCGCTCTCTTTGGGTCCCTGTGACCTCTGTCTAATCTGGTCATAGAGATCGTCATCGTCTGGTATAAGCTGGAACTCATCCTTCAACATTACCGCGGTTTCCTCCCATGTGGCAGCCTCTAGTGCGTCCTCATGGAGCTCATACCACGTCATGGCCGCCTTTGTGAGGTAGGCAGGAAGGAGCCGTTTTCTAACTTCCTCGCTCCAACCATTGATCCGGGCCGTTCTATTGAAGGCCT
Source organism: Meconema thalassinum (assembly GCA_946902985.2). Classification (NCBI taxonomy): domain Eukaryota; kingdom Metazoa; phylum Arthropoda; class Insecta; order Orthoptera; family Tettigoniidae; genus Meconema; species Meconema thalassinum. The sequence continues at coordinate 1,148,941,300 of OX336389.2, forward strand.
TGAGGTATTCCTCGGGATCCTGGCCTTCCCCCGTGAACTTTGTGGGGTGGATCATGGGGTACTCAGTGTGTCTATTCATGTCGTTCTCGGCTGTGTCCCGTTGACTGTGTGTCGAGGTGTTTGGGCTGTTTGGAGGGGAATTAGCCTCGCTTCCCGTGTAGGACACCTGTGTTACGTTACCAGGTGGCTCGTCACCTGATATGCTTGTGCTGACGGCCGGTGTGTTGTCGTACTGTGTGGATTCGACTATGTGTACGGTTCTGTCTAAATCCTGTTTTACTGTCTCCAAAATAGTGTGGATGTCCAGAACCGCTTCTGTCGTGTGACTATTGGCTTTAATAGTGTCTGTTTCTAATAGCTCTGAAATGCGCTCGAGCAGGTCACTGGCTTTCTGCTCTGTGATCTGCAATTGCTGCAACAATAGGGGATGGAGTGTTGGCAGGCAATCTACCTCACTATCGCTGGATACCGGCGACTCGTGTGTGTATTCACTGGCCTGGGACCGTGTAAAATGTATAACTTGTGCTGCAGCGGCAGGGTGTTGAGCACGGATCTGTGCTGTGTGGAATTCAAGGTCCCTGAGAAGTTGTACTGCAGTCTGGTCAGTTATTAAGTCACTGTTCTTAATCTTTAGCTTCGGCAGGAGTGGAGTTGTACTAGCCGACAAATGGTGTGCAAAGTCTCTTAATGTAGTTCTAAATGTGGACATTTAATAATTAAAAAAAAATGTGTGACGCAATATGAGGTTAAAAATAAAAAAAATTCTCTATTTGCTTGGCTTTTTTCGGTACGGAAGGGGTCGCTTTTCCTACGAGGGCTCGTTGATTGAGTCCCGTTCTACTGTGCGTAGGATGGCGCCTCCACCAGTGTTTTAGATCCCTTATTTGGGGGTGGATCTAAAAGGGAGAGTTGCTGTACTAATTTATGAGTTTGTGCCTAAATAAGGGTAGCTCCCCTTGACAGGGCAAGCTGACCAGTGTAGTGTGTTGTGGTGTGCTAGGAACTAGGGGGCGTTCCTATAAAGACTGTAAATGTGGTTTAAGGGATGTAGCCTTAGCACGCGGGTCGGTGTACTAGTCGCCCAGCCGGCTACTTATTATATAATCACCTTGCTAGTGTCAGCGGTTCGGCACGCACTTCACTTGAGCACGCTAGCCGCTGTGAGGAATACAAGGACGTCTGAGTTGGCGTTATTACTACGGTGTGTCACGTCCGATTGTGACGGGGGTAAGGAAGGACGTGGGGACGTGAAGAAGAGTGTAGATCAGTAATGCAAGTGTAAGAGACTGACCAAGTGTTTATTGGTCAGCAATGAGTAACTGTTAGTCCCTTTTAAGGGATCTTGTGATGTTATAATGTGAGTACAAACTGTGGGTGTTAGGTTACAAAAGTAGGATTCTGAACACTGACTGACTGACTCACCTCGGTTGACACTGTCGTTAGCCTCCGGCTGTCTCGTCGAAGCACTGATGATGGAGAGATCCTCGTGACCCACTTAAGGCACCTTTTATACCTTTAGCCTCTGTTCTGTCAGCGCGTTGTGGCATAGTTGAACCAGTTTGTAGTATGTCGCTGTGTGTCATAATTACGCAAGGGTTGAGCTGCTTTATGGAGTAGCCAGCTGCCCTTATAGTATTGATGGATATTGGGTAGGCTTTTAAAGGGTTGCCTTTTATGAGATTTAGACAGATGATGGGGGGGATGATCTCTAAGGGGTGCATACCCCTTGGGTATTGTACAGGGTGGAACCTTGAGGTCATCTGACCTTATTGGATAGGGGAAGGGTAATGATCCAGATAAATATCCCTAGTTGACAGGTAGGGACAATGTGTTTTATATTCTTGTAGTGTTTCAAATTAATTTTGCAATCTAACCTGATTTTTTTTGTAAATACAATTAATTTGTATAGTACAGTAACTAAAAACTGTACAGCACAGTTAAGCTGATGAATAAATCCAAAAGCTTCAAATATAAGAAGCAGGAACAAATTAGATAGATGAAGCAGTGCTAACAAATAATGAAGTCATCATGTGTGGATGACTGGTAAGAGGTATACTGCTAGACTTACAGACTCTTGACCCTTCTCATATGATATAACCCTACATTAATAAATCAAAGCTACGTATATTGATATTCTTGAATAAATATTCGTCTATTGAGACGTAGGCCTAACCTACCGTGTTCAATTTGAAGGGATTAAAATTACTTCAATTATCATAAATCTTGAGATATACCACCTTAATATACCGTAGCCTACAATACGTTAAACTGTCAAGTATTCTTTACCGTCGCCGAACTAGCATAACACATTAAATGCCGTATCAGAAAGACAAGAAATTTACGTACGTAGGCCTAATATTATCGGGAGCAAGGTATGGTTTGATACATGTTCACAGCCTTCGGTACATAGTTTCAGAGCAATTTCGTTCCGAGTTGCAAAACTAAAGGTAAATTAGATACTGATCTAATATCAGCATTCACTCTCATAAGATTATCTGATCATTTCAACATCGCCCTTGTCCACTTTCGAACAACGCGTGCTGCTACAGATCAGATGGAGCAAACCGTTCACAGGTACACGTAAAACCTGATCCCGCTCCCGATGCATCAGCTTTGGAGCTGTTGATCAACTGTTTGCTACCATGAACGCAACCATTATCGTTGTTTTCAGACTTTTCCTTCCTTGGACTAGCACAATTACGAGCATAATGCCCCACATCCCCACTATTGAAGCAGTTCTCTTCTCTCTTAGATGGGTATTCCCTTGCCATATGTCCCACTCTATTACAGTAGAAACATTTTCTCTGATCATATCCTCTTTGGTTTGTGTTGGACCGGGGGTTATTGACCCTCTTCCTCCTCTACTGCGATCTCTCTATCTATTAGGTACTGGACGCGAGTCAGAAATATGTGGCAGATGTTGAAAATGCAGCGAGAAGTACCATTGTAGGAGGAGATTTCAATATCATCATCTTGCACAGTATCCAGCCACTGGCCGGGTCTGTTTGGAATACAAGCCTCTCCAACGTCTTCTGTCTTCCCACCATCTCTCCACCCTTGTCCAGTCTTCTCCTCTCTTCTTCACGCTTTCTTCCACCCCCTTCAGCCACCTGTCTCTCGGTCTTCCTCTCGGTCTCTTTCCTTCCCACTTCATCTCGTGTATCCTCCTGGGTATCCTCTTCTCCTCCATTCGTTTTACATGTCCATACCATCTAAGTCTAGATTTTTCTATACCATCCTGTAATGGTTCCTCCTTCATTAATTCTCTGGTCCTTTCATTTCTTATTCTGTCCATCTTTGTAGCTCCAATACTGCTTCTCAAGAACCTCATCTCGCTGGCCTGTATTTTGCTCTTCTCCCTTTCACTCATAACCAAGGTCTCCGAGGCATACGTCAGGATAGGGACATTGTACGTCCGATATATGATCTTTTTGCTGTTCTGAGGGACATCCTTGCTCTGCCTGTCTCCCCCGCTCATTTATTTATGTATCGTTTCTTCCATTATCTTGTATCAGACTTCCCAGATACTTGAAACTCTCCACTTTCTTCAGCTGTTCCCCACCAATTGTTATTCCCATTGTGGTTCTTTCCTTCTTCCTTGTTGGAAAAAGCCGTATTCATATATTAAAAACCAAAAGGGAAACGGAATCCACATTCCCACAATGGAGGGAGAAGGGGGTGAGCATTTATTTGCAGATAATGAGAAAGCAAACCTATTTAGTAGGGAATTCATAGATTCAGTGGAAGATTAAACCGTAAATGAGACTGGAGAGGGTGAAACACATAAGGACACAAGAAGCTTCACCTTTACAAATGAGGATATTTTTAGAGAAATCAAACTGCAGCAAGGAAACGCAGCAGGGTGTGATCAAATTACTGGGGAATTAATAAAGGCAATGGGGTGGTATATAGTGCCTTATTTGAAGTTTCTTTTCGACTATGTCATGAACAATAGTAGAATACCAAAGGAATGGAAGGAATCTATAATAATACCAATTTATAAAGGAAAGGGAGATAGAAGTAAACCTGAGAACTACAGACCAGTGAGTCTGACCAGTGTAGTTTGTAAAATCTTGGAGAGTTTAATAGTAAAATATATTAGAGGGGTATGTGAAGATAAAAATTGGTTCCTGAGGAGTCAGTATGGATTTAGAAAGAAGATTTCTTGTGAGGCACAACTGGTGGGATTTCAGCAGGACATATCAGATCGGTTGGATCTAGGGGGACAGTTGGACTGCATAGCTATAGACCTTTCCAAAGCTTTTGACAGAGTGGAACATGGAGTATTATTAAAGAAAGTGGAGAGAATGGGATTGGACTCGAGGGTTGTACGTTGGATAGGAACATTTCTAAATTCAAGGGTTCAGAGAGTCAGAGTAGGGAATTACGTATCACAGGAAGAGAAAGTTAAGAAGGGAATTCCACAGGGTAGTAAAATTGGTCCATTGCTTTTCCTAATATATGCAAATGATTTAGGGAACAATATAGCATCAAAAATAAGATTGTATGCAGATGACATTATCGTCTATAGGGAAATAAATAATATAGAGGATTGTAAAATATTACAAAGGGACCTCGACAGTATCCAACATTGGGTTGAAGAGAACCACATGAAGGTTAACGGAGGTAAATCAACTGTCACAATATTCACAAACAAGAGATTAAAAACTGAATTTCAATATACATTGGATGGGGTAATCGTACCAGAAGATGACAAGTGCAAATACTTAGGTGTGAGATTTGATAGTAAATTTCACTGGAAGGGTCATGTTGGAGACATTGTTGGGAAAGCATACAGATCGTTGCATTACATTATGCGACTACTTAAAGGATGCAACAAAGAAATAAGAGAGAAAAGTTACCTAAGTTTGGTTCGTCCAATATTGGAATATGCAAGCAGTGTATGGGATCCGCACCAGGAATACCTAATAAAAGAAATTGAGAGTGTTCAAAGGAAAGCAGCAAGATTTGTGATAGGGGATTTTAGGAGAAGAAGCAGAGTATCAGATATGTTAGAGAAGCTTGGGTGGGAAACATTAAGTAAGAGAAGGGAGAAAAACAGACTTGTAGGGTTATATAGAGCATATACAGGGGAGGAAGCATGGGGGGAAATCCGTGAGAGGCTTCAATTGGAAAGTAATTATATTGGCAGGGCAGACCACAAATTCAAAATTGGACGGCACTTTAGCAGAAGCGATTGGGGTAAATTTTCATTCATTGGGAAGGGTGTGAAGGAATGGAACAGTTTAGCAAGGGCGGTGTTTGATCCCTTTCCAAAATCAGTCCAGTTATTCAAAAGCAGAGTAGACAAAACCAGGGAAAAGAAAGAAGTGGTATAACTTAGTGCTGTATTCCTAGAAACATTATACGTGCTATGTAATTCCTACAGCAGTTGTGAGAGGGGAGTTCAACCAATGTGTGAATAGTACATTAAGTTACTGTATTCTTTTAATATTGTGTAGTGTTTGTACATTAAGTTACTGTATTCTTTAATATTGTGTAGTGTTTGTTACTGGATTCTTTTGGGTGTTCCCCACAGGCGACGCGCAAGGAGATCGCCTGCCCCTTGTGAAAAGAGTGCGAAGGCTACCGAGTCATGGGCGGACTAGGTTAAAGAAGTTAGCTCACCTTAGAGTAGGTACACTTAATGTTGGATCAATGACTGGACGAGGACGGCAGATTGCTGATTTGATGAGAAGAAGGAATATCGAAATTCTATGTGTACAAGAAACTAGGTGGAAGGGAAATAAAGCAAAAGAGCTTGGTGATGGCTACAAATTACTGTACAGTGGAACGAACAATCTGGGAAGGAATGGGGTTGGCATCATTCTCTCGAAAGATATGAAGGCTTGCCTGACGAAAGTCCACAGGAGAAATGACCGGATAATGAGTATCAAACTGTGCCTCGAGGGTATATTTAACATAATTTGTGCTTATGCCCCTCAAGTTGGTTGTGATGAGGACGAAAAGGATACATTCTGGAATGACCTGGATGAGGAAATCAGTCGCTTACCAGCCGAAGAAAGAGTTATTTTAGGTGGTGACTTGAATGGGCATGTGGGCACTACAGTAGGAGGAGAACTAGCAAGGAGAGTACATGGAGGCTGGGGATTAGGAGACCGTAATGCGGAGGTTGAGAGAGTGATAAATATTGCAATGGGAGCAGACTTAGCTATATGTAACACCTTCTTTAAGAAATGTGGACAGCAGCTGGTAACTTATAAAAGTGGAGGGAATGAAAGTCAAATCGATTACCTCATGTGTAGAAGACCACATCTGAAGGAAGTGCAGAACTGTAAAGTCATAGCAGGTGAACACGTAGCTCCGCAACACAGAGTATTAGTTGCCGATTATCAGTATGTCTGCCTCAAGCCATATGTGGAGAAGAAAACGGTGTCGAAAATCAAATGGTGGCGGCTAGATGACCCTATTCTGTGTAGTGAGTTCAAAACTGAAGTTTTACGGCAATATCAACACATAGAAGGAGTTGATAATTGGTGGAAAGTGAACAGTGAAATAATACGCCGAGCAGGAGAAACCATTCTTGGTAAAACCTCCGGTAAAGTTGCTCATAGGGACAAAGAAACTTGGTGGTGGAATACTGCAGTAAAAGAAGCAATAAAGGCCAAGAGGTTTGCCAAAAAAGCCTGGGATCAATCTGCGACAGATGAAGACAGAGAACTGTACAGACAGGCAAATAAAGAAGCTAAGCGAGTGGTAGGGCAGGCAAGGGCAGATGCTTGGGATGATGTATATGAGGACTAGGAGAATACCAGTGGAGTGAAGAAGCTTTTCAGGATAGCGAGGGCTAGAGATAAGGCATCGAAAGATTTTACTCATATTAAGCAGATGAAGAGTGGTGAGGGAGTAGTTCTTCATGATGAAAACAAAATCAAGAAAAGGTGGGAGGAATATTTCAACCACTTACTAAATGAGGAAAATAATAGGCTGTCTTCTGGTGATGGTGTGCCCTACCAGAGTTTAACCACTGGAATTAGTAGAGAAGAAGTGATGATTGCTGTCAAGAAAATGAAAAAAGGAAAAGCCACTGGTCCTGATGAAATTCCAGTGGAAGTATGGCAGTGTCTTGGGCAGACAGGAATAGATATGTTGTGGAATCTCATGCAGCAAATTTATTCGGAAGAGGTTATGCCCATGGAGTGGAGGGAGACAACACTGGTCCCTATATATAAGGAAAAGGGCGACATCCAGGACTGTTCTAACTACAGGGGGATAAAGCTGATGTCCCATACCATGAAAATCTGGGAGAAAATTATCGAGAAAAGGCTTCGAGAGGACACAACGATTGGAGAACAACAGTTTGGGTTCATGCCAGGTAGGAGTACAACTGATGCCATTTTTGCACTCCGGCAACTCATCGAAAGGCATAGAGAGAAGAATAAGGAGCTACATATGGTCTTTATAGACTTAGAGAAAGCCTATGACAGAGTTCCACGCCAGGAAGTCTGGAGATATCTGAGGACCAAAGCACCCGGAAAAATATGTGCGGCTTATCCAGGACATGTACGAGGAGGCTAAAACAAGAGTCCGGAGTAGCGTCGGGTTGACTAACTGGTTTCCTGTTCAAGTTGGGTTGCATCAGGGGTCAGCCCTGAGTCCATACATATTCAATCTTGTCATGGATGTCCTATCTGATGGCTTACGTAGTGCAGCACCATGGTGCATGATGTTTGCCGATGACATTGTTTTGTGCGACACCAGTAGGAGAGAACTGGAAAGGCGACTGAAGAGCTGGCGAGAAGCCTTGGAGACCAGAGGCATAAAAATCAGTCGAAAGAAAACCAAGTATTTGTGCCTTGGTGGTGAGGGCAATGAATTAGTGCAGATGGATGGAGTAAGTTTAAGGCCAGTCAGTAGCTTCAAGTATCTTGGGTCAACCATGTCTGAAGATGGCAACATAAATACTGAGATTAACCACAGGGTTCAGTCAGCCTGGATGAACTGGAAAAGGTTTTCTGGCATTCTGTGTGACAAAAGGCTCAGTATAAGGGTAAAAGGAAAGGCCTACAAGACAGCTGTGAGGCCAGCCATGATGTATGGTGCGGAGACATGGGCAATAACTAAGTCACAATGTCATAAGCTGGATGTGACTGAGATGAAGATGCTGCGCTGGATGAGTGGCATCACTAGGATTGATCACATCGCAAATGAGAAAATCAGGGGCACAGTAAAAGTAACAGAAGTCTCCAAGAAGATCCAAGAGAGAAGACTGCTGTGGTATGGGCATGTTATGCGTCGGGATAATAACTATGTAGGAAGGAGAGCGATGTCTCTGGTTGTGGATGGCACAAGGAATAGAGGCAGACCTCGAAGAAGATGGACTGACAATATCCATGAAGACCTAATGGAGAAACAGTTAAGGGACGACGATGTGTGGGACAGAATAAAATGGAAAAGACTTGCCAGAAACATTAAGTACAAACACTTCTTCTTCTCTCTATGCCTTCGATGAGTTGCCGGAGTGCAAAAATGGCATCAGTTGTACTCCTACCTGGCATGAACCCAAACTGTTGTTCTCTAATCGTTGTGTCCTCTCGAAGACTTTTCTCGATAATTTTCTCCCAGATTTTCATGGTATGGGACATCAGCTTTATCCCCCTGTAGTTAGAACAGTCCTGGATGTCGCCCTTTTCCTTATATATAGGGACCAGTGTTGTCTCCCTCCACTCCATGGGCATAACCTCTTCCGAATAAATTTGCTGCATGAGATTCCACAACATATCTATTCCTGTCTGCCCAAGACACTGCCATACTTCCACTGGAATTTCATCAGGACCAGTGGCTTTTCCTTTTTTCATTTTCTTGACAGCAATCATCACTTCTTCTCTACTAATTCCAGTGGTTAAACTCTGGTAGGGCACACCATCACCAGAAGACAGCCTATCATTTTCCTCATTTAGTAAGTGGTTGAAATATTCCTCCCACCTTTTCTTGATTTTGTTTTCATCATGAAGAACTACTCCCTCACCACTCTTCATCTGCTTAATATGAGTAAAATCTTTCGATGCCTTATCTCTAGCCCTCGCTATCCTGAAAAGCTTCTTCACTCCACTGGTATTCTCCAAGTCCTCATATACATCATCCCAAGCATCTGTGTAAGACTTGACGAGTACGGTTGCACGGGTGAGTCGCTCCGATGTTCCGTGGAGTGGAGGACTATCTGTGTAAAACTTAACCAGTGTGGTTGTACGAGTGTATGGCTCCGATGTTCGGACCATAGAGTTATCTAATCTACCAGTATATCAGCAAATATCGACGAAGATGACGACGTCCAGGAGACTGTGGGAAGCGCACAGCAACATCCAGTACGAGGGAAATGCTTCGGCAATTTCCAGTGGTAAACGCGAATGACAGAAGTACGCAATCTCTCGTTTCTCTTTGATTTAAATTCAGTATTTCAGTAACTTCATAACAGCCTCCGTGGCTTAGGCGGCAGCACGCCGGCCTCTCACCGCTGGGTCCGTGGTTCAAATCCCGGTCACTCCATGTGAGATCTGTGCTGGACAAAACGGAGGCAGACAGGTTTTTCTCCGGGTACTCCGGTTTTCCCTGTCAACATTTCATTCCAGCAACACTCTCCACTATCATTTCATTTCTTCTGTCATTCATTCAATCATTGCCCCAGAGGAGTGCGTCAGGCCTCGGCAGCCGGCACAGTCCATATCCTCGCCGCTAGATGGGGGCTTCATTCATTCCATTCCTGACCCGGTCGGAGACTGGAAGCAGGCCGTGGATTTTCATTTTCATTTCAGTAACTTCATAACTTGGGAATAAGAGTAAAATCAATAATTTATCAGACTCCGTTTTCACGTAATTTTCTATCGGTAATATTAAAATAGCAATGCTCCAATTTAAATTTGAAACTTATTATTATTATTAATTTTGCAATACTTGTTTTATATAATAAACTCATTTCTTTTACAATGCAATCTTTGCTTTCAGTAGGTAGCATTAGATATAGACCAATTCCTTCTCCTGATACAATTGTTTGTTGGGTTAATGATCAAATCATACCACGATCTGAGTGAATAGATTCTTGAAGGTGTTCTACCAGAGCTAGACGTTGTTAAATACAAATTTAGATTTCAACATTGCGTTGAGGTCTTGGCGCCCATTAAAACAACATAGCTTAGGCAAAGGTAAACAGTTACATTTATCACCCAACAGTTAGGGGCAGCCAAACCGTTACACTTGCACGCTCAACGTGGAGCAAGACAACCCGTTACAACATTTAAAGCAACAATAAGTATGATCGACGTTACAGTGGTGTCACTTCTAACATTTACATTTACGTTAATTCATTTAGCTAATCCTGTCTGACGTTAATACGAGATGCTAACCATCCGTAGCGAAGAAAAAATCAAAGCTTAAACAACCAAGCACTCACAATAAAACAGTGGTCTAATACACACATGGGTAAGGTAGGAATAATTTCTTAATTCTCCTACCCTAGAAATGACTGAGTCAGAGGAAGAAGACGACTTCGACGACCCCCTTTTACATCCAGATCCAAATACACAGGAGTCTCCGGAGCTCCAAGAAGAGCCGTATGAAGAACCTGGGCCTTCCAAACGAATACTAATATCTCGCTGAGAGCAGGTAAACCTAACATCACATACCTACCCTTTTGTTGTAATTTATTAATAAATAGTAACCGGGTGAGTTAGCCGTGGTCATTACGGCATGACTGCTGGCAGTTGCTCACATCCGGGAGGCGAGGAGGTTCGAATCCCCCCACCGGCAACCTTGAAGATGGTCTTCTGTGGTTTACCATCTTCCTTCCAGACAAATGCCAGGGTTGGTCCCTAACTATAGGCCACAGCCGCTACCTTCCTACTCCTCGTCCTTCCATTCCAACTTTCCTCCCCAACGGTACGTGTGTTGGGTGTCCGTCTCGAAGCAGTTACAAAAACTGGCGAGCCGAACATGTCCTCGGACACTCCCGGCACTAAATGCCATACGCTAAAAAAAAGTAGTAGGTAATTGACGTGTTGCGTGTTTCTGTCGCAGGTGTTAGCTGAGGCCCCTCCATCACTTCACCACTGTGACATCAATATTGATATGAAATTACGCATTATCATTAATTGTATTCAATTTCATTTTGCATGAAAAACATTTTTTCCACCGATTGATGTCTTTCTTATCCTTTTAAAAAGTCCTACAATTAGTCAGACTACATTAAAAAAAATCAATTTCCTATTTTTTGTGTTTTACCTGATAAGAAGAGAACTATTGGTCTTATAGAGTTTTGCCAATTCTTAAATTAAAGCTAAATAACTGCTCTACAACTTTACTTTTGATGACTTTCCTCGTAGAATGAGTAGTTTAGACAGTAATTTGTTCGAAAGGCTAGCTTACTACAAATTTCAAACATTTTGGAAAAAATTGCCCATTTTCGAAGTGTTGTATCTCGAGATCAATAAGACATACAGAGCTGGAGTTGCGTCCAAATTGTCGGTAATTTTGTCTTCTTTAAAAGTGTGATGGGTGACTTTGCCATAGAAAGCATATTTTGGAAGTTATAAGCCAAAAACCGAAAAAGTCTGAAAATTTCGAGGTTTTTCGAGCACCACGAAGTTAGCACAGGTCTTTCGAGTTTGCAAACTTGTTTTTACACTATTGGTATCTATCCTAACAACATACCAAAAAATCAGTACCTTGCAATTTTTTGCGACCTAACGTGATTTTGTGTCTACGGTGACTGTCCTACTAAGCAATAAAAAAAACAACAGAATATCAGCTGCTTCGTAGTGTCGGTCATCCAATAAAATATAAGTTCAAGTTTAGAGCCTTCAACGTTTTATTTAGTGGTTTGGTTTAGTAAGATTATATTTAGAACAATTAGATTCATGATTTATTTCAGTATTATTTCTCAATATTATCGCTACAGAGTATGTTTATGTCCCTAATGGCCATGATGACACTCGACGATAACAACAAAAACAGTCATGTGGATGTCAGCTCGACGAAAAACACGTATTACCTCTAAACAGGCTACACAATTGATAATACGGGAGGGAATTCTGGTTCAAATTCAAAGGGAAGGGTGATTTCTTGCATCACTGCAATAAATTTGACAACAATGAGCCTACAAAATAATGGGTGGTTGTTAGATGGTGCCTTAACTGATTACATCTGCAATAAGGAATCTATGTTTACTTCTAAAATCGGAGCCAGTGGATTTGTTAGTATGAGAAATTCCTGTGAAGAAGTATAGGAGTTGTTAGCATTAATCTAACTCATGAGTGCGGAGACTGTACACTGGAGTTAAAGGATGTTTTGGGTTTTGCCAGAATTTGGATATAATTTGATTTCCTGTTCTAAGTTGCAAAGAAGAAAAAGGATGAAAATTATGCTCTGGGTAAGATGAATGATGAAATAATTTTTGAAGCAATTTAAGAATCAGGTTTGTATATTTTGAAGTGTGTGAAAAGTAATGTTATGGTGTCAAGAGTATCAAATGAGGTTAGTGAGCTTGACAATGACAGTGTTGTGTGTAAAGCAGTGGCAATAAGGAGTGCAGTGAATTGGCATGAAAGGCTAGGCCACTGGCATGAAGAGGGATTAAAGAACATTCCTGTGATTGAATTAAAAGGGATGGATAAAGAAAATTGTGATGTATATGTGAAGGGAAAGATAACAAAAAAGGGTTCCCAAAGGTAAGTGAGAGAAAGTCTGTCCAACCACTACAATTAATACACAGTGATGTAATGTGTAAGTGTGTAAATCTTTAGGAGGGTCTCAGTACATTGTAACATTTGAAGACGATTTTTTGAGACACCTGTCTGTTTATTTCTTGGAAAGGAAAACTGAAGTGTTTGCTAAATTTCATGAGTATAAAGCAGAAGTGGAAAACAACACTGAAAATACAAAAATCATGGCACTGCCAGCAGGTTGAGGGGGAAAATATGTAAGTACAGAATTCAGTGAATTTCTGTAAAATAATGGTATCCTGCACGGAAATACAATGAAAGATTGCCCAAAACAGAATGGTATTGCTGAAAGGGTTAATAGGACCTTAGAAAACAATGTGAGGTGTATGCTATTGCAGTTAGGGCCACTTATTTCCTTTTGGGCTATAAAGAATTTGAGCCCATCAAAATGTGAATGCAGGAGATTATGAGAGATTTAAAGTGTTTGGTACAAGGGGACAATGAGTGAACCCCAAGGTAGCAAATTTGATGCTAGAGGGATTGATTGTATATTTGTGGGACTTGAAAAAGGAGTAAAGGGATGGAAAGTATGGGTAGCCTATCCCAAAGGCACAAGTTCAAAACCATACACAGTGTTGAATACAATGAGAAAATCTTCCCTCTTGTGGAGCTGAGAACATCCCAAATATGTAATAAATGACAAAATTACTGGAATGATGATACATTATTCCCAGATGTTACCTCTAACAGTGATTTAAATACCAGTGATGAAAGCAGTGATGAGTGTGTGTTTTTAGGTTGGGATGGGGAAGGTTTGGTTAAATCTTATGTTCCTATAGGTAGTAGTGAAGTAGTGAAGCCTCAACTAATGGCTGAATTTGAAGATAACGCAAGTGTAAGAAGATCACAAAGAGCAACAGTGCCAAAGACATGTAAAATATGTAGTGAGTGTTCAGTAGCTAGATTTATTACTGAATGTAATTGCCTAGAATTATTCGAACCAAAGACAGGAAAGGAGGCGTTTACAAGGGAAAATTCTAGTAATTGGTTGGTCGCTATGGATGAAGAAATTAGTCATTTCAAAATAAAGAATGTATTTACTGTTGTGGATAGGCCAAAGAAGGAAAGGTTGTAAGTACTAACGAGGGAAGTACCCCAGCTCGAACGGCTAAAATCGACTGGCAATGCGCTTAACATACGAAGATATGTCTGTTCTACTACCCATCACGGGCATCTGTAGAACCCCGCATTAGTGTACATTCAATGTTTGGAAGTTAGGACGTTCAAAGATTGCAGAACCACAATTCGCAGCAGAAACTGCCGTGCAACAGGCAATTTGGACCATTATATTAACAAGAAACAGATGTGGTGCAGTATCATCTGGCAAAAGGTTGAACACTTGCTTGCAATAAGAAATCTTTACCCATGCCGTACCATGTTGGCGTAGTCATCTTTCACACAATAGAAGATACTGTGTTGTCCTTCATTCGACGTCGAAGTGTGAATGTTGAGTTTCAATGAACTGATTAAAACACAGCGGAATTGAACAGTATGCATACTTAACAAGGGCAACATGTAGACATACTCGATTATTTACAATGTTCCCGCATTGCAATAGTCCAAACTCAAATGCCACGGTGATCACATTATCAAACGAAGCAACAGGAACATCGACTTCATAACCTGCTCTTTGCCATGCGTATGTTAACATAGGTCTGTATCTCGGAGCAGATAGTTGGTTGTAGATGACAGTGAAGACGGATGATGAAGTATCGATTATGTAATGTGGCCTGCGTTGTATCTATGTGCAAACGTACAAAATCAACAAGACGTCTGACATAGCTCTTGTATTGCCGAAAGTAATATACATCCAGAGGTTGACGGTATTTGGTTGTCTACGGTGGCAATATCTTTAATGTATTGTCTTTATTTGAAAAACATTCTTCAATGACGCTGTAGTCTTTGTGTCCTGACCAGGAATTGCAAAGTAATAGACCTCTCTCACCAACATGTTCAGCCAGGACCGAATTAAAGAAGCTCTTCATTTATGTGCTTTAGTCATTTTTCCACTTTTACTCGCTTACACATGGATGTTCCGTGGACTCATTGATGTCAGTTTCTTTGCAACCTGCGGACCAAACGTTCCATCCTTTTCCTGCAGACAAATGTAAAGCTTGTTCGCTAATTTGCCATTCATAGACACAGCCACATCAATAGTGTAACTATACGTAGAACTATGTATAGACTGTACCAGACCAACAGTTGATTTTCCCCCTCTGTTTGACAGTGATGCAGAAGACGTTAGTTCATAAAAAAAAATGGATCTGATCACTATTGCACACGCATTCCTTCATTACATTGCCGTCTTGAATAAGCATGTTCACGTCTGCTGCAAATGTTTCTGCTGTTTGTATAATAACATGCTCTTCTTCAATCTCTTTGCGAGCCATGAACATAGTGATGTGTCTGGACGAAATATTATATTCGTTTTTGAAGGCCCTGACAAAATGCAACGAAGCATTAAAATTGTCCAGCGAAACTGCTCTAGCAGTGTCCAGAGCCCATGCTTGAATGTGACAGAAGTGTGCGCTGACTGTCAGGTGGCACTGGCGACCGAACACGTACTTTTACAGATGAATGCCATTGATAGCTATTGACATAGGTACTACTGTTTACTTTAAACCCACTTTCAGTCGGTTTTCGCCGTTCGAGCTGGGGTACTTCCCTCGTAAGTGGGATTTTAAGATCAAAATGATCCATGATGGAAGTAGCAATAGAGACAGAGCCAGACTAGTAGCCAGGGGCTTTGCACAGGTGAAAGGGATCCACTTTGAGAAAACCTATGCTCCTGTTGTGAAAAAGAAAATCGTAAGATTGTTCTGGGCAATCTCAGTACTAAGAGGGTGGGTGGGTCATCATATAGATGTGTTAACAGCATACTTGAACAGTAACCTAGAGGAGACATATGTTGAACAACCTGATGGCTATGGGAAAAAATTGGAGATAAGGCATGGAAGTTAAATAAAATCTTATTTGGCTTGAAACAGAGTGCCAGGGAATGGTTCAAAACGATCAACGAAATATTGATTGGTTTTGGATTAGTAAGACTTGAGAAGGATAGGTATGCATATGTGAGTAGGGACAAAATTTTGGTAGTATATTTGTATGGTGATGATGTGGCGGTATGGGTTCCTGAAGAAAAAATTGCACAATTTAAGGAGATGCTTGAACCTACCTTATGTTAGGTGTACGAGATCTTGGAGTAATGTCAAATTTCTTGGGCATGAGGGTCAGCCAAAGAAATGATGCAGTGCGTGTTGACCAAGCCAAATACATCAAAGAGATTGTAGTAGCTTTTAAATTTGAAGATGCTGATCCTAGATCCGTCCCCTTACCTACAAGTAATGATGATCAGTCCTTGTCAGGTAATTTACCTTTTGATCAAGAGAAATACGCTAATGCTGTCGGTAAACTCATGTATTTGTCAACCTGTACAAGGCCTGATATTAGCTATGCTATGAGTATTGTGAGCCAGTTTATGTGTGACTCCAGGAAGAAGCATTGGAATTATATTCTCCATATCGTGAGATATCTTAAGAATACTAGTGAGCCGAAATTATGTTATAAGTTATGTCCTAACCTTATTGAGGTGTTTTGTGATGCAGATTACGAGGGAGCCAAGGGTGAAAGATTGTCTAGATCAGCCTATGTAGTTAAGGTAGCAAATTGCCCTATTTCTTGGTATTCTAAGAAGCAGTCCAATACTGCACAATCTACATCTGAAACAGAATACTAATGTGAGACTGTGAAGGAGGTGTTTTGTCTAAGAATGATATTAAGAGAATTGGGACTGGCAGAGTTTGTAAAAGAGCCTACAATAATACATTGTAATCATTTGAGTGCCATCAAAATGTGCGAAAAAGGGTTAGACTCAGAAAATAATAATAATAATGTTATTGGTTTTACGTCCCTTTTAACTACACTGGCTTTTAGAGACGCCGGGGTGCCAGAATTTTGCCCCGAAGGGGATCTTTAACGTGCCAGTAAATGTACTGACACGGCTCCCTCGCATTTGCGCACCGTCAAATGCCAGCTGACTGCGCCAGGTTAGACTCAGAAAATTCTAAGCACATTGATGTTAGGTATTGTTTTGTTCACCAATGTGGTGAAAGAGGTGAAATAAAGTTACAGTACCGAACCGGATGTAAAATCGGCAGAAAATATGGCTGACCTATTCACTAAACGAATGTCAGGGGGGAAGGTCTTTGAGCTTGTTGAGAAATTACGGCTCCAAGGCTACTTGTTTCTACAACTCCATGTTAAAATTTGATACTTTTTATTTGTTTTCAGCCAGTGCAATTTTGTAAATATAAGGTGCGTTCAAAAGTAACGAGCCGGAGGCTGGAATGCGCAAACCGGTGACGACATCGGCTTATCGTGGTGTGTGTAACGAGGTGTGGTTCTGACCAAAGCGTGGAAGGTCACAGCCCATCGCAAGAGGGCACGAGTGCACGTCACGGGACGATACAAAGTGAGAAGCAGCATGCATCAATCGTCCAATGCTGCCAGTAGCAGTGCAAACAGTGACATGGAGGCGTCAAACGAAGAGCAAAGAGATGTTGTTTGGTTTCTGACAGCGGAAGGAGTAGGGGGAACGGACATTCATCGCCGAATGTCACAAGTGTACGGCGAACACTGTATGTCCCTTGCAAGGGTCAAGCCGTGGCACAAGCGCTTCAGGGAAGGACGGGTGTCGTTAACCGATGATGCCCGGCCTGGGGCACCCCCTGCATTACCGATGACAACGTCCAGCTGGTTGATGCACTCATTACCCAGGACCGCTGAGTGACAGTGAACGCCATAGCCGCCGTGGTCGGATGGAGCGTCGGAAGTGTGCACACCATCATGAAGGAATGACTGCACTTGCGCAAAGTGTGTGCCCAATGGGTGCCCCACAGTCTTCAACCACACCAGGAAGCATGTCGAATGGCCCACTGTCTTGGTCATCTGCAGCGCTATGTGAGGGAAGGGAATGGGTTCCTGGCACGAGTGGTGGCTGGAGATGAGTCATGGTGTCATCACTTCGAACCAGAATCCAAACGACAAAGCCTCCAGTGGAAGCATCCAGGGTCACCACCACCCAAAAAAGGCAAGGCCATCCATACGATTGCAGGAAAGGTAATTCTGACGTTCTTCTTTGACAACGATGGCCCCCTTCTGATACACTTCATGCTGCACGGGACAACAGTGAATGCCCAGCGTTACTCGCAAACCTTGACCACCCTTCGCCAAGCGATCAGAACAAAACGACCAGGCAATCTCGCCCTTGGGGTCATTCTACTCCACGACAATGCTCGACCTCATACGGCCAACACAATCGCGGCACTCCTGCAGAAATTCAAATGAGAGGTTCTCGGTAACCCTCCATACAGTCCAGACCTCTCTCCCTGTGATTAAGCCATGTTTGGTCCCCTGAAAAGGGCTCTGCGGGGCCAACTATTCACCTCGGATGTCGACGTCCAGCTGTACGTGCGGAACTGGTTCACATCGCAGCCCAGGGAATTTTATGAGACAGCCATTCACTGCCTCATGTCACAGTGGGACAAGTGCCTCAACAGCCAGGGCCAATACTTCTAACATACAGGTACTGGTTTCTGTAATTATGCCTCCGGCTCGTTACTTTTTGAACGCACCTTATATTAATGATTCGTGTTGTGAGTAACTCATGTTTAGTGATTGGCTGTTCAGGGTGAGTATTGGAATATTGACTCTAGCTGTTGAGTGCAACAGCCAATAAAAAGAGACTAGACTAGAGCAGTATAAGAATGCTAGTTTTAAACCATTGTATAAGGTGCGTTCAAAAAGTAACGAGCCGGAAGCTGGAATGCGCAAACCGGTGACAACATCGGCTAATCATGGCGTGTGTAATGAGGTGTGGTTCCGACCAGAGTGTGGAAGGTCACAGCCCATCGCTAGAGGGCACGCGAGCACGTCACGTGACGATACAAAGTGAGCAGCAGCTGCCAGTCGCATTGCAAACAGTGACATAGAGGCGTCAAATGATGAGCATAGAGGTGTTGTTCGGTTTCTGACAGCGGAAGGAGTAGGGGGAATGGACATTCATCGCCGAATGTAACAAGTGTGTGGTGAACACAGCATGTCCCTTGCAAGGGTCAAGGCGTGGCACAATCGCTTCAGAGAAGGACGGGTGTCGTTAGCCGATGATGCCCGGTCTGGGGCACCCCCATGCATTACCGATGACAACGTCCAGCTGGTTGATGCACTCATTACCCAGGACCGCCGACTGACAGTGAATGCCATAGCCGCCGTGGTCGGATTGAGCGTTGGAAGTGTGCACACCATCATGAAGGAACGACTGCACTTGCGCAAAGTGTGCGCCCAATGGGTGCCCCACAGTCTTCAACCACAACAGGAAGCATGTCGAAAGGCCCACTGTCTTGGTCATCTCCAGCGCTATGCGAGGGAAGGGAATGGGTTCTTGGCACGAGTGGTGGCTGAAGATGAGTCATGGTGTCATCACTTCGAACCAGAATCCAAACGACAAAGCATCCAGGGTCACCACCACCCAAAAAAGGCAAGGCCATCCACACGAGTGCAGGAAAAGTTATGCTGATGTTCTTCTTTGACCAAGATGGCCCCCTTCTGTTACACTTCATGCCGCACGGGACAACAGTGAATGTTCAGCGTTACTCGCAAACCTTGACCACCCTTCGCCAAGCGATCAAAACAAAACAACCAGGCAATCTCACCCGTGGGGTCATTCTGCTCCACGACAATGCACGACCTCATACGGCCAACACTGTCGCGGCACTCCTGCAGAAATTCAAATGAGAGGTTCTCGGCCACCCTCCATACAGTCCAGACCTCTCTCCCTGTGATTACGCCATGTTTGGTCCCCTGAAAAATGCTCTGCTGGGCCAACTATTCACCTCGGACGTCGACGTCCAGCTGTACGTGCGGAACTTGTTCACATCGCAGCCCAGGGAATTTTATGAGACAGCCATTCACCGCCTCGTGTCACAGTGGGACAAGTGCCTCAACAGCCAGAGCCAATACTTCTAACATACAGGTACTAGTTTCTGTAATTATGCCTCCGGCTCATTACTTTTTGAATGCTCCTTATATATTGTTGTTGTTCTGCTGTGTTGTCTGAATAAAGAGGATGTGTCAGCCAAAGTGTTATATTATTGTTCCTGGAATTTAATAAAACCTAAACTAAAACCATACACATGGGAGACTTTTAACATGACATGATTATTGAATTGAATATCAGTTTGGTACAGAGAAACGTACACTTTAAATGAACAGTAGCTGACATACATCAAGTTGTCATCCCCTTGTATTTAAACCATGTGATCATAACCATGGTACTGCAGTCAATATTCTTCCTGCAATAGGAGCAATATATAAATTACAACATGTTCTTCCAACTCATATATTAAAAACACTGTATTACAGTCTAGTACATAACCATATAACATATATGTGCAGTATTTGGGGAAGATGCACTACCACATTATTAAATCAAGTAAGTACACTCCAGAAAAGGGCAATTAAAGCAGTTTATTCCCTTCCCTTACTTACCCATACAGCAGATTTAGTTCGAATCTCAGGAATCCCCCCTCTAGAAACCTGTATAAAAGTATCTGCTTCTCTGTTCATACATAAAAGTGGAGAACTTTCGTATAAAGGCACAATAAAGTTTCCTCTACAAGGACAAAACTATGAGTATAACACCAGAAATTCCAAGAACCTTGCAATTCCAAGGGTCTACACCTCTAAATATGGCACCAAAAGCATATTTAACCAGGCTATAAAGGATTATAATACTCTCCCAGCACATATAAAGTCAATAAATCCTGTCTTAAAATTCAAAAAAGCCTGCAAACAATTCTTCACAACTACACTCTGATACTTCCTAATTTATAAAATTAATAAAACCTTGAATAACTTAGTAACTTACTGTCATTGTAAAATACTCTGTAACTTTGTTTTTGTATGTTAAATAATATTTAATATTCCTTATTATATAACAATGTATAATCCTACTATAGGGCCTTGCCCTCTAGGACATCCTCTGTATGAAAATAATAATAATAATAAATATTTGTCAGAAATTCTTGTGCAATGCTCTCAATGGTGACTTATAATGTTTCACTTGCCCTTCTCCTCATCTCATTATGCATGTTGGGTGTTAAACTGAGTTGTGCCCTCAGCATTTTCACCAAGCTCCAAGTCATTTCTATGATTTAAAATAACTACGGTATGTAAGTATGTTTTGGCTACTGCATATGGGAGGCTTTGGTGTCATCTGGGTATTCAATGCCAATTGAAGCCACTCCTCGGTGCTCTCTTCACCCAAAACTTGGAATTGGTGTAAGTGGTTAAACGCGCCTGCATGGACAGTACGAGATTTGGTTTTGAATCCTAACCACAGTCTCAATTTCAAGTCGCACTCAACAGCCATTTGTTATGTTACTCACCTTTTTCTCAGGGGTAAAACTTCATAATAGGGCATGTAAGAGATTCTTAGGCTCTGGCCATAAGTCTTTGCCTTCTTACTAAACATCACTTTTATATAATAAATGTTATATTTGTGTTATTGACAACTTACACACATTCTTGTTGTAAAATTTTATAATGAACCCAATGCTGATTGAATACTTCCATTAACAATTCCAAGAAGAAAGTGAAAAATCATCATCATCATCTTGTTCAGTTTCCAGCCCCAGGCTGGTTCTGTTTGGAACATAAGCCTCGCCACTTAGTCCTTTCTTCCCACCTCCTCTCCGCTGTCACTCTGGTCCAGTCCTCGCCTCTCTTCTTGACACATTCCTCCACTCCTTTCAGCCATCTATCTCTTGGTCTTCCCCTTGGTCGTTTCTTCTGCATCTGCATCTCATGCATCCTCTTGGGAATCTTCTTCTCATCCATTCTCTTTAAGTGTCCATACCACCTCAGTCTTGATGTCTCAATCCTACCTTGCAAGGGCTCCTCTTTCACCATTTCCCTGACCTTTTCATTCCTCACCCTGTCTCTTCTTGTTACTCCGATCCTACTTCGCAGGAACTTCATTTCACCTGCCTGTATTCTGCTTATGTCTCTTTTCTTCATTGTCCACGTTTCTGAAGCATAGGTCAGTATCAGGATATAGTAGCTTCTGTATAACACTTCCTTGCTTTTTTGTGGGACATCTTTATTCCACACTAAGCTCCTAATGCTTCTCAGAAATGCTTCTGCCTGTCTGCCACGTTCCGTAATCTCTTTGTCATTTCTCCCATTTTCCTCCACTCATCATCATCATCTTGAGCAGTTTCCAACCGCTGGTCGGGTCTGCTTGGAACATAAGCCTCTCCATCGTTTCCTGTCCATCCACCATCTCTCGTCATTTACTGTGTCCCAGCACACTCCTCTTTCCTCCACACTCTTCTTAACTCCTTTTGTCCATCTGTCCCTTGGTCTTCCCCTTGGCCTCCTTCCCGTCATTTCCATTCCAAACATCTTCTTCGGTATCCTCTCCTCTTGCATCCTCCTCACATGTCCATACCATTGTAGCCTAGATCGCTCTATTTTATTTTGCAATGGTTCCTCTCTTACCATCTCCCTGACTCTCTCATTCCATACTCTGTCCATTCTTGTCACTCCTACCCTACTCCTCTCGAACTTCATCTCCACTGCTCGTATTTTATTCTTGTCCCTTTCCTTCATCACCCATGTTTCTGAACCATATGTCAAAATTGGCACAAAGTAGGTCTTGTAGATGATTCCTTTACATTTTTGTGGTACATCTTTATTCCATATCATCCCCCTAACACTCTTGAAAAATCCATCTGCGCACCTTCCCCGCTCATTTATTTCCATCCTATTGCCTCCCTTTTCTTCAATTATGCTTCCCAAGTACTTGAAGCATTCTACTTTCTGCAACTGCTGTCCTCCAAGTGTTATGCCCATATCCAGTCTGTTCTTCTTCCTCGTTGTGATGACCACTTCACTCTTTTGTGCTGAGAACTTCATCCCATATGATAACACTACCTTCTCCCACTCATCTAATTGCTCTTGTACTTCTTCTTCATCCTCTCCCCATACCAGAAGGTCATCAGCAAACAACATTGCCTTCATTTTCCTTTCCCCAATGCTATTTACCACTTTTCGTATGATTTCATCCATCACCACTATAAATAACAGGGGTGAGAGTGCACTTCCCTGTTTCAGACCACTCTCCAGTTGAAACCATTCCGTTCTCTCTCTTCCCACCTTTACACAGCTTTTGCTTCCCTCGTACATTGCTTTCACTCTTGCCACTGTCTCCTTGTTCACTGCTTTTGCTCTCATTGCTTCCCATACCTTGTTTCTATTAATACTATCATATGCTTTCTCAATATCCAAGAAGGTCATCACCAGATCTTTCCCATATTCATAATGGTGTTCTTATAGCTGTCTTACTGCAAAGATGAGGTCAACTGTTGACCTTCCTGGCCTGAATCCATACTGTTCTTCCCTCAGCCCATCTTCAACTTCTGTTCGAATTCTTCTCTCCAGTACCTTCTCAAATATTTTAGCGCAGTGGCACATGAGTGTAATTCCCCTGTAGTTCTTGCATTCCTTCCTACTTCCCTTTTTAAATATGGGTATTATTATCCCTCTTTTCCAGTCCTCTGGTATTTTCTTCTCCCTCCATATCACTTTCATTACTCGAAAGAGCCACTGTGTTCCTATCACCCCTGCTGCTCTCACCATCTCCACACTCACTTCGTCTATTCCCAGTGCCTTTCCCCCTTTCATCTTCTTTAATGCTTCCTCCACTTCTTCCCATGTCAATTCCTTCTCTGAAATGTCTTGGTCACTGTCTGTTTCTTCCTCCACAATGTCCACTACGCTGGTTTTAGTTGGATTTAGGAGTTCCTTGAAGTATTCTCTCCAGATAACCTTTACTTCTTCCATATTTTCGACCACCTTTCCATTCCTGTCCACCATTCTGACATTTTCCCCTGTATCTCTTCTCTTTGCCTTTATCATTCCATACAACACTTTCTTACTGCCATCACAGTCCTCCTCCATCATTTCTGTCCATTTCTCCAGCCATTTCTTTTTCTCTTCCTTCACTACTTCTCCTGCTTCTTTCTTCCGCTCTTGGTATTCTTCTCTTGTTCTGTCTGTCCTCTGTTGGAACCATTTCCTGAATGCTTCATTTTTCTTTTTCACTGCTTCCTTAGTTCTGGGGTTCCACCATGGTGTTTCCTTCCACCTTTTCTTTCCACTAGTTCTGCCACACACGACTTCCGCTGCTTCTACCAACACGTCCTTGAACCTATTCCATTCTTCTTCACCTGTTTTCGAATCATCCTTCGGTAATTTGTTCCTCACTAATATCTGGAACTTCTCCTTATTTCCATCCTCCTTCAGCTTCCATGTCCTTATTCTTCTTTCTTGGTTTTCAGTTCTCCTCTTTTCCTTCAGTCCTCTCACCTTGGCGACCAGCAGACGGTGGTCACTGTCCAGGGCTTCTGAAGGTATTACCCTTATATCCGTGATACTCTTCTTTGTCTCCTTCCCGCATAGAATATAGTCCACCACTGATTTCCTAGTCAAATCCCTGCTGTACCAAGTAATTTTATGGCTCTCTCTCTTCTTGTACCATGTGTTTCCAACCATTAGCCCATTTATCTTGCACAGTTCCAACAATCTCTCTCCTTCCTTATTCCTGTTTCCCCATCCTTCACCACCAATCACTTCCTCAAAACCTCTTCTATCAGTTCCGACATGGGCATTTAGGTCTCCCATGACTATCAGGTCTCTCCCCACTAACTGCTTCTGCAACTCCTCTTCAAACTCGTCCTTCTCGCCTTCTGTGCATCCCACCTGTGGTGCATAGACTTGCAGAATGTCCAGGTTTCTACCTTTCACAGTGATTCTGGCTCTAATTATTCTATCACTTACCCTCTTTACTTCCTCCCTCAGCCCTTCTCTCACCACCATTCCCACTCCATTTCTCTTCCCCTCCTCATTTCCTATCCAGTATAGCTGCAATCCATTTCTCAGTTCTTTTCTTCCTTCCCCTCTCCATCTGGTCTCTGCCAGTCCGAGTACATCCAGTTTTCTCCTCTCCATCATATCCACAACCTCCTCCACTCTTCCCGTCAATGTCGTTATATTCAAAGTTCCGATTCGTAGTCCATTTCCATAGCCAGGTCTGCTTCCTTTAGATCTGTCCTTTCCGAGGCCCGTTCCCGTTTTAAAAGCAGTTTCATATCCACTACTGGCTTGCTAGGCCTAACGTAGCTTCACCATAACCCAAGTACTTGAGACTTTCCACCTTCTCCAGCTGTCCACCTCCAAGTGTTATCCCACTCATTGGTCTGTCCTTTTTCCTGGTCGTTAACAGGATCTCACATTTACTAATGTTGAACTTCCATCCGTACTCTCCCACTGTTTCTTCCCAAGCCTTCAGTTGCTCCTGAATTTCCTCCTCCTTGTTTCCCCAGACCATGAGATCATCTGCAAACACCATTGCTTTCATCTTATCTTCTCCTATCTTTTCTGCTATCCTTGTCATTACCTCGTCCATAACCACAATAAAGAGAAGGGGTGACAGCGCACTACCCTGTTTCAGGCCACTCATTTGTCTGAACCAGTCTGTTCTTTCCCCTCCAACTTTCACACAACTCACACTTCCACAATACATTTCCTTCACTCTGCCTACAGTCCCTTTTTCCACTCCCATGTTTTCCATTGCTTTCCAAACCTTCTCCCTACACACACTATCATAGGCCTCTTCAATGTCCAGGAAGGCCATCAACAGATCCTCTCCAAATTCGTAGTGGTGTTCCTGGAGCTGTCTCACTGAAAATATGAGATCCACTGTTGATCTCCCAGGTCTGATTCCATACTGCTCCTCTCTCAATTTTCTCTCCACTTTGGCTCGTATTCTACTTTCTAATATCTTTTCATATATCTTGGCACAGTGAGGTATGAGTGTGACTCCCCTGTAATTTCTGCACTCCTTTCTGCTTCCTATGTGTGCTAAATCTAGAATTTGAGTTCCCATTGAAAGTTATAGGTTGAGTATCTTTTGACGTCCCATTTGGGATTTCATGTGCACTTTCTTTTATCAGTGTAGGATAGAAGGTTCCTTACAAATGCATTTTAGTTAACTCTACAGTACAGTAATTATAAGCTTAATGAATTACAAGTAGGACATATGTCCAGATTTGTGCGTTTAGAAAAAGAAAGGTGTCCTGAAGACTCTCCATGAAAATATTGCCCTCCTCCCCTCCACACCTAATTTTGCCATGCCTTCTGCATTTGGAGGGTTAGTAGCAGTCTGTGATGGCTGGTGGGCAATTGTTATGGGTGTTTAGGGCTACCGATGAAACACGGATTGACGTGTACCCGTGTAACCCGGTAACCGTGTACACGGGTAGGTACGCTCGAAGAATCCGTGTAGCAGTAAATACACGTGTACACGGTTACAGGTGTATGAAGGTCTGCGTACATGGGTTTCACGGGTATATATGTCTTATTGTGTGCCCTTGTGGTGCTTGAAACGTTTTCTCGACTTTGGAAGAATGTTTTTGACATTTTGTTGCACTAATGCCCCGTTTAATTGAAAACAAATGTAGAATCAGGAAAACGAACACAACAAACATAAAAATATAAAGTTTTTTCTATTACGAAGGATAAGTGAAGATTTTCTTTCCGAGGCACAGATACGTTTTGACAAGAACCCGTTCTAGTGGAGGAAAGCAAGGGAACACAAATATCCTGCGGTTGCTGCTCTAGCGAAAAAATACTTGTGTATTCCAGCAACATCCAAAAGGTCCGAAAGGTGCTTTTCCTCTGCTGGAAACATTGTCACAGGCAAACGGAATTGTCTTCTGCCATAAAATGTAAACCTCTTAATATTCTTGTTCCAAAACAAAGTTTTCTTAATGTAAATTGGCCAATGAGTCATAATTCTAGAAATTGTTGTTCTTATTATACTGTTCTATTTTGTATTCGTTTCCTACACCTGATATTTTCATTTTGTTATTTAGTTACATTCTGGTCAAATGACAGTGCAAATAATAAATTATTATTCCATTACATATAGCTTTGTATTACTCCTCTTTCATCCTCGGAACTAACCTTACTAATCAATCATATAATTAATTAATTTCACACTGCTTCGATTCGAATAAACGCACGTGGACACATTACACACGCAAACACGATTTCTAAATTTATGTATAAATGGCACGATATCGCCGTGAACAGATGTTCGAACAAGGCTACCAGACATGGCACTCTTTCACAATATTCAAGGTGACCCGTGTACCCGGTCATAATTACACGGGTACATGGGTAAATAGTAGAACCCGGATTCTTAGCACATGGATCTTAAAATCACGGTAGTACGGTTACACGGGTACATGGATAATAGGGAGCGCTATGGGTGTTGCACTATTTTCGCTATGAGGGACAAAGGGAATACCGTAGGGTAAAGGACTGCTTGATGTAGGAGATGATACGATGCACATGTGTGGTAAAACAGCCCATTCTTCTTGAATGTCGCATTCCAGGCAATTTCGAGAACATCACATTGATTTCGGAATGAAATGGATTATAAGCATTTTGAAAAACTTCAGGGGAACAAAACAGCGAAAGTTATACAGGAGGGCGGGAAAAGTGGCACACTAACGCTTAAGTAATAATGTGAGACAGCAATATCGGTAGTGCACGGAGCATCTCGGATGACTTTGTTCGCCCCTCTCCTCATGTAGCAATCACCTGGCAATACCCAGCCGAGTTAACTGTTGGAATAGCAGTTCTGCCTAACCTCCACTATTGAGATCTGGTCGGTGCTCGAACCTAGCAACGACCATACGGTGAGCACTTCTAAGCTGTTGGCCCACCTCGCTTTCTTGGTCGTCATCATCATCATAATTTTCCGTTTTCCAGCCTAAGCCGGGTGGGAGGAAATATGGCACTCCTCCATTTAACTCTGGCTGTCCACCATCCTTCCTCAACCACTGAACTCCATTCTAGGTTCCGTTCTCTCGCACTGTCTTTCACCAAAAAAGTCCATCCACTGTACCACTACTCTAGGTCTTCCTCATCCTCTCTTTCCATCACTTGTTTTGGCATTCTTTCATCAGCCATCCTTTTCACATGTCCATACCATCTCAATCTGTTCTGCTTAAGCTTATCATTCAGCTTCTGTATATTCACTTCCTTGCGAATGTCTTCATTTCTCACTCTCTCTCCTAGTTTTCTGTCCCATACTCCACAGGAATTTTATTTCGGCTGCCTATATTCTACTTTCATCTCTCCTTGTCATCAGCCAAGTTTCTGCTCCATACGTCATTATTGGTAAGTAATAGGTCTTGTACATCACTTCTTTAACCTTCAGTGGTATGTCTTTATCCCAAACCAAACTCCAAACCTGATGATAGAAGACACTCCCACATTGTATTCTCTTGTTGATCTCCATATCTAATCTTGAATTTTCCATGAATTCACTTCCCAAATATTTGAAGCCTTGCTTTCTTGGTGCAATTCATAATACAACTAGTTTTCCTGAAATATTAAAGAACAAAGCAATGGACTATTCGTATGCATGTAAGAGGGAACCATTTAAAATGCACATCCTTTTACTGCTAAAATATTATTATTATTATTATGACTGAAAATTGTTGGTCATTGTTCAACACTGCAACCTTATTCTCAGCCATCACTGATAACAGTTATAGATTACATCAGTGTTTGTATAAGCTATTGAATTACTTGTTCAGCCTTGGTCAAAGGTTCGACACAACTTGGCACAGCAAGGCTCAGTGAACCAGGCAGGTTGGTACGAGCTCGAATTAGCCTGTTGATAATGCCTGCCTTGGCTCACTCGGTTATGCTAATGGTTGTGTGATAACTACTCGAGAGTGATTTAATACAAAGTTGTGTATCTTGGGACATGTAAAAGAAATTAAAGCAGTGATGCATTGGAATTTGTGGCATGTGGAAGACAATGTTAAGGCAGTGGCGGTTCGTGCATTTAAAAAGCGTGGGGTACAGAACAGGTTTTGTGAGAACATTCACCCATAATGGTATATATTGCCCGTACCATGAGTGGACAAGGAAACTGATGTTATGCAATTGGTTTGATTGTGCTGGCCATCTTGATAATCTTTTCTATGAGGTTTTACCGGGCTGTGGTGGAACAGTGGTCAAGCTGTTTGGGTACTATTCCTGGGTAATACTTAAGAGATTTCTGAGGTGAAATGTCAAGTCTGGTGGCTCTGATTACAGGTAAAAATGGTGGTTTATGTAATAGTATAAGCACTCTTTCTATTCCTTCCGATATTCCTAAAGTACATTACTCAAACTGAATCATTTCACGATTTCGTTAAAGATATTGATCTGAAAACTTCCAATTCCTGAATATCCAGTGAATAACTTATTATTAAGGACTTAATCGTAGCATTCAGCTCCGGCATAATAACAATGTGATACATACCGCTAATTAAAAATAATCTGAAATTAATTGCTAACCATTGCCCCAGGGGTGACTTGTATGACACACAGTGTATATTTTATTAATTATGGTACCGGTAAAGAAAAATGGCATGTGTTATGGATACCTTACTTCTCTTCCTAGAATATTTTGCTAATGACAACTATTATGTACTAAGGTCAATGATACACTATAAACAAAAGAAAGTTCACCAGATTGGTTTACAGACATAACTCATACTTGCAGGTGCCAAAATTTTCAAAGCAAAGCAAACATGAAGGCAGGGATTTCTTCAAGCCAGTTTCAGAATTCCTTTTGTTGATGTTAGACATCGTGGTCATTTATCCCCATGTACTTGGGTAAAAGTGGGTTTTTGTCTGATAACCTGCTTTGTTGTGATGACTGTATTAATGTGTGTGAGAATTGGGAAGGAGGCGGCCGTGTCCTTGACCTAAGTTAAGAACCTACCCAGCATTTGCCCTGAGTAGAAGTATAAAACCATGGAAAACCAATTCCAGGATGGCTGAGGTGCGAATTGAACCAACCTCTTCTCAGTTTTGCCTCATGAGGCAGTCATTCCAGCCCTCAAATCAGAAATAAATTTGGCAGAACTGGAAATTGGACCCAGATTTCCGGATCGACAGCCAAGACTGCTAGCCGCTACACCAAGAGGTGGTATGATTCAAAATTCTTGTGGATAAAGAGAACAAGTCTCCAATTGGACCTTAAAAACAAGATGCAAATGCACTAACACTACAAGAAATTTACGCTTTATTTCCCTTTCTATGTATGTATTATATATGCTGATTTTTCTCCTTACATATTTATTAAAAATGTGATAATGACTGGGAAGTTCAGTGCAGTATTTTAGTACATACATTTAGAAAGTAGGGACATTGCTGTCAATGACCTTACACCCATCTGCCCCTAAACTTTAACACCCTGATCACTCCTCTTTCACTGTGATTGGTTACGGATGTCTCGTGGAGGCAGCTTTGTTGTTACCCAAGGCTCAGGAATTTTCTGTAAACCCTCAATCAGCTCAGCCTGCTGAAAAGCATGGGATGATGTTAAATAGCCAGACAGGGAATACATGTGGCAACACAGTAGTGGCAGGTTTTGAAATGTGCTTTGCTGCCATGCTCTCCTACCGGTAGAAAACTGCACATCAAGGCCGTAGAACTCCTTTGTCGCAACATCAGCGTCATTGTTACGAAGAGTGTATCAATACAAACTACTGTATGATCGTAATTGGATTTAAGGATTTTAATGGAGGGGCACGTGACCGCGTGTTCTTATGCTAAAACTGCCCCTTTAGTTAAGAGTGACCATAACAATGCAGGTATAGAAACCGGAGGCTATTAAGAATGTTATGACATGACCTGCTTGTATTGTTAGCTAACATTTTGCAGCCCTACTGAAACAGGCTTTATCAAGTCAAGGAGTCAGCTAATGGCAAGCCAAATACTTAACTCATGAACCGATGCTTACTGGCTCTGGTCTGAGCTGGAAATAACGATATGCCGCATCTCAACAATGGACCAATATTCAAACAATAATAAAGGAGATATAACTCTGGTGAAACAGATATCTCTAGCCGTACAAGAAAACAATTGATAGTTGTAGAAAATTAATCTATTTAATGGTTTCTACACTTGACAGTGTTATTCCAGACCTACTGCATGGCAATAAAACATAACCAAACATATACTTCCAACACACATGATACGATGTTCCAAATCGATTAATGTATACGTAATAATAGTCCATATATTATCCACGAGCTATTTCAACCCTTAATACGACTTGACGTTACTACGATAAACATTTTCAACATTATTTCACCTTTTGCATTAGGTAAGTACCTATACCCTATCCCATATAGGTTGGGAGTCAATTACATCACGTCAGAGCCGCGAAGAAGAGCTCTTACCTATACGAGCACAGTGCCTTTGATTGAAATATTAATGACACCGTATCAATCAGTGCCAACTCTGGAGGGGAATCTTTGAGCCTTAGAATACCCATTTCATTCTCAAGGAATGTGCACATTTAAATTTTCCTATACTTCATTGGCATAGGTAAATTAAATCTCCAGTATTTGGTATTATTCTCTGTAGCCACGGTGGGATTGATACCAGTTTCTCAGCGTGGGACTGAGCAGCCGGTGAGTCTCCTTTGGAACAGGCTCAAGTCTCTGTGGGTAGAGAAGGCAATTGCGCATGCACTAAGCGGAAGGTCGATAGCTGAATGCGTCAGCAGAGAGCCTAGGCTCCAAGCAGTGCATTCGTGAGGTGGGCAGTATTTCAGCGCGTGCATGTTTGTTTGTGAGTATTAAAACATGGATCAGTGTAGTGATTTAATAGTGTATTTAAATACAAGACCATTTTCTTCATTGTCCTATGATGAGAAATGTGCAGTGAAAGAGAGAAGACCAGAATCTCATCTAAATATTGCACAGAGTGATAAACAACAGTCACGTAAATTCCAGTCTCAGTGGTATGAGCTGTATGAATGGTTAACGGCAATTTTAACGACGGGCACGATGCATTGTTATGTTTGTATTCTGCTTGGTGGCGAAAGTAAAGAATAGAGTGAAAATGCGATTGCGTGTATTAAAAATTTTCATAGTAGAGCAAGAAATCATCAATTTTCTAAGAAACATATTCTTAATGGGATCGACATCATCTTCTTGGACAACACAGAATAGAGCATGCTCTATCAGAGAAAAAAACACGACGACTGGAGTTTATCTACAAAAAGCTATAAGGTATGAACTTAAGAATACCCAGTTGCATGAATGTAGCTTCATCACTGGTATCAATTAATTGTAAACTAGCTGTAACTTCACGTCAGTAAGAGTTAAAAGCTCCTCTTCGTGGCTCTGGCGTGTTGTCATTGACTCTCAACTTATATGGGATAAGGTATAGCACAAATAGTTCTTATACAGGGTCTTTATTTTTGCTTGGTAAGGACATTCTCGCTCACGCGCTCCGCCAGTGACAGTTCAGTTCCCGGCTGCCACGCCCGCGTATAGACAGCAGAATACGGTGCTGAAAATCAGTATCATGCATTTTTACTCACCATGCTTACAGTAGATGCTGAAAATGTTCCCCATCCACTGCCAGACATAACCGGCATCTCCTTATGAAGTTTCCGGTTACTCTGGTTAATTTAGCTTCAGTAAGGAAATAACGACATTTATGTCTATTTTTATTGTTTACTGAACCTGTACATTTGAATCTCTTAGCCAGTTGATTTATTGTCCGATTTATAGGAATGGGTCTCCCTGGAAATTTCACTCGAAACTTTTGTCTTGTTTAGGCGCACGTTATGAGCGGCACGTAGGCTATTGTGCAAACCTTCGCTCGACCTTGGCCGCCGGTCCCGGGCCAGGTTGCGCGTGGTCACCAGCCGTATTCACTCGCTCTTTTGTAGAGTCCGAGCTCTGAGCTAATTGGGTGTTTCAGACTTTCAGTGTTTTATAAAGCTACTGTGTACCGGTACTGTATATCGTATTGTGTAGTGTTTTATTGTGATTGTGTGTAGTGCTGTAATGCCTTATGAAAATATTCGTTACGTGAACGTGTATATCTGCACAATACGTACATAAAGTACGGAATCTGCAGCGGAGAAGATGGACTTCAGAACGGTGGAGATTGTGGAAGAGGCAACCCAGTACTCAGGGAATAGTATGAGTACAGCATCAATCGGCAGTGTCTGTTTCCCATGTTAGGGGCGGCTGCAAGGGCGTCTGTTCTCCATGTTAGGGGCGGCCTGAATAATAGCTGGCAGTAGCTTCATAAAATGCCTTTGGGAGTGGAGACCCCATCGTAATAATAGCCTAAAATAGAAATGGCACTTCCAATGATTCGGAAAAGGTTAGGGCGTACCCTGCAGGCGACGCGCAGTTCCTTTGGTACTGGGGGAACTGTGAGAAATGGGCGACCAGTAACCGAAATGAAAGTGGGAATCATGAATGTCATGACCCTGACAGGCAAGGTGGAGGAGGTGGTAGACTTCATGGAGAGGGAGAAGGTTGGAATGATGGGGCTGAGTGAAGTGAAATGGAAAGGTAAAGGAAGGAAGAAATTGAGGAAAGGATATACATTATACTGGAGTGGTGGTCAAGAGGCAAAAAATGGCATGGGACTGATAACCTCGAAACAACAGGAGGAGCATGTTGAAGTGGTAGAGTGTGTGAGTGACAGAATAATGAAAATTAGAATGAAGATGAAGAATGACGTGATGGACTTCATACAAGTGTATGCACCACAGACTGGAAACAGAGAAGAAGATATTGAAGTATTCCTGGAGGATGTAGAAAGAGTAATCTCAGATGTAGAAGTGGTGATCATGGGAGACATGAATGCACAAGTCGGAAATGAGAGACAAGGAAAGGAAGAAGTCGTTGGACCATATGGATAGGGGAAAAAGAACCGGGAAGGAGAGGAACTTGTAAACTTTTGTGAAAGGAATGGATTGATAGTGGGTAATTCATGGTTACGGAAGAAAAACAGCAGGAAAATTACGAGATATGGGTGGGGTGATAGAAGAACAAAATCAGTAATTGACTACTTCTTGGTGGAAAGGACAAATCGCAGAAAGCTGATGGATGTGACAGCTTTACCAGGAGAAGCATTTGATGGGGACCATAGAGCTGTGGTGGCAAAATTTAGATGGGGAAAATTGGAAAACCTAAAGGAGATCAGAGAAAGTAAAATAAAAGTATGGAAATTGAAAGACAAAGCTGTACAGGAAGATTTTCAGGAGAGATTGAAGCAACAAATCCCAGTTACTGAAGTGGAAAATGTAGAAGAGGAATGGTCCCACTTTAAAAAGGCATTTGCTGGTGCAGCAGAGAGTGCTTGTGGTAGGACGTCAACAAGAGTGAAGGAGAAGGAGACACCGTGGTGGAATGAGGAAGTGAGGAAAGCAGTGAAAGAAAAGAAGTCTGCATGGAAATAATGGAACCGATATCAAACAGAAGAAAGCAAAAGGAAGTATCACGACAGTGAACGGAGGTGTAAGAAAGTGGTAGGAGAAGAAAAGAAGAAAAGTTGGGAAGAATTTACAGGAAGAATGGAAACAGATGTAAGTGGCAGTAAAAGGATGCTGTATGGGCTTCTAAGAAGTAAGAGGAAAGAAAGAGTTACTACAAAGCTGGTGAAAAAGGAAGATGGAGAGTTGTTAACACACCCAGAAGAGATAAAGGGACGATGGAAGGAGTATTTCGATAAGCTATTGATTGTGAGCAATTGTACTGGTGAGATCGAAGTGACACAGCCTAACGACTCTATAACAGAAGATGATATAACAATGCTGGAGGTGGAATTAGCAGTACAGAAAATGAAGAATGGAAAAACAACAGGGGTGGATGAAATCAGTGTAAAAATGATAAAGGCTGCTGGACCTGTTGGTATGCAATGGTTGTATCGACTGCTAAAGTGTGTGTGGAAACGGAAATGTGTACCAGAGGACTGGGAGTAAGGGCTAATAATACCAGTGTTTAAGAAAGGGGACAAGAAAGTGTGTGATAACTATAAAGGGATCACCCTCGTATCACAGATAGTAAAAATACTGGAAAGGATATTAGAAAGAAGAATGAGAAGAAAGGTGGAAGGAGAGTTGCAAGAGGAACAGTATGGCTTCAGGAGTGGAAGATCCACAGTGGACCCAATCTTTAGCTTGAGGCAGGTGATGGAAAAGAACTGGGAATATGGAGAGGATTTGATCATGACTTTCATAGATCTAGAAAAGGCATATGATAGTGTCCCCAGAGAGAAGGTATGGGAAACCATGGTTAAGAAGAGATTGGGAAGAGAAATGTTGGAAATGGTGCAAGCAATGTACAACAACTGTGTTAGCAAGGTACTGACCCCAGTTGGAAAGACAGATTGGTTTAGGAACAAGACTGGACTAAGACAGTGGAGTGTGCTGTCACTTCTTTTATTCATAATGGTAATGGATGAAATTGTAAAGGAAACAAAGGAAGCATATGGACATAAAGAAATGAAGTTACTATTATTTGCAGACGATATTGTGGTCTGGGGAAGGAACACCGAAGAAGTGCTAAAACAACTAGATGCACTGAACGAAAATATTCTGAAGTATGGCCTGAAAATCAGTATAGAGAAAAGCAAGACCATGGTGATGACAAGAGGGGAAAGACAAGGAAAGGGCACTGTGAAAATTGGAAGTCAGAGTTTGGAAATTGTGGACACGTTCAAATACCTAGGAAGTGAATTGATGCAAACTGGTAGGTTGGACATGGAGATTGGCAGGAGGGTACAGCAGAGCAATGCATTCTATCAAAGTGTAAGAAAACTTGTTTGGGATAAGGAAGTACCAAGGAAAAGCAAGGAGGTAATGTATAAAATGTACTATGTACCCATATTAACTTATGCAGCTGAGACTTGAACCCTGACGAGTAGGCAAGAGAGTAGAATCCAAGCCAGTGAAATGAAATTCCTAAGAAGTATGATAGGTAAGACAAGGAAAGACAGAGTGAGGAATGAAGATGTTAGGAAGGAAGTTGGGATGGGAAAACTAAATGAGAGGATTGAGAAGAATAAACTAAGGTGGTTTGGACATGTAAAGAGGATGGAGGAAAATAGAATACCAAGACAGATGCTGGAGGCCAAGTGCAAGGGTAAGAGAGCAAGGGGAAGACCTAGAACAAGGTGGATCGATTCAGTGAAGAACAGCATGAGAAAAAGAAATCTGGACTGGGACAAGATCGTGGAAGAAGAATTGTGGAAGGAAAGAGGAAAGTGGAGAATTGCCATAAATACCCCGACCCGGCAGGAGCTGGATAAGGGGAAATGATGATGATGACATACATAAAGTGCAGGAAATCGTGCGCCAGAACAAGACAAAAGTTTCGAGTGACATTTCCAGGGGGACCCATTCCTATAAATCGGACAATAAGACAACTGACTAAGAGATTCGAATGTACAGGTTCAGTAAACAATAAAAATAGACGTAAATGTCGTTATTTCCTTACTGAAGCTAAATTAACCAGAGTAACAGGAAACTTCATAAGGAGATGTCGGTGATGTTTGGCAGCGGATGGGGAACATTTTCGGCATCTACTGTAGGCATGGTGAGTAAAAATACATGATACTGATTTTCAGCACCGTAATCTGCCATCTATACGCGCGCGCGGCAGCAGGGAACTGAGCTGTCACTGGCGGAGTGCGTGAGCTACAATGTCCTTGCCAAACAAAAATAAAGACCCTGTATAATAATGAACCCTAGCACTTCAGCCCATGAAGGGCCTAGGCCTACAGATATTGAGGTGACGTGTGGTCAGCGCATCGGGTCCCCTTGGCCGTTAATCTTGGTTTTCGTGACCGGAGCACTGCCTCACTGTCAGTCAGCTGTCAGCCTCCTCATGAGGCTGAGTGCATCCTGTTCCAGCCCTCACGTCAATTTCTAAAATCCCTGACAGAGCCGGGAATCGAAACCCGGGCCTCCTGGTGAGAGGCAGGCATACTACTGCAACACCACTTACATCCTACAAATTTACACTGGTCAAAAGAAGTTTTGCATATTGCAAGCTTATGTATTCGTGGAGCAAATGTAATACACGTGCTTTATCCGATAACTGTTTTATTTATTTATGTAGCATATGGCATTACATATGAAACACAATAATAATAATAATAATAAGTACATACAGATATCAAGCTTATTATGACTTTATGTCAAGCCTCTTTCTCCAGTCCAGGCTCGAAGGTGTAGGACTGAAAATGTCGCTAGGGTCACCTAGCTACGCTCTTAGTTTGCAATCTTCGTCAAAGTGCCCGATGGTCTCATTCGATGTACCACAATCACAGCAGGGGTTTGGCCACTTCCCCCTTTTGGGCAGGTTGTATCACAAACTCCATGTCCAATAACAGTGTACGGTACAAACAAACAAATGTATTACCTTAGAGTTAACACATGAGCCAATTTGCAAAAATGAAATGTCGTCATACAGCAATAAAAATACATCATCATGCAATATGCAAAACCTTTTTTGACCAGTGTATATATATATTACCTTATTCCTATTATATTTCCTCTGTGCAGTTCTGATTTAAATCGCCATTATCTATGCCACTAGACCTCCAATTTCGTTCATATTCAATCTGGCTGGCACCTTCATGGAGTTTCAACCTTCACATTTCCACATACATTCTTCAATGCTCAGGACAATATAATACATTATACATTGAGATCAAGAATAATTCAATTAATATTTTTAGATATATTTTCTCATTCAATAATATTTTCCATTTATAAATTAAGCCAAGTTTTGTAAGGATATCCAGTTTTCATTTTCTTTATGCAACTAGAGTAGTACTTTCTTTATTTTATGTTTGTCTTATGTGAATAATAAGTAGGCTATTTCACTGATGACGACTTCTTCAAAATCGAAACTTGTTCGAAAAGAATAATAGATGTTTCTTTCTATTATTGACTACTGTCGACCAAAGTATTATGTGCACTCGAGTTTGAAGGTCGTTTGTGAAGTAACCAATAGACCTACATAAAATACAATAACATCATCATTTTCGTCGTTCTATTTTACGTTAGTTCATGTAGGTTTGGAATTTTTAAATTATATTTTAATATTTTTTATCGCAGTTGGAACACAAAATGTGCCCGTTTTTAAGCGTGTTTCAACCATGTGCCACATTTAAGAATTATTATCTCAAAACTCCGTCATCAGATCGAATGCAAATTTTAACACAATATACATTGGAATGTTGTATAACTGATTTATTAATTTCAAAATTTTGTGTGTCCAAGAAACAACGTTGTTATCATTTTTGTAAGGTAACTTTTTCTCGGCTCGGGGTGGTTGGAAAATATAGCTCTTGGTCGCGTTGTAATCCTTATACACACATCAAAAAAAGTTTTGCATCACCTCGGTTCCCAGATCTCCGGCATATAGACGTTGACTGTGTATATTGTATCCAAGATACAGTCCCTTTGACTGTTCATAGATGTCACTAAAACTGCTCAAAGATGTAAACAACCATGCATGAGCAGGGCCTATTAGACGGAGGGGGTACGACAGCCGATCAGTTCCAGTCATTCCACCAGGACGAAGGTACGCTGCTCATGTTGTCTGTAGTTCTACCATGCCTAGAAGGTCAATACCGCAGTTCGATCGCGTCCGCATTGTTACTTTGTGTCAAGAAGGGCTCTCAACAAGGGAAGTTTCCAGGCGTCTCAGAGTGAACCAAAGCGATGTTGTTCGGACATGGAGGAGGTACAGAGATACAGGAACTGTCGATGACAGGCCTCGCTCAGGCCGCCCAAGGGCTACTACTGTAGTGGATGACCGCTACTTACGGATTGCCGCTCGGAGGAACCCTGACAGCAATGCCACCATGTTGAATAATGCGTTTCGTTCAGCCACAGGACGTCGTGTTTCAACTCAAACTGTGCGCAATAGGCTGCATGATGCGCAACTTCACTCCCGACGTCCATGGCGAGGTCCAGCTTTGCAACCCCGACACCATGCAGCGCGGTACAGATGGGCCCAACAACATGCTGAATGGACCCCACGGAATTGGCATCACGTTCTCTTCACCGATGAGTGTCGCATATGCCTTCAACCAGACAATCGTCGGAGACGTGTTTGGAGGCACCCTGGTCAGGCTGAACGTCTTAGACACACTGTCCAGCGAGTGCAGCAAGGTGGTGGTTCCCTGATGTTTTGGGGTGGCATTATGTGGGGCCGACGTACGCCACTGGTGGTCATGGAAGGCTCCGAAACGGCTTTACGATACCTGAATGACATCCTCCGACCCATAGTGCAACCATATCGGCAGAATATTGGAGAGGCATTTGTCTTCATGGACGACAATTCTCGACCTCATCGTGCACATCTTGTGAATGCGTTTCTTCAAGATAACGACATCGCTCGACTACAGTGGCCAGCATGTTCGCCAGACATGAACCCTATCGAACATGCCTGGGATATGTTGAAAAGGGCTGTTTATGGACGTCTTGACCCACCAACCACTCTGAGAGATTTACGCCGAATTGTCGTTGAGGAGTGGGACAATTTGGACCAACAGTGTCTTGATGAACTTGTGGATAGTATGCCACGACGAATACAGGCATGCATCAATGCAAGAGGACATGCTACTGGGTATTAGAGGTAGTGGTGTGTACTGCAATCTGGACCACAAATGCTGAAAGTCTAGCTGTATGATGGTACAACATGCAATGTGTGGGTCTCATGAGCAATAAAACGAGCTGAAATGTTGTTTGTGTTGATCTCTATTCCCTTTGTATTTAAAGATTCCGGAACTCTTGGAACCGAGGTGATGCAAAACTTTTTTTGATGTGTGTATATCAAGAAGTTATGCTGTATGACTGTGAAATACGTAAATTAATTCACTTATTTTATATCGGTTTGTATTTGTTCGTGGAAATAAGGCATGATTCACCAGCCAGCCACTCCGGGGTAAGCTGTACAGCGTTGCTGAGATGGAGCCCATCACGGCCGAGCGAGGCGAGGTCGTATTTCCCCGTTCAAATATAAACCGTTATAAAATAAGTGAATTAATTTACGTATTTTAAAGGCATACAGCATAACTTCTTGGTGTATAAGGATTACAACGCGACCAAGAGCTATATTTTCCAACCACCCCGAGCCGAGAAAAAGTTACCTTACAAAAATGATAACAAGTTTGTTTCTTGGGCACACAAAATTTTGAAATTAATAAACCAGTTATACAACACTCCAATGTATATTGTGTTAAAATTTGGATTCGATCTGATGACGGGTTTGTGTGATAATAATTC
Organism: Meconema thalassinum; assembly: GCA_946902985.2. Taxonomy (NCBI): domain Eukaryota; kingdom Metazoa; phylum Arthropoda; class Insecta; order Orthoptera; family Tettigoniidae; genus Meconema; species Meconema thalassinum. Next base: position 1,148,981,290 of record OX336389.2, read on the forward strand.
TTAAATGTGACGCATGGTTGAAACACGCTTTAAAATGGGCACTTTTTGTGTTCCAACTGCGATAAAAAAATATTAAAATATAAACTAAAAATTTCAAACCTACATGAACTCACGTAAAATAGAACGACGAAAATGATGATGTTATTGGATTTTATGTATGTCTTCTTGTTACGTCACAAACAACCTTCAAACTCGAGTACATATAATACTTTGGTCGACAGTAGGTATACAATTATTAAAGTATTATACCAATACCCAGGCAAATGCTGGGACGGTACCTTCTGACAGGCCACGGCCGCTTCCTCCCACATCCTTGCCCAGTTTCATTCACCATCATTCATTTCATCTCTCATTAACTCCTCTCATGAGGTTGGCGTCAGGAAGGGCATCCGGCCGTAAAAACCATCGCCACAAAGACTTCCATCGCATCTCATCCCCGACCCCTTTTGAAAACGGGAATAATAAGGGGTAGACATACATACATATACCAATACATCTAAAGAATTATGATACAATATTTTCCATTAAAATATGTAGTCACAAATCTTATTTGCTGCGCGAATATTAAATCAACAGAACAAATATAATAATTTCTTTCACGGTGGCTGAACTCTAGGTACTTTAATACATGTGACAATAATGATCATTTCCCTCCACATCCTGCAGTCATTCATCAATATAAAAAAAAAAAAAAAAAAGGGGGGGGGGGGGGAATGTATTACATGTAAATTTTTGAGTCCACTTGTAGAATTATCTGATAGTATCTTTATTGCATCCAAATCGTTCTAAGTCCTCTCAGCTTTTGACACAGTCTCTGGGATACTCTTGTAGAAGTAGTGAAAGCAGTGAGGCACCCACCTGAGGAGCTTTTGTAACTCTTCATACTTTTCTGGGGAGTGCGTCAGGCCTCGGCTGCCGGCACAGTTCATATCCTCGCCGCTAGATAGGGGCTTCATTCATTCCATTCCTGACCCGGTCGGAGACTGGAATTAGGTTGTGGATTTTCATTTTCATACTTTTCTGGATCTATAGGTCTGATAGTACTTGAGTAAAGCAGGAAGTTCGTCAGACCATGTTGCCCCTCCTGTTTGCCGTCGTGCATCAATCTCTTGAAATGCATCATCGAATCTTGTTTTATAGAACAGAGAACCTGAATTCTCTGCTCGTACTTGTAGATAACTCGGCTAACCAAAGATTTATCTGATGACGAACGTTAAATATCTTAGTTCGGTGAGACCGGCACATTAGTGTATATGTTAGTATTCTTAGCTGCCATCGCGAGGCTCCAGGTTCGATCTCCAGCACTGCCATGGAGAATTTTTAAACCTCTTGTGCAGTTTGGAATGCAGGGACGTAGCCATGGGGTACTACCGAACTTGCATCCACCACCTTCTCGCCTTTCCTAACACCCTCCATATTCTCAATATTGTGGGGGAAATGAACAAGAAAATATTTTAAAATATTCTAAATATATGTTCTCGTAACGATCCACATCTGTGTTTGGAGCCCAGATACATTCTGTGTATAGACATGTGAGTGAGAAGCTCTGCAAAATGTTTATTTTCACATCAATCTGTGTTGTCATGGATTTCCTTATCGTAACAAAATCTTCATTGTAGGATAGTTAATAAGGAGGACGTCATTTGAATATGATAACTGTTCCCGAAATATCTTTGTCAATCTTAACCTTCGTAACTTAATTCAGGAAATTTTAGGTGTTTCCTACCACATTTCTAATCATTCCCCTTAGAACAACTTGAGCATCCCCTCCACCCTGTAGTTTATGCATCCATGTGATGACAAATGAGAAGAGTGATGGGTTCGAATGCCACTTTCAACTATTGAAAGGGAGATTTTCTGTGGCTTCCCACTTTAACACCAGGTGAATGCCGGGATGGTATCTGTTCAGTGGACCAAAGGCACTAATCACAATAAATACATGCTGTTAACAAGTGGACTCTTCAGACAACAATACCTGTTTCGAGAGACCTTCATCAATATTATAGGCAACAATGTCCCAATATATCTTTTTAGTGATCACTGAAGCATCACACAAGTAAACTAAAATGTTTATATGATAGTAGTGACCACTTGTATCAATTCTTGATGAAATTCCTGCTATAGATCGCTTTCAAACAACAAATATGAAATTTAAACAGAACACCAAATAATGCCGTGGATGCCCTTCTTTTTTGCACCGGTTCAATTAATAAAATCTCCATTTGTTGAATATAAAGAATGCTACTGTGCATTTCAGCCTAAAGGAAATTTTTAAGGTACATTTAACCTAAATTTATATAAAATGTCCAAAGAAAATCAATATTTAAAATTGCATACTTTGGATTCTTCATTTGTTAGCAACATATCGATTCCATCAATTACGTAGTCAAAAGGTAAGGTGACAACACCTAGTTCCTTTGCAGTGTCATTTACCTAAGAAAACAAGCAAAATACCATTATTAAGTAAAATGTGATTAATTTTGCTGGATGTAAATGACACACTATGATCAAATAGCTTATAAAGACAATAGTGGACACTCCGCCGTAATAGCATGCGCTTGCCGGGAGACAGCGATCACAGTGCCATTTCTTTGTATGAGTCCAGTGCATCACTCACCTTGCCACCCACAGCTAGCAGTTTTCAAAGCGTACCAACCAAAATAATTGCTCTTAGTGCATTTATTTGTCATTGCATGGTATTTAGGCATTAAGCACTTTAAAGAGTAGGGTTAAAGGAAATGAAACATGCTTGGTTTTGTTGTTTATTTAACATTCGAAAAAAATATAGCAGTTAATTCATGACATGGTGTTGGTATTGGCTACTGAGATCTGGAATAGGCCCATACATTTAAGCACAATTCCTAAGCATTTAGACTTATTGATGTGTTAATTTCATAGTTTTGCATTACCGGGTAGGCTACCTATCTTTACAAACGATTCATAGGGAGCATTTGTCTTATTCACAAATGCCTTTATGATTGAAAAATATTTGCTAGCTATCAACAAAATACATTCTTACGTACTCCCTCCAGTGTGGCACATTCATTCTAAAGTAAGTTAACAAACTTCATTCTGACCCATGCATGCTTTCAATCAAGAATTGGTGAAAATTATACCTGAATATTTCTGACATTTTGTTTGACAGATCTTGAGCACATTCGTTAGGGAAAAGAAATTTGTTTGTTACATACCGTTTTATTTGTGCGTGGAAGTTACCTACATCATGCTCATTATAGCTGAATGATACCTTTGCCATTTTACGTTCATGTTACAGTCCACTGCAGGCCCAACCCACAACACAACAAAACCTACGGTAGCCTTAATGTAAGCTATTTGACCGACAGTCATGTGCTTAATTACCATCAAATTTTTACAGCGCGAAGTATAAATAGGTTTATGTTCGACCCTGACTATTATGTGTCAGAAAACTGTATCATAATGATGGTCATTATAACACTGTTTTTCATTACGATACAGTTTCTCCAGCCAATCAGTGCTCGTTCATTGACCAATTAGGTAACGATACTTTCGCGCATGCGCTCAAAATCCAACATGTCGGACATAAACACAACATCGAACTATAATAAATTACCGACATGGAATACGCACTGTCCATATGTTCGCGTAAATAAACTGGCGAATATGAGACAAGAAATAGCACTACCTTAATATCACCAACCCTAATTTCTACACAGCGCATTGCCTTCAAACGACTCCGGTGACAATATCACTGAGGGACGGCAGATGTAAACATATGGCCTGCATAATATGGCATTGCAAGCACACAGAGCGCATGCGTCGGTCGTTCAGAGATCTTGAAAAACAGAGATATACCCAGCGCTCGCTCACCGATCACAAAATTCAAGTGACTGACTCTCAACAGATATTTATGAATATTTATGTTAAAACATACAATAAAGTTATAATTATCGTCGAACATAAACAGTTGTATGCAACTCGCCTATAATGGTAATTAAGACACTCGTATGAAAATTATAAAACTCGCATACGCTCATTTTATAAAAATACTCGTGTATTATAGCCATTATAGGCTCGTTGCATAATGTACTATTTCATGAGTACTTATCGCAATGAGAATTTTTGTTGTTGCTGCTTATTTTAGGGGCTGCAAAATCATACACATGTATACTTGGGTGTGAGTGGCATTTGTGTGATAACATGTGTTGTTATGATGGCTGCACCAGTGTGTGGATTTGTAAACCAGGGGGGGGAATGTAAGAATTGCAGTTTGTTGTTAGCAAGTAAATATAAGATGTCTCATAAGTAATGTTACTTTGGTTGTTTGAGTCTTAAGTCTTTCGACTGGTTTAATGCATAATTCCGTACTTTCATATAGCCAATGCTATATACAGGAGGCCATGACTAGAATTGCGTACATTGAGAGAATGTATTATCAAAAGATACTCTATCTCGCCAGATTAAGAAACTTGGAAAATCAAACAGAAGCTATAGATCTGCACCGCATGAAGTGACCACTGTACAGGCCCAACGTAGAGTGGATACCTGTCTTCAGCTTATCAGCAACTCCATGAATAATAGATTTATCTTTAAGCAAAGAGATTGAAAGACAAGAAAGGAAAATTTTACGAAAAAATTTTGGCCCAGTTTTTATAGAGGGAATCTGGAGGAAAAAGTCATCCCAGGAAATATATCGCCAATGTGAAAACATGTCTCATACTTTTCGGAAAAGACGATTGAAATTTTACGGGCACATTATCAGAATGAACAATGGCAGATTGACTAAAAGAATTCTCAACTTGGCCCTCTCACTAAAAACCAAGAACAGCTGGCTACGTGAAATTGAAACAGATCTCCAGGAAATCAACATTTCAGGCAATATTATACAGGACAGATGCAAATTCAGAACCCTAATCGACAATCACCAATTTGAAGACAAACCCAACACCAGGGCCACCATAACTTGGACAGAAGACTGAAGAAAGGCGCTCAGCGAGAGGATGAAGAGATTTTGGAAGGAAAAGAAGGCCAAGACATCAGCTAAACAGGTTCAACCGTGCTCCTGAGTCGGGCATAACGATGCAAGAAGATTTATCTGGAGAATTGTCGCATGTGATGAAAAATGGGTCTATCACCGCAACGCAGACGCCTCGAAACTGTGGCTCAGTCCCCGTCAACCTGCCAAAGTCATCGTTAAAAAGGTTCGGTTTGGCTCAAAAGTGATGTTTATTTTTATATATAATATTTGCAAATGGGGGTAATTCCTCGGTGGCAAATTGTACAAATACAGAAAATTACCAACAATAACATAAAACACAATATACACAATTCGCAATTTAGGCACTATAGTAATTAGTTCGTAGTATTTACACAAGATTTCAATCTTCTCTTATACACATCAACATGTTTGGTGAAAGGCTCTAAGTCTGAGGCAGGTGATGAGTTTCAATTATCCATACCACCGTTAATGAAAGAATATTTCCCATAATTTGTACGCTGTGGTTAAACCTTAACTTTATGTGGATGATCTGCCCTGCTCAGGTAGGTGGGATTTCCCAGACGTTTGCTTAGTTCTCCCCATGCTGGCCTATTAGTGTAAGTGTTAAACATAGTATAAAGTCTGGAAAATATCCTATCTTCCAGAGATTCCCACCCTAGTTTTTCTGTCATTCGAGTTACACTACTTCTAGGATTAAAATCGTTGAGCACAAACCTAGGAGCCTTCCTTGGTAACATCACCAGCTCATTGATGAGCCCTACCTGATATGGGTCCCAAACCACTGAGCCGTATTCCAAGATTGATCTCACCAGGGTCAAATATCCTAATTCTTTTGTGGTTGAGCTACTGCCTTTTAATACCCGCATTAACAAAGTGCTTTGGAGACGACACAACCCACATGGGTACTCCATTTCATATCATTCCTTACATGAATGGCCAAGTATTTGTTGTGTGTCTGGTGGAATTTTGAAGGAGTGATTCACTGGGATAGTTAACTGAAATAGTTAACTGAAATAGAGTTCTCATGCAGCAGGACTATGCGAGACCTCATTCAGCACGAACAACCATGGCAAAAATTCAGGAATTGGGAGGAGTCAAACTGCTACCACATCCAGCATACAGACCTAATCTTGTGCTTTCAGATTACCATCTTTTTCGATCCACGACCCACGGAAGAAATTTCAAAAACATTGAAGCTGTGGAAGTGGGTCTCGCCGAATTCTTCGCATCAAAATCCAGATACTGGTACTGTCACGGGATAAGAAACCTCACTGAAAGACGGCTCAAGACCACAGAATCTGATGGTATCTACTTTGAAGAATAGTTTAATTTCTTGTCAGAAAACTTCCCAAATAAAATTTTCTTAAAAAAACGACATTACTTATGAGACATCCCCTATATTTTGCAATCCTCATAAGTCAGTAAAACAAATGAATCGTATGTTGAGATAGGTACCGGCTGTGGCCTTGAGTTTTGAACCATCCCAGATTTTACCTGGAGCAGAAGTAGGACACCACGGAAAACTACTTCCAGGATTGGCGAGGTGGGAATCAAACCCGGAAGTCTAGAGTGACAGCCAAGAGCTCTAGCCGCTACAACACGAGATGAAAGATTTCGGTTCACTTTGGTGTTTATAATTATTATAGCCATATATGGTACAAATAGTATATATGGTACCAACCATTACAATTGTATAATTACATCATCTACAGGTTGATATGTCTTACAATGTTCGGTTGTAAATCAGCTGATCCTATCAGATATAGCCTACGTTTTCAACTTGGACCGCTAGGAGGTGCTGGGGAGCACTGTCGCTCATTTTGGCGAGGAGTTTCTGCTATTATCTTTATAAGCTATCTGCTATGATTAATTCAGACGTACCTTTGACAGATAGTATGGCAAGTAATCTCATTCTTTTAATTCTGTATATTCTAGGCAATCATTTTCTTTAGAAGACAGAGATGCTTCTGTAGTTGTGTTAGGCTCCGTGATATTAGCACCGGCCACTGGCTTAATCAGGGAATACCCATTAATGAGCTTTGTAACGTTCCATTATAATGAATAATATTTTACAATTGGCAAAATCTATGCATGCTGACTGATGGTGCTTGTTTGACAATGGATTGATCTAGTAGGATAGAATATTAACTCTTGAAGTACTTGAAATACTCATACACTTGCTTACCTGTAGCAACTTTAGTGCAGGGGCGTCATAGCGCAGCGTCCAAGCTGTTGGCCTCTCACCACGGCTGACCGGGTTCGATTCCCGGTCAATGCATGTGAGATTTTCAAAGTGAAATGCCATGACCTGTGGATCGGATTGCACGTTAAAAGATTAACAGTTACATAAAACTACAAACTTCTTTTTCAACTTTAGTGCTAATTCCACAATCCTTTTAGTTCTGCTAGTATCAAAATCCATTTCATTCTTCAACTCCTTCACAAAATATTGCTCCAAACAACAAAACCCACGAAAATGCACTATTTGCTCATGATTATTACAGTATGGTTGACAACACAAAAGTAATGGTATCGCTGAGATGTGAATTGTCATAAGACCCAATACGATTCGGCTCAACTATAGTATGATCACATACCATTGTTTACCGATGGGTTCTCCTCGCACATACGATAGTATGGTATCACATAACTCATATTCATTCCTGCAAAACATACTCATACAATAGTTTACCCCTAAACACAATGATGATAGTTTACCTGTGATGTCCAGTTAATATACCAATAAAAATATGGTAATTGATACCGCAATTTCACTTATTGTGCATACAAACATTCAGTACATTTTGCCATTTGGTCGTTGATCATATAAGAAATCCCTTCTATTGAAAAATTTCCAACACAAGAAAGTTGATTTTAGCTAAGGAGTAATTATTTCAAGCATTTTTATTGTTTATATCTTAAGTTTTATGGGTCTTGCAAATGTTTATTGAACCAAGGGTAATGGCTGAGTGGCTTAGTAAGTGGTCTGAACAATCGAGATACCAGTTACTATGGAAAAGGAGCAGGCTTGTTGGCCATATTCTGAGTCATGGGCCACCTTGTACTCAGATGGATAGGATTACCCAATTCGTTGGTTTAGTCCCTGAGATGAAACACATGGAGTTCTGTGTAGTTAAGTCTAGCAACCTGATTCACTTGTGCTTTCTGGAAACCTGCTGACAATATTTTCAGCAAACTATGATCCTACGGGAGTTACAGAGACCCACTCTCATCTGACAGATGAAAATCGAGGGGGTTATGGAAGGAAGAACATAGAACTAGTTGCACCTTTGGGTGTGGCGAACCCATCGTACAAATAGCCTAAATATGATAGTGTGCGAGTCGAGGCCTCGGATGGAGGTCCTTGATTCCCGCCCCGACCCAGATCACTGGAACCGGGAAAAGAAGAAGAAGAGAAGAACATAGAACTAGTTGAGTCAGCAAGTAAAATGGGACTGGATATTCTAGGTCAGTCATTGTCAACCTGGGGCTCCTGAGCACCACAGTGCTCTTTAAAAACAATTCGGTGCTCTCGTCAAATGAGCCAAAAAGTGCTCGCAGGCACAAACTACCCTGTGATCCATTCTTCAATTGAAAGTTTGTTGCATGAACCGGAATAATCGTGTTTTCATTACAAGTTTTAACGGTCAGAAATCTTATCATTTTTTGAAATAGTATTATTTTTATCTACAGTAAAAGTAATTGGACATTACTGTTTTATGAGTAACACGAAAGATGCTGATTCGAATCGACTGTCCACATATAAATGCATCTTATCTGCATAAGTAATGCAAGCATTTGCAACATGCCTGGTGAGCAGTGAATCTCTATTTCAGCATTTTAGAGGGAGAGAGAGATAGGAAAAGGAAAGAGAGGCACATGCTTGATGCATTATAATTATATTAGATTTTATTGTGCTTGGGTACTTGGCATGGTATGAAGGGTGTGCTCACAGTCTCAAAAGGGTTGAGAATACCTGTTCTAGGTATTAGTGATGTTCAGAAAAAGGGTGATAGAGAGAAGGAAGTAGGAGATCCCAAGGTGCACCTGTCGTGTATAAAATGAGGTAGGGCAAAGTTGGGAGTTGGGCCGTTTGTCATGAAAGCCATAGAACATAACATAGCTGACAAAAATTGATGTGGATAGATTTGGAAATCTCAGAAACTTGAGTCAGGATGGTTTCACAGTACGCTCCATGTAGATGAAGGATGAAGTAGAGACATTTTATGAGGCTCAGTGATGTGGTAGGGGAGTTAAAAAGAAAGATAGCGCAGTGCTGATGGGGGATTACAGTGCTAGGATTAAATAACACTGAGAGGTATGAAAAGGTAATGGGTAAGTGGGGTGAGGATAGGGAAGTGAACACCAATGGGAAGTGATTACTAAATTTCTATGCTAGCATGGATTAGGTGCTGCACACTCATTCTTGAAGCACAAGGAGATCCACAGATACACATGGTAGAGTAAAGACAATCCAGGTTGATATATAATAGACTATATCATCACTAACTTTTGATTTAGGAAATTGATAAAGAATAGCTAGGTTTGCAGGCACTTTTGTGATGAAAGAACCACAAACTGATGTGCAGTGATTGAGGAGCATTCATTTTTAGTCGATAAATGCAAAAATTGTATTGCAGGAAATGCTATTTTTATATATCGTACCAAAATATTAATTATATGAACATGATAATTGAACATTTACACTGTGTTTGTAAGCATGAAACTGATTGTGTGTTTGCCTCTGCTAAAATTTTAATTCTTTATATCAGAATAGAGGGACAAAGTTTCAAGTTTTTTCAAAAGCCCATAAATGCAAAGATGAAAGTTCATTTTCTGTAAATGTACACATTCGAAGTGTTCCTCTTTACTTATACTCTATTTCTTTCAAGATTAACTACAAAGAAGGCTACTTTATTGTTCATTTTGCATAGAAATACAATAATCTATATGCTTTCAAATATATAATTTAGTACTTATACTTTTCCACAAAGATTCGATAAACTGAAGTGCAAAATAGCAACAATCAGTATTGAAATACAAAACAAAATACTGGCTCCAACAATACTTAACTGGAAACCTATTGATTGCTTTCAACAATCTCTTTATAAAACTTGTCTTCTCCTTCAGGTACAATAAAATGCTTCATAAGTTTTATGACATACTTTTGTTGTCCTTGCTGACAATGTTCTTATTTTCCAAGATGGCTGTTTCCCCACTTCCTGGCTGAGGTTCCTGGATTTTTTCACCTCAAGCTGTACAGAACTTACGTTATAGGTGTCTAGTACTGACAACTATACCGTCTTAGACATTTCATAAGCCATCACCCGCTAAGTAGTTTCTTTGAAAGATATCTTGGATCACAGGGCATTCAGTGCACTGGACTTCAGATCCTTTGCTTCCCAATCTTTATTTGGTATCTTGACGATGCCATGTTGTTCCAGCACTTTATAGTATTCACTTGGTTGAAGAATATCTTCCCTTTTTTGGTACTAATTTGCCACTCTACCAAACACTCATTCACGAGGCATCTAGCTGTGACCACGAATAGGGAAATAGTGTACCGGCTTATAAATTTTTCTACTATCTTCTATGAAGGCCATTAGTATAATCTATTATTTTACAAGGAAAATAACGAGATTCACTGCGAACAACAAGATGTGCAAAGTATAATAAGACCACATTTCTTAAATATTTGACATAAATTAAAACCTCAACACTAGTGGTCAGGATCTAATGATGACCGCTTGACAGTCAAAATGCTCCATCCTAAATTCCCCATTATTTATCAATTAATGATAACTTACATGTCATACATGTGTGTGTGTGTGTGTTTTTTTTTTTTTTTTTAAGGATTGTTCATGTTGTACCTCCGCCCATCCCATTGGACAAAGTTGTGTTGACCGGCTGAAGAGGTACAACTGATAGATACAGTCAAGGTGTAGAGAAGCCAATGCAGTGAATTCTCAGTTGCAATCTAGAGTATTCTGCAGGAAAGAAGTTAGTGCTCTGGTGAAACTCTCTCTACATCGCTCAGTAGTTAGACCGACCTTGTGGTGTAAAAGTGAGGACTGGGTGGATTCAGGATATCTCATTCACAAGCAGGAGATAGGCCTAACTAATATGAGGGTAGCACGAATTATTACTGGGGCAAATATATGGGCACAGTGTCAGGGCATACTCGTAATAAAGATATAAAGGCTAAATTTATTAGAAATGAACATGTCTTATGAGCCGACTCAGGTGGTGGGGTCATGTGGTGAGAATGAGGGAGGAGAGGTTTCCTAAGAGGTAAGAGGTTAATGAGCTTGGCTATAGAGGGTAAGAGAAGCAGAGGTAAACCTCGAAAGTGACAGTTAGATTCAGCATTTAATGATTTAAAGTTTAGAAGCAGAGGGATCTGCAGTGCTAATTGCTCATAGGGAATTTTGGAGGCGACTTGTTCACAAACAGAGGCTGGAAGACTAGACTGGATGCTAAAGGACAAACCAGTCGCAAATGAAAATGAATGAATGATTTATTTTGTTGAATATCAAGAAAATCACATTTATTTTGCAGATAATGAGTTATTCCATTTTCAACTAATTTTGTATTTCATCGCTGGTTATATACCGATAAAACCCACTTGTAGGGGTCACAAAACATGAAGGTACGTAACATGATGAGGTTTGGACAAATTTTGCATCTATCACCGATGCTATAGACCACAAACTTACTCATGCTTTATAAATTTCCAACTAAGATTGTTCTGTACAACAATCGTATAGAGAATGTTTGTCCATATTACAGTTCTTGGTCCAGTCTGTATTGCAAACTATAACACCAGAGTGCTCGGTACAGTGTGATGTTGACATTCATGCCTAAAGATAACACCAGCCCATTAAATAGTCAAGTAGAAATTTTGTACTTGACAGATGGTGGTATGCATGGTTTCTTTACCACTGGGATCCCTGTTTGTTTCCAATGAGTTCCTAGTCTGTGAGATGGGAGTGAGTCTCTTTCCCTCCTGTAAATCTGAGGCTTGCCCACAACATTGTTAGTAGATTTAGAAAGTACAGTGTAAGCAGGTTGCTAGCTTTACATACGCAGAGCCCCACGAGTTTCACCTCAAGGGACAAATATATGAATTGTGTAATCCTAGCCACTTGAGCACAAGGAAGGCCACAACTCAGAGTGTGTCCAAGATGCCCACTCCTATTCCATAGTAACTGGTATCCCAGTTATTAGGGACACTTCTAGACCACTCAGCCGTTGGCCATGGTTCACGAACTAGGACGTGTCTACACCACGATACTACTAATACAATACAATACAATACAATGAATATAATACCAAATATACACTGTACAGTCCCATTCAAATTAATTGGAAGAAGGTTTTTATCCCCTTAATTTTCCCTATGGTTAGCAACAATGTTCTATTCATTGCTTATTCCTAGCTCCAGACTTGGGAATGTTACATGAAAAAAGGATCTAGTTACAATGTTTTGCTGAAAATTGTAACTGATTACAGTTGCAAGTTATAGTCTATATTAAAAATGTAACTGATTACAGTTGCAAGTAATAGTTTACATTTAAAAGTGTAACTGATTTCAGTAAAAATTATCCTAAATATAATTTCAGTTGGGTACAGTTAAAAATGTAATTGATTACTGTTGAAAGTTATAATCTACATTTAAAAATGTAAATGTTATATAAATAAAACACCATTTTTTAGCATGGAAACTTTACTTTAATTCTTTGTTAAATTTTAACAACAACTGCATTTCAAAATAAAGTATTAATCTGCATTTCTCCCTCTGCAGTTAGAGAGAAGGTGCCGCACAGGGCTAAACAGACTACCCCAACGGTTTGAAGAAGCCACACTTATATTAAATTTAACAAATAATTCTCTTCCCAATGGAAATTAATTCCCAAACTTTTGTGGTAAACTGATTTCCCACCACCTCACTTTCTGCCTCAGCTTCTAACCGTTCATCCCCTCCTTCTTCACTCATTACTGAACTTACCAAAAGTTTGGTTCTCCTGCTCTTTTTGTCAATGTGCTCTTCAATCAAAGTTGTGTTTGATGAAGGTGGTTTTAACAACAGTTTCTTTCTAAAAGCTTTAACAACCTCAAGGTACACAATCCACCCAAACCTGTTTGAATCTTAGGAGTAATTAGGTACAGTACCATACTTAATTTATAGGCCTCATCTTTCTGCTGCAATCTTTCTTCCTCCTGACACAGATTCAACAAGACTAATCTTCTTCATTGTACCAGAATCTGACATTTCTTCTCTCCTTCCCTCTTCACAGCTTGATGTAGGCCTACCGTGACTCAATCAGTCCAAACAAATGTAATCCCAGAAAATATATTAATCAGTACCTTAATAATAGCAGGTGAAGAATTCTTCATTACGACAAATAGAATAGCAAGCAGGGTAACCTTCAGTATGCAAATAACAAAATATTGTGGTGTCATTCTGTACACCCTCCTCTTATTCTTATTATGCAAAAATTACTTTTTTGCCTGAAGTTGTAGCTGGGACTTTTCTTCTCATTTTGGTGCATCATTTGTTAAATTACGATGGTTCTAAGTATGTTTAAACTAATATTGAAATGTGGCTTACTTTGTTTCATTTTTATCTGTGAGGCACACCATACTACAACATTTTCTTCTAAAGCTTGTCTCAGAAAATATTTTATGTAGAAGGTGGTGACATGGTATATTCATTTATTTTAGGTTGGCAGGATTGCCAAAAAAAGTAATGGATGACATTTGTTTATATTTATCACTAAGTTGGAATGTGTAGGCCACGTCCAAAAGAGAATGGGGACACTTCTTCGCAAACTGAAAGCACAATATGGGGACAAGAAGTTGTCAGATGGTAAAACCATAAAACATTCTGGAATGGTTACTGACAAGGTTATAGATGAACTTCAAAACTACTATGGCAAAGCAATCAGAGACAATAGCAATGATTTACAGGCTATGAGAAGAGCAGTTTGAGCCACGTATTTTCACAGGGGTTCTTCTGATGAGAAACCAGTTCACCATCTATGTCCTTCTCCTCCAGAAACTTGGTGCAAATATAGGAAAGCTGAGGCAGTTGGAACTATTGACACTTACCACCACCAGAATGCATTGCCAGAAGCTGTTATGGAAGCAATAAAATCAATATACCGTGATCTGGCAGCACCAGAACTGTTAAGAAAGTGCTTACATGGGAAGACTCAAATTCCCAACGAGTCATTCAACATTGTCGTGTGGTTTCGTATTCCTAAAAATGTTTTTGTTGGGAAGAAAACATTACAGTTGGATGTATAGGATGCAATAGTAACATTTAATGATGGTAATGTTGGAAGACTGAGGGTCCTACAGGAACTTGGTGTCAGAATAGATAAAAAAAATATCGGATGTTTCGAAGACCTGGATCGATTACAGATACAAAAGGCAGAAATTGCAGCTCAGAACATGACCAAAAGAGCTAGGAGAGAAAGAAGAAACAAGAAACTTGGTGTGGAAGATAAGGAACAGGATCCAGACTATGGAGCAGGGTGCTTCTAGCAATTGTATGAACATTTATTATAATAATCATGTGTGTAAGTTTTAGATCCTCATTTCTGAAAAACATGTTTTTCTTGTACAAATGACCCAGTATCTCAGAAACAATAATAGATAGACACATGAAATCTTCAGATATAGCTAAGTAACATCTGTTAGTACAATGGATCTACACTCATGTACACACATCAAAAAAAGTTTTGCATCACCTCGGTTCCCAGATCTCCGGCATATAGACGTTGACTGTGTATATTGTATCCAAGATACAGTCCCTTTGACTGTTCATAGATGTCACTAAAACTGCTCAAAGATGTAAACAACCATGCATGAGCAGGGCCTATTAGACGGAGGGGGTACGACAGCCGATCTGTTCCAGTCATTCCACCAGGACGAAGGTACGCTGCTCATGTTATCTGTAGTTCTACCATGCCTAGAAGGTCAATACCGCAGTTCGATCGCGTCCGCATTGTTACTTTGTGTCAAGAAGGGCTCTCAACAAGGGAAGTTTCCAGGCGTCTCAGAGTGAACCAAAGCGATGTTGTTCGGACATGGAGGAGGTACAGAGATACAGGAACTGTCGATGACAGGCCTCGCTCAGGCCGCCCAAGGGCTACTACTGTAGTGGATGACCGCTACTTACGGATTGCCGCTCGGAGGAACCCTGACAGCAATGCCACCATGTTGAATAATGCGTTTCGTTCAGCCACAGGACGTCGTGTTTCAACTCAAACTGTGCGCAATAGGCTGCATGATGCGCAACTTCACTCCCGATGTCCATGGCGAGGTCCAGCTTTGCAACCCCGACACCATGCAGCGCGGTACAGATGGGCCCAACAACATGCTGAATGGACCCCACGGAATTGGCATCACGTTCTCTTCACCGATGAGTGTCGCATATGCCTTCAACCAGACAATCGTCGGAGACGTGTTTGGAGGCACCCTGGTCAGGCTGAACGTCTTAGACACACTGTCCAGCGAGTGCAGCAAGGTGGTGGTTCCCTGATGTTTTGGGGTGGCATTATGTGGGGCCGACGTACGCCACTGGTGGTCATGGAAGGCTCCGAAACGGCTTTACGATACCTGAATGACATCCTCCGACCCATAGTGCAACCATATCGGCAGAATATTGGAGAGGCATTTGTCTTCATGGACGACAATTCTCGACCTCATCGTGCACATCTTGTGAATGCGTTTCTTCAAGATAACGACATCGCTCGACTACAGTGGCCAGCATGTTCGCCAGACATGAACCCTATCGAACATGCCTGGGATATGTTGAAAAGGGCTGTTTATGGACGTCTTGACCCACCAACCACTCTGAGAGATTTACGCCGAATTGTCGTTGAGGAGTGGGACAATTTGGACCAACAGTGTCTTGATGAACTTGTGGATAGTATGCCACGACGAATACAGGCATGCATCAATGCAAGAGGACGTGCTACTGGGTATTAGAGGTAGTGGTGTGTACTGCAATCTGGACCACAAATGCTGAAAGTCTAGCTGTATGATGGTACAACATGCAATGTGTGGGTCTCATGAGCAATAAAACGAGCTGAAATGTTGTTTGTGTTGATCTCTATTCCCTTTGTATTTAAAGGTTCCGGAACTCTTGGAACCGAGGTGATGCAAAACTTTTTTTGATGTGTGTATATTGCTTTTATATTTTGGGAGTTATGTTAATAAAAGTTCCAAAATTTTGGGGGAAAAAAAGTTAATTTGTAAAAAAAAAAAAAAAAAAAAAAAAAGAAACACATTTCCTAAGTAAGCTATCGTATTGAGTGTAGATCAGTGTACTTTATAAGTACTCACTAACCTTCAGAAGAAAATTCAAGTCTCTACCTGCAATAGTTCATGAGAAAATGGGTCATCAATATCGCAAATTTAACATTATTATAATTTAAGCATAGGGCTTTTAATCTCCCCTTAAGCTGAAATTTTCATTCCTGGAAAGAACATTAGGATTATTGTCATTCCAAATTATATTATATTCTTATGATTTTGGCCCATTGACAACTGGGCATTGGCTAAAATTCGGTACTCAAAATATCAAAGATATTGCAAATGGACGAGGCATTTTACAGTGCTCAATGCAAGAAATAACCTACGTCTACTTGGCAAGTCTCAAAGAACCGCAAAAATCATATTTTAAGGCTCTAAAACTAACTGTTTCAAATAATAATCTGCCGGTATGTCAAACCTCTGTACCATCCCTCAAAATAGCAGTTATCAATAGGTAAAGGATTTCTAGTACCAAACCTATTTTATTTGGTACAACCCAGATGTTTCATATTCAGAGATCTGTCCATTGAAATCCAGGATTTACACTGGTTTGATGCAGCGCTCCATGTTCTTGTGCCCTGAGCTAATCATTTCATGTATCCATAGTTACTACCAGTGGCGCCAGGCCTGTTAGGGCTCTCGGTTAGAACCCTCCCTAGAGAACGGAGAGCATAGATCATTTTTAATCGATAACACACGTTAAAAATGTATTAGTAACGTTAAGATAGTTATTTCATGGTAGAAGTCTAGCGTTCTCGATAGGAAGGAGTAGATAAGCTGTGGGGATTGTAATGAATACACTTTATTTGAATGCGACTGTACCTTGCCTTCGGTTGTTTTCCGATATTTCCCGAACCAATCTTCGGAGATGGTTGTGTGGGGTGTCATTTTAATCGGCATAAGGCCCCCTTTGTCTTTTTTTTTAACCCCTGGCACTAGAGCCCGTGAAGGGCCTAGGCCTACCATGCGACCGCTGCCCAGCCATTTGCCCTGCAGATATTGGGGTGGCGCGTGATGAGTGCATCGGGACCCCTCGGCTGTTAATCTTGGTTTTCGTGATCGGGGCGCTGCCTCACTGTCAGACAGCTACTCAATAGTCCTCATGAGGCTGAGTGTACCCCGTTCCAGCCCTCACGTCAGTTTCTTAAATCCCTGACGGAGCCGGGAATCGAACCCGGGACCTCCAGGTGAGAGGCAGCTGTGCTACCGCCACACCAAGGGGTCGGCTCCCCTTCGCCTTGGACTACTTATTTTGCCAAATTTTAAGAAAGGGCTCAATTACATTGGAGGGATCCATTTTATTTATACGTGACTGTGCCTTTCTCTGGGCACGTGACTAATGGTGACTCACTGGCGGGCATTTTAAATGAATATTTACTGATTATTTACTAATAATTTAACCAAAGGACCTAAAACTACTAGGTCATCGGCCTGTTATATTTCGTGAACCTGTAAACGCACGGACTTGTACGAGGTGTAAAATTACTCGGGATGAAGCTTCCTTTTCCATGGACCATTGATTCCCCCAAATTTTACCAAAGGCCTTAAGTACATGGGAGAGAGCCATTTTATTTGTAAGCGACTATAACTTGGTGTGTGTGTATATGACTAGTGGTGAGACTCGGGCGGGATTTTTAAATGATTATTTATGGATTATTTACCCTTGATTTAACCAAAGGGCCTAAAACTACTAGGTTATCGGCCCGTTATATTTTGTGAACCTGTAAACGCACAGACTTGTATGAGGTGTCGAAATATTTGGCAGTTTCCTGTTTACTGTGCACTATTTTTTTCCTTATACAAATTTGCCTGAAAGACCTTACTGCTAGGTCATCAGCCTGTTACATCTACCGAAGCCGTTAACGCACAGAGTTGTGTGAGGCTTTATTTTACTCGGGATGTACCCCTCTTTAACGTGGATTATTAATTTTTTACAAATTTGCTTAAGGGCCTAACAACACGAGAGACACTGTTTTACTGTATTTGTACCCGACTGTACCTGATGCTTGACTCTTTCCTTATATTTCGCGAACCCATTATTGAAGGAAGTAGTGTCAGGTGTCATTTTACTCTGGGTTGAAACAATTTTTTCTATAAACTATTTATTTTTTTAGATTTATACCAAAGAACCCAAAACTAGTAGATCATTGACTTAAACTAATATATTCTGAACCAATTATTAGTGAGAGTTATGTGACGGCTCATTTTATTCGGGATGAAGCCCTCTTTACTGCTTACTCTTTCCAGATTTATCCAAAGGACCCAAAACTGGAAGGTCATTATTATTTGGTAATTATTTATTTGATTGTCTTATATAGGTAGCTAGCCCACGAGGGTACCTGAGCTATAATTTTTATTTTATATTTGAGTTCAAGATTTTGCCAAAGGATCTAAGTATAGGCTACGTTTATAATTTTGTTTTTATTTATTGGTCCAAAGCAGGATAGCGATAAACTTATAGATGACCAAACTGATTATATTTAGTCAATTGACCATAATTGTTATTATTATTATTTAATTTCTACATACGCTGAGCCCCACATGGCCATACAGGCAACAGGTTTGCATTAACGTTGAAACCAGATAGAATCTGTTGAGAGATCGTGAGATAGTCATTATTCGTACAATCAATCATGGTTCCGTATTGATTAAAGTCAAATATTAAAGGGATAGGCGGACAGTCATTAACCGCGTAACTTGAATAAATGGAAATTTTATTTACTATTAATTAATTTATGTATTTATATATGTACCAACTCTTTTTTTTTTAGCCGCCAGTGTTACGACACCCACCCAGACCGTTGCGACAGGATAGCAGAGTAGACTTGGTTAACTGAAGTTATTATTATCTAACATGTAGGTTTGCTTTAACACGCTTGGCTTGATGACCGCACTCAAGGTTATGTTAATGTTTTAACAAGAATAATCTTGTTGAGAGACCGTGGGATAGGGGTTGGTTATGTAACGTGGATAAATGAAATATTTATTATTTAATTTATTTATTATTTCTTTCATCATTCATATCGTATAGGCCATCTATGGACCGCATCATTTCAACTGTCTCCTACAGGCTTTGATGTTTGCCCAGTACGCCCGCATTCGTTCTCGGTGGACTTCCTTCCGTTACTGGGTCCAAATCTTTCCCGTTTTCACCTTTGTTTTTTCTTGGAAACCTTTGCAAGCTTGAAGTTTTCTTTTGAGCGGGGCGCGCTCCTGAATGTCAGTTGGTGTAATTTTCACTTCTTTTAGATCTTTATCCAGTTCTATGAACCAGGCCCATTTTGTTTTCCTCTCCTGAAAGTAAGTTATGTTTCGGTTGGTCAGTCTCACTGGGCTCATTCGTTTCACATGTCCATAAAATGTTATCCTTCTCTTCCGGATGACGTCACTTATCTTCTCCACATGAGTATATAGTTCATGGTTACGCCGTCTTCTGTATTTCCTATTGTCTTAGATGGGACCTAAACTCTTTCTCAAAATTTTCCTTTCTTTGGCTTTCAGTTTTTCGACCAAGCCTTTTTTGTTCATCGTGAGGCATTCAGAAGCACACAAGACCTCCGAACGGATGACACTGCAGTATTGTTTTAGTTTTGCGTTGAGAGATATTGGCCTTTTCTTATAGATGCCCTTGGTTAAATGGTTGGCCATTTCCATTTTGCTCATGCGCGATGTGAATGCTTCTTTCTCCGATACATTCTCTCAGGTACTTTAACTTTGCAACTCGCTTAATTTTTCCTTGTTCCACAGCAAGGTGTTTAGGTGCCGGTTCGATATTAGTTATGAACACTGTCTTATCATAGGAGATCTGGAGTCCTGCCTTCGCTGCTTGTGCACTAAGCTGATTAATCTGTTCCGTGGCTGTCGCTAATGAATCAGAAATTATTGCAAGATCATCGGCAAAGGCTAGACAGTCAATTGTGATGTTCCGGCTTCTGTACCCCAGTCTGACTCCGCTTGCAACTCCTTGTTTATTCTGCTCTTTACGCAACTCACGGATAACCTCGAGGACGCAGTAGAAGAGAAATGGTCTTCATTTCAAAGGTGTCTGATATCTAGCCCCTAAACTTCACCTTCTACTGTCGACCAAAGTATTATGTGCACTCGAGTTTGAAGGTTGTTTGTGAAGTAACCAATAGACCTACATAAAATCCAATAACATCATCATTTTCGTCGTTCTATTTTATGTTAGGTCATGTAGGTTTGGAATTTTTAATATATATTTTAATATTTTTGATCGCAGTTGGAACACAAAAAGTGCACGTTTTTAAGAGTGATTCAACCATGCGTCACATTTAAGAATTATTATCTCAAACATCCGACATCAGATCGAATCCAAATTTTAACACAATATACATTGGAATGTTGTATAACTGGTTTATTAATTTCAAAATTGTGTGTGTCCAAGAAACAAAGTTGTTGTCATTTTTGTAAGTTAACTTTTTCTCGGCTCGGGGTGGTTGGAAAATGTAGTTCTTGGTTGCATTGTAATCCTTATACATCGAAACGTTATGCTGTATGACTGTGAAATACGTAAATTAATTCACTTATTTTATATCGGTTTGTATTTCTACAGGGAAATAACACATGTTTCACAAGCTAGCCGCTCCGGGAACAGCTGTGCAGCGTTGCCGAAATGGTGCCCACACACGCATCATGGCGCGTCTCGCTCGGAAGTGATGGGCTCCATCTCAGCAACGCTGTACAGTTTTTCCCGAAGCGGCTAGCTGGAGAACCATGTGTTATTTCCTCGTACAAATACAAACCGATATAAAATAAGTGAATTAATTTACGTATTTCACAGTCATACAGCATAACTTTTTGATGTATAATGATTACAACGCAACCAAGAACTACATTTTCCAACCACCCTGAGCCGAGAAAAAGTTACCTTACAACAATGATAACAACTTTGTTTCTTGGACACACAAAATTGTGAAATTAATAAACCAGTTATACAACATTCCAATGTATATTGTGTTAAAATTTGGATTCGATCTGATGACGGGCTTTTGAGATAATAATTCATAAATGTGACGCATGGTTGAAATACGCTTAAAAACGGGCACTTTTTGTGTTCCAACTGCGATAACAAATATTAAAATATAAATTTAAAAATCCAAACCTACATGAACTAACGTAAAATAGAACGACGAAAATGTTGATGGTATTGGATTTTATGTAGGTCTATTGGTTACTTAACAAACAACCTTCAAACTCGAGTACACATAATACTTTGGTCGACAGTAGGTGGTGTTGGTCAGCGATTGTTGGGTGATCGCTCTGGCTTTGTAGTCCAGGCCAAATTCTTTTAGGATTCGGATCAGGGTGTTGCGACCAATAGATTCATAGGCCTTCTTAAAAAGCCTACAAAGGTCACCACAAATTTCTTATTCCTGATCCTCAAATATGGGAGGGTAGATTTGAGGTTTATAATCTGTTCGACGCATGATCGTCCTTTCCGGAAACTGGTTTGATATACTCCCAGTTGTGGATCTAGTTGTTTCTCTGCCCTAGTCAGAAGAGCTTTTGAGAGAATCTTATAGCCTAGGTTATCAGAAGGATAGAAATGCCACTGTAATTATTTACGTCTGTTTTATCTCCTTTCTTATGAAGGGGGTGAATCAAGGCAGAAGTCCAGCCGTTGGGGAGTCTCTCTGTTTTCCAAATTTCGCAGATAATTTCCAATAGTTAATCCAGCGTCTTGTCACCAGCATATTTCCAAAGTTCGGCTATTATAGAGTCTTCGTCTGGTGCCTTGTATTCCTTCAATGATTGAATAATTTGTTTGATTTCTTCCTTCGTAGGTGGTAATGAATCTGGATGAACTTTCTCGATGTCTTCAAAAGTAAACGTGGACTTTGGAGCTTCGCAGTTTAGAAGTGACGCAAAATAATTCGCTAGAATCTGACAGTTGTCATTATCATTATGAACAATTTTAGCATTGGTGGTTTTGAAATGTAGGCTTGGCAAGTTATATTTGCTAAGACTGCGTTTAAAGGTTCGATAGAAGTTCCGGATTTTGTTCCTCTCAAAGTCTTGATCAATTTGCACCGGCTGTGTTTTGTCGAATGTCGTTGCATCCCCCGGATGATCTTCGCAGCTTGTTTTCTTTTATCAATAAGTTTGTTCTGTTAACCTCGTTCTTCTGAGAGTTCGATTTCTGCCATGCGAGCTGTCTTTGATCTACTGCCGAATCACTCTCACTGTCCCACCATATATGTTTCCTTCCTTTTGAAAGTGAAATTGTCTCCCTTGCTGTATCGAGCAGGCCCTCTTGTAGTTGTTCCCAGTTTATGGAAGCCAAGGAATCAAGTTTCTGGGTGAACAGTTGGTTGGACTTCAGCTTTTCGGTGTCAAATCTATCGTTTTCACATAAGTCTTTCTGGAATTTTTTGGAATGAATTTAACTTTAATCTTTGAAAGTTGGCGAAAGCACGCCGGCCTCTCACCGCTGGGTCCGTGGTTCGAATCCCGGTCACTCCATGTGAGATTTGTGCTGGAAAAAGCCGAGGCAGACAGGTTCTTCTCCGGTACTCCGGTTTTCCGTGTCAAAAATGTCATTCCAGCAACCCTCTCAACTATCATTTTATTTCATCTGTCATTCATGTAATCATTGCCCCAGGGGAGTGCGACAGGCTTCGGCAGCCGGCACAGTTCATATCCTCGCCGTTAGATGGGGCTTAATTCATTCCATCCCTGACCCGGTCGGTTGACTGGAAGCAGGTTGTGGATTTTCATTTTTCATTTATTTGTAAACGATGTTATACTTTTCTCTCTTTTATACACGCTTTTTTAGTTTACAGCTTAGGCTTATGATGGAAACTCTGATGTTCAACGAAAATTATACCAAGATTTATCTGGAATTAACAATTTCTCTAAGATATCCAAAAATTATAACAAATATAGTGCATTTGATTGAAAATTGACAGATTCCTTTAAATTCTACAATTTACAACCACCCTTAACTTTTTATAATCAATGGGTGTTACTCTACCTTTAACTACATACTGTAGATAAAATGCAGGGCAGTTGGGTGTTAAGACACCTAGCGGCACTAGCTAGCTTACCCGAACGGCTTTATTTAAAATTTAGAGTGATTTTTACACAAAAGTCCAAAACTGGTTTTTTTACATGAGTTAGGCGTTCCTTTTGTTTATATTTCTTGGGTAACACTTATTTTTTTCAAAGAACCGACGGTAATAGGCTATCCAAGACCTAGGATGTCAATACCATTACCACATCCGAGACCTTTCGACCCACTCTTGTGTAAATGCTAGTTATTTGGCTTTAACTCATAGATAGCCCGTTACCCTTTACACAACTCGAACGAGGTTTATAAAATCCAATTAAATTTACCAAGATGCTCTAAGATATCTCAAATTTTTAACTACACGGGCTGGATGACTGATATGACCCGAAGTTTTTATATCTTTTTAAACTATATGCAACTAATGACTCCACTTCACGAGGCTGATGACAATGATTTCCCAAGTTTATTACAAACAGGGCTAATGAGTGATTACCGATATATTTTAATCTCACAACACACCCAAGTAAATGGGACTACATGACCACGATATCTAATACACTTAAGTACACGGGGCACACAGACCTATTCCATGCAATTCATATGGAGGGTGAAGTAAAGCTAGATAGAGGTTACTGGGCAATAAGGTCGCTACGTACAACGAGCTTGGCATTGAGTCGCAGGGTCTAATGCGCACACCCAAAGTACACGGGACTGATGATCAAGCTATCCCAACTTTCCTATACACTTAAACACACGCGACTAATGCCCAAAATACTCCTTTAACATGTCTAGAAACAAACAAGACTGAACAGCTGTCTTTCAGGCAGGAGGAAGGCAATTGAAAGCAATGTAGGCAGAAATATAATATGTTTCCGACCGTGATGTGCTATCAGCCAGCGAACCTGTTTCAATATTTTTTTATTATGCAGACATGTAATAACTTTAAGTTATTATTTATCTAACCGAGATTGACCATATCAATGATCCAGTGGCGAGCACTCTCGGCTCTCGCACTAGATGTCTCAACTCGATTCCCATCTCTGGGACAGGAATAGACCACTCTATAGAAAGAGAGCGCGTGATAGCTCAGTGGTCAAGCTGTTTAACTCTCACCCCGAAGGCCGCGGTTTGATTCTCAGCTATACCCAGAAACGGGGTACGCGTAACCTCGAGAGGTAATACTGAAAAGAGGCCTATAAGTGCTTTTTGGGATGGTTGTTAGCTTAGGGCCACGGTCGGCTCTTTAACCTTTTCTTAATTAGACCCAAGCTAGTGGTTAGGTATTTAAGTATTTACACAGTATTTACACACAGAATACAACTATCTCTTTACGATTGCTTGGTATAGTTTAAAAGGGATAACTACACATCTATTAAGAACCCTAGAATGTATGTAAAGACTGTATCCAACCAGTTACGTGGTTAATTACACAATAATTTTGGCATTTTGAAGGTCTTGTTCAATTTCTTGAATCTCAGACTGGTGACAAGTATAACCTCTATGTTTTAAGGTACCGTATGCAAGAACTGTAGGCGTTCGACTAATATATTAAGATCCTTCCAGCAGATACCAATGATGAGCGGTTACAACGTTTTAAACGCAACGCTTGATGCAGATGTTCCACGGCGATCAATGACTAATGTTTTCAAAAACTGGGGAAGCGGTGATGGTTTTATAGATGTAAAACATCACCCCTATCATCCCTATCATCATCATCATCCTTTTTACGTTTGTCAACCGACTCCTCAATTGTTTGAGTTGCCTTTGATAGTGTTAAAAGCTTTTTAGATGTGGCATAGGCTTTAACATAGCTTTGTTTTTATTGTCATTATTATCATAATTATTATTATCATTCTTTTCACTTTTCTCCACAACCTCATTTGATGGTCCTTCTTGCCTTTGATAGTTTTGAGGGCCAGTAGGGAACATCTTGTTGAGATAGAAGTCATGTATACTCCTTCTAAGTCGTCTAACTTTATCCTTGGGCGTCCCGTCCTCATTCACTGCTCGATCTACATCCCACATTCTGTTAATTTTCTTTCATTGAAGCGGCACATCTCTCTACTGTCTCTATCAACCTTCCAATACGCATGGACACTTTCTGGTAAACCAGATACCTCTTATCATTATCCTTTTCTCTCTCGCTTCTAAAAAGAAACATATTGCACTAATAAACAAGACAATTTCTCTCCCAGATAACTGCGGTTTGGCTGGCATTTTGAACGATGTGTAAACAATGGGTAGCGCAGACAGTGAAGATAGTTGCTGCTTGCTGCTAATAATGACTCAATGGAGAATAAAAGCGGGTCAGAGTTTGGTGTGCGTCAGATCGAGTGCGCCGCGAGTTCGAGTTTCTCAACTGGCAACCACCGACAGCGGTGGTTACGCTCGCTACAGCCCAGCGCTAGGTCATGGGGCCAAGTTCTCTGCGGACTCGATAGAGGCGTGGGTTCGAGCTCCCCTGTCGGCTGTCCTTGAAATGGCTTTCCGTTGTTTCCCCATTTTCAACACCAAGCAAATGCTGGGACGGTACCTTCTGACAGGCCACGGCCGCTTCCTTTCACATCCTTGCCCACTTTCATCCATTCATGTCATCTCTCATTTCGACGCGCAGGTCGCCCACGGTCATCGGCTAGAAGTACCTGCACTTGGCTTCTCAGGAGGCCACACGAAAGAAAATGGCAACCTTGCCCGCCCGCTCTTGTACCCTCGCCACACACAATAATCCGATTAAATACCAATCCATATAAAATCACCAATCACGTGTAGATAAAACGTAGTTTTACGTTTAGTCTTGCATTGCTGTGAGCCTCAACAAGTCATGTTTCATACTGATACGACCACCCAGGCCCGAGAAAAAGTTGGTTTACCTACATCATTAACAACAACTAATTTTAGAACCGTCAGATCCGATTAAAACTCCTTTTACTCGTTAACAATAAGTTCCGTCATGACGTATTAATGTTTCTTTATGGTCTGAATAATACTTTTAATGTAATGATCTTTCCAATTGAGCGCTCCGTTAGAATTGGTAAAAATACCGGCACTTAATTTTTGTTCAATCAGCTATATGATTTTAACAGCTTACAATACAAATGCCTTAATTTAGGAACCATCCCGGCATTCGCCGGGAGTAGAAGTGGGAAACCACGGAAAACCACTTCCATGATGGCTGAGGTGGGAATCGAACGCCTCTCTTCTCTGTTTTGCCTCACGAGGCTGAGGCTGCCCTCAGACCGGCAGAGCCAGGTATCGAACTCGGACCTACGCGGTGACTGCCAAGAACGCTAGTCACTTCAAAACGAGTCAGACAGAAATAATGTACTGAACCCTTGCAAAGAAGCTTATGAGACTCAGTTTCGGGAGGTGTAACAGTCCATTTCGTAAGTTGTTGTTAAAGCGCTTCATTTACATGCAGGGTAACATATAACAAAATAACATGCAGGAAGAAGTGAAGCCAGGGTTATAACAAATGAATTTAATGACAGATCAGCTATTTACAAAATGAAATAAACAAACAAAACTCCCAAAATGACTCCCATTGAACAAAATTACTTGCCAAAAACTAGGCCTAATCTCAGGAGAGATTATTAATCGGACCAAATGTCCCCAAAAATCTACAATGACAATGTATACGCGTGTGCTGTTCTACATGCTTAACGATGAGTACAAATGAATGCATGATTCGTCATCATCCGGATAAACTTTCAGAAGACGAATCTGCATTGCTTAGAGCTAGACAGACGCGGGGAACAACTATACACAACTTAAAACTAAACCGACACTTCCTATACTAAATAAACAACAAATAATTTCCGCTTGAAATTGGAATCAAGAACTGCCGTAGCAAAACATTACTGCCTAAAATTAGGACTTCTCAAAATCAACACAAGTAAGTTAACACGTGACCAACAAAAAAATCACACATATGACCGCCTGTCATTTTTACAAGTAAAATACAACTACACCACACGGGTGTCACACAGACTAACAAACATGAACTGAGTCATAGAAAAATCACTAGGCTCAAAGCCAACATTTACATCATTAACACAAAATTCCATCCATACGACATGCAATAATTCGTAACAAACGTGGCGAACTCCCCAATTAATTATGGTCCAAATAACCATCACAAAAGAACAGGTTTGCTAATGATAGCTTAATAGGGGCCAGTCGGTCAACAGGACTGCCTAACAAAAAGAGTCACCAAGGCTAGACGGGCGCTAAGTGGAAATCTGCACATCTGTCAACCCACGTGTCAATAACCTAGACCTCGCAAGGCACGGGATCGAGTCTCGAAGAAGCGTGCCCCAAAGCACCATATATACGTGTGTGTGTCAGAACAAAAATATATCTCAGCATTTCCCCAAGGAAATCCAAGAATCAGCATTGGACAAGGTACAGTAGCCTCTTCGGAGCGCCCTGCCTTTCCATCAAAAATACAACAACAACAATATGAGGGCGGTAGCACCATCTACCCCTCTTCACGAAGAATCAAAACACACACCTGACACAAGAACACACACAGAATCACACGTATGGGTTTGACAGAAACCTGAAATAAATGACATAAATATATTTCCACCAGCTTGCGCTTCCGTTCTAGTCTGTGACTAACGAACCTGAAAAGGACTAAAAAAATCTACAAAAAAATTAGTACTAAGGTGTTCTACAATTACATCTTAATTTGTTGCGCTCGGCAACCCTAGTATGAGTAATAACCTGTTCAGCAAACATCTTACAATAATTACCTCCCTTTCCTATAGAAAATTATGAACTTTAATAAAGCACCACTTATCGAATGTAACGAGTTCCGCATCCGCATGGATACAATCTAATACACGCGCCGTGTGCACCAAATATGACTCCAAATAAAAATAAACAACAAACAACTTTGGCCACGCGCCAACGTACATTTAAAACACTAGTGTCGGTGCACAAAAAATCTAAACACAAGAAAGAATAAATGAACTATTTACAACGTTGCCCCGCCTTATCTAACTACATATTGAGTAAATCAATTTTTGTACATCACCGTATCAGCTTGCAGAACATATATCCTCCGTCCCGGCTCATTTCCCTACGGGAAATTATCCCTCCATCGTCGACGTCGTCGAAGAAGCGATGCACATCAGTCCATCTCCTGACCAAACGTCGGACATCTTGGCGTAGTTTCTTGGACAGAAATGATCAATATTAATATAATTGCCTAGCTATAATCGCTGTGAGTTACTACTTTCACTCACGATATGTCCTATGCGATTAATGATCGAAGACTTTCCCAAGCTTAGCATTCGCTTACACACGCACAATTATCACTTGAAAAAACAATACAAAATTTACATAAATTATACACTTTAAACACATCGTCACTGGCTTGAAAAACAAGTCTTAAACATGACTGTCTCGCAGTCCTTATCTCGCTAGATATCTCTACTGCTCTACGTGAACCTTGCTCGCTTTGAGCACTAATTGGAATGTTATTAAAGTCTTGCCCATTACGAGCTGAAAATCGTGACGCAGACTGGCGTGACCCTAGCTCACCAGAGCTCAAAACAGTTGTCACTAGTATGATTATTAAGAGCGGTAAATCGCGACGCAGACTGGCGTGACCCTTGCTCACCAGAGCTCAATACAGTTGTCTTCGAAACAGCTTCTCCTCGATCAATTTATTGGAAACTGACAGAATGAGGTGGAGTGGGGGAGAATTAAGAAAAATATTTTAGAGTTTTCATCTCACAAACTTGGGACTAGTATCAATCTTCATCATTTTATAACAGGGGCCGATAACCTAGATGTTAGGCCCCTTAAAACAACAATTATCATCATCATCATCATCATTTTATTCAAACGTCTCAGTGCACTTATGCGGAATTATGTCGGATCGGCGGTTCTTTAGATAAGCGTTTCTGCGCCTTTTTTACAGGGTACGCCACCCATCGCGTGGTTTTGGCGTGGTCTCATCTGATTGGGTGATTCAATCCTAGGTCGGTTGAAACTCACTCGTGACCATCCCCTAAAGACTCCAATTTTGGTGCGCGTTGTTACACAATTTGTCCTTGAACTCGGCTTACCCGGTCGTCTTCAAGAATAACTACCAAGCCTGCCTCTGAGGTAATCATTGCAACACACTAACTTGGCTCTCCCCTTTGTCAATTTCCACATGTACTGCCTGGGCACCAGTAATAATAATAATAAATCATGAATACTTATTCATCGCAGATTAATAAGGGTTCATTTATCCTCAGCAAGGTTTTGAAATTCGAAGCAAGTGATTGATTTGGATTTTAAAAACAATATCCACAGCAGTAAAGATAACATTTCTTAAGTACCTCACTCGACTGCTTGAGTGTACATTCCACTGACCCAATTAGTGTGCGCACTCCATGCCGGAAAGTCATTCATACGTCTCGGCAGATCTCCCCTCTTTCTCACATGATTACCTCTCCTGCCGGATCAGCTGTCTTGTTTACAAACAAAGCACGCTCTCCCGAGGCGCTACACGGCCACGTACTTTTGAGTGTTGTCTCTCAAATAAATTTCTGCAATAATGATTCTGCACTCATAGTCCTGATTATTCGTCAAATGGTTCTCTTCTGTAATACGGCTTGAGATTCGCGCTATTGAAGACAGATTTAGCGCCAGTGCTCAATTCTTCAAGTCTGTAAGCATTGTTACCCAAATTCTTAATGATGTGGAACGGGCCAATAAATTTTGGACAGAACTTTGCAAATACTTTGTTTTTAGGATCAGATATCGGTGGTCTTTGAACAAGCACTTGTTCCTGTTCCTGTAATTCACGGTGAAATTTCTTTCCTCTGTACCTCCTCAGTCTTCGGTCCGCTTGGTTCCTCATGTGCTCTCTTGTTCGCTGAATTCGCAACTCATGTGCTAATAATGGATCCCTTCGGCATGGAATAATCTTGTCCCAAGATCTCTCAGGCAACCTTTTGTGGTGTACAACTAGTGGGACTTGACCCGTCGACTCGTGCTTAGTAGTGTTCATGCACATCTCAATATCTCCTACTTTGTCAACCCACTCATTATGATCATTAGGAATCATTACTCGGTAATACTTGGCAACACAGCGAATCGTTCTCTCGCTCGAATTCCCACAAGGATGGCGAATGCTCGACAAAACATGTTTTATCTCTAGGCTCTCTAGACCTTGCCTAAAAACATTGCTCGTAAAATAAGTACCATGGTCCGATAAAATGAATTCCGGCTTCCCAAGCATCGGAATGATTTTGTTCTGAATTCTGCTGAGGACTTGCTTTGATGTCGTCTTCTGGATTGGACATAACACTACCATCTTGGAAAACACATCGACACATACAAGAAGGTGTCGGCATCCTCGTTTTCCCTTAACCAGAGGGCCGAAACAGTCAATAGCGACCAGCTCGCATGGTTTTTGAGGTAATAATGGTTTTGGAGGTTGTTTCAAAATGAAGTTATTTGGTTCAGTGCGCTGACACACGTCACAAGTTCTTATTACTTCCACAATGGTATATCGCATCTTAGGCCAAGTAAAAGTTTCCCCTATTGTCGCTTCTGTTTTGTCCGTGCCGATATGTGCTAGGCTCTCTTGGACATGCCACGTCAATCCTCTCTGTAATGATGCTGGAACTAGAATTCGCAGTTTGGTGTGATCCTCATCCACGTACTTATGCAAAAGGTTATTCAAGTAGTGAAATTTCGCTTCCTTGGCACGGGCTTCTCGATATTCAGGTGAATCTGGTTGTAGTTCCTTCCTGTAAAACTTGATCATCATCATCATCATCCATGGGTCTTCTTCTTGTTCCTTCTGAATTTCCTTTAGTTTGTCCAAAAACTCACGAGCCTTAGGTGTTAGTGTTATATGGTGAACTTCCGCTGTTATCTCGTTCTCATCTTCAGGATTCCTGCTTAAAGCATCTGGTATGATGTTCATCCTTCCAGGGCAATGCTCTATAGTAATGTCGAACTGCTGTATGTAAATGGACCAACGCGTAACTCGCTCACTTGCCATCGTCGTCTTGAATAGGAATGTCAGTGCATGGTGGTCAGTTCTGACAACAATGGAATAACCGAAAATCATCTTGCGCCATTGTTGAAGTGAATACAAAATCGCTAGCAACTCCAGCTCTGTCACAGTGTAGTTCCTTTCGTGCTTCCTCAATTTACGACTCGTAAATGCCAAATATGATCTTTTCTTGGGTTCTTCAGCGTCCTCTTGGTACATCATGGCACCGATCCCAATCAATGAAGCGTCTGCCTGAATTATAAATTTCTTCTCGAAGTCTGGATACCCTAGCTTCACACAATTCTCCAGTAAGTCTTTCGTAGCTCTAAAGGACCTGTCGCACTCCTCATTCCACCACCATCGATTTGATTTCTTTAGCATCTCTTGCATTGGTGCTACTGTTTCCGTGTATCCAGGACAATTCTCCTTAAAGAAACCTGTCACTCCCAAAAACGCTCTCACATGTTTGACTTTAGTTGGTGTGGGGAATTTCTTGATTGCGTCAATTTTCGCCGGATTAGATCTCACGCCTTCAACATCAATTATGTGACCCAAATACAGAATCTCGCTCTGGCAAAAGTGCGATTTCTTTAAATTAATTTTGAAATTCATGGTTCTCAAGTTATCCAGAAGTTTGTTTAGGTTTACCAAGTGTTCCTCCATTGTTTCTGATGCAATAAGTATGTCATCAACATATCTCGTAGTGAAGCTCTTGACCTCCTCAGTTAGATTCCTGTCTAGTGCTCTTATCAATGCACATCCAGCTGTTTTTACACCAAAGGGCATGCGAGACCAGATATAACTTTGGTTATCAAATAAAAACCCCGTCAATAGTTGGGACTTTTCCTCAAGTTCAAGATGGTGGAAACTATTTGTTAAGTCGACGCTAGAATAAATCTTCTTCCCACGGAAGCTCTTTAATACATCCTTGTTCCTTGGTGCTTGGTCATGCTCAACTAGCAGTTTACTGTTCAAAACTCGTGCGTCTAGGCATAATCTAATTGATCCATTTGGCTTGGCCACAGCCAATATTGCGTTTAAGTACGGGGTTGCTGCTTTTCTTATCATGCCGGAATCTAATAAATTACTAATGATGTCCTTCACCTGAGCAAAATGTTTCTCTGGGATCGGGTACAATTTACTCTTAAATGGGGTCCAGTCGGTAACTTGCATGGCATACTGGAAATTTAAAACTTTTCCAGGGATGGTGTCGAAAGCTCCTTTATGATGTCTCAAAATTTCTTCTAATTTTCTTCTATCAGGTTCCCCTACTATTGCCTCCTTAAGCCGCTCCTGAAGTAAAATTTCAAATTTGGATCCGCTAATTTCTTCTTCCGCCAAAGTACCCAAAGTTCCTGCGAAATATCTCGACTGTCAATTTCAACCACTGCTGTCTGGCTTACTCGTTCCTCCGTCAAGTTCTTATCTCCGATCGCCTCATTAGTGCATTCTTCAATAACCCAAGTATTCGCTTCTCTCTCTAGTGGACTTTCTTCCATGTTCAAACCCACATGATTCAACCCCTCAACTTGTTTGAAACTCACAGTGTTATTATGTAAGTCAATTATAGCATGAAAATCACAGATAAAGTTGGCTCCCAAAATGACGTTATAATTCATCTTCGGTATCATGATGAATGTTTGCGAAAATGTGTGGTTTAATATCTCCAGGTCTAAATATGCTTGGTGCTTGCAAACTATGGTCTTGTCAGGAATGACCCCTCTGACTTTCATTAATGGTACAGGCATAATTGGAACGGTTTGTTTACTTCCGATTTCTTTCAAGAATACTTCCGTGACTAAGCTCACCTGGCTACCTGTGTGAATTAGGCATCTTACTCTAATACCTCCAATACGTGCATAAATAATCGGTAATTGTCTGATGACATTTCCTCGGTCCTTCACCACTTCCTCCAGGCAAACGTCCGGGAATGCTACCCACTCTTCTATGTTTGCAACAATCAACTCCTTCCGCTCCGTGGTGTCCTCCGTTCTCAGGCTATCTGGCTTTGGTTCATTCGAGTTTTTTTAAATCCTGGGACCCATTCGTTGAGTTCCGCCGGTTGTCATCGCGCCTCTCCTGCTGTCGTAATAAGCTTTCCGCCCCCGCTCCTTGGTGATTATCCGGACTCTGCCTATTTGCCATCGCACGCCCCCACTTCTCCTTCTCCATCTCTTCGGCATTTAACTCATCCAAATACTTCTGTGATTCGACGTACCGCTCATTCCAATCATTGCGATAGTCTCCCTGATTATCTTGGCGATAGTTCCTCGTATTGTTCCACCTGCCATCTCCGTTCCTTTGGTAAGGTCTACCCTGCCTTGGGTTTCCCCTCCAGTTGGTATACTCTCGCTGGTACGTCCACTGATTATGCTGGTTCTGATTATTATGATTATAATTATCTCGGCGATTCTGGAAGTTTCTATTATTTTGATTGAATTGGTTTCGGCCATCATACTCTTGCCGTCTTGGTGTAAATTGCGTTCCGGTAGATTGTGTTTTTGTTTGGTTACTCTGGTTGTGATTGGTTTGGTGTCCCTGAACCACTTCAGCTGTGTTTACACACTCCATGTTCCTTCTCCCTGTCTGCGGACTAACCATACTCGTCTCATCTAGATGGCGGAGTAACTCCTCAGCCTGAACTGCGGTCTTGATATTACCGGCCACTAACAACTGCTGAATATTCATTGGAAGCTGCTTACCAATGGTTAAAACCATGTTTTCCTCAGTAGGGGGGTCGTCAAAATCCCGGAATTTAACCAGCTGTTGGCTAAAGAATTCGGAAAATCTGGTGGGATGTGTGCTGTGATATTTCCTGGTGTATAATTCCATTCTCAACCCCTGCTGCAAAGAAGGACTCCAGAACTTTCTCAAGAACGCCTCTCTAAACTGTGTCATGTCGGTAAATGTGTATTTAAAACTCTGGAACCAGATTAAGCTTGGGCCCTCCAAAAACTTTTCCACAAGTCGCAACTGTTTTGCGGGACTGACGTGTTGATCGTTAAAGTAGTCATCCAGCTGACGTAAAAATGCTTTGGGAGTGGACCCTGAGTTCTCCCTGAATTTATCGGGTTTGAAATCATTCCCCCTAATTACCTGTATCACTTGGGCAGGTGCCAAGCCGGGTTGTGGCGTTGACGTCTCCCCTCTGTAGTGTTGGAACGTGTCGCTCGTTATCTTAGGACTTTGACCTCGGCTCGTATCCTCAGCCAGCTTCAAGCCCACCGGACTTCCAATGCTTCCCTGTTTGCCTACTGTGTTTTCTGCAGAGAATAAAGTTGCGTTTTCTAATGACCTTATCTCATTCTTAATTATGAGATCTGTGTGTTCTTGGAGTTTGGACTTCACGTTTTCCTCCAAAGCCTGCATTCTAGAATTGTATTCACCTAGCCGCTTTAAAATCGTCAACCTATCTTCTTTAGTTTCGTTCACCTGCTGCTCCCAATCTTTCCGGATCCTGTTCTTCAAACTGCTAATTTTTTCTTCGCTCCTTTCCCGATTCTTCTCCAGCTGCTCCCCTATCTGCTCTTGTATTAGCTGCTGAGTCTTGACTAATTGTTCTCCTACCTCTTCTCGTATTTGCTCTTGTGTTTTAACTAATTGTTCTCCGACCTCTTCTCGTATTACTTGCTGGGTTTTAATTAATTGGTCTTCCAAGTTTTCCTGATTTTTATTTAGCTGTTCTCCTACCTCTTCTCGTATTACCTGCTGGGTTTTAATTAATTGGTCTTCCAAGTTTTCACGCAAGTGCATACGTTCTTTCTCTGTTTTGATTTCGAGCTTATCGAGTTCCTTTATTACTTCGAGTACATTACTATCGACTGAATTAATCTGTTCCAGTAGTTTATCCTGTGTACTTTTTATTCCAGCCATGTTGTTTACGCATGCTGCCTCGATTTGTTTTAATTTTTCGGCTACTATTTCATCGAATTGTATAAGTTTATTGTCGAATTTGGATTCCAAGTTCTTAATTTCTCCTAATTGTTTTGCGTTATTTTACGCTACCTCATTTGCCAGTTTCTCTAATTCTACCCTAGTACTTTGGTTTATGTCATGGGTGATTTTTTCTAACTGATTTGTTTGTGTTATTGCCTGTTCTGATAGTTTATGGTTTAGTTCGTTTAATTGTTTATCGGTATCCAATTTCTGGACCTGCAATTGCGTAGTTATGTTACCGCTCATGTCTTGTAACTGTCTTTCACTGTTCTTTAACTGTTCTTCCGTTTTCGCGGACATCTGCTCTAACTGTTCTTCCGTTTTCGCGGACATTTGCATAGACATCTGCTCTAACTGTTCTTCCGTTTTCTCGGACATTTGCATAGACATCTGCTCTAACAACCCTTTGATTTCTTCGATGCTAGCCATCGCACAATACACAAATATAACCAGAGAAAAGCAGGGTCATGCGCCGGGATTTCAGTCATACACACGTACACATGTCATGATCTTTAAATACTACTGATTCTAATTTAATAAAATTTTCAGTAATCAAAATTTACTGAATAATGACTCTTATTTCCGAACAACAAAATAACTCCCTTGTGATCTGCTTTTAAATTCCTAACCAACAGAATTTACGAACGACACCAATTAACCGAAGTTAATTAAATGTAAAATATAAGGCAACACCTTCCTGCTTTGACTGAGTTCAATAATATGCAAATTTTCTAATTTTAATGCCGGGCGCCAGAACAAGTTAATAACAAATATAATATCAACTTCTAACCTTGTTCAATATTTCTAACTTTAAGAACTCAGTGATTTTACTAATGCACATGGCGGTACAACATCGCCTCAATTTACTGAATTTACTTTTGCCCGCTTGACCTGGCATCATTTCTCAACGAAATAAATATGAGATCAGCAAAGCAACAACAACAACAATCCCCACGTTGGGCGCCATTTATGTTTTATAAACCCTTGCAAAGAAGCTTATGAGACTCAGTTTCGGGGGGTGTAACAGTCCATTTCGTAAGTTGTTGTTAAAGCGCTTCATTTACATGCAGGGTAACATATAACAAAATAACATGCAGGAAGAAGTGAAGCCAGGGTTATAACAAATGAATTTAATGACAGATCAGCTATTTACAAAATGAAATAAACAAACAAAACTCCCAAAATGACTCCCACTGAACAAAATTACTTGCCAAAAACTAGGCCTAATCTCAGGAGAGATTATTAATCGGACCAAATGTCCCCAAAAATCTACAATGACAATGTATACGCGTGTGCTGTTCTACATGCTTAACGATGAGTACAAATGAATGCATGATTCGTCATCATCCGGATAAACTTTCAGAAGACGAATCTGCATTGCTTAGAGCTAGACAGACGCGGGGAACAACTATACACAACTTAAAACTAAACCGACACTTCCTATACTAAATAAACAACAAATAATTTCCGCTTGAAATTGGAATCAAGAACTGCCGTAGCAAAACATTACTGCCTAAAATTAGGACTTCTCAAAATCAACACAAGTAAGTTAACACGTGACCAACAAAAAAAACACACATATGACCGCCTGTCATTTTTACAAGTAAAATACAACTACACCACACGGGTGTCACACAGACTAACAAACATGAACGGAGTCATAGAAAAATCAGTAGGCTCAAAGCCAACATCTACATCGTTAACACAAAATTCCATCCATACGACATGCAATAATTCGTAACAAACGTGGCGAACTCCCCAATTAATTATGGGCCAAATAACCATCACAAAAGAACAGGTTTGCTAATGATAGCTTAATAGGGGCCAGTCGGTCAACAGGACTACCTAACAAAAAGAGTCACCAAGGCTAGACGGGCGCTAAGTGGAAATCTGCACATCTGTCAACCCACGTGTCAATAACCTCGACCTCCCAAGGCACGGGATCGAGTCTCGAAGAAGCGTGCCCCAAAGCACCATATATACGTGTGTGTGTCAGAACAAAAATATATCTCAGCATTTCCCCTAGGAAATCCAAGAATCAGCATTGAACAAGGTACAGTAGCCTCCTCGGAGCGCCCTGCCTTTCCATCAAAAATACAACAACAACAATATGAGGGCGGTAGCACCATCTACCCCTCTTTACGAAGAATCAAAACACACACCTGACACAAGAACACACACAGAATCACACGTATGGGTTTGACAGAAACCTGAAATAAATGACATAAATATATTTCCACCAGCTTGCGCTTCCGTTCTAGTCTGTGACTAACGAACCTGAAAAGGACTCAAAAAAAATCTACAAATAAATTAGAACTAAGGTGTTCTACAATTACATCTTAATTTGTTGCGCTCGGCAACTACGGGAAATTAGTCCTCCATCGTCGACGTCGTCGAAGAAGCGATGCACATCAATCCGTCTCCTGACCAAACGTCGGACATCTTGGCGTAGTTTCTTGGACAGAAATGTTCAATGTTAATAAATTGCCTAGCTATAATCGCTGTGAGTTACTACTTTCACTCACGAATGTCCTATGCGATTAATGATCGAAGACTTTCCCTAGCTTAGCATTTGCTTACACACGCACAATTATCACTTGAAAAATACAATACAAAATTTACATAAATAATACACTTTAAACACATCGTCACTGGCTTGAAAAAAAACAAGTCTTAAACATGACTGTCTCGCAGTCCTTATCTCGCTAGATATTTCTACTGCTCTACGTGAACCTTGCTCGCTTTGAGCACTAATTGGAATGTTAGTAAAGTCTTGCCCATTAAGAGCTGAAAATCGTGACGCAGACTGGCGTGAACCTTGCTCACCAGAGCTCAATAAAGTTGTCACTAATATGATTATTAAGAGCGTAAATCGCGACGCAAACTGGCGTGACCCTTGCTCACCAGAGGTCAATACAGTTGTCTTCGAAACAGCTTCTCCTCGATCAATTTATTGGAAACTGACAGAATGAGGTGGTGTGGGGAGAATTAAGATAAATATTTTAGAGTTTTCATCTCACAAACTTGGGACTAGTATCAATCTTCATCATTTTATTCAAACGTCTCAGTGCACTTATGCGGAATTATGTCGGATCGGCGGCTCTTTAGATAAGCGTTTCCGCGCCTTTTTTTTACAGGGTGCGCCACCCATCGCGTGGTTTTGGCGTGGTCTCATCTGATTGGGTGATTCAATCCTAGGTCGGTTGAAACTCACTCGTGACCATCCCCTAATGACTCCAATTTTGGTGCGCGTTGTTACACAATTTGTCCTTGAACTCGGCTTACCCGGTCGTCTTCAAGAATAACTACCAAGCCTGCCTCTGTGGTAATCATTGCAACACACTAACTTGGCTCTCCCCTTTGTCAATTTCCACATGTACTGCCTGGGCACCAGTAATAATAATAATAAATCATGAATACTTATTCATCGCAGATTAATAAGGGTTCAGTACATTAGTGTGATATTCAAGTTAAAAGCACTATCTGGGCATTAAATTACAGCATACGAACACCGATAGCCTAACCGTGGGTTCTCGAACCGTATAATTTATAATACTTGCAGCTGTGCCAACAGGCAATGATAAAGGATACAGGAAGTTCAGCTCACTGAACTGCATGTTAAAAGAGGTCTAAAGGGTATACTGTACACTGTGCAGTACTACGGCCTTTGTGACATATGACCAGTGGCGATTCTAGAAGCTTAAATCTGGGGGGAGGGGGGGCCAGGCATTTTCCCGGATCGATCTCATTAGTCTACTTTTCCATCATTTTTGCAAAATGAGAAAAGGAGGCTAAAAACTCATTGGTAAAAAAATAGCATATTTCACTGTCACATAAATTTAGGCTATTCTTTTATTTCCACTCTGGGCAAACTGGTTCACTATATCAGAAGGGTCGTGAAGTAATTGTCCACTTAATTCTCTTTCAATTGAAAGAATTGCGAGATTGGAAAGCCTCTTTGTTGCCATTGTTTCTCTTAAATAGGATTTTATTCGTTTCACGACAGAGAAACTGCGCTCAGCAGAAGCAGATGACACAGGAAGAGTCAGCATCAACTTGAAAAATAATAGTAGCTGTGTAAAAGCAACTTCCATTTTCAGAAAAAAAGAATGAGGAAGTGTTTGGATATTTGCCTCTAAATACATTCTTAGCTAAACTGATTTCAGTCTGTAGCACCTTACGGTCTGTGAAGATTATACTTTATATATTCAAAATTTTAAATGTTTTCACCTGTTGGGTTACAGGCAT
Organism: Meconema thalassinum; assembly: GCA_946902985.2. Classification (NCBI taxonomy): domain Eukaryota; kingdom Metazoa; phylum Arthropoda; class Insecta; order Orthoptera; family Tettigoniidae; genus Meconema; species Meconema thalassinum. The sequence continues at coordinate 1,149,020,812 of OX336389.2, forward strand.
CCATTGCATTACACACAAAATCGCTTTCAGTAAATCTACGCAGTAACTCTTCTAAAGCCCAGCAACTCGAAGTGTGACCCTGCGTGAGCGCTAGCTCCGTCACCCAGAGTGACAGAGAGTACAGCGGGCTTGTAGTTCGCATTTTTTCCGGGGTTTCAGTTGGAGTTGCTGCGCTTTACCATGTTGTCTAATATTTCAAAAAGATTTCTTTTACATGTCTCTGATAAAGTGACATTTTCCTCTTCTTTCTCCGCAGAGACTGGCATTAATAAAACGTAGTCTGAAAAGTTCTTTGGAATACTTGAGACTCTAGATTGTTTATAAACTTTCACGCCTAACGACTGAACAGAGTCACATGTAACCGCCCATAGTTCCTTAAAATAATCATCATTTCGTTTTTCTTGCAACGATTTTACAAGACCATAGATCAATCTATGTGCCCCTCCGAAGTCCACATGCTTTTGTTGTAAGAACATAGAGGCTCCATTGGCAAGCTCGAGAATATCAGAAAATATTTGTAGCACAAACATCACCTTCAATTTACAAAGCTGTTTCCACAAACCTTTTGCTTCTGCTGCCTCTTTCTTGTTAGCTGACTTTGAAAAATACTCCAGAGCTGCTTTAACTGAAGCAAAACGTTTCTGAAAACACATTACTCCTCTATATTTACATACCCATCGCGTGTCACTTTGAAGGGGTGTCTCTAAAACACGTTCTCCTGGATGAAGATCACTCTGTATCTCAACAAGCTTTTGGTGTCTTAAGTAGGTACAGACTGAAAAGCATAAATTGCTTCCAGTAAATCAAAAGTGTCCCCTACCACGTCTACAAACTGGCTTTGAAACGTCCACCAAAACTAAATTTAAGTGATGTGCATAACAATGCACGTAAACACACGGGTTATTGACCTTTTGTCGCAACAAACGTTGTACATCGTTTATCTTCTCTGACATAACCGCGGCTCCATCATATGCTTGTCCAATGCACTTACATGCATCTAAATCCACTGAAACAAGGTACTCTAAAGCTGAATTAGCTATACTTTCTGCATTTAGTTGAGACAAATGTATAAAACCAATGAAACGCTCCTCGATGGAATTTTGTCCTTCATATCTGACACATACGGATATCTGTTCCACTTTACTAACAACTCGAGCTTCATCCAGGATTAAGGAAACATAACCATTGTTATATTTTTTCGTCTCTCCTCCAATATGTTCAACTATTATATTAGCTGAGATATCAAGAGATTCATTTCGGGAATCTTTAGATGAGTAAGTTGCATTCTTTGGTAGACTGTTTACATTCTCCCTTGTGCTTTCACTTTCTAGTTTAATTACATTTAAAATTTCATAAAAATTCCCTTTATTATTAACACTATCATCATCCGAAACTGTTTGGCGTTGGCCTCTAATTCCAATGTCTTGCCGAGCACAAAGTAATGTGACTCGGGCCATTGTTGCCACAGCTGAGCGGTTATGCAATATTACCAGAGGTTTCGCGCTTAGCTTCGAAATCACTGTGCCGCTACGTTCACTTTCCAGAAAACTGTTTAACTTTACTATTGAAGATTTATGACATTCACTATCAGCATGCTTTGCACGTTTTTTTCATATTCTTTTCCAATTGCAAAATCCAGAAATCATGTTCAGCATGGCTTGAATCAGATTGAACGAAATGACGACACAGAAAACAGCATCTTTATTCTCAGAGTATTCAATAAATGTATACCTATCAAACCATTTACTGTTAAAAATTCTGTTCTTATTGTATAGTAACGTTTGTTTATAAACTGATTTACGTGGTTGGCATAGATCGATGCACTGATATAAAATGGTACTGGTTCGTCTATATTAGAAACAGTTGCACTCACATTTTTGTCACAGAGTTGGGGAGATATCGATGCACTTCTATCGCATGGAGGTTTGTCTACATTGGAAACTTGTGAACTTGCATGACATAAAGTTGGGAAAAGAGTTTAATACTCTTGGTGTATGCACTACGCATTTAAAAAAATATTATATTTATACACGATTTCAATTGTGTGTTTAAATTACATATAATCAAATAAATAAATCTTGAATTTGAAAGAAAAATTAACTTAATTAAATGCATTAGTTTGTTTTATATCAGATAAATTATATCTGTAAATTATCAATTTATTTAGTAGCCAAGGAATTTTAAAATAATTGTTTCACTAAAACTGGGGGGGGGGGGGCTGCCCCCCCCCGGCCCAGGGCTAGAACCGCCTCTGCATATGACGTAATCTCTTTTCATAATGAAAACAAGATTTTTACACAAAGAGAAGACACTTTAAAACACGTTTTACATATAGTGTTTTTATGTTGACGTTCTTAAAATTAGCTGCCCTTGAAGAGTCACGCCTCTGGGTCTAAGCCTAAACACTGGTAAGTGTTTTGGCTGAACGGCGATCACACATCTTTGTACATTAAACAAATTAAAATATCTTTTCATAATTAACCACAGGTATACAGTACTCATACGTAAGTCAAGTTATTATATGCTATCAGTAGATTGCAGCTGATCAATGATTTGTTTTCACAAAGGAAGAAAATGTGAATTTGAACTATATTTTGTAACTAGCAGTAGTGCCCGGCTTCGCCCGGTGGATTTATTTGTTTTATTGATGATAATGAATACTGCTACAGATCTGGCACTTGATAGGCTACTTTAACTACTAGCAAAAAATAAAAAATAAAAATAAATTAAGTATAACTTTTTGTGGTGGTGGTGGTGGGTGTTGTAGTGAGGGAGATAAGCAGTACAGTATAATGGACGTAACAATTAGGTAATTTTCCCCTAAAGATAATAATAATAATAATAATAATGAATAGGCGATCGGCTATTTATTAACTACTGCACTGACACATGTAATTTACGAACAAATTTCTAAAAATGATTAGAAAGAGGAGTAAGTGAAATAAAAGACACTGCCTAGGGCCTATATCTCATTGTCTGTTAGACATGTAGAGACCAATAGTGTCGTCTTTTGTCGCATAACGCCGTAGGAAAATAAACAGAACACTTTGGAAAACTTCGGCTGTCCCGAGCTCCTGAGGTAGCAATAGTATCATTTATGGCCACGTAGCGCTCAACGATAAGTTTCGGAATAAATTAAGGTAAATTTGAAAGCACCAACGCGTATTGCAGCTGATAACCACAATGTATTGCACCAACACCATTGTACTTATAGTGATGCATAATATGTTCATGATGATAACTGTTTTAAGGGGCAAAATAAATCTTTTTGTACTAATTACTCCCCGTGACCGCAATTTATAAGCAGCGCAAGATTTAACTATTTTCGCAATTCAGCACCAGAACACTGGTAGGGGCGACGTGTTGCAGCCAGAAATGCCAGTCAACAATAGACTTATTAAAATATTCTTACAGTTACACTACTACGGACATGATTGATTCTAGGGCCTTAATACAAGGTTTTCAAGTTCAGTTTGTTTGCTATTCTAAATGTAGGGAATGGAGAGCTTTGTCCAAAATATCAAGTGGACAGTGTTACCAGCAGGGTTTCAAAGTGAACGTACAATTTGGTGCAATTAGGAGGAACGGTGTAGATTTGTGATAAAGGGCCTAAATGCAGGGAATTGAGTGGTCTGTCCGAAATGTCAAGCAGACAGTGTTACTCGTCGGGTTCCAAACTGTAAGTATCTGACATTTGGTTCAGATCGGTGAAACGGTGTAGATTTGTGACAAAGGGCCTAAATGCAGGGAATGGAGTGGTCTGTCCGAAATTTCAAGCCGACAGTGTTACTCGCAGGGTTCTAAAGGGTAAGTAGGCTATACACATTTTGGTCCAGATCGGTGAAACGGTGTAGATTTGTGCCAAAGGGCCTAAATGCAGGGAATGGAGTGGTCTGTCCGAAATTTCATGCAGACAGTGTTCCTCGTAGGGCACCAAAGTGTAAGTATACACATTTTGGTTCAGATCGGTGAAACGGTGTAGAATTGTGTCAAAGGGCTTAATGCAGGGAATCGAGTGTTGTGTTCGAAAGTTTAAGTGGACAGTGTTACCCGCAGTGTTCCAAAGGGTGTGTATACAAATTTTGGTTCAGATCGGTGAAACGTTGTAGATTTGTGCCAAAGGGCCTAAATGCAGGGAATGGAGTGGTCTGTCCGAGATTTCATGTAGACTGTGTTACGCGCAGGGTTCCAAAGGGTAAGTATAAAAATTTTGGTTCAGATCGGTGAAACGGTGTAATTTGTGCCGAAGGGCATATAGCCTATGCAGGGAATGGAGTGGTCTGTCCTAAATTTCATGTAAACAGTGTCACTCGTAGGGTTCCAAAGGCTAAGTATACACATTTTGGTTCAGATCGGTGAAAAGGTGTATATTTGTGCCAAAGGGCCTAAATGCAGGGAATGGACCGGTCTGCCATAAATTTCATGCACACAGTGTTACTCTCAGGGTTCCAAAGGGTATGTATACACATTTTGGTTCTGATCGGTGAAACGGTGTGGAATTGTGCCAAAGGGCCTAAATGCAGGGGATGGAGTGGTCTGTCCGAAATTTAACATAGCCTAAACTATTCCTCTTGAATCTGGCTATCATATAAAAATAGAATTTTTCGAATCCGACTGGTAGTTCCAGAGATTAGCGCGTTTAAACAAAAAAAACACACAAACACACAAACTCTTCAGCTTTATTATATTAGTATAGATTCGCAGTCAGTGGATTTCTTATAATTTAATATTGCTTTGCAGTAAGCAAAACTAGAGCCAGGTTCTCCTAAAAATCCCCAACCCTATCTATGCCTGGTGACCATCAGAGGCTGATTTAAGGCAAGATTATGGGTGAGTGGACACACAGGGGATCTGGGAGAAGGAATATCATCAAGCTCAGAGTGGGGTCCGGGGGTCCTCCTCCGGAAAATTTTGCAAAAATTAGGTGCTAATTATTGACTTTTAGCCTATTGGGTGATTAGGTTTGTGATATTTTGGAGTAAAAATTTGGTGACCATTGAAATTTAGTGGCTATAGGAAAGACTCTCCGATATTGAAGTAAAAGCTCTCGTACCTTCAAGAAAGATCCCGCGGTGTAGCTCACCAATGACCGTAATGTGAGTCTACAGTAAGTCTGCAGATCGGACGTTCGAATCCCGGTGCTGACAGCGGGTATCCTGAGTGTGTTTTTTCAGACTCCCTCCTGACAAATGCCAGGATAGTACCTTATTTCAAGTCCAGGGACACCTACTCCACCCTTAACCCTAATAATTACAGTCGCGACGGCTAACGCTTTCCCAGTCGGCAACTGAGAATACGGCATGCGATTGATCATGTCACAGAGGTCACAGCTCAGCACAGGTAAGCTCAGCCTATACCCTGTTTTTCGTCCAGCAGTGGGTGGTTTTAAGAGGGTCTAAGTTTCTACTCTCCAAGACAAATAGTTACAACAATGTTGCCAATACACCTCTCTTGTTATACAACAACCTCTAGCCTCCCCTTCAGTCTACACAATTCGCACGTTATTTGGTTTTCGATTCAGTTCATTGTTTGAGAATCTTGTAATTTATTTCAATAATATTTGTGAAAACTACTGCTTTACGGTCAACTTCATTCAATAACGTTTAGGCCTTCAGAAACAAACCGGAAAATTAACGCGTCAGCAAATACTGAATTATATCTACAGTACTAATTGATGCAAACGATCCCCAACCGAGCGACAATCATTACCGGCCAGTGATACTAGACCTACTCGTTACCAAGAGCACGGGTTAAATGTCGTAAACCCCTAAATGAATTAACAACTGTAACGACAAATAGGCCTATTATTAACTGTTGAGTAAGACTACGAATCGGGCTGACAAGAATATGCATTGAGAAAACGGAATATAAAGTGAGAGTTGAAGGCAGGGAATCTGAATGTTTTACTGTGGAGACGGGTGTCAAACAGGGAGATAGCATATCGCCCAGCCTGTTTAACTTGGTTTTGGAAAAAGCACTAAAAAGAGCATCTTCGATTGGAAGAGGTACGATTGTAGGTGGTGAAGTGAAACTCTTAGCGTTTGCCGATGACATTGTGGTTTTAGCGGAGATGGAAGAGGAACTAAAAATAACAGCTAAAGTTCTAATAGAAGAAGCACAAAGAGTGGGTCTGAGGATCAATCAAGATAAAGCAGAGTATATGATTGTAATCAGAAACAATGAATAGGAAACAGAGGGAGTACTGGCAATAGAAGATAAGGAATTTAGGAAGACTAGGTCTTTCAAATACCTAGGGAGTACAGTCAATGTCAACAACAACATGGAGGAGGAAGTAATGAACCGGCTAAAATCTGCAGAGAGGTGTCTCCTTTCAATGAATAAACTATTTACCAGCAGGCTATTAACGAAAACAACAAAACTCCGCATTTACAAGACAATCGTGCGGCCAGTATTAATGTATGGGGCGGAAACATGGACACTGAGCAAGAAAATGGAGAGAAAAATTATAACTTTTGAAAACAAGGTGTTAAGAAAAGTTTTTGGGCCAGTATCTGAAAATGGAATCTTTAGAAGGAGAAAACATATTGAAATCCACACGCTGTTTAATGAACCCGATGTGACAGCTGTAATAAAGAGCAGAAGAATTGAATGGCTGGGACATGTCCTGAGAAGAGAAAAGGGTGAAGACAGTGCTAGAAGGGAAGCCACAAGGTACGAGACCCCTGGGTAGACCAAAACTGAGGTGGATGGATGGAGTCAAGAAAGACCTGGAGACGCTGGCAGCCAACGAGACCATGGCTAGCAACAGAGACCAATTGAAGAGGCCAAAGAGTGAGGCAAGGAACCGACTTCGGTTCGTGTGGCCAACGAAGTAAGTAAGACTACGAATGACACCGCAGTCGGGAAGCCGAATCCTGCATTCCTGCCGCGGCTTTGTCAGGACCCAGAGCCATTTCTAAGTTGTAGATAAAGAGAGCAACTCATTTTATGTTTAACGGTACTGAGACGTTAAAGCGTATCACGAAAGGGCGTAGAAATGTCCAATAATTAAACTAGCCACTGCACCTGCTCAAAAAAAATTGTATTTATATTAATATTCGACAATACTTCATCATAATTTTCTTCTAAATTAAGCAGAGTTCAAATATTTTGTCTTAGAAAAATCTGCGCGATTGCCTACATGCACTATATTAATTTCTCCATCACCATGCACACCATTTACGTTACTTATTGTTTTAAGTGCGGAACAGATAGGTCATCTGCCCGTACCATTGACGTTCCATGAGAGGAATTGGAAAACAAAGTTCAGTTCCCTAGCTTAATTGTCATTTTTCTCCTGGTTAATTAAACACTCAGTCCAGATAAATACTCGAATGTTGCCTTAGTTTTAGCCATTGGATACATTTCGCAACTCTAGTACCAATAGTAATGTAGTTTTTCAATAAATCCCTTAATCAGAAATGATTTGCGCACGAACCCAAGTACCTAGGATTGTTGATCGTATTGAATGAGCCAGTATAATAATAATTATACTGCACCTAAACATACAGATTATTCAAAAGTTAGCATTGTTTTCTCAATTCAGTATACGAGAAGATGAACAATTTCGCATGCATTTCTTCTATCTACGTTTGACAACAGAATCATCCCACCCTTTCGCAATATATTTAGCCGGCAATGATAACATTTTCACATAGTGCGAACGTGAATTACTAGGAAACGATGACATCGCTGTTCCGCCCCTTAAATCAACAATAACTATAAAGTGAATTACTGTGAGGACGCTACTTTAAAATTTATTTTACTTACCTACCTGCACGGCATACGATACGTTCAGCTAGACAATATATTCATTTCAGACACTATCACCTTTAAATATCTTCGTAAGCTCGACGTGACGCACCAAACTTAAATCTCTTGAGCTAGCTGACCAAACACACCAGGGCAGCCCAGGCTCTCGTGGCCTTGGCGAAATAAGTAAAGGGATGAGAAAGTCGAATAAGCTAAATTTAGAATCTGAGAACCATACATAGCGAAGCCTCATCGCCTGAGTTGACCGCTTTGAGACAGTTGTTCTTCCCACAAGCGCTTTGTAAAGGAAAATATTGTCCACTTGACAGAATAAGTTTTTCAATCCTTGTAACTTTGTTCACAGACAGTTCATTGCATTCACTAAATGATTGCCAGTGGAAAATTCAGGTCACATAAAGGCAATAATAATTCAATGCCTGATCGGGCCCAGCCTCCTAGGACGCTGGGCCCCGAGGCACCAGCCCTGCCTGACTCCCCTACTCTCATTGGGCCTGGGTCAGAGCAATTCACCCGTCTCTCTCTACCTCCCACCAAGCCTACGGTCACATGACTTTACCCAAGACCCATCCCTAAACCTGTTCTGAAAATTCACCCCTCTCCCTACCTCCCACCAAGCCTACAGTCTCACGACTGTACCCTAAGGTCAGAACCCCAGTCGCTTGTCACGACTCCAACCGCTATAAACTGGTCAGTTCAAGCGAGGTCTAACCGGAGCAGGTCTACCAACCTGGTATTTGGCCCCGCCACCCACAGCACGAACGTACACTCACATATTATCGTGTTGGAATCCATTTTTCAGTGTTGCCTTTGTCATCGAAATGTAATGTTTTTCAGTCGGTCAACACGATTGTACTGATTTGTCATACTGAAAAAAATTACTTGAAATTAATTTACAAGAAATGGCCCGGTCATGCTTAGCCATTTCCTGGATGCACGCTACTCAACCTACTCCCAACTCTCAGCATACACTCTAACCCAGGGCCATCCACACAGCGCTCTTCGAGCGCTGGCGCTCCGGCCGCGCTCTAAGCCAGTGCTCCGAGCGCTTTGGTGGAAGGTAGTTTCGGAAGTGGTGGGAGGAGCTTTGCTGGCTGAGCGCGCGGTCTGCCCGCCACGCTGATGTGAGCAGCCGATCCATCAGTCGCTATTACCAGACCCAAAATAACTGTGAACATGGGCTCGCCCAGTAACGCGCGTCCAGCTGAGCACTGTTGCCACAGTGAGACTTCCAGGAGTTGACACAGCTCTACGCTCGCAGTATGCACACGACCTTCCCCCAGAACACAAGGCGATCCGAATGCACGTGCATGTACGAGCTGTGGGACCTAATCCTACGAATATCTATCCTCACAACGGATTGCACACAATGTGATATGAGGCAGATATAAGATGCCACACAAACGTTATTCGTGCAAGTGAGCACCTATTGGTGTAGCGACCAGCATTCTTGACTGTCGTCCAGGAGGTCCGGGTTCGATTCCCGGCTCTGCCAAGTTGGCAGTTGGCAGTCAAAGTGAAAGGTCGTGTTTTTTCCAAGCTCTCAGGTGTGCTGGAATGGGTTGTTCTCTGGAGTGTTATCGGGCGAGGATCGGACTGTGGTATGTGAAGGGTAGTCGGGATTTCCGGTGTTTGTGTGTGCGTACGAGACCTAGCAACTTGTGGTTCATAGCCCTAGTGATAGCTGCATTGCTAGTTATTGGTGGAGTGGAAGTGAATCCAGGGCCTGTTACTCCAAATGTGAATCAGGCAAATGATCCAGTGACAGTTTTAAAGTGTTCGACGTGCAGTAAAACATTGAAGAATGGTGTTGAGTGTGGTCTATGTGAGAAATGGTTTCACTTCGGCTGTATTAAGGTCAAGAAGGAGGATTGTGATGTCGGAAATTGGTTTTGTAAAGTATGTGATACGCCGGACTGTTTGAGGGTGCAAATCAAAGCAAGGGATCAAATAATACAGGAACTTAGAGCTAAGCTTCGTGAATCAGAAGAAACGGTGAAGGATGTGACTGAACGGCTTTCTACTGGGATCAGTGTGGAAGAGGGCGTGCAGGAGCAAACTGAGGATGACGTTATCATAATGGGTGATTCTATGATACGATGGAGTGCGAATATCTCGAGGAAATCAGGTGCGAAAGTGCGGTGTTATCCGGGGATTAAAATTGACCAGCTTGCCCAACAAGTGGAAGAAGCAAATATAGAGGACTGTGAAAAAGTTAAAGTGTTGTTGCTCCATGTTGGGACGAACGATTTGAAGAAGAGGGCTACAGCTGATTACATCATGGGGGAGCTCTACGAACTAGGCAGAAAAGCTAAAAGCAAGTTTAGAAATGCAAAAATTATAATGAGTGGCATTGTTCGGCGGGGAGATGTTCCGTTAAGGCGAGTTAAGACTGTAAATGACCGCATGGACTGGGTATGTGCACAACTGGGATTAGTGTACGTAGAACCTGACTGCTGGATTGGTGGCCGTGACTTCGCCCGAGACGGGCTGCATCTAAATCGACGGGGCGCTTACAACCTAGGGAGCCTACATGACAGGGTCATCGGTTCGTGCCGGCTTTTGTGAGGAGGAGCAGGTCCAGAGGTTGCCAGCCGATGGGAACAGAAGGAGCTACTTCAAGATATTTGCTCCGGAGGTAAGACTCTAAGATTACTGCAGGTTAATTGTCAGAGTTTAGGAAATAAATTAATTGAATTTTGGAATCTTGTAGAGACGTATTCTCCGGACATTGTCATTGCAACTGATTCTTGGTTATATGAGGACATAAATAGTAGCGACATAATTCAAGGGACCTACGAAATGTACAGAAGGGATCGGGGGAAACGAGGTGGTGGGGTATTTATTTGTGTGCGCAAAAATATAGCTAGTTTCTTAAAGTGGGCTGATATGGATCATGAAATGTTATGTGTACAAATTTCAGATAAAGGAAATAAATTCCCTCTTCAGGTGATAGGGGCGTATAGAGCACCGAAAGATAACTTTTCTCTCCTCGAAACACTGTATGATAAAACTTGTACGGGTAATGCTATGAAAAAGAGCATAATAATTGCTGGAGATTTAAACCTCCCCAAAGTAGACTGGTCTGGTGAGTCAACTAGCTGTGGTCAAGCTCAGAGCGCTGCAAATAAATTCTTAAGGGAGGGGGGATTTTCCCAAGTAGTTGACTTCCCAACTAGAGACAATAATACCTTAGATGTTTATCTCGTAAGGCCTGTAGAGCTGTATATTAACTGTCTGAAAGTACCAGGAATTAGTGACCATTCTGGGGTTGAATTAAATATTAGATATGGTGACGTTACAAAATTAGACTCTGATGTAGCAAAAAAGATCATATTCCAGTATCGCAGGGCGGATCAGGGCAAGTTTCAGGGGTATTTGAATGAGCTATTTGTAGGATGGGCATCGGAAGGAAATCACATTAATATCCTGTGGACTAACTTTTTGAAAATTTTAAATAGCGCTGTTGATAAATTTGTCCCATTTAAATTGCTGAAACAAAATCCAGATCCTGAGTATTACACACGAGAAATTAGGAGACTAAAAAGGAAAATTAGGAAATTATACAATAAAAGACATGATAGTGACAAGTATATGTTGAAATTTAAGTCCTTATCAAGAGAGCTCGTCTTAAAAAAGAGGACTGCTCATGACAGTTATATGCAAGGCTTACTTGGTTCGGGAGGGGGTGGGTGGAATTTTTTTTACAGTTATGTTAGGAGAAGAAAGGGAAATTCAAATAATTTGTCGATGATAATGTCCGGTGACGGTAAATTAATTACTGAGAAACAGGCCATTGCTAATGAATTAAATGTCTTTTACGGTAGTGTGTTCAATAAATCCAATAGCTGTGTGTTGGACCTTAACGACGAATCAGGGGCTCCTCTGTTCCAAATAAACCAGTCAGCAATTGTAAAGCTAATACAAAAACTGCGTTTCAATGTATCAAAGGGTCCTGATAATATTGTTAGTGAAGTACTTAAATTAGGAGGTAGGGCCGTGGCACGATACTTGGAGGTGATATTTAATGTGTCCATAAACAATGCGCAAATCCCAGATGACTGGAAAAGAGCTACGGTAGTCCCAATATTTAAGGGAGGGAGCAGACTTGAATTGGGCAACTACAGGCCGGTTAGCCTTACGTCCATCGTTTGTAAGCAGATGGAGCATCTCATTTGCGACTACTTGAGGGAACAGTGGGAAACATTATCATGGTTTAATGATAGGCAGCATGGATTTCGGAAAGGTTACTCATGCGAGAGTCAGATGCTATCACTTTTTCAAGACATTAGCGAATCGTTAGACCATGGAGTTTCAGTCGACGCCGTGGTTATAGATTTTGCGAAGGCATTTGATGTCGTGCCGCATGACATGCTACTCCATAAATTAGCTTCGACGAAGATTGATAGAAGAGTAATTTTATGGATCCAAGAATTTTTGACGGGTCGTTCCCAGAAAGTGAAAGTCGAAGGCATATTCTCGGATGAAATTACCGTAACGTCGGGTATCCCTCAGGGCAGCGTAATCGGAACTTTGTTGTTTTTGGCGTTTATAAATGACTTACCAAATGGAATTCGCAGTGACTGTCGATTGTTTGCGGATGATTGTGTAATATATCGAAAGATACATGACTCACAAGACAATGCAGTGCTGCAAGAGGACCTGAACCTGGTCTATAAGTGGGCGATCGTAAATAAAATGAAAATAAACACAAGAAAATGTAGTCTCTTAAAAATAGGGAAAGTGCGAAGGCAGGATTTTCAATATAACATTGGCTCGGAAAAACTTGTAGAAGAAGGTTCTTGCAAATATTTGGGCGTTCACGTAAGGAATGATATGAAATGGAGTAGTCATGTAGGATGTGTAGTTTCAAAAGCTTACAAATCCCTGCACTTTGTAATGAGGGCATTAAAAGGAAGTAGTACCTCTGCTAAAGAATTAGGCTATTTGTCACTTGTAAGACCTATTATGGAATATGCCTCGGCGGTTTGGGATCCATATCAAGTAGGGCTCATCAATGAGTTGGAAATGGTACAAAGAAAGGCCGCTAGATTTGTGCTCAGTGACTTTAATCCCAGGAGCAGTGTGAGCCGTATGTTAAAGAAACTTGGGTGGGAATCACTGGAGGCTAGGAGGATGAAATCTAGACTCTGCGCTATGTACAACACGTATACAAATCAACCAGCATGGGGTGAGCTTAGCAAACGATTGGGAAAGCCCACTTACATGGGTAGGAGCGATCATCCTTTCAAAGTTAAGGGCCGACCACAGAGAACAAATTATGGTAAATATTCTTTTGTAAACCGTGCCATTGATAACTGGAACTCTCTACCTGCCGCAGTCTTAGAGCCTTTTCCCAAACATATAGGTGTGTTTAAGAAAAGACTGACTATTTGTGTAAATACTCCAGTTTAATTGTTGTATAATTGTTATTGAATTGTTATGTATAATTATGTATTGTTATGTATAATTATGTATTTGTTATGTATATCCAATTTGCCACCGGGGGACACACCCCCCATTGCAAATAAATGAATGATTGATTGATTGATTGATTTAATTCTAGTCTGAGGGCTGGAACAGGGTTCGTTCAACCTCGTGAGGCAAAACTGGGAAGATGTGGGTTAGATTCCTACCTCAGCCATCCTGAAAGTGGTTTCTCATTTCTACTCCAGGCAAATGTCGGGATGGTTCCTAACTTAAGGCGACGGCCGCCTCCTTCCCAATCCTCACCAGAATAATAATACACACATTCTAATTCAGACACCATAGTAACCCAGTTATTCAGACAAGTACACGGGGCTAAAGTACCAATATGTCCAAGCCCCTCAAATGAAACAACAATTACAACGTTATTATATCCCATGACGTAATCTACACCCCAAGCCATTCTGAGTAACATTGCTTGTTAGCCCTTTATGAGGTAATAGAAACAGAGAAAACAATTTGTTGGGATAAGTTTTTGTTTATTGGAGACCACCTTGTGGTGTAGGCTACTGGCTAGCACATTGCTGTCCATTCTTGGCTGTCACCGCGGGGTCCCGGGTCCGATTCCCAAGAAATGTAATTCTGGCCTGAGGGCTGGAACAGGGTACCCTCAGCCTCGTGATGCAAACCTGGGAATATGTGGGTTGGATTCCTACCTCATCCATCATAGAAGTGGTTTTTCTGTGGATTCGCACTTCTACTCCAGGCAAATGCCGGGATGGTACCTAACGTAAGGCCACGGCCGCTTCCTACGCAAATCCTACCTCAATTACAAATATACACACTAGTACAGACATCACAGTGAAACAGGTTATCAGACAAATTTCACACACAGCCAAATACACCACGATGTCGCAAAGCCCCTAAAACAATCATCATCAACAACAACAACAACAACAACAACTCTTGTTGTCACCCATGATGTCCAGATTCGATTCACGGCTCAATCAATACCTTTAGTTCTGGTCTCAGTGTTAGAACCGTGTACTCTATGCCTCGTGAGGTAAGACTGTGAAGAGGTGAGTTTTATCCGACTCAATTTAAAAAAAGAAAACATGATTGCCGACACCACAACAACACAGGTTATCAGATTTTGTGTTTTCATGTACTTCTGTATTCGAAAGATTCTTTAAAAGGTCATATACCCTGAAGATTATATTTCTTGACTGGCTGTTCGACTGCCACTTGCTTGCTAAGGAACGTTGTTATGAGTTCAAAACTTCAGCTCACAGCACTAACTTCTTTAAGAGGCGGCCGTAGTCAGATCCTATTTCACCTTTCATTTCAAAACGTTGCCACTAGTTTCGTTGTAGTCGCTGTCCCCTAGAAGTTACATGGCCCGTACATAGGTATCAGCACGGATTACCCCCTACTGTGAGGGTGGTTCAAGGTCGCGCGTGCGAGAAAGTTCAAACTGCTCCAGGGTCCGAACACTGGGGAAATGCAATCTCGTGGCAATGTGCCTCAAGAATATCGCGACCAGAAAGTTCGAAGTGATAGTCTATATAGTCTACTTCCAATTGAATGGGCGAAATATTTTGCTATAGATAAGCTAATAGTTAAACTACGAATTACGGAATTCACAAGTGACTGAAATATCCTTGGCCTTCCTCGTGATGTAGCGGCTAGTATTCTTGGCTGTCGCCCCGGGGTTCGGGTTCGATTCCCGGCGCCGACAAGAAATTCAATTCACTCTTGTCTGAGGGCTGGAATGCCCCGTGAGGCAAAACTGAAAAGATGTGGTTCCGATTCCCATCTCAGCCATCTTGGAAGTGGTTTTCCTTGGTTTCTCACTTCTACTCTGGCTGCGTGGCTCAGGGGTAACGTTCTTGCTTGCTGTGCCTAAGATTGCAGGATCGAATCCTGGCGCAGCCAGCTGTCATTTGAGGGTGCGCAAATGCGAGGGAACCGTGTCAGTGAATTTACTGGCAGGTTAAAGATCCTCTTTGGGGCAAACTTCCGACTCCCCGGCGTCTCCTAAAGCCGCAGATGTTTAAAGGGACGTAAAACAATAACATTATTATTATTACTATTATTATCACTTCTACTCCAGGCAAATGCAGTCGACTCCTTCACAATCCTCATCTGAATCACAAATATACACACTAATACAGCCATCAAAATAAGACGGGTAATTAGACAAATTCCAAACACACGCCAAGTACACGGGGCTAGATGACCACGATGCCGCAACAACTACTGCTTTGAAATGCACTAATGAGTTTCAAAAAGTACGGGAACTAGTCCTCGCACGGAGAAACGTGTTTTACAGGCAGTTATAAGGATGCGCAGTGACCGACCGCAGTAACTACACTTGCTAAGGTACAGCACAAGATCATGGGTGCCAAGCTATCTTTAAACTCGATAAACAAGTGCGTTCGAACCCGTGGGCCGTTGTTTCAATGTTTAACTCCATTATTATGTATATTTTATATTATCTTGGAAAGTCATTATTATTATTATTATTATTATTATTAAAATTATAACATTAATTATTATCATCGCGATCTTGCCCGGTGTGGACCCGTCTGTCAAGCCCTCTAACACCGGCGGTTCCTCTTCTTCTTATTATTATTAACTGGCCTCGGTGGCCGAGAGCGCTAACGCACTACCTCGTGCCACGCTGATATCGAGACCTCGGCCGTCTTATTACTATTATTATTATTGTTATTATTAATTAAAATATTTTCCGGATCTTGCATGGGGGGGGGGGGAAGAGGAGGAACGCCTGTTCAACCCTCTACCACCGGCGGCTTCAATTATTATTATTATTATTATTATTAATAATAATATTTCTAAAATTATTATCCGTTTCTGCAAATTTAGGAGGATTATAAATTAATATTATATCATTTGGCAATAGAGGTGGGGGAGGGCAGGATTCTCCTGCCCCAGGGCCCATCACCATTCTCTAAGGCCTTGCATCCGGGGGTGACACACAAGAACGCTACACCACGAGATGGTCTTTAAAACAGTATGTTATGCTTAATGTGATACCGCAGGAAGAAATTAAAATGTTATTCTTCAAGCTCTACCATTTCCTTACAGACCTCACTTACATAAAATTGCCTATGTTGCGAAGTTCGAAACCGAACCACAATAAGGTTTCACGCCGGCGTTGTTGTTGCTCATGCTCCATTAGATTGTGTATATTCAATCATTTACTTTCATAAACATCTTCATACAGACTTTATGATGTTTGAACCCATTTTTCAGTGTTTCCTTAGTAAACAAAAGTTTGGTGCTTTTCGGTCGGTCAACACGAATGTACCCAAAAGAGTTGGGTTATATCCTAATCCTGAAAAAAACCACTTTTGGGTACATTCGTGTTGACCGACTGAAAAGCACCAAACTTTTGTTTTATCTTCATAATAACCTTAATTGTGATAAAGAATCGTTCAGACTAAACTAATTCCTGAAAAAATTTGAAAAGTAAATTTTCAACACTTTTGTTTCAATATTTCAAAATATAACTCATCGTGTTTTCGATAACATCGAAAAGATAGGCTACGTAAGGAAGCCTACTCCCTAGTATACCTGTAACTTAGTAGTATGGTGAAAAACTGCTGTTTATTTCATATAATTATATTTATAGTACGTGTTTTTGTAAGTAACCACGACAAGTTATTTTTTCTTTTATTCTTAATGACACGGTGGAGGCCAGGGTGGATGGGCCTACTTACCTGTCTTCAGAGGTCCGCATCGCTTCCACAGCAAAATCACCTCCAAATGACATGCCCCAACAGAAGAACACCAAAAGGGGTGGAAGGAAGGTGGAGAAGGGGAAGGCACAGGCTCATCTACAGACACCCTCCGATAACTAATAGAACTGCTGCCGACGAAATAATGCCACAACAGTTGCTTAAAAATTTAAAATAAAATTTAATTATCAGAAGGATGCAAAAAAAATATGAAAATTAACAAAATCATTTAAAAAAGGAAGAAACTCTATGGCCAAGACACCCTCTGAAGATGCACGTGGCTTAAGGCCAAAATAAGACAATTATCTTAGAAAACTAGATAAGGCTTTACATGCTTGCTTGCTGAACCAAAAGGAAAACATTAAATTAAAAAAAATAATTAAGCCCAAAGGAAGAAAATCAGTAGACAGGCATTATAAAATGAGAAAGGGCTTGATAATTTACTAGAACGCAATACCGACCCGACATGCAGAGATCCAGGCCACGACGCGAAACGAAAAATTTAAAATTAAATTAATAAAATAAAATATGATTAATTAAGAAATCCACAACATTCGTGACGGAGAAAAAAAAACAGGAACATTCACCAAAAACACAAAGTTAAACCAACAAGGTTAACAAAAAACAAATTAAGCTAACACTACAACACGTTTGAGTTTCCCGCTCGACGCCTAGAGACTGCACTCCCAAGACCAGAATGCATTTGGGAAAAACAAAAACAAACATGGCCACCAAAACAAACGACCGCATGTCAAATCGAATTACGGCAAACAATTAGCATAAAATTAATTTAAAATCACCAGAGAGAACAAAAGGGAAGGAAAGAATTACGCCTTAACACTATTGACATGAAACAATTTAGGGAGCAACGGATCGTAAATTAAATTAATAATAGGGCAATCCCAAAGACTACCCAAAAACTAAATAAATACAAATTCACAACGTAAAATAAACTAGAAGCGTGTCTCCAAAGGTACGAAGAAAACAATAAAAATTTACATACCTGGTAACATTAGTAAAGGAGAAAAATTAGGTCTTCCAGGTGAAACAAAATACAGAATTAAAACATTAATATAAGGCCAATATCGGAGCTCCATAACGAAATATATAAAAATTAATAACGTACCTTAAAACTTCTCTGTGGAGACACAATAAAAATAAAATGATTAACACACAAACCAAATAACGTTATACGGCACTAGATTGCCTGAAAATGGCCCACCCAGCACATGCTTCGTTTGGGTCACAAACACTGGTCTGCATCGAGTTGCGATAATATATCACTTTCATTCTCAATCTTCAATGCGAAAAGGCGAAATACAGCCTTAAGAGCTCATGCAATTCCTTTTTGCATTTATCCACATTTCGTAGCGGCTAGGGGCCACGGCCCCCAGCACACGGAGAGATACTCTTTCCGACCAACTAGCTTGTTGATTTCTTGACGACAGACTATATAGCTCACAAGATGGCAGAGAAAATCACAAGTCAAATACCGCACTGCATTCATGTTAATGTAATTGTCCAATCACAGCATGACACATCAAGCAACAATGTGATTATTAAGTACTTAATTTGGCGGTATCATGTATGTACAGTCTTTTGTTCCATGACGTAGAATATAATAGCCTTCAAATATGACTCAATTAGGACGAGTTTAGAAGGCATCACAAACACACTCTAGCGGTGAAGAAGGAACCACGGTTAGAAGCGCCGAAGTCCGATAGAAGCTGCCATCTCGTGTTCATAATCGGAATCAAGCCATCAGGCGGTCGTTTCAAAGGTCGGGAAGTCACATATTGGGAAGATACATATTTAAAAATGTAGGTACGGGCATTGCACGTAACAGTCTCCCTCCCTTAAGCGTGAACACCGTTCACGAATATGCCTAGGCATAGGCAGTACTCCATAACTAGTCGATTCACCAAGCATGTTTCCAGAAGATAATGTTCACCAGTTAACTCCAATTGATGGACGAAACCGCATCGTTTTGGTTAGGAAGAGTGCAGGGTCAGATTATCAGTGAAGGGATAATTGATCACCTCGCAAACCACTTAGTTAACAGCTTCACTGTGTCCATAAGTCTTCAGAAACGCAAAACACCAGCACCTGCAGTGCTTTCATAGTCCGAGACACGTTAGATAAATTTTCAATAAGTCCAATGTTGTTAGCTTTAGACGAAATAGGTGGAAGCAATGTGCCAGATATCATGCGACGCGTGGGCAGCCATTTACAAAACAGAAGTTAATCTTATTTCAAAAAAAGTTTACAGAAATTACTAATTCTTACTACATTTTATAAAAGAGAAACAAAGTTGAATTTAAATGAAGAAGGAAAATCCTGACCATGCCCTAGATCCGTGCTTACAATAGTTAATTAAATAACAAGATTTACCGAAGTAAAGTTCATTACCAAGTTCACGTTTTTACAGACTAGAAGTACTTTTCAATAGTACATGAGTTGAATGACCATACATTTAGCAGGAGCTACGGTAGAGGAATGACCACTCAAATTCCCAAGGAAATATGTATATAATTTTGCCATGAGTTAGGTCTCCCACCGAGTCCAACTTACATGCTAGCATCTTCTATGAAAACATCAAAATTAGTTTCAATTTTACAATTTACCATAAAATGGGAATTACCCAACAGTTACAAGTTGTATCCCACTAGAGTTTTTAAAACCCAATTTAAAATTTCAGAAGGAACAGATGCCTGAAGGCTTCAATGAAGGTTAGGGATACTCTACATTATACAAAAATCAGTTTACAAAATTTATGGTAGCATTTCCTTATTACAATTCTCTCCACCTCGTTTTATGTGCGACAGATGCACTCTGGAAATTTTGTTGGCCATAGGGTTTCGAATAAGAAGAGTAACGGGAGTCAGGAATGCCTCTACATAACAGGGGCCTTTGAAACGAGGGGTCAACTTGCTAGAAACTAGATTACTGACGCCCTTGGGCTCGAAATTGCGGACGTACACAACATCTCCAATTTCCAAATCAGTCGGCTTGCGACAGGCATTGTGTCGCTTGGCAAGTTGGTAATGTGATACCTTAATACTCTCTCTAGCCTTGTCGAATTTCGCCCTCATATCCTCGGGCGTGAAACTGTCTGGAAGGAGATCGTGCAGGTTCCACAGATTAGACAACGGAGAATTAGCCATAACGGAAAACCTTAACGAAAAAGGGGTGGCTTGCGTGCTCTCGTGCACGGCGGTGTTGAAAGCAAAATTGAGCCAATGCAAGTTAGAATCCCACTTGGAATGGTCGTCGTGGTGGAAAACAATCAGAGCAGAACGGAGATTACGATTGACTCGCTCAGCGAGAGACGGGTTAGGAAAATAGGGAGTGGTGGTTACATGAGAAATAGCATAATCAAATAAGAATTGACGGAACTGATGAGATACAAAGCACTTGGCATTATCTGATACCAGGAACTGACATGGCCCAAAAGATGAAAAGATGGAATTAAGACACTTTATGACGGAACTGGTCGTAGCCTGTCTGGTGGGGAATATCCAACTAAACCGGGTGAAACCGTCAGTGCAAACAAGCGCAAATTGGTTTCTCCGACCAGAGCGAGGGAACGGGCCAACATGGTCGACAAAAAGCCTCTCCATGGGTCTAGATGCCGGTTCAGATGACAACAGGCCAACCTTAGTAGAAACCGGAGGTTTGCTAATACTACATGAAGCACAATTTCTAATGAGCCTCCTGATGTCGCCATCCATACTTTGCCAAATGAAGAACTGTCTGATTTTAGCACGGGTCTTGAATACTCCTAGGTGGCCACCAATAGGAGATTTGTGATAGTAACGAAAGATTTCCGGAATGAGGACCCACGGGAGCACAATTTTAGGTAGACGGTCATGACGAGACGAACAACACAATACACCATCCTTTAGAGAGTAGGGCTTGATCACTTCACCAGAATTGATTCGGTCAATTAGGCTAGATAAGGAGGGATCTTCTTTCCGGAATCTCCTCACATCTTCAAAAAGCACAGGGGAATTGCTGAGAACGACATTGACATAATTTACAGGTGATACAAGGTTTACGGGTTCACATCCTTGAATATCCTCTTCGGCTGTTTCCTCATACATGTGGCTTAATGAATCAGCTACCGAATTTTCGGACCCACGAATATGGTGGACGGTGAACTGGAATGACAGAATCCTAGTTGCCCATCTGGCAATCCTACCAGTTTTACGGGGTTTCCCTAACACCCAGCTCAAGGCTTGGTTATCGGTCTCAAGGAGAAACTTAGAGTGCTCAAGATACATACGGAATTTTTCCAGGGCGAACAACACTGCTAAACCTTCAAGTTCGTATATGGAATACTTCCTCTCTGCGTCCGTTAAGGTACGAGAAGCGTATGCAATGGGTTGCCTACCCAGATCAAACTCTTGCAGTAGGACACAACCAACACTACGACCAGACGCATCAGTCTGTACAATGAACTGCTTCCCAAAATCCGGAATGGCTAATACAGGGGCGTTAGAGAGTGCAAGCTTAAGATCTTCGAAGGCTGCCTGCTGAGAGGGACCCCACTCAAACTTCACAGCCTTTTTGCGTAATTGATTTAGAGGAGCAGCACGGTCGGCAAAATTACTGATGAACTTACGGAATAAGTTCACCATACCAATATAACGAGCAACACCCTTGGCGTTCTTGGGCGGTTTAAAATCTCTGATGGCCTGCGTACGAGACTGGTCCACGGAGATACCAGATTCGGAAACAATATGACCCAAGAAGGAAATTTTGGGCTTGGCAAAGGAAACCTTGGACAATTTGACGGTAAGGCCAGCGTCACGCAACCGATCAAGTACAACTTTCAGATGATCAACGTGTTCCTCGAAGGACTCAGAATAGATCACCACATCGTCAAGATAGTGGTACACAAATTTGAATTTAATTTCTGAAAACACCTTGTCGAGAAGTCTGCTCAACACAGCGGCTCCGGTGGATAGGCCAAACGGGACACGGGCATACTCAAACAGGTTCCAGTCAGTGGAAAAAGCGGTAACATGCCTGGATTCCGGAGAGAGGGGAATTTGGAAGTAAGAAGAATTTAAATCGAGGATCGTGAACACCTTCGCGTTGCGAAACCAACTAAAGCATGTATGAAGGTCCGGCAAAGGAATGGATTGTAAAACAACCTTTTGATTAAAAGCCCTATAGTCGACCACCGGCCGAAAACCACCGTTAGGTTTTGGCACAAGAAATACAGGGGATGAGTAGGCAGAGATAGAGGGTTGGATTACACCTTCTTCCAACATTTTATCGATAATCTTCCGAAGTTCAGCCATCTTGGGCGGGGCAAGGCGATACGGGCTGGAACGCACCGGCACAGAATCGGTTAGCTCAATCTTGTATTCCATCAAATGGGTTACACCCAACTTGTCAGTAAATACATCACTATACTCCTGACATAACCTCTTAATGGCATCCTTTTGAAGACTCGTTAAATTTTCCAGATCGAGATCCTCAATAGTCACAGGTTCACTAACTGAATTGAGAGCAGGAGAAGATAAACTTACTTACTTACTTACTTCCTCGGCGCTACAGCCTGGGGTAGGCTTTGGCCTCTCTCACGATTCCTCGCCATTCGTCCCTTCTATGAGTTTTCTCCCACCATCTTCCAACCCTCATAGTTCTCAGGTCTTCTCCTAAGTCTTGTAGCCATCTTTTGCGCGGTCGTCCACGTCTCCTCTTCCCTTCCATAGTTCCATGTAATATCTTCCTTGGTGTTCTTTCTTCATTCATCCTCTCTACATGACCAAGCCAATCCAGACGTCGGGACTTTATAAATTTTACAATATCTTCACCTTTGATTATCTCTTCAATGTCTTTGTTTGTCCTGATTCGCCACCCTTCATCCTCCTTTATCGGGCCATATATCCTTCTTAAAACTTTCCTTTCAAAAATTTTGAGATCATTCTCATCATTTGTTGACATTGTCCACGTCTCAGATCCATAGGTCACCACTGGTCTAATAAGGGTCTTGTAGAGTTTAACTTTCAAGTTCCTACTTAACAGTTTTGATTTTAAGAGCTTAGTGTTAGCATAGTAAGCCCTGTTTCCATTCATGATCCGTTTATGAATCTCCTCGGATACTGAATTCTCACAATTTAGTATAGTACCAAGGTAACTGAATCATTTTACATTCTCAAACGTATACTGACCAATTTCTACATTTTCTCTTGCTCTTCTATCTTTTCCCGCTGACATTTTCATATATTTCGTTTTCCTTTCATTAATTCTCATTCCCATCTTTCCACTCTTCTCCTCCAGAATCTTGAACATTTCTTTAAGAGATTCCCAGTTCCGTGCCATTAACACAATGTCATCCGCATATGCATACGCTTGCTTGGACTTGTTTATTATCGTCCCTCCCAATCCCAGTTCTTTCATAACTTCATTCAGTGTCAAGTTGAATAACACTGCAGACAATGAATCTCCTTGCCTCACTCCGGTATTCACCTCAAAATTCCTGCTAGTTTTGCCTCCTACATAAACCTTGGCCTGCGATCCTTCCATTGTCATTGCTACTAGACTGATCAACTTCTTTGGCACTCCACATGCTTCTAGGGCGTTCAACATCTTCGTTCTATCAATGCTATCAAACGCCTGTTGGAAATCAATGAATAGCTAATGCAGATCAACACCATATTCATAGCATTTCTCCGTAGATTGTCTCATAACAAATATTTGGTCAGTAGTTCCCCTTCCTGGCCGGAATCCACACTGGTTCTCATCTAGTATTTCTTCAGCGTAGTCGCTCAGTCTCCTTTGCAATATACTTGAGAATATCTTATATACAACACTTAGTAATGTTATCCCTCTATAATTTCCACATTGTAACTTATCACCTTTCTTGAAGATGGGACAGATAAGGCCAACCTTCCAATCCTGAGGCATTATCTCTCTTTCCCATATCTCCCCAATCAGTTCATGTAGGTTCCTAACTATCCCTTGTCCTCCATTCTTTATTACCTCCGCTACGATCTGATCCTCTCCTGGTGCTCTTCCATTTCGTTGACGCTTCACTGCCTCCATAACTTCATCTATGGATGGATTAGTGACCTGTGGCTCTACATTCATGTAGACCTGTCTCTCATTCATCTCGTCCTTACGTTCTATATTTAACGTATCTTTAAAGTGCTCCGCCCATCTTTCAAGAACTCTCACTTCCTCTCCAATCACTTTTCCATCTTTATCCTTACACGAGTTCTCCCGTGGTTGAAATTCCTTTGTCATTCGTTTCGTTGCTTGGTACAATTTCTTACTTTCATTCTGGCTGTTCAATTCTTCAATTCTTTCCATTTGTCTTCTTAGATATAGGGGCCGATAACCTAGATGTTAGGTCCCTTAAAACAACAATTATCATCATCATCATCTTCTTAGATACATTCTCTTCTTCCTTTTCAGAACTCTATTTGCTGTTCTTCTACTTTCTTTATATCTTTCACAATTCCATCTTGTCTCTCTTTGAATCATAATCAATCTGTCTGCATTCTTCTGCTCTATATATTTCCTACATTCATCATCAAACCATTCTTCATTGCTGCTACTCTTCTTCTCCCCAATAGTTTCCTTCACAGTCTCTTCCAATGCTTTCTTTATTCCAGTCCATCTCCTCTCTACAGTGTCATCCTCATTCATATTCTTTAGTCTCTCTTCCAACTTCTTGTTCAGTGTGCCCTCATATTGCTTAACAATTTGTGTTTGCTGAAACTTTTCCACGTCCCACTGTATCCTCTTAATTCCTCTGTCACATTCTACATTCGCAATTCGTTCTCTAAACAGAGCTTTCACCAAAAAATGATCCGAATCACAGTTGGGGCCCCTTGCAGATCTGACGTCAATCATTGAAGATGCATGTCTTCTTGAAATCAAGACATGGTCAATTTGGTTTACCACTCCGGTGCCTGGCATTTCCAGGTTCCTTTGTGTATGTCCGTATGTTTAAAACAAGTACTTTTGATTACCATTCTATTACTTTCTGCAAATTGGCATAGAAGCTTCCCATTTTCACTAGTATTAGTATGTAAAGAATGTTTCCCTGCTACATACTGCAAGAAGTCCTCTCTACCTATTTTGGCATTGAAGTCCCCAAGAAGTATTATCACATCATATTTTGGTATCATACTACATTCCTTTTCCAACTGGTCATAGAATGCATTTTTCTTCTCTTCACTATCGTCTTCTGTAGGTGCATACGCTGATATAAGTGTCAGATTCCTGAATCGTCCCTTTAGTCTCATTTTACACATTCTATCTCCTAGAGGCACAAATCCAAGAAGACTTCTTTTTATCTTTGAACTAATGATAAAGCCTGTTCCACACTGACCAGTTCTTACTTCAGGACCACTGTATAACATTGTATAGTCCTTCTTGTCAATCCTACCATTTCCCCTCCATCTCACTTCCTGTAGCGCTACTATATCCATTCCATACTTGAAAACTTCCTCAGATACTTCTGCCATTTTTCCTATCTGCAACATTGTTCGTACGTTCCATGTTGCCATTGTCAAAGTCATATCCTTTTTCCTTGTCCTTAAATATTTTCCAGTTTCATCATCGTTAATTCCGTCCAAATTCCGAGGCTTCGTTGAGAGTTTCGTAACTTTTGAGGTTTTACAGTGTGGGGTTGTTAGCCCCACGCCCAACCCCCAACCTGGAGGACCAGGGTACCGCTCTTAGTCTGGCTCATCACTTTAGACCTGTCCAGCTTGGGTGACCCTACCAGGAGCTTAAGCTCCCGCTGGCATAGCTCTGCAGATCATTTGAGCTCGCAAGCCCCCAAAACACCCGGCAATAACAAATTGCCTTCTTCAAGGTGGCAGTACCGGCGGGGGGTGGGGAGAAGATAAAACCGGGTTAAATGATATCTTACTTTGCGGATTAAACTTAAACCATAAGTTGCGAGCACCGAAATCAAGAAGCATACCAACGTGTGACATGAAATTAGCTCCAATGACCACAGAACAAGAAAGATTTCTGGCAACAAAAAAATTAAACTTCCAAGAAAAATTTAGAATATGGATTTTGACTGTCATACTACCCAAAATATTTAAGTTTGAACAATTTGCCGAAATAAAAGATTCATTGTTAGGCTCTAACTCAGGTAATTTGCAAACACTCTTCATAGATAAAAACCAGTCCTCACTTATAAAGGATGCGACACTACCAGAATCAAGCAATGCAGAAACGGGCTCGTCATTAACACAAATTTCAATAAACGGGGATGTTCCTTTAGCCACAGGAGAAATTCCAAAATCATTATTCACTCTAAAACGATTACAATTAGATGACGAGGACACCCGCACCACAGGTTTCACATTATGTTTAGAATTAGGCTGACTTGCCACGACATTGCTCACCGACAGGTTAGGTAGGTCAGCGACATAAGCAGAATTAGCACGTGATGAATTAGTTTTCAAAGAGTTACCAAGATTTTCATTAGTAGGGCGACCAGAAACTTCACAGGGTTTTCCCAAATTCTCATGCACAGAAATATCCTTAGAAGTAACATCCGAATTGGTCTCCAAAATATCCCGTCATTGGCGATACACAACCTGGTTATTCGGACACACCTTCTTAACATGACCCACGCCACCGCACGTGTGGCACTTAACATTGGGTCTAGGATGAAACATAACCTTAGGAGGAGGATGAGACATCAAGGAAGGAGGGGGACCAGACATCAAGAAAGGAGGAGGAACATTAGCTACACGAAGAGAATCTGCATGTTTCACAGCCATAGCCTCTATAATGACCTGTTTTAGCTCGACAAATGACGAAGGCCTGGTGCACATAGTCATGTATGACCTATATTGAGGCGAAAACCCATTTACAATAGATGACACCAACTGTCGTTCAGTTAAAGGGGATGCAAATACCTGGGCATATACTTTAATGTCACTGACATAGTCGCTAAGGGACTCGTCCAACCTTTGGACACGATACAAGAACTTTTGCTCGAGAGTACTAAGGGCACTCGCAGGGACAAAAAACCACAACACTTCCCTAATGAACATGGCTAAGGACATGCGGAAGTGGATAGCTTCAATCAGCTTTTCGCGCAGCATACCGGATGCAACAGGATACAACAGTTGGAAAATCTGATTTTCCGACATCCCAAAAATCGAGGCATGGTTACCCAATTCGACCACTTGCTTTAAAAATAGGACCACTTGGGTAACGTCATCTAGGTTGAAACTCTTCAACTTAATTAAGAAACCAGAAATAGGATGAGGAATCGCCCCATAATTAACGGTAGGCGAGTATGTAGCATTTGGAAAAGAGACATTGCTACCAGGGTAGCCCGCTCGCACACCCTCTACAGGAGACAAAACATTTACATTGCTAGGGAAAGAACTGGGATGCAATGGGTCGGCAGGACCCAGGAAATCATTAGGTGACCTAACATGAGAAGAATGACCGTATGCAGGGTTAAGTGGTCTGGACGAGCCAGAACCAGACAATAGAGGGGCAGGCAAACCACTACCAGTAATCGATCCCAAAACCTCAGACCTAGTAAACAGAGGTGATTCACGTTCAACCCCAGAAGAACGCTCCAAATTCACCAGGTTATCTCTTAAGTCGATTAAATCAAAAGCACTATTATTGTTGGCCATTTTGAAAAACACAGAATGCAGGCAGACAATACAGAAGGAAACAAATTTTAGGAATTACGAGGACAGTTTACACTTTCACAACAATACCATAACTACCAATTACCAACACCATAGATTAGGTTGACACTCGAACACAGCCACAATACTATACAAAATCATGCACAATGCTGCCCAGAACTGCATACGTCATCGCTAGCTTGGCTCGAGAACAGGAAGCTAAATTACAAAAAATGCCACAAACCACATGGCGAACAGCATCAGACAGGGCTCCTCGAGGTCTTCACTAGCAGCATGTAGGCTATCAGAAAATCAAGCAACCCGCATTTCCCATGCCAAGAACACATGCCAGTCACTCACCGAGCTTCTTTTTCAGTGGGGATGTTGCATTACAAACAGGATAAAATTCAGCACCGACACCTCGCTTAGAACAGGTCACTTACATATCACCACATGGATATTCAGAGGCAAACATGAAATCAAACAAACGAAAAGGATTAGCAAAACATAACATCAAGTGCACTGGCATGACAGATCCCATCAACAACCGCTCCATCAGCATCAGAAGGGTCCATAAAATGAGCCTGCGTGAATGGGGGAGGGGATAGTTGCAGAAGCGAACGCGAGCGCGATCTGCTACCAAAATGACACGGTCTAGGCCAGGGTGGATGGGCCTACTTACCTGTCTTCAGAGGTCCGCATCGCTTCCACAGCAAAATCACCTCCAGATGACATGCCCCAACAGAAGAACACCAAAAGGGGTGGAAGGAAGGTGGAGAAGGGGAAGGCACAGGCTCATCTACAGACACCCTCCGATAACTAATAGAACTGCTGCCGACGAAATAATGCCACAACAGTTGCTTAAAAATTTAAAATAAAATTTAATTATCGGAAGGATGCAAAAAAATATGAAAATTTAACAAAATCATTTAAAAAAGGAAGAAACTCTATGGCCAAGACACCCTCTGAAGATGCACGTGGCTTAAGGCCAAAATAAGACAATTATCTTAGAAAACTAGATAAGGCTTTACATGCTTGCTTGCTGAACCAAAACGAAAACATTAAATTTTAAAAAAATAATTAAGCCCAAAGGAAGAAAATCAGTAGGCAGGCATTATAAAATGAGAAAGGGCTTGATAATTTACTACAACGCAATACCGACCCGACATGCAGAGATCCAGGCCAGACGCGAAACGAAAAATTTAAAATTAAATTAATAAAATAAAATATGATTAATTAAGAAATCCACAACATTCGTGACGGAGAAAAAAACAGGAACATTCACCAAAAACACAAAGTTAAACCAACAAGGTTAACAAAAAAAATAAGCTAACACTACAACACGTTTGAGTTTCCCGCTCGATGCCTAGAGACTGCACTCCCATGACCAGAATGCACTTGGGAAAAACAAAAACTAACATGGCCACCAAAACAGACGACCGCATGTCAAATCGAATTACGGCAAACAATTAGCATAAAATTAATTTAAAATCACAAGAGAGAACAAAAGGGAAGGAAAGAATTACGCCTTAACACTATTGACATGAAACAATTTAGGGAGCAATGGATCGTAAATTAAATTAATAATAGGGAAATCCCAATGACTACCCAAAAACTAAATAAATAAAAATTCACAACGTAAAATAAACTAGAAGCGTGTCTCCAAAGGTACGAAGAAAACAATAAAAATTTACATATCTGGTAACATTAGTAAAGGAGAAAAATTAGGCCTACCAGGTGAAACAAAATACAGAATTAAAACATTAATATAAGGCCAATATCGGAGCTCCATAACAAAATATATAAAAATTAATAACGTACCTTAAAACTTCTCTGTGGAGACACAATAAAAATAAAATGATTAACACACAAACCAAATAACGTTATACGGCACTAGATTGCCTGAAAATGGCCCACCCAGCACATGCTTCGTTTGGGTCACAAGCACTGGTCTGCATCGAGTTGCGATAATATATCACTTTCATTCTCAATCTTCAATGCAAAAAGGCGAAATACAGCCTTAAGAGCTCATGCAATTCCTTTTTGCATTTATCCACATTTCGTAGCGGCTAGGGGCCACGGCCCCCAGCACACGGAGAGATACTCTTTCCGACCAACTAGCTTGTTGATTTCTTGACGACAGACTATATAGCTCACAAGATGGCGGAGAAAATCACAAGTCAAATACCGCACTGCATTCATGTTAATGTAATTGTCCAATCACAGCATGACACATCAAGCAACAATGTGATTATTAAGTACTTAATTTGGCGGTATCATGTATGTACAGTCTTTTGTTCCATGACGTAGAATATAATAGCCTTCAAATATGACTCGATTAGGACGAGTTTAGAAGGCACCACAAACACACTCTAGCGGTGAAGAAGGAACCACGGCTAGAAGCGCCGAAGTCCGATAGAAGCTGCCATCTCGTGTTCATAATCGGAATCAAGCCATCAGGCGGTCGTTTCAAAGGTCAGGAAGTCACATATAGGGAAGATACATATTTAAAAACGTAGGTACGGGCATTGCACGTAACACTTAACAAAGGAGATATTAAAAAATGTAAAATACATTTTTTGAAATTACATTTCTCATCACACAGTATTAACTTCAACAATAAGCTATAGCATATTATTATCACGACTGATTTGCTTCAGCTCTTCCTTTCGCATTGCCTTTTCCTCATCAACTACCAAGAAATGTCCAGAAACTACAAATTCAGTTGCTTTAGGGAAAGAAATCTAAGATCCGTTTCCCACGATTATCACATCACTATTCATGAACAAATATGGTACAATTAAATGGTGCAATTGTGATTATTAACTAATACATATAACTTTTTCCAGGAGTGTATTTACATATTTATATCTTGTACCCCGCCCATTCATTGGGCACAATCGTGTTGACCGACTGAAAAGCTACAAAAGACAATATTATAGCCTATATAAAAATCAGTAGTAGTGGTGAAAGATTTCAGTCTATTCCTGTAGCAACTTTGACCAGGAACTCATCCTAGCAACAACTCTTACCGCAGCTTCATTATAAACACAAATACGGTACTTTTGATTGCCTGTAGCAGCCTTCCCTGGATACCATAATACTGTACTTCAGAGTCCTCAGTTTCTTTTCCCTTAGTACTCTTCCGTACGCCTTCTCTAGATCTACAAAATACAAAAGTCTATTCCTCTCGTAGTATTCCTCAATCACTTGGTGCATACTAAAAGAAATAATGATCCTGACATCCTCGTTGTGGTCTAAAGCCACACTGGGTTTCCTCCATCTTACTCTCGGCCAACGATTGTGCCTGAGTATACTCCGTGGCTTAGGCGGCAGCACGCCGGCCTCTTACCGCTGGGTCCGTGGTTCAAATCCCGGTCACTCCATGTGAGGTCTGTGCTGGACAAAACGGAGGCAGACAGGTTTTTCTCCGGGTACTCCGGATTTCCCTGTCAAAATTTCATTCCAGCAACACTCTCCACTATCATTTCATTTCATCTGTCATTCATTTAATCATTGCCTCAGAGGGGTGCGTCAGGCCTCGGCAGCCGGCACAGTTCATATCCTCGCCGCTAGATGGGGGCTTCATTCATTCCATTCCTGACCCGGTAGGAGACTGGAAGCAGGCTGTGGATTTTCATACTTCAACTTGACCGCATTGCCTACAAAAGTAAAGAACCTCAAGTCCATAACATTTGTGAGATGAAGTGTGCATTTGGGTCACACATGTTTTATCCCCCAATAAATGGTTTGAATAATGAATAATTATTTACATGAGTGACATATCAACAAGGGATATACAGTAGATACCCGATTAGAGTTCCTGGCTGTATCAAGGGACAACTAACAGGCGTCCTGAGCCACAGCGACTGGCTGCGTGGCTCAGCGGTAACGTTCTCGCCTGCTGTGCCCAAAATAGTGGGATCGAATCCCGGGACAGTCAGTTGGCATTTGAGGGTGCGCAAATGCGAATGAGCCGTGTCAGTAGATTTACTGGCACGTTAAAGATCCCCTTCGGGGCAAAATTCTAGCACCCCGTAGTCTCTAAAAGCCACAGTTGATAAAAGGGACGTAAAACCAATATTATGAATATGAGCCACAGCATCCGGCAGACTCCCACTTAGCATCACGTGGCTGGGAGACCCCACACCAGACCATACCAAGACTTAAATTCTTGGCAGAGCCGAGAATCAAGCCCGGTACCCATGAGGTAGCAGACAACATTGCTGACCACTGCGCCACGAGGTGGTTTATACATAGCACAGTATGTATTAAAAGGGCATATCAAGAAACAGTATAGCTGTAAAAATTATGCTATACACGTGTAGACTCCACCCCCGCCCCACCAATTTCATAGACATGAAAAATGAATGAAGCTTGTAGTTTTACGTGACCGTTAATCTCGCGATCAGAGCTATGGGACCTTCATTTTTTCGTGGAATCTGAACCACAGGACGTGATATTTCACTTCGAAAATCTCACTCGCCGGGAATCGAACCTTGGTTAGAACCAAGCAGCTTGACCACTACACCATTACGTCCCCCCCAAAAAGTGAAGTAACGTGGGAATCATATAATCCCCGACTACTGTCGACCAAAATATTATGTGCACTCGAATTTGAAGGTTGTTTGTGAAGTAACCAATAGACCTACATAAAATCCTATAACATCATCATTTTCGTCGTTCCATTTTACGTTAGTTCATTTAGGCTTGGAATGTTTAATTTATATTTTAATATTTTTTTTTATCGCAGTTGGAACACAAAAAGTGCTTGTTTTAAAGCGTGTTTCAACCATGCGTCACATTTACGAATTATTATCTCACAAACCCGTCATCAGATCGAATCCATATTTTAACACAATGTGCATTGGAATGTTGTATAACTGGTTTATTAAAATATAAATTAAAAATTCCAAACCTACATGAACTAACGTAAAATAGAACGACGAAAATTATGATGTTACTGGATTTTATGTAGGTCTATTGGTTACTTCACAAACAACCTTCAAACTCGAGTGCACATAATATTTTGGTCGACAGTAGACGTCATGAACAGATAATGAATTAGAATAAACCAGTTAGCCTATGCTTAAAAATAATGCCGGGATAGATCTTTGGTTTCTTAATATACGTATCTGGGCCATAATATATTTTGAAATATATATTTAAAAATCTGAACTCAAGTCCTAACGATTCAAAATGCTATGCCACACAGAAGTGAGGAATGGATTTCGGGAGTGAATACACGCTGCGAAATTGACGTTCATCTTTCTACAGCATATAAACACACCACTCCGTCAGCGCCTGGAACATTACCAGTACTCAGTAAAATAGAGGGTGTCTAATAATGTAAACAGAGTTTCATAATGGCATACATCTACTCTGTTTTGAATCTATAATCTCCGGAAGGACGAAATGTTTTTAAAACCGGTCAAGTAACGGGAAAAAATACTCTCCCAAAAGTCGTCATATCTCTGTATGAGTTCCGTTGTAATCCTTTTTGGGTTCCATACTGCAAACAGACAATATTGTCTTCTTGTAGTATGAAGCTGCCCTTGAGTCTGGTAGTGAAAAATTGTGTTTGATGTCGAAGTTTCCTATTTCTCCTTTTCTCCCACTTTAATTGTAATAATAATAATGATAATAATAATAATAATAATAATGTTATTGGTTTTACATCACTTTTAACTACTGTGGATTTTATAGACGCCAGGGTGCCGGAATTTTGCCCCGAAGGGGATCTTTAACGTGCCAGTAAATCTACTGACACGGCTCCCTCGCATTTGCGCACCCTCAAATGCCAGCTGACCGCACCAGACTTTAATTGTATAGCCTCTTCCGGGATAAAATTGTTCGTGTAGGATGGGCATTTGATTTAAAAACACCGTATTCACCAATAAGTCAATCCGGGCTCATTACACAGCCTTACTATTTTTTTTTTGAAGTCATAGTACTAATAAAAATTGTTGCACGGTAAAAGGTATAGCGTGCACATTAAAGTTCTATTGCAGCTTTTAAGACAATAGCAATACCATAGTGGAATGAGCTTGTCCGCTGCTCATTGTAAAAGGGAGGCATGTGCTGATCTCCCCACTCCCCTGAATGAGGGAAAGCCTGAGCTGGCCTAGGCCAAATGTCTCAACTAATCTCTGTCTCTGTCTTGACCTGTTTCAATAATAACTTTATTGCAGCCAAATGGCCATATATAAGATATACATTGAGATGTATCACACTGTTAACTATAGATTACATTTTACAATAGTCCATAAGGGATTGACCTCGTTTGGTGCATTTGTTGAAATGATATCGCTCGCAACGACCTTCACACAGCTTACAAACGCACTGCTCAGACGGTTCATGATAGCCCTGTCGAGTACATAGCTTGTGGTGAAAACCATGTATTGCCGACCTAGTTAGAGCGCTCCGCATATCATTATTTGGTCCAGACCAGCTACGATTGAGCATGGCATCAGTCGAGTAAAACTCCAGGTCGATGTCTTCTCTTTTCTTCTGCCTAATTTGTAGAAGCTCTTGTTCTTGTTTGGTAGATGGAAGCTGCATTCTGGTTCGTAGATCTTCTATTAGGAATGTCTCAGAGGCTAGTATGTACGCCAGTCTTGAGGGTGACATCTTGGAAATCCCCAATGCTCTTTTTAAAAATCTAGCTTTTACGCTTTCAATGGCTCGGAGATCAGTTACTGTTAGGTGTCCCCAAGTAAGTTCTAGCCCGTAAGTTAGAACTGGGAGTACCTTAGCGTAAAATAGACTCATAGCCGTGCTTAAAGACAGTCTCGTGGGATCCGAGATTTCATAAATGCTTCTTATGGCTGCCACGGTTCTCTCTCTTACGTGGCATTTGAAAGAATTAGCTGAAGGTTGAAGTGTGATACCCAGATACTTAAATGAGCTCACGACCTCCAGGTCCTCCATTCCGCACTGTAGCCTGTCCTTGTTTGCGATTCTTCCCCCTTTTCTGAATACCATCTGGACTGTCTTGTTTTTGTTAATTTCCAAGCTGTTTTTAATGGCGTAATCTTCGAGTTTGTCCATTACGTTTTGTAATTCTTCCCTGTTGTTCGACCCTATAACCATGTCGTCCGCATATACATAGATTGCCACGGAGGTTCCGTGAAGAATCTTTTCGATGTCTGCCAAGGCGATGTTGAATAGTATGGGGCTTAACGGATCCCCTTGGAGAACTCCATTACTCTGTACTATGCTTGCTGAAGATGTTTTGCCGTCCTGTATTGACACTCGGTTGTATGCCAGGATGTTGTTGATTGCTATAATCAGTGGGTTGTCTTTTCCTATCATGCCGGCTACTTTAGAAAGGAGCATATCTCTATTCAGCAGATCAAATGCCTTCCTGAAGTCTATGAAGATTGCATAGAATTTTCCCTTTGGATGTCTAATGTTCTCCTGTATATTATCAATGAGATTTCTTACTGCATTTAAAGTTCCTCTTCCTTTCATGAATCCAAACTGTATCTCCGGGATCATTGTTCCAGCCGCTGCGACGAGTCTGTTCTCCAGTATTTTTGCAAAGACCTTGTAGATGTTGTTTTCAAGGGCTATGCCCCTGTATGCGTCTGGGTCGTTTCTATCTCCTTTACCTTTGTACAGCATCTTTATAATAGAGTGCCTCCATCCATCTGGGAATTCTCCTGTTGCATAACACTTGTTGAACAAGGTGGTCCATGTGTCAAGCAGTGTGTCACAGGTGTCTTTCAAGTTTTCGTTAAATATCCCGTCAGGCCCCACTGCTTTCTTGTCTTTGGTGGCGAAAATAGCAGTTTTGACTTCCTGCGGTTCTATCGGGTCAGTTATAGTGTCAGTATTTCTCCGTAGTGGAAGAGCAGTTTTAATATTTTGCGTGTTTAGGATTTTTGAGAAGTGATTTTCCCATGAAGTTATCGGTAGGTCTGGGGTGGAGCATGTTTTTCGCGCCTTAAGTGCGATGAATGGGTCGCTGAGGGCTTCTTGGGCTTGCGTTTGTGCTCGCTCTTCAATGTGCTTTGCTTTCTTTTGCTGTAGCAGTTTTTTGTACGCTTTCCTCTTCAGTGCGTACTCTGTAAGCGTGGTGTGGTCGTTTGATTGTCGCGCCTTATGGAGGAGATCCAGGGTCTCTTGTCTAAGTTTGTAACATTCTGAGTCAAACCAGAACTTGGCGATTCTTGGTGGCTTCCTGATTTGCGAATCTTTGATAATGTTCAGCGTTGAGTTAAGTGCTGAATCTAGATGACCTTCTTCAAGCATCTGAGATATATTTTGTAGCTCGTCATTTCTCCTTTCGATGGTGTCAGTCCATAGCTTTCTTGTAGTAATCCACTCGCTCTTATTTTTGGGCGGCGACCTTTCTTCTGTAAAAATTCTTGAAAGGACAGGTATGTGTTTCCTGAGAGCAGCAGCTGAGTCCGAATATAAGACTTCTTGCTTGTATGGTGATAGGCAGTCCCCTTTTACGAAGATTAAATCTATGGTGCTTTTCCCGTTGGGAGCTACATAAGTTACCTCTTCTGGTCTGTTTAGCAGAGTGTATCCCTCGTCATGTAGGAGTTCTAGAATTAGACTTGTTTTGTTGTCAGGTTTGTCAATTCGACAGTTGAGGTCGCCCCCAAGAATTACGTTTCTGTCTTCTCTCGCTATTGTAATGGCTCTCGCAATGTGTTCCACTGCGTCATCTATTTTCTTGATGGGGCTGATGTATAGACCTATGATCGTTAATTTGTCTGTTCGAACAGTTACCATGTTCTCTTCCATGAGTGATTCCTTCACCTTTCCTATGCAGTCTTTATATAAGATGCTTACTCCTCCTTCCGGTCTCCCTTTCTCTTTTGGGATAGCCAGGGCATGCTTGCTATATATGTGTGGCAGGCTTATATGTTCCGTTAGGAATGTTTCTGTGGCTATGATTACATCAAACCTGCGCCAGAATAAGTCGGAAGTTAATGAAATGATTGACTTCAGCCCTTCAACATTCCAGAGTAGAAAGTCCATAGTTTCCAATTTTGTTTTTGTATGAGTCAGGTTATAGACCGGGTTATGAGAACGCGCCTGCTCTTTGCCTCCGAAAAAGAAACTGGCGCACTATAATGTCCTCAGGCCAGAAATTGGGATCTTGTAAAGAGTCTAAAAATCTGAAGTCTACGCCTATTTTGAAAGCTTTACTAGGCCTTATACTCGGCAGCATCTCACACTCAATATCTCCTTCAATACCATTTGTTTGGAGGAAGTCGATTATATCTTCTGCTTTCGTTTCACTGCGCAATCTACCCATGTAAATCCATGCCTTTTTAGGGGCTGCCTGCAATTGTGAGGCCGTAGTCTGTTTGCAGCCGATCACAAAATTCCCTCTTGTAGAAATATTTCTAGTTTCGTTCGCGTTATATCTTCCTCCTCGGTGTGTATTCCAAGGGACTGATGAGTAGCGTCGAGTATTCTTATCCCCGCTGCGTACTTCCACGCAATCTCCTTCTGACGCTGGCCCTATGATTGTTGGGGTATGAATTAACGGGAGATTGCCCCTACGTCGTCGACCTACGGCCACAGACCATTCTGTTTTGTCAGATTGCTGTTCTGGACTGTAAGGGAATCCTTTATCTCGAGAGGCATGGGCATCCGTTAATTCTCGACTAAAGGGAGCAATGGTCACTTTATCGTTCCTCTTTGTTGGAGCTGCATTACTATCTCTAATGTTGGACACGGTTTTATTTCCACGGTTGTATGTGGCAGCTTTCCATTCACTTTCTCGTTTTTCTTCACTTAACCTCTCTTCTGGTATCAATAAGTTTTCCATAGCTTTTTCTCGAGTGTCTTCGTTTAATTGAGTATTCATTGCATTTGGTCTTACTTCCTCTATCTCTTTGTTTACTTCCGGTGTTGTGCTGATTCCAAGTATCACTTCCGTTGTCTTAGTTGGGTGAGAGTTTACACTCGCATCTCTGATTTCAGTATCTTCTATTTTCCTTTGGTGGTGATTAGTCTCTTTGCCTTCTTTTGTCTCACTAATGTCCAACGGCTTGGTTCTCTCTGGTTCTTTGATCGCCTCTGTTAACATCTCTTTAATCAGTTGAGGAAATGTTTGTGATAGAGTGTCCATTATGGAGTTAAACTTTTTATCTATCACTTCTATTATTTGATCCCTGACGTTCTTTGACACCGTTATTTCAGGTTTGCAGTCATTGCAGAGCCATGTTAGTCTGCAGTTCTTCCTTTTGATGATGTCATATTCACCTCTCGTCATGTTGGTACATTCCTGACCTGTTTCAAGGACAGGACTTGGTGACGCGACATCTGACGGAAACTTGCTGAACTACCAGCATTCGACATGGCTAGCGTTAGCACGTCAACATGCTTACCTTTTTTTAAAATCACGATTAAACATAGACAGAGTACTTAATTTTAAAATATGTTTCAGTGGCGATCTAGAGAAAACTACAAGCTGTCTTGCAGTGGAGTTTGTTTTTGTTTTCAACATCATCTGAAGGCATAGAAGAGTTTAGGAAAAACGCAGTTCAGAACTCTATTTCATATGGAGAATTGTAATTTTAACTACACTTTTTATAACTATCTTTGTATTCCTTTTCGATATGCTTTTGCACTGATGAAAAGTGTATAAAATAGTACAG
The DNA here is from genome assembly GCA_946902985.2 of Meconema thalassinum. Classification (NCBI taxonomy): domain Eukaryota; kingdom Metazoa; phylum Arthropoda; class Insecta; order Orthoptera; family Tettigoniidae; genus Meconema; species Meconema thalassinum. Next base: position 1,149,059,038 of record OX336389.2, read on the forward strand.
TACGCTATAGAAACAAAATAATTTTACCTTTTCCCGTTTCTTTATAAACCGCTTTACAAACTTTTGATCCATGTTACAACAAGTGCTGGGCTGGCAGCCGGCCGTTTCAAGTCCGGCCGCCTCTTAAGCTCCAATACTGAATTGATACAGCAATACTGCCACTCTTCGTTATCTTCCCCAGCGAACCTAAATATTTCAACACCTAACTATTCTTCACTCTAATTATCCCTTTAGTTCAAGGGCAGTTGATATCTCCCGAACGACTGGTCGTAGCGTCACGGTGTTTGGACAGTCAGTTTCAAAATGTTTAGCTCTGTAACATAGGTTCATCTAAATAATTGGATATTTAATGATTTTCGTGCCCAGCGAGCCCAGAATGCAGAGTTAACTAGGCAACGCCGCGCTATGCAATTGGCTGGCGCGGGTGAGTGCGTGAATCTGGCTCCTTCCTCATGTTCACAGTTGCTTTGGGTCTGGTATAGTCTAGTCCAATGCGCTTTGCTGACAGCGTGTAAGTAAATCAGTTTCACAGTGGTCATGATTGAACATCATACAAAAAAAAAAAAAAAGATGGAGTGGTGAAGCAGCAGCCTTTAAAGCAGAATGGGAAATTTAAATTTTCTGTACAGCTTATAAAAGAGCAAAAGTCACTCAAGGTCTGTACTATCTGTTCATATTGGTAAAATGTTGATGAATTTTCCTCTCTAATATGTTCACATTTCAGTTTGGAATAAATCACAATATTCTTTACTTAACACTTGCGTTCGTTCCCTGCACATTCCATACATCGGAATACCATTCGATTTGTATATGCGGTAAATTGTTTATGGCAAACAGCCCTTTCAGTATGATGTCAACAATCCCACAAAAGCCATCGGCCGCACGACTGTACGTACGCATCTAGTCAGCGTGGTCCGAACATCGTCCGTCTGTCTCAGGTCTCGCTGCCACAGTGTAGTGGTGGTAGGGGAATGAGCGCTAGTCTGACTACCCAGTGCTCCCCGAGCGCCGACTGGATCAGGCGCGGGACACTGTTATGGGCGATTCGAATCAAAAAAGACCGCCATGTGCGTTTTGTTTACTGTTTGGGCCCGCATGCCGACAGCTGTTGCAGTATACTCCATTTTTAGTGACTTAATCTGTATTATGTTGGATCCAATACTAAATTGAATAACAAGTGACTAGCGGTGTTTTAGAAATGGCGACAGCTACGTTCGCTCTAAACGTGGGACAACATAATTGATATGTAGGGTAGGTTTTAATTGCTAAGATGTAAACCTTTGTCATAGTTTCTCTCAGTATAATTATACTGACTGATCAGAATTTATGGATTTACTTTTATTTGTTTGTTTTTCGCGTACTGTAAAAATCCGAATATAGGTACGATAGTCTTATTCCTGCCAAATGTACCAAACAATTGTTTTCATCTTCCTGAAGACTTCTGTCAAGTCTTTGTGCAGGATCAGCTTTAGTTTAGTTAACGGTAGGCTACTTAAGTAGTTTGATATGCGGTAGGGCCTATCCATGTCCATAATTTCCCTATCTATGCTAATATTTGCATGCATGCAGCTGTCTTAATCAAATACTACAAGTACAGTATTAAAGATTCAAAGTGACTTGTGATGGAAGCACCCAGGTTTAGACCCTGGTCCTATTTTGACATACACTCTGCATGGCTGTGACTTCTGGTGTCCTATGCACCAGGGAGTAAGGCAAGGATTGATACAATCCTAGGCATGGGCGATGAAGTCGACAAAGAATGTTTGTTGGCTCTAGAAATATGTTAATATTGTTTGTTTGTGTACTTGCTAGAATATATTAATATAGATACCCTCCAGCAAAATAATAGTAGGCTTTATTGGCTACTTTGTTATCTTCCCTCTGGTCCTCTATTATGCTTAGCCTAGAGCCTGCAAGGTGTAGGCCTACTACATTGTTGGATGTAAAAGGGCTTCATTCAGTAGTGTACGTTAGCCCGTAGCTCCTTTTGAGTGCTGCTTCATTGTAGGTTTCAGTCTTACTGTGTTAGTAATCATCATTTTATGTATGCAGCATGTCAAATTGTACCTCCCTATTTGATGGTGGAGCCTGCTAACATGCATTTTATAGCTGAGAGAACAAGGGTTGTTCTGGCATCGTAGGGACATTTTTCTTACACTGAGGGTTAAAGTTCTCTTAGCTTGATCACTCGAAATATGTAAGAAAGTTAGCATTGTATTCCTCTGCATGACAATGGAGTTCAGTACCTAGTATTTGTTCTAGGTGCTGAATAGCACCCAAATCTGTAATGGGTTCTTTACAGTCTAGCTGGAAACTGTTCTCAATGAGTGAATGACAGTTTGTAGTTCCAGGAAGAAAGGCTACCATGTTTTCAGCTCCCCTATACCTTGTAGACACACAACTCCCTAGTCTTACCCATTAGGCCTAGATACATGCCTGGACACAATTCTTGTTTGACCACCTCGTGTAGTGGCTAGCATTCTCGGTTCTTTCCCCAGAGGTCTGGGTTCGTTTCCTGGCCCTGCCCATAAAAGTCATTCTGATCTGAGGTCTGAAACGGGGTATGCTAAGCATCATGTGGTAATCCTGAGGCGAGGTGGATTCGATTCCCAACTAGGCCATCTTGGAAGTGGTTTACCACGTCTACTGCAGGCAAATGCCAAGATGGTTCCTTATTTATGGCCACGGCTGCCTCCCTTCCAATCCTCACCTAAAGTACAAAGACACACTAATACAGTCACCATATCAAGAACTATTGCGAGAGCATCATCAGAAGAAAGCAGAGATTTGGAGCGATTTTTACTCTACTGACGCTATGATAAACAGAGAGTGGTCAGTTGCCAATTACGAATTGCGTCCTCTTGTTACCCGATATGCGGTACATGGTTTACACCACAGAGTTTGCCGCACATTACAGTTTCGCACACCTGATATAAACTGTGTTTATTCTCTCTGCGAGAAAACATGTGAGCGTTATCACCTTGCTACTTGCATGAACAGGAATAAGTCCTTGAACGAAAGTTGTTGTGACTTGTTATGTAGTTATATTTCTTATTTTGTTTGCTTTGGCCATTGGCTGTAATAAATATATTATTAATACAGTCACCATATTACAACATGTTATCGTAAAAAAATACACACACCTAAGTACATGGGTCTCAATGACCACCATGTCCAAGCTCCTCGAATGATAAAAGCAACAACAAAACAACTTCCTTGTGTTAAAAGTGGTCATGCTACAGTGTTGAAAACTTCTGAACTATAAGAGACCCCTGGCCAAACTTTTCTGTTCACAAATCTGTTTCAGCTTTATCACATTCGTCATTTGAGACCTTCTCTAGCTTCATGAAGGGGTAATAAGTGAAACAAGTATCAGGCGCCCAGCCTACACTAGGACTGGGCAGAAGAGCAACTCACGTGTGCTGCTCCTCTTCACAGTCCTACTGCAAACAAACATTCCCCTACTCTGCCTCTGCTATATTGAAAGGCAGATTACCGACCATTTGCATATATGTGGTGTTGATTTGCAATCTGTGTAGGCCTACATTGAAATTTAATTTTTGCTTCGACTTGTGCTTTGGATATTTGCAGTTTATCTTCCACCCGGGGCTGGTCCAGTTTTCCAAAGAGGGTTTCCGAGGCTGGAGTTGGCGGTCGGGTGGCTTAAAACAGTGTGCCATCAACCATCCAAGTAGCCTACTGACCACGTTCAAGATCTCATGTGTTTCTGTGTTCTCAACGAGCTTAACCATTGGTATTCACATCTCTGAAGGTTGTTTTCAGCTGCACAATCAAATGTAAAAGACAAAATGTAAACATGCAGAAAGCGGTATTCAAATAAATGAAATCTTTCACAAAATAATTATCATTCCTTGAAACCTACTCCTCATCCTGAATCCACATTACTGTATAGAATATTGAGGTTATATTGATCTCATGCGGTAGAGGAGGGTGGGGGTGGAATTTATGGGAGAATGAAATATATGAACATAGCATTTCATTGCAGCTACATTACTGGTGAATAAAGTGCAGCATGGGTGGGGGCGAGGAGGGGTTACGAATATTTTGAGGTTATGATGGTATAATGAAGCAAACTCTAATTACTCTCGATTATATCATTTTTAACAGCTTTTAGTCATTATTAAGAACATTTATATTGTATTAAAAGCACCGGTAGGCTTTCAAATAGGCAAAAAAAAAATGCAAAAATAGTTCTCTTAGATTTGGAAATCATACCAACATGTCACACCAAAACTCATCATTGGTATTTCATTTTTGGAACGATATCGGCTCCTGAGGTGCAATAACGAATGCTTTTGATTCAATGTCAGACACTAAAAAATGGTTCCGAACGTAGTAATGTGCGTTCGTAATGATCACAGTCAATCGTAGTTACTTTATATGCGAGATTGGTAGCCATTGTAGCCCAAACATTGCCACGTGGACCTGAAATTCTACGAAATTCTAGCCAATATAAGCGTCCAGAAAATTAGCATTGAGTGTCGTCTCTCTTATTATATGCTCCTTGGACTGGATGGCCCTGCTCTAACCCATAACTTCCTACACTTACACAAGCATTGAACGGATTTAATTAACTATAACTCGTCATAAATACATACATAGCCTATATAATGTTCGTTCATTATGCAAATTGACATTGGAATAGAGCGATCAGTTTTATTTTGCTGAGGCAAAAGAATTGTCTTAGATTCTAATTTTCTCTAGATTTATTCTTTAATTACTCTAGAACAAATAACGTGAACCTAACCAAATTACTTAACTTCTTTCAACTTACCCCATGAACGTGTATTCAAAATTTCAAGCCCTGACATTAATATTTACCGAGATATTAATTATATTTCTCGCGAAAATAACGTTCTAGTTCAAAATGCTGACCGCCATGCACGGTTAGCATGCTATCAAGCAGTGGCGGCTGGTGATTTTACACTTGGTGGTGCCAGCATATTCAAAATTTGCAATAAAATCATTCAAAGTTTAAGGTACGGATAGTGCATATTTTATGCAATAAGTTATATGTTTAACATTATTTAACTGTGCTATTGTAGAAGACGTTTTTAATTGAAGTGTCAGCTGAAGTGAATTGAGAAATTGCATAACTACTACAAATATTTTAGTCTCGGGATTTTTCGCCAAAACAAAAGTTCCTCCTTTCTCTACTAGAAAGCGCTAAAGTGTCAAGGAGCTTAAATATCTAACCTCCTTGACTTTCATGGCCCTCCAAGGAACAACAAAAATTCGACAAGCAAGCTGCCCTTTGGGTGTCAAACAACAACGCTTGCACCTGGCACCGAGGCCATACGATATTATATCATACACATATTTTGATCCATATGCATTTTAAATAAAAACCACTTTTAAGAATTATAATTGAACAAACCTCTCAGAAAAATAATTTGAAGAAAACAACATATGCTAGGCCTACTCATCAAAAATATTTGTTCCAAAACCTCGATCGACACCTTCATTTCAATTAATAAGAGCGGTCCTATCGCTAAATGGAGATTGTAACAACTCACTTATTTTATTCATTGTCACACTTCCGAAAGGTGACACAGAGCTCATTGAGATTCCTACGGCTTCGTACGTTGCGCTCGAGTTATGCGATCTTCAAACATGAAACAAATCAAATTGTATTAAGGAACCTAGCTTGCATGTATCGATTCAAGAAGCACACTTATTAGATTAAAACGGTGTTTATATAGTCAATGCCACATGATGCTATGCAAGTTTATGTAACATGTCTATATAGGAAAAAATAAGCATGGCTATTGCTAACACACACGTGACCACAGCCTCTTTGTCGCAATTTCAGTTGCTGTCTCAAAATAAATAGGTGAGATGAAATGAACACGATGACCTACCTCTAAGACAACCTTACTTATCGTACATACGGATTGATTGGAAAGGATATCCCCTGCATCTAATAAAAATGAACACAAAAGCTATTTAACGACGGACACTATTCATACACATTTGCAGTCAAACTTGAGAATTTGTGTTTACGCTTGGGACGTGAAACTGTGCCGCCAAATTAAATTAACGAAACACAGTAAAACTCGTTGAAAATTCCGAATGTTTACATTACAAAGAGAGAACAAATAATCCCCGTCATCAATATGAGCCTAAAAAAGTTGCTAAATGTCAAACAATAAAGAACTAAAACTATTTTGTGGTTTGAATTTATTTAATAGTCAAGACACAGTGATATATCGTCAAGCTGGTACCACTGGAGGTGTGCTGTCATATGCTGTACTCTAGTGGTTGAAAGATAAAGCAGTTCAGCAGTTCTAACGTGTATGTAATGTGTGCTTGTACCTGTGACGTGCTGCTATCTCGTGGATAGAATTGAAGCTCCGCGTCACGAGGCCGTTGGCTCTACCTCAGGGTAATATGCGTCTCAACACAACACAAACAAACTCAAGCCAAACTAGTCCTTATTGCAGTACAGTGTCTGATGCGGTCTGATGTTCGTAGGTAGTGCCGGTTGGCTCTGGCTCAGTAATTCAATAAAGCGCCACCAGAACGCATGTCAGTTTGCGCGCTCGTTCAAATAAATGCAGAATATGTATACAATTTCCTCAAAATGTAAATGTAATATAAACTGTTCTTGAGAGGGAAAAGTCACATATTCTCTCTTCATTACACTGGTGGTGCCATGGCACACGGGCACCACCTCAGGAGCCGCCCCTGCTATCAAGTAGCCAGCCGACAATGCTTCTTTTAAATAAACGAACTTTATTTGCGCGCCAATAATTGGGCAGATCATCCCAACTTTGGGGGCGGGGTGATGCAGCCCGTATAGCCACCCAACAATGCACTTTTTAATATTCCTACAGTTAGGCCTACACTCTCAGCATCTCTGGACAACCACTATAACTCTCAATACCTCCGTTCATTGCCCCACACACACTAACGATACACACCAACGACAGTAATGTACATAATGGGTGGGCGCTGATGACATTTATATTGCAACATTTAACTGCTGTCCTATGCCATTCCTACTATAGGTATTTTCCTTCAACTTTATTTCAACTCCAACTATACCAATATACCCACTAGAGGACTTTCTAATTTTGGTCTCACGTAAGGAATGATGATACCGCTGCTGGAACTTCACAATAATCATATAAGTTATATATATAAAACGCTAAGGTGTATGTTCATAGAACTCAAGCTTTTCAGGGGTCAGGTACAGCTTATGACCTTCAAAAGATCAATTTTTCAAAAATATTTTTGATGTGTAAGATCTTTCCGCTCGGTTGCTGGATAGTTTTGTGGGAGTGATTTTGAAAATTGGGGACGGAAGTGGATCGGAACGATCGAGCTGGCAGTGGTGGATCGAACGGAAGTTTGCACTGCCCGCTCGATCGATCGAACGGAAGTGTACTAGCTGGCAGTGGTGGAAAACGGAAGTATAAGATGCACTGCCAACTCGATCGATCGATCCAGCGGGCAGTGGTAAGACCCAGCTGGCAGTGGTACGAGAAACAATGAGCGCGCGGTGTCGGAAATTGTTACCATGACGTATTCTCGGCCATGTGGAATGTATTATGACATACTGAACGGAAAACGCTCATGCGAACTCTGGTGTCAAGTGATTGAAACAAATGACATGGTACATGTTCGATGTCTTCGTATCAGTATTTAAATGGTAATATGCCTTAATATCAAACATTGTAAGTAGTCGGCATTGCCGGTATTATGTTTCTGCATAATGGCTATTCAAATATTAACCCACATAACGGTAATGCAGTCATCAATATAATAATCGTTGTGGTTATACGAGAATTCAGCAAGCCTTCATGAACTATTACTGAATACATTCTCTTTACTCACAAGAGGGCCTATTCACAAGGCATTTTAAACTCAATTTCGCGCAGGAACATTATCGAAACAAGCAAAATATAAATGAAACTTAACTCCGTAATGCAGTATTATTGGAACGTGGAAATAAGTCACCATCTTGTGCACACAATGTGCGTAGTCGAAATAGCAGCGGGGTTCGTGCTTATGACTGAGAATCTAGAGATCTTGGGTTCGAATCCCGGACGGAGTAGATATTTTAGCTACCAGATTATCATTTTAAACGATATTTATCATATCAATATGACTCATTTTAACAGAATCCATATGAAATTACGTGTTGGTCTGTGAATGAAGAGGGCCTGTTTATAAGGAATTTAAGGTCATGAGCGGTGTCGCGTCTATTAATCTAGTTGATCCATATCGTATTCATTATTTAGGCTAGTGCTGGTGGAAGCTACAACTCATCTAATAAAATGAGTTCCGTATTATAAACTACAATATCTGTAAAACACTCCCTTTTCCAATAGATTAATATTTGTGCCAATAATAGTATAAATACCGGTGTATCAACAATTTCACGTGAGGTTTCTTCTATGTCTGATGTTACACATGATATGCGACTACTGTAAGGCTCATCATTTTTATTTTATGCTCCTATCCTTTAGGAACATTTTGGTCATTATGCGCCATAGTTCGTGAATTATGATTTAAAAGGCCTGCACCCAATGTTCGTCCTGGTTAATGGTATGTAAGATTTATGCACAAATGTTTATCGCTCATTTTCTCAGAGTTGTGTTTTTGACACCCGTTTTAACGATAACTCAAACTAATTGACATACACTAATGAAACTTTGTGTGTGTATTACTGCTTACTTTATCTACAAAATGATGTAAATTCATGTCTCTCTCTAAGATAATTTCTTTAAAAAAATGTAGCCAAAACATTGCAAATTTTTGACAGTTTCTTCTTAATACAAAATATTTTTTTTAAAGATATGTTGCTGAACGTACTTGCATTTCGAGAGGAATATCTTTGCAATAAAATAAAATTAACAGAACCTAAAAATGTTAAAAAATACAGGAGTTATCACTAAAACGGTGCAGCCTTGTATGATGAACAACCACCATTTTGAGTTTTGAAAAAGTACCAACATTATTTTTTGACATGAATGTCATGCTGTTTTTTCATATAAAATAGTTTCATGAGCACAAAATGTCATTGCTGTAACTGTTGCGGTTTTGAAGGAAAGAGAAAAGAGAAAAAGATAATTGTTAAAATTTTACCATGGTAGCCTGTACCTGACCCCTTAAACCAGAGGGAGTTAGAAGGTGAAGGTTGTACCAACATCTTCCAAATCGTGTCAATAGTACAGGAAAAATCTTGCATTTCTTGAAAAGAAATAGCCTATGTTTATTTGGTTATGAAGTGCGTTTAAACAAATAAACAAGACGATAACCCCTGCCAGAACTGTGTCGCGTCGAACCCACATACCAATAAATCCTGGTGAGAGTTCTTGCATGAGCCCAGTACTTATTATAATTATTTGGGGTATAGCTAACCGGTTGTATGAGTTATATCTGGTTTTATTAATTTCACAACCTTTCAACTTCTGGCGTGGTCACTACAATTGGTGGCCTTGTTCCTTTTAACAGAAAGATTGTATTTATCAATTATCGGCCATTGCAACTGTCTCTGTCTGTGTCCAATCTGAACCGAGATCGTTCCTCTAGCTACAACTAATGAAACAGTCCTATATATTGAGCCCGTTAGCCTCATGTCTGGTGATACTGGAACTTCTGTGGAATGTGTATTCCAGTTTACACCGGCCACAATGAGCCGTCACGATATCAAACCTGACTCCCTTACTTAACATGACTTCAGTGGTGAACGTCACTCCCACTTTCTGAAGCACATTATTTTGTCTTCAACCTACGAATTTATTAAAGTAAATTACTACACTGAATATGCTTAAGGCTAAATGTCCCGTTTTTAAGTTTGTAATTCTGACACCACGTAGCAGCACCAAAGTGAGACAATTTCTTTTTTAGTTTTCTCATGAACGAAAGCTCGTATTTGCGATCTGAAAACCACTATGTATACTGGACAGCAATTGAATTAATATTAATTCGATGCATTTTTCAAAATGTGAAAAACAAAAGAGTTACTAACAGTTTTTTATATTTCTGCTTAAAATATGAAAAAAACTGGTAATACGAAAACGGAGATTTATTTCCTGATTCCAATGCATTTTTCAGGATTAAAATCGGGTGAATGGAATCGACCGCATTCGTTTGGGAATTATTGTATAGAAAAGGGTGGGAGGGGTAGCGGCGCGGCTTCACAATATCTCTTGCGCAAGGAAAATGATGAACACGCTGACAGGGCCGAGTGAGAATGGGACGATTTGACGACACGCAGGAGTTATCTTCCTCTTGGCATAACTATTATAGTTCGACAAGTTACATGTACAAGTGTCTAGGCGTGGAACAATTTCTGAGCATTAAAAGTATACTGTAGTGGTGTCACCCTTAACGTTGACACGATGTGTTTGTACAGATACATTTCTTACTTCCCCAAACATTCTTGTTGTCGTTCTTGTTGATAATAATACATTGTAGGGGCTTAGGACATCTTTGTCATTAGTACCTTTGGCTGGCTGCGTGGCTCAGCGGTAACGTTCTCGCTTGCTGTTCCTAAGGTTGCAGGATCGAATCCTGGTGTAGCCAGTTGGCATTTGAGGGTGCGCGAATGCGAGGGAGCCGTGTCATTAGATTTACTGGCACGTTAAAGATCCCCTTTGGGGCAAAATTCTGGCACCCCGGCGTCTCTAAAAGCCGCAGTAGTTAAAAGGGACGTAAAACCAATAACGTTATTCTTCTTATTATTATTATTATCATCAGTCATGTGTAGTTGATTATGTGTGTAACTGTATTAGAGTCAGGGATGGGGCACGTGCCCTGAGACTTCACGTACGGTACTATCTCGTCATTTACCTGGAGGGAGTGTGGAATAACCGGTGAAAACTCACTCAGGATAGATGCTGACAGCGCTGGATTCTCATTTAGGTAACTGTTTTAGAGTTATTTGAGGATAAACTCCCGAACAAAAATTGTATTGTTCCGACATTAGTAATGCTTTGTATGGCATAATTCTTACCGCACAGAGCAGCGACTGGTTTCACTCGATGCAAAATTGAATAATGTATAGAATTATCTGGCTGGTTTGTAGTTAGCACATTCTTGATATTTTAGAAAAACAGATGGACAAGATATGGTCGTGTTCAGGTTTATTGGGAATATCCATTCTAAAAACCATCCGATGCGGACGTCCAACTCAAGGTATCGTCTTCTAGACGTAACAAACAAGACCACAAACCGTGAAAAATTCAAATCAATGGAGCATCAATTTATAAGGGGCCAAATGCCACGCACATAGATCTACATACATACATTTTGGTGATTCGTATGGGTCTTTGGTTATTTTGATTCTAATTCCCCCCCTTTTTGCATGAGATCTGAAACGACTCCGTGAGACCAATCACTATATCTTACTTCAATTTTCATGGAAGTAATAATAAAAGTTCATTTGTGTAGGCTATTTTATTACAATAAACAAATTATGAAAATGCATACCATGAGCAAAATTATTATATACATATACAGGGTGTAACAAAAAGGTACGGCACAAATTGCAGGATGCATTCCTCACACGTAGACGAATAAATTATGCTATATGCACATGGGTCCGGAAACGTTTTTCTTTTCAATGTTGCACCTCATTGTCTCCAACTCATTAATCATGGGACACGCACAAGAAGAGAACGTGAGAACCATGGGGAATATGCACTCTTGGTTACGTCTGATTACGTTGTCATTACTGTAGGTGCACCAACAGCGTTTTGTTTTACATGGCCCTGTTGCCATGCGACTTAACAGATGTGCCTTTAGCTGTGCGAAAAACATGTACTTCATGCACGATGGAGCACCTCCTCATTTTAGTGTTCATGTCCGTCGGCTTCTAAATAACAGATTTGGTGACAGATGGATAGATAGAGGTGGACCAATTGCCTGGCCTCAACGCTCTCCGGACCTAAACCCACTGGACTTTTGTTTGTGAGGGCATTTGAAAGCTCTTGTGTATAGAACCCCAGTACCAGAATTTCCGTGCCCGTATTATGGAAGACTTCGAAACCATACGCAATCCTCCAGGGATACATCAGCGCATCCGAGATTCACTACGATGGTGGGTTCATGCATGCAGCAATGCACACGGAGGGCATAAAGAACATCTCCTGTGAGAAAGAGTTGCATGTGGTATGCTGGTGCATTATGTTCTTGTGTGTTTCCCATGATTAATGAGTTGGAAACCATGAGGTAAAACATGGAAACAAAGCGTTTCTGGACCCATGTTCATATAACAAAATTTCTTCGTCTACGTGAGAGGGATGTGTCCTGCATTTTGTGCCGTACCTTTTTCACCCTGTATAGAATTAAAGTTTCTAAGATATTCTCATCTGCCTATTAGCACAGGCACTAGTACTGTGCCCGTTTAGACCGGAGTCCGCACGACCACATATGCATTTTACCAATAATCAGTCAGCACGAGAATCAAAATATCCCGGAGCGCCAGATGGGTTAAAGCAAATCGCAAAAACGACATCAAATTTATAAAAATGCTTTACTGATTTTTGGCTCAATGCAACAATAAGGATAGAAGGAGATTTAATTGGGTGAAACACATCTGGTAAAATTATCTCAGTTTATTTAAAGTTAAAATCTGACTGCAAGAATGCTCAAAGCAGCATCATCCACGTGCGGCGATCCACACTCTTATTTACACACAATATACAGAAATCTTCCAAACACATTTGGCAATCTTTTTTGAAAACACAAGTCCGATTGTTAGTCCTGTGGACTGTGTTCCAAAATTATTAATTTAATTCCAGTGCAAAATGAATTGTCCATACTGGAAATAACGTAGATCACTGTTTGACTATTTACATGATATTAACACTCGTAGAATAAATGTTTATAGAATTTCTTAAACTTTCACTTGTTTTCCAGTTTTCAAAAATATATCGTTGAAAAATATTATTATCATCGTAGCAACACAAATTATTAACACATATCAATAACATTTGAAAAGTATTTGACCTTTGAGCATAGCATCGAAGAACTGTGCGAAGCACAACAACAATTAATTGTTCTTCTGACATTAAACATTCGAGAAGTGACTCGATTATGAACTTCAAGTTCCAAACAAAACATATGATTTCTGAATCATCAACTTGATCAATAAATGGTTGAACCATTCAACTATTAGATTTTCCACTTGGAATCATTATTATAAAAATATTTATATTTATGGCCATTTCTAGTAACTTTTACAACTTGCAATTCTTCGACAGAATGCGGAAATTAGAATTGTAGTTTTATAATGAATTAATTTAGTTCATGGCACTAGGATTTGAAAATATCCTTCAAATTATTCGTGGTTAAAGAATTATTTTTAATTGGCAGTGGCCCATTCTATTATCTGTGTAAGAACACAATATTACAATAACAACAACGGCAAAGGTCTTCCTCTGAAGAAGAATAAACTACTATCATGACAAATCCGGGTTCTAGCAAAATCAAAGTCTAAATGGAATTCGTAAACAAGGTTGAAATAAGAACTGATGGTTTCAAAGAAATAACCTTCGGGTTATTCATACGACGAAATGTGTGGCTCCAATACTCCTACTATAAACCTGAGCCATCGAACCTGCTATTTGATTGATGCTCGAAAAAACCTTCATTCCTGCGACTTACCATGCGCACCTGGGAATGGCATTTCAACTACTTCACACACATAAATTATCTTCCCAAAATTTATACAATAAATCAAGCCTCTGCTTGTTATCAACACTGGAAGATTAATAAACTTACAAGTTTATTTTATTTTACCATTCAGTTCAACCCGTGACTTTACCATATTTATGAAAAGCTTTATTTCACTTTCGAAGTGTATTTACGTCATGATTTTATATAAATACAAAAATATCCTATTTGATACAAATATCAATTGCTTCCCGTTTCATGCCTCTCCGTGTTATATGAAACATATACTTTGCTCATTTGCAAATATCAACTGTTCAACCAGAACTGACATGTTGGTTGAATGCGGGCTTGCGCTAACCACTCTCCTTCGGAAAATCTCCTGTTCCAGACTAGAAATGTTTCAACTACTTCATAGGCTCTTTCTCAATACATATGATTATTAGAAAATATAATATCCAAGAATTATTTAGAAAAATAATAAAAATTATTATTATTATTATTAGTGGATTATTATTATTATTATTATTATTATTTCAAATATGTTTAATTATCATCTCATTATGTGAGAATCCACATGTTCGAACCTTCGAATATGGAAAAAATATCCATTCCTCAACAAAAATAAATTTAACTTTTACAGTTACATCGGCTGATTACCGTGATTTCCCAAAAATATGAAAAATTCAAATAAATGCTCGTTATGCTCGGTCATCGATCCTAAACTGTTCTGAGTGCTGAAAATGCTCAGAATAACTCTAATAAGTCTTGCGTAAATCATTACAAGCTTTAAATACGACGAAAAAATGTGTTGGTCATCTGCAGAAAAATAGTTTGTTCCAATTAGCTAGGCATAATATAATTCAAATGTGGCTTACATTTCTTGATGGTCTTGAAGTGTAGTAAACCTGGTCTATACCAGATTTATCCGTAGACATGCCCTATCGGACAAGCACGTATAATCCTTGTATCGGCCGCCATTGTAGACCCACAAATCGTCTAGTCAGACATAGTGGTAGTATCTTTCGACATTTGAATAAACTGTGGTTCCATTTTAATATGTGCTTCTAACAAAGCCATAACAGTTTGTTGAAATAGGGTCAGATCTAAGTGATCTCTTCTTAAATGTGTCAGTTGTAACTTAACTCACTGTAATCTCATCAGTACAAGAAAAACATTGACAGTCTAAGCAGTTAACGGCTGTTCTGAAGATCGTTCCCTGGGCATGGTTTATTAAAATCACCATCTGCCATGCGCTAGACAACCTGCAGTTTCCCTTGCGTAGACTAATGAACACCACCGTTATAGACTAGTCTTCAATGTACTGACAGATCGAAGTGGTCAAATAGTTACAAAATATGAAAACTGACTTCAAATGGATTTAAACATCCAAGTATTAATTTACTATTGGACTGTGACAAATACTATTTTCTAGACCAAGTCTAGCATATGTCCTTTTTAGAAATATAAATATTTCCACCAATGTCTGTCGAAAAACAATCACCTCAGTGATTCTCCTCACCAGAAACTTACTAAGTTCCAACTCGTTTGCGCAGCACTTCTCGTGACTATCACGATTTGAAATGAACTTCTTCGTAGATGCGGCAACCATGTGCCTTGGCTCAGCGTAGACGCAACTTGTTCGCCAAGTGCTTGTGATGAATTGAGCTACCTATGCCTTCTCCAGCTGGCTTTTATACAAAAACGGTCAGGGTCACGCGTCATCGCCTGATATCTAGAAATCCTCATATCTCTTGAATCCCTGGTCCGATTTACTTGATACTAATTGCGTTCTCTTTCATTTGGCCGTGCCAGTAATCTGATCCCAGTCTCAAGTCTCTGCTCCATAGTTAACTATTTAATCAATAAATAGCCTCCACCTCTGCTATGACTCGCTACGTCACTTACCATCCAACTATCGGTAAAATCCTTCGAAAGGCTTCGAGAAGCAATGTAGCGCGATATTCAAATATCTGAACTTTCAAAAGCTGCTACAGCCTTTCCCTTGATATCTAGGTGTCTGAAACTTGGAATACCCATTCCTAGATTTGGGCACAGTACTGCGTACCAGAAACAAAAAAGAGTATTATATCTAATTATTTCCTGTTCTTGAAATCAATGCTTCAATTTTTTTCCATTTCAATGATAACGTTTCATGATTTACACACACTCAGTATTTTAATACACCTCAGGTTCTCTTATATCCATTGATCTGGTCATCCTGGGATCAATGATCTCAGGAAACAAGATTTTCTCGTAGCAGAATGTGAGTTACATACGCATGCTTTGTCTCGAGAACTTTTCGTCCCTTTTTATTGTTTCTATGTGAATGTCCTTAGGAATCCATACCACAAATAACATATTTCCCGCTGTGTTATTTCCAACTGGCCCTGGATTTGGAAATACAAATCATGTTGGTGTTAGTGAGTTATCAATCTGTTCTCTTCTGAATGGCACTCTTCTTGATATTCTCTATGCTATCTTTATCGTTTACTTTCTGCCAAATAAAATCCCTTTAGCTTTTTGCAGGCTTCTAGTATGGTCATATTCCTTTCAGAATAACGGCAGTATACTTTGGACTATAGCGTCGCCTTCTATTAATCCGTCTGGGGAGGTACTGTCCCCGTATATTCTAGAGGCGGTCTGTTGGATATCCGAAGCACCAGCTGGATTCGTAGACCCTGACTGCTCCGGCGCAAAATACTAGTCAAGGATCTACTTCCAACTAGACCCTCGCGAATATACATGGCGGAAATTACAATACAACTGTGAATTACAAGAAAAATACACTTAGCTCGCAGTAAAACACCTACCTTATTCTCGGGGATCTCGTGGTCAGCCTCTCTGGACCTATAATGGGTTTCACAGTTGCATCTCCTTATATCTAAAATGAATCATGGTGACACGGCTTCTAATAAAACTAAACGATTTAATAACAAAATGTAAACTAGGGCTAAACATTCACACAATAGAATAAAATAACACACTCCCATTCGCTCATCTCTACACTCACGCCACTGAAAGAACTGCGTTCTATGAACATAATAACAAAATTTGGTGTAGCTTGTGTCCATACATCAAGCTGTACAACAGTTACACACCTCTGTGTATTTACATTCTTCTGGCACGCTCCCAAGAACATATGGGCGCTCGGCGCACGCGACCCTTGCCACGTGTCCGATGACATAACATTCACAGTTGCATTCCCAGTCTGTCTGGTTTAAAAAAAGAAAGAGCGCGAGCCGTGCGGTTCGCAACAACTCTCCCCATTTGTGCGGCCTGGCCGAGCTATGGCCTTGGCTAGAAACGAATTTTAAAGAAGTCCTCGCTATTCCCGCCTGGTCCACAAACGTGCTCTCCATAACAATAAAAGCTGTGTTACAATGAAACAGATTCACGTCAGACAAATACGTGAACTGTACGCAAATCCTACATGCTACTGGCATAAAACTTCTACACACACTCTCATTCATACTCTCGCATTGTGACGTCCCAATGGAGTTCATTTCATTCGCACTGAACAAGAAACAAACCACATACAGTCACATACTCATTCATACTCTAACCTATACGTTAAACAAACTATAAACTTCCTATGCCTAACATGTTATACACTCGATTGGCAAATAATAAAGGTTAACACTAAATTAATTTATAATGACGCTTATAGCATCAGCTATAGTCCTTCCAAAGTAATAGCGTCTAAATACACTCGAGCCTGTGCTCTGATCTAGCAGTTATGTCAAATATAGTGAACTGTGATCCTTAAAAACTTCTACATCACCAGAAATAACCACCACCAGTCTCTCCTCTCTGATCTGGTGTCAAAATAGTTTAAATACATTCGACCACTTAAGGTGAAACATATGCTGTTCCATATTTGGTTTAATAATCTCGATAAAAGTATAGCATAACAGCTGTCATCATCAATTTCCCGTTCCAATTTCAACCGTGACCCTTCCTGTCCTCTCTAAATCCCAGGTCGTGTATAACAAAATAAAGAGTACTCTCTACTCACACTTTAATGCCTTTGCCAAACCTAGTCATGCCCACGCAATGACTGTACTATAAAATGCGGAACACACCTTCGCAATAACCTCGTATGCCAACTACATACGGAAATACATAAAAAAAACACTATCAATGGGTTATCAACTCCACTTCTTTCAACCTGGCATTCCTTACAAAAGGGCATAATTTCTCAGCGTTGTCACCACAATCGCTGGTCTCATGAACAATAACAACAATTGTTAAATTATTAATTTATACATCTTAACGACCTCTGGAATTTACGATACTGACCTCCTCACTTAATACTCTTGAAACGATACTCTGATAAGTATAAACTGTCGTGCATACATTTAATAAAAATACTACATCTCATCTTCACACATCTGGGTTCGACTTTAATCGACTTTAATGTCTACAACGTGACATGATATTACTCCTCGTAGATATTTAAACACAACATCATACCTATGTGTTTATGTCCAACAAGAATCTATCACGACGAGGATATCGAACGATAATTACCCTAACGTCGGATGATAAAAATCTTCCAAGAAGATTCTAGCTTCCAAAAAATTAAATGACTGAAAGTTCATAGCTTTCTTCAATAAAAACATAAAGTTAGTCACATTCGTATTCTCTTCATTCAGAACGAATGTCTATGAGTTCTGACGATAATAATCGTGTCCACGTTAAATGTTTCTTTTCCACAATGT
Source organism: Meconema thalassinum (assembly GCA_946902985.2). Lineage (NCBI taxonomy): Eukaryota > Metazoa > Arthropoda > Insecta > Orthoptera > Tettigoniidae > Meconema > Meconema thalassinum. Next base: position 1,149,077,409 of record OX336389.2, read on the forward strand.
GAATGATATTTCACAATATATCACTACCATGATCTTCTTTCTTGACGTTTCTTCTCGACGAATAAAATGCCCAAATTAAACTAATAAAAATTAATTTAATGGGTAACATAGACGAAAATGTCTATCACCCGCATTCAGAATGAATTCAAAAACGTCGAAAATAAAATTACTGTTCCTTAAAGGAAATGACAAAGCTTGTTCCTCGAACAAGTAAATAATCTCAGTTCAGAAACTGGATTCCTAACAAACGAAGTTAATAGCGTCGCAAGACGATCACTATAATAAATTTCGAAGAATAAAAATGCTATACATGGAGTACATAAATACTGTGTCGAAATATGGATAAAGGATTTGCTCGGTTAGTGAACACTGCTACCTGGTCTCGAAGTCTAGAAGATCAAGATAGAGTATAACAAAATACTCGGATGTTACATCTCCCAAAGATATGGGCTAGATCCTAGCTCGTCTCCACGAACTCGTGACCTCAGGAAAGGAACGAATTCCCCCACTGGAAACAGCAAGCTCCGACCGGAATCGAACTGCGGGCCTCCAATCATCATCTTACTTGTGACCGGGATAACCCTGGACCTCTTGATAATCTTGATGTTTCTTCTATCTCCGTCACAGCACAGTCTCATCATCACAGTGAGTAGCGTCGAAAGTTCTGCTTTCCACTTCAAAAGGCATTTGAAGAGAAAGTCTTGGACGTCACTCGTATAACGAACATTCATGTAGATGGAATCTGAATATCGTTCTGTAGTCTCTGATGTTAATGTTGAGCTCATGTTCGACCAGAATGCACTAGAATAGAGTTGTGCATCAAGTCTCATGATGGCCCACTAAGTAGACATTCACGAACAGTCTCCTCTAACGAAGCTCCATCGTTGACTATATCGCTTCTATCTGCTTATACTCCTGGCGCACATAATAATTTAGTCCATAATAATCTTCATAATGATAGACTGAATATTGTTCTTCACTATGGAATACATCTCCATCCTAAGTGTTGTAATACAGTTCCATACAAGCAATATTAATATGCACTCGTACTCACTCGTGGCCGTTGCCTGAGCTGCAGTCGCTCGGACAAAGTCCCTTATCGCGCTGGAAAGAAACACTTTTCTCGCGCTTCACAAAACTGCTTATAATTGCTGAAATACTTCTCTCAAACTTCTGAAAGTTCGTAAATTACAATATCTGCTAGTCAGCTACAATATGTAGTTGAAATAAAGTCTCTGAAGCCGATCAGACCGAAGTGATTGCGGTATATATGATCCTCGCAACTTCACCTAGATTCAAGGCGCGGTCGTCTCCTAATTCCGCCCTTGCTTATGCCTTGTCTCCACGAGTCACCTTCTACAAGGCCGGTGAAACACTCGGAACTCCTTTCTCTTCCAATCGCACACGTCTGACCTCTTTGACGTTCAGATACACAAGAGCCCCGGTGCTTGGCGTCTCCCCTCCAAGTCTACCGATTCTAGCCCCCGTTTCGAGTTCCCTCTCGAATTCGCGCGGGCTCTAGCAAATCGCTTATTTCTTCCAATAGCGACCTGCTATTGACTTATAAAATATTTCTAATATTTTATTATCATATTCTTCTCTTTTCCAATATATAAATTCACTCTCTAAGGGCTTAAATGAATTAAATATCCATAAAAATTTAGTTACTGGAACTCCCGTCTTCACTAAAACTCCTTCCTCTTGGCTGTAAGCTCATATCCAATGGGATAATTTATAACAATTTTTAAACAAATCCTGTGAATATTCGCTGTTGCTAGGTCGATTCCAAGCTTCTGGAAACTTCCATTGCGCAATACAATCACGTGACGGAATATCCCTCCTTGCTCGACGTCGCCTCACGACTGGTTTCTGCCAAGTTCCAGCCATCATATTCCTTGGTTAAATTTTATCATGGGCTTCGAAATAAAATGTAATATTCCCAATTTCATCCCTTATAATTCATTTTACGGGGGCAGTACCTAAGAACCCATACGTTTTATGTACGAAAAGACCACATTCTTCGACTTTTCTACCGATTTCTCGTCTAAATTTCGTTTTGCAATTCGCTTATTATCACAGTCATACTGCATTGCTTTTGAGTGAAATTCGCCGTACAGAATGTATTTTGCTACTGGAGTCCATTTTGAGGTAGGGTTCCTCTTGCATACATATCTAAAATTGGAAGCCGTAAGTCTGTCCTTTCTAGCTGTGTGCCACTTTTCGTTTTCCCTTTGGCCCCTTGTTTACTTTTCCAGTTGTTGTATATGGCCATCACTAAGCGTTAGTTGCTTGATCTTCTCATAACTAAACTCTCTCAACAGTATCTGATCGAAATCCAACTGCATTGATCGGTTTCCATTATCACGTGAGACAGTACGTTTCATTTCATTAGACTGTTGTCTAGACATTCTATTCCTTTCTCACGACGCAAATAAACTTTTTCGGCAAGCTGCTCTTCTTCTCTTTCTGCTGAGTGCAGTGCCCTTCACTATTGTGGCAGTCTTTTTCTAAACTAATTTCATTGTTTTATAGTGCCAGGATGGCCCAAACAGAAAGTCCAGCCCGACAGTTTTGGTTCTATGAGTGAAGGAATCCTCGATTGATCTGCTTACCTCCCGTGAACTTTGCAACAAGGGACATATAATTTTCGGTAGCATTGCTAGGAACATTTTGCAATTAGGGGTTGCAAGCAAGAACGCATTAATTTGGTTGCAGTTAGCTGTTTGTCTTTACCTTGCTCGCTGGTAGTTCAAAAGTATTGTTTGCAGTGTTTATGGATCACAATCTAGTATTTCCGGAAACCAATTTTCCATTTTCATAATCGCTACGCCTTTATTTTTCCACTCAACGCATTGCTTTCATTTGAAGTCGAACTTGCTTCTCTGAAAAAAGTTGACACTGAGTAGTTCGTGATCTTGTACTCCTACACTTATGTATTAGAAGTAAAAAAAAAACTACATCCGTGGCGCACCAGCCCATGAAAGGCCTAGGCCTACAAAGCAACCGCTGCGCTGTTTAGCCATGTAGCCTGCAGATTGCGGGGTGACGTTTAGTCATCCAACTTGTAGGCTACAGGTAAAATATAAGTGAAATCATAACTGCTCAGTGCGTTACAGATTCTTTAATCCAAGCGTAAAGAAATATATAATTTCAAATATAAACTAGGAAAAAAAACTTACGGGTGTGTAGAGGTGTTTTTTTAGGACCTGGCTTCCTTTTCTTGGTACTTAGTCGCAATCTGCCCAGGGATTTAGTGGAACGCCCTTGAATCGGTTTTGGTAGTGGCTCCATTTTTCAACAAAAGCGAAAAAATAACTCCACGTGATGACCGTAATGCTCTCCACCAGTCGTAGTCTACCTATATGTACATGTATCTATTCTAGCAGAAATACTGTCCAAAACATAGAACACCTAACGGGCATTAAAATAACTGTTGCAGGTAAAATAAATTTAAAAAAGTAATTAAAGAGATCGATGAACCAAAAACAAGACGTCGTAACTAGGAACTGGTAAAATATCAAAGGATCACTCAGAAATATCCAGACCTTGACAATAATTCAGAACTAACCAGCACAGTCAATCGCAACATTGGACTAGATGCTCGGGAATTCTATACCGTCTGGCAAGGTTGTCGCTCTCTCAAATCACTCGACCTCCACTCCCCTCCCCCCAACCCTCCCCCAGCAAGCTCTACATGACCTTGTTCTTCTGCCGCGCCTATTATTGCAAATAGAGTAACACCTTTATTCACAAACTTCCCAAAGTGATCCCGACGATTCTATTCAACCTATTTAGGTTTTCGATACGGCTTTAGAATCAGTGAGCAAAATTCAACTTTCGTATTACCAGTTTTTTTTCGAATTTTAATCGGATATTTGAAAAACAAACAGCAACTTTTCTGTTTTTGAAATTAGAAACTAAGCAATGAATTAATATCAATTCTGCTACAAGACAGAGTACATAGCAGTTTTCAGATTGGAGATTGGAGCTCCCCTTCGATAAATAAGTAAATAAGTAAATTCAGCTTCGCTTGTGCTGCCATCTGTTGAAATATTTTCTTACCAACGTGTCGGGATATTTAGCCTTAAGAGGGGGCGAAACTTGATTCGTAAATCGCCTTTTAATTCCAGAAATGGCCACCTGAGAGGCGAGCGCTATTGTCCCATAATCTGCATTACTGACGGTGCCTCAGAGGAAAGCGCGGTACGGTGGCAGCTGACAACAGAGAGCGTTTGAGCATAATGAGACAGACACTCACTGCGATGTCGCCAGACTGCTCTTCCCGTCCATCACAAAGTGTTGCAATGAAGCAAGTTAGTAAACATTCATGCTCCACTCAGCTGAGTTCTCAGTTTTCTTCCTTCAGTCTTTCTGCAGGACTTACGGAACCTGTCCAAGCGCATGTTGTGATGCTGGCAATCGTCGCTTCGTCCGTAATTCTCTCAACGTCTGCTATTCGGAACGTATTGTTTCTTTTCTTGCAACATAAGATTTCACGTACGTCCACACGCTCAATTGGGTTGTACCAAAACTACACAATGCCCACGCAGGGCCGCGACCGTAGAGAGCGATCATGGGCCCCACGGTAATGACTTCCGTGAAATCCTAATATTCATGATTTTCTCTTAAAATAAATTAAAATTTCAATCAGCAATTTTTCTAGGTTTGTGCCGTGTCTTGTGTGGGGTTTCACCTAGGGCACCAAGCTGGTTCATCAGCGGGCCCTTGATGGCTCCGCCCGGACCCCCACAGCAGTATCGAACTGCGCGCTACCTCCCTTTTTATGAAGCGTACCTGCGCCTCTTTACTGCGAGAACTAAAAGCTCAAGCAGCCATAATCTCCCTATGAAGGCTTCCAAAAATATGGTATATTGGCCAATATACCATCTTTTAAAATTTCAATATTTGGTTTGGTGAAATTATGTGGGAAGCTATTCAATTTATTGGTTTTTCACCAACCAGACATTTTGCCGGGACATGATCTCTTTTTATCTTCAGTTGTGATTTTGTACTTTTAACTTTCGTAGCGTGCTTACTTTTTCCAAGTTGCCTTTAGCATTGTAACGCTTGAAATTTGACCTGCTGCCAATAGACTATGTACCTAGGTAAATAACAGTTCTTTAGAAATAACTGAAATTGGACGCAAGTTTTTCGCTCTACAACGGCTCAAGAATCACCATTGTTAATGAATATTATTTTAGCTAGTTAGTTATTGTTGTTTTAAGGGACGGAACTACGAGGTCATCTGCCCTTAATATTATTTTAAAGCTTACTCACGTTACCTTTCAAGATCTTGCTTGGCGAGAATTCAAACGTATTGCTTATTTTCAAAATTCAGTCGAATTCGTATTTCAATATTATGTAAGATTTTCCTTTGGACTTATTTAAAAGACTGATATAGCAATTAAAAAAACCGTGATTGCCTCTTTCGGGCCCTTCAGTACGGTACGCTCTGGCCCAGGGCTGTAGCCCCATTTTTTCCCTCCTTCTCGTCGGACCTGTGTCCATGTTGTCTTGATATTTCATCAATTTCGTAAGTACAATGCGCGGATTTGTGAAGTAACAATTCCACTCTTGGTTGTGGAGAATTCCATTAGAAGACAACCACTCGATAATGTCGGCCTTTCTGTTATTCGAGGTCGGAGCTTTGTTAATTTGCACTGAGAGAATGCTTGTATTGTCCATAATAACTATTGCATTGTTATTGTTTTAAGGGGCGGAACAGCGTGGTCATCTGCCCCTACCATATTAACTGAATGTGAACGGAGGTATGGCAGTACGGTAATTGTTCATTAAACCATTGTTTAAAACGAGTGTGTCATTTCTGCATGGCAATCGTCAGATTTCTCAGAGTTCGATCCTAACCCTCCTCTGGTTGCGTAGATTACTATTGTAATCCAGGTTCATTTGTTTTATATCTGCGAACATAATACACTAGATTTCTTTTCAGTACCTTTCCTAGAAGTTCTTCCCATTACAATCACCGTGAAATATTATATCAATGGCCACTATATAGCGTGTCAGTGGTGTACGAAATAGTCAACTTGGATTACAACCGTACTCCACGTGACTATTTGCGGAACTACTCTTGAACTCATGGGCGCCCACACGGGGGGGGGGGGGGCTCTAGAGAATATTTCGATTGTTCATTGTCACACCAGTTAATTTCATAAAGTAATTTGGGATTACCGTATTTGAAAATATCCCCAGTTATTTAGAAGATCGGTGAACTGGATTAACAGTACCATTTTAATGAACTGCTTGAGTTTTATTTTACCTGTTCTTAAGAAATGAACATTATGACGATGATTCACAAAAAGAAATACTACTCCCATTCATGCCATTAGGATATGTACCCAACGGTTTTAGAGCAGCCAAATAATAATAACTCGAAGCAACAGGTAGGTAAAGAAATTAAAAATATAACTTGCCCCCTCCCTTCCCGCCCGGAAGGAAATCCTGCGGGCGCCCATGCTTTAACTGCGTGGGTTTACTTGTAGGTATAGCATTGTATAGAATTGGGAAACTGAATATATCAAGGAACATTAAATTGTAGAAAAATACTAATCTGTTCGCGAATATTTCATGTTTTTACTGAATACGGGAAACTGCCAAATTTCTTTCAAAAGTTAAAATTAGATAAGTTTTTCATGTTGTGTCGAAATATTTGTTATTTCATGTATTTGTCATGGAGGAAAGAAAGAGAGGAGTTGCCCAGAGCTCGTTTCAGTGAAGCCAAGCGCCGAGTCCAAAGTGGGCGTAACCTGGCGTAACTTGTATTTGGTGTTCTGTGACTTGTATGCGGCAGAGCATTGTGCATGGTTATTTCGGAGTTTGTTTCGAATAATGGCGTGTAGTGCATATGGTGGCACGTATCGCCAAAACAGAACATACCAGGAAGCATACAAATATAGTAGGCCTATTATCTACCATTTGAAAATTACAATATCAATCGAAGCTGAACCGTTGCAAGTTGCATGCATGCAATTCTGTTGCAGGTTGAGATTATTAATATTATTTTATATTGAACTAGCCAGCGCAGCGAAGGCATCTCCTTCCAGTTCTTTCCTCTATGGTATTTGTCTATGGTTAATATATTTATCATTATCACACTCCATCCTTCTTATAAAATCGAAAATCTAAATTTTAAAACAAAAATAACTCATGAAATACCCATTAAAAAATGGCCCACGATTGTAATCCAAGCGACTACTGACCTTACCAATAGGAACTTTCAGTCCTCTGGAACCGTCGCTCATTTTCCATCACATTGACCTTGTATAGTTTTGACTTACATTACGCTTCATCAAGGTAATACATGCAGTATGTCCCTGATTCACTGATCTCGTACATTACGATACCGGTACCCTTAAAAATAGAGTTCTCGCCGCTATGATGCCACTCCTTTGTATGAGTAGTCTTTTCTCGTCATGCGTTTTCTAATACCTTTAGTGCTACGCTCATCTTATACCGTATGTTCAGAATTAGTTAAAACATATGAAACTACTAGAGTATTATTGTAGGACAATAATGTTAAATCACAATAGATCTGATTTTTACACAGAGTCCTTTTTTTTTCGGTGTAGCGACATACTGTAGCAGCGCAGCGGCAAAATGCATGCGTAGCCGGGTGACTCATTAACGAGAGATATAGCGCTGCTATGTTGCTAGATGGACAGGGGCAGATGACCACGTAGTTCCGCCCCTTAAAACAACACTAACTAATTAACTAACTTGCTAGATGGGTAAAAGAGGACCCTGCACTTTTAATTAAGTGTATGATAAGAAAAAGTTTCACAATAAATTATACTTAAACTCGTTGAATTAATAACACAGTAGGCTATACAGAAGATGAACCTACCAACACAGTACCGTACGTTTAAAAAACGGAAATAAACAGTAAAATCCTATTCAACGAAAACAATACACCAGCTGTAAGTCTCGTTCTCAGCGCTCGAAATAACTCTTCAGTCTGCATTGCCGATCCATTACGCCTGCGCTCTTGCGGCGAAGTTGCGAACTTCTACGGCAGCGGCATTACGCCTGAAAGTGTAAGCGCATTAAAAATAGTCCTTTTATACAAATACCCTGGAGAAAAGCAAGATTCATCACATTAGAAGCATTCTTTAATAAGTAGTCTACTCTTTACAACCATGTAACTTTTCTTCACTTTTGACATTTACATTGACTTTTAATTTCTTAAGCGACATCGGTGAAAAATAGGCCTTGTCTTATGGAGAAAATGCTTCTCAGTTTGAATTATAAAATATGTAATGTTAAATAAAAACTCATTTTAATAGTTAAATAAGTGCTATTGAAGGTATTTACGTGATTTGAAAGTGACGTTCTATTTTATTTCAGCCATTGTCCTATTTAAAACGTAGATCTTAACTCTCTCTCAATGCTATAAGTCAAGCCTGCCACGAGCGGCCGGCCGGCTGACTTAAGCGCCCTCTTAATATCTTACAATTGGATGAACTGGAGTTCCTCCTATGGTAACGTTAAGGTATTTACATCTCAGAGATGCGAACGCAGGACTCCGGACACTACTCGACTGTAGTAGTACTCCCGAGAAGATATTCTCTGATCGTCGAGAAGACGACACACACTTCTACGTATGTGCTCCAAAAATGGAGGCACGTTTTTGTCAGTGCTAAACTGTTTGTTATAAAACCGCACAAAGGAGTAGAGCGAGATATTAAAGTGTACAGCGTAATTGTTATAATTTCTGTAACGCGCCATGTGAAGCATATTATTAGAAACTGAGACCACAGGAATATTTTCTGTGATTTTTAAATTAAGAAAGTAGTCGAACACGAGACACTGTGAAACTACGAGGTGAGCAAAATTGACTTCATCATTCACCGAACTGTTATAAACTATTTATGCTCAGCAGCGTACGTTGAATACCGTAATTCTGTATAATTGTGAAAGGAAACGAACTGTGGATTGCCGTGATTTAATGCGATCTCTTGAAAATTGTAAATTCTGTGAGCTCACAATACCCACGTGTCTATAGAAGCTGTGGCAGATATTCATGGTCATGTTTGCAATAGTCTGCACTGTGTAGAGTCAGTGTTTGATCTAGTAGTACTGTTAAAATCAGTGATATTCCCACCAAACCATGATGACATTCTTGTACGAGCACGTGGTATCGTTTACTGCCTACTTTGAAGAGCCGATGATGATGCAGGAAAAAACTCCCATGGAGGGGGAGTGGCTGACGTTAAAACTCACATAAAGGAAGAACGAAAGCTATGGCTAATCGCAGAGCCAAGGATCGAGCTCAGGCCTTGTCTTATGGCCGTAGCTCGAGGGCACGGATAAGTCCAGCACGCAAATAATATGAGTTTTTACATATTCCAACATGTTCAGGGTGAAATTTCATGTTGAGTAAGATAATGCTGCACTCATAACAACCAGCTTAGGCAGGATTTATTTATGAAGTATTTCAGCTTTTGCCAAGTTTTCTGCTAGAATTTATTGACAGTGTTTTACTGCCATATGATGGCGAGCGCCACGTGTACGCTCAGAACTACATGAATTACGAGGAGATGTCATAAACCTAGTCAAACTCATGCCTTGTGGGTATACACTTTCTACTTACGATGCAGCAGGTCTGCTATCAAAATGCTTTTTGTTATAATTGAGGACACTGGTCGTATCATTTGACAGATGTGAGGTAATACACTGTCGTTTTTAAAGCTTTGGATTTTCTGGTTCAGCTCAGATGCAACTATAATTATATATCCAAGAGTATTGGGAATACTTGAGAGCAGACGTACTACTTCGGAAGTCTTGAATGCAATTATATAACTGTCGTGTCAATTGACGGCACATAAGGATCAGTGCTGTTGGTTGTTATTTTAGTTTGATGCTTAGGAAGCATAGTATTTGTTAGAAACATTGTTGAGAGTAGGGCCTAGGCTACCAAATGGATGGTACAAGTGTCATATACATGTGTTAAGGAAACACGGACAGCAGTTGTCGCTGCCAATTTGAGCAAAGCACTCCGGTGGGAGTGGAATTACTTCGGTTTTGTCTTCTTTGACAAGAATGTACAATTTCACGAGTGTGTTAGAAATTTTAGCCACAATTGAACTATGATAATATTACGAGTGTATAACTTAAACATGAGCTTGCATATAGGACTGCAGTTTGTATAGTCAAAAACAAAAACAAAAAGTCAACCCCTGGCACTATACAGCCCATGACGGGCTAAGGTCGACCAAGCGACCGCTGCCCAGCCATTCGGTCTGCAGATATTGGGGTGACGCGTGATCAGCGCGTCGGGTCCCCTCGGCCGTTAATCTTGGTTTTCGTGATCGGGGCGTTGTCTCACTGTCAGACAGCTACTCAATTGTCCTCACGAGGCTGAGTGCACCCCGTTCCAACCCTCACGTCAGTTTTAAAATCCCTGATGGAGCCGGGGATCGAACGCGGGGCCTCCGGGTGAGAGGCAGGCGCGCTACCCCAACACCACGAGGCCGGCCTGCAGTTTGTATAGCTCATTGTAATAGAAATGTGATTTATGAAGTGAATTTGAGATGGCAAACTGATGTGTGCCTTGGACACGCCGCGAACAGAATGCAAAGGTCGCCAGCTGTGACTGCGACTGTCACTTTTTTCCCGGCAGTCAACATATTATGAGACTACGGACGAAAGAGTTAGACTTTTATGAATGCGAGCTACCCATGTTAATTTCTAGTACAGAGGAGAGGTCGCTATTAAGCAATTATTATTTAATGATACATTCAAGCCGGCCCCGTGGTGTTGGGGTAGCGCGCCTGCCTCTCACCCGGAGGCCCCGGGTTCGATTCCCGGCTCCGTCAGGGATTTTAGAAACTGACGTGAGGGCTGGAACGGGGTGCACTCAGCCTCGTTATATTGAGTAGCTGTCTGACAGCGAGGCAGCGAACTGATCACGAAAACCAAGATTAACGGCCGAGGGGACCAGGTGCGCTGATCACACGTCACCCCAATATCTGCAGGCCAAATGGCTGGGCAGCGGTCGCTTGGTAGGCCTAGTGGGCTGTAGTGTCAGGGGTTTAGGTATATTATTATAATGATGCATTCACGTTATGTTTTGGGGCTATGTTTAGCCAGAGTTTAACACACATTTTGGTATGAATTGAATGTAAGAATCAGATGTAAGAAAACCGTCACGTTAGTGTGAGTTTATTTAGACCAGATCAAGCCATATATAAGATTAGTAATCATGTTATTGTTGTGTTTTGAGAGACTATTTGATGATGGGGTGGATGATGATCATCCACATTGGTATTATTGCCGGTAATGCTGTTTGCTTTTTCAACTCATTAGCCGAAGGTTCAGCGAGCCGAGAACCGCAGGTATCTGCCGGTTATTGGCGCTTGTTATTGTGTTACCTGTTAGAGGTAATGTTTTCGTCGAGTGGACATCTACATGACAGTGTTTTTGCTGTAGTCGTCGAGTGCCATCATGGTCATTACTAAGGCCCGGATAGTTATGTGTTTAAATATTTTTTATTTAATTAAATATTTTCTATTTGTTTACATATTTTTACGGTTTTTATAAATAAATACATATTCTGGCGTATTTATTCATTAGCACATATTTTCTATATTTGATGGTATGTTGTACTTCTTAGATGACTGCTGCCCACATTTTCGACCCTTTGACATTCCAGTAATTGGCTTCACTATTTCGTCAGTGCTCCATTGTCTCCATACTGTAGTAGTATTTCAAGACAGGGATTTCCTTGGTCATTAAGTACAGCAGGGGGACTGGAGTTAACAGGCTCATTAGGCCTCCTCTAGTCCTTACCTAGACGGGAAATTTTAGTTGAAATCACAGTGGTCTGCGAAGCTTGTGAATATACTGACAGTGGCGTTCTCGTTTCAACGAATACGATGCGTCCCAAAAGTGCGAAATGTGTTACTTTGAATCGTTTAGTGCGGGAGTTCGGAGACTTTTTAGAACTGATGGACCTGTTTTATTTTGCAACATTTGTGAGAAACCCATAGCGGCAGACATGCGTTCACAAGTTACACAACATGTTGCGACAGCGAAACACATGAAATGTGAATCTTTAAAGAAGTCGACACGACGTTTGCTTCCCGAAATGCAGGATGTGAGATCTGGTCCAGCAAACTGCCAGTTCTCACAAGACATTTGTCATGCATTTCTTGCAGCTGATATACCACTGAACAAACTGCAGAATCCAGTGCTACGTGGCACGTTAGAAAAGTACATCAAAATTCCTCTCCCTGACAAGTCAACACTGCGTAAGAACTAGTTACCTAAACTTTACTCTGAGGCAGTGCACAGAATTCGTAGTGAAATTGGTGACAACGCTGTGTGGATTACAATGGATGAGAAGACCGACGATACTGGCCGTTACGTAGCCAACATCATAGTTGGTGCGTTAAAATGCGATCCATCACAGTCATTTTTACTGACAGCTGTTTATCTTGAGAAAACCAACAGTTACACAATAGCTAAAGCTTTCAATGATGCTATGGTGCTTCTGTGGCCTGATGGCATCCGATATGCTAAAGTGCTTCTATTACTTACAGACGCTGCACCTTACATGGTTAAAGCATCCCAGGGGTTGAACATTCTGTACAGCAAGATGATTCATTTAACATGTTTAGCGCACGGCATGCACCGTGTTGCTGAAACAGTAAGGAGTATTTTTCCAAATGTGAACAGAGTTTTTATTTATTTAGCGTATGATGCTAACAAGACAGAAAAATAATTACAGTATATACACTATTTACAATTTTAAACACTATTCACAGCATTAGGACCATCACATCAAATTTGGACAGGAAAGTCTGTAATCCACGCAATTGCATCAGGAGTTGCTGAGTGGAGATCATCCAAGGCGCCGGGATATGAATGCAGAGGGCACTCCTGCACAATATGCTCGATAGTTTGCATTTCAGAACCACAGTCACATCGGGGGGAATCTATCCAACCCCACTGGTGTAGGGCTGCACCTGTTCGACCGGTACCACATCGGATTCTGTTGAGCCTTGACCAAACTGCCCGAGGAAGATTAAAACCAGCAAGTCTTGTGGTGGGGTCACTGATTTGAAGTAAGCCGCGAGGTGAGGAGTTTCGCCATTCATCTCTCCAGGCATTTCGGAGGTTGAACTCAGTGGACGAAAGATCAATAGCCGTTTTGCATGCTGGCTTTCGGGATTTCAATCTCTTTGTAGAGAGCCGTATGACATCCTGATGAATAGGAAGCTCAACATTTTCTTTGATCCTGTAACACAAGCGAACAAGAGCTTGCTGTCCCCTTAAATGGGGTGGAGCGATATTACAAAGTACAGGTAGCCACTGGGTAGGGGTGCAGCGTCGAGTACCAGAGATGATGCGCATTGCCTGGCGGAGTTGTATATCTACGGGTTGGCAGTGAGAGCTGTTCAACCACACGCATGCACAATATTCAGCTGGAGAATACACGACAGCCAGAGCGGTAGTCCTGAGTGTGCTGGCGTCTGCGCCCCATGATGATCCAGCTAACCTACTAAGTAGGTTATTGCGACTTTTTAGTTTTGCAGCAGTTTTTTCTGTATGTTGTTGATATGTCAGTGTCCTGTCCAATGTTATGCCTAAGTACTTTGGACATCTGTTGTACTTTAGGTATTGATTCCTAAACTTAACTCTAGGCTGGTAGTTTGCCTCTAGGTTGTTAAGGTGGAATGTGGCAACTTCAGATTTTGAAGCACTTGGCTGGAGGCGCCACTTCTTGAAGTACTCATCCATCTTCTGAAGATCTGCATTCATTAATCCTCTGCTTCATTAAAGGTGGTATTTTGGACTGTAAGATTTATATCGTCCGCATAGATGAATTTTCGGGATAGAGTTTTGGGCAGATCATGGGTGTACAAGTTGAATAGCAGAGGGGATAGAACTGATCCCTGTGGCAGACAATTATTAATAGTGTGGAACCTGCTTCTAACATTTTCAGTGAACACTTGGAATAGCCTGTTACTCAGCATATTGCCAATCAGGGTGACTATTTTAAGGCAAGGAACTGCCTTTATAAGTTTGAGGAGAAGTCCTTTCCTCCAGACAGTATCATAGGCTGCTGAGAGATCCAGGAAGACAGAAACACTTTTGAGCTTCTTCTCAAAACCAGCTTCTAGATAGGAAGACAGGGCAAGGACTTGATCGCAGCAGTCTCGTTTTGGGCGAAATCCAGCTTGTTCAACAGGAATCAGTGACTCAATTGCAGGAGCAATCCTATTCAGTAAAAGCCTTTCAAGTATTTTCTAGGTGACACTAAGTAAGGAAATAGGTCTGTAGCTTTGAGGTAGCTTAGGATCCTTCCCTGGTTTCAATATTGCAATAATTTTGGTCTTCTTGAAAGATGGAGGCAGGCGTCCTGAATGCAGAATGGAGCTGAAGAAGGTGGCAAGCCATCGCTTGGTTGCTGGGCCACATTTCTTAAGGAACTCTGGGTACACACCATCAAATCCTGCTGCTTTGCCAGTCTGAAGACCATCTAAACCCTTTTGTATCTCTTCTAAAGAAAATGGGCGTGAGTACAACGGATGTGGTTGGAGTTCTTGTTTTAACTGGTTGAATTCCAGTCGTATCTTTCTACTGAACAGAGTAATACATCCGTGAAGAAAGTGTTTATTAAAGCACTCAGTCGAGTGACTTTATTCAAACAATGTGCCCCTGATTTGCCGCTACCTCCACAACCAGTTTGCACCAGGTGGGGTACTTGGCTGGAAGCGGTGTGCTACAGGCATTATGCGGACAATTTTGAGGTTACAAAATCAGTCCTTGAAAAACTAAACAAGGATGATGCTGCATGCATCAGTGAGTCTTTAGAAGCTATGTGTGCAAATGGAGTTCAAGGTGACTTGGTGTATATTAAAGCTAACTTTGCTTTTTTATGTTCCACAAACTTGAAACTTGAGAAGAAAGACGTACCACTTTCGTCAACTCTGCAGGACATTCTTCAAATCTGTGAAAAGCTTGAGAATTCTCCCGGGGAGCCCGGAAAACAAGTTATGGGCAAATTAAGGAACGTCTTATCAAAGAATCCGGGGTACAATAAACTTGTGCAAATAAGTCGTGTCCTTAGTGGCAACGGAGATCTGGAGCCCAACGAAGAAGATTTTTCAGTGTCAGACATTGCATGTTTTAAATATGCACCAGTAACCTCGTGCGATGTGGATAGAAGCTTTTCACGATACAAGAGTGTATTAGCTACAAATAGGCAGAGCTTCCTTTTTGAAAACTTGAAACGCATTGCAATGCTAAAGCCTGGAACGAAGCTTCGACCCGTGTAGCGTTTCCTTCTATTGTACTTAGAAATTCGTAAAATCAAAACAATTTGTTCTTTCTGTGTGTATGTGTATGTTACGTTCCAATAAAGTAGTTTCATGTAGCCTATGGCTCCGAGTGGCATAAGTCGAGTGAGTTTCTTCCATATTCTTTTGTTCTAGACATTGACAGTCAGCAGGTGGAATAACTGGAAAGTTCTTTACGTATCGGTATATGTTACAACTTGGAAATTATAAAATTCTGTTTATTATTGTGTGTATATGTTTAAGTGTCTTGCACAATAAAATACTGTTGTAGTTGCTGATGGAAACCAAATAGTGAGTTTTAGTTCATCTGAGGGCTATTCTTAATGGTGTTGCTGTGTTTAACTGTCTAACTGCGCATTTGTATAGCTGTGCCGGAGGCGACATTAAATTTACTTTTCAAGTCAATGGAGCAGATTTACGCACTCAAGTTTAAGTATAAGACAATACACTCAGTGCTAAGAAAGTTTCTTAAGTGACTTTTTCTTCCATTATTTGGAATAAAAATCGAAAACAGCACTTATATGATTTTGTATCACGCATCTGCAGGAAGTATTGCAGGATTCGGAAATTGAGGCAAGATCCGGTCTGTTAAGCGGGAATATTTGTATCGTGGACGTTTCAACTATTTTTAGAGTAACTGGGGGACATAAATAAGGTACAAATTTAAGAACATATTTTGGAAACTTAATCACATATTTTCCCACTTTTAAGCACATAAATAAATACATATTTCGGAAAAGTTAAGCACATAACTATCCGGGCCCTAGTCATTACACTATAGGAGATAAAGTGTTATATAATACTGAAATAAATCATAAGCGTATTTTTTCTAAAAATATCTTTCTAAACCGAACCACTAAATAAGATGTTGAATTCATCTAAACTTAAACTTATATTTTTATTGAATGACCGACAAGATGGAGCAGCTGATATTTATTTTGCACA
This sequence comes from Meconema thalassinum, assembly GCA_946902985.2. NCBI lineage: Eukaryota > Metazoa > Arthropoda > Insecta > Orthoptera > Tettigoniidae > Meconema > Meconema thalassinum. The sequence goes on from OX336389.2 coordinate 1,149,093,674, forward strand.
TTGATTAGACCGAGCTGACACTTTTTGAGACTACGATGTTGCCAATGCCATGGAAACCCTGCAAGGCATGGACAATGCGACATAAGTCGCAGTTTTCACTGTGCAGTCGCCACCCTAATTTCACTCACGTAGTTGACTATCGGACGCAAAGAGTGATCTAATAAGCGTAGGTAGGAGGATATTTAATGATTATGTGATACCTTTAAGAGTGTATAATTTTACCAACCTTGTCCTATGTGTAATAGTTTACTATTTTTTGATAGCGCTTGGTTGTTATTTAAGCTTTGATTTTTCTTCGATAGGGATGCTTATCATCTCGTATTAACTTCAGATAGGATTAGCTAAGAAAGTAACTTGAATTTAAATGTTAGAAGTGACACCATCGTAACGTCGATTATTTTTATTGTTGCTGTAAATGTAAATAACCCTAGCCATGTGAACAAATTATGTCTTGCTTTGCTGTAGTATTCACTGCCTGTAATTATTCGTATATTAACTGATATTTATTGTATTTGCTTAGGGCGCGTTTATCGTGTCACGTTCTTAGCTTGCTTGCTGTTTCACTTTTCTGTAAGGAGTTCGAGAGGTCTCAACTTAAATTCAGTTTAGGAGTTTTATTATTTTTTGTTGCTTTTTAGACTTGCGGGATAGCCGAGATTTTCAACCCTCTGAAATAGGATAGGGGTTTGATATTTTAACAATAAATTGTTAACGAGTTTTACTTAAATCTGGAGTATTTATTTCTAGCTTTGTGTTTTTGGGTGTGTGTTTCCTCGGGCTCGTCTATGACTTTTTTCTCACTCACCTGATCGCCTTGAGCTATCAGTCTCGTGCTGGAGCTAGTCTGAGGATACACCAGATCCTCTCAGTGTGTGGGTTTGGAAGATAAGGAAGTCAGCAGGTTCATCTGCGTCAGATGATGCCCTGGCGACCTTGTCTAACGGGCACACTATATCCTATTGTTAATTAAAAATTTTAAATACGGTAATAAATTACAGTTATTTTACACTTACAAGTTTCCACTGCCTCTGGACCTCAGCCAAGGGCGTCTGGAATATACGGTATTTTAAATTGATAATAGACCAGGTGAGGAGCTCTAATGAGAGCACTAGTACTGGCAATATTCAAAAGCCACTGGAAACGCAACTATCGACTGTCCAAGAGGGCAAAACATGGTGAACGTTTTCTCAGTTTTTACAAATTTCCGGGGCAACTTATAAGGCACTATAAAATGAATTGTTAATTCTCATTTCTTCTCTTGACTCTATAACTGTCTGGAAGAAGGTAAATAACTAGCACTGCTGTCCAAACTGAATACCATTAGAATATGACCACAGGGCGTAGCTGTGCGCGTTAAATCGCTCACCACGCTCGCGAGTCGCGACAAGGAGCTACAGCAAGTCCAGAGATGGGAGGATTGAATCACGGCACAGACAGCGGCTATCCTAGGTGTGGTTTTTCTTTGGGGTTTTCCACATTCCGACTGGCTGCGTAACGCAGCGGTAACGTTATCACCTGCTGTGGCCAAGGTTGTGGGATAAAATCCCAGCGCAATCAGTTGGCATTCGAGGGCGCGCAAATGCGAGGGAGATTTACTAGCACGTTAAAGATCATCATGGGGGAAATCCGGAACCCCTGTAACACTAAAAGCCTCAGCAGTACGGGACGTAAAACCTATAACATAATCTAAATAAAAACCACTGCCTGCTTCCAGTCGACCGACCGGGTGAGGGAATGGAATGAATGAAGCCCCCACCTAGCGGCGAGGATATAAACTGTGCCGGCTGCCGAAGCCTGTCGCACTCCCCTGGGGCAATGATTAAATGAATGACAGATGAAATGAAGTGATATTGAAGAGTGTTGCTGGAATGAAATTTGTGACAGGGAAATCCGGAGTACCCGGAGAAAAACCTGCCTGCCTCCGCTTTGTCCAGCACAAATCTCACATGGAGTCACCGGGATTTGAACCATGGACCCAACGGTGAGAGGCCGGCGTGTTGCCGCCTACGCCATGGAGGCTTTATAACATAATATCATTATAGTAGGTGTTTTTGGACAGTTCCGCAGCCTCGTACGGCTTTCCTCCTACAAGATGGCGGCGTCACGATATCTCTCGAACCCATGGTCGGATTTTAACAAATGAGGTGTCGTAGGACTCGGGCTGACGCCCCCTTTCCTATGAACATTTTATCTCCACCCCAAAATAAAACCTACCCCTACTAGGGGATGAAATTGTATTTTTTTTAAGGAAATCTCGCTTTTCAAGTGCGACATGTGAGAGTTTGAATGCTAATATGAAATTAAACGTTTTTCCACACAAGAGACATGTGTACGGTGAAAAGCCACTATGATTTAACATGCTTGTTTTTTGTTTTTACGCATGCCCACTCATGGCTTTTGTAAGAGGGCGTGTGCTTTTTAAAGATAGCGGCTGTAGTGTAATTTAACCTAACCCATCCCACCAGGGGTGATCAAAAAATATTCCAAGCGGCGCTTGTCGATAGGCAAACCAATAATCAAAGAGGGGCATGTCAGACCTTGAGGCGATAGCCCCTTTTGATTGATCCCTGTTGATTTGTCCCTTTGGACTGGTCCCTGTTGACTAGCCCCTGTTTGACAGGTCCTTTTTGACGGGTCCCTATTGACGGGTCCTTGTGGACGGGTCATTGTTGACGAGTTCCTGTGGACGGGTCATTGTTGGCGAGCCCCTGTGGACGGGTCCTTGTTGACGGGTCCCTGTGGACGAGTCCCTGTGGACGGGTCCTTGTTGACGGGTCCCTGCTGACGGGTCCCTTTTGACCGGTCCCTTTGGACTGGTCCCTATGGACTAGCCCATGTATTTATTAAAATTGTGCCAAAGGGCCTAACTACATTTGTGTGTAAAGCAGTGTGTTGAACTAACGTTGTTCGCCAGTCCTTACTACTACAATCTGATAACGACATGAAAGGAAAGTGACGAAATACATGTGAACACGTGTGAGATGACCTTATTATTACCGACCCTCTTGTGAAATCTACATGTAAGCTAACAAGTCACATCCTGTTTTGGTTCGTACGTGAGAAAATGCAAGTTCATGTGTAATATAACCTAACACACAGGTGTTCACCTTGAACGTTAGCTGTGCACGTGCACAATAAGAGCTAACAAGTCACATCCTGTTTTGAGTGTGGTGGGAGGTGAAGGGGAGGAGAGGGGAAGAGTCGGTGTAAGAGAGAACACAGGTGAAGAGAGAAAGAAGTATATATTGCTCATAATGCATGTGGAGCTGAGGACGGTACACACACAGGGCTGTAGGTTCAGTACAACATGAGTGAAAAAATAAATACAAGGCGCACAGTTTCATACAACATGTAATTTATTAATCTAAGAATTAAAGGCTGAACTAAATCCCAACCATTTTGCATATACTTTATTTCCTTTTTGTTTCAACACTTTTTCCACAAGGTAATGTTTTGGAAACGCTGTCTTTTGGAGTTCTTGGAGATAAAACCTGCCTTTTATGGGTTGATGGTTGAGGTCCTCGAGTGCATAGGTGACTGGGCTGTTCAGGTTGACTTGTCGAATTTGAAATAGTTCAGTCCCCCAATTTGGTGTGTAGCCCTTGTCGAAGACAGACTTAAATTTGCTCACACGAACATGATCCCCGATGTTAAGGAGGTGACGTTTAGGGTCTGCTGTTTTTATGGGGTAAAACAGTTTATTCATTTGTGGAATATTTTTGATCACAAGTCGTGGCTTTGTCCCAATGGCTCTGTGCTTGGTGTCATTGTAACGTGACACTATCTCAGGTAACAAGTCCCACCAGCGATATGAGCCTTGAGCGGTAAACGCTTTCCACATATGTGTTTTCAATGTTCGGTTAAACCGCTTGACCACACTGGCTTTGAGATTGCTGTATGCGGTGTAATGGTGAATATCCAAAGATTTGAGAAAACTGGAGAAGTCCTTGTTGAAAAAATCATTTCCCTGGTCGGTTTGTAGCAACTGGGGTTGACGTTTGGATTGTCGAATAATATGTTTAAAGGCCTTGGTGACATGCAGGCCAGATTTGCGACTCACGGGTTGAACAAAGGCCATTTTGGAATACACATCAATCACCGTCAACAACGAGCCTCCGTGGCTCAGGCGGCAGCACGCCGGCCTCTCACCGCTGAGTCCGTGGTTCAAATCCCGGTCACTCCATGTGAGATCTGTGCTGGACAGAACGGAGGCAGACAGGTTTTTCTCCGGGTACTCCGGTTTTCCCTGTCAAAATTTCATTCCAGCAACACTCTCCACTATCATTTCATTTCATCTGTCATTCATTTAATCATTGCCCCAGAGGAGTGCGTCAGGCCTCGGCAGCCGGCACAGTTCATATCCTCGCCGCTAGATAGGGGCTTCATTCATTCTATTCCTGACCCGGTCGGAGACTGGAAGCAGGCTGTGGATTTTCATTTTTTTTTCACCGTCAACATATAGCGTACACCATTGTTAACGCTAGCATAGGGAATCATTTCCACTAAATCTGCTTGCCATGGTTCATCCACACCCTGTGAAATCACCTTAAGTCGCGGATGGTGACGTCTAGCTAGGCGATGCAACTCATGAGCAATACCCACTTTAATGGGTGAGGGCTTAAACAATCATTTTGGCATTTCGAAGTTCTCCTTCAATTTCTTGAATTTCCCAATCGTGACCGGTTTGGCCGGCTTGACGTGAAGCATGCAACAGCTGTAGTCGCTGGACGAGCTTATTGGGATTGTGCCAGTAGGTAACATCCACAAGGGGTTTAATGGTTTAAATGCCACTCCCGAAGCGGACGCTTTACCACGAGTACTTTGACTGGTGGGAAACATTTTTGCAATGATGGTTTTATATTTTTGAGATATATTGGCATTCACTTGTTGAGTGGGATCATACTGTCTTTTGTGGGCATGGGTGTCCAATAAAATTGATTTATATTTGCCAAGGGCCTCTGGCATATAACCATGGGAAGAGGGGGTCCGAGAGAATAGCAGCTTTAACAGTCCTGGTGTTAATTTATAATTGATCTTTATAATGACAGCTTTGGTACGAGCAAATTTAATCGATGAATCCCCAATTTTAAAACTATCATCCTCATAGCGTACACCATATGTGGTATCTGTGTTTACAATAAATAGATCGGTGAAATAGGGTTCCAGTGTTGATCCATAATATTTTATATTTTTTTTTCAATTGAGCTTTATTTTGAGGGCTGGCCAAGACTTGTGAAAACGGAGGCAATCCGGAAGGGCAAGGTGTTTCGACCATGGCCAAGGGTTTCTTTTTTCTTAACAACTCTCCGAGGGATGAGGTCTTTTTTTGAGGCGTAAGCTCTTGTTCCTCCTCATCCTCAACTTCGCTAACACCAGTCAAATCTTCCTGTTCCTGTTGCTCTTCCTTTTCCACAGGGTCCTCGTGTAGCGTCTGAGTGGCTTGTGAAATGGTGGGTAGCGTTTCAGATGGCTTGAAAGAGGGTTTCAACATGGCTTTTAGCGGAGGTGCTAAATGTTGTTGAATAAACAAAGCATGATCCGCACGTGATCGTTTCAATTGACGAAACTTTTGCCGAATAGTATTTTTGCTCTAATAATATGCTTTTTCAATTGACTCTCTGCTAACGCCATGGTGTCTTGACAAATTACTTGAGAGGGAATGAGACAGTGCCTTAAATAGCAATAAAATGATCAAACCCTAATCGATACCGTCCTTGGTTGAGTTCACTTTGTTTGTCAATGACCAAACAGGCATGTTGTTGAGTGTTCCAACACTTGGCACACAATCGAGTAAACATTTGAAAGGTCATATCCGGATTCACATGTTCATTATAAATGTGACGACTGTTCCTCTCGTCCTGGCAAAATAAAACAATGACATTGGCATTGTCACGAATCAACTGTTTCGACATTTTAGAATATGTTTGTCCAAGATAGAAGCAACAATATGTTTGTGACGACCCATGCTGAAATAGCTTTGAATGATGCCTTGTCGTTCAGTGGATACATCATCGAAAATCATGAGTGAATCAGGCTTTACCTCATCCGGTGAAATAACATTTTCTTGCATGGAAAATGTAAAATACCCCATATTCACATTCTGTAATCCAGACATGAATTGATCCAGAAACACGTAGAGGGGTTGGTAGAGAGATTTTGCAAAAATATAAATATTTTGAAAACACATACCATTGGGCGCTGTGATGAGCGTCAGCAAAAGATTGGTCTTTCCACAGCCGGAAGGTCCCACAGTGATCCAGCGAATGGAAGATGGAAACAGTGAACCATGCCGTTGTTCACGGGATGTGGGACAGAGATGGGAAACCATGTCCCCCAAGGGTAATGACTCTTTCTGCTTAATAATCTTCATTTCAACTAAGGCTTAGAGAGGCTAGCAAGCTGTCTATATACATCGCACCGAGCCTTGTCATAGGAAGAGTAGACTCGTACTACAGGTTGACGATGGATGTCTTTGGAAGTGCGTTGATGGCCAAAGCTATGTCTGTTCCTATACATGATCCTAAACAAGAAACAGATCCTGCTAATAAACACTATGTGGATAGGTCAGTAGTGCCACGCACAAAACAGGGAGATTATGACTAAGGAAAAGCGGTTGACCCATGTGAAACATCCTCAAGTGTCTACAGGCGTTACGACAAAAAAGTATGTGGATAAGAAGGTGCATGAGTTATATAACAAAGTGCCTCAGCTTACTGTGGATGGCTATACGGCTAATCATCACCGCATTATTCACGCGGAAGATCCACAAGAAGATGATGATGTCTGCACCAAACGCTACCTCACCTACCAAATGAAATGCCTTTATAAATTTATCCCATGTATATTTTTAGTGCATCTGACAAATGAAAGACCTGTGAATGACAGAAACCATTTACCGCTAGTTCATGACCAGCACATCACCTATGTGCTTGCTTTGGGTTTAAGCCACTATCGATTACACTATGATGGAACCATTCACATGAAATACGCGATGCCTGATGAAAACCATTTACAAAGACAGATAAACGGTCATAGGATGTTGGTCCATAACCATGATATGGTCAATGCAGGGTGACGAATTATCCTTTCATCTCATGTTGACATGGGATGGAAAGCAAACGGGAAAACCATAAACGATTTCCCACTTTATGTGGAATTGGAATATACAGCCATGAAATAACAAGCTGACGTTAGGTGTGACGTAAACTTTTTTGTGAAAGGTTGTTGGTCATCATCATCACGGTAAAACAAAGGTATGTTGCGAGAAAGACTAAAAAGACCTAAAATAAGACCCTGTCATTGGCAAAGCATGGGCTTAAGGCATTCGTGGACAAGCTCTTGCGAAAGAAAAAAAATAGTGTGTTGACCATAAGAAAAGCCCTTCGAGCAGCACAAAGGCCTGTTATTTCAAAACGTCAGCGACAGGGTTCAAAACAAGGGCGAGTGATTCCAGTCCCCAAACGAGCTGGATTTTTACCTGCATTATTTGCCGGTTTGGCTGCTCTAGGTTCACTTTTGGGCGGTGCCAGTGCGGTGGCGAAAACCATCAAAGCCGCACAGCAGGGCAATCAACAACTAAAAGAAAGTCAGCGACACAATGAAACGATGGAAGCCATTGCTATGGGGGCTAGAAATGCCAATTTAAAGCCAGCCTTTTATCAACAAGGATTTGGGATTTCACCACTTCAAAATATATAATAAAAAAATTAACCTCAGCCATAGCAAGACATGCCCTGACGCATCAACAGGTGGAAAGCTATGCTAAACAACTAACGCTTTCTCATTTTCGAGGTGTGTTTATGCGGAACCAATTACCCCTACAACCCTGGAATCAGGAATGTGCTGTTCTAAATTTGGATGATCACCGAGGACCAGGAACGCATTATGTAGCTTATGTGCCGTATGGTACTTTGACAGTTTTGGGAATTTGCCCCCGCCCATGGAACTAGTGATCTATTTTGGAAACAGGATCAAGATATATTATAATGTGAAACGTGAGCAAATGTTTAACAGCCAACAGTGTGGACGTTTGTGTTTTTTTTAATATAAGACGCATCATAAGCAAAAACGTCGACAGTATGTCGGTGGAAAGTAAGACGTTTAAAGTGCATGGTCGTGGACCTGAAGTCAGCCTAGACTTTTACCCGCCTATCGAATTGAGTGAAATACCTTATGGTTTAGGACTTGTTTCACTTGAAACGTACAATAGAATATACAACATACGTGAAAATGTGAACAACAATTTTACTATGATGATTCTGTGCTCACCCTGAACTCTGGCGGATACACGATCGATGATATTTATGTACACATTTATGTGGTGTTGATCAATGAATATGGTTTAAAGTAATTTCTCGATGGAACGCACAAGTTTGAACTTGTAGGAAATACCAACACTCATCGCTGCAGTATTTTCTTTACAATCAAAATTGACTTTAAAACACACTCCGATTGCATTGTTCCATTACTAGGATTTTAACTACGCGTGTTGGAGCCCAACAAAAACATGATCAGATCATGAAGTAAAATTCATTGAGGACCATCATGTGTCGGTGACGTGTAATATTATTAGTCAAGTGTACACCAATCAAGAACCATCGCATTCGCTTTATGACTTTATTGTGACATCGCCCAATTTCTATATTATTCGTGAAAACCCTCCAGTGGTGCTTTTTCATTCTGTGGCTGTCGATGGTATTAGTAATATAACATTAAGACTGATCAATGGAGATCAACACCTCATTCAACTAGATTCTACCACGCCAGTGACTTACAAGTTGGTGCTAAAGCCACTATGAAGTTGGTGTATAAAACAACAACACCGTGTTAGTGTTAGTTGTTTGCCACGTGAATACACGTTAACATCTCAGGACAAGCAGATTTTACAGCATTTGGGTTACCACGTCAACCCCCATGATGAATTCTATCCTAGAGGTAGCGAACCACGTCGAGGAGCAACCAGGAGTGGTAAGAATTGATCTCCATTCCTATCAAGCCTAAACACCTGGACTCAATAACAATGATGAAATTCAATTTGTTATCAAGAGCCAAGATATTTACACCCTACCGCATGAAAGTGTCATTCAGTTTGAAGGTAGGCTCACCAAAGCCGATGGTTCTACACCCACCACATCCATGTTAGCCAACCATGCTTTTGCCTTTCTATTTTCTGAGGTGCCGTATGTCATTAACGATATCGTAGTGGATAGCACTCGAAATGTGGGTATTTCCAGTGTCATGAAACTATATCCCTCTTATAGTGAGGAAGGAGGTAAAACACTTTGCATGGCGGGCTGGTGCCCTGACTCGACCAATGACTGGATGGTACACACTGATGGCACCTTTACTGGATATTTACCTCTTAAACTGATTTCAGGCTTTGCCGAAGATCACCAGCGCATTGTGGTGAATGCAAGGCAAGTGCTTTATCTGGTGAGAGACAGGAGTGATAATAATGCACTCAAGGGAGCCGACAATGCCCCCATAGATTCAAAAATTCAACTACAACGCATGCTCTGGAAAGTGCCCCATGTGACCCTTGACGATAGCAAAAAGCTGGACATACTCAAAATGGTAAAGAGAGATATGCCTCTACCCATGGAATTTAGAAGTTGGGCTCTCTATGAGTACCCGATATTGCCCACCACCAACACACACAGTTGGTCTGTAAAAACAGCCCGCTATACAGAGAGACCTCTCTATATGATCGTGGGGTTTCAAACGAATCGCAAGTATCAACAAACCAAAGATGCCACGCAATTTGATCACCTGCAATTAAGAAATGCACGTCTCTTCCTCAACGGTGCTGTGTTTCCCTATGAAGGACTGGATTTGGATTTTTCAAAAAATAAGTTTGGCCCCCTGTACGACTCGTTTTCTAAATTTAGATGGTCGTATTATTAAAAAGAGAATTGCCCCATGTTGTCACCCCAAGTGTTTAAGGCAAGGGCGCCACTGATTGTCTTTGACTGTTCCTACTTGGAAGAATCTGTCAAGCCATCCAATATTGACATTCGACTAGATTTTGAAACGCATGACAATGTTCCAGCCAATACGACGGCCTACTGTATGATCATTCATCACAAACAAGTCAACTACTATACACTGTCCAACCAGGTGACAAGTGTATAAATAACAGGTCAACCCACGTCAAGCCGCTCAGTCATGTCTTGCTTTAAAGCATCAAGAGACGTCACACCCATGAATTTAAAATCTGAGGAACAACGTTTCAAGACCTTTGCAGCGTGGCCTGTGCCTTTCATAAACCCTCAAGCCTTGGCGGCCGCTGGATTCTATTATATAAAAACAAGAGATGAAGTGAAATGTGTCTTTTGTGCCATCACCATAGATCAATGCGAAGAGAGTGATGAACCTATGCACGAACATCTGCGCTGGTCACCCACCTGCCCCTACCTGTGCAGAATGGAGGTGGGAAATATACCTTATCATTCAAGCTATCCCTCACTCGTGCCTCTGAGTGACGAAAAAACAAGTTATGATACGCGTGGTCTGGATGGTGTCAACGGTGCTTCGGTCAGCAGGTCACAGTCAAAAACGCCTAGTTTAGAGACATTGGGACATCATCGGTGTTATGGACGCCATAAACACAAGGGACTTTTTGTTGTATGAGTTGGTACCGCCCCTATCCTAGAATGATAAAAGAATGTAAAATTTGCTATGCTAATAAAATAATGTAATAAAAAATGGTTTTTGTTGTTATATATTATTTCTTATGCCCCCTGTCATATCCTAACCTTAATAGCGACTAGTCTGTGATTTTTTATTTTTTTACTAGAATGGAATGCAAATCAATGCCATGGGTACACCTTACTGGACGCTAGTCAGTCTGTGGTCAGTTGGACTTGATCCAGACAAGAGTGAACATGTTGCGTAGACTAATTGTCGACTGTCAAGGGTTTAAAATTGGAGATAACAGATTTATATTTAAAGAAGTGGCCATCATCGATTGTTCCACTTTTTGGATATCGCAAGTAACCAATTGGTGTTTAAACCACCCTACGCGTTTGATTTGTTGTGTGATTAAGACCGTAAACAAACCCAGTGGATTGAAACTCATATGCAACTAAACTGGAATCAAGAAACCATTCCGTATAAGCACCTGGACATGGTCATAAAAGCCAACTTGTCTTCTGCTCATGTGGTATTTGTGAAAGGTAGCGAAAAACGTCAATGGCTACAAGAATTTTTGGCTCCTTATTGTCAATGTATCGATTTAATGGACTTGGGCTTCCCCTCGCTGCAAACACTCATGGACCGCTGCCCCTGTAACAACATTACCCATAAAGCCCTGGCACAGGTGTGGCATCTCTTTCATTGGCTAACCACCAATGCCTGCTGGGAGTTGTTAAATAAAATTAAAACTGAAGGTTTACCTGTGGATGACACCAGTGACATTCCTACAAGCGACGTGTAAACATCAACGTGATACCATTGAGAAAGGGGATGCTACCGATAAAGCCATCGGCAAATTATTTGTGTGCAAAAAGTAACTAAACAGTTTTACTAAAGAAGAATTATTGGCTCTTCCAAAATCGGTCATTTATTACGTGACAGCAAATGCAGTGAAAGAAATCTGGCAACATGTACCAAAATCATGGACTCAAGACCCTGTGTTAAGTGAATTGCAACCATGCACGAATTATGATCACCATAAGCAAGTGGCCATGGCAAAAATACCCTCTATGCGACAGTGCACTACTAGTCAGTGGGTCAAACTGTATCACGGCCATAAAAGTCAGTGTAAAGACTTTGTTTCCTCATTCCACGGGTGTGATGTCGAGAAAAAGCCAACAACATCAACATCGTCTACAGAGGAAGAGGAAATTCGAACATTTTCTCCACCTATGGAAAAGGATATATCAAACTTGTACTGGTCATGGCGTCATTAACAAAGTCATTCAATACTTACCTTTTGAAATCCATCTTCCTGGTTATCGTTTTTGTAGTCCTGGAACGAAGCTGAAACAACGTTTGCAACGTGGTGATGTACCTATTAATCCTTTGGATCAAGCATGCAAAGAACATGACCTTTCTTATCGCCATAGGCATCCTGCATTAAGACGTGTGGCGGTTAAAGTATTGTTAAAAAAAGGTAAACAACGTTTGACATCCTGTGATGCTTCAGTGGGGGAAAGGTTGGCAGCCCTCATTGTGATTAGTGCTAAAAAGGGAATTTTTTATGATGAGTGGACATGAACATAGAAAGGATTGAGGAATTGGTATTTCTTTGTATTCTATTTTGTCAAGTCCTATTTGTTGTGAAATAAAAACAAGGTTTACCAGATCACAATGTCTTATTTTTTAAAAATGGGGATAGCCATTTCTATATTTCTTCATTTTTTCACACATGGATATTTACAATTTCCACTTTACATTTTTACACTGCCCTTGTTTAGTTTTACATTTTGTACAGTTTTTAAAGTCATTTTTAACCATAATATAAAAAAGCAAAATTTATAGTAATATATATTACTTATACTTAACTACAGTAGCCTAACATTATACATTCTACATACAGTTTTACAAATATATCACAATATAAAACACAATATAAATAATACAATATGGTGAACATTAGACTTAGGTAAAGTAATAGTCGTCAATGCGACTCTTTCCCCAAGCAAGAGTATCAAATGTGTTGGGTATAATGAATCGTTTGTTGTCTTCATTACTTAAAGCAACTTTGTTCAGCAAATTAGTATGTAGCTGATGTTTTTTGCTTCTAAATACACATATTTTCTTATATAATATAGGTGGGTTACTGACTATACAGTTCTTATAATCACTTATGTCTAACTCTTTACTAAAAACATTCTTTTTTACTCCTTTTATTTTTTTATTACTTTATCTTCAATCGTTATATAGCTGTATGATTTAGATTTTGTGCCTACAAAGGTGTCTATAACAACACCGGCACATTCATCGTAAATTTCCCAAGAACCTTTTTGTTAACTAGAGGTAAATGGTAAATATTATCCTCGGGATAGTCACTTGTATCAAACCTATTTAGCTCAGTTTTGATATCCTCATAAAAATCATCAGTTTAAAACTCATAAATAAAAGAATCAGTGTCTGTGTACAGTAATTTAGCATTATCATGATAGATTTTCTTTACATAAACATAGTGAAATTCATACATAAGTGTTTTTGACAATTCCAGAATGGTGTAACCCACATATATGGGTTTGTTGTAAGTTACTTTAATACGATTCATTTGTATTACAACTAAATCCTCATGAATAATTGAACAGCTATGAAAGTTAGGCTTGCTTATTAAGTTGCTCGCACCATACCTTTTACCATCATTCTCCCACTTTGTTATCAGCTTTACATCAACTCGCTTATCAACATTCTGCATAGTCTTTCCAAAAACACTATTATTCATGGGTTTATAAAAATCTTTTTCATACGCGTTTGTTGACTGTGTTCTTAAATTATTGTTTAGATCAATATATGGTTTGAGCCATGCTGACTGATGAAATTGTAATACGCGATGAATTTTAGTTAATTTCAATCCATGCTGTAGACACTGTTTCAAGTTTTGATAATGTATTACATATTTACATTTATCATTTACATTAGCAATTAACATTTTTGTTCGTGATGTGATGTATGGAGATTTCATATTCTCAGGACAAAATGGTAAATCATTATGATCATCATGTAACTCTTTAGAGTACTCAAGATTTACCTCTAAAATATATCCTTTTTCATCGTTATCATTAAGAGTGTTAACATGTAAGACATCAATTTCAGGTTGTGTCAGCCAGCGAAAATCTTTTAGTGGTAGATATTGACTCATAGCCCAACCATATTGGTTATTTGCATCGAGGTAGACAATATACTTTGACTCTTCACAAGGGTTGTAGCTAGGCATGTATTTATTATTTGCTTTAGATTATCGTCCACTACATTGGCTTAATCCACCTCGAATTGAAGATTTTATAAAATTAATCATGTCTATATCAGTCATCAATTCTAAATTTACTTTCGTCTTTTTCAACATTGAACTAAAACGTAACCCAGGAGCAGTAAAATACTGACAAGGATCAAGGTCGTATGTTTTCATACAAACATTCCGGAAATTTTCAAAAACATCCGCTAATAACAACACACCTGTCTTCAAATATATGTCTGAAAATTCACCTAAAGTTTGAATGTCAAACTGTGTCCATACAGGTTGTGCATGTAAATATTCCTGATCACTGATATGACTTGTGTTTAAGGAACTGTAAAATGCATCTTTTGGTGGCAAAGGACACTCTTCAAGACGTTCCACACAGTTAATATATTCATAAGGGAATATACCCTTTTGATGAATCAAATTAAAATCATCTTCTTTAGGAAATACACGTTGAATTTCACAAAACTGAACTGATTTTAAATTACTAGCAAGTTTATCGAGACTACTTGGCATAAAGCGGAATGAATCTAAAAATCGTAGTTTGATAGTTTTTTATTTTCAGTTTTGACGTATTTTGTAAACGATATGTATTGCTCCTTATTATTTGGAATCACATCGATTTTTACATCTAAAGCTCCAAATTCTTTAACGATAAAGTTGTTATCGTATTTGCTACCGTTATGTAGAATGACTGGAATGAATTTAGTTACTCTATACTTGAAATTACATTCTTGGTGAGCAGCACCACGATATTTTCCTGTTAAATGATCATGATCGCGAACCCTATCTTTATATAAACATTCACCACATGTATAACAATTAGTTTCTGTTTCAAAACACATTTGCTGTGATGATGTTAGTGACTCCATTGGAATAATATTATTTAAAATAGAGGATATACGGATTGCACCCTTTTCAAGTCTTTCCACAAAATCTTTAGGTGCATCAGGTCCTCTATAGAGCTCAAACTTATTTAAAGAGTCATAGTAACTACATTTAATATAATATGCAAAGCTAAAAGGTTCATGAATGTGAGTGGTGTTGGTAAAAGGTTTGGATGGATTCGATGAGCATGTATTAAAAGGCTTTAACAAAGCTTCAAAGTCAGCATATATATTAAATAGTACTCGAAGCTGCTTTTCAAAGTCCTTAAATTTTAGAATGTTGTTTACAGGAGTAGGTAATACTGTGCACATATGATTACAACCCCATTTGTGATGTTGAGTTAGTTGATCCTCTTTTCTAAAATATAACAAACAGCCATCACACAACCACTTTTTCCCATCACGTTTTGTTATCTGACTGCCGACATGCCTACTAAAATGTTTTATCCAACAATAGTGGGCATTTTCACCTTTAGTTATGTATAACAAATTAACATGAGCATCCTTTTTTCCTGCGTATAATATAGAGGACCTACTATACTCTTGTTTTCAATTCCATAAACATTAATACTTACATTGTTCTGATTTTCAAAACATTTAATATCTTTTATCTCCATAGGAAATTTCATTTCTTGTAAATCCAACACTGAGGAATAGTGAGGATAAGATTATGTTCTATTCTCATTCATCACTGTTGGATGGAGAGCTGAGGTTACAGCCCACGCAAAACATGCATGGTCACTATTCATAACGTTTACACAAGCATTCTTACGTTTGATCCATATTGGCAAATCAATGTATGATAATGCTCGAAGGGGGTTATATTTATTCATGTTGGTTTCTAAATAAAGTACTTCAAACAACGCCTGGCCTGACTCCCTTTCCTGGAACTCTTCACTCTTCACAATGATAACACTTGAAATATCTTGGTATATATCACTGATATTAGTTGATTTGTTAACAATTATGTTTCTTGTATTAAAGGATTTAATATCAGTAGTTTCACCTTCACTCCCAGTTTTTACATAGAGCCTAAAGCGTTCAAAATTCATTTTAATTGTTTTATGCTCTAATAATATATTATCTACCAAGCCATTACACTAGGTTGAACATTTTTTTAAATGATTCAATACTTTGAGTTTTTTTCTTTACTATAAAGTATAAAACTAGCAATTCGACTTTTAAATGCACTACCAATTTGTTGAATATTTCCAGAATTCTTTTCATGAAAAGCATTATTTTTATGATTAATAATGCGCAAATGTCCCTGCATCATTGGAAAAGGTATATCAATATTGCATACATCACAATGTGTTATTAAAGGTTCACAATTCTTCATTCTTTTCGCTGAATAACTATTTTTACAATCTTTAGAACGTTTACCCTTTTGAACATTTATTTCTGAACAGTCACCTCCTACTTCATTACATTCATTTAATGGTTCTGTGCTAGTTGATGGTTTTACAGTTTTGTTTTTAATTCCAGTTGTTCACCATGCACTTCAACCATGTGGGATTGATATAGCTTTTCAGTAGGAAAACCAAGTTCACAAACTAAACATGAGAGTGGTGCTGAACTGACATGTTTAAACGAACATGCTGTGTAAGATTATCCTGTCTGTTAAATGTTGTAGTACAATGACTGCACGCAAACATTTTAAGATTATGTTTTGTACTTGCATGACGTTGAAGGTTGTCAGGTCTTGTAAACTGTTTATTGCATTTTCCACACTTGAACATAATGATCACTTTCCAAATTACCTATAAAAGAAAGAAATCATCAATGTTAATAAAATATAAAACAAAGTAAAATATAAATAATTTAATTATTATACATAAATTACAGTCAATAGTTGTAGCAGGGTATTTAATTTAATCGTTTGTGAACTCATACCAAGTCTAATTTCAAGTTGTTCCAACTTTCTGACTACCAAAATATATCACTGTCACTAACACCTAGCAGTGAACAATGGAACTTAATTAAGCGTTAATCAAATCCAACCTACAAATTTAGCTTCACACCATGATCAAGTAGCTCCAACTTTGGCTACCAAATACCATTGTCACTGACACCTAGCAGTTAACTTTTGAACTTAATAGAGCATTAATCACATCTAACCTACAAATTTAGCTTTACACAGAATTGTCAAGTAGTTCCAACTTTGACTATCAAATATATTATTGTCACTGACACCTAGCAGTGAACGTTCAGACTTAATAGAGCGTTTAACACACATTTCACTTAATCTCTTGTTTTTTAAATAATAGAAACCAGCGGCCACCAGTTAGGTGAGCTAAGTGTGACGACATAGCCAGTCTTAAAGCATGTCTAAACTTGTACAACATGTCACGTGACAAGGTTGAGTTAGGTAAAGTTAGGTTATGTTAGGTGAACTGAGCTTAAGTCTTTAAATATACCCCTCTTAAGTGTTCAAAGCTGTTAAGATTTAGGTTGGATGGAGTTAGGTTAGATGAAGTTAGGTTAGATGGGGTTAGGTTAGGTTATAATATGTTACATTAGGTTAGGTGAGCTAAGTGTAACGGCATAGCCAGTCTTAAAGCAGGTCTAAACTTGTAGAACATGTCACGTGACAAGGTTCAGTTAGGTAAAGTTGGGTTATGTTATGTGAGTTGAGGTTAAGTCTTTAAATATTCCCTATGTCACTGACACCTAGTAGTGAACGTTGGAACTTGATAAAGCGTTAATCAAATCTAACCTACAAATTGAGCTTCACATAATTGTCGAGTAGTTCCAACATTGGTTAACAAATATCATTGTCACTGACACCTAGCAGTGAACGTTGAAACTTAATGGAGTGGTGATCAAATCTAACCTATAAATTTAGCTTCACACATCATAGTCAAGTAGTTCCAACTTTGACTATCAGATAAACCATTGTCACTACATCTAGCGGTGAACATTGGAAAATATCGCTCTAGCTGTTTAAAAGTTATTAAAGGGGGTACTTACCTTTAATATTTATCAACTGCTGAACTAGGTACAGGGACAGGTACGCCAATTATCTGTAAACAAATAAATAAATCAATAAATACATTCCAATCAATAACTTCAACAACAATTAGTAATAAAAACTACAATCCATTAATAATATGTACTTACCTTGCAAAATAATTTAATGATTTTCCACCGAAAGGCTTTTGCAAATGTTTAGCAGTAATAGAGCAATGTGCACTTGTAGCAAGTAATAAAGACAGACAGTAGGGAAATATATGACACCTCTCTTATATAGGCTTACATCACTCGTGTCAGCAGTTCTTTTGCAGATCATTGCGATTCCTTTCCCCGTGCACCTGCCAGTCCAAAGTGCATTAGGAACACCTGTGCGGTATCAGATTACTGCTGACTTTGGATGATCATCATCCATAGTCTTAATGAACACCGGCGGTTTTAAATTACTGCAGCATTAGTCATAGCAACAGAACTGTGCGCTCTCTGCCATGTCAGCAATATGACACCGGAAATAGCAAATTAGCTTACTGCACGTACAGTCTCCTGAGTTTTTTATCATCTTAAGAACATGCATTATCCTCTTTTAACTACAAATGACACACCCATCCACCAAGTTAGCCCCTTGGCCTATCCTCAAGTTTCATGCACCCCATATACTAGGCTGTGTTCATTAACCCTAGCACTAGAACATATTCATCCACCAAGTTTTGCACCTAGCCTCTTGGCATGTCCTCGATCCACCAAGTTTTACATTTATACGAACCAAAACAGGATGTGACTTGTTAGCTTACATGTGGTTTTCACAAGGGGGTCGGTAATAATAATGTCATCTCACACGTGATCACATGCATTTCGTCACTTTCCTTTCATATCGTTATCAAATTGTAGTAGTAAGGACTGGCGAACAACGTTAGTTCAACTCACTGCTTTACACACAAATGTAGTTAGGCCCTTTGGCACAATTTGAATAAATACTTGGGCTAGTCCATAGGGACCAGTCAAAAGGGACCGGTCAAAAGGGACCCATCAGCAGGGACCCGTCAACAAGGACCCGTACACAGGGACTCGTCCACAGGGACCCGTCAAAAAGGACCCGTCCACAGGGGCTCGCCAACAATGACCCGTCCACAGGGACTCGTCAACAATGACCCGTCCACAAGGACCCGTCAATAGGGACCCGTCAAAAAGGACCTGTCAAACAGGGGCTAGTCAACAGGGACCAGTCCAAAGGGACAAATCAACAGGGATCAATCAAAAGGGGCTATCGCCTCAAGGTCTGACATGCCCCTCTTTGATTATTGGTTTGCCTATCGATAAGCGCCGCTTGTAATACTTTTTGATCACCCCTGGTGGGATGGGTTAGGTTAGGTTACACTACAGCCGCCATCTTTAAAAAGCACGCCCTCCTACAAAAGCCATGAGTGGGCATGCGTAAAAACAAAAAACAAGCATGTTAAATCATAGTGGCTTTCCACCGTACACATGTCTCTTGTGTGGAAAAACGTTTAATTTCATATTAGCATTCAAACTCTCACATGTCGCACTTAAAAAGCGAGATTTCCAAAAAAAAAAAAAAAAAAAATGTCATCCCCTAGTACGGGGTAGGTTATATTTTGAGGTGGAAATAAAATTTTCATAGGAAAGGGGGCGTCAGCCCGAGTCTTACGACACCTCATTTGTTAAAATCCGACCATGCGTTCGAGAGATATCGTGCCGCCGCCATCTTGTAGGAGGAAAGCCATAGGAGGCTGCGGAACTGTCCAAAAACACCTACTCATTATTATTAATACACTATTATATTTTCCACACTCTTTTCAGGGATATGTTGGGGTAGTAACTTTCTTCAAGTCTAGGGGGAACTACTGTACAGTACCCACAATGCCAATATCTAGATGTTTAAACACTACCACAGCCATCCCCGGGGGATAAAAGGGGATCAGACCAATTCAACACACACCCAAGTAGGCCTTCACGCCGCTGGTAACCAAACATGTCCCAACACTCTAATACGGATGAAAAATACAACAAAAGAAAATGGTCTCACCAAGGTGGACCGGGTTCGATTCCTGGTCGATGCATGTCAGATTTTCGAAGTGAAATGCTATGTCCTGTGGTTCGGATTCCACGTACAAAGGAGGGCCCGTGGCTCATGATCGCGAGATAAACAGTCACGTTAGACCAAAAGCTTCCAAATTCCAAAAGAAAATGGAATATGAATAGGCAATGGCATACCTGTATCCTATTTTCCATTTACCATCAAATTTCAAATAATGATGCAGATGGTACATATTCGAAAATTAACACATTCATAATTGGGCTAAAAGTTTCAAGTTAACTTACAGCTGAATGTATATTAGAGCGTTCATCATCATAGAAGTACCGTATTAGCCTATCTTGGTATTGGAATAAATGAAATGAACTCCGAAAATTGTTGCTTGTCTTACTGTATAATTTAAAACACGTGGTTGCGCCAGCAGATCTAACCCTACCTATGGTTTGTCATTTGTAAAGCTCGGCACAATAGCCGGTAAGTAACTTAAAATAGGCAGGCAAATAGGCACTATAAAAGTTCAAAATGTAATGATAAGCATTGAAGCAGGCACAACTATTGTATTCATATAACATTTTAAAACCCATTTCAGAGCAACATAGAAATATCAATCAGGCATTCCCATTCATTAAATTCCACTATTATTTAAATGACGTGTAAATTAACAACCTTGTTTTATTTACTCGGAGCAAATGCAATAAAATAATGTCTACTGCAAATAAAATACAATGCTATTTCATTAACAAAAATCTATAGCCTACATTTGAGAAACAAACTGCAGCTTACATTCAATTACCTTGAATTGTGGATAACTTCATTCTAATGTAATACCCTCTCAATGCATCAAAATGATTTTATCCTCTTAGTAAAACGTTTCGGCTTCAACCACGGACTCTGCGAGGGATAATTCCTCTTCTGCCCCAAGGGCAGTGTCTTGCAGCTGGACACACATTGTCATCAGATACAACTGGCGATGGTGACAGGCCAATCACCCAGGCAACCGCTAACTTGGGTCTAATGAAGGAAAGGTCAGGGAAGGGAGTAGAAAGGAAGTCGGCCGTGGAACTGTTGAAAGAAAACAATCCGGCATTTACCTATGGGTGAAAATGATAAACCACGGAAAACCATTTTCAGGACTGTCGATACCAGTGAGGCACGAGGTATTACGTCAGCGCTCCCGGCCGCCGCGATCGGTCTTAGTAAAACGTTCAAATACATATTAAAATATTAAGTTACCTGTTTAGAACAGAATTGGCATAAAGTTGCTTTCTGTTGTGAAAGCTGGACCATTTATCCACTTTCTGTGTAGTGAACTAAAAAAACTTGCTGATTTCGGCATGGCAGATTTTTGTACTGTAGCATACTTGACACTCCAGCAGTTAGAAACAAACTGAAAATGAAAATCCACAGCCTGTATCCAGTCGACAGACCGGGTCAGGAATGGAATGAATGAAGCCCCCATCTAGTGATGAGAATATGAACTGTGCCGGCTGCCGAAGCCTGTCGCACTCCTCTGAGGCAATGATTAAATGAATGACAAATGAAATGATAGTGGAGAGTGTTGCTGGAATGACATTTTTGACAGGGAAAATCGGAGTACCCGGAGAAAAACCTGTCTGCCTCCATTTTGTCCAGCACAGATCTCACATGGAGTGACCGGGATTTGAACCACGGACCCAGCGGAGAGAGGCCAACGTGCTGCCGCTTAAGCCACGGAGGCTTCTAGAAACAAACTTACATGAACAATAATTAAAAAATGACTTTAAACCATCTGTTTTGTTTTACATGGTTGGAGAGGACATGTACTGTACGTATTTTTGTTTTTTTAATTGTGTGAAAGAATGGCGGTATTACAAGCTTCCTCAAAGACATTGTGAACAAAGGTTCGTGACTCAGAGCGCCAAATATTATTCTTAATTCATAGGTTAACCCACATTACTGGGTGAGTTCGCGGTAGTCGTTACGGCGTGGTTGCTGGTAGTCGCTCACATCCGGGAGGCGAGGAAGTTCGAATCCCTGCGCCGGCAACCTTGAAGATGGTCTTCTGTGGTTTCCCATCCTCTTTCCAGGCAAATGTCGGTCTTGGTCCCTAACTATAGTCCACAGCCCGTACCTTCCAATTCCTCGTCCTTAAATTCACACTTTTCTCCCCAGACAACTCTTTACACGCGACGGTACTTGTAGCTCACCCTATGGGTGTCCGCTTAGAAGCAGCTACAAACTCTGGCGAGCCGAACATGTCCTCGGACACTCCCGGATCTAAAAGCCATACGCTAAAAATAAAAAATAGAAAACCAATATTAATAAATTATATTAATAAATAACCACCAAAAAACAAAATTAATGAAATCAAGGTAGACGAAAATCTGGATAAAAGTTCTAATTATAAACAGAAGCCATGTGTGTTTGAGTCTTCAGTCTTTTGACTGGTTTGATGCAGCCTGCCATGCTTCCCTGTCCTGAGCTAATCGTTTCATCTCTACTGTAGCTACCACACCCTACATTTGAGGCAATCTGTTTAACATATTCCAATGTTCGTATACCCCTACAGTTCTTATCCTCGAACCTTCCTTCCATAATTAGGTTTGCTCTCCATTAGCTTAACAAATTCCAAACTTGGTCTACCCCTACAGTTCTTACCCTCGACCCTTCATTCCATAACTAAGTTTGATATTCCTGGGTGTCTTAGAATGTATCCTATCAACCTATCTCTTCTCTTCATTAGCAGTCGCCACAAACGTCTCTCCTCCCCCAAACGTCTTAATACCTCTTCATTTGTAACCCTATCTACCCATCTGATCTACATCATTCTCCTATAACACCACCATTCAAACGCTTCAAGTCTTCTCTTTTCTGCTTCTCCAAAAGTCCAAGTTTCACTTCCATAGAGTGCCACGCTCCGGACAAAGGCTTTCAAATAGACCATAATAGGCCCTTAAGCTACGGGAAGGCACACACTATGAAAATAGGCAATTATAGGTGCAATAATATCAGTAGGGTATATGTTACTCCAGTAAGCATGAACCATATTTACATAACGCAAAGCCTAAGTTTCTAAACAAAGGAACAAAAAAGGCAAATAGGCAAATACTGAGCTTTAGTCACGTTGTTTGTTGTTTGAGTCTTCAGTATTTTGACTGGTTTGATGCAGCACACTATGGCTCCTGTCTGAGCTAATTGTCTCAACTCTACATAGCTACCACACATTATAGTCTACCCTGTATTTCGAAAGAAAGAATCTAAAGGATTTGCCAGGACCGACATAAAATGGCTACCAGCGTGTATAAAAATGGCGGGCGCGTGCTCATTTATTCTGATGACGACTATGATGATGATTTGAATTTGAATTTGAATTTATTGTTTCTCTTATACAGGCCACTGAGGCTACAAAGCCTCTTTATGCAGCTCTCTTCATTCAGAGGGCGGTTAAATACAATATAATAAATGAAGAAAGAAAAAACTTAACCTATACATTCAGTTGACAATAGAAGTTCTTGTTATTACATCCGTTCACCTTGAACATGATAATTGTATAGCTGATAGATTACAATGAAGGGAGTGTTTTATCGCTCTGATAGGAAGTCCTGAATACTGGTGCAATTTATATTTATTCCAGAGAATACTAGCTGAAATACGGAATGAACCTTTGCATTTTTCGGTTCTGTGATGAGGTATCTGGAGCATTTGTGCAGTGTGTCTATTCGCACGGTTATGCACTGATTGCATGGGAGTTAGTGTGCAGTAAATATAAGACGGAATTTTGAATTTTAGAATTTTTATCACAGTCAGAGCCATGGCATACTGTCTTCGTTCCTTTAACTTTAGCCATCCAATCTGGACGTAAAATGGAGTTATATGAGACTCTCTTGGTACATTGAGAACAAACCGCAAGCAAGCATTTTGCATTCTTTGCAATTTTGTATTGAGGACCTCTCCCATATCATGGTAAATTATAGATCCATAGTCAAATATTGGTAATATCAAACTCTGTATCAGTATCTTTCGTACATTTTGAGGCAAATAGAAGCAAGTTCGCCTAATTTGATATAATGACGATGCAACCCTTTTCAGAATCATTTTTGTGTGATCCTGCCACGATAATCGAGAGTCGAAAATAACTCCCAGATTTCTTACTGCTGACTGGTACGGAACTGTTTGGGATGCAAGCTGTAAAGGTGGTACTGGGTCAGGTAGGGAACTGAGTAATTTGGTATAGCCGATGATGATCGGTTGCGTTTTTTTGAAGTTAAGTATTAGATTATGATCGAGTGCGTACTGAGATAGGCTTTGAATGTCACTGTTAATTAGAGCTACCTTCAAATGAATGGATTTCAGATCCGTGTGTAGATATAGCTGAAGGTCATCTGCGTACATATGATGTTGACAGAATTTAAGGACAGATGGAAGGTCATTTATATACACGGAGAACAGGAGTGGACCAAGGACCGAACCCTGCGGCACACCTGTTGTTACTTCACACCATTCTGAAACATTGTCATCTGCTAGGACTACTCTCTGACATCTGCCTGTTAGGTAAGACCTAAACCAGTTCGTTACTGACTTTGAAAGGCCTAGATTTCTTAATTTAACTAGTAGGATCTCATGGTGAACTCTGTCAAAGGCTTTGCTGAAATCGAATAGAGATAATGTAGTTATTTCCTTCCGGTCCATTGCTAGACGAATGTCGTCTGTGACTTTGATAAGGGCTGTCAGAGTACTATGTTTTGATTTATATCCAGATTGGTTCGGGTTTAGGATATTGTTGGAATTTATATATTCATAAAACTGATCAAAAACAATCCGTTCTAACGCTTTCCCAATTGCACACAATATACTTATTGGTCTAAAGTCACTACAGTTTAAGGCGTTCGTGAATTTTGGTATTGCTTTGATGTTGGCTTTTTTCCATTGTGTCGGATAAATACCCATTTGCAGGCTATAGTTAAATATATGCAATAAAACTGGCATGAGGAGGTCCATATTCCTTTTCAATAGCGTAATAGATATATGATCTGGTCCTATGGCTTTTGAAGTTATCCTAAATATGGCTAAATGAATGTCCTCGGGATATATATAGCCAAAATGAAATTCTTCCCGTCGGTCAGTAAATTTTTCCCTGTAGTTAGCAACAGTTGACAAAACTCTATTGCTGTCTACAACGGTTGATACGTTTAAATAATGCTTATTAAGCTCATCAGCGCTCATTGTTGGGTTATTGCTTTTGTGTCTGGACTTTCCAACACCGAGAGTTTTTATAGCTCTCCACAAAGCCGAAGAGTTTTTAGCTGAATTAATTAGCGAATAAGTGTAACGTATCTTTGTATTACGAATAACTTGCTGGGTTCTGTTGCGTAAGCTTTTGTATTCTACAATGTCCTCGGGTTTCTGTGTTCTGTTGCACTTCTTCCTGGCTCTATTTCGAGATCTTATTAGATCTTTTATTTCTGTGTTGATCCAGGCAGCTGGTGCGTGCCTCACGTTAGCTGAGCGCACTGGGGCATGGCGATCATATAAATCAATCAAAAATGTGTTGAATGTTTCGACCTTCTCATCTATAGTTTGCTGCTCGAGAACAGTGTGCCATGGAACTGAGATGGCATCAGCCTTAAACCTTTCATAATTAAACCTGCTGAAGTCTCGAAAAGTTCGAATACTGGGCTTATATTTTGGAGTTGACAGGGTATATACTGCGTATAAGAGATCATGTGCTGAGAAGCCAGAAGCAGCTGTTTGGCCAAACTCAATCACGTGCTCATTGCAGTTGGATGCTATTAGATCCAGAGTAGAAGAGGAGGTTGCAGTGTGATGTGTATCTTGATACGGGAGCCACGACAGATTGCAAGTATTTAGAGTTTCTACTATGTTTTTCGTTTCAAATGTAGCCGACCCAAAATGGGCATTGAAATCACCGGCTAATATTACATATTTATAACTAAAAATGTGTGAAAGCATGTCATTTAATAGTAGTTCCATAAAACCGACTTTGGGTGCTCTATAAACACAAATAAATAATACTTTAGTATCTTTCAGGCAAATCTCTACGAATAGGTACTCAGGTCTGAAATTCTCATTATTTGGGGATTTGCAGATAACCCGGCACTTAATGTGCTGTCGAACATACACTGCTACTCCACCCCCTTCTCTACGTTGTCGGTCATTGCGGTAGATATTATATCCTGGCAAGGTTACAGATGAATCAGTAATGGACTTATTGAACCATGTTTCACTAACAGCGATTACATCAATACCGGAGTTAACAAATGTATATTCAAATTCTGCGAAATGTTCTAGCATTTTAAGTGACTGCGTGTTCAGGTGAGTTACTTTAAAATCATTGGGTAATCTATCAGCTATATCACAAAGATAGGCATGCGTATCATACTCATTGGTACTAATATCCATGCAAAAGATAATTGAAAGTTATTGTAAAATTGTTAAACAAGAAATATCAAAAATTACAAAATCTAAAACTTAAGCTATTTTCTAAATATTAATCAATAATATCGGCTTGTATTTTGGCTAGACACTGTAGTTAAAGTTCCACCAGTAACAATATTACATGTTTGTGCTTACACTTGTAACTTTGATCAGTTGAGCCCCCTCACACTGGCACGTATGAGGGTCCTTTACGTACGAGGAGCGGGAAACTTTTTCTTCAAAAAGTCCAATTCTCGGAGTGTTTTCACACGATGCCTCGTGTCATCAATGCGGATCAGAACAACGCCATCTGCAGTCCATACACCGTGAAGGAATGGAAGGTGTCGAACCCTTGCCACGTGACTGAAGATCGTGTATTTACTGGTGTCAGTTCGCTTATTTATTTATTTATTTATTTTATGTCTTCGGTAGTGGCGAAGTTAGGGCTCAAGGCTCTCTCTTACACTTAACCACGAAATATGGTACCAGTACATAGCTTATGACAATTTCGAAAATACAAAAAACATTATGATGATAATAAATTAATTATGCTAATACTAATATTAGTAAAAAAGGCACATGAATAATGATAGTAATAAATATAACAATACAAATAATAATAATAATCACAATGTCACAGACCTTACTATAATATCCTAGATATAATCCTAGCTCAGTCATACGTCCTATCATCCATCACCATTCACACGGGGCAATCAGCAGTATTCAACAGGTAATCTCGGCATGCGGCCTTAAATTTATTTATTGTTGTGGAATTTCTGATATCGGGAGGAGTTGAATTCCATAGTCGAGACCCAGCTACAACAAAAGAGCGGTTAAACATGGATGAGTGGTTGATGGGGATGGCGAGGGAAGAGCCAGATCGAGTGCTTCGATTATGATATGAGGACAAGTAACTAAATTTTGATGACATGTACGTGGGGGTGTTTTCATGCACAAATCGATAGATGGATGTCAACAAGTGAAATTTACGGCGTTCATCAGGTTTAAGCCATGAAAGAGCACGGTAGCTTGGGGTTATGTGGGCATCGTATCTTAGATTGAAAGCGAACCGAAGACAAGAGTTCAATGCTTGTTGGAGTTTCATTGTTTGTCCATGAGTCGCGTCAACGAGAACGATGTCACAGTAGTCTAGAATTGGTAGTATTAGTGTCTGGATGAGTTTAATCTTAATGTCTAGTGGTAAAATATTCTTATTGCGCACGAGTGGGTGAAGGGATGCGTATATCTTCTTACGTGTATTTCTTATATGTGGTGACCAGTCAAGAGTTTCAGTTAAGGTTAACCCAAGGTTCCTTACTTCTTTACTAAAGGGGATGGTGATTGAATTCAGTGTTACTGGAGGCACAACGTAGTTGTATTTTAATGAGTTTAGTAACTTATGAGAGCCGATGATGATAGTTTGGGTTTTCTTAGGATTGAGCAGGAGAGAGTTGTCATCGGCGTATACACTAAGTTGATGGATATCAGTGTTTATATCCCTTATTGCATTTGATATATTGTTGATACTAGTGTGGCAATATATTTGGAGATCATCTGCATAAAGATGATATTTATTATAGTTAATTGTGGAGGAGATATCGTTGATATAGAGCACGAAAAGTAGGGGACCAAAGACCGAACCTTGGGGGGTTCCTGCCATTTTCTGACGCCACTGTGAGGTGGTGTCCTGTACAATCACACGCTGATTTCGACCCGTTAGGTAAGCAGAGAAAAAATTTATGGCTTCAGAGCCAAGAAGGGATTTTAGCTTCTTCAATAGGGTCGGTATATCTATGGTGTCAAATGCTCTGCTGAAATCGAGGAGTGTGAGTATTGTTACTTGTCTTTGGTCCATTGCTTGTCTGATGTCATCAGTCACCTTAAGTAAGGCAGTAGCTGTGCTGTGGCCCTTCTTGAAACCAGACTGGAGTGGATCAAGTAGAGAGTGAGTGTTCAAATATTCCAGTATTTGAGTTTGTACTAACCGTTCCAGTACTTTGGAGAGAGCAGGGAGAATAGATACAGGGCGGTAGTCGGACGGTAACAGTGGGCAAGGTATCTTAGGAAGAGGGATCACGTTGGCGTATTTCCAGATAGAAGGCAGTGTGCCATTGTTTAAACAGTAATTAAAAATGTGTGTGAGAATGGGGAGAACAGCACCAATAATGTAATGTATAAATTTTATAGGTATATCATCAATCCCGCTCGCCTGGGATCTAATGGAATACAACACTCTCTTAACTTCATTAGTGCTTAAGTTACGAAATGAAAAGCTGGGTCGATCTGTTGGTGGAAATGATGGGCCGTGACTGGCAGCGTTATTTGGGCTGGATTTCATATCTGCATCCGTGAAATATGCATTTAGCTCGTCTAGTGGAATGTCAGGTATAGGGAGTTGCTCCTGGTTTTTTCCTATGCCCAAAGCACCGAGTTGTTTCCACGCTCTAGCCGTGTTTAGTCGGCAGGTTGTATCACGAACATACTTAAATTTAAGATTACGTAAAGTTTGCTTAATTTGGTTTCGAAGTACTCGGTACTTTTCAAAATCATTTGGCAGACCAGAACGTTTGTATTGTCTGAAAAGATTATCTCTACGGGACATCATTTTCTTGACTTCCGGAGTTAACCACGGCTTAGGTTTACGAGAAATCCTTATCTTTCTCCTGGGCGCATGTTTGTTGTATAGTGCATGTATTAATAGATTAAACTTGTTTACTTTTTCGTCAATGTCGTCCAGTCTCAATATGTCGTTCCATGGAAGACTGTAGGCATCATATTTCAGTTGTACCGGGTCTATGTCCTTTATATTTCTGCATGTAACATATTTAGTCTTGTACTTTGGAACGCGGAGCGAATACGCTAAGTATATTAAGTCATGGGTGGATATAGCCGGCACTGGTATTTGACCATGAGTCACTACTTTCTGTGGGTTATTTGTTATGATGAGATCAATTAGTGTATGTGAAGTGTAGCTTACTGTGCTTACGAAGTTAGTTGGCTCGAGAGGAAGTATGGTCATGTCACAGGAGGAAAATAGATCTTCAAGTTTCTTTGCTTTGTATGTTTTGGTTAGTAAGTTAGTGTTAAAATCTCCTAAAATAATGACATGTTCGTAAGATGGCAGCAAATTAAGCAGACTAGTTTCAAACTCGGAAATGTATGATACAGTAGGTGGGCGATAGACAATACCTATCAATACTTTCAGCTCACTCAGTGTTACCTCAACAAACATGAACTTCGTCCACAGTATCTCAACGGACGATGATGAACAAATAACCCTGCTTTTCAGATCATCTCTGCAATAAAGGGCAACACCGCCTCCCATCCTATCGGCTCGATCATGGCGAAGGAGATTATATCCTTCAAGCTGAACCACACAATTCGGAAGTGATTCAGACAACCAACTCTCAGATATTCCTATTACATGAACATTGTTTTCACAGAATATTGCTGTAATCTCATCTATGTGTGCTGGTAAGCTTTGGCTATTCAGGTGGCAGCAATGTAAGGTTCTAGGACAGTTTGAAAATGCTTGCTTTAACTTAGTACCAGTGTGCGCTGGTGAAGGTGGAGGGAGGGGAGAATTTCTATTGTACGAGCCTCGGTCATTGCCCGAGGGTGAATTGGCTCCTACAAGGACAGCAGAACTATTTCTAAATGGCATGCTCACAAGGTCAAGAACTTACCGTAACGGTACCTCGACTTCCTGATGAAACTAACAGCTGACTGCCTAAATACTAAACACGCACACACATTCACACACACAAACCTAATGTAACTTCTAGTACACATGTCTATGAACTTATTCCATTTCCTTCACCTAGCCTATTAATGTGTAACTCTAGTTCCGCCGGTGTGTTAATATTTAGTTTTCTGCCATTGTTGAGGTGGACAACAATTCGGCCGTCTTGTGTGGATACATTACGTAATCCCCAAAAGTCCCGTGCTTTTCTTAAGATGTCCTTCCTAGTTGCAGTAAGGGATTCTGTTATTAACAGTGATGTGTCTTTGAGCAGTCGCTTAGCGCGCCAAACACGATCTCGTTGGTGGTATCGTACGAACTTTATTATTATAGGCCTACTCCCTGAGGCCACGATTCCTGCAGCAGTACTTGGCTGGCGACCCAGTCTGTGACATCGGTCTATACTGTCCATTTGCAGAGTCACATTTAGTTTCCCTGAGAGTGTTTCGATAGCTTTCGCGTAGACGTCCTCGTTGGGAGTTTCACGTACTCCGTGGAGGAGAAGGCAGTTTCTCCGACTGTACTGCTCTGCCTCATCTTGCCGGATGTCCTGCTTCTCGAGATGCTCTTGGACGAGGATTACCTCTTTCTTCATCTCGTCCAGTTCCGCAGTAATTACTTCTCGGAAGTCCTTAAAGTCTGACGCGAGAACATTCAGGGTGTCGCTGGGGTTGGTAGCACTGATCGTGGAGGCCTCCATAGCTTGCTCCAAGCGAGCTTGGAATTCAGCCATCCGCTTTTCAAACTTACTCACACGCTCGTTTACTGCCTTTAGGGTCATACTTTTATATCAATCACTCAACAAAAGCTTGTTCAAATAAATAAGCACACTGAGGACACTGATAAATGATACTTAACTGGCTGTTTTGGCTGGTGACTTGCGGAGCACTTTTACACTCGGTATGTAGTAGGCGCCATCTTGCGACAATCGATAATAATAGAACACAAGAGGTTTGAATTCTATTGTTTCCCGTTCTAGTTTTCAAATTATCGCCTGTCATCCAATACAACTCGACAATGCAAAATCACTGCAATAATATCGCCACAGAGTAGCTTGTTTGAGTGCTCAGTGCAACATTACTGGTGTGTTATCACGAAGGCGTGAAGAGTTGCGGTACAGTATGCTCGGTGCTATTATGACCTGTTGTTTCTGTGACAAGTAGCCTACACTGTGAACGACCATCAACTAGATTTCTTTCATCTTGAAAGATAATCATCAATAACTAGGGGACCTGTGCGAGATATCTCGCATGTTCTTTAACCACCCACCTGGCTTTACTGTTATGCTTATTTGTTTGATTTACGCACTTTTTAAACACACTGTCGATATTTATGAAATCAGAGTGCAATTAGTCACTGTTGTGGGTAATTTTCAATGCACAATGGCTTGTGTGCGCCCCATGTGTAAAGACTACCCGCCCGGCTCTAGTGTTACGCGGGCTGGACGCGACACAGTTCTGCCAGGGGCTATCGTTTTGTTTATTTGTTTAAACATACTTTTTAAACAAATCTATTTCCGTTGACTTTTCAAGAAATGCAAGATATTTCCTGTACTATTGGACGATTTGGAAGATTTTGTACAAAACGCACCTTCTAATTCCTTCTGGTTCAAGAGCTTGAGCTTTTTATCGGAACTTAGAATATTATACAGGGTTATTCATAAATCAGTGTCACATTTCGGAAGTTAATTATGAAATATACAGGTACTTTACACCAGTGTGAATGATCTACGAAAAGACGGACAATCTCTCCAAGTTTGTTTGGCATACCTTACAAATGTTCTATGCGTGCATCTTTGGTTACACGGCAGACATCCAGGCGATAGTCCAACTCCGCCTACACCCGCGCCAGCATGTTACGGTCGATCGTTGCTATCGGTGCTCTAATGCGATCTCGGAGGTCATTCAAGTCAGCAGGAAGTGTCGGAATGAAGACCCTGCACCTTCACATATCCCCAGAGAAAGAAATTCATCAGATTACTTCGCATTAAATGTGGAGAGTTTGCCCTCTGTGTGTTTTTTTATTGAATTGAATACAGGCATAGACTATTGGTAAAGGTAGCATGTCTTCGACGTGTAATTTATTTGTATATGTGTTTCTTTATTCGAATCTCGGCCTACTCGGCGGTGACTCAAGATCAACTTTAAAAATGTATTACGGTACGTATAATTTTACCGATATAATGTCCGAAGTGTAGCCCTGTGTGTTATTGAAATCAGCTGATTTACGTCTATAAAAACTTGGCAACACAGCCGAGCTGCTCCAAGCTCCCGCCATATCCTTGGCGTTCTTTCTTTCGAAATACAGGTTATAGTAAAGTAAAGAAGTCGAGCTGTGACAGGGGTTAAATCGCAGGATGGCAACCGCGCGCAATATCAGTACTACCAACATAACAGAGTGCCCCTTAAATTCCCAAAGTCCGTATTATAACGGAGCGCCGTCATCTTCAATTTACAGGGTTACCAACTCACTGGCAACCCCATCCCAACCTCCTCCCTCACCCTAGAGAGGTATCGGTGGTAGTGTGGCGGCTGTTTTTTGTTTTAAAGTGTTGCCAACTAGACAGAGTGATTTGCCAAGTTGAATGCTGATGTCACCGAAAGATTTTCCATCACCTTAGAGAGGTTATGTTGGCAACGTGAAGGCTGTCTTTCTTTTCATATTTTGAACCTCCACTACAATAATAATAGGGCAGCTTTGATCCAAGAAGGCTGCTTCGTGGCGCGTGATTTGATATTTTTGTTTCTGTTAGTCTATTATCTTCCGCCACTAGTCGGCGGGGTGATCCGAAATAGCCGTCTTTTGTGCGTAATTTAATTTTTGTTTTTTGACCTTCTGCCATAGATGCCAGCGTGATCCAAGAAGGCTGTCTCTTGGAGCGTCATTTGATTTGACCGATGATTGCGTGTTTTGCTTTTAAACTTTTAACCACCAGAGATCAGCATCAAACCATGATGCCTTATATTTATGGCGTGAGTTGAATAAGGCTATGTATTTTTATTTTTAACATTCTCATGAGATGACGACTATAGCTCCCCTAATTTAACCAAACCTAACCCAACTATATTATTATTATTATTATTATTATTAATAATAATAATAATTATATCATTATTATTATCATTGTTATTAATATTATTCCTAGGACTATTGTTCATTTCTTTTCGAATGCAGTGTTTTTGCATTTGACAGTTGGCACAGACTAGAACAAAATTTGACACTATGATATATTGCGCACGATGACGCTTGTTCACGTTGGGAATCGATCACAAGATCATTGGGAGAAGTTGCTGTAACACTGAAGAGCACTGAATACACCCTACAGGAAGCGGGAAGAATTTCGGAACAAAATTCAATTATCATCAACTGTTATACCTTTTTGACACCCTGAAAATCGTCAAGAATTCATATGAATTCATTAAGCTTATTTAAATTACTGTGCATATCGCACAAAGGCGAAACTGTAATTTTGTGCGGCATACTCGAGCAAGGAGCTAACGCCAGGCTGGTTGAGAGACACTTCTAGTCGAGCGTTCGTGAAGGACAGTCGTGTCGATAACAAGTTGGGGTCGAACACGTGATACCAGTTACGAGTAATTGAAGACCCCAGTGAAATGGAGAAATCCATAAATACTTAGGAAATTAATAACCGTCCCTGTTAAATAAGCAGAGGAATTTATTTGAAACGCTAAATACTGTATACCCAGTGTAATATTTGACTCGATTTTGTCAAACGGTGAAAATATGGCGAGTGAACTATTAAGCCGCATGCCGAAATGTACAAGCATGCTAAGGGAAATCGTGATAATGTGTAAATATTTCGAACTGTGTTATTGATAAACTATGTTATTTTTTGTGGATGTGCTAAACTTTTTTTTGTGTTAAAACTGTTCATAATTACTTTGACCACGTGCAAAAGTATTGCAAGTGAGCATTGCAGAAGCAATGGTAATCTCAGTGGCGGAGTGAATGGGCAATTTATTATACCGCACAAGTAGAATCAGTGAGTTTCGTAACGCCAGTATAAAATTTTAAATCTGTGAAAACCCTACCCCTACTCATAAAATGGAACCAACCAACCATCTACACCACATGGATAGGAACGACCACGCTTTGGAGCTGAATTTGGGTTACTAGACCATATGCGTGGGGAGCTAACAATGGAAGATCGCTGAAACGAAGGAAAGATGACTTAAGACCATTATGGAGACCGCTAAAACACCTAATGGCGGGTCTCGAAGTCTTGACGCTGCACTCTGTAAGTCAGAAAATGTTTCAGTAGCTGTATTAAATTGGTTGGAACGGTAGATTAGTTATATGAATGGTTTCACTAAGTGCACAATATAGGTAGTTTCAATATAAGCTCACGTGTGGAAAGAATCAGTTTTGTTATGAATTTCTTTAACGCCAGGAAGCAGATTTGTAATGTCCATCTCGTCTCATTTTAAGAACTCAGAAAGTAGTCTGTTGCTTGTCAGGCCAATGACATAATAAACGAGTTCCCAGCAGGTTGGCAAATGAAGACCAAGGTCACATGTGCGCGAATGATCCACTCATAGCATGGCCATACGGATCTCAGGCAGTGTAAAATATAATTTAAAGGGCAGTGAGATTCCTAACATTATATAATCAAAACACGGAACCTGCTATCCACGTGTTTGACAAATGAGCATCTGAAGCAAATTTTTATTTTCTTTTCGACAAGCTACAATGACAATGTGAAATGAACTGTACTTCGAAGTGAGAGATCGCAGGTTCGACTTTATTTAAGGGGAGAGGCCACATATAAAATACACAATCTCACACGTTTGTTTTGTATCAGAATACTTTATGCTATATGAGAGCATCATCAGCTGTGTTTCTACACACATTTCTTTAACTGTCTCAAGAACATATGGGTGAGACATTAGGCTTTGTAATTTGTGTTTAAAATGTGTATAATTCAGGAATCCACACTAATTGTAATTTGAAGGTTTTACGGTTGTGGTGATGAGTTCTGATAGTAATAGAACTAATAGAACGCCCCTCTGACATGTTTATGGTAATTTATTCCGGTGGCAATGAACTATAGGAGTCGTGCCAGACCGATGGTATAAGGATCAATGAATCTGAGTTATATGGTGAGACACAGGATGTCTAATAAAAGTAATGGTGGAGACACAAGGTGTCTATTATTAATGTTTTTCCTGAGTGGAATATTGTGGAGTTATTAAACATTAGATGGATTTACAGATCATACCTGACTACACTAAACGCAATTAAAGGTCAATAAAACTGAACAAATACACTGTGAGGCATAAATAATTGCGTAACAACTTTAGTAATCAAAGAAAGGATGTTTATGAAACTAAACAAGTCTCATAATTCCCCCTTGAGCCTAAATAATAAATGAACGCTAAAAATAAAATATTTTGAAGGACCAATATTAGATTTTACTGATTGTTGATTTATTTTTCATACATTTTGATACCCCTTGACACCATTAGTCAACGACCAATTGATGTTGTGAAAACTAAAGCACACACAGCAGATTGGCAGCAATGTGAGTTGATATAATTGGTTAATTATTATCGCATTTGCAGGCTTTCTATTATTTTTATTTTTCCTTTACACATGTGGACACTATGACCATTTGTTGCAAAGAGTGACAAATCGGGCAGGCAGGCAGTGCCAATTGCACAAAAATAGAAGTGCTTATTTATTGTACAGATTTGTGTTGTACTAGTTAATTTTTTTATTCAGTAATATTGTGCACATATTTAGTATCTCTTTTCTTTGTAATAAACGCGTTTCGTTTATTAAATAATGTTAGTTAGGACTAGATAAACAATTAAATTTAAAGATAAATGTTGGAGATGGCACCATCATAGCTTAGAATAATTTTCCCTTTGAAATTAAATGTAAATGATTTCTAGTATTTGTAAACAAGTAAATGTCTTGCTTTGCAATAAATTCTTTTGATGTCTGATCCTCCCGTAGTCATTTTCGATGTAATTGCTTAGGGTTGATATTACGTGCCATACTCTTAGCTTGTTTGTTATCGTTTAACTTTTGTATTAGGACCATGAGAGAGTAACTTAGATTTTGTATAGGATTTTTTCTTTTTTTCTTTCAGGACAAATTTAGAATCGGATTAGCCGTTTTGCAGCTCTCATGCTAGGCTAGGGATCTATTCTGAATACAATTTATTCATGATTATAACATAAGACTGACCTCTCTTTCTTGCTTAGTTTTTATGTCAATGCATTCCCCTGAGCTGGTTAAAAATCGAACCTCACCAATTCCCGATACCCCCGAGAGCAGACCCTGTGCGAAACCATGTGTTGTTCCCAACGCCTGTGTGTTAGCTGGAAGAGGGTCGCGGAAGGGTCATTTGAAACCGATGACTCCCCGAAACCTTCGACTAGCGGGCACAATATCAAGGCTCATGTAAGGTACCGGTAGCGATTATATGGAGGCTACTGAGGTATGGGTGGTGCTGAGTGATGCCAAACAGTGATGCCAAATTTTGAAATGGGAAAGAACTGAACCCTACGCTTTAAAACACCAGAAAAGCACCAGTTGGACTCTATGATTCAAAACACTAGAAAAACACCAAAAACTATATACCGTATATAAAAAGATGTTTTTTTACTTACGTTTCTTCCATTAAAAATCGTATTCTTCACTTTCAGAGCCTGCTACCTCTATTACATCTTTGGAGCAGGTAGGTGTAGTACTGCTGTAGCTCCACATACTTCCAATTTTGGCCACTATATCCTTCGGAAGTTCGTAGTTGTGACAGCATTTTCCGTCTGTTTTTAGTCCCAATCGCACACACAGAATGGAATGCATTGTTTGAACTTTAATTCGATTTCTTTGCTTTGTTTCACTAATTGAACTTGGCTAAACACTCACTCTACATCTGCATTGGAGTGAGGGAGCGAAAGTACATAAATAGATATCTTTACTAAGTTTGCAAAGGGGGTTTCTCCACCTGCATCCCTATATGATGCCACTTCTGTCTAAAATGTTAGAGTGTCTCCTACTTCAACCCATTTAATGAGATGCAAATTTGTCCACTCATTGTCTACCGCTTTAATTACATCTGGGTCCTGCACAAACAGCTGTGTTATTTCAACAATAGATGGTTTGATTGGCTTTACGCATTCCAACGGTGAAAAGAGAGACATATTCTCAAGAATTCTTAAATTTTCTGGAAGCCGTTGGCAATGTTGTTTGACTAGCTCAAGAGTAAATTGGACACATCTCTTCTTAAGGAAGACCACATGTTGAAATTTCAGTTTCAAACTGAAAACCAAGATACGGCCTAGGATCCAAATGGTCTTCAATCTTGGATTCTGACACATCTATCCGATACCCAGGAATCATAATGTTTAGGCAGAGTGACTTTATTAGTCTCCTAATAGTTTTGTTGGGTCTTGATTACTGCTTTCGAACTTTTTATTTACACTTTGGACTTCCTGTAGAATGGGCTTTAGGAATACAAGGAAGAGGCGATTCTTTTTCTCTGTGTACATTGAATATAGGACTTCGAAAGTGTAGCAGTGCTCTTTCAAACGAGCTATTTCAAAATGTGTTTTCAATTTTACCCACTAGTCAAGAATTCAGGTAACAGCCCCTTCAATTGACAACCACCGCGTCTGAGACATCTGTACAATTATTAAAGGGAGGTCGCCGTCGTTGATTATGGAGTATAATTCCCTATAAGCAGATTGACGAACGGATGAACGTGAAAACCAGTTATATGACTGTTTGATCAAAAATTCTAAATTCCTGGGCAAAAAGTCGGCAGCAGCGTGAGAGACTGCCAACTGCAGGGAGTGGCATAGACACCTAACTAACTGCAAGTGTGGAATTTCTCTCTTCAACTTGGCATAAACACCATTGTTTACCCCAGTCATATCGGACGCATTGTCTGTTCCTATTGCAAGAAGTTTGGCTATTTTCAACCCCCGTTTGTTAAGACAGTTCTTTAGCGCTTCAACAATAGCATCTGCGTTACACTCAACCAATTCTACTACTTCGAGATATGTTACAACAATAGTCTTCTTGGACACTGACTAGTACCAGATAACAATTCCCGGTAATTTTGTTACGGAAATGTCATTACTTTCATCAAGCAACAAGCTATATCCTTGGTCAGCAATATCATGTAACAGTAACTAATCGAAATGTGGTGCCAAAACGTAACACACAATAGCAGAACACTTAATACGATGTAGCTTAATGTCTGCTGCCTTACTGTCCGAAAAACAAGACTTGCAATTTTCGCAAAGGTGATCTGTGACAAGAAATAAGCAGTGTTCAGCAATGAAAAGACCAAGCCGTCCTTCCACTAACTTTGATTCATTAGACATCGTTTTGAGAGGCAACATAGGCTGTGGATTAGGTCCACTAAATGGAGCACTTGATTTTGTGTGTTTATTTGTTTTCATGTGCCTATCAATATCTCCCAATTTGGCTGCCAATTCTACTTTACAGTATTTACAAAAACATCGACTGTAATTTTCCTCCACTCTCATGAGCCACTGTTTGTATTTATCTTTTTTCAGCCACTTAGTTCTGAAGCGCTGGGTATACTGTGGTTTCTCCATTGTAATTAATATTACACTCAGAAATATACACAAGATTAATTACACTAAAAATAATACTGTAGTACTTTCGCTATACATTGTATATACACTTTACTTAGCTGAATAAACAGTAATTAAACTAATACAAGAACCACAGCTACTTTTACTGTGTACTATAGAATATCACGTTAAACAGCAACGAACAAACAGAGGCCGTGAGTTTGAGATAGATGTACAATACTGACTGTGGTTGCGTGAGAAACTGCCTTCGCATGCAACTGGGAAATCACCTGGGAGCTGGGAAGAAAATAGAATATAGGCGGATTCTTTGTACAAGTGGACTAGCACTGAGCCCTGCATGTTGCGCTTACTTAGCACTTATGCACGAGGGTAGATGTACAATACTGACTGTGGTTGCGTAAGAAAATGCCTTCGCATGCAACTGTGAAATCCCCTGGGAGTTGGGAAGAAAATAGAGGAAGGCGGATTCTTTGTACAAGTGGACTATACTCTGATTTACAAAAGATGAACGGTGAAATCTGTCATCCGCTTGAAGGGTGAGGTGAGGCGAGGAGACGGGAGGGGTAACAGCGAGCAGCGTTGTAATGTATGCAGACACAGCAGTTGGCACATAGTTTGACTCGGTGTTCTACTGCGCCTTCACTCGTCACGGTCATTAGACCGCCAGGCAGGGGGGGTAACTCCCCCAGTATTTGTGTCTTCCTGCAAGCCTCTTGGAATGAGAACTTCAAGGACTTTCCCTGCTGGAGTGTTGACCGTGACACGTGTAAGGCTGAACTTTGCCTATCTTCATTGATTAACTTTAATAATGTTATTAATATGGCTTTCAGGATTTACTTATTAGTCGTAGGAGACAATTTCATGGGAAAATCTGTTAAGCACCAGATTTGGCACTGGTTTTATTGAAAGCGCTATGGCGCTATATGAAAATTTCTGGCACCAGATGAACTTCAGAAACACCCGATCTGGTGCTTAAAACATCAAATTGGCGCCAATGCTTATGGATGCTCTCAAATGTACTACTCTTAGGAATGGGCGCCCACAGGATTTTTTTCCAGGGGAGGGGGGCAATTAATATTTTTCATTTCATTACCTACCTGTTACTAGGTGATGATGAGGCATAACCTCCCGCAATCCTAGTTTCATTTCTTATTGCTTCGTGATATTCTGTGCCCGTCTGTAAGACTGCACAAGGTGTGAACCAAGGACCCTAAAGATGAAGATTTTACATGTTCTAAAATTTAATATTATAAGCTTGAGAAGTTGAAGTGGATCTTAGTAGGAACTAGCCAGGGAACTATGAGTAATCTTGCAGCTGCACGGATGTTATCAGTCATTGAAATACCAGCCAGCTAGAAAGGCACGTGTAAATTTAATTATTAATTTATGAAGACAGTAAGCACCATGAGTCTCTGATAGCAAGACCACGCAACTCTGCTGAGGCGAGAAGTTGCACCACAAGGTATCAAGCCGTATGGATAGAGAGATCCCCGAGAGATTGCCTGATCAAGAGAATATTCGCGTGGGTAGTTTAATAGCCCTGGTTTACAGTAAGAGTATTGCGAATAACTCGCTAAATAACCATTGGAGTTTGAAGAGAAAAGCAACCAAATAAATGTAAATTAGTATGTGAATTTTTGGAGTTATAAAAATGATTAACAGTACAAGGTTAAAGAAATGCTCACTAGACATGACGTAATGGAGTCATTGGCGCATTGATTCGCGGTGAATATCAAGTTAAGAGGACTACAAATTTACGGAGCTAAAATAATTAATTTGGAGATAATGTACGATCAAATTCGGAATTGAAGGAGTGTTTTCAGACGTTGAGAAGCTTCTTTACGAAATGGTAATTCTTACAGTCCGAGAAAACTAGGGAAACAGAAGTTAGCTTTCAAAATGGATTGAAGGACTATTTTCAGAGTGGTTTTACATATAAGCATGGAGGAGCGATGTAGAAGTCAGTCTAATCGTAACCCCAGAGTGTACGTTACGCTGATTCAACCGTTAGTCTAGAGGGGCGTGACCCCACGCTGATTCACTACAGTACGTTAGTTCGAGAGCAAGCCAAGTCGTAATCCCTGAGGGGACTTAACAAGATTCAACCACTAGTCCAGAGGGACGTTACGCTACGCAAGTTAGATATTAGGTCTGGTGAGGCCGCAATGCGTTGGTTCGAAACCAAGTCATAGTTTAAGTCAAGACAAATTATAATCTCATGGTCCCTGGTGGAGAGCCATGGAGATTCCGAATCAGGCATCGAAAGGAAGTAAAAATACGCGATATAGTATAATTATACGCATAGTACAAATTAGGAAGTTACGCCGATGAAAGTTCCGCGTAGAAGAGCTAAGTGAATTCCTAGATAAAGAACGTGCAGTTACAGTGGGATAGACATATCAAAGCGCTAGAGGACAGAACATTGAAAAAACGAACGATTCAAACCTCGGTGAGGGCAAGAGTAGTTCGGAAGTAGAGAAGTTCGCAACCAGACGTTGGCGAAACTTAGAAGCAGTTACGTTCAGAAACCAGTGTGTTTAAGCTGTAGATCGAGAGACAGAACATTGAGTCGAGACCGGAACGGTCCAAATAAGTACCAGTTGCAGTCCACAGGGACTAGGCGAATTAAGCCAGCACGTGTAAGAAGAGTAGATCGTCATCTAGGAACATATCGGGAGGCCACCGTTCGCGTCATGAGATACGACAAAGACAATTACACGTATAGTGCAATCAACTGTATGTAATATAAAAATCGTATAGGACCAGATCCTGAGTGTTAAGATACACGCGTGAAGTGTTATTTGGTAAATTGTGAAGAATAAACGTATCATTGTGTTTTAGTGCCCCGGTGTCATGGGAAATATTAAGGGTATAATTGTTAAGATGTTTAGAAAATATATGAATTCGTGTGAAGTGAAGAAA
This sequence comes from Meconema thalassinum, assembly GCA_946902985.2. Classification (NCBI taxonomy): domain Eukaryota; kingdom Metazoa; phylum Arthropoda; class Insecta; order Orthoptera; family Tettigoniidae; genus Meconema; species Meconema thalassinum. The sequence goes on from OX336389.2 coordinate 1,149,135,183, forward strand.
ATTAATATGTCACACCACAGTGTTTGTATAATGTGCTAAATACGGTAGTGATGGGTGAAATTCTTCATGAAAGGGGTTCTGAACCGCCAGGTGTCGGTGAGTACCAATTATTTGTTATAAATTGTACCATTATGCATCATGATTAGAAACACCATTGTTGAAAAATACTATTTGTGAATTTATTTGAGTTATAAATGTCAGTGTTAGAAAATGTGTCTTATAAAGAATGACCAGATGTATGATTGTCATGTTAATGAATTAGGTGTTTAGAAATAAATAATAAAACCCGAAATGTGTGTAACGTAGTCAAGATTTAAATAAGGAATGACACCGATTGGTGAAATAATTGAAAATGAATTTATAAAGAAGTTAAAGATCAGTGATTGTTAGAGTAAAATGAAGGTCGAAGATTGAATATAAATAATTATAATCCAAGTAAGCTGATATGATAGAATAAATTGTGAGTTAGGGAAACCACAGTAAAAATGTTTGTAGGAAAACCAAGGTTAGTTAGGACCTTATAAAATAAATGTAAAATCAATAGGACCTTATAAAATAAATGTAAAGGCAAAAGGACCTTGTGAAGTAAAATGTTATGTGGAAGGACCACCGTAAGTGAATGTAAAGAAAGGCAAAGATTAATAATATGAGTAAATACGCTATTCTGACAAGAATACCGTATTGAAGCAAATAAATAATTGAAGGTCCAAGATAAAATAGATTGTTGCCGGAAATAGGCAGACATTAAATGAAAACTCAAGCATAGGGTTGTATGAATTAAATGTTGTTTAGGTGCAGGTCGGAAGAAATAATTAGACTGTCGAGGAATCGTCGAATGGAAACCGGGGCGGGTTTTATACGCCAAATAAAAGTTATTGTATCAGAGTGAACGCAAGGATTCTCACTACTGAATGTGAGTTATTATTCTCACGTAGATAGATAGATAGATAGATAATGCCTTTAATGGTGGCGAAGTTAGGGCTCAAGGCCCTCTCGTACACTTGCACGTGAATGAAAGCTGTATTGCAAGATGTTATTGGGTATGCAGATGGCCGGGTCACGGTGAAATGATTCCTAACCCGAGTTATTCATGCATTACAATTGGACGGGACAATGCGTTCCTGGATCGAGTTGTCATTGGTTAAATTCGCACGTCAGCAATTGTTGGAACCAGAGCGGGTTTATACGCTAATGTTAAATATAATGCCGACAGCATAGAACTTTTCTCCGAGCCAAAGGCACGTGTAAACGAATGTGTATTTGTTGGAATGAAAGAAGTCAACTAATTGTTATAAATATGAATAGGAAACGAGAATGAACTTGGATACTCAATGATAAAGATACTGCCGTGTAAAATGTCAAAGTAAGAAACATATGGTACGTGTGTGTGTGTTGGTTGTAAGCACGGTCGGGCAGACAAGACGGGGAGGCTAATAGCTTTACCGTAGGTCGTGTCGCAGACCACTTGAGTTGAATGAATGAGTCCTATTGAGTGAGGGTCGCAGGGAGCGCTTGCCCTAGTAGCAATTAAATCACTGAACTAAAAAGTTGATTAAAATAAAATTTAGATAATTGGATCTTAAAGAAATGTAATGATGAGAAGCAGAAGAAATTTGCCTGCTAAATTTTATTATTGTACGTGGAGTGGCACTCCCGCCAATAATAATAATTCTTTTTGCACCACTGTTAGAGTGTATAGAATCGGTTCCTTACCATAAAGACTAAACGGGTTAAGAAATTAATGAGAATAGGACTTCGTGGAATGCGGGTTCCATATCATCCTATTCATGTACGATGCATAATGGTAACAATATCAAAAATTCTCCATCAGTAATCAAGTGTAAATATTGATTACTGATGGAGAATTTATATTTTGCAATATGTGGAGAAACAAAGAGTTGTAACTGAAAAAGTAAAAGGTTTATTGACATGAGTTCAGAGTCAAATGGAGGCCATTGTTTATGTAGAGTAAATATCCTTAGATCGAAGCCCGAGCAGGTGGAGACTAAGTGAAATATGATATAATGATACCCATATTTGGAAGGGTTATTGTTTTTAGATTCGATGTTAGGCCCCTTAAAACAGCAATTATCATCATCATATGTTTTTAGAACTCAATAAAGTAAAGTGAAATATTGTAGGATGGACCGAATAATGATCCAAATCATGAAGCAAGATGTTTGTAGCAAGTAAAAAGGGTTAATTTTTTACTGTTGTAATTGAACTTTTCACCATTGTTTAATATATATATATTTGTTTGGGTGTTTTTAGATTATTAAAGCATTTGTTACAGTAAACATTGTTATTTTTGCATAGCTTGTACAACCTCACTTCTCACATTCCAAATATATGGGTTATACGGTGGGAATGAATGGTACACCCCCGAAAACTGAACTAACTGGAAGATGACCATATATTTTCCGCAGATAAAGACGGGTACAATTCATTATTTGGCTGTTCTGAAACCGTTGGGTATATTATCTTTATAGGCATGAATGGTAGGAATAGTTTTTTTAGTTCAGAGTTTTTGTCCATAGAAGTTCGCTTTTATTTGTAAATCATCGTCATAATGTTTTTTCTTCTTAAAAAAAAAGACAGGTAAAAAGCAGTTATATCACCATGTATCGATAAAAATAAAAATCAAGCAGTTCATTGAACTGGTAATGGTAATCCAGTTAACCGATTTTTTAAATAACTGGAGATATTTTCAAATAATCTTAAATTACTAAGTTAAATAAAACTGTGGAATTATCCCTTACATCTTAATCAGTTACAGTAACTACCAGTAACTTCAATTTATGAAATAAACTGGTGTGACAATGAAAAATTGAATTATTCTTGGGATTCCAGGTGCGGGGGCACGGCCCCTCCTTGCCCCCTCCCCTGCGGGCGCCCATGCGTCATAGTGCCAGTGCAATTCTGAACTGGCTTAGTGACAAAAGTAATGACATTCCTACTACCTCACTTCTCACCTTACTAAGAATGCTGCTGAGAGTTTCTGCCCACATAACTTAATACCGTACATTTCGATGATCCGGCGTGCCTCCTGGATTGAGTACTTAAGAGACAGACTGGTTATTAAACCGTATTATTATTATCCTTATTATTGCACACGACTTTCTAGGGATTAGTGAGGTTCAGATAAAGAGGGCTAACACGCTTCCTCGTCCCTTGCTGGCAACGGGAGAGCGTGGGTTCGAATCCCACCTCGCTCTTCCTGAAAATGGTTTTCATGGTTTCCCATTTTCACCACCAGCCAAATGCCGGGACGATTCATCTCAATTGGTCCACTGCCGATTTACTTTCAGTATCCCTTCCCTGATCCGTCCTGAAAAGAAAAGTACATGGGCATTGGCTGCATTAATAAAATCATTATTATAATGGACAATATCATCCTTATATTCAAATAAATATTTTGGCACTACATGGGTAATCTCCGTTAGGAGAATATGAGGAGATAAGGAAGTAAGTACTAGCGGAATTCTGAAAACGAGCATGTAAGTCTCAATCTCTATAAGAGTGTGAAGAAACTTTCATGCTCTCTTCCGCTCCCAATATCTCTTAAGCCCGGTTAATAATTTCTCCTTCTGTATAACATGCGTGTCAATGGCTCAATAGGCAATGTGCATGCTTCCTAACCTCTAGTACCGGGAAATGGTAAAAATCATTTTATAACCAGGAATTTTCACCTTCAGCTCAGTCAGCTGTATCTATTTTTCTAGCTCTTCTTGTGATAATAATGACAATAAAAATAGATTATTATTAATAATACGGTGCTCACTATCAATTATCAAGATCTGTAGCAGGATATTATATTATTATATGATAATATATTATTATTGTTATTATTATTCGTCGGATTGAGTGACGCAATTGGATAAACGCTGGCCATCGAAACCCAAGATAGCAGTTTCGATCTTTTCGATAGCATTAACGGGTATTTAAATGCGACAGCTTCGTGTAGGTGAGTTATTCATGACAACTCTGAGCTAGTTACGGTTGCTAGTGCTAGTTGGCAACATTTGCAACTGTAGCTCACAAATCTCTCCGAGAAATTAACTAAACAAGACAAAAGTCGCAGCAAAATATCCCTGTTCGGAAAGTACACTAATATGAAAACACTTATATTTAATCTCAATTTTTAGCCTACTTTCGATTTTTGCAAACAATGAAAGTAGACTTATAAGATCTTCACAGGGAGAAAAAATGGTGTGTCTGGCTGTGTGAGAGTGTGTGTGTATGTGTGTGTGATTTGGTATGTCTGCCCCCACCCTATCAATTCAAACACGGTGAAACCGAATTGAACGGAATTTGGCACAGAAGTAGCACTAGCAAAGGGCACCTCAGTGTCATGCTTTATATCACCGTTATCTTTACCAAAACTGAATGGCGGCCACTCAAACGTTCAAAACGTAAAATAACATTACGACTAAACTAATCATCCAATCTCTACCAAATTTGATAACAACCTACCTTCGTATGGGACGCATCTTGCGCCCAAACTATAATGTCATAAGAAGTAAAATTTCAGGATGGTGACCGTGTGAATTATGCAAGCATTATAATTAATAACTTTGAACCCAATTGTTCCGATTATCGAACCGAGAATGGCTTAAACTGTCATAAAGGACGTCGCCCGTTCGATATTTTAAGTTCATATTATACTATTACATGGTTGCAGTGGCTTTAAAAAGCCGAGCCGTCTCGGTTACAAGACAAGATGGCAGCTGATATACTGTGCCCGACCTATATTTTGCTAGTTTAAGTATTACGTGTAATATAGCCTACTGATAGAAATAATATAAGCTTTGCATGAAATGATATATGTAGAAATATACTTCACTGAAGAAATTGTTTAGTCCAAATCATTATTTGATAAGAAGTTGTAGAAATCCTGACACACCTACGGTTTGCAGACGACATCATACTGATGGCAAAATCAGCATCAGACTTAAAACAAATGGTAACAGAATTAAACAAGGTCAGCAAAGAAGCTGGCCTAACCATGAACCCGAGGAAAACGAAACTGATGACAAATGCGACAGAAAATCCAGTGAACATTGACGGTGAAACGTTAGAGTATGTCCAGGACTATACACACCTAGGCCAAAACCTATCATTCCATAACAATACGGTGAAGGAAATCTGAAGAAGAATTGGGCAGGCATGGAAAAAATTCTGGTCCTTGAAATTCATTTTAGGAGATAAATCTCAGAAACTAATTCTGAAAACACAAGTTCTAGAGAAATGTGGAATCCCAGTAATGCTGTATGGATGCCAATCATGGTCACTAACTTCGCAGCAAAGAAAAACGCTCCAGATAATCCAACGCAGGATGGAACGAAAAATCCTCAATATCACGCTGGAAGACAGAATAAGGAACGAGGAGATACGTAGAAGAACCAGTATTAAAGACGTCATCAACACAGAGGACAGACTAAAATGGAAATGGGGAGGCCACGTAGCGAGGATGGAGCATAGGAGGTTGACGCACAGACTAACGATGTGTGACCCCAGAACCGGTAGGAGAAACGTAGGAAGACAGAGGACACGCTGGCTGACACATTCAAGAAATTTGCAGGACCACAATGGACAAGAAGAGCAAGAGACTGGCAAGAGTGGAAGACCCTAGAAAAGCTCCTTCTCAAAACATAGTATATGCGAGGAAAGGAAAGGAGCGACTCAGTGCAACATAGTGAACCTTTAAATACAATAGCGATAATGTATTGAGGACAGTTAAAACTGTACTAAAAATAAAGTGAACGTGCTAGATACATTAACAATTTTGCAAATATTAGATATAAGAACAAGAATACATAACATAGAGAATACTGTAACTAGATTAGGGATAGATATATCAATAGCTATAAGAACAATTCAAGAACAGAGACTAACATGCCAGAAAACTGCACCACTTGGTGCCTCACCACTCTTTAGGACTGCTCACCTAATGAGTGTAATGGAGCAATATCCCTGCCTAGGCAGGAGGCCATTGCCCTTAGGGGATTAAAGGGCTGTATTTATTGTTAGTAGTATTATTATGTAGGTAAGTCAATTGGTAAGGACGATTTTCGGTTGACATGTTTGGCTGTGTGGTAAAGCGTTAGTCATTTACCAGTTCAACTGGGGTTCAAAACCTATCAGAGTGGGGTTATTTTGCTTGAATGTTTTATATTTATTGTTTTGAAATTACTCAGACGTCATAAAATTAAGCGTTATATTGTGCATATTACAATGAAAAATATATATTTAATTTAAACAACATTCACCACAGGATCTGCACGAGACATCTAACAGCAACCAGATGAACTATGAGGGTGACAATCATGGCCAACTGGTTGCGAGCTGCGCACCAGCCTGCACGTTGGTACAGCTTTAATTGAAAAGTTTCTTTTTATGGCCGCTAGAATGCACTCGCCCTATCAAGATTATCTTATGCGAAACTTTTTCACCAGACATCATGACTGGTCTAAGTGGGACTCCATTGGTTAGCCTATCGTTGGCATTATATACGCATCGAATTTGAAGAATGACAAGTTGATAATACGACACATTTTTAATTTAAAGCGTTGGTAACAGCCTATTGTGTGTTATTTGAAAATGATATTTGAAGTAAAGAACAAGACGATCCCACATAATACCTGCACTCTATCTGTTGGTGTTTGTTCAGGATATTAATTAATACTTTTATTTCAGCCAAATAGCATTCGAAAATAAATAATGAACATGTACACAAAAATTGCGCTCTGGCAATTTGAATTGCATAGTCTTAGATTGATTGCTTTCTTTTACTACAGAGCTATAAGTGGTAGCGTTCACATGCTTGTACACATAGTTGGCATACACACGTCACTGTAGGGTCACGGGAAGATTTGTTAATACAATTAAGGTGGTGAAAACCATGGACAGCCAGACGTGTAAACACATGCCTCAACTCAAAGTTGGATGTTGCCCACGTCTGGTCGATCATGTCTCCAGTTCCATAAAATTCTTGAGATAATTAAGTCTTTTCTTTCTTTCTTTCTTTCTTTCTTTCATTCTTTCTTCAATTATGGTAGTAGTTTTTCCGATGTTCTGGTGTTTGGTAGAGGTAAATAGTTCCTAAGGTCTTCAACCAAGAAATGAATCTATTATACTTCTTGATAACGACAAATAGTTATAACTATACCCATACATTTAATAGAAAGTAGGCTACATGTTCTTTACTGAACATCTTGTTACTTTTGCACGCACATACTGTATACAGAGAGATTCTCGACATGAGAAATAATCTGAATTAAGAATACTGCGGTTCCCAACTCAGAGTAATTTCATATTTTCATTTAGGTCTAGCTTGATTTTCTGTATGAGCATTGTCATTATGAGCACTTTCCTTTAAAATTAAGTCACGTGATGTAAAGAAATCAATTGGCTGATGACGGACATTTGAGGATCAAATCCAGCTCATTATGTGCGTTGAAATATGATTTCATAATCGAATTACAGTATATATGTATTTCGGTCAGCTTTTGTTATAATAAATTAAAATCAGGCCTATATTTAGTCTTAGATTTAGCTGCGCACATGTTTCATGGACGAGCAAATATAATGTGTGTTGTAGAACTATAACTGTTTTCTTGACGGGAGTGAGGAAAATCCACAACAAGTCCTACTCTAGTGTGACAAATGGAGTGTAAACTGTATAGATGAAGTTCCACCTGATTAGATTGATTGAAATGTGATTATATTGATTATGTGTTGGGCGCCATGGTCATGATGTACCTCAAATTACCAAAATTTATCATTTAAACCCCTGGTAGAGCACCTGAGACCTCTGCCTCTCAAGTCGTAGTAAGACTCCGCCTTTAACCGGGATAGTACTTGCTTTAGGAATTAGGAATGACTTAAAGCTACCTCTAACTACAAAGAATGAAAAGGACTTCATTAGGTCAAAGATATAATTTTAATTATATTTAAATAAACAGGAAATTGCGACAAAAGATAATAATAATACAGAGAGTTTAGTTTGTATGTAACGGTGACCCTGGATTGCCCGCTCGCCCGTGGCGCGAGCCTGTCTCCCGCCACGCACTTTGCCGTTATGTGGCGCCTGCGCGGCACTGAGTCATTGAGTATAGGAATTTATACTTACCTAGTTCACAGCTGGTGCTGCAAATGTTCACCATTCACTGCTACACATCGCTGGCACCTTTTTATGAAACTGGCATTTATTCTCTGAAGTTCCTCAGCACCGATTGACTGTATTTCAGCTGCAATATAGTCTTTAAGCTCATTTATAGTGTGAGGGTTTCTCGCATACACTCTATTTTTAAGCGTCCCCCACAAATAAAAGTCACATGGTGATAAGTATGGGCTTCGTGGGGGCACCACGTTCCGACTTATAATCCTCGTACCGAAAATGCGACTCAGTGTGATCAGTGACAGAATCTTGTTGAAAGTAATTTGACAATCGTTCTCCGTAAGTCGGTTTCGTCAAAAAATTGTTCTAGGAACACATTGAAATTCAAATTTGAGTACAAATTCCTATACTTAATGACTCAGTGCCGCGCAGGCGCCGCATAACGACAAAGTGCCTGGCGGGAGACAGGCGCGCAACGCGGGCGAGCGGGCAAGCGAGGGTCTCCGTTACATACAAACTAAACTCTCTGTATAATTATGAATTCACTGACTCTACTATTTATTTATTTATGTCTTTTGCAGTGGCGAAGTTAGGGCTCGTGGCCCTCTCTTACACTTAACCACATAGTTATAATAAAGTTCACAAATACTACCATTGAATAAGATACGTAAACTAGAAATTAAGTTAGAATAATACAGGACGTAAAATATAAAGATAGCAATGCACATCAAACAAAGAAACATATAAAACAGTTACGTGATACAATAATAATAATAATAGTCTAATAATAATAATAATAATAATAATAAGTTACTGTATAGTGTTAGATCTAGTAATTACTGGGTATTTTAATTTTGAATCGACAAGTTATTTATATACCATAATGGCTCAATCATGTTGTCTATCATCCATTACCAGTCACACGAAACAGTCAGCGGTGTTCAAAAGGAAATCTCTGTAAGCAGTCTTAAATTTTGTATAGGTCTTGCATTTCCTTACGTCAGATGGGAGTGTATTCCAAAGTCGCGACCCAGTCACAACGAAGGATTTATTGTACTTGGAAGAGTGGTTAACGGGAATAGCGAGGGAAGAGCCAGATCTAGTATTAATATTATGAAATGAGGACAGGAAATGAAATTTCGAAGAAATATACAGTCGGAGATTTTCGTCTAGGGTTCGATATACCGACGTCAAAATATGAAAATTTCGACGGCCTTCAGGTTTCAGCCGAGAAAGAGCTTTGTAGCTAGGGGTTACGTGAGAATCGTAATTCAAGTTGAAAGCAAACCGAAGACTAGAGTCCAATGCTCGTTGCAGTTTTTTAGTTTGTTCTCTAGTTGCATCAACAAGGACCACGTCGCAATAGTCAAGTATTGGTAGTATCAGAATCTCAATAAGTTTTATCCTCACGTCTTGTGGTAAAATGTCCTTATGCCGTTTGAGTGGGTGTAGCGTCACGTACATCATCCTGCAAGTATTACTTACATGTGCAGACCAGTCAAGAGTTTCAGTTTCGTGCCGTTCACCCTGGTCCGATCCTAAAAAGTCGAGCAACCGTTGTTGTCGTGCTCTATTTTCAGTGTAACCCTGCTGAAATACCTCGTTAAGCCCGACTCGAAGTCGCCAAGTCTACTTTCCTCAAGTTACGAAATGACATCTTGCTAACCCACGTATATTCCTCGAGCCACATGTGATGTTAATATAAAATTGAAAATAATGTACAATATGCTATAGAAAACCGATAACAATAATGATAATAATTTCCTCCATACGACAAGTATCTCTTGATACTCAAATGTGAGATAATAATAATAATAATGAACATGTGTTGATTTATGGATACATTGATGGAAAACCTGTTAAATAAGATATCGCACAATGCGTGCTTTAAGGCATAGGCATAAACGGTTACAGAACTTTCCAGTCAAAATATTTTCTCAGTCTTTTCCACTGGACCACAAATAGCAAATTGTCCTTTCATTCATTCATTTATTATTTCAATTAACTCCAAAGAGCCATAGAATCGTAGGAAGGAATTGAACAGTAATATGTATTTGGTGGACTATTTATGCCACTGTTAAAATAACAATACAACGTATATTACAAGTGGAAAAATTTAGAAGTGGTAATATTAATGATCAATCAGAGTTTGACTTGGAGGAAAAGTCTGAAGGTAACATTTGCTGAATAAGGACATATTAGTTAAGATTGTTGGGACCAATGTCCCTTAAAATTATATTTGATGTACGGTATTAAGGTTTATAGAAATTTCTCCACAATATTTTCATAGTTTTAATCTTAAGGTTTGACAAAGTTGGTGCAGGTTTTACTTCATCAGGAAGTTTATTAAATGAATGTGATGCAGAGAACTTGATACTATTTCTACCATATTTTGAAGAGTGAATGTTTTACAGGGTCTTTCACTCAAGGTGGGGCCGGTCCCACGGCTGACGCAGCACTGCAGGTAGAAGGTCGAGCGAAAAGTCAGACGAGCACGTTGCAACACGGAGCTGAGTCAGTTGCGACGCAGGATTTGACAAGTAAAGTTGACTTCATTATTTTGTTTAAAGCCTACTTTAAGTTATATGTGTTATATGTTTATTATAAGTTTATAACGTGTGTACGTGGTTATTGCTTATGTTATTTTTTAATTGTTATTGTGTTCCAAAATGCAATAACGTAGTATTGATGAGTGTTAAAGCCTATTGCTTCAATTTTATTTAAGGGGACAATTGGAAAATAAGGTTTATGCAACAACACACTAGATAAACTCAAACTAAATATCACGAGAGAAATTGAGGCTATCTGGGTAGATGAACTAATGCGTGTGAATGTTAATTTCCTTAGAAGATGCCAGAAATGGTAGATGCAGGTGGAAGACGTTTTCCAACATCTTCTTTGAAAATGATTTTACTTTGATTATGTGTTATTCTGTGTGCATGTTGAGCCTCCGTGGCTTAGGCAGCAGCACGCCGGCCTCTCACCGCTGGGTCCGTGGTTCAAATCCCGGTCACTCCATGTGAGATCTGTGCTGGACAAAACGGAGGCAGACAGGTTTTTCTCCGGGTACTCCGGTTTTCCCTGTCAAAATTTCATTCCAGCAACACTCTCCACTATCATTTCATTTCGTCTGTCATTCGTTTAATCACTGCCCCAGAGGAGTGCGACAGGCTTCGGCAGCCGGCACAGTTCATATCCTCGCCGCTAGATAGGGGCTTCATTCATTCCATTCCTGACCCGGTCGGAGACTGGAAGCAGGATGTGGATTTTCATTTTCATGTGTGCATGTCATTTACATGCGATTCGTACGGGTGCTCTCTCGACCCCAAGCTCAGTGAGTTACCATGTGCTCGTCCGACCCTCCAACACTGAGTGAAAGACCCTGTATAAGGCCACATCCTCCTCATGCCTAGTTCCATACGAATGATTGAATTGAAGATGTAGGGAGTGCTATAAAGTACTATGCTGTGTTTAATCTTGTATATTAGCATAGCTGCTTGGAGCTCTGCACTCATGCTGAGGGATAGGATTTTACTTTTGATATGCAGATTTTTTACTGGAGTGTAGTAAGGAAAGTTAAATATATTTCTAATAGTCCTATTCTGAATAAAAATTTATTATGGGGTTTGAAGCCATTTTTCAGTGTTGCCTTAGTATTAAAAGTTTGGTGCTTTTCAGTCGGTTCGTGTTGGCTGACTGAAAAGCACCAAACTTTTATTTTGAATAATGATTAAATCATTCACTGTGGATTTTCTGCATTACTGTGTCACTGCTGTAATACAAGGTTGTCAGTATAGACAAAGTATTGCAATTAGTAAGTATCTATTAATGGACGACTGGGCATATGGCATGGCTATATGGTTCCTGAAGTGTCTCACAGAGTGCGCAGGTGATGTTGTAGGCGAGAGACGAATGTAGGCACGTTCCTTTGTGACAGTTTGTTATTTACCGAGTTGAAGTGTTTATGATCTGCGGTTGCCAATACGTATTATCGTAATTTCTATTATGTAACTTATACCTCCAATGTAGGCTTCCTGATAAGGGTTGTAATATTTAGTGCATGAACCTACCGGAACCAGTATATGTTTTTTTAAATATTTACGGACCGTGTTGTTGGTAGATATGCCAGTTTCGTTGTGCGAAATTGGAGCTTCATTTCCAAAGGAGCTGACATGCACCAAGTCGGTAGAGCACTTCAAAACGTTTAGTTTGAACTGTACTACAAAATACGTGGGGGATGATGGTTATGGATTTAATTTCACTCCCGCCAGAATGGAATCAAATATTTTATTCGGAGTTTCATTCTGAGAGGAATATAATTAGATATTTAATTTCGAATTTCTTTCCTTGTCTGAATGAAATTAACTATTTCACTCCAGGTTTAATTCCACGCCGGAATAGTATCGAACTGACAGGCTGAATGTGATTCCATTCCTGCTATTTTACATCCCAGGAGGTAACTGATATGAGATTTATTATTTATCGTATGGCGTTTAGTACCGGGAGTGTCCGAGGACATGTTCGGCTTGCCAGAGTCTGTAGCTGCTTCCAGCGGACACCCTTAGGGTGAGCTACAAGTTCCGTTCAATTTCAAGTAATTCCAACTTTCACTACCAGATGTCAATGATACTTAGTGGTGAACGTTGGAACTTTGATAGAGCGTTCAACGAAATCTAACCTAGGGAATTTAGCTTCACACATGTTTAGTCTGTGGAAGGATCTTTTACATGCCATAAATCTATGACATGGGACCGCCAGCTTTACTTCCCCTCCGAAGGAAGGCATACTGAAGGATTTTTAACGCTCTTAAAAATCCGACGACTTCGGCCGAGTTTGAACCCGCTATCTTGGGCACAGCAGTTCAGAATGCTACCGCACTACGCCACCGAAGCCGATGGTATGCGATTAGAAGGAATGATTGCTGGTACAAATAGAGGGGATCAATGGCAGGAAGGTACTCGTAATGAAGAGATAAAAGCTAAGTTAGTAATGAAGACGTTAGATGAGCTGTTCGTATGAGCCGACTCAGATGGTGGGGTCATGTGAAGAGAATGGGAGTGGAGAGATTGCCTAAGAGGTTAATGAGTTCGGCTGTAGAGGGCAATAGAAGCAGAGATAGACCTAAGAGGTGATGGTTAGCTTCATTGAACGATTTCAAAGTGTGGAACCAGAAGGAAGCTTTTAGTTTTACGTGACCGTTAATCATGCGATCATGAGCCACGGGACCTCCTTTTTACGTGGAATCCGAACCACAGGACATGACATTTCACTTCGAGTGTGGAACCAGAGGAGGCCACAGTTCTAACTGCTTATAGGGGATCATAAATGCGAGTCGTTCGCAAACAGAGTCTTGACGCTGAAGTGCAAAAATAGTCTCAAAGGGGAATGTGTATTATTATAATAATTATTATTATCTGTAATTTTGTGTCCACAACATATGAAATATTGACTAGGTGGACTTGTAAGTCAAGTATTTTCGCTCTCTGCACACATGACTCAGAGGCGTACGCAAGATATTTGTTGGGGAAAAAGTTACCCGTGTCATAACAATTATATTACGGAAGAAGAATGTAGATGATGCAAGATTCGAGTAAAAAATTGCAAATAAATGTTGTGTGTTAAAAATGTGTCCTCTTAGCGGCCATAAGAAAGCTTATGTTGGCAATGTTGATGTCAGTATTTAAGAACAAGCATCTTATTGAGGGTGAATAAGGTGCTGGCATTCCATGAACGTTCCAAAGAAGGGTATCGAAGGGTAGGATGTGGTTGGTAGCATACAGGAAGTAACCATTTAGAATTGCGAAGCGATCGTGATTAATATCGTACTCTTGGAAAAGCTAGAAGCGACGTCTTTAGGGGAGTCGGTTTTCTGGGAAAGTGATGAATACACGACGACGCAGTGAAATATAGCTGTACCGCAACGTAATGCAATGCGAGTTTTATAGCACCGTATTTTAAAAGTACGTATTTTTGTAATATTGCATAACCGTAGTACTATTAACCACTTAAGCTGTCAACACTTCATTCATCTAATGAACATACATTGCTTTCACCCCTATTATGCTCTCGGATAGGCCGCAGATGCACTGCTGGCTGCAGAGATTCATTTCGAACGCCCTATAGATTATTGTTATACCTTTGTACTTATGCTGATTCTTATATTACGCAAATCAAAACAAATTAAGAAACAACAATTTAATTTTTGAACATCTATTCAAAGGTTATAGTTCAAACCGAGCCAACAGTTATAGCATTTTATATGAATCGTAGATGTGCTCCAACGTTCTCATTTTTCATAATTGGTTGGCACCTACATATTTAACGCTTTAATCTTCAGACAACCTCAATTCTTACCTGAAGCACTACGACATAAATTACCACATAATATTGGCAACGTGTTTTTGAGTTTTTTTGATGACTACAACATTAGGATTTTACATTTTAGACCTTATTAATGCGCTATTAATAATTATTGGCACCTACGTATTTAACGCATTAAGCTTTAGACAATCTCATTTCTTACCTGAAGCACTATGACATAGCCTACAAAATTACCACAAAACATTGGCAACGTGTCTTTTGAGGATTTTTGATGACTGCAACATTAGGTTTTGCACATATTAGAATTACATTTTAACAAGCTATTCATAATTATACAAATACATATTGTCAAATATATATATTGTAATTCATCCATTTCTTTTAATAATTATTTCCAATGTTTAGGCAAAGCAAATTATTGTTCATTGTAATCAGTAATTTATATATTTGACACAACGATATCTTAATTAATATTCTCAATTGAACTTTTAGCTGAAAAAGGCTGCATTGTCAAGCCGAAACATGTACGATAATTGAACAATTGGATATATATTGAATATTTGAATAGCTGTTTCTTAACTTGTATTGATTGGCGTAGTATTATAAAGAATTATCTATTAATCAATTCCCTTAACATGGATAATGTTATTGCTTTTCACTTATGCTGATTGGTAAATATATATTCACTAAGTCTATTTCACGTCGAAAAATATATTTACAAACGTTCTAGGAATAGGTGGGGTTTGAGTTAATTGCGAGCCACTGAAATATGCATGTGACCTAGCAGCTTTGACAATATACCGAAGCAAAAAATAAGGGACACAACGGACTAAGAGCATATATACTGAAAACTTTTACTTACGGTACAGATCCTATAGGTTTTTCCTTCTCCAGTGGGTCCTGAACTTCTTCATCATCGTGGAAAGCAAACTGGTCCATTTTAAATTACTACTTAACATTGACAGCATCATCATGAAACAGAAGATCAGTGAATGCCAGTGCGCATCATCAAGCAGGCTACTGTTGATTTCCTTCCAGACCTCGGCACCTATACTTGGAGATTGTTGATTGCCATAGCAACTCAATCGATTCGACTATCTGGTAATCAATATAGCCAGGGTGAGGGCGGTGCAGCGAGTAAAAGTTGAACGTACAACCCCGAAATACACAACATTCAAAGCTACTGTTGATGTTCTTCCGTTTAGGAGCCTAGGGTATATTGGTCATCAGCCCCGTGTATTTATTGCGTAGGTATGTTCTGGTTGGTGTACAATCTGTTTTATTGTGGTATCAGCACTGATATGTGTATTTGTAACTGGGTCCAGAATTAATATGGAAGGGACCACCTCATGACGCTGTCACCCCGGAGATCCGGGTTTGATTCACTGCTCTGAAAAGGAATTTAATTCTAGCCAGAGCGCTGGAACGGGGCACACTTAGCCTCATGAAACAGAACAGAAGAGAGGAGGGTTCGAATCCCACCTCAGCTATCTTAGAAGTGTTTTTTCATGGTTTTCCATTTCCCCTTTGATCACTTTTCGTGATACTTTCAATGTTTAGCTTGGCCCATTTGTCGGTAAAATTTTGTTTCTTGTTACCGAGATCCCCGAATGGTAATTATTTCTTTGTAAATGTATTAATTGCTTAAACCACATGCATAATCTTGTTATCAATCACCTATTAATAGATATTATAGTTCTCACCTTGAGTGTTCCAGTCGCTCGCTACTTCAAGCTCCCACACTCCCGACATACAGGGCTCTACTGGTTGATCTGCTGTCTGCTGAGTAGGGTCGACTGACGTCACCCTGACTTTCGTTCGACCAATGGCAGGTCTTTGTCTGGTCGGGCAATCTCCAACTTCGAGATTGTTCCATGATCACTATTTAAGACGCCACTTGCTGGCGTTCTTCACCCACTTCTGATCAATCATCACTTCTGATCACTTCAACCTGCTGGTCACCGCTACTGCATCTCATGACACCATCGCTAGTCTCTACGCTACCTAGCAGTTACGTCACGAGATCTGCACCCTGACGTATTGCTCAAGATGGCAAGAATAATTGCCAGCTGTCGTACTCTTCAAGCCGTACCTTAGATGGGGTACTTTGATTCGTCTTTCGAAGTAGCTGCAGTCCTTTCGGCCGCCAACCAATTTTCAAAATGCTACTGGATCACCACTTGGACGCTATAAATGTCATTCCTTCGCAAGAGAATAAGAGAGAGTTGACCTTTTTATCAATTGTGTACATATCTCTAGGCCATGTACGCCTCCTTCAGAAGAAACTGTGAGGACTTCTCAATCAACGCTTATGCTAGCTGGAACTTTTAAGGAGCTGGCTCTTCAACCCTTTGAGAAGATAAGTTCAATTTTATGAAGAATTTAAATCATACTAGTTATCTTACACTCTTAATCAGTTTTATGGTTCTTTTTATAAGGTGCATTTTTTAATGTTAAGCTCAACTTCTCTCGAATTAAGCAAGCTTGTTTCATTGGCATTTCCTTAGTCTGAGTTTCTGTCATCAGGCCCTCACACTTTGTTCCATTTATAATTATTCATTTCTGTGATAAGCACTTAAGTGCAATTTGTTTATTGATTATAAATTTATTATTAGAAATAAACATTGTTAATGTATGGCTACCTACATTGGTTTTCTAGTGATGTATTTCATGCCCACTACCCCGCACCGCTTCAGTCTAATTTTCTTGACCAATTGTAGTTATTTTGTCCAGGCTCTCGCCTGATGCGTTCTCCCGTATGGGGAAGTTTTAGGGCAGAACTTTACTCCATATTTTTGGTGCCTCACCCCCGGGAAACATATCTGTTGCACCCTGGGAATGTTAAAAGTTTCATATCTTGGATTTCACATTAACAATTTTTGTTCATTGTGTTTCCACTAATTCACATTGTAAGTTTCAGACTGAGGCGCATGTTCAGCAGAGGAGGAGAGAAACGTAAGCTAAGCCGGTTTCTTCCGCATCAGACTAAACCTTACTACCTAGCAAGCTGTCTTCCTCTGGCTTCCAGTACTCGAAGTCACAATATTGACGTGAGTAACAAACAATTTTTAACATGCCTAACCTTGATGAAAAACTCAGTAACGCTAGAGCCTCTTGTAAGGGCAAGCTCACACGGTCTCGTACTTTCTTAACGGAGCTTGAACCCCAAGAGCGTAATCTTGACATAATTTCGCAGAGGCTTAAGAATTATGAACAAGCCTTTGAGAAATATGATGAGATACAATGCAGTATAGAAACTCAGCATCCGGACCAGCAAAGTGATAGGTTGGAAGTTGAAAAATTATACTATCAGGGATTTGCTGAAGCTAAACAGCTTATTAGGGCTTTAACTTTAAAAGAAAAACAAGAAGATCAAACTTCTGCAGCAACTTCTACATCTTCTTCACGCATTATATTACCCAAATTAGAAATACCCAAATTCACTGGTAAGGACATAGAATGGGAGCCATTTTTTGAATTATTCAATTCTTTAGTACATGAGAATACTTCTATGCCAGTAATTCAAAAATTTCACTACTTGCGTCTGGCAGTTCAAGGCAACGCACTTAACCTGATTCAAGCACTTTCTTTGACCAGTGATAATTATGAAGTTGCTCTGAATCTTCTTAAGGATAGATATGGGAACATTCGTTTATCTATTCAACGCCATATACAAAGTTTATTCGAGTTACCTAACTTGCAAGCAGATAACAGTTTATCACTTCGTAAGTTGATTGACACTGCAGAGCTACACGTCAGAGCATTGTCCAATTTAAACCAACCTGTAAATCACTGGGATTTATTTCTAGTCCACCTCATTTCTGCAAGATTGGATGCAAATACATTAAAAGCCTGGGAAACAGAACTTTCCCAGAATTTGCAATGCACTTATGAGGCGTTTATTAAATTTTTGAAGGCTAGAAACCAAGTCTTTTCCGCCATAGCTAATCAAAAAACTAGTATTTCAGATTCAAAAGCCTTCTCAAAAGATAAGGTTAGCAGTTCTAATCAAAGAATTTTAAGATCACAGGCTCTTCCTGTTGATGCTCGGTCACCTAACTAAATGCAAACGTGCGGTCTGTGTCAGCAATCGCATAATTTATACAATTGTGATGAATTTAAATCTTTATTGGTAGATGAAAGACGAAAGTTCATTACGAACAAAAAACATTGTTTCAACTGTTTGTCAGGAACGCATATGTTAAACAATTGCCGTTCACAACGTTTATGCTTTCATTGTAAGGCTAGACACCATTCCCTTTTGCACAGACATGAAAGATCACGGTTATCAGGACCAAGCAGTTCCAATACCAAGTCTAATTCTGAGACGTCTCAAAATAGTGCGCAGTCGTATGCTCAAAGTTCTACCTCTCTTGTCAAAGTCCAGGTTTTATTATCTACCGTGCAGGTTCTATTAAAAAATTCTCACGGGAAATGGGTATCTGTCAGGGGATTATTAGACAATGCCGCTACCAACAATTTTATTAATGAATCATTGGTACAAAAGTTAGGCCTCCCAAAACATCCTACCTCAATAGAGTTTACAGGAATAAACTGCTCTAAATCGCAATCCTTAAGCTTTGCTAAAGTGGATCTGAAGGACTCTAATAATCTTGGTACGCAGTTGCAATTAGATTGTTTGATTATCAAGTCTATAGGCAACAATATTCCTGGCACTTCTTATCCTATTCAAAGTTGGAATATCCCGAATTTTGTCCAGCTAGCTGACCCTCATTTCAACAGAGGTTCGCCCGTAGAGCTTCTTTTCAGCTCAAGCGTATTTTGGCAATGTCTTCATTCCAATAAAGTGAAAATTGCTCCTAATGTTTTCTTCCGCGAAACTGATTTTGGTTGGATCGCTACTGGCCAAATATACCGTAATCCTATTCAAACTGTATCGAATTGTTATTTTGTTGGTACCGATTTGAGTCAAGAGCTAACCAAGTTCTGGGATCTTGAGAATGTTCAGGCTAATTCTTCTTCTTCTAATGAAATTTGTGAAAAGTTATACAAGGAAACCACTGCCCGTACTGCTGAAGGCAGATTTATAGTAACTCTTCCACGTATTCCTAATCCTCCCGCCATTACGGGCTCGCATTCCAGAGCACTTAGGGCACTATTTACTATTGAAAATCGGTTCAAACAAGATGCTTCTGTCAAAACTTAGTATGCTTCCTTTATGGAGGAATGCGAATCATCCAATCACATGGAGGTAATTTCTAAATCAGAAGAAATTGACCATCCTTTAAATGAAATAGTTTATCTAAATCATCACCCGGTATGGAAAAATTCCTTAACACAAGACAATATAAGAGTAGTTTTCAATGGCTCATCACCAGATTCCAATGGAGTCTCTTTAAATGATACCTTGCAATGTGGTCCCGCGATTCAAACAGATCTTACCTTTGTTTTGCTTAATTTTCGACGGTTTCCTATTGCTGTAATCTCAGATATTAAGCAGATGTACCGGCAGATTCTCGTAAATTCTGAGCAGCAAGATCTGCAAAGAATATTGTGGCGCAATGAGAGTTCCAAACCCATGAAGATATTGAGATTGAAGACTGTGACATATGGCCTGAAGCCTTCAGCCTTTCTTGCGATTCGGTCTCTCCACATGTTAGCCGAGCAAGATGGTCATCTGTATCATCCTTTGGCCTCTGAGTCATTAAAAACGGCATTTTATGTTGACGATTTCTTGTGCTCTTTCCCTAATATTTCTGAAGCACTCCTTGTGTGCGAAGATTTGAAATCCCTGCTCCTATGAGGTGGTTTTCCGCTCCATAAATGGACTTCAAATTCTACTGAATTTATATCAAAATTTTCATCAGAGGTCCCAGTTGATGAATTTGTTGCTATTCCTACTGATGAAGCAGCCGTGAAAGCATTGGGTGTTTTTTGGTGTCCTTCTTCTGATACCCTTTCTTATCAGGTACATTTGTCAGAATCTCCCCCTGTAACTAAGAGACAAGTTCTGTCAGAAATCGCAAAGATCTTTGATCCTTTGCAATATATTGCTCCTATAATTATTGTTGCAAAAATGTTCTTGCAAAAGCTTTGGTCATTAAAATCAGACTGGGATGAAACTCTCCCCCTTCCTCTTGTAGAAGAATGGTTAGAGTATCGCAGCAGTTTGCTGGATCTCTCCAAGGTTTCTATACCCCGCCTTTTAATTTCTAATCCCTTATACCAGCAGTATGACCTGCATGTATTTTCTGATAGTTCAGAACGGGCTTATGGCTGTTGTGCATACATAGTAGGACGTTCCTCAGCCACTTTCCATGGATTTTCTAATTTAGTGTGCGCTAAATCAAAAGTTGCTCCACTTAAAACGGTATCATTGCCGAGATTAGAATTATGCTCTGCTTTAATGGCAACAGAATTAGCTACTAAACTAAATGTCAGTTTAAAGTTAAAATTTTTCCGCACATTTTTTGGAGCGATTCTTCTATTGTATTAGCTTGGATTTCCAAGCCTTCTTCTCATTGGAATACCTTTGTGGCAAATCGCGTTTCTAAGATTCATGAAGTCTCTCATTCTGAACAATGGAGACATGTTCCTAGCCGTGAAAACCCCGCGGATATAATATCACGTGGTTGCACGCCTAAAAAATTGATTTCTTCAGACCTGTGCTGGAATGGTCCTCCTTGGCTAAGTCAGGAATCATCTTGCTGGCCTCGCTTAGCTAATCAATTTGCAGAAGAAATACCTGATGCCCGTAATGACCCTGTCACGTCGCATCTGACTTCTACTTCTACTAGCCTTTTTCATAGATACTCTTCATTTGATAAATTGATTCGTGTAGTGTCTTATATCTTCCGATGGAAATATTTAGTAATTGATCAACCATTGAAGCCTCAACCCTTTCTCACCAGAGTAGAGTTAGAATTTGCTACTTGCAAGGTTTTGTTACTTGTTCAGCAGGAAGTATTTGCTCCTGAAAAGCAAGCTCTTATAAGTGGTAAAGATTTACCCAAGTCTAGCAGGCTTTCACCACTTACTCCTTTTCTAGACCAGGACGGCATAATACGTGTGGGTGGAAGATTAGCTATGTCTAGCTGTGAGGATGGCAAAAAGCATCCCATCATCCTTCCTTCAAAGCATCCTATCACTACCCTTATAATAAGAAAGTTTCATTATAAACACCTTCATGCTGGCACTCGCACCTTGCTCTGTCTAATTCGTGAACTCTACTGGATCATCAATGGCGTTCATGAGGTTTCTTCTGTTGTCAAAAAGTGCATACCTTGCTTTAAGGTTAAACCACGGCCCGCCACGCAGATTATGGGTAATTTACCTCCATTTCGTTCAGAACCTAGTAAGCCCTTCGCTCTTACTGGGATCGATTACGCTGGTCCTTACGTATATCAGACCAATCCCTCTTCATCTAAGCGCAAAATCTTAGGTAAACTTTACATCTCGTTATTTGTATGTATGGTGACGGGAGCTATCCACATTGAGTTGGTTACGAACGCTTCTGTATCTTACTTTTTGGCCGCCTTTTTTAGATTTGCTGCTAGAAGGGGTGTCCCATCTGAAGTCTTTTCAGATAATGCAAAATTTTTTGTAAGCGCTTCTGATCTCTGGAAAAAAGTGTTAAGCTCCCCTTCTGCTAAAGAAAAAATTTCTAACTTTTCCTATTCTAAAGGTTTCAAATGGCATTTCACCCCGCCTTATGCTCCCCATAATGGGGGCCGATGGGAGTCCTGCATCAAACTTACTAAAAGACAGCTTAAGAAGACTCTTGGTCCTACCATACTTTCTTATGAGGAATTCAACTCTTTAATTATTCAAGTCGAAGGTATTGTAAATTCCAGACCTCTGACTCCTCTTTCAAACGATCCTAAGGATCTTTTACCTTTAACACCCAGTCACTTCCTGATTGGCTGTTCGCTTGCTGCTACTCCGCCTTTGCTGGTTCGACGCTGTGATCCTAACCTATCTATCTTTTGGAGAAAAGTAGAATCTTTGCGCTGTTCTATTTGGCGCCGATGGAAGTTAGAATATCTCAGCTTGCTAAATAGGCGTGAGAAATGGCGGCTTCCTCAACCAGATGTACGAGTGGGGGACATGGTTCTTTTTCGAGACCCATCTCCGCCTCTCGTGTGGAACCTAGGCAGAGTTATTCACTGCCACTTTGGCCGTGATAAACGCGTCGGAGTTGTTGATGTTTTAACTAGTAAAGGTTTTATACTAGACCCATCTCTGCTATCTCTGTTTTGCCTTTCGAGTCTTAGTTTCTCCTCGTCTGTTATCCATGTTTTGCTTTGACTGATTCTTTTGTTTGTTTTCATTCGGAGTTCTCGGAGCATGATCACTTTTCGTGATACTTTCAATGTTTAGCTTGGCTCATTTGTCGGTCAAATTTTGTTTCTTGTTACCGAGATCCCCGAATGGTAATTATTTCTTTGTAAATGTATTAATTGCTTAAACCACATGCATAATCTTGTTATCAATCACCTATTCATAGATATTATATTTCTCACCTTGAGTGTTCCAGTCGCTCGCTACTTCAAGCTCCCACACTCCCGACATACAGGGCTCTACTGGTTGATCTGCTGTCTGCTGAGTAGGGTCGACTGACGTCACCCTGACTTTCGTTCGACGAATGGCAGGTCTTTGTCTGGTCGGGCAATCTCCAGCTTCGAGATTGTTCCATGATCACTATTTAAGACGCCACTTGCTGGCGTTCTTCACCCACTTCTGATCAATCATCACTTCTGATCACTTCAACCTGCTGGTCACCGCTACTGCATCTCTACGCTACCTAGCAGTTACGTCACGAGATCTGCACCCTGACGTATTGCTCAAGATGGCAAGAATAATTGCCAGCTGACGTACTCTTCAAGCCGTACCTTATATGGGGTACTTTGATTCGTCTTTCGAAGTAGCTGCAGTCCTTTCGGCCGCCAACCAATTTTCAAAATGCTACTGGATCACCACTTGGACGCTATAAATGTCATTCCTTCGCAAGAGAATAAGAGAGAGTTGACCTTTTTATCAATTGTGTACATATCTCTAGGCCATGTACGCCTCCTTCAGAAGAAACTGTGAGGACTTCTCAATCAACGCTTATGCTAGCTGGAACTATTAAGGAGCTGGCTCTTCAACCCTTTGAGAAGATAAGTTCAATTTTATGAAGAATTTAAATCATACTAGTTATCTTACACTCTTAATCAGTTTTATGGTTCTTTTTATAAGGTGCATTTTTTATGTTAAGCTCAACTTCTCTCGAATTAAGCAAGCTTGTTTCATTGGCATTTCCTTAGTCTGGGTTTCTGTCATCAGGCCCTCACACTTTGTTCCATTTATAATTATTCATTTCTGTGATAAGCACTTAAGTGCAATTTGTTTATTGATTATAAATTTATTATTAGAAATAAACATTGTTAATGTATGGCTACCTACATTGGTTTTCTAGTGATGTATTTCATGCCCACTACCCCGCACCGCTTCAGTTAATTTTCTTGACCAATTGTAGTTATTTTGTCCAGGCTCTCGCCTGATGCGTTCTCCCGTATGGGGAAGTTTTAGGGCAGAACTTTACTCCACCCTTCAGGAAAATGCTGGGATGGCTCCTAACTTAAGGTCATGTCCGTCTCCTTCCAAATCCTTGCACCAAGCACAAATACACACACTATTACAGCTATCACAAAGACACATGTTATCAGACAGATTCAACTTACACCCAAGTACTCGGGACTAAATGACCACGTTGTCGTAAGCCCCTGAATAAATAAAAGACAACATACTAAGGAAGGAGAATGACCTATAGAACAATTTCTGGTTTGTTTGTCTTCAAGTAGGGATAGAGACAGGTTTGGACATCAGGCCTGTGTACTGAGCCCGTTTAGACCAGAGTCCAACGACCCCATTTTTTAAATTTCCGAAATCAGTTCAGCACGAGACACCGACAGTAGTGGCTACGCTGGCTAACGCGCAGCATTAGGTCATGGGGCCAAGCTCTCTGCTGACTCGGTAGACGCGTGGGTTCGAGCCCAACCGTCGACCGTCCTTGAAATGGTTTTCCGTGGTTTCCCATTTTCAACACCAGGCAAATGCCGGGACGGTACCTTCTGACAGGCCACGGCCGCTTTCTTCCACATCCTTGCCCAGTTTCATTCACCATCATTCATTTCATCTCTCATTAACTCCTCTCATGAGGTTGGCGTCAGGAAGGGCATCCAGCCGTAAAAACCATCGCCACAATGACTTCCATCGCATCTCATCCCCGACCTCGTTGGAAAACGGGAATAATAAGGGGTAGACATACATACAGTTCAGCACGAGACAAAAGCTATCGCAGGGTCTATCTGGGCGAAAACTAGGTAAAATCAGGCTTCACTGATATCGGTAATATGCAAGTAAGGTAGGAAGAGAAATAATCGAAAATAGCACAATTCGTTAAAATATCTCAATTTATTTATAATTAAAAATTTAAAACTTTGGCATAAATCATCAAAAATAAACAAAACATTCACACATAAAAAATCAACACACCACAAAAATTAAATATCACTCCTACTCTTCGACGAATGATATCCAGAAAATTGTCAGTCCATTCTGGTATCATTAAACATTTCTATTTACACACTTCTAGTCGATCATGATTCGGTGAAGAGTTCGAATGATACTTCTCGGCTCCGTGAATGTATCTCCTTCCTAGATAGCTCTATCTTCTGCAAATTTAATTGCCAGAAAGCTGTACTAATTTCAAAAACTAAAATCCGTCGTCTTGAGGAAATTTCAAAAATGTGCAGTCACGTAGGCCATGTGCGCGTCACAGGCTCCACGTCATGTTCCACTCGCTGCTCGAAGGATTGCAGCGCGCGATTCAAAATCTGCCGCTTCGTTGTTACATGTTCCCGACGTCTCTACGTCACAGAAGCGTCCGTGATTCGGGTACAGTACAGTAAGGAATATGTCAGATGATCTGTGTTATTGTAATGGCTGTAACTGTAGTTATTTGAATCTAACGATGGTGTAAGTGCCGTATTTGTGCCTTGAAAATATATCACACAATTATCAAGTAGTCTTTTTTAAAATTCATGCAGAATTCATGCTTGAGTGCATGTGAGCTTTTCAATAAGAAAGTACCGCTAACCGAGGAATAAACGGCACTGAGCTGTATGCACGTAGTTCGACCTTGAATGTACTCCTTCTCATTTCAGCACCACATTCTGTTAATTAAATAATCTCAGCAACAATGTGCTGCCAGCACCCTGCTAGTGCATCCAGTAAGCGCGGACCAATCAGGAAGAGGAGTTTCAGGCGGACTGATCGTGTCAGCGGGTTCAAATCAGGAAGGGTTTCTAAATGCGCATCCGGGCATCTGCTGAGGTGAGTAGGGGAAAACGCGAGAAAATCCACTGATCACTTTCAGCAACGGCATTTGAACACCATAACTCCAGGTATGATTGCACTGATGGGCGGCTTGTGTAAGGCACAGTTTCAGCGTTACTGGGTGTTGATCAAGAGAAAACATTTCATGAATGGTTGATGGTAGGATGTGAACCCATCTGCGCCTCGAGTCTAGGATACAAGACCGCATATTCCAGTGACTCAACGCCCTGCACTATCTAGTTAATATTCCAGAGGCGGGTCACCATCGAGGTCTAACGGTTAAATAGCTTTCTGCATTGATGGCCCGGGATCAATTATAGGCTCTACCATGGGTTTTTAATCCTGGTATGGGTGTATGAACTGATCCCATGAGCTGAACTGACGTGAGAAACAAGGGGGGGTTCACGCCTCTCTCTCGGCTATCCAAGGTGTAGTTTCCCTATTTCTACTCCCTACAACTTAAATAAAAACTTAACTTAAGAAAAAGACGCAGCTACCCCTTTCCTATAGTAAAGCCATCATAACTTCCGACTTGACGTTTCAGTGCTAAGGTAGAGTTTCGATCGCTAAATCACGTCATCGCGAACGTAACTCAATTTTTCGTGATATATCGATTTGAATGACTGTCTGTGATTGTCTGGTTAAAGTGATTTTCCTTCTGACCTCAAGATAACTCTAGGGTAACACTGAAACGTCAAGTCGGAAGTTATGATGGCTTTACTATAGTGATATATTCGAATAATAGTACATATACTAGTTCTTTCAACACAGCAACATAATATTTGGAAGATTCACAGGGCTCAAGACCACGATGTCACAAGAACTCAAAATGATGTAACAACGTTACACCTTTTAAGCATACGCTATGTAAAACAACTTGTTCCGTAGAATCGGTGTATTGCTGTAGTTTATGTTGTAAAATTAAACTTTTTACGGCAGTTTACATGATTTTCGAGTGCGACGAAAAGTATTGTGACTGCCGTACAATTCACGCTAGCCAGCAAAGATCAACACATATTCCTTGATTTCCATCGTCATATACTTTACAACTTCGTACTATACCTGGACATGAATCTTTTACTGGTAATCATACTTAAATCCCACTAATAAATACGTCTACGGTACCGTAGGCTCCATTTACCGCTGAGGCCAAGCTAGTATGGGGGCGTGGTCAGTGCTTCAACTCTCCGCTTGTATAGCGCTTACAGGGTGTCAACTTATTTCTCATCTTTCTTACACCACATCTTCTTCGTGGTAATGGGAAGTGAACGGTTCTTTTTCTGCTACGGCAAGTAAGTACACATATTTTAATAATTAAAGTTGAAACGTGTTTCTACATGGTGATTCTTATTGACGTTTAAAACTCTCTATAGCGATTTAGATGGCATTGAGACAAGTAATTTGATATAGGACACTTAAGGTCGCATGTGTCCGGAAATACCTTAAAAGTGAACCACAACTGTTAAACATATGACGTCATCAGGTGACGGCTACGCTCGAGTGGTCACGCCCGTGCTCTCTTACGCACACCAACGCAATCGTTGAATGTCATATCACTCTGGTTCCGGGTCTGCGTGTGCGACTCCGGGCCTATCCATCAGTTTTCTTTGTTCTCTCTCTTCTCCTTTCAAGTGAAAGCAGATTGTTTCTTGACATTAAGACACGGAACCAGAGTGATATGATATTCAACGTTTGCTTTGGTGTGCGTAAAGGAGCACGGGCCTGACCGCTCGAGCTAAGCCGTCACCTGATGACGTCATATGTTTAACAGTTGTGGTTCACTTGTAAGGTATTTCCAGACACTTGCGACCCTAAGTGTCCTATATCAAATTACTTGTCTCAATGCCATCTACGTCTCTATAGAGTCTTTTAAACGTTAATAAGAATCACCCTGTATAGTGCGTGTGGAAAATATAGTTTTGAATTGATATTATATCGCAGGTGTAGGTGTGATCTATCGTAGAGGTGACATTCCACTTAACATATCAATTAACTTTCACTATCATTCAATCCATAGATAGCATACCAAATTCTGTGAACTGCGCTCTATCACTGGAAGAAAAAAAAACCAACAAATCGTAAATTGCTGCATCTGGAAATGGTAGAGGAATATGGCAAATACTCTCCTGAGAAATGATCCAGACTATGACCAGGCAAGTCTATGTTACCGTAAGTTTATGTTTTTGCTATGGAGGTAGGCAGTGGGTAGCGGAACTATTGTGGGGGAGGGTTCCAGTAACCATTGCAACAACTTGATTACAGCTTGCAGAGATACGTAAATGGGCCTATTGCATATGTGTACCCAAGTTCTTCAGGAGTGTTGTGAGGTTTGAAGCCATTTTTCAGTGTTGCCTAAGTAAACAAAAGTTTGGTGCTTTTCAGTCGGTCAACACGAATGTACCCAAATAGAGCTGGGTTATGCCCTGATCACTTTCGTGATACTTTCAATGTTTAGCTTGGCCCATTTGTCGGTCAAATTTTGTTTCTTGTTACCGAGATCCCCGAATGGTAATTATTTCTTTGTAAATGTATTAATTGCTTAAACCATATGCATAATCTTGCTATCAATCACCTATTCATAGATATTATAGTTCTCACCTTGAAGTGTTCCAGTCGCTCGCTACCTCAAGCTTCCTCACTCCCGACATGCAGTGCATCTACTGGTTGATCTGCTGTCTGCTGAGCAGTGTCGACTGACGTCACCCTGACTTTCGTTCGACCAATCGCAGGCCTTTGTCTGGTCGGGCAATCTCCAGCTTCGAGATTGTTCCATGATCACTATTTAAGACGCCACTTGCTGGCGTTCTTCACCCACTTCTGATCAATCATCACTTCTGATCACTTCAACCTGCTGGTCACCGCTACTGCATCTCATGACACCATCGCTAGTCTCTACGCTACCTAGCAGTTACGTCACGAGATCTGCACCCTGACGTATTGCTCAAGATGGCAAGAATAATTGCCAGCTGTCGTACTCTTCAAGCCGTACCTTAGATGGGGTACTTTGATTCGTCTTTCGAAGTAGCTGCAGTCCTTTCGGCCGCCAACCAATTTTCAAAATGCTACTGGATCACCACTTGGACGCTATAAATGTCATTCCTTCGCAAGAGAATAAGAGAGAGTTGACCTTTTTATCAATTGTGTACATATCTCTAGGCCATGTACGCCTCCTTCAGAAGAAACTGTGAGGACTTCTCAATCAACGCTTATGCTAGCTGGAACTTTTAAGGAGCTGGCTCTTCAACCCTTTGAGAAGATAAGTTCAATTTTATGAAGAATTTAAATCATACTAGTTATCTTACACTCTTAATCAGTTTTATGGTTCTTTTTATAAGGTGCATTTTTTAATGTTAAGCTCAACTTCTCTCGAATTAAGCAAGCTTGTTTCATTGGCATTTCCTTAGTCTGAGTTTCTGTCATCAGGCCCTCACACTTTGTTCCATTTATAATTATTCATTTCTGTGATAAGCACTTAAGTGCAATTTGTTTATTGATTATAAATTTATTATTAGAAATAAACATTGTTAATGTATGGCTACCTACATTGGTTTTCTAGTGATGTATTTCATGCCCACTACCCCGCACCGCTTCAGTCTAATTTTCTTGACCAATTGTAGTTATTTTGTCCAGGCTCTCGCCTGATGCGTTCTCCCGTATGGGGAAGTTTTAGGGCAGAACTTCTCTCCATATTTTTGGTGCCTCACCACCGGGAAACATATCTGTTGCACCCTGGGAATGTTACAAGTTTCATATCTTGGATTTTACATTAACAAATTTTGTTCATTGTGTTTCAACACTAATTCACATTCTAAGTTTCAGACTGAGGCGCATGTTCAGCAGAGGAGGAGAGAAACGTAAGCTAAGCCGGTTTCTTCCGCATCAGACTAAACCTTACTACCTAGCAAGCTGTCATCCTCTGGCTTCCAGTACTCGAAGTCACAATATTGACGTGAGTAACAAACAACTTTTAACATGCCTAACCTTGATGAAAAACTCAGCAACGCCAGAGCCTCTTGTAAGGGCAAGCTCACACGGTTTCGTACTTTCTTAACGGAGCTTGAACCCCAAGAGCGTAATCTTGACATAATTTCGCAGAGGCTTAAGAATTATGAACAAGCCTTTGAGAAATATGATGAGATACAATGCAGTATAGAAACTCAGCATCCGGACCAGCAAAGTGATAGGTTGGAAGTTGAAAAATTATACTATCAGGGATTTGCTGAAGCTAAACAGCTCATTAGGGCTTTAACTTTAAAAGAAAAACAAGAAGATCAAACTTCTGCAGCATCTTCTACATCTTCTTCACGCATTATATTACCCAAATTAGAAATACCCAAATTCACTGGTAAGGACATAGAATGGGAGCCATTTTTTGAATTGTTTAATTCTTTAGTACATGAGAATACTTCTATACCAGTAATTCAAAAATGTCACTACTTGCGTCTGGCAGTTCAAGGCAACGCACTTAACCTGATTCAAGCACTTTCTTTGACCAGTGATAATTATGAAGTTGCTCTGAATCTTCTTAAGGATAGATATGGGAACATTAGTTTATCTATTCAACGCCATATACAAAGCTTATTCGAGTTACCTAACTTGCAAGCAGATAACAGTTTATCACTTTGTAAGTTGATTGACACTGCAGAGCTACACGTCAGAGCATTGTCCAATTTAAACCAACCTGTAAATCACTGGGATTTATTTCTAGTTCACCTCATTTCTGCAAGATTGGATGCAAATACATTAAAAGCCTGGGAAACAGAACTTTCCCAGAATTTGCAATGCACTTATGAGGCGATTATTAACTTTTTGAAGGCTAGAAGCCAAGTCTTTTCCGCCATAGCTAATCAAAAAACTAGTATTTCAGTTTCAAAAGCCTTCTCAAAAGATAAGGTTAGCAGTTCTAATCAAAGAATTTTAAGATCACAGGCTCTTCCTGTTGATGCTCGGTCACCTAACCAAATGCAAACGTGCGGTCTGTGTCAGCAATCGCATAATTTATACAATTGTGATGAATTTAAATCTTTATTGGTAGATGAAAGACGAAAGTTCATTACGAACAAAAAACATTGTTTCAACTGTTTGTCAGGAACGCATATGTTAAACAATTGCCGTTCACAACGTTTATGCTTTCATTGTAAGGCTAGACACCATTCCCTTTTGCACAGACATGAAAGATCACGGTTATCAGGACCAAGCAGTTCCAATACCAAGTCTAATTCTGAGACTTCTCAAAATAGTGAGCAGTCGTATGCTCAAAGTTCTACCTCGCTTGGCAAAGTCCAGGTTTTATTATCTACCGTGCAGGTTCTATTGAAAAATTCTCACGGGAAATGGGTATCTGTCAGGGGATTATTAGACAATGCCGCTACCAACAATTTTATTAATGAATCTTTGGTACAAAAGTTAGGCCTCCCAAAACATACTACCTCAATAGAGGTTACAGGAATAAACTGCTCTAAATCGCAATCCTTAAGCTTTGCTAAAGTGGATCTAAAGGACTCTAATAATCTTGGTACGCAGTTGCATTTAGATTGTTTGATTATCAAGTCTATAGGCAACAATATTCCTGGCACTTCTTATCCTATTCAAAGTTGGAATATCCCGAATTTTGTCCAGCTGGCTGACCCTCATTTCAACGGAGCTTCGCCCGTAGAGCTTCTTTTCAGCTCAAGCGTATTTTGGCAATGTCTTCATTCCAATAAAGTAAAAATTGCTCCTAATGTTTTCTTCCGCGAAACTGATTTTGGTTGGATCGCTACTGGCCAAATATACCGTAATCCTATTCAAACTGTATCGAATTGTTATTTTGTTGGTACAGATTTGAGTCAAGCGCTAACCAAGTTCTGGGATCTTGAGAATGTTCAGGCTACTTCTTCTTCTTCTTCTAACGAAATTTGTGAAAAGTTATACAAGGAAACCACTGCCCGTACTGCTGAAGGCAGATTTATAGTAACTCTTCCACGTATTCCTATTCCTCCCGCCATTACGGGCTCGCATTCCAGAGCACTTAGGGCACTATTTGCTATTGACAATCGGTTCAAACAAGATGCTCCTGTTAAAACTCAGTATGCTTCCTTTATGGAGGAATACGAATCATCCAATCACATGGAGGTAATTTCTAAATCAGAAGAAATTGACCATCCTTTAAATGAAATAGTTTATCTAAATCATCACCCGGTATGGAAAAATTCCTTAACACAAGACAATATAAGAGTAGTTTTCAATGGCTCATCAGCAGATTCCAATGGAGTCTCTTTAAATGATACCTTGCAATGTGGTCCCGCGATTCAAATAGATCTCACTTCTGTTTTGCTTAATTTTCGACGGTTTCCTATTGCTGTAATCTCAGATATTAAGCAGATGTACCGGCAGATTCTCGTAAATTCTGAGCAGCAAGATCTGCAAAGAATATTGTGGCGCGATGAGAGTTCCAAACCCATAAAGATATTTAGATTGAAGACTGTGACATATGGCCTGAAGCCTTCAGCCTTTCTTGCGATTCGGTCTCTCCACATGTTAGCCGAGCAAGATGGTCATCTGTATCATCCTTTGGCCTCTGAGTCATTAAAAACGGCATTTTATGTTGACGATTTCTTGTGCTCTTTCCCTAATATTTCTGAAGCACTCCTTGTGTGCGAAGATTTGAAATCCCTGCTCCTAGGAGGTGGTTTTCCGCTCCATAAATGGACTTCAAATTCTACTGAATTTATATCAAAATTTTCATCAGAGGTCCCAGTTGATGAATTTGTTGCTATTCCTACTGATGAAGCAGCCGTGAAAGCATTGGGTGTTTTTTGGTGTCCTTCTTCTGATACCCTTTCTTATCAGGTACATTTGTCAGAATCTCCCCCTGTAACTAAGAGACAAGTTCTGTCAGAAATCGCAAAGATCTTTGATCCTTTGCAATATATTGCTCCTATAATTATTGTTGCAAAAATGTTCCTGCAAAAGCTTTGGTCATTAAAATCAGACTGGGATGAAACTCTCCCCCTTCCTCTTGTAGAAGAATGGTTAGAGTATCGCAGCAGTTTGCTGGATCTCTCCAAGGTTTCTATACCCCGCCTTTTAATTTCTAATCCCTTATACCAGCAGTATGACCTGCATGTATTTTCTGATAGTTCAGAACGGGCTTATGGCTGTTGTGCATACATAGTAGGACGTTCCTCAGCCACTTTCCATGGATTTTCCAATTTAGTGTGCGCTAAATCAAAAGTTGCTCCACTTAAAACGGTATCATTGCCGAGATTAGAATTATGCTCTGCTTTAATGGCAACAGAATTAGCTACTAAACTAAATGTCAGTTTAAAGTTAAAATTTTCCCGCACATTTTTTTGGAGCGATTCTTCTATTGTATTAGCTTGGATTTCCAAGCCTTCTTCTCATTGGAATACCTTTGTGGCAAATCGCGTTTCTAAGATTCATGAAGTCTCTCATTCTGAACAATGGAGACATGTTCCTAGCCGTGAAAACCTCGCGGATATAATATCACGTGGTTGCACGCCTAAAAAATTGATTTCTTCAGACCTGTACTGGAATGGTCCTCCTTGGCTAAGTCAGGAATCATCTTGCTGGCCTCGCTTAGCTAATCAATTTGCAGAAGGAATACCTGATGCCCGTAATGACCCTGTCACGTCGCATCTTACTTCTACTTCTACTAGCCTTTTTCATAGATACTCTTCATTTGATAAATTGATTCGTTTAGTGTCTTATATCTTCCGATGGAAATATTTAGTAATTGATCAACCATTGAAGCCTCAACCCTTTCTCACCAGAGTAGAGTTAGAATTTGCTACTTGCAAGGTTTTGTTACTTGTTCAGCAGGAAGTATTTGCTCCTGAAAAGCAAGCTCTTATAAGTGGTAAAGATTTACCCAAGTCTAGCAGGCTTTCACCACTCACTCCATTTCTAGACCAGGACGGCATAATACGTGTGGGTGGAAGATTAGCTATGTCTAGCTGTGAGGATGGGAAAAAGCATCCCATCATCCTTCCTTCAAAGCATCCTATCACTACCCTTATAATAAAAAAGTTTCATTATAAACACCTTCATGCTGGCACTCGCACCTTGCTCTGTCTAATTCGTGAACTCTACTGGATCATCAATGGCGTTCATGAGGTTTCTTCTGTTGTCAAAAAGTGCATACCTTGCTTTAAGGTTAAACCACGGCCCGCCACGCAGATTATGGGTAATTTACCTCCATTTCGTTCAGAACCTAATAAGCCCTTCGCTCTTACTGGGATCGATTACGCTGGTCCTTACGTATATCAGACCAATCCCTCTTCATCTAAGCGCAAAATCTTAGGTAAACTTTACATCTCGTTATTTGTATGTATGGTGACGGGAGCTATCCACATTGAGTTGGTTACGAACGCTTCTGTATCTTACTTTTTGGCCGCCTTTTCTAGATTTGCTGCTAGAAGGGGTGTCCCATCTGAAGTCTTCTCAGATAATGCAGAAATTTTTGTAAGCGCTTCTGATCTCTGGAAAAAAGTGTTAAGCTCCCCTTCTGCCAAAGAAAAAAATTTCTAACTTTTCCTATTCTAAAGGTTTCAAATGGCATTTCACCCCGCCTTATGCTCCCCATAATGGGGGCCGATGGGAGTCCGGCATCAAACTTACTAAAAGACAGCTTAAGAAGACTCTTGGTCCTACCATACTTTCTTATGAGGAATTCAACTCTTTAATTATTCAAGTCGAAGGTATTGTAAATTCCAGACCTCTGACTCCTCTTTCAAACGATCCTAAGGATCTTTTACCTTTAACACCCAGTCACTTCCTGATTGGCTGTTCGCTTGCTGCTACTCCGCCTTTGCTGGTTCGACGCTGTGATCCTAACCTACCTATCTTTTGGAGAAAATAAGAATCTTTGCGCTGTTCTTTTTGGTGCCGATGGAAGTTAGAATATCTCAGCTTGCTAAATAGGCGTGAGAAATGGCGGCTTACTCAACCAGATGTACGAGTGGGGGACATGGTTCTTCTTCGAGACCCATCTCCGCCTCTCGTGTGGAACCTAGGCAGAGTTATTCACTGCCACTTTGGCCGTGATAAACGCGTCAGAGTTGTTGATGTTTTAACTAGTAAAGGTCTTTATACTAGACCCATTTCTGCTATCTCTGTTTTGCCTTCCGAGTCTTAGTTTCTCCTCGTCTGTTATCCATGTTTTGCTTTGACTGATTCTTTTGTTTGTTTTTCATTCGGAGTTCTCGGAGCATGATCACTTTCGTGATACTTTCAATGTTTAGCTTGGCCCATTTTCGGTCAAATTTTGTTTCTTGTTACCGAGATCCCCGAATGGTAATTATTTCTTTGTAAATGTATTAATTGCTTAAACCATATGCATAATCTTGCTATCAATCACCTATTCATAGATATTATAGTTCTCACCTTGAAGTGTTCCAGTCGCTCGCTACCTCAAGCTTCCTCACTCCCGACATACAGTGCATCTACTGGTTGATCTGCTGTCTGCTGAGTAGGGTCGACTGACGTCACCCTGACTTTCGTTCGACCAATCGCAGGTCTTTGTCTGGTCGGGCAATCTCCAGCTTCGAGATTGTTCCATGATCACTATTTAAGACTCCACTTGCTGGCGTTCTTCATCACTTCTGATCAATCATCACTTCTGATCACTTCAACCTGCTGGTCACCGCTACTGCATCTCATGACACCATCGCTAGTCTCTACGCTACCTAGCAGTTACGTCACGAGATCTGCACCCTGACGTATTGCTCAAGATGGCAAGAATAATTGCCAGCTGTCGTACTCTTCAAGCCGTACCTTAGATGGGGTACTTGTGATTCGTCTTTCGAAGTAGCTGCAGTCCTTTCGGCCGCCAACCAATTTTCAAAATGCTACTGGATCACCACTTGGACGCTATAAATGTCATTCCTTCGCAAGAGAAGAAGAGAGAGTTGACCTTTTTTTTAATCAATTGTGTACTTATCTCTAGGCCATGTACGCCTCATTCAGAAGAAACTGTGAGGACTTCTCAATCAACGCTTATGCTAGCTGGAACTTTTAAGGAGCTGGCTCTTCAACCCCTTTGAGAAGATAAGTTCAATTTTATGAAGAATTTAAATCATACTAGTTATTTTACACTCTTAATCAGTTTTATGGTTCTTTCTTTTTATAAGGTGCATTTTTTTTGTGTTAAGCTCAACTTCTCTCGAATTAAGCAAGCTTGTTTCATTGGCATTTCCTTAGTCTGGGTTTCTGTCATCAGGCCCTCACACTTTGTTCCATTTATAATTATTCATTTCTGTGATAAGCACTTAAGTGCAATTTGTTTATTGGTTATAAATTTACTATTATAAATAAACATTGTTAATGTATGGTTACCTACATTGGTTTTCTAGTGATGTATCTCATGCCCACTACCCCGCACCGCTTCAGTCTAATTTTCTTGACCAATTGTAGTTATTTTGTCCAGGCTCTCGCCTGATGCGTTCTCCCGTATGGGGAAGTTTTAGGGCAGAACTTCTCTCCATGCCCTGATCCTGAAGTAAATTACATAAGATTAAGATTATGTATTTATTAATCTTATGTAATTTATTTCAGGATCAGGGCATAACCCAGCTCTATTTGGGTACATTCGTGTTGACCGACTGAAAAGCACCAAACTTTTGTTCTTCAGGAGTGTTAATTATTAATTTTATATTTTACATTGCGGTAGATTATAAATGTCATGATTCATGACAAAGTGTCTTAGCTTTAATTTTTTCCCTTTCCTTGCATTTCAAATTATTATCGTATTGGAAATAGATCAGTTCTTGCACATGTTAGTTACTGGAGCTGTGGGACGTGTTCAATTGGTTAAATAGGTAGTAATGCCATTACTGATGTAGGACTGTAATTTCAGGTTATCAAAACGTAACCCCCCCATCGTCTTGTAAAGCAAGGCATTTGTAGGCACACAAATGTGTTGATGTGTTTCCTTGGTATTCATGTGTTACTGTATCATATTCATGCTATGGGCACTTTTTATTTATTTTTGTACCTACAGAAGAAAACAAGCTGTATAAGTTATGGTAGGAACGCAGTGGTGGGCTTAGGTGTTCAGCTGGTCGAATAAGTAGTATGTCATTACTGATGTAGGACTGTAATTACAGGTTCTAAAAACTTAAAACACACTGGTCTGGTGGGTGGCTGTGTGAAGCAAGACGTTTGTGGGTTGTGTATGGACCTCATGCTATTTGTTGGTGTGATATAGCCTTGCCAGTGTGCTCTTGTTCTGTGGAACCAAGTCCAATTTTTGTCAAAATAAACAAATGAACAAAGCCCCAAATGGTTAACGCATTTGTACTCTTAATTTAAAGATTATTAAGTTCATCAGAACGGTTTAATTTCATGTGTATGTTTTTATTTTTGAATATATTTATTTTTCTTCCCATCATTCCATAATTGTTTTCAGAAAATTCAGCAGCTACAGCACTGTACTCATGCTTTGCAAAACTGTTTCCCTGTGTCAGAAGAGCAAGAATAGAAATAGAAATGATACATCATTCAGAAGTATGATACCTGCAGAACCAGTGCTGAAACTTGCAAACCACCCACCAGACACATCAAAAATCTAGAAGATATGCTGGAGTTACCCTGAATTGTTGTGTCATAGAAATTAACAAGACATTCCCTAATCTATTAATTTTGAAAGATCTCTTGGTCCAAAACCTTGAATTAATGAAATTAGTTATTTTTATTGGAGAGAGAGAGAGAGAGAGAGTGTGTGTGTGTGTGTGTGTGCGTGTGTGCGTGTGTGTGTTGATACATACCACCTCCACCCCTCCCCCAATTAACAAGCAATTTGATGGAGGAATTGTGGGTATTAGGGAACCATGTGATGGTGCCAAGTAGACTCCTATGTGGATTAGTTACATTAATCGCAGGATTAAAATTTTAGTTATTTATTGAAAGGTGATAGAGGCAGTTGTATAGGTTTCATCAATTATAGGTATCCATTACATTAATAAATAAGCTTCTGTGTTTTACTAAAATAAAAACTCATCAATTTAGAAGGAGTGTTAATTCATAAAACAGTGTAAAGAAGATTGGTTAATATGTTTAAGTTACAAGGTCCACATACAATAAGCCACTACAACAGAGACCGGAGTGAAATCAAATTAATTTTTATTAACAAATAGGTGCAGGCTAGAACTATTTTCACTTAGAGTGTTGTATTGTTTCTTCCAGTATCATAGTAAACAATTCGTTTTACAGAACTCTTCACCTTGCATTATGTATTGCCTTTCTAATTCCCTTCCTCCATCCAAGAAATAGGGCTAAAATCTTGTAATCTGTAAGTTACTTTGAGTTATTTAATTTATAGGTCTTGTTTGAGACTTCCAATTCAGAATAGGTTACTGTATTAGTGACCCATTTCTTTCTGCTCTCAAACTCGTTATGTAGCCTACCAATAAAACCATGGTACCAAGGCCCGAAAACCCCACCCTTATCTGCCAATTTTTATTTTATACTCTTGGTAATACTGTAAGGGTTAGGTTTTGTCGATGATTTTCTGTAACAGTGAGATAGATACAAGACAAATATAATTGATTTATTGTATGCCAATGTAAAGGTTGATATAGCTATTATATTTATTCCCACATGTTACTTACAATATTTTTCAACAGGTAGGATGCCAATGTCTAAGCTTACATAGAGGCATTTTTTTCATCAATTGATTCTGTAATAATACCACCTTGTGGTGTGGTGGCTGCCACTCATGAGGGCCTGGGCTAGTTTCCAAGCTCTATCAAGTAATTTAATTCTGGTCTGAGGGTTGGAACGGCGCACACTCAGATTTCTGAGGCAGAACTGGGAAGAGGGTTCGATTCTCACCTCGGCCATTCAAGAAGTGGTTTTCCGTGGTTTCCCCACTTCCACTCCAGGCTGATGCTGGGATGGTTCCTAACTTACGGCTACATCTACCTCCTTTCCAGTTCTGACCTGAATTATGAAAAGTATACACACTACTAGATTAGATTAGATTTGTATTTATCCATTTGATCAATTACATGTATACAGTACATTTTTGATACAGGACACGTCACTAATTACATACATAAAATAAAAGAACTTACAGGTATATATTACTAATACAATAACTATTTATAACTTATTTTAATAACAGATCTTAAGAGATACAATCTTATTGGACAAGTATCTACACCTTACTATATTATCACAATATGAAAACTTAATTCTATTATAATACAACAACTTACAGCTAGGTATTACGATTAAAATAGAAAAGTAAAATATAATTATAGATTCCATCGTTCTTATACACTAAGATATTCAACTACAGAGTAAAAACAATGGCACTGCAGATAAGCTTTCAACATTCTTTCTAAGGTTTCTATTTTTGGGGCAAATTTTATATACTGGGGTACTTTATTGTATAATCCAACTCCTGTGTGAAAAGTTCCTTTTTGATATATGCTTGTGTGTGTGTGTGTGAAATATGAATGTTTTGATTTTGTCTTGTGTTATGCCCATGAACATCATTGTTTGTTTTAAGAAAAACGTCTTTATTCATTAAATTCTAAAAAGAAACCATAATGCTTTCAAAGATATGAATGCAGGGCAGTGGGAGAATGTTTAAATCTTTAAACAGAGGTCTGCATGATTCTCTAGTGTTTACATTTGCCATAATTCTAATCGCCCTATTTTGTATCCTAAACGTGCTTAGTACATCTGGTGACATACCCCAAAATATGACCCCATATCTTAAGTATGAATGGAAATAAGCAAAATAATTATTTCTTAATGTGTGCATGCTTGTGCAAGTTTTCAAAATACGTAACGCAAAGCACATCAAGTTCAGTTTAGTATTCAGATATTGTATATGTTTATTCCATTTCATGTCATGATTCCAAGTCATGTTTTATCCATAGTCCTAAAAACGTTGTTTCTGATTTATTTTCAATTTGATGACCATTTAATGTTATATTGGGCTTCGCAGGATTCCTATTCTGTATAGTGTGGCAATTTAGAGATACTATTTTTATAGTTTATTATGAGGCGATTATCTTGTGACCATTTGGTTAACTCTTCTGTAACAGTCAGCAGACTGCTGTAAGACCTGCTTAGATTCACCTTTTATTACGAGTGTTGTATCGTCCGCAAACAACATTTTCTTATGAGAACGAACGTTCTGTGTTATATCACTGATATAGAGAAGAAAGAGTAGTGGGCCCAAAACAGATCCATGGGGTACTCCAAATTTAATAATTCCCTCATTGGACAATGTTTCATTAAGCAATTTGGTTCCATCATCCTTGTGTCTCAAGCATACTATTTGTTTACGCCTTGTTAAGTAAGACTCGATCCATTTATTAGCTAGACCTCTAATACCATATTGATTTAGTTTTGTAAGGAGGATTTTATGGTCAACAACATCAAATGCTTTCGATAAATCCAAGAATAGGCCCGTTACATGTTCCATATTGTCAATTAATTTCAGTATACTATTACTACATTCATAAATTGCTGTCTGTGTAGTTATTTTCGTTCTGAATCCATGTTGTGAGTTAGTATTTCATTTTTTTTCTATAAAACTTATCAGTCTTGTATACATGATTTTTTCCATAATTTTTGCAATACCAGTTGGTAAGGTAATAGGACGATAGTTATCTAATTGATCTTTTGAACCGTTTTTGTGCACTGGAATTTCTTTTGTTAACTTCAAAATATCCGGGTAAGTTCCTGAGAGAATTGAACTGTTTATTAAGTGCATAAGTGGATTTATTATATTTTCTGCACATTTCTTTAAAATTGCATGAGGGATGCCATCAATGCCAGCACAGAATTAATTTCTTTAGCTCTTTTATAACTATTCTTACCTCTTCACTTGTGACATGATTTATAAATAATCACTGCATATATTTATTTTATTATTATAATTTAGTGTATTTACCTGTGATTTATTTAATATTTTTTGTGGAATTTCCAGAAAATAGTCATTAAAAGTGTTTGCTATTTCCCCTGGATTATTAATCACTTTACTATTGCTGGTCAGTGTAATGTTCCTTTGTATTTTAGCAGATTTTCCAGTTTCTTTCTTTATCACGGAGCACACAGCCCTGTTTTTATTAGATGATTGGGAAATAAAATTATCATTATGCATTTCCTTTGCTAGTATTATTACCTTATTTAATATGCTAGTGTATTTTTTGTAGTATAAATTGAATTCAGTTGTTTTGTGGTATTGTTATATAATGTGTGCAGAAATTTCTTTCTTTGACATGAATTTCTAATCCCTGTTGTTATCCAATTGCTAGTTTTGTTATTTTGAATAGTTCCTTGTTTAGAGAGAATGCTGTTTCAAAATAGTGTTTTAGGGTACTGTTAATAGCATTAAATTTATCATTTACATTTTTTAGTTTATAAATTTCTGACCATGTTTCCTTATTTAATAAGTCATTGAAATATGTAACATTTGTTTCAGTGAATGACCTGCACTTTGATTTTATTCCATTACCATTATTATTGATTGTTTCGGGTACTTCAAAACTCAGTAATTGTCCATGGAGGTCACTAAAACCCGGACAATTGACTTCTATTGAATGGTGATATTTATCTGTATTTATAATAAATTGATCAGGAGTGGTTTTATTAAATTTTGTTATTCTCGTTGGGATATTTACTGTAGGTTTCAGTCCATAGGAAATTAGTAACTGTGTTAGTAATTCACAATTTCTATCACATTTTAAGAAATCCACATTTACATCCCCACAAATTATTGTATCGAAATTTACTTTGCTCGTGTTATTGAGTAACAATTCTAATTTGTCTATAAATAAACGAAAATTTCTTGACGGAGAACGGTATACGCATACAATTATTAACGTATCTGCTGTATTTTACGGCAGATAATTCAAAATCCTGATCCATAATTAGATAATCATAAGCTGTTAACTGTTGATGATCTAAATTATTTCTTAGGAAGATACAAGTACCACCAGGGCTAATATTAGATCTAGAGTATTTACTAGCTAGTATAAACCCTGGGAATTGAATTAATTCGAGTTGTTCCTCTTTCAGCCAATGTTCTGAAATACATAGTGCTGAGATGTCTTTAAGTTAATTTTTATGCATTAGTTTTATGTAATCAATTTTATTATAGAGAGACTGAACATTCTGGCGGTAAATTTTAAATTCGTTACTTTTGTAACCATGTGTTGGTGATTTATTTACATTATTTTTATCATAATTGTTATTATTATTGTTGCTAGACAAATACGAAACACCATGGTTGCACTCAGTTAAATTTGACATCAAAAGATCTGAATACAGACTACAGATACCACAGTAACACAGATTATCATACAAATCTTACACACTTCCAAATGCACGGGGCTAAATGAATATGTTATCAAAATTCCTAAATGAATTAATATCAACAACAACACAATGATTCTACAATAAGAGATTCTTTTAAAATGTAGTTATAGCAGGTGCAGGCATGCACATATCAGCAAATTCAAGTTCTCCATTTCAAGTAATTGGTCTACACATTTTTTAATTTTACTGTTTCAACATACAAACTTGCATGTATTGTAGGAATTTGCTGTTCATCAGTGTCAGCCATGGCATCAAGGGGGGGAAGAGGTCCATTATCATGTGCTTTAGCCTACTGTTATGCCTTGGCAAGAAAGAAGAAAGGAACATGCCTCAACACGTACTGTTAGGAGGACCAGAATTGATTACCGTACTGTATCTTAGCTAAGTGTGACTTTGACTCTCTCTGTAATTTTTTTTCGTTGACAAATTTTTAATTAAAATATGATGATTTTTAGCAGCATTGAGTGTTTTTCTAGTTTTTCAATGAAAGTCCTATTCCTCCTTTTCCCTTCGCAGCATATTATAGAAATTACTGTATTGGTGTGCGATGATATTTTTTGCTGTATGCCTACTTGCTGTATTTCATCCTTCAAAATTGGTGAACTGGATATATTTTAAAGACATTTTTTGAAATCCAACTATTTTTCTGAAATTTCATTAAACTAATTACACTATCAATTTTAGTGTAATGAGGAACCGGTTACACCACCTGTTTCCTTAGCATTCTCTTTTAAAATTTTACTGGTATTGCTAACAGCATCAAGTGTTTTGTGGTATGAATATTCTCCCTCCCCTGTACTTTTTCTTTGTAGTTTGTTCTAGGAAGTAATTGGTTATAATTGGGCCTACTGTGGTTTATTGGAAGGGACCATTTTCTTAAGCTGCGTAATAATACGTCGTACGCCTTGCAGTAACCCAATTCTTGTCACCAATGCAATATGCTCCAATTGGAACGGAAAGTAATTTAAATATATAAATTATACTATTGATGAGGTGGTTGGCTATGTCCTAAATGCTGTGATTGTTCATTTCAGAGTTCTAAAATTCACAATTTCCCTCTTTGGTATTATTTTTATTAATTTTTCTGTTATTGGTATTTTTAATGTGATTTATTTGTTGTGGATCATATTGTTATCTCCACACTTAAAAACGTGCTATATTCTATTGGGATGATTGTGATTTTCGGAACTTTGAAGTGGACAGAGCATTTAGGACGAGAAAATTTAGCGAAACGAAGGGAAGGGGCGGGGTAGAGGTGAGGGGGTTGGAGGGGTAGTGTTTACAAGCTCTGCTCATAGGTGGCGCTACGGGTCGACATATTGCTAGCACGCGGTCATTCGCCAGACAGCGCTGAAGTCTTAGGTGCCAAGAATTAGCATGGCTGTTGGCCATCGGTAGTAAGGTAATCTGTGGTAACTAGAATACTATCAGTAGGACCATCTATAACTACCGGACCTGACACTGGCGGCAGGACAGAGGTAAGATGGCTGACGATCTTGGCGGTTACATGCTTTGTTTATAAGTTGTGTGGTTTTGTTTACGATGTGATAGTGGTGTGAATTTCACTTAGCAATCGTCTCCCTTGATTATCTGTGCTTATTGATTATTGCTTAATGATATTACACGTTCGTGTAAGTAAAAGTCTGCATTAGTGCTTCATAAATACGAGATACCGGTGACTTCTGTTACCCTTGTGATACCATCAATTCTATTGCCAATCAGGGGTTATAAATTGTTAGTAATGGTAATTCATTATGAGCAAGCATAGAAATAATTAACGTATTCCAATTTAAGGTCTAAGAAGATCTGAAAATTGATTACCGTACGTAGGAACATAACCTACTTTTTAAATTGTCTGTAGTGTCCTCTCATCCAGTTATACGCCTGCTAGTTCAAGGATATCAGTCTTATCACGTACTTGATGAGGATTCCGTTTTAATAAACTACCA
The DNA here is from genome assembly GCA_946902985.2 of Meconema thalassinum. NCBI lineage: Eukaryota > Metazoa > Arthropoda > Insecta > Orthoptera > Tettigoniidae > Meconema > Meconema thalassinum. Next base: position 1,149,179,253 of record OX336389.2, read on the forward strand.
GTAGGCTTACTCATGCATATGCTAAAATTGTGGTGATATGGCTTGAAACTGTTGTGTGACTGGATATAAATCCAATTATTTTAAAGATAAGCCATTGGTGCCTATTTTCCTATTTCCCATCGGGGAATTCAACGCACACCCAACTTCATGGGGCTGATGACCAAGAAGTCCCAAGCCCATAAAATGAATTAACAGCAGACAAAATCAGCTAATTCATCACTTTGTGTCAAACATTTTGTCCCTGAATTTGTCATTGTTGTCATTATTGTGCAGATGGCTCAGTTGTAACTGTACCTAGGAAAGCAACAAAACTGCGCATCAAATAAGTCTTCGTTGTCTGCTGGTATCAGTATATTTTGTATCGAGTGCACTTGGTACAGTTTCATTTAATCTTATCAATGGGAGTAGCCTACATGTTTATGGATTCACATGGAAGTTATTTCTTGTTTGTACAGTAGGCCTAATTATTATTTTTGTGTTAGATGTGCATAAAATATGCCTTTTTGTCCACTGGTACCAGTATACAGTATTTTGTATCGATTCATTCGGTAGTGCGCTATTTTATTGTTTGAGTATGACTACCATAGCATACATGTTTAAGTATTTACATGGAGGTAAATTTTTGTATGTACAGTTAATTTATATTCTCAGAAGTTCATCAAATAGGCCTTCATTGTCTGCTGGTATATTTTGTATTTTACAGAGTGCCATTTAATCTCATGAATAGGAATGAATGAATACGACTAGCCTACTTGTTTATGGATTTACAGGAGGCAGTTGTGACCTTATGATAGGAATTACCTAAGCATTTGTTAAATGCAGTAAGGTTTGGAGTAACATTTTTCTCAATAATTAGGCCTACTGCAAAGTGCAGGCTGAAATAATTAATTTGAAGGGAAAGTTTATTCGCAAGGCTTCCACCTTAAATAAGTAGGGCTTCTGTCTAAAGCCAGCAAATTAATGAATTATTCATGTGCATATATTTCTCTACTGTAGGTTTATGGTAATTCTTTGTTCTTCAAATTTACAACAGTTAACTTACTATCCAGTGTATTTTCTGTAAATTTTATTTGGTTCAGTGCCATTTGATCTCATGAATAGGACTAGCCTTCATGTTGATGGATTTACCGTACATGGAAATTATTTCTTTTCTCCAGAGGAGTGCGTCAGGCCTCGGCAGCCGGCACAGTTCATATCCTCGCCGCTAGATAGGGGCTTCATTCATTCCATTCCTGACCCGGTCGGAGACTGGAAGCAGGCTGTGGATTTTTCATGTAGGCTACTGTAATTTCTTATTCTCAGATGAACAATGAACATCAGACCTTTTCTGTCTATTGTACCCGTATATTTTGTATTGAGTTTACTTGGTACAGTGCCATTTAATCTTATCAATAGAACTAGCCCACATGTTTACTTTTTGTATCAATTCATTCGGCGGAGTGCTATATAATTATTTGAATATGACTAGCTTACGTGTTTAGGTATGTAGATGGAGGTAAATTTTTGTATGTACAGTTAATTTATATTCTCAGATGTTCATCAAATAGGCCTTCATTGTCTACTGGTATATTTTGTATTTTACAGAGTGACATTTAATCTCATGAATATGAATGATAGAATACGACTAGCCTACTTGTTTACGGATTTACAGGAGGCAGTCGTGACCTTTTGATAGGAATTACCTTCGCATTTATCTTCAGTATGTGTGGGAACCCATGGTAAACCACTTTCTGGGAGGTTAAGCGGAGAATCGAACCCAACATTTCCCGGTTTACCTCACTAGACTGTGTGTACTCCGTTCTTAACCTCAGACTAGAATTAGATTTTTTGACAGTCAGACATCAAACATGGACCCCCAGAAGTGACAACCAGAAACTACACCACCTAGTTGGTCACATTTGTTTTTAAGAATAACGTGTACTAAAAAGAAATTGAAATTCCTACAGGAACAGTTACAACTTTCCCTGTCCATTCAGCCAAGATATTCTGCAGATCTCCTGTGACCCTCAACAGTGAAATGAAAATCCACAGCCTGCTTCCCGACGACCGACCGGGTCAGGGAATGGAATGAATGAAGCCCCTATCTAGCGGCGAGGATGTGAACTGTGCCGGCCGCCGAAGCCTGTCGCACTCCTCTGGGGCAATGATTAAATGAATGACATATGAAATGAAATGATAGTGGAGAATGTTGCTGGAATGAAATTGTGACAGAGAAAACCGGAGTACCCGGAGAAAAACCTGTCTGCCTCCGCTTTGTCCAGCACAAATCTCTCATGGAGTGACCGGGATTTGAACCACGGACCCAGCGGTGAGAGGCCGGCGTGTTACCGCCTAAGCCACGGAGGCCTCAACAGTATTTTTTTTATTCCTTTCCTGATGGAACTCCGGCAGTACCTTATTTCAACTCCTGGGGCACCTCCCCATGCCTGTCCCTTATACAGCTACACACACTACTACAGTCATCACGTAATTGGAGGAATTCAATCCACACCTAACTGCACGAGGCTGATGACCAAGGTGTCCCAAGCCCATAAAATGAATTAACAGCAGACAAAATCACGTCATGATGTTATTTTGTGTTGTGTTGGATTCTGACACACGTCATGCGTTTGATGTCCGACCACCAATTACGGCGGCCATCTTGGATTGCAGTGTCATGTCCGGTAGTATAGAAGGTTCTGCTATCAGGTAGGCCGATATCGCAGTTCCCGTTTCAGTCACCAGGTGGCCTCTTTACGCTGACGTCATTTCATGGACAAGACGACCGCGACGTCGCCTGAAGTAGAAAACGTGCTTTGTAATGTAATTGTACGATCCATTTCGATGTGTAATAATGCGCTTTTAGAAATAGGTAGCCACAGTAACTGTGCTGTTCCTGAGTACAAAAACAATGGCCGTAGAAATTCTGAAGTGATTAACCACTCTTTTCCTAACGATAAAGATGTTCGAAAGGTGTGGATTTTAAGATGCAGACGAAAGGATAGCTGCCCGAGTTTGTTCTGCACATTTTCTTTACCATAGGACTACGGACGGGACCTCAAAAATGAATTATTGGGTTTGCCTCTGAAGAAGAAATTACGCGTTGTGGCAGTTCCTTCGCACAATACACCTAACTGGCATCAGGCCTGACGAGACGGAGGGGCAAGCGGGGCTGCAACCCCAGGCCCGGATTAGCTGAGGGGCCTGAGGCGATAAGAGTGGACAACTTTATTTAGTTTAATGTTAAAACTATTATGAAATTTTCTGATGACACACTTCGATGCAAACACAGGCAGTGAACACTGTTCACTGTTCACTGAACAGAATACAAAATATTACAAAGAGAAATATGTTATAGTCTAATAATTTTATAAATAACCATTGTGTTTTTCGTTCTCCGGGGAAATGGTTAAGTTGCCAGAGTCATACATTTTATAACGTGCTAGAGTTCAAGAGTCTTAACTTTTATAATTCAATCTAAAAAAAATACTCTTTACTTCATACTGTGCATTTCTGAAAGGAGTGTGGGTTATTCTTGTAGAACCTGAACACGTTCAGATACAAAGAAAGCTGAATTTTTAAGGCACAGTGATCATATCGTAAAGTAAAAGAACAACCAATGAGGGACGAAAATAAATGAGTGTGGCTGACTAAAAACAAAGTAAACTAATAATCAGTTGGGAAAGCTATATTCCACGTATGGTAATGATTAGGGCTCGGATGTTGATGACATGTCATCTCTTTACTGAGCTGTCTAAAACAATGCTGAAGTACCTAGAAACTCCGGACGGGCCACTCCGTCTTCAAATATGTTATTTTTATTTTGCATCCTTTTGCATTTTTTTTTGCTATTTTTCCATTTTAAGAGCATTTTTTAAAGTTTGGTAGATTTTTTGGGTCATATTTTAGAGAAATCAGTCTTTTAAGGTCATTTTTTTCAATTTAGTAATGTCACAACTTTATATGAGGGAGTTACGTCTCTCAGAGTTAAGAAGAAGCTAGTAGCTATGAACATAAACCTTTTGTTAAGTGCTAGAAATCTATTTTGATTGACTTTTCAGTTTGAGCTTCAGATGTCATTTTTGAAATATTGGTGAGTTTATTATTATAAGATGATTTTCTCCATTTTATAGTGCTTTTTTAGATTTTTTGAAATATTGGTGAGTTTAGTCTATTATAAGATCATTTTCTACATTTTATAGTGCATTTTTCGATTTTTAGGTCATTTATTAGTCATTTTTGAAAATTTTAAGTGCATGTTTTAAACTTTTTTACGGCATCAACATCCGGGCCCTAGTAATGTTGATTGAAATGTTATGGGGCAAAAAAGCGAGGAACTTTTTCTTTGGGGAAGGGGTTAAAATTTGCAAGCTTAATACCGTAATTTCAAAATTATATCCCAGGCTGAATAAAAGTGGAGGGGCCCGGAAGACCTTGTCTTAGGCCCCGAGATCGCTCTCTACGTCCCTGGATGGCATTGGGACATTGTGCTACTGAGCAACAGGCATGCTAAAAAGACTACTGTATTTTCATTTTAATATTGAATGGACTGACAGCGGTAGCTTCACTCGCTAATGTGCAGCACTAGGTCATGGGGCCAAGCTCCCTGCGAACTCGGTAGACGTCGGTTTGAGCCCCACCGTTGGCCATCCTTGAAATGCTTTTCCGTGGTTTCCCCATTTTCAACTCCAGGCCAATGCTGGGACGGTACCTTCTGACAGGCCTCGGCCACTTCCTTCCACATCCTTGCCCAGTTTCATTCACCATCATTCATTTCATCTCTCATTAACTCCTCTCATGAGGTTGTCGTCAGGAAGGGCATCCGTCCGTAAAACAATCCGCCACAAAGACTTTCACTGCTTCACATCCCAGACCCCGTTAGAAAACGGAAATAATAACGGGTAGACATGCATATCTGTCACGAATGGGGAGAAGCACATTAAAATAAATCTTATGTGTTTGCACTTTGATTGGCGAAGCACGAGTAAGCCGTGACGTGAGTAGGCTGATGTAAAAATATGAGTATTTCAAGACATATCACAGGCTAATATCCTTGCTCACAAGAATACACCACGAACTGTACATATTTGTGATGGGACGGAGGAGCAGCATGCTTATAATGCGAGTTAATGGTTGACACTATGGTTTACGATGCCATGGGCACTCGTTTTGACGTATTGAAGCAGCAGTAAGGCAATTGCACAATATGTATTCTTCCATTGACAGGGTAAGATCAGGTATAATAAGAGGGTTGGGATGGATGTCGCAACACACTTCTATTGCATATTGTGTCTCAATGAAGCCATTCGCAAGATATCGATCAAGCACTTCACACCGAGCGTGGAGTGTTGAAATTAAAATGTGAATATTTCCAGCTAATAGAATTTATGATGGAATGAACCCTTACCAGATAAATGCGATATTCTGTCCAGGAAAGCAAACCATTTGTTTAAATATATAATCACTTCCTCTCCCCACAGACAAACTGGCTTCGACTCTCGCTGTCAACCCTTTCAATACCGTACCTAATTCTAAGCAGAACATTGCACTGTATCAAAATTGCGAATTTACACGTGTGTTGGCCTAACAAGGTAAATGTTGTTGTTGATTGATTTAGGGGCCTGAGTTATTGTGATGGCTGTAATAGTGTGTGTATTTGTAATTCAGATGAGGATTGGGAAGGAGGCAGCCGTGGCCTTAAATTAAGATCCGTCCCGGCAATCACCTGAAGTAGAAAAGGGAAACCATGGAAAACCTCTTCCAGGATGGCTGAGTTGGGAATCGAACCCGCCTCTTCTCAGTTATGCCTCACAAAGCTCAGTGTACCCTGTTCAAACCTTCAGACCAGAATTAAATTTCTTGGCAGAGCCGGGAATCAAACCCGAGCCTCCGCGGTGACAGCCAAGAGTGCTAGCCACTACGCAACGATGCGAACTGAAAAGTAAAGAATCTATGGCACTGGAACATCACGCTACCCTATGGACTGTTAAACTGAATACAAAAATCAGTATGGTCATATTGAAAGAAAACGATTTGCACCATCGTGGAGATTAACATTGTTCGTCTATGAGCAGTGGCGTAACTAAGGGGGGGGGGGGCGTCCGCCCCGGGCCTCCGCTGTGTAGGGGGCCTCCAAATTGGCATAAAAATTACAAAATAAAATTTAAGAAATAACATAGAAACAAAATTAAAATATATAAAGCTACAATCCGGTACATAACATAAATTTTAATGCTTACTTTATATGTTTTCTTTTATAAACAATTAGTAGCTATTGTAATATACGCTGCAGCTAGATAAAAAGCTAGGGTTCTAAGGGGGTAGGGAATGTTTAGTTCGCTAGAAAGTAGCATGTGGCTTCCATGCGATTTTGCAGTTGCCACCCTGCAGGCGGGTGTTCTCATCTGTGATTGTCAGTGTCAGGGACTGTCAGTGACTCAATAGTGTGCGGCATTAGTTGCCAGTTGCCACCATCTCTGTCAGTGCTATTGGAATTCTATATAATAAATGGTGATACATTTCGTTGAAGTACCGTAAGTTACTGTAATAGTTTTTATTTTCTTATTTGTTATGTTACACGGGTCCTTTGCTACCTAGCCAGACAAGCCTAGCGCCTAGGCTACACCAATTATCCCAATCCCGCAACCTATTTTTTAAATTTTACTGCGAATGCTATGGGAATGATATGGTAATGTTATGGGAATGTTATTGGAATGTTATGTTTTGTGCTTTCTAAGCTTTGTATTTTCTAAGATCGACAATATCACGAACCGATCAACCATATGACAATGTATTATGAGAAAACCAAACAATGCACAGATCAGTGCGCAACAACGTAATCATATACAGTATGGACACATCAGGCCTTTACTTTGTAATTTTTTCGTCATGGTTTTGAAACGGCCGTCACCGGAACCACCGCACGCACGCACGCATGACAGCGACGGTTCTCCATGTAACCGCGAGAGAGCAGTCTACCCATATTCATTATTGAGTGCGGCCTGTCGATTTTGTCTGAAGAAAACATTGCTTGTAATTATTAAAACAACTCAGAAATATAATTTTGCAATTTAACCAATAGCAGAAATGTGGGAAACCAACATCTGTGCGGTAATATTTTGCGCAGTTCTTATCACACCGGACATACCAGCATTCCGGTTTCCTCGGGCATTGGAGCGGTAAATACAAATATCAAACGTTACACCGAATGATTCTGATTTCAATACCCACGAAATATCAGTCCCTCAAATACTTATCCATTAATTCACAAAACATAAACCACATTTCCCCCACACTTTTCAATATATCGTGTTATTTTAATCATTTATGATGCAATCACAATGCGACACCACAGGACTGAAGGAATGTGGTGTTAAACATTTAATCACACACTTCTTAGAATTAAAACTCAGTAATATTAACACTTTCTATTTTCTTGTTATTTATTTTCTTAAAATACGATATCTGATTATTAAGAGAGCTAGTGTGTTTAAATCGAGTTAAATAAATAACATAAAATATACATTCAACAACCAGATGTTTATCATGTTTTTGTCCTTAAGTGGTGCTACCAAGCGGCTTGCAGGTGAATTGGTGCTGCCCCTTATCAATTGTTTTTTTGAAAATCCGTTCTTCCAGTTTTGCCTAAGTGTCCATACTGTAATGATATGTATACTGTGGCTCTGGTGAGATCGAGTAATAGATAACTGAGTCTCTGGTGGTGTCTATGTGTTGCCAACTGTTGAGGGTGAAATTTCTTTGGAACCCACATTTCTGTGTGTTCGATTACACAGCATTATGCAAAAGTTATGGGAATGTTATTGGAGTGTTGCGGTAATGTTACGGAAATGATATGCGAAAAGACCGTTGAGATACGAACTTGCATTGTCAAAAACCTCACTTGGTAACAAAACCCCTTTACGGGTTATAGACGAACTAAAACATTGTACTCATCGCTTCTTTCGTATCTGGTCTCCTTATGCCAGATAAAACCAATTTGTGAAAAATTATCACTATTCAGTACTTTCTTTTCAGGAACTAACCAATCGTCATGAAGCGTCATCATCCAAGTGGGGCACAGAAGCGCAAAGCTGAAGAATTAAGAAGAAAAGAAGGAAAGCGGAAGGCTGGAGCCATGTTAAAATTTATACAACCTGCAACCTCTGTAGATGGCAGGCATGAAGAGGTTCTTAGTCTTGAAGTATTATCTAACATAGATCCAACCCCAAAGGAAGTAGTGCCGTTAACATCCACAGAGAGACAGCTTGATGTGTACACTGATGGTTCAGACAAGAATGAGTTAGATGGTGTTTTAACAGAGAGCTCCATTGTATTATCTCAAATTGATGACCAAGGAGTTCAGGAATCACCAAAAACGTCAGGATCAGACGAAACCTTTGGAAACACTGATGACCATGAACTGCTAAACAAAACTATTTCATTTTTGGAAAATAACACTGATGTTTCAAAGACAACTAACGAACATAATATTTATTCTGACGTGGGATACTGGCCAGCTCCAGTGCCCGACAGCTTAAGAATTGATATAATAAAAAAATGGAAGTGAGTGCGTGCAACATAAGGACGGCCCATTTTACTCAGTTGAAAGATCAGGTGATAAATCAAAAGGCGTGACTCAACAGTTAAGCACAAACTGGTTTTTAAGGTGCTTCCTGATAAAGGAAAAGTTTTACGTAAATGGATGGTTTATTCTCCATCGATGGAAAGTTTGTTCTGTTTTTGCGGTAAACTTTTTACAGAGGATGAAAATAAAACAGGTCTCTCTAAGTTTGTCTCAGGATTCCAGGCCTGGTGGAAATTAAATCCAAAGGTGTTCCAACATGAAAACTCTGAGGAACACCTGGCAAACCTATAAAAATGGAAAACGCTTGCCTTACATTTGAAACTGAATAAAAGATTGATGCTAGCAATCAAAAAATTATTGAAGAGGAAAAGAAAAAATGGAACAATCTTTTACATCGTCATTTAGTTATAACTCTGTTCCTAGCTAATCAAAACCTATCTTTTCGAGGTCACAGGGAAGGCGTGACCTCGGAAAATAGAGGCAACTTCCTTGAACTTTTCACCTCCTTTCAAATTATGATCCTATTCTGAAAGAACATGTTTTACGGATACAGTCTGCTCCAAACACCTCAACTTACTTGTCTCCAATGATACAAAATGAATTTATCGATTTGATGGGCAAGAGTGTCAAGCAGAAAATCATTACCGAGATCAAAAACGCAACATATTTTGGGATTCTTTTTGACAGCACTCCTGATGTTTCCCACTTAGACCAAATGAGTGAGGTTGTGAGATACGTGCATGTTACCGAGAATGGTAAAATTGAAGTAAGAGAATCTTTTTTAGGATTTTTTATTCTTACTGGGAAAAAATATTATGAATGCACTAAAAATGATGGATTGGATGTACAATTGTGTAGGAGTCAAGGCTATGATAATGAAGTCACTATGTCAGGCATCCATACGGGTGTCCAAGCAAGGATTAAGGAAAGAAGTAGCAAAATCGTATTTGTACCTTGTGCAAACCATTCTCTCAATTTGTGTGGAGTTCATGCATTTGCAATCAACCCTAGCTCTATAACGTTTTTTGCAACTTTAGAAAGTGTATATAATTTCTTCTCGTCCTCTCCACACAGATGGGGGATTTTAATGGAAGTTATAGGTGTATCTGTGAAAAAGCTATCTGACACTAGATGGAGTGCCAATGACGAAGCTGTCAAACCCATTTTAACACATTTTGACAAATTAGTTCAAGCTACAGAAAAATTGTGCGATGCCAAGGAGAATATTGACACACGGGGCTCTGCTGAAATTTTACTCTCGAACAATTGTGACTTCAAATTTCTTGGATTCCTTCACTTACGGGGGTACATTTTGCAAGAAATAAACAGTGCCCAGAGGTATTTACAGACGGAGGGCTTAAGCATTGAAAATGTCGTAATAAAACTCCGAAGTTTGAAAATCTTTTTGGAAGACAGTCGATATGAATTGGTCACGAAGGCTCTCCAGTTTGCTTCGGAGAAATGTGATGAAATGGGAACCTCTCTTGAAAAAAAAAAGTAGGAAACGTTTAAAAAAGACGATGCCTGGAAAAAAGCCGAAGATGCCGGTCTATCACTCGAAGATGAAACAAGAAGATCTATGCTTGAGTGTTTTGACAAGCTACACCAAGAGCTGAAAACCAGAATGCAAAGAATGGAAACTGTATTCGAAAAATTCAAAATCGTTTAGGTCGAGCATTTACTCAATGATTGTGACACAGAACTTTGTGTTTCGGCAGAGAAATTTTGTGAACATTACGAGGAATTCGATAAGCAAGAAATTGTTAGTGAAATCAAAAGACTTCGCCACCATATAAAAGCTGCAAGAATAAATGAAGAGGCCAGAAAGTGGACCACATTGAAGATGGCACAGTTTATTCTTGATAACCTGATGGAATCTGTTCCAAATGTCTTTGTTGCCATAAAACTGTTTTTAACAGTATGTGTCTAATGAGAGGAGTTTTTCAAAAATGAAACTCATAAAAAGCTATCTACGATCCACCATGAGCCAGACCCGGCTAAATGGTTTGGCAATGCTCTCGATTGAACGTGAAGTAGCAAACACCATCAACTTCGACACTGTTATCAAACAATTTTCAGAAATAAAATCAAGAAAAAAAATCAAGTAAAAACTCTGAAATAGGCTAAATTAAAGTTTGTGCTGTGTATAGAACAAATAATCTGTGTTATCAATTATAAAACCTTACTGTTTAAATAATAAACCAGTAAATAATAATGTTTGGATAATGAATACAATCAAAGAAGGTTAATTCGATTAAAAGTAATTTGTACCATAGCATAGGTATAAAATATAAATTCACCGCTATATTTTGATTATAATATTTTGTCTTTACGTTTTAAACATGTTGATTTTAGGTAGTTACTATATGGAGGTAAGTCTTGGCCTTTTTTCTTGTATTGGGGGGCCTCTTGGGTTACTTTCGCCCCGGGACTCCTGATTTGTAGTTACGCCACTGTCTATGAGTTCCATCGAAGATAGGAAGCCAAACTGGAGGTTGGTTGGATCCTAAGTACCACCATAAGTAACACCCAAAACAGTGCTATAATGGTGCATACTAGGCAAGGTGAGGGGGTTTTGCATGTCTTTCCCCACTAAGTCAGTGCAGCAATACTAACCTTGTTAGTAGAATCTTCACAACATCCACAGGCACCAACTGTACCCCCACTGATACATCAATAGCTTTCATATACAGTAATCTCAGCCATGCATGAGACTGAGACACAGGTGAAAAAACATATTCTACTCTAGCTTGTGCCAACTGTTCAATGCAAAATATGTTACATTCGTCAAGACATTCCAAGAGGCCTATTCATAAAGATAGAAAATGAATAAGTTATCGAAAGCTTAAACGGGATTAGAAAATAAATGATCCAGTTAAGTTCGGTGACTAACCCTGTAGACCTACAGTACTTATATTGCCCTAAGTTTGTACTTGAAAGTGTTCTTTATTCAACTACCGTTACTAGTTCACTACAATAACGCAGGTTATATGATAGATTCCATGCTCCCTATCCGATAAGTGGTTTTCCGTGGTTTTTAACTTCTACTCCAGGTAAATGGCGGAATGGTTCCCAATTTCAGGCCACAGATGCCTCCTTCCCAATCCTAGCCTCAGTTACAATTACACACACTACTACAGACACCATAATGACGCAAGTTATCATGCAAATGCTACACACACCCAAGTACACAGGGCTGAATGAGCCAATAAATGAATGAACAACATTAACAACTGTAATTATTAGGATTGATGTTGGCGACCCGGGGCTTGAAATAATGTACCATCCTACGATTTTCCTGGAGGAAGTGTGGAAAAACAATACTCACGATGGCGGCTGTCATTACAGTGCTCGTTAATTCACACACCGTGATTGCTCGGGGGAGCTGGAAGTCCAGTGACCGATGATGTGAATCCCGGTGCGACCGCGGCCAACTTGAGTGCGGTTTTACTCGGTGTTTTCCATATTTCCTACAAGAAAATACCGAGATGGTACCATGTTTCAAGTCCCGGGGTACTGAGCCCGATATCAACTCTTTGATTGTGACATCAATGGCTCATGTCATTGCATAATTCCATGGACGAGCCGAGGACTTCAGAGTAGCTGTATTTTCTCTCTGGAAGTTACCCTCGCTTGATTTATAATAAGTTACCACGCCACCGAATTATAATTTTTACATTTATCCAAGAACTGGAATTATTAAAGAATGTTGTGTATTTTCTGAAGGACTTGAATATTTCTACAAATTATGTGTATTTAATAAATAAAGTTATAACCTCACAGATATGCGAACGTGAATTTTTTGGTTGCGCACATGACCAGGGTGGCGCTATAGGAAATTTGTCTTTATACTCTTGTATCGAGCATGGTCTCGAATAGACGTGTTTTTTGTCTATCTTATAATCAAAGCGTGTAGGACACGCTATAACGCATCCGAAATTGTGAACTTGTTTGAAAAGTGCAGTACAATCGCCCTTGTGGCGCTGTGATATTATTAAACGTCATTTTGTCGTATTTTTTGACAAGTCAAGTAAGTGAAATTGATACCTTGTGCAAGGTAACCCAACGTTTATTGAGTAGCACATGGTTGCACATGAACATTTTGTAAGTGCTGTATTACGAACAATCTTTACATGTTACTGAACTCAATGTGTTTACTGAATTGGTGCGTGAAAAAATATACACGAATTTAATTTTTACGAGAGTGGATGACTTTGATATGAACTGATAAACGTGTTTAACTAACGAGCAAGTTTTTAGTGTGGTTGTCACACAAGTGACATTGATAGAATCTGTGAGCGGAAAACACATGGTCATTTTTGCACAATCCACTACAGTGTAACGCCAGTGAATTTGAGAGAAACGTACGATTATTTAACTTCAGTGCACGATAAATATTCTACCATGATGCCTATCAGAAGTTACAACCTACACCACGTGGAGCCGATTATCATATTTGCCATGGAGATGAATATGGAGTAAATACCTCTATGGCGGGCGAGAGTGGAGGATGACACTCGCTTAATGAAGCATGAGGAGATGGCAATTCAATCCAGGCCATGAACTTGCCAACCATAATGCCAGGCAAGCCATGAACACAGTACTTGAGACGGATGTCACGATGTAAGTGAATCAACGCAATTATTTCACTGTGCGATCAGGTACATGGGCGGATTAAGTATTGAAGACCTTACGTAAGCACAATTCTGTTGGTAGGAATTATGTTTTAAATTAACATTTAGACATTGGTTATATGGTCGTATCATTTGTAAGAGCTTGGAGGAAACGCTCTTGCCACAGTTACTTGTATATAAGTCTTTATGGCTGCGAAACATTAGCAAGCCAATTTACGTAGTATCAGACGAGAACTACATTTCAGAACCACATTCCATTAATTGTTATGACACACAAGCTATCATATGTTTCACAAGTTCAGGCAGGCCCTTGAAAGGAATTCTTTATTTATAATACAAGCGTTAGCACGCTGAATGAATATAAAACTCTAGGAGGCTGTGGTAAAAGCCAGACTGTGAGGCAGGCAGTGCAGAACCTGTTTCCACTACATAACTGTCACTAACAAGAGTTTAGTGCTTTTCAGTCGGTCAACACGAATGTACCCAAAAGAGATGGGTTATGCCCTAATCCTGAAATAAATTACATGAGATTAATAAAACACTAGGATGACCAGTTTCGATCGTCAAGCGATCATCATCAGATCCATTACACTTAGGCTATAAAATCTATGTTTGAAATACAGGTGAAAATATTTACAATATGTACAATTATTTAGTTGCAGTATTGGTACTGCAACTGTCAGTGTATGCTAAATGCAGTATATATGTTAGGTGAAATGCTAAATGGTGATAGCTATCCGGAGTTTGTACTTTAGAGAGATTATATGGTTGTAAACTATAGTTAAACTATAAAATTTTAGGCTAACTACTTATCTGATTGTCTTCCGTACTACAGCTGCTCGCAGTTTTCGTGCTTACTGTAACTTACTGTGCGGTCAACTGCGGTGGTTATCTTAACGACTGGTTTTTCCTGCCTTCTCCCCCCTACCCCTACGTGCTGTGGGGAGTGATAGCGATGTGTTTATGTGAGGTGTTGCCAACCTAGATAAGATGTATGTTATTGAATGAGGTGGGTCTACAACTATTAAAGACCGTGGATTAGCCCTCGCCACGCGTGGAGCATTACCCATTCGAACTAAGCGTTGACGGTCTTATGAGGACGTCCCGGCACCTTTAATACTGCCGCGAATATGGGCCTTGGTTTGTTGCAGAAGAAAAGTACATCGTACACCTGATCCAGATAACATTTACCTATTAAAAAACCCCTAATTTCCCCCCTTTTTTTATCTAGCTTGGCTGTGTCGCTAAATTGTGTCTTGTTTCCGACAGGGTGTGTTTTTAGTAGCGTGAAGAGGGGTGAGCTCTCCATGAACGTGTGTTCATTTAGATTGTTGGGATTGTTTCGTTTGGCTAGGTGTATCTCGATTGCTTCCTTTATGTCAAGAGCTCTGCCTTTCGATTCGTGATGGATTATTTTAAGGTCCGACTCTATGTTGGTGAAGCTGTGCCCCGCGTCACACATATGTTCGATAAGATACGGAACACATTCAGCCGTGTGCGAACATATGTGGGGGGCACAGCTTTACCAACATAGAGTCGGACCTTAAAATAATCCATCACGAATCGAAAGGCAGAGCTCTTGACATAAAGGAAGCAATCGAGATACACCTAGCCAAACGAAACAATCCCAACAATCTAAATGAACACACGTTCATGGAGAGCTCACCCCTCTTCACGCTACTAAAAAACACACCCTGTCGGAAACAAGACACAATTTAGCGACACAGCCAAGCTAGATAAAAAAAGGGGGGAAATTAGGGGTTTTTTAATAGGTAAATGTTATCTGGATCAGGTGTACGATGTACTTTTCTTCTGCAACAAACCAAGGCCCATATTCGCGGCAGTATTAAAGGTGCCGGGACGTCCTCATAAGACCGTCAACGCTTAGTTCGAATGGGTAATGCTCCACGCGTGGCGAGGGCTAATCCACGGTCTTTAATAGTTGTAGACCCACCTCATTCAATAACATACATCTTATCTAGGTTGGCAACACCTCACATAAACACATCGCTATCACTCCCCACAGCACGTAGGGGTAGGGGGGAGAAGGCAGGAAAAACCAGTCGTTAAGATAACCACCGCAGTTGACCGCACAGTAAGTTACAGTGAGCACGAAAACTGCGAGCAGCTGTAGTACGGAAGACAATCAGATAAGTAGTTAGCCTAAAATTTTATAGTTTAACTATAGTTTACAACCATATAATCTCTCTAAAGTACAAACTCCGGATAGCTATCACCATTTAGCATTTCACCTAACATATATACTGCATTTAGCATACACTGACAGTTGCAGTACCAATACTGCAACTAAATAATTGTACATATTGTAAATATTTTCACCTGTATTTCAAACATAGATTTTATAGCCTAAGTGTAATGGATCTGATGATGATCGCTTGACGATCGAAACTGGTCATCCTAGTGTTTTATTAATTTCATGTAATTTATTTCAGGATTAGGGCATAACCCATCTCTTTTGGGTACATTCGTGTTGACCGACTGAAAAGCACTAAACTCTTGTTTACTTAGGCAACACTGAAAATATGGCTTCAAACACCACAATAACTGTCACTGGTGTGATGTTTCTTTTGTTTGTGTTTTATTTATTTATTTGACAAAAGACGACTGCAAGATATAATCAGAGTTGGACTTGATCCAAGCAAACAGCCGTTAGTTCAACAGAAAGGGGCTATATTATGATATTCTTACCCCGTAAATGAAAGCCTAACTTGTTTTTTGTATTAGACACATGATTGAAAATACTACTACAGTCAGCCGAGAGCTTGTTTAATATTTTGTAATGATGTTTTGATGAATAGCTGAATACACAGCTTACTAAATTCTTGTCCGAATGCAGGACCGCTATATAATTTAGTTGACCACTATTATAATGTTGTTTAAGGAGCACTGCGTTGGTAAGTAGTTGTTACCCGTAGATGCAAGGTACACTTTTTTGTACGAGTTTTACTAGCGACATGCACGATTTCTGTCATGCCAGCTGAGTCATATACCGACGGGTCACGTGTTATTGATGAAGCACTATAGGGTGCCTATTAAGTGTTGTGACAGAGGTACACAAGTTTTATTTGGAGGTGATGTTAGTCAGTAACAGACACTAATTATTACCCATACGAGTTTAAATGGTCAATAAACAATACAGAGACACTGTGATGAATAATATAAATGATAATAATAATAATAATAATAATTAGACATATAAATAAAGTGATAGGATTTTTCACTAAACTGTGATATAAACAAATTGATAGGCTGGGATTTCTAAAGAACTAATAAAACCTGCTGAACTTAAATTTACCTTGATGACCAATACTAGATATTGCTTTACGCGACATGTTGGATTATCCCGATTTGTGAGACGACGGTCAATAATTGACGTGTTTAAACACGGTCGTTAACTTGACATCGCGACGTAAGACATGAAGTGGATTCATGCCGTTGCCAACCTAATTTTTCTCTCCCATACACGATGACCATTCGTCACAAAGAGTGAGAATGTGTGTAGGCAGGTAGTAGCGCCTATTGGCCTATTGCGCACATATAAATTTAGGAGGGTTAATGAAGATTTGTCATTAATTTGTGTTGTCATTAGAATAGTGTTTTTCTTATTTAATATTAGGACTGATGTGCATAGCTTTGTTTTGAAATAAATTTTGGAGTAAATGTTTCTCGTTTATCTCGTTGCAGACTTAAAATTCAGATAAGATCTAGCTTAAATTACTGTAATGTTAAATGTTAGAGATGACACCATGATAGCATAGTCATTATACTTATTGTGCAGTAAATGTAACGAACACTTTGCATTGTAAACAAGTAAATATATTTCTTTACCGTAAATTCGTGCCTGTTATATTAATTATTTTTGCAACCTCCAAAGTAATTGGATAGGGATACGTTACGTGTCATACTCTTAGCTTGTTATTTTGGTTTAGAGTCTTTTTATAGGTCTTCGAGAGGTTTAACTTACTATATTCTGTTGGAGATGAGTAAATTCAGGATAGGGCGTTTTATACCTCTCAGATATAGGCTACGGGTTTGCTCTTTCTGAATAAACTTAGTGTGATTTAAATGTAAGCCTGGCCTCTTTATTTTATATTTTTGTGTTTGTATTCCTCTGGACTGGTAGTTTATTTCCTCTCACATACCCGACACCCCGTTTTAAGTTTCCTCGTGTTTTCCCAGTCCAAGAATGCATTCCTCCCCATCCTATATGTCTTCTCGTTGGGTGAGGGCCTCGGAAGGGTCATTTAAAGTTGTGGCTCCTCGAAACCTTTGTCAAACGGGCCCAGTACCTACCTTAAACAATTACAGTTACACGCACTATTACAGTCACCACAGAAGCACAGGTTATCAAACAAATTCAACGCACATTTAAGTACACAGGGCTGATGGTCCAGGTGTCCAAAACCCATGCAATGATTTAACAACGAAGAGGCGTGATGGTGCAACATTCAAGCTGCTTGCCTCTCACCAAAATGGACCGTACTTGATTTTTAGTTAATGGAAATGAGAATTTCAAGGTGAAATTTCACGTCCGATGGTTCGGTTTCCACAAAAAAAATATCCCGTGGCTTATGACCGCGATGTTCAGAGCCACTTAAAAATAGAAGCTTCAGCTTCATGTTTGAATCGAAAACAACAACGACAACAAAGACATTGAATAACGAGAGCACACAAAACGATTTCCCCCTCCGGGAAATTATGGCCTATCTGCGACTCAATGAAAATGAAGAGCTGATTGTTGTTTTAAGTACTTGCCAGACTCGCTGTATTTCAACTGCAGAGTAATCACAGTCCGACTGGAAGTCGAGGTTGAGCAGTCAGCTACAGTTGATCACAGGATATATTATTAGTCAAAGCCTGTCAAGTACTAGGTCGCTCTACTTCCGAGAACAGGTTGGGATATTAGAATTGACCGAGGACGCCCTGTAATTAAACAAGTCTCCCACTGTAGACTACATGGCAGCAAATTGTCTAGCAACAGAGATAATGTGTGATGAAATACCGTTAATTCTCCAGGGAAAACAGAAATGCCATCTAATTTGAAATTCTTCATGTGGAGCGTGCATCGAAATCTTCTTATTAACTCATTTTTCACATTTATCAATCAAATGTTTCAATAGAGAGATATAGCCGCTATCTCTTAAATATGTGGGTATAGTTATATTCTTTGTGCTTTTCAAGCAGTATCATTGAATGTGCTTGTGATGAACGTTAAGAGCAGTACCCCATATATGATTCCCCATTTACTAAATTTCGTTGTCATCCCGCTTTTTCATCAATAAGAACTGATTGGAACATTGAAAAAGTACGCCCTCCCACCATTTGAATGTATGGAATCATTTATTTTGCGCCTACTGCAGAGAATTTCATTCATGTGAGACTACATATTTACAGCGTTATAAATGTAATAAACTGTGGTTTATCGACATTAATGACTTAAATATTCAAGATGGCGGCTGCATACTACGATCAGTGTGATAATCTTGTAACTAATGCAAGGAATGCTTCTGCCCTCTTATAATGTTTCGTGCTAATTGCGCAATGGGATCCTGAGTTATTGATTATTAACGTTTTACTAGTATACTTAACCACCATCATGAATATAGTGGGGTTGTTCATTCGCCTTTGACATACAAAGCCCGTTTATGGTTCTACATTAATGCTGATTTGAGATAATGTATCTCTAAAATATATAGAGTTATTTGTTTCTATGCCTCTCATCAAGGTGGACTGCGATTCCGGGTCAATTCATGTGAGATTTTTGAAGTGAAATGCCATGCACTGTGCTTCGGATTCCACGTAAAAAGCAGGTCCCGTGGCTCATTATCACAAGATTCACGGTCACGTAAAACTACAAGCTGCCTTCCTTCCTTATTTGTTTGTAAATTATGTAATTTCAAGATGGCCGCTGCATGTTTTATTCAGTGCGATATCACTATGAATATTGGTAACAAGGTCTCTTGTATGGTAACCCTCCTTCATTAAATTTCACGTTAATTGTGCTATTACAGAGCATCGTGAGTTAAATATATTATGTCTCAAGAATACGCCCAGCCGCCACCGTGAACGTATGGAGTCACTGTTCTTTTTACGTAGTCATAGAAAGCCACTTACAAGGTTCTACATTAGTGCTCACTTTTGCGGTTGTTCTTAAAGATACCGGTACTACGAGTAATTCATTATTGTCCGTTATATAAAAGCAAATGTCCTGACGTACTCACTCATCATCGCCCAGTCAAGACTATTAAAGTTAGAAACATGAAATGTTGAGGTTATGTTCCTTTTATATTGTTAACGCCCACAAAGGAGTGATTTGGGGAAATTCAGATTTTAAAGGGGTGATAATGAAGTTAATCCTGCATTTCATGAAAATTAATATCTCACGAGTGGTTTCATTTGGAGATGTGATACTCGGCAAATAAACTTATTATTAAAATAAACATAAGTACAGGGCACCGGGTAAGTTGGCCGTGGTCGTTACGGCATGACTGCTGGCAGTCGCTCACATCCGGGAGGCGAGGAGGTTCGAATCCCCCCGCCGGCAACCTTGAAGATGGTCTTCTGTGGTTTCCCATCATCCTTCCAGGCAAATGCCGGGGTTGGTCCCTAACTATAGGCCACAGCCGCTACCTTTCAACTTTTCGTCCTTACATTCCACCTTTCCTCCCCAACGGTACTTTTAGCTCACCCCTTGGGTGTCCGTCTCAAAGCAGCTACAAAACTGGCGAGCCGAACATGTCCTCGGGCACTCCCGGCCCTAAAAGCCATACGCAAAAAAAGCACAGGGCCATTGGTTGCAATAATAAAATGATATAAAAATAAATTAATAAACAGACTCGTGTCTGAGCGTTTTTTCGATCTGGTGTAATTTTCGAGGTGAATGGGGATGAAAAGGGGGGCGGGGAGTTGAAGGGTTCCAAACCATGAGTGTATCTCAGAAACGACATAAGCGAGAAGTTTGAAACACAGGGGAGAAATCTCATCATAAAAAAACAAGTAGTTCCGTGACGAACTAAGTAGCCTACGTTTCTTAAAATTTATGATTCATACCAATGATTGATCTATATAGACCTATCTAGAAAAATTACGAATTTAAGTTAGTAATTCTGAGAGTCTATGGCTCAAATTCTCAGAGAGAGTTAGTAGGTACTTGGTAGGCCAGCTGCGTCTGAAAATGCGCAGAGATATATCCATTACGGCTTACACATTATATACATTTGTTAGTTATACGGGCTGATAGGTACCATTTTTAACTACACACATCAAAAAAAGTTTTGCATCACCTCGGTTCCAAGAGTTCCGGAACCTTTAAATACAAAGGGAATAGAGATCAACACAAACAACATTTCAGCTCGTTTTATTGCTCATGAGACCCACACATTGCATGTTGTACCATCATACAGCTAGACTTTCAGCATTTGTGGTCCAGATTGCAGTACACACCACTACCTCTAATACCCAGTAGCACGTCCTCTTGCATTGATGCATGCCTGTATTCGTCGTGGCATACTATCCACAAGTTCATCAAGACACTGTTGGTCCAAATTGTCCCACTCCTCAACGACAATTCGGCGTAAATCTCTCAGAGTGGTTGGTGGGTCAAGACGTCCATAAACAGCCCTTTTCAACATATCCCAGGCATGTTCGATAGGGTTCATGTCTGGCGAACATGCTGGCCACTGTAGTCGAGCGATGTCGTTATCTTGAAGGAACGCATTCACAAGATGTGCACGATGAGGTCGAGAATTGTCGTCCATGAAGACAAATGCCTCTCCAATATTCTGCCGATATGGTTGCACTATGGGTCGGAGGATGTCATTCAGGTATCGTAAAGCCGTTTCGGAGCCTTCCATGACCACCAGTGGCGTACGTCGGCCCCACATAATGCCACCCCAAAACATCAGGGAACCACCACCTTGCTGCACTCGCTGGACAGTGTGTCTAAGACGTTCAGCCTGACCAGGGTGCCTCCAAACACGTCTCCGACGATTGTCTGGTTGAAGGCATATGCGACACTCATCGGTGAAGAGAACGTGATGCCAATTCCGTGGGGTCCATTCAGCATGTTGTTGGGCCCATCTGTACCGCGCTGCATGGTGTCGGGGTTGCAAAGCTGGACCTCGCCATGGACGTCGGGAGTGAAGTTGCGCATCATGCAGCCTATTGCGCACAGTTTGAGTTGAAACACGACGTCCTGTGGCTGAACGAAACGCATTATTCAACATGGTGGCATTGCTGTCAGGGTTCCTCCGAGCGGCAATCCGTAAGTAGCGGTCATCCACTACAGTAGTAGCCCTTGGGCGGCCTGAGCGAGGCCTGTCATCGACAGTTCCTGTATCTCTGTACCTCCTCCATGTCCGAACAACATCGCTTTGGTTCACTCTGAGACGCCTGGAAACTTCCCTTGTTGAGAGCCCTTCTTGACACAAAGTAACAATGCGGACGCGATCGAACTGCGGTATTGACCTTCTAGGCATGGTAGAACTACAGACAACATGAGCAGCGTACCTTCGTCCTGGTGGAATGACTGGAACTGATCGGCTGTCGTACCCCCTCCGTCTAATAGGCCCTGCTCATGCATGGTTGTTTACATCTTTGAGCAGTTTTAGTGACATCTATGAACAGTCAAAGGGACTGTATCTTGGATACAATATACACAGTCAACGTCTATATGCCGGAGATCTGGGAACCGAGGTGATGCAAAACTTTTTTTGATGTGTGTACATATAACTTCCATAACATTAAATGGATAAGTAACAAATTTTATAAATTGTGTGTATGCCGTAAGGGTTATATTTGTGTGCATTTTCAGACGCAGCAGATTTGTGCTTTTCACTTTGTGTTCTGTGTTGTTAACTGCATCTTTCCCAAATCCTTCTCGTGGAATATGGAGACAGTGTGCAGTATATTTTAGCCGGCATAACCCAGGACGCCCTGAGACTTGACCTCGTGCTCACACTGTTCTCATGTTGCCTCGCATGTGATCGCCTGTCCATCCCAGGTGGACGGACAGGCACAGTATGAATCTTAAATTTTAAGAAAAACAGGCTCTGTAGTTCGTCACGGAACTGTTCGTTAGCCTACTTCTCACATTTTGTAAATATGATAAAAAAATTAATCCTATGAGATCTCCCGGGCAGATGTGTGTCTGTCTGTCCGTCTGTCTGAGTGTGTATGTACCCTATCAACTCATAAACGGTTGCAGATTTCGAAACCAAATTTAGGATATTTAGGATATTTCACGAAAATATTTGAAAATCGTGTCAGTGCTACCAACTGATGAAAAATCACAATTGAAATTTGAACTCCATGTTGGATATCTCGCAAGATAAGCATGGGAACTGTTCCATGATTGGCAAACGTGTAGATAATAATATTTCTGATTAATTTTCAGGAACCCATACATGCCAGTGTTGCCAACATTATTCTATGCCTGCTGATATGTTCAATTTTTGAATGTATGTAACGTCTATACTATCCATTGGATTCCAACCACATTTTATATATGCTTTATGTACCGTAATTATATAGATATACGTATTCTTTAGAGTCACTAGGGCTGCCAACTGTTGATAAATGATCGCTACAATTTTATATTAATATCAATATATCAGAATGTATGCAGGCCAACAGTTTTAAACTTTGCACACGAATAGTACGTGGAATAGTAGATTTCTTCTGAGTAACCGATATACGACAGTGCTGTCGACATGGTTCTACGCGTGCTGATAGATTCAATGTTTAGCCGCTTGTAACATCCATACTAACACATAGATCTCTTCAGAAATCGGCTCACGTGTTAATCATACCATTTCAGGGTAATGTTGAGCAACCCACTCAATGCAGTGTTGACAACATGATTTTACGCATGGTGATAGATTCAATGTTTAACTGCATGTAACGTCCATACTATATATTGGACTTCAACCAAATTTTGTATGCACGTGGGTTGTTTTTTTAATAGTGGAAACTATGCTGTAACAATGCCGTGAAATGTAGCCAGGCAATAAAATGTATACCGGAGGTAGCTTAGATACCCACCTTCCTTCAGCGTGAATGGACTTGCCCTCCACACGCCATGCATGTGTGCTTCAACTATAACAAGATCGCAGTTTTGAGCGCGCGCTCGTGGGATATAGCTGCCAGGGCGAATAGAGTACTTTATTCGGCCTGCAGCTGCAACGATTTCGAAGCAAAATTAAAGGAGCTGGTTGAAAGTTGAATGCGCTAGAGGTCGCAATGCAAAGCAGTGTTACTAAGGATTGCTAGAGGCTTGCGGTGAATGTGCATTACCGTACTGTAGCACGGTGGATGAAGGCCTTCAAAGACGGACGGCAACATGTGACAGACATGTCGCAGCCAGGTCATCCTGAAGTAAGCGATGACGATGTGCAGAACGTTAACGCGTTGCCTACGACTGAGATGGTATTATCATAAAGCATGCCATTCCCCGAGGACGTACCGTTAATGCGGAGTATTACTGTGCAATTTTGCAAACGAACCTGGTAGCGGCCCTAAGAAAAAAAACGAGGACACTTCTTGAATAACCCACCCACCATCCTGCATGACAATGCAAGACTGCATCCAGCAGGAGTTGTGACTGACAAGGGAACGGATTGCGGTGTAAAATTCTAATCTGGTTGAAATTTAGCACACTATTCCTACAAAGGTAGTGAAAACCGCACGGGCCACTTTCAATTTTGAACGCCAATATTGAACGCCGAAAACCTGCCGGGCGACGTCATGAGCGAGGAGATGGGAAGAGGATAAGCTGATCTTGAATCCTAGCAGCACGCGATGGCTCCCGGCCACCAGGCAGCGTTGCATTCCCCACCTTCCACCTTCCCCTCAGCTCACTCTTATACCCTCTCGATTACAGTATAAAATACAACATAATGTGATGTTTTGCGCTCGGCCATATTGTAAATACATAAAACGACCTTTCATTTTCCCCCCTCTGTTACTCTTTGTAATCCTTGCAATAGTGGATGCTTACAAAAAGGTGGTTAATGCAAAGAGACTGCTCGCACCACGCGCACCTTGCAACACTTCCTTTTGTACACAATTCGCAAGTATTTCGGATAGCACCATCTTTTAAACAAAACTGAACGGGGACCACAAAGCAAGCGGGCTGTGTTTCAGCATAACCGGATTTGTACCAACTATACTTCCACATGTTACGAAATCGCGGAGAAGATATGTGATTTTTGTGGGCCAATGATTGGGTTTTTAAAATAGTGTTACGCAAATGAATGTTAATATCGAAATTGTATAATACAAATCAAGTCATAAAAAACGAACAAATTGTTTCCATATCCGGAAACCAAGCACATCTAACGGATGAATCATTCCAGTTATTCCATGGGGGAATAGTTTTAACAATAATAGTTTGGTTGGCGGGTTTTGACGCTAATATATTTGCTTCGCTTGTGCTGTCCACAAATCCAAGAGTAAAACACTGTCGTCTGGTAAAATTTGAAAATTAACGATTTGGGACCTGTTCATCCGAAACATCACTTCTGTTTTGCAAAGCCCTACCGAACTGATAGGGGAGTGACGGGTTGAAGGGAAGGTGGAAGGTGAGGAACGCAACGCAGCACAGCAGGTCGCTACCTGGTGGCCGTGAGCCATCACGTGCTGCTAGGATCAAGGTCAGCCTTACCTCTTCCCACCTCCTTGCTCATGTTGTCGCCCGGCAGGTTTTTGGAGTACAATATTGGCGTTCAAAATTGAAAGTGGTCCGTGCGGTTTTCACTACGTCATTGTAGAACTTTGTAGGAATATTGTGTACTAAATTTCAACCAGATTGGAATTTTACACCGCAATCCGTTCCCTTGTAAGTTGTTCAACCGCTGGGGCTGGAAAATGCTTTACCACCCCTCCTATTCTCCAGGTCTCAGCCTCTGCGATTACGATCTCATCCCTAAAATGAAATCACCACTTCGAGGGGTGCGCTTTCACATAGTGGATGACATTCTCCTGGCCACCGACCGCTCCATCCGCGACCTTCAGAGATCAGCGCTCTCAACGGCATCCAACGGCTTCCACATCGCTGGGAACGTGTGCTACACAATGGTGCTGATTACTTTGAAGGCCTGTAGAACGTAGAACGTTGTAAGTATGCTATGTAACCGAATAAAAAATAGTTGCCACTATTTTAAAAAAACTCATGTACGTTCCGTGCCTTAAAAGATGGAACGAAGCATATATTCTGAGTCACCAGGGTTGCCAACTGTTTGTATATGATCTCCGTAATTTTGTACGCTAGTCTCAGTAGATTAGAAAAAAATGCAGGCCAACAGGTCTACATTTTTCAAACGTATAGAACATAATATTCCAGATTATATTTGGGTAATCAGACATGTCAATGTTGTCAACATGATTCTTCGCATGCTAATAGGTTCAATGTTTAACTGCACGAAACATACATACTAGTGAATGGATGTAATCCTTCTTTTGTACTTGCTATGTTTGCTTTAGGACATATAATTGTGCTTAATATAAGATTTTGGAAGGTAGAATAAGGAAAGATAAGAGAACGTTCATGGCATTTATAGACTTTGAAAAGGCTTTTGATAACGTTGATTGGGCTAAATTTTTTGACATTTTGAAAACGATTGGAATAAGTACTGGGATAGGAGGGTGATCTACAATCTACACAGAAATCAGACAGCAGTCATTCGATATGAAGGACATAGGCGAGAAGCTGGTATTCAGAAAGGTGTAAGGCAAGGCTGCTACTTATCACCCATACTTTTCAATCTTTACAATGAAAAGCAAGGAAGGAAATTGGGGACAAATTTAAAGTGGGAGTGGGGATTCAAGAAGAAATAATTTCAACTCTGAGATTTGCTGATGACATCGTCATCTAGGCCGACACGCCAGAGGATTTGAATGAGTTTTTCAATGGCATGGACTCCGTCTCGAGGAAAGAATTCATAATGATAATCAATAAATGTAAAACAAATATATTGGGAAGCAGCCAAAATAAATCAGAAACCTCTATGGACATCAAATTAGCAGGTGAAAAGCTAAAGGAAGTAGGAGACTTCTGTTACTTAGGAAGCAAAATAACCAGTAATGGACGAAGCAAAGATGATATAAAAAGTAGGTTGGCTCATGCAAGGAAAGCATTTCTACTGAAAAGGAATCTGTTGACATCGAATATAGATTTAGGTATTAGGAAGTCATTTTTGAAAGCCTTTGTCTGGAGTGTGGCACTGTATGGAAGTGAAACTGGGACTATTGGTGCAGCAGAAAAGTGGAGAATTGAAGCGTTTGTAATGTGGTGTTACAGGAGAATGACGAAGATCAGATGGGTAGATACGGTTTCAAATGAAGAGGTATTAAGACGATGGGGAGAGGAGAGATATTTCTGGTGACTTCTAATGAAGAGAAGAGATAGGTTGGTTGGACACCGATTAAGGCACCCAGGGATGGCAAGCTTAGTTATGAAAGGAAGGGTCGAGGTCAAGAAGTGTAGGGGTAGACCAAGGTTAGAATATGTTTAACAGATTGCCTCGGATGTAGGGTGTGGTAGCTATGTAGCCTCTTCAGAACCGAGATCAAGGAATTTGGGATAAAAGTTATTTCTTTATTTTTCTGACTTAAATATGACCTCAATATCTTATATTTGGTGAAAAAGGGAAATATGTATTCTAATTCTAATTCTAATATATACATATGGTGCACGTACGTGCACCTCAGGTCACAGTTCAGTGTACAATTGTGATAGATCTCAAAGCAATTGTTCTTCATTATGCACAAGTACACTCTGCACATTACACATGTAACTCGTGATCTTGACTTGCCTCCTGGAAAACGGCATTTTTGGGGCAAAGTTGTCGTCATTATAGTGGGACAGGTGTCAAAACCGTCAGTTCGAACGTCAGCATCTGACTGAGGAACTATTCTCTTTTGCTTCTCGGGTGTTGCATCAGGCTCTTCATCCGTGTTCTCCAATCTTGATTCTCGACTTGGTCGACCTCGCTTAGGTGCTGATCCAGATTGGTGCGGAGTTCCCCCTTCGTAGTAAATCATTGCTCTAGCGACAGCGAGACGGTAAGCAAGAAGCCCGAGTACATCTTTTTTCGGAATTTCTTCTTGAACACAAAAGCGCCTGTACATAAGCCAGCAGTTCACAATTACTAGACCAATGTAGTGGTTATAAACCCTTACTGGCCATTTTCAGGTCCGCATATCAGTTCTGTAATAGGTTACAAGCCTATCACACATGTCTGTTCCTTCCATTGAAACGTTATAATTTTTAACAAAAACTGGACGTGATACATCAATATTTTTGATATCTTTCTTTGACCACCGCAGGCATGTGTCTGCCGCACTGCTTCCCACACTAGTCGACAATACTAGTACAGACTTACTGTACTTCCATTTCAGTACACATGCATTTTCATCCTGACGAACTCTCTCATCCCATTCTCCCCTGTTTAAATCTTTGTCACTCTTCATTTTCTTCGATAAATGACCAATCCTATTTATCATAACAGTACCTGTGATGTAAATTCCATCCGTAATAAGTACATCTGCTAACTTCAAACTTGTGAAGAACTGATCAGTATAGAGTGTACAATCATTAGACTTTGGAACCGTGCGACACAATAGCCTAACGACGCTTGCACCAAGGCCAAATTCTTGCAACTCATTCTCATCGACCGTGTCTTTCCCAACATACAGCTGAAAGTCAAGCACAGCACCATCCCTTGCCGCTAGAACAAAGTTCCTACGTCCGACAGGATTTAGTTTTGATGGCACAAACTGCCTAAATTTGCACCTTCCTGAGGAAGGAATCATTTGCTCATCAATGGAGAGATGAGTTGGGCGAGGTAGGGAATGATATTTGCTAAGAACCCAGTCTAAGATGGGTCGTACTTTCCACAGTTAATCTTTACCCTCAGGACGGTTCACCTCGTTATCTGCGGAATGGAGATAATTTCTCAGCTCGAAATATCGATCCCTTGTCATAGCCTCACAAATAATTGGAACTGCCAGATCTTGCGACCAATACATTCTACTCTGGGGAAACTTCAGTGTTCCCATTAGAACCTTTATTTCATTGAATTTCACTATCTCCTTCACTGTAGTACTGTAGACTAGACTGCTACAAGTTGCCAAAGCTGTAAATTGAAGTACTCAAGCAGTGAATAGAGCTTCCTCTTTGAATAATCTGAATCTGCAAGCAGTACCTCATCAGTAGCCACTCCACGCGGTGCCGTTCTGAAACAGCATTACATATGTTACTACAGTATAGCAGAAATGAATGGTTATTATCAAATCAATCATTGCCCTAATATAATTTGGAAAGACTGCATTTGAGTCTGCATAACATTTATATCAGACATTTCAGTAGACTACTGTCGAGCTAATAAACCTATGATTGAGGAGTAACCAATAGATCTTTTCATAATTTGACTTCTGGTATTGTAGATGTGAAAATATGAGTTAACTCCAACAATGCAATAATTATGGAAACAAATAAACTGATAAATTAGTCTTCAGAAACCCATGGCAATTCTCTACAAGATGTTGTAACACTAGCTTCAGGTGAGTTTGTCGTGCCATTTCTGTCTCGATCATCTCTTTCAGGTTCTGATGAAACTTCATCTTCATCATATGGTACCTCCAGAGACTCACTTATACAGTATATTCATCATCACTAGAATCTGAGAATTCTTCATCACTATTGTTTAGAAGAGCACTAATATCACCATTATCTAAGATAGAATCTGTAGGGAAAAATAGAGGAATTACATTTTATATTGATGGTGTTACGAGTGCGGGGTTGCTTCATTACAGCCCACTCCAGGCTACCCCTGCCTCTATGTCACCTAGCGGCTTACGCAACGAGCCAGCGTGAACAAAGACATGGTCCAGAAAGTTCACGGTCCACCCCGTAATGGAATTTCTCGGGAAGGTCTGGGAGTAGCCATGAACCCTGGTCTACTCCGGAAACATCTGTTGAGTCGTCTGCCCCGATAGGCTATATAAGAGCGACCCTGGCCAGTGGGAGCGAGTGTGTTTTTACCAGTGCGACAGAGGTTTTGTGGTGAAGTGCCTGCGAATTGCGAAACCGAGTGAGACTTATTTCCCAGTTTGCGAGATTCTTCGACAACGAAGCAGTGTGTAGTATTTAAGAACGGTGAGTGACTGACTATTGTAAACAACTGTGGCTTGTGTACTCGAGGAAGAGGTGTGGTAATTTCTAGCTAGGACATGGGTCTAATTAGGGAAGGATTAGCTGGATGAGAAAGTTAGAGGGGCGAGAGTGCTCCACAAGGAAGAAACTTAAGTAAGGCTGCTAATGGTTTCTGTGTGCTTATCATACGGTGTATATTTTTAACCTGCAATAAAACTAATATTTTTAAAGGACCACTTGTGGTGTGCTTTACCTACTGAAATCCAATTAACGAACGGGATACTAGGTATAGCACGTAACAATATGAACCTGAGGTGCACACCTCATTATTTTTGATCAAATAATGCACATTTTCTACAAATATTCTAGGAGATTATAAATCATCGTGATAATTAGGCATGTAGTCAAGATTATTTTACTGGCTAATGGTATGCTTAATGCTAATTAAATACGGACTTACCAGTATGAGAGGTCGGTCTTGCCGCCATCCTGTCATTAATGCGACTTTCATTGTTTGCAACAGAAGCTTGAACATCCCGCTGCTGCAATCTTGCTTAGATTTCAAGAAGTCAATAATACACAAGCGTGTATGTGAGGTCAAAGTGCAGATAAATCAAATCGCTACACTGTCAAAAATTAAAAACCAAAGGTGCACATATGTGTACCCCAGGTCTGAAGAGGGTAGAGGTGAAATGATTAGCTCAGGACAGGAAGGCGCGGAGAGCTACACCATACCAGTAAAAAGACTGAAGGTTCAAACAACAATATAAGAGTCAGCAAGGCCACCAAATGTGTATGATAATCTCAAGTCATTTTAACAATAGATTCAATATCTTGGAATATGTGTACGGAATACACTTAAAATTTAGCAAATTGTAGGTCCAAGATGCTTTAAACATATTTAGGGCAAATCGCCAAAGTCAGTGCTACAAACATAATTGTAAAGTAGCGTGTACGATCAACGTTCAACAGCATGTAGCATCCATAATCAAGAAATATTTTAACTGAATTTCTTACGTGTAATGTATGTTTCAAGAGATATAACTCAGCATATTTTAGTAACCATCAGGACTACGAACTGTTAATAAATGCTCTCAATAATTTTGAACCCTAGTCTCAATGAGGGGCAGATGACCTCGTAGTTCCACCCCTTTAAAGCAACAATGACTAACTAACTAGCCTCAATGTAATCAGGCAAACAGTTGCAAGTTTGGGACAGGTATATAGACGAAATATTTTCAGATTAATTTCGAGCAACCTATATGTGACAGACTTGCTAACATAATTCAACGCGCGCTGTTTAGCCGTATGTGACATCCATACTAACAAATACATAGATCTCTTCGGAAATTGGCACATGTGTTAATCAAAATATTTCAGGTTAATTTTGAGCAACCCACTCAATGCAGTGTCCCCAACGTGATTTTACGCATGGTGATAAATTAAATGTTTAACTGCATGTAACGTCCATACTATATATTGGACTTGAACCAAATTTTGTATATACAATCCGTGCTTAGGAGATGAAACGAAGCATATATTGAGACCGAAAGGCTCATGACCCCATGACAATTTCCGGCTCATCGAAAATTGATTGCCGAGAAAAGATCCCAAAGAAACTCAACCACACGTCGAATCAAGGAACAGCGAACTAAACACCTGTAGTTATGCTCTGACATACCAGGGGAAGTCGTCAGCTGAAGTAACACATTTATTTAATAGTGAGATTATCAATCACAGGACTATCAAGACAACAAGGACACTCCTATGAATTTTCTATTATTTTTTGAGAAGACTGGTTGTATAAATTATATGCTGGGTTATAAACAGTTAATTTACATAGTCATGAAACGACTCACGCGGTGCCCGACCAACAAGAGGAAAAAGCACTGGTCGCCATTACCTTTACAGTATCGTACCATGTCTTGTGTGAGTGACAAACGCCGCGATTGGATCTCTTGTAACGAACAGTGTGAGGACGAGCAGTCCATATATATTACAAGTATCGGGAAAATTGTGAGCCCGAATGTACAATTGTTGAATTATTCAAGTAGATCTGAATGGGTAAATTGTATTAGAAAGGATATCTTTGTGTTGGACATGACGTGCGCATAATTTGCGAAACCATAGTTCAAAATTTTACACGTGGTACTCCGGAAGTGGGGATTGAAATCGAACAGACCGGTATATTTGAAAAGTGAATTAAAACTGTTATTCGTGACTAGTCGAACTGTAAATTGTAAAATTGTGAAGTGCTATTATCAAACTCATGAAAATGTGAAGTGAGAAAAAGTAGTAAAGTCTGTGTAACATGATGCAGATGCGTCAATAAAGTCAGTGGCCGAAATAAAAAGGCAATTTTGGATATCCCCACAGTTTAGAATCAGTGAAAATTTTAAAACTATCGTTACGATAAAATCAGTGATTCAGGCTTCTACGACGTATAATACTACTACTACCATAATGGGTACCTATAACTACACGAAAGCTACCGTCATCCTTATGGCAGAAGAAATGTCCGAGTAGACCATTCTACCATGGGGAGAGCCGATGCCAAATAATACCATGATGAGGAAGAAACGATGGTTAGGGCAGTTAACGAACTGAGGACCAGGTTCAAACCAAGAGCCATCCATCTCATACAACCAACCATGAACGAATGAGTCAAATAAATCCATTTATGTACGGTAGAATTGTGGTGGACAGTTAGCATAAGATATTGGCCTCACGTATTCACACAGTTGGTCATAGGCACGATTGTTTTTTGTAGTCATGTGATTAACTATTATTTTCGGTCGGTCTCTTTCTCTATGGCAATTTGTGAATATACTGATTAAGAAAGGCATTGGGAGTACAATGCATAAATTGAAGAAAAAAAGATATGAGCCTTAGAGTAGTCGCATATGATGTGTAACATCTGACATGTTATCCTACACGTATACTACACAGCTTGGACATTCTTAAAATGTTAATTTACGCCCCGTTTTCATACTGGTACTATGATGAATGTATAGATTGAATTGGAGATATGGTGCAGCGGTCAAGCTGTTAGTCTCTCACCAAGGTAGACCACGTTCGATTCCCGGTCAATACATGTGAGATTTTCGAATTGAAATGGCATGTCCTGTGGTTCGCATTCCACGTAAAAGGGAGGTACCGTGGATCATGATCGTGAGATTAACGGTCACACAAAACCACAAGATTCCTTCCTTCCTTTTACATTAATAATTCATAATAACAACGTCGAATGTACTCTGAAATACTGTGTGCACACTCCTCAGTAACTATAACATTCATTATTCGCAAGGCTCTCATACAATTCGTTGTAAACAATCAAAACATGGCTTCCTACAATCATGAAATGACCTAGTCTCACATATGATGAAAATACAGCTTTTTTCCACTCATATAACAACATTCTGTTATGCATTTAATATTTGACTACTCACCCACAGTTTGACAATAATGCCGCTTACTTAAATGTCATTTGTCGTCTTTATTTTATCAGACACTCAACAACATTAGTCTCAAGTTTTCACTTCCTACCCCATGTGATATTCAACCTTGAACGTGAAGCTTCATAAACTGCTCAATGACAAATAAAAGTCGGTGAAACATTTGCCACTGTGCTCGTCAAACCAGTGCCTGCTAAATGCACTGCTTACTGTATTACAATAACATTCTCGTGCTACAGAGCACACACTGCCTTGTTTCCAATACACACATTTTAAATTGTACAAAAATCACTCTGCCTTTGCCTGGTACCACTGCCAGCTGGATCGGATCGTATCCCTCGCTAAAGCAGCCAGCGATCCAGCTGGCAGTGCGTCTTCACTTCCGTCCGATCCACTTCCGTTCGATCCACTTCCGTTCGATCCACTTCCGTCCCATTTTTCAAAATCACTCCCACAAAAATATCCAACAACCGAGTGGAAAGATGTTACACATCAAAAACGCCGCAAATATAACTTCATGTACCTAAGTAAGGTGGAAGTGTGTTATCTCCGAACACACAATCTCTGGGCAAAGTATGACAGTCGATAGACACGATGGGACGACTACATTATAATTTATTTAACCATTTTAATACCTCCTACGTATCATTTTAATATATTCAAGTCACTGCAGACGAGTGACATACCTGTATCTTTGGTCTACCTGGAACAAAACATTTTTTTTTTTGAAGCCAGTAGTCTGGCGTCATTACAATCGTACATCTGAATGTGTGAACTTGGAACTGGTAACGAAGCAAGTGGTGAGCGTCTGAGCTCAATTGTTTGTCAGCGAGAGAGTGTATGGAGGCTGTGGATAAATCAGCCTGGGACCTTGAAAGCTTTAGCGGGCACATGAAGATACCGAGCGCAAGGTAATGCGTCATTCACATGTCACATTGCACATCAACAGAAGTTACAAGCATATGCTGTAGGAACTCACACACAAACTCAATGCTACACTTAGCGTAGAACTGCACAGCAGTATTTTCTCAATGAACTTACACTCCCATATCGTTAATAAATTTGTTAAGTAAAATATAACTTGTATGAGATTGAAGCCATTATTTAAGACCTATATCCAGCTGTTCTTGAGCAGCCATTAACTTAATTTTTGTACGGACCGAAAGTGTATCAGACTAGGGCAACGTGCTAGATTGTGATTGGGTAATTTGTTCCACATGAAGACGATGCATTATCGCTCATGGTGATGTTAATTAGGTGACAGGTGAAGTTTATGCCACTGTTGACCGTTCTATAAGGTGTGTGTTGGGTGACCACACGTATTGGTATTTATAAACACGTGTCCAGCGGTGACTGGCTTGTATTGAAGTTGAGCGGTGATGCTCATATGATGATTTTTGATGATGTTGTTGAATCGAGATGACTGATGCTTCTCGAAGTGAGAGTTTATTAATGGTTCTGGTTCTTTTCTTCGTGTCTGATGACAATATTAAATACACTTCCAGGGCTAAATAATAATAATACGTTTTTTGGCGACTTTCGAAATAAACTCTCTAATACAAACTGGTAAGATGAAACAGTTGACCAATGCCCTTCACGAAAATAAAATCGCAATAATGGCCTTGCAAGAAACTCGCTTCACTGACGAAGATACGTTTGAGTCTGATGGGTATCGGTTTTTCAAGAGAAAATCCCGTAAGATGGTAATTAAGAACACCCCTATCTCCGGTACAGCCTTTGCTGCCAACACCAGAATCCTTAGGTCAGTCTCGAACTTTGAAGCTGTTATCGATATGCTATGCCTGCTATCTCTGCGCTGTGCAAACAAAACATATACGATAGTCAATGTACATGCTCCAACTAGTGAACAAAACAAAAAAGAGTTGGAAGGTACTGATAGATTTTGGAACCTCTTGTATGCTAGATTGGCAAAGATCCCGAAACACCATGTCAAGATCCTAATGGGCGATTTCAATGCACAGGTAGGTGGTGAGCGGAAATACAGGAATGTCGTTGGGCTCTATCCAGCGGACAATAGAACTAACAAGAATGGAGAACGCCTCATTGAACTATGCAATAATCACAACCTCCAGCTGATGTCAACACACTTTCGTCACCTACCTAGTAAACAGACTACATGGAGATGCCCGAACAAAACATTAGGAGAGTTCCAAATAGACCATGTTGCTATATCTCGAAGATTTAGTCCGGAAATCATGAACGTTACCGTAAAAAAGGGAATGAACATAGACTCAGATCACTATGTATCAGTAATAAAGTTCCGGCCCATTCCACTAAACAAGAAGAAAAACAAACTTACCATAATCCGCTTCGACACAAACATGCTCAGAGTTAGGGAGAATGAATTCAAAGAACTTGCCCAACCAGTGGAAAAAGACTTCGACAACACGCTGCAAAAGATGCAGCTGAAATCAAGAAGAGGAAGAAACACATATGGTGGAACAATAACTGCGAGAAGACCTTAGAGGATCGTCTAAATACTTGGGAAAAAGTACTACACCTCCAAGGAGGAAGAAGATTGGAACATCTATAAAGACCAACGAGCACAAACAGCAAGAATAATACGCAGTGAGAAACGCAAGTATAAAAAAGAACAAATGGAAAAAATTGAACAAAACTATCACAGAAACGAGACCCGTGAATACTACAGGGATTTTAAAAAGAAGGTACAAGAATACAAGGCACCTTCCCTTTGTTTTCTAAGAAAAGATGGAACTCCAGCAACATCCAAGGAAGAAAACTGCGAAATTTTAGCCGGGTATTTTAACGTCCTTCTAAATTGTGAAAAGCCACCCAACCCCATCAAAACAAACAAATGAACCACAATTTGCCATCTTCTCCACCAAATCGCGATGAAATCAAACGCCACATAAAGAGGTTGAAAAATATCAAGGCTCCTGGTGAAGACTCCATGATTGCAGAACTGAGGAAACATGCCCCAGAAGAAGCAATTGACATCCTGCACAAAACCATTGTAGATATATGGGAGACTGAACAACACACAGAGGACTGGAAGTTAGCTTTGATCCATCCTTTACACAAAAAAGGAAATATAAGAGATGTGAACAACTACCGTGGTATTTCTCTTTTGTCAGTAGCTTACAAGATCCTGTCACTTTCCATCCTTGAAAGACTGGAACAGCAAGTTGAACACAAACTCGGGGAATACCAAGGGGGTTATAGGAATGGCCGATCGACTGCAGAACAAATCATTAACCTAAAAACCATAATCAGGTACTATGTGTTGAGAGGTCGAACGTATGTATCGACATTTGTGGACTTAGGAAAGCGTACGACTGCATTGACCGTGATGTGTTGATTAACATACTTGCATAAATGGGAGTTGATGAGAATCTGCAGGATAAAATAAGGGCACCCCTAATTAATACCACATCCAAAGTCAAATTCCAAGGATGTTTCTCTGAACCCTTTGAAATCAAGACAGGCGTTCGACAGGGAGGTAGTCTGTCACCTCTGTTGTTCAACTGCGTGCTTGAAAAGGTAATACAGAATTTGCGACAGAAGTTAAAAGAAGGAGGCTTTTACAAACCTTTCAGGATCGGAACAAATAAAAACGGAGTGGAAATAGATTGCTTAGTATTCGCTGATGATATAGCCCTGATGACAGAAGATTTCGAAAGTGCAACAGAACAGGTCAATATATCGAAGGAAGTAGCAGAACAAACAGGATTACAAATTTCCTTTCAAAAGACAGAAGTAATATCGAACATCGAGGATGATACAGCACAACTAAATACCAAATATGGAACGATAAACCGTGTTAATAAATTTAAATATCTTGGGGAATGCATCCAGCAAAATGGCCTTGACAAGGAAGCCATAGAAGCAAGAAGCAAGAAAATGGAAGTCGCTTTCCAAAGCAACCGCATCATATATAACAAAAAGTGCTTTTCTATGAACACAAAAATTCGTCACTACAATACTGTCATCAAACCAGTACCGCTATATGCATCTGAATGCCTTATCCTATCCGAGAAATGTTTGCTCGCGAAGTTAGAGAGAAAAGTAAGAGAGATTCTACACATCATACTTGGCCCAGACTACAAAAATGGCATCTACATCAGAAAATCCAGGCAAGAAATATACTCGAGGATAGAGAAGATCACAGACACAATGACGCAGAGTTTGCTTCTACGGTCATATACGACAGATGATCGACTCCCGATGGACGAAACGTATCTTCAGTATATTCGACTCAAAACCAGAAACTACAATGCCATGGTGTGTTAACGTCCAGAAAGATCTGAAAGAAATGGGGTTACGAGCAGAAGATGCACAAGACCGAAATCATTATAGAGCAGCCATCAAGACGTTTGGGACTTTCCGGGACGAAAAACTGGCAACTGGTGCGAAATGGACAGAAGAACGTCGTGCTAAATAAACACAGTGAGCTCATGATGACAATGTGGATCAAGCAAAAATGAACAAATGCCAGAATGTAAAATGAGGCTTATCGTGGTCCCTAGTTGGCCGATTAGCGAAATTGAATGAATGAATGAATGAATAATAATAATAATAAATAATAATAATAATAATAATAATAATAATAATGAAATAGTTGAATTTTGAAATAAATATAATTAAATAATTTCGAACTTAGATAATTTTTTCTGAATAATGTAATTTTCTTTTGTTGTTGTTCTTGTTGTTGTTGTTGTTGTTGTTGTTGTTGTTGTGATTCGATCTTCGTTTTTCTCCTGTGAGGTGATGCTCCTAAATACAATTAGATCAAGCTGACACACCTTGAATCTTCGAATGTAATTTCTAGGCGAATCCACGGGAGCCTTGAATTTGCAGATGTAACGTCAGACGTGACGGTGTTCACACTGTTGCCAACCTAAATTGACATGCATTCAGATGACAATCGTTTACAAAGAGTCGACGATTTGTGTAGGGAGGATGCTGAATATAAGAGTGTATTCTATTTTGTGTTTGTGGTTTATTGACTTGTGTTTCCATCTGTCACTGATGTTCTTTTTTTTTTTTTTTTTGGTTAGTGTACCACTTGTGTGATAGTTTTGATTTGTTCTCTGCATAGGCGCGTCATTAGGATTAGGATTAAATCAGAATATAACCTTGCTGTTTTTTGATTAATAGGACTTCATAAGAGGGTAACTTAACATCATATTAGGGAACATTCATCATGTATTCAGGTTGGCGGCTTATCCGATTATTACCGGTACCCTCAGAAGTAGGTTAGGGTGCTGTTTCTGAATAAAAAAAGAAGATAACGTAAGACTGGACTTCTTTTTTTCTTAGCTTTGTTGTTTTTGATGTGCTTTCTTGGGTCAGTTCATAACATTTCCACATCTCACTAACACCGATCGCCTTGAGGTAACTAATCCCGTGCGGGCTGATTTGAGAATGCACATCCGATCCTTTTAAGGTTGTGGATTCGGAGGATGGGGAGGTCGAAGGGCCGTTGCGGTCAAGCGGTCTTCCGAATCC
The DNA here is from genome assembly GCA_946902985.2 of Meconema thalassinum. Classification (NCBI taxonomy): domain Eukaryota; kingdom Metazoa; phylum Arthropoda; class Insecta; order Orthoptera; family Tettigoniidae; genus Meconema; species Meconema thalassinum. Next base: position 1,149,217,569 of record OX336389.2, read on the forward strand.
TTGTCTGGCGGGCACATATACCCTATTTCATGGCGCCTAACGTGCCAGCCTCGAAGAGATGTTTATTTCGACGAAGCTGCGTGTTGGGATGTTCTGTTTGTTTACTTGTTGGATTAACGAATTTAAGAAATCGGACCAACGTGTTAAAAGGATCATTCTTTTTCTTTAAGACATTCTAACTGGACAGGGACGAATTGAAAGGTCGTTCTGCCGTTTAGTAAGTCGCATGGCATTCACCTAGTGATATTAGACCGTGGGGTGAGGTACGAGTTACTGGTAAAATTAATTTGAAGATTTTTATATTGCCGTAACCTCATCCGAAGTAAATGTAAATTCATTATTATAACGATTGTTGTTTTCCAGTAGTATATTTTAATGGTAATTTAAGTCCAGCTGTACTTTCGATGTTTATTTTAGAATAGCAAGTGTTCCGCCACAATTCTACCTCATAACTCTTTGTATATTGTTAATGGTGTCGGTGATTCCCATGTATTCTCCAAATAGTGAATATTTAAATATGGATCAGGAGATGCTGAAAGGCATGTTGGCGGATTTGAGTGCCAACATAAACACTTCCATAAACACCAATGTGAACACTATAAATGCAAACATGGCACTTATGAAAAATGATTTGAATACTAATATGAACGCTATTAAAAGTGATATGAACACTATAGAAGGTGACATGAATGCCAATATGAACAGAGTTAGGGATGACATAGCTAATGTCAGAACGGAGATTAACACTGTGAATGCTAACATGAACACGGTTAGGGATGACGTAGCTAATGTCAGAACGGGGATGAACGCCTCGTTAGCTGCTAATAGAGCAGAGGCGAATGCCAGCTTCAATAATATTAATACTAGAGACAACACAGTTAGAGAAGACTTATTAACACTTCGTGGTGACGTGGAAGCAAGTAGGGCAGGGAACACAGCTGCAATTGTTGACGTTAAATCGGATATACAAACTGTTAGGGCAGAAGCTAATCGTCACTTAATAACTGCATTTACTGCCGTAGGCAGGGATATTATGGATCAAAGAGAAGAAGTTCGTGCTGATTTAGCTAGAATTCGGAGAGAAGTTGAAGCTGTTAGGAAAGACACTAAAACAAGCACAGACAAAGTGAATGCTAATCTAGGCACATTTAATGTCAATTTGGATGACGTGAGTGATCGTTTAGATAAAGCTGTCGACACGTTGAACACCAGATTAGATAAAAGTCGTCAAGACATGAAATATGAAATGAACACAAGCCGAGTCAAAGTTAATGCTGCGTTAGACCTCATAAAGGAGGACATGAAGAAATCGAATGACGGTGTAGCAACACAATTGAACAGTTTGGAAATTCAATTTGAGGAAGGCAGAAAATATGTCGAAAGGCTTAAAGCGGAAGTTGGTGTTGTAAATGCCGGACTTAACTTGATACGTGGTATAGCAGTCGTGATTAATTCAAACGTGAATAAGACACTGATGACAGTAGAGGCAGTTCGAGCCGAAATAATAACGAATACACAGGGTATTCGGGATATCAGGAGTGAATTAACCGAAACCACTGCGAAACTTAAGAGAGATATGCAAGTTTCAGTTGCGGAACTCAAGGAGGACATAGATGTCATAAAGGGAGATGTAAATGAAACGAACCACAATCTCGACAATGTTTTTTCGTCACTTAGGATTAATATCAACCTCTTACAGGAGCGTATCGAGTAGGTGCGTCAATAAAGTCAGTGGCGGAAATAGAAAGACAATATTGGATATCCGCACAGTTTAGAATCAGTGAAAATTTTACAACTAACGTTACGATCAAATCAGTGATTTAGGCTTCTACGACGTATAATACTACTACCATCATGGGAACCTATAACTACACGAAAGCTACCGCCATCCTTATGGCAGGAGAAATGTCCGAGTAGACCATTCTACCATGGGGAGAGCCGATGCCAAATAATACCATGATGAGGAGGGAACGATGGTTAGGGCGGTTAACGAACCGAGGACCAGGTTCAAACCGAGAGCCATCCATCTCATACAACCAACCATGAACGAGTGAGTCAAATAAATCCATTTATGTACGGTAGAATTGTGGTGGACAGTTAGCATAAGATATTGGCCACACGTATTCACACAGTTGGTCATAGGCAGGATTCTTTGTAGTTATATGATTAACCATTATTTTCTGTCGGTCTATTTCTCTATGGCAATTTATGAATATACTGATTAAGAAAGGAATTGGGAGTACAATGCATAAATTGAAGAAAAACACCGCAAATATAACTTCAAGTACCTACGTAGGGTGGAAGTGTGTTATCTCCGAACACACGATCCTTGGGTAAAGTATGACAGTCGATAGACTCGACGGAACGACTACATTATAATTTATTTAAGCATTTTTAATACCTCCTGCGTATCATTTTAATATATTCAAGTCACAGCAGACGAGTGACATATCTGTATCCGGTCTACCTGGAACAAAACATTTTTTTAAAGCCAGTAGTGTGGCGTCATTACAATCGTACATCTGAATGTGTGAACTTGGAACTGGTAACGAAGCAAGTGATGAGCATCTGAGCTCAATTGTTTGTCAGCGAGAGAGTGTATGGAGGCTGTGGATAAATCAGCCTGAGACCTTAAAAGCTTTAGCAGGCACATGAAGATACTGAGCGCAAGCAAATGCGTCATTCACATGTCACATTGCACATCAACTGAAGTTACAAGCATAGGTTGTAGGAACTCACACACAAACTCAATGCTACACTTCGCGTAGAACTGCACAGCAGTATTTTCTCAATGAACTTACACTCCCATATTGTTAATAAATTTGTTAAGTAAAATATAACTTGTATGAGATTGAAGCCATTATTTAAGACCTATATCCAGCTGTTCTTGAGCAGCCATTAACTTAATTTTTGTACGGACCGAAAGTGTATCAGACTAGGGCAACGTGCTAGATTGTGATTGGGTAATTTGTTCCACATGAAGACGATGCATTATCGCTCATGGTGATGTTAATTAGGTGACAGGTGAAGTTTATGCCACTGTCGATCGTTCTATAAGGTGTGTGTTGGGTAACCACACGTATTGGTATTTATAAATACTTGTCCAGTGGTGACTGGCATGTATTGAGGTTGAGTGGTGAAGCTCATATGATTATGTTGAATCGAGATGACTGATGCTTCTCGAAGTGAGAGTTTATTCTTCGTGTCTGATGACAATATTAAATACACTTCCAGGGCTAAATAATAATAATAATAATAATACTAAATAATAAATAATATTAATTAATAATAATAAATAATAAATACATATTATTATTATTGATTTAAGCCCACTACGGAGCGCTTATGACTAGTTCTTCGATGCTCTTTTCCGTTCCCAATATCTCTTGAGCCCTGCTGATAATTTCTCCTTTCTCTCCTGCGAAAGGGGCTTCCGACATTTAGAGACTCTAGGTGGTGGGATCCAAGATTCTACCATAGCACAAAATTTGGAACGATCTTCTACATCAAGGTCAGCAATTCCAGCCGAATCCAAGTCCTTTAGTACTTCATTAAGCCACAGGCTTCCAGTCTTGTAGCTTTTAACCAAGGAGAAGATCTTCTTGGTAAGCCTGTTGCTGTTCATTCGTTGTAGGTGCCCATAGAACTTGAGCCTCCTACGTCGCATACTGGTATTGGCTGATTCTAACTGTCGATACAGGTCAGAATTGGATTTCAAACGGTAGGTTCCATCTGGGAGCAATCTCGGGCCATGGATTTTCCTGAGGATACGTCTTTCGGCTTTCTCCAGGTCATCCATGGTGCCTTTTCTGTTCATCAAGAGGGTCTCTGCGGCATACAGAAACTGTGGTCTGACAGCAGTTCTGTAGTGACAGATCTTAGCATTCCTCGAAATGCATTTCTTGTTGTACAAATTGTGGGATAGTTGGTATGCTGCGTTGAGTTTGGTACGCCTTGCTAAGATGGAGGTGCCATCTCTACCATTGGGGTGGACCCATTCACCAAGATAACGAAAGCGATTGACTCTTCCAATCGTTCCATGTATGGTCGTCAAAGGGGTGTTTCCGTAGTGCCGATTTTCAAAGTACTTGGTCTTATCGTAAGATATCTGTAATCCAGATTTCACCGCTATCTCGTGCAGGGCTTGGACAGCTATGCCAGCATCCTTAGAGTTGTTGGCCAAGATTGCAATGTCATCTGCGAAGGCAAGGCACCTGATCTCGATTCTTCGGGTTCCAGCTCCAATGGCAACTGGTTTGATTCCTAAATTCCTCAATGTGCATTCCCAGGTCTTGATGACTTTATCAAGCACCAGATTAAACAGAATGGGCGAGAGACCATCACCCTGTCGTACTCCGGTTTTGATCTTGAAACTCCGAGATAGTTCTCCTCTGAACTTCACCTTAGAGGTTGTATCCGTGAGAGTCTGTTTGATGAGGGTGCGTGTGTTATAATCCACACCTCGTTCTTGGAGTATCGAGAACAGTGTCTGGCGGTCGATGGAATCATAAGCTTTTGAGAAGTCGACGAAAACCACAGTAATGTTCGTACTCCTTACTTGTTTTAGCTGGAGAATGGTTTTCAGATTGAAGATCTGCTCGGTACAGGACCTTCCACGCCGAAATCCTCCTTGATATTCACCAATTGTTTGGTCACATTGACTTTCTACATTATCCAGTAAAATCCTGGAGAGCACTTTGTATGCTGTTGACAGCAGAGATATCCCCCGGTAGTTGTTTACATTACTGTGATCGCCTTTCTTATGTAAAGGGTGTATGACAGCTGATTTCCAGTCATCAGGGATTCTGCCAGTCTCCCAACATTCGATTAAGATCTGGTGTAGGGCCTCTGCGATCGTATTTCCACCTGCTTTCAGGGCTTCTGCAATGATTCCATCTTCCCCGGGTGCCTTGTAGTTCTTAAGATGGTTGATGGCATTAGCAACTTCCTGCAAAGTTGGTGGGTTAGATGCCAGGTGTATCTCTGGAGGATCTTCAACAGGCAATCTGTCCGTGGGCTCTTCGCAATTAAGCAATTGTTCAAAGTAGTTTGCCAAAAGTTCCACGTTCTCGCGGTTGCTGGTGACCAGCTCCCCGGCTGTATCCTTGAAGTGAAGGCATTGTGGTCTATACCCAGAGAGTTCCTCTTTGAAGACCTGATAAAAGTTTCTGGTGTTATACATTTTAAATTCTTCATCCAACTTTTCCAGTCTTGACCTATCGTAAGATCTCTTCACACGCCTTATGGTTTTGCTCGACAGTTTCCGCACCACTGTGAAATTCTCCCAATCTTCTTGTCGTTTTGTCGAGTTCCACTTCATCCAAGCAGCAGCACGCTCATCAACTGCAAGGTCACATTCAGAATTCCACCATCTATGGCGTCGCTTCCTTCGAGGTTGTCCGAGATTGTTGGTCGATTCGCATATAGTGGACCTCAGGTGGTTCCAGTCTTTCATTTCATTTTGCATGATGTCAGATTTAAAGCGTTCTCTATTCTCCATAAGGAATTGAGGATCAATCCGTGGTGGAATTATGGTAGGAGGTATCTTTCGTTTAGGTAATAATCTGGTCTTAATTTGTGTGAAGAAATGGTCCGAGTCAACATTCCAACCTTTTCGAACTCTGACATTAATGATCTCTTTCCTACTCTTTACACTGATTGCAACGTGATCGATTTGAAATGATCCCATAGCAGTGTTCGGTGACTGCCAGGTGGTCTGGTATCTTGCCTTTCTAGGAAAAACTGTGGACATGATCTTTAATTGGTACAACCTGCACAGTTCAATTAAGCGTTTGCCGTTGGTATTGGTTCGTCTATGTGCTGTATATGGCCCCAGTATGTCTTGGTACTGTCGTTCTTTGCCCAGTTGAGCATTGAAGTCACCTACCAGGAACTTGACGTGGTGATCGGGGATCTTACTGATCTCGTCTTCTAGCAACTGCCAGAAACGTTGGACCTTTTCAGGGTTCTTCTTGTTGTCATCATTAACTGGAGCGTGTGCATTTACAATAGAGTATCCCTTGTTGCCGCATCTGAGAGATAATACGGAGATACGTTCGCTAGCTGATGTGAATCCGATGACAGAATCCATCACATCACGTCTTATTAAAAAGGCTGTTCCAAAAACGCTAGAGCCTTGTTTATTCTTAGACGCCGGCTTCCCCTTAATTACTCTATAACCTTCTGACTCAAAAGCCACATCATCAGTAAATCTGGTTTCTTGGACTGCTGTTATTGAAATTTTGTGTTTATTCAGGATATCGGTCAATTGCTTGAGTTTTCCGGTCTTACAAAGAGTTTGAATATTGATAGTTCCAATGTGGGTGATAGTTTTGGGTCTCAATCGGTTGACAGTATTGGGGAACTCCGACTTTCCCCGCACGATGAGGTCAGGCTCCCCAGAGTCCGAAGGCCTGAATGCGCCACCATTGGTGACGGGAGATTGGATACTCCCTGGGGTAGTGACATATGCGTCGTTGTTTATCATCGTATGTGAACTAGTAAAGAGATTTACTAGGGGTGAAGACTGAACGCCTTCAAGGTTGGCCACTCTGAATCTTATTCAGGAGCGTTAATTACAATGGGGTCGCCACTCCCAAAGGCATTTTAGAGCTACTGCCAGCAAGTATTCAGGCCGCCCCTTACATGGAGAACAGACGCCTTTGCAGCCGCCCCTAACATGGGAAACAGACGCTGCTGATGCTTAGTGCACTCACATTATTCCCTGAGTACTGGGCTGCCTCGTCCGCAATCTCCACCGTTCCGAAGTCCATCTTCTCCGCTGTAGATTCCGTTGAGGTCTTCACTCGTAACCCTGAGCTGGGACCCTTACCAGATGGTACACACCGGGCCAGTATGCTCTGGGACTCACATAGGCAGGGGCGCCAATCCCTGGGCAGGGCTACCTCCGAAGAGGGTCCCTACCTGCTACCTGTAATAAATACATAATAATAATAATAAATAATATTAATTAATAATAATAAATAATAAATACATAATAATAATAATAATAATAATAATATTAATAATAATGACAATAATGAAATAGTTTAATTTTGAAATAAATATAATTAAATAATTTCGAACTTAAGTAAGTTTTCTGAATAATATAATTTTCTTTTGTTGTTGTTGTGATTCGATCTTTGATTTTTCACCTGTGAGGTGATGCTTCTAAATACATTTAGATCAAGCTGGCACACCTTGAATCCTCGAATGTAATTTCTAGGCGAATCCACGGAAGCCTTGACTTTGCAGATGTAACGTCGGAAGTGACGGTGCTCACGCTGTTGCCAACCTAAATGATATGCATTCAGATGGCAATCGTTTACAAAGAGTCGACGATTTGTGTAGGGAGGATGCTGAATATAAGAGAGTATTCTATTTTGTGTTTTTGGTTTGGTGACTTGTGTTTCCATCTGTCACTGGTGTTCTTTTTTTTTTAAAGTTAGTGAACCAATTATGTGATAGTTTTGAATATTTCTCTGCATAGGCGCGTCACGTCTATTATTAACTTTCCAATAGGATTACATCAGAATATAACCTTAACGTTAAATGTCAGGGAAAATACCATCATAGCCTAGTTTCATACCCATTGTTTTGCTTTAATTAAATTTTTCATTGTAATTGCTTAGGGCTGAAGTTACGTATTATTCCCTTAGTTTGCTGTTTTTGTTTTTTGATTAATAGGTCTTCATAAGAGGGTAACTTAACATCATTTTAGGGACCATTCATCATGTATTCAGGTTAGCGGCTTATCCGATTCTTACCCTCAGAAGTAGGTTAGGGTGTTGTTTTCGAATAGACAAAGAAGGTAACTTAAGACTGGACTTCTTTTATTTCTTAGTTTTGTTGTTTTTGATGTGCTTTCTTGGGTCAGTTCATAACATTTCCACATCTCACTAACACCGATCAACCCCGAGGTAACTAGTCCCGTGCGGGCTGATTTGAGAATGCACATCTGATCCGTTTAAGGTAGTGGGCTCCGTGGATGGGGAGGTCGAGGGGCCGTTGCGGTCAAGCGGTCTTCCGACATCCTTGTCTGGCGGGCACAATATTCAGAGTCACCAGGCCTGCCAACTGTTTGTATATGCTCTCTATAATTTTGAACCCTTGTCTCAGTAGATTAGAAAGAATGCAGGCCAACAGGTCTAAATTTTGGAAACGTATAGAAGATAGTATTCCAGATTATATTTGAGTAATCCAGACATGTCAATGTTGCCAACATGATTCTACGCATGCTAATAGGTTCAATGTTTAACTGCACGAAACTTAAATACTAGTGAATGGATGTAATCCTTCTTTTGTACTTGCAATGTTTGCTTTAGGACATATAATTGTGCTTAATATAACATTTTGGAAGGTAGAATAAAAATTATAAGAGAAAGTTCATGGCATTTATAGACTTTGAAAAGGCTTTCGATAACGTTGAATGGGCTAAATTGTTTGACATTTTGAAAACGATTGGAATAAAGTACAGGGATAGGAGAGTGATCTACAATCTATACAGAAACCAAACAGCAGTCATTCGATCTGAAGGACCTGAGAGAGAAGCTTGTATTCAGAAAGGTGTAAGGCAAGGCTGCAACTTATCACCATACTTTCAATCTTTACATTGAAAAGCAAGGGAGGAAATTGGGGACAAATTTAAAGTGGGAGTGGGGATTCAAGGGGAAATAATTTCAACTCTGAGATTTGCTGATGACATCGTCATCTAGGCCGACACGCCAGAGAATTTGAATGAGTTTTTCAGTGGTATGGACTCGGTCTTGAGGATAGACTTCATGATGAAAATCAATAAATGTAAAACAAAAATATTGGAATGCAGCCGAAGTAAATCAGAAACCTCTATGGACATCAAATTGGCAGGTGATAAGCTAAAGGAAGTAGGAGACTTCTGTTACTTAGGAAGCAAAATAACCAGTGATGGACGAAGCAAAGGGATATAAAAATTAGGCTGGATCTGGCAAGGAAAGCATTTCTCCAGAAAAGGAATGTGTTGACATCGAAAATAGATTTAGGTATTAGGAAGTCATTTTTGAAAGCCTTTGTCTGGAGCGTGGCACTATATGGAACTGAAACTTGGACTATTGGTGCAGCAGAAAAGTGGAGAATTGAAGCGTTTGAAATGTGGTGTTACAGGAGAATGATGAAGATCAGATGGGTAGATACGGTTACAAATGAAGAGGTATTAATATGAGTGGGAGAGGAGAGATATTTCTGGCGACTGCTAATGAAAAGAAGAGATAGATTGATTGGACACATAATAAGAAACCCAGGAATAGCAAGCTTAGTTATGGAAGGAAGGGTTGGAGACAAGAAGTGTAGGGGTAGACCAAGGTTAGAATATGTTTAACAGATTGCCTCGGATGTAGGGTGTGGTAGCTATGTAGAGGTAAAACGATTAGCTTAGGACAGGGATGTATGGAAAACTGCATCAAACAAGGTCAACAGACTGAAGACTCAAACAACAACAATATAAGAGTCAGCAAGGCCATCAAGTGTGTGTGATAATCTCAAGTCATTTTAACACTAGATTCAATATCTCAGAATATGTGTACGGAATACACTTCAAATTTAGCAAACTGTAGGTCCAACAGGCTTTAGACATATTTAGGGCAAATCGTCAAAGTTAGTGCTACCAACATAATTGTATAGTAGCGTGTACGATCAACGCTCAACAGCATGTAACTTCCATAATAAAAATGTATTTTAACCAAATTTCGCACGTGTAAAGTATGTTTCAAGAGATATAACTCGGCATATTTAGTAATCATCAGGGCTATGAACTGTTAATAAATGCTCCCAATAATTTTAAATCCTAGTCTCAATGAGGGGAAGATGACTTCGTAGTTCCGCCCCCTTAAAACATTAATAACTAACTAACTAGTCTCAGTTTAATCAAGCAAACTGTTACAAGTTTGGGACATGTGTATAGACGATATATTTTCAGATTAATTTGGAGCAACCCAAGCGTGACCGTGTCGCTTACATAATTCTATGCGCGCTGATTGGTTCAATGTTTAACTGTATCTATCTTCCGTAACATTTAGTGGATCAATAACAAATTATATGCAGGGTTGTTCACCTAAGATGTTACACGAAGATAACGTCCAAACCATTATGGATATCGGTATTCTGTTTTCATATTCGTAAATAACACCCAGAGGCTTGGGTAATAATGTGCTACTTATTCTCATGGGGTGAGTAATAACCGATATATTGATAAAAACTCCATATTATTAAATGGAACGGCCCAAATTCTTACAGCTGGCCTAAAAGTTTAACTGCGTCCTAGTTCAAATATGTAATTATTTTGAAAATCGGACAGTTACTTTTTGAGATGTCTGTTGTGGCATGCACAACATCGCATGCTGTTCTTATTGATATCTCAAAATGTAACTGTTCGATTTTGAAAATACTTTAGTCCAGCTGTATGAATTCGTGTCGTTCCATGTAAAAATATGGTGAATAATCCTGTATATTGTGTGTATGCCGCAAGGGATATATTTGTGCGCATTTTCAGAGGCAGCAGGGCTACCAACTACATAATAAATCTCTCTGACCATTTGAGCCTTAGACTCTCAGTATCTCAGAATACAGATATTTTTGAAACATAGTGCTTGTATTAGAATATATCGGGTATATTTCGAACAAATCATTAATGCCAGTATTGTCAACTTAATTTCGTCATTATCTGTCTTCTACTCCAGGAAAATGCTGAGTTGGTTCCTAAGTTAAGGCCACGGCCACCTCCTTCTCAATTCTTACCTGAATACCCTACATATGCACACAATAATACAGTAATCACAATAACACAGGCTATCAGACAAAATTCCACACGCACTTAGTACACATGCTGAATGACCACGATGTCCAAGCCCGTGAAATGGAACAATAATAGGTAATATTACTGACTGCGTAAGAATAAAAGTGGACTTGGACACGTAGCCATGCGTGTTATAGCTTGCACTCCGGCTACATGGAGGGGCTGTACCAATTCCGGAGATTTGATGTTTGATTCCCTGCGCTGATAGCAGCCATTCTGGGTGCAGATTTCCCCTGGAGTGTTTGTGCAATCACTGCCTATAAATACAAGTTCCAGGGCACCAAGCCCAATCCTCCACTTAAACCACACTACTACAATCATCTCAGAAGCACGAGTTTAAAGACAAATTCAACAATGCCCAAGTAGACTGGTGATGATTGAGATGTCGTTTGCCCTTGGAGCATATTACCAACGACAAGAATAGCTTATGAATCACATGCTACTACAAATTCTCAGTCAAATTGTAGTAGGTAATCTGTGGTCAAATTGAGCGCCAGCAGGCCGCTCGACGAACGGCTAGGTACAGAGCTGATCCACTGTTTGATTGGCTAGGGGCTGCTGGGTTCTTATTGGTTGTTGGTGGAACATATCTATATTCCTTGGATTTTAAGCTGCTCCTTGCTTTTTTTGTTCCGAAGCGGTGCAGCGCTCGACGGCGCTTTATGCAGCCAGCAACCAGAAAGAAAGGCGCCTTGGATCATTGGTCAAAATGGCGTCGCATTCGCTTGCTTTGAAGCTGCTGGCGTGCCGTTTAAAATCCTAGGAAGGCAGATTTTGAGTTTGTGGTTGTAGTTATATGTGTACATGTGATTTTATATTGATTGATAAAGTGATTCCCTTAGCCAGAACATTATATCTAGGAGATTTGTGTGTGAGAATGTTTGGGGGAGTTTTTATGAGGTTATGGCATTACGTGGATAGATTTTTACTTGACATTTTTAACTTTTTTCTGTTGGATATAATATGTAACACGCGGAAGTTGCCTTCATTTACAGAAGTAGTTGCTACCTTGTGTTATTGCATATCAAAATGCATAGTTCGTAATATAATTGGGTATATGGAAATGTGCTACCGTACCTCTAGCGGCCTACGGTACTGCATGCTTTAGATACCGTAATTATCATGTGAAATTCCGCAGTGGAAAACTTCAAAAACGTTCGTTGGTTTCTGTAGAAAATCATTCTTACTGGTCTAGGGCTCTCTCCTATAATATTAAAACACGTGGTATATCACAATTACTACGTTTACATGACGAACTCAAATCGATTTGAATACGATCCTGTTTTCAGTACGCTGCCCGTTTACATGAGCAGTTTCAGTTCGTATTGAAATCTATTTCAATACGGTGTATAATTTATGGTGGCCAACCTGCAGTTATGTTGGCTTCTTCTTCTTCATTTCCAGCTTCCTGGGTTGGGTTGTGAATCAAGGACCTCCAACGTTGCCTGTCTCTCCACCACTCCTCTCCCCCTTTAAGTACATCTTCAGGTTTTCCTCCCTTCTTCTCCACGCACTCCCACACTGTATCTGCCCATCTCTTTCGGGGCCTTCCGCACGGTCTCTTCCCCGAAACCTTTTCCAGAAAAGCTTTCTTTGGCACTCGCTCCTCTCCCATTCTCATCATATGTCCATACCACTTTAACTTGGTTGTTTCTATCCTGTCCTGCAGCTTCAAGATTCCTGTCCTCCTCCTTATCTCCTCGTTTCTGATTTTATCTCTTCTGGTCTTCCCTTCTATACCTCTTAGGAATTTCATCTCCGCTGCTTGTATTCTACTCTCCTCTCTTTTTGTAGTGGTCCATGCTCCAGCTGCATATGTTCGTACGGATCCATAATAGGTTGAATATAATACCTGCTTACATTTCTTTGGGACATCTTGGTTCCACAGAATACCCCTAACACTTTGGTAGAAGCTGTTCGCTTGTTGTATTCTCTTTCCAATTTCCTCAGTAATCTTTCCATCTTCTGTGATCACACTTCCCAAGTACTTGAAACTTTTCACCACTTCTAGAATTTTTCCGTTCACTTCTATCTTTCCTCTTCCCTCCTTACTTCCCCTTGACATTACCATTGTCTTGCTCTTCTCTGTGCTAACTTTCATCCCAAACTTCTCAATCTCTTGGTTCCATACATCTACTTGTTTTTGTACTTCCTTTTCATCCTCACCCCATATCACTATATCATCTGCAAACAGCATGGCCTTTATTGCCTCTTGTCCCAATCTCTGTTTAACATTCTTGTGGATTTCATCCATGACTATGATGAATAGTAAGGGGGACAATACACTTCCTCGTGGCTAACTCGTGTTAAACAGCAAAATAGAAGACCCGTACGGTAATTATCATATTACTAGTGCATGAGACAGGACTCTGACTTTCACAGGACGTGTTAGGCTGTAACCATTGGATTGGACAAAACGAAGGTTAGCATTGTCGAGTGTAGGTGCAGCCTGTGGCCGCAGGAAGTTAGCGGGACGCTCACAGTTTCACTGGACGTGTTAGGCTGTAACCATTGCCAAAACCATTCATCTGGACACGTTGGGCTGGAACCATTGTCAAAAACCATTGGATTGGACAAAACGAATGTTAGAATGGTCGGGTGTAGGTGCGTCCTATGGCCACCAGAAGGTAGCGGGGCACTCACAGTTTCACTGGACGTGTTAGGCTGTAACCATTGTCAAAAAACATTGGATTGGTCAAAACGAAGGTTAGAATGGTGGGGGTAGGTGTGGGGAGCTAGCAGGGCTTGATTGACAAAAAGAACATTGATCTAGTACTGGACGAATTTATTGTTCACTTTAGACCATCCTCCCTTTTCTTCACTTTTAACACCTTAGCTTATTGAAAATATATAATTTATGATATGCATACCTTTCGGGGAGTTGTTGGGAGTCGTTTCACAATCTCTTCATACTCGATAGCCACTGCTGCACCGCAATAATTGTTATTTCACGGAAAGAATACAATTTTTCATCACTTTCTTCACTTACAGACGCCATCTTTGACAGTCATGTGACACCCGAAAGTCGATCATGTGACTACGTCACCAACTTGAATAAAGAAATTCACCACACGCCTTCGCTACAAAGTTAGGCACTGTCTTGTGGAAAATTGTATAAATATTGGCAATACTGTACTGTTGTAACGCCGATAATGGCAGACACAGCTAAGTCATGTTATAATTTGGGATGGCGGGTGGGTTATAGACAGCTGAGGAGTGAACTACATCATTCCCAGATCAATTTTGAATCATTTGAAAAGATATTTATTGCAAATTTAAGAAGTTTTTTTCCCCCCTGGGTTCGTGTCTCCTGCACTGTTACCATTGTCACCCGATGTTTCTTTGACGGGTTGTTTGTAAACATGAAAAATGGATGCGCCGAAGATTTTGATGTTGTTTGTTCTTACGAAGTTTATAGGTAACAGTCGTCCCTTTTAATTACTGAAGCTTTTAGAGACGCCGGGCTGCCAGAATGTTGCCCCGAATGGGATCTGTAACGTGCCAGTAAATCTACTGACACGGCTCCCTCGCATTTAGGCCTAAGCACCCTGACTGCGCCAGGATTCGATCCTGCTACCTTGGTAAAAGCAGGTGAGAAAGTTACCGCTGTGCCACTCGGCCAGTCTGTGTTGAATTTATTCAAATGGAAAAAGGAACGGATTAATCGGCAAAGAAAGACTGGGTATTTTCACTGTTTCTGTTGAGCACATTTTACCTTCGGATACACCAGACATTAAAAGTAAAACGGACAAGAATACATTAACGCTAAAAACGCATGCAAACAAACTACGCTTATCAACCACGAAAAGAACACAGACAGTAACGAAGAATATGGACAGGAAGTAAAACAAGCGATTCGAGTCAGGCGACAGACGAAAGTAGGCCTAAATTAGTTTATCATTGTAACTCAAGAGCGTGCAGAATCGCTTTGTTTCAGTACGATCCACGTTTACATGTTCCTGAATAACTGTTTGGATACGATCCGATCCCACAATTTTACCGTATCGAGCTTGAAAATCAATATGAACTGTGTCCCGTTTACATGACCGTATTCAATATGGTAAGTGTACTCAAATCGATTTGAGTTCGCTATGTAAACTCGGTAAATATCGTGGTGTATACAATAATATAAAATATTCTCAGCGTTACAAGTAGCCTACCGGTAAATCTGAACAAAATATGTTGTAGGTTAGGTAGAGTATTTCGCCGAGGGTGGGGGTAGGGAAATGCATTACTCAAAACGTTCGAGCAATACATCATGTTAGCAAGGCATATTACGCATACCGTAAGCTATAGTGAAATCCAGAAAGTTTGCCTACAAATTTGTTAATGTATGAGGAAAATTGCCATAACCTTCCTGATTAATGCAGTTATCAAAATTATTTTAGGAGGGCTATGGGTACTACCTAGATGTGATGTTCTGCTATATAATTGAGTACCGTAATCAAGTTCCATACTCATAATGCTCCTTGAGAATAAGGTTCATTGTAACCAAAATCTTTCCCCATGTCAAGACACAGAATCAAACTCTGTAGAGGGTTTGTTTGAGTTTAAGTGGTTTGAAATGGGGAAAATACCAATCAAGGTGATTCTTGTTCATATTGTTGGATATTACAGTTTTGAAATTGAACAGCTCATGGTAAATAAATGGAATCACATGTCACTATTAATACAGTCCTGCAACAATTGTGTATATATAGATATTAATATATGATTTACAATGATTAAAAAAGGATGCCCCAATAAAGAAGAATTATGTTCCTAACATTGTCCAGATATCCTTCTGTTCCCTATTTCCCATTTTAGGCTGGTATAAATTATGTTCACAATGGAATATCCATCTAATTTGGGTACAATCTTGTTGACAGACTGAAAAGCATCAGACTATTGCATTAAGAAACTGCTGTACTCTGGAGGATTGGTATTGAAATTCAGACTTAATTCTCTATTACATCAAATAACTACTAACACAGCTTGCCACAGTGGGTGAGTGGATAGTGTGTCGGTCTACTAACCCCAAGGTTGCAGGTTCGCTCCTGGCCATGGTAAGTGATTTTTGAAAGGCGGCAAAAATACGACACGCATGTTGAAGAACCCAATTGAATTCAGTATGCCGTGTTCATAATGGCAAAATTATTCTCGGGAGTTTCCGCCAACACGAAGTTCCTAATTTCTCTACTAGAAAGCGCTATAGTGTTCAAGGACCTTGGGTATCTAAGCTCCTTGACTTTCATAGGGATTCAAGGAACAACGAAATTCGACATGCAAGCTACCCTCTGGGTGTGAAATTACAAAGCTGACACTCGGCACCGAGGCCATACGATATTATTATTACTACCAACATTTGCTATCCTATAAGGGAAAAACAAAAAATTATTTTTGGACTTTCCACTTTTGCACTAAACCACTCATATTAAAGCACCACTTTGGTGTGGGAACTAGAGCTCCCTAGGTTTTATCTAAAAACCAAATAAATTGTAAATACAATTTTAAAACATACATACATTTGAGACTGTTTCGAAACATGTACCTGTAATGTAATAAAAACATGAAACGAAAGGTTTTGACTAGGCAGACTGTTAAGTTAAAACCCTCATGATAAATGAATAAGGACCATGGTGGTCGAGAGCGCTAACGCCCTACCTTGTGCCTCGCTGGCATTGGGAGAGCGTAGGTTCAAATTCCACCTCAGCCGTCCTGAAAATGGTTTTCATGGTTTCCCATTTTCACCACCTGGCAAATGCCGGGACGGTTCCTTTCGATAGGTCCACTGCCAATTTCCTTCCAATATCCCTTCCCTGACCCGTCCTGAAAAGAAAAGTTGATGGCTATTGGCTGCGTTAATAAAGAAATAATAAGGAAAGATTATGACTTGTAGACTTAGAAAAGATTTTTGATAGTGTTGATTGGAGTAAATTGTACGACATTTTGAAAAGCATTGGAATAAAGTACAGGGATAGGAGGGTGATCTACAATCCATACAGAAACCAGACGGCAGCTATGCAAGTTGAAGGGCATGATAGAGTCAGTAATGTCAACTCAAGCGAATGAATTATTGTTAACGGTCATCACTGTTGAAAGCTGGCTAAACCTTTTACTAAATTCTGCAACTAGCATTTCAAGGCAGTATTCAGAAAGATGTAAGGTAAGGCTGCAACTTATCACCCATACTTTTCAATGAAGGAATTGAGAGAAAATTTTTAAGTAGGAGTAAAGATTCGAGGAGAAAATTTCAACTTTGAGATTTGCTGATGACATTGTCATATTAGCCGATTCACCAGAGGATTTGAATGAGATTTTAAATGGAATGCACTCCATCTTGAGGAAAGAATTCATGATGAAAATCTACAAATGTGATATATCATACAAGAATAGCAGCCAATGGCCATAATCTGGGCATGTTTGATTGAACGCCCGAGAGCTCCCAACAAGTTCAATTTCAAGTAGTTCCAACTTTCACTACCAGATGCTACTGTCACTAACACTAGCGGCGAACGTTGGAACTTGATAGACCGTTTCCTAACCAGCCAAATATAGCCTACAAATTTTGCTACAGACCACTAATTGCAGTGATAGGTTCTTTCAAATGGCATGGGTCCGCCGGTTTTACTTCCCCTCCGAAGAAAGGCATAGTTCTAAAAGAACAATTTGTGTGATCCTGGATTTAAGAAAGGCTTTTGACACCGTAGACCACAATATACTCATTAGAAAACTTGAAAAGGAAGGTATTCGTGGTACTCCTCAAGAACTAATAAAAAGCTTCCTTTTTAACAGAATACAAAAGGTGCGAATCAAAGATACTCTAAGTAGAAGTGCTGAAGTAAAAATTGGAATACACCAAGGAACAGTTTTAGGTCCTATTCTTTTTCTGTTATATGTTAACGATTTGAGTGAGCTGAACTGTAATGTGATGATTACCTCATATGCTGATGACACTGCCGTCACAGTCACAGGAACAACTTGGGAGGACACTTTTAATAGAACTCAAGAAACCCTTGCTACGGACCAAAAATCACCTCCTTACCAAAACACAATACCTATGCTTCTCACACAACAAAACATTACAACCCACAGACAATGTAACACTCAAGATCCACACACCAATTTGTAACAATGGTGAACGATGTAACTGCTATACCTTACAGAAGTCAATGAATGCTACATATTTAGGGATTATTATACATACCGTAGTCATTTAAAATGGAACATGCATGCATCAAAATTGGCCAATAAACTTCAAAAGTTAATTTACATATTTTACTGAATCAGAAATATCCTTTCAGCAAAAGTCTTGAGAACTGTATATTTTGCCTTGGTCCAGTCATAACTACAATATTGAATAAATGGTTGGGATGGAATACTTGATTCACATTTGGCTCAGAATCTCATTCTAAAAGTTATGTACAAAATGCCATCAACTTTTCCAACATGTGAACTGTATCAACAAAGCATGGTGCTTAACATACGACAGTTATTTGTTCAGTCATCAATCATATCTATACTTAAAAATATGAAGCTCTTCCCAAATGGACAGGAACTTAAAATGTGCACTAGACTTCAAGACAGAACTGGAATAAATAAACACCTTTAATATACCGAAGAAAAAGCTTTTTACATGGCTCCTTAATAACTTTGATAAAGTAAATGAAAATCCACAGCCTGTTTCCAGTCTCCGACCGGGTCAGGAATGGAATGAATGAAGCCCTCATCTAGCGGCGAGGATATGTACTGTGCCGGCTGCCGAGGCCTGATGCACTCCTCTGGGGCAATGATTAAATGAATGACAGATGAAATGAAATGATAGTGGGAGTGTTGCTGGAATGAAATTTTGACAGGGAAAACCGGAGTACCCGGAGAAAAACCTGTCTGCCTCCGTTTTGTCCAGCACAGATCTCACATGGAGTGACCGGGATTTGAACCACGGACCCAGCGGTGAGAGGCCGGCGTGCTGCCGCCTAAGCATCGGAGGCTCGATTAAGTAAATGAACTTATTAATTTTCACCAACATATTTAAACCAACTCAGTCACAAATAAGTAATGTATCATCTTCTTTTATTTTTAGTGTCCTCATAATAAACTTTTCTTACTATTATCAGTCAAATACTATGTTGCAAATAAATTAAGAAACTGTATTCATGAAGCCTACGCTCAAGTTTATCTTATGTGGGATTCACGCTGTATTTTGATGCATCTGTATATGTACATGTTTTCTGTCAGTGAATAAAAAAGTTTTCTCATAAAAAAAAAGTTCTTAATGCCCTTAAATAATCGGACGACTGTAGGCCGGGTTTGAACCCGCCATCTTGGGCATAGCAGTTCAGCATGCTACCGACTGTGCCACCAAAGCCACAAAATGTAAAACAAAAGGAATGGAATGCAGCCGTAAGAAATCAGAAACACCTATTGACATCAAATAAAGGCAGATGGAAAAGCTAAAGGAAGTAGGGAGCAAAATAATCAGCGATGGACGAAGCAACGAGTGTATAGAAAGTAGGCTGGCACAGGTAAGGGAAGAATTTCTGCAGAAAAGCAATGTGTTGTCATCAAATATAGATTTAGATATTTGAAATACATTTTTAAAGCCTTTTTCTGGAGTGTGGTGCTGTGTGGACTGTTGATGCAGGAGAACAGAAGCATTTCAAATGTGGTAGTGCAGGAAAATGATTAAACTCAAATGAGTAGATGGAGTAAGAAGACGAGCGGAAGAGCGCTAATGAAGATAAGAGATCGGTTGATAGGGCACATACAGTACAGTACTAAGACAACCAGGATTGGCAATTTTTTTTATGGAAGGAAGGGTAGAGGACAAGAATTGTAGAGGTAGACCAAGGTTACAACACAAGTCATAGTATTGCATCACATGTGGTATGGTAGCTATGTGGAGATGAAATGATTAGCTCCATCAAACCAGTCTAAGGACTGAAGACTCAAACAGTAACATGGAAATACTCACAGTATTAGCCTTTCAAGATGGGAGTGCTGCTGCGCCAGCATTTGTTGGTCATAGCAGCAGGAGCCTTGCGGGAGGAGGAGAGTGAAAGAGGGATGATGGAGTACAGTCCCCACATAAGTCAAGTAGCATTACATGTGCTGCTTGAGTTACTCAGAACTTATAATGTGATTTGTGAACAAAAAGCAAAGCCAACTCCGTACAGGCCATGGAGGCCCTGGGAGAAGTGGAAGGTAGAGGCCTCCACTCTTTGGGACATCGGCACTAGATGGGATGGGGTTGTCAGCTCCATGCGCGGCCGTCTTTGCTCCCAGGAATTACCCTGGTACTCATTTCTGGTGTAGGCTCGCTTTGACAGCCAACAATAGACTTATTTAAATATTCATACAGTTACACCCCAATTACCAGCTTTTGAGGACCCCTACAGTAGTACAACACTAAAATACTTCCGACATGATTGGTTCTAGGGCCTTAAAAAGTGGTTTTCAGTCCCCTTAGTCTGTTATTTATACAAATTAACACCGTTTCACCAAACTGGACGAAAGTGTACATCCTGAGTTTTGTTTCTTGATTTATGAGGCTCAAAATGACCCTAGGTTGGTCCTTCTATGACAATTCAATATTTAGGGAATGGAGAGGGCTGTCCAAATTTCAAGTAGATACGGGTCCAAAAGGTAAGTACATAAAATTTTATTTAGGTCATTGAAACGATGTGGACTTGTTCCAGAGGGGCTAAATCTAGGAAATGGAGGGAGATGTCCAAATTTCATGTTGACAGTGTTACCGGCAGAGTTCCAAAAGGTAAGTATGTAAAATTTGGTTCAGTTCGGTGAAACAGTTTAGACTTGTGCCAAAGAGCCTAAGCACAATGTGTGCAGGTAGATATACAGTTTACAATACACACACTCAAGTATATGGGGTTGAAATGACCATGATCTTCAAGCCCCTAATTGAAAGAACCACAATGTAGGATTTTTGCAGCCATGGGAGAACACGAACTTCAGTATGAACGGATTGCTGCCATGGAAAATCCATCAGAAAATGAAAGGAACTGTACAGATCGGTCAAGGTTTGATATGTTTAACAGCCTTTGATGTGGAACGTGGAGATAATACAAAACAAAAGTTTGGTGCTTTTCAGTCGGGCAACACGATTGTACCCAAAAAGAGCTGGGTTATGCCCTAATCCTGAAATAAATTTCATGAGATTAATAAATACACTAGGATGACCAGTTTCGATCGTCAAGCGATCATCATCAGATCCAGTTGCATTAGCATACACTGACAACTGCATTATCAATACTGCAACTAAATAATTGTTCATATTGTAAATATTTTTTCACCTGTATTCTCAAACATAGATGTTATAGCCTAAGTGGAATGGCTCTGATGATGATCGCTTGACGATCGAAACTGGTCATCCTCGTGTATTTATTAATCTCATGTAATTTATATCAGGGTTAGGGCATAACCCAGCTCTTTTTGGGTACATTCGTGTTCACCAACTGAAATGCACCAAACTTTTGTTTACTTAGGCAACACTGAAAAATGGCTTCAAACCCCACAATGGAGATAATAGTATAACATGCTTGTGGTGGAAAAATATTCTCCACAATCAAAAACTCATTAATAATTTTGCCTATGTCCACCTGCTCCAATAAAATATTTTCCACTCTTTGATTCCCAAAAATTAACAATAAACAAGAAGTTCCGTGACGAACTAAAGAGCCTACTTTTCTTAAAATTAAGTTTCATGCCAATGCATAATCTACAGTATATGAACCTATCCAGAATAATGACGAAATTAAGTTGGTAATATCGAAATGTCTAATTAGTTCGAAATATACCTGGTATAATGTAGACTAATAGAGAACTACAGTTGGCAGCCCTGGTGACTGAATATATTCTTAGTTCCATCTCTTAAGGTACAGAATACAAAATTTGGTTGAAGTCCAATGGACGTGAATTGCAGTTAGACATTGAATCTATCAGCTTGCGTAAAAGCATGTTGGCAGCAATGTCATGCGTGTGCTGGTCAGAAATAATCTGAAATATTATTATATCTTGTTGTGCCAATTTTGGATTAAATCCATTTGTTAGTAAAGAAATTACATGTATTTTAAAATTGGGCCTATCAGCAGGCATAGAATCATGCTGGCAGCACTGACTTATAGTAATTACTCCAAATTAATCTAGAATGTCAGGTGATATGCGTGTGCAAAGTATAGAGCTGTTGGCTTGCATACTTTCTGACATATTGATATTAGGGTAAAAAATATAGACAGCATTTATTAACAGTTGGCAGCCCTGATTGCTCTTAACAATACTTATAGTCATATCTGTTAAGTTATACATAGCACATACGAAATTTGGTTGAAATCCAACTGATAGTATAGAAGTTACATGTATTTAAAAATTGGTACTATCAGCAAACTTATAATCATGTTGGTAGAACTGACGTATATAAGTTACTCCAAATTAATCTAAAATGTCAGGTACTATACGTGTGCATAGTTTAAAAGCTGTCGGCTTGCATACTTTCTGATATATTGGTATTTGGATAAAAAAAATAGAGGGAGCAATTATTAACAGTTGGCAGTCCTGTTGGCTCTTAAGAATACGCTCAGTCATATTTGTTTATGTGAACATATTACACACAAAATTTGGTTGAAATCCAATTGATAGTGTAGAAATTATATGCATTTAAAAATTGGACCTATCAGAAGGCTTAAAATTATTTTGACAACACTGTCATGTATGGCATCCTGGAAATTAAACTGAAATAGTATTATCTACATGTGTGCGAATTTTGGAATTGATCCCATGCATACCTTCCAAGATATACAACATGGAGCTCAAATTTCTAGTGCGTTTTTTCAGCAGTTGGTAGCACTGACATCATTTTCAAATATGGACGTGAAATATTTCGGTATACATCTTTACTCATACTAAATTTGGTTTCGATTGCTGCAGCCGTTTAGGAGTTGATAGGGGGGGGGGGGGGGGGGGGACGACGACGACAGACAGACAGACACACATTTTTCCGGATCGATCTCTATGTTTTCCTCATTTTTGCAAAATGTGAAAAGTAGGCTAAAAATTCCATCCCGGAGGTAAACTAGATCACCGGGTGGGGACTACTCGACAGGGTAGTGACAAAGAGGGAATCTAACATTCTATGGATGGGAATGTGGAAAGTTCTAAGCCTGATGGACAATGGAAGGTTTCAAAGGGAAATAGAGAGATTGAGGTTGGAATAGGGAAATGCGCTGGCAAGAAGAACAGGACTTTTGGTCAGGAGACTATAGGATCATTAGCACTAAATCAAACAATGGTTATGCAGGGGTAGGTCTCATACTGACTAGGAAACTTGGTCAGTGGGTGAAATAATATGAGCAATGCAGTGAATTGCTTATTGTAGCTAAAATCGATACATCTACTTGCCCCACAGTAGTGCAAGTCTATATGCCTACCAGTGAAGCAGATGCAGGCGCGGATCTAGAGTTTGGTTTTGGGGGGGGTCAGAGAATCGATCTAGAGTTTGGCTTGGGGGGGGGGGGGGGCGGTGGAGGGGAGGGGGGGTCAGAGAATCGAAATTGTTAAGAAAAATGGTATCACTAAAAACGCAATCACAAAATAACCAAACGTACAAAACCAGACCAATTTTTTTGCAAGCTTCATGGATAGAAATTTGATGCGTTTAGCGCACCAAAAATATTCGTACAAATTGCAACGGCGTGTTTTGCGACTTTTACATCGAGCTTCGAGAAAAGGATCAAGGTACGTAACAGTTTCGGCAAGTCGAGTTGGTACCGACAAAGGGAGAAAGTCACAGCTTAAATTGCCAACCAAGCTTGCAGTTTGGACGTCGGCAAAAATTTTTGGTGCGAAAAAAGCCCCAGTTTCCTATCCGTGCATTGCTGCACATTCATCGTGACATCACTATAAACATCGATTAGGTAATCACAAGGTTTGCTAAACAAAATAGACGAGTTGATTTTGTTGTATAACTAATAGTTTTTATACAAGAGGCTAGAAGTTGTAAATATGTACAGTTGTAACAGAACATAATAATTCCAATAAAGATAATTCAGTATTGAATAAAATGAAAAAAAAAACTGTTTTTCAGTTAAAATTCGTTAAGTTTTATTTGTCTGGCAATTGTGTTTTCGTTTTTTGAGTTTGCAAAAAAATTTGGTCTCCGTTTGGGGGGGGTCATGACCCCCGTGACCCCCCCCTTGAATCCGCGCCTGAGCAGATGATGAAAAAGTTGAAAAGTTTTATGAAAAATCAGATGGAATTCTGAGGTATGTCAAGGTTGATGAAAATGTAATAATAATAGGAGATTGTAAGCCTCCATGGCTTAGGCGGCAGCATGCCAGCCTCTCATCGCTGGGTCCGTGGTTCAAATCCCGGTTACTCCATGTGAGATTTGTGCTGGACAAAGCGGAGGCAGACAGGTTTTTCTCCGGGTACTCCGGTTTTCCCTGTCACAAATTTCATTCCAGCAACACTATCCACTATCATTTAATTCATCTGTCATTCATTTAATCATTGCCCCGGGGGAGTGCGACAGGCTTCGGCAGCCGGCACAGTTCATATCCTCACCGCTAGATGGGGGCTTCATTCATTCCATTCCCTGACCCGGTCGACTGGAAGCAGGCTGTGGATTTTCATTTTCAATGGGAGATTGTAATGCTGTGGAAAAATGAAAATAAATAAAAGTTGAGAAGGGAAGATAGAAGGAGAATTCGGATTGGGTGAAAAGAATGATTGAGGGAGCAGGCTGATAGATTTCTGCAGTGAGCACAAGTTAGTTATAGCTATCACATTATTCAACAACCACAACTGGAGAATATACACATGGATGAGGGGAAATTAGGAGATATAAGACATTTCCAAATCGACTTTATGAAAAGTAAAAAACCATAAAGGTGGGCAGTAGACAAACAAAAAGAGGACGTGAACAAAAGACTCAGAGGGATTATTCAGGAAGGACTAATATGAAGAACCCTGAACAAACATCTAATGTAGAGGAATGGACACTTCAAATCAAAATAACTTCATTTGCAATGAGGTGTTAACCTCGGTGGCAAATGAGGTACATAATTTACAAACACTAGCCTACTCAATATTAAAAGAATACAGTAACTTAATGTACTATTCACACATTGATTGAACTCCCCTCATACAACTGCTGTAGGAATTTCATAGCACGTTTAATGTTTCTAGGAATACAGCACTAAGTTATACCACTTCTTTCTTTTACCTGATTTGTCTACTCTGCTCTTGAATATCTGAACTGATTTTGGAAAGGGATCAAACACCGCCCTTGGTAAACTGTTCCATTCCTTCACACCCTTCCCAATGAATGAAAATTTACCCCAATCGCTTCTTCTAAAGTGCCATCCAATTTTGAATTTGTGGTCTGCCCTGCCAATATAATTTCTTTCCAATTGTAGCCTCTCACGGATTTCCCCCCATGCTTCCTCTCCTGTATACGCTCTATATAACCCTACAAGTCTGTTTCTCTCCCATCTCTTACTTAATGTTTCCCACCCAAGCTTCTTTAACATATCTGATATGCTGCTTCTTCTCCTAAAATCCCCTATCACAAATCTTGCTGCTTTCCTTTGCACACACTCAATTTCTTTTATTAGGTATTCCTGGTGCGGATCCCATACACTGCTTGCATATTCCAATATTGGACAAACCAAACTTAGGTAACTTTTCTCTTCTATTTCTTTGTTGGATCCTTTAAGAAGTCTCATAATGACATGCAACGATCTGTATACTTTCCCTACAATGTCTCCAACATGACCCTTCCAGTGCAATTTACATTCAAATCTCACACTTAAGTATTTGCACTTGTCATCTTTTGGTACGATTACCCCATCCAATGTATATTGAAATTCAGTTTTTAATCTCTTGTTGGTGAATATTGTGACAGTTGATTTACCTCTGTTAACCTTCATGTGGTTCTCTTCAACCCAATGTTGGACACTATTGAGGTCCCTTTGTAATATTTTACAATCCTCTATGTTATTTATTTCCCTATAGACGATAATGTCATCTGCATACAATCTTATTTTTGATGCTATATTGTACCCTAAATCACTTGCGTATATTAAGAAAAGCAATGGACCAATTTTACTACCCTGTGGAATTCCCTTCTTAACTTTCTCTTCCTGTGATATGTAATTCCCTACTCTGACTCTCTGAACCCTTGAATTTGGGAATGTTCCAATCCAACGTACAACCCTTGAGTCCAATCCCATTCTCTCCCGTTTCTTTAATAATACTCCATGTTCCACTCTGTCAAAAGCTTTGGAAGGGTCTATAGCTATGCAGTCCAACTGTCCCTCTAGATCCAACCGATCTGATATGTCCTGCTGAAATCCCACCAGTTGTGCCTCACAAGAAAATTTCTTTCTAAATCCATACTGGCTCCTCAGGAACCAATATATATATTTTACTATTAAACTCTCCAAGATTTTACAAACTACACTGGTTAGACTTACTGGTCTGTAGTTCTCAGGGTTACTTCTATCTCCCTTTCCTTTATAAATTGGTATTATTATAGATTCCTTCCATTCCTTTGGTATTCTACTATTGTTCATGATGTAGTCGTAAATAAACTTGAAATAAGGCACTATGTACCACCCCATTGCCTTTATTAATTCCTCAGTAATTTGATCACACCCTGCTGCTTTTCCTTCCTGAAGCAGTTTGATTTCTCTAAAAATATCCTAATTTGTAAAGGTAAAAATACTTGTGTCTTTATGTGTTTCACCCTCTCCAGCCTCATTAACGGTTTCCAACTCCTGACAATCTTCCACTGAATCTATGAATTCCCTACTAAATAGGTTTGCTTTCTCATTATCTGCAAATAAATGCTCACCCCCTTCTCCCTCCATTGTGGGAATGTGGATTCCGTTTCCCTTTTGATTTTTAATATATGAATACAGCTTTTTTCATTTCCCTATGTGGTCTTTACCCTAATGAAGTATGCCATTCATGTAATTTTCCTTTGCTTCCTTTTTCAACCTATTGAACTCCTTTATTAGCTGCTTTCTGGTTTCTCTGTTTCCCCTGCCCTCTTTGATTTGTCTGTTTACCATTCAACATTTCCTTTTTAATTTTCGTACCGTATGTCCTTTGTATAGTAAACAGGGTCTGAGGTTGTTTTTCCCTTCTTAACAGGTACAAATCTCTTCTCACCCTCCCAAATGATTTCCTTAAAATTTGCCCAGAGTGTATCCACATTACTCCCTTCACTTATCCAAGAATTAAATTTTGATTTCAGGTAAGCTCCAAATTCATCGAATTTAGTTTTTCTGTATAATTTCTTGTCCTGTGTGACCCTCCTATTAAGCCTTTTTGGTACCAGACCAACGTCCATTATTGCAGCTTTATGGTCACCTATTCCTTCAATTACGTGGTTTTTTTCAACAAGTTCCCCTGGTTTTATCAGGAATACATCCAGCAAGTTGCTGAGCCTAGTTGGCGCTTGCACTACTTGTGTAAATCCTCTCTCCCAAAGTAATTTATTTGCAAGTTTCTGTTCATGGGCTTCTGTTGCAGCTCCATTCCAATCAACTTCTGGCAAGTTTAAATCCCCCCCCAATTATTACCATGTCATTATTGTTTTTATGAGTGTAATCTATTACTTTCTCAAATATTTCCATATATTCCTATAATTCCCACTTCGAAGAAAGAAATAATGAAATCCACCATAGAAAGCATTGAAAGAAAGGAAAGAATAGGTAGAGAACCTTGAATCACTCAGGATATACAGTACGGTACCAGAATTAATGGATGAAATATGGAAGCACAAGAATGCAAGAGATGGAAGTGGGAAAGCAGAATACGGATGTCTGAAAAATGAAGTAAACTAGAGGTGCAAGGAAGTGAAAGAATAGTGGTTGAATGCTGCAACAGACTCATGCGGGTAAGATACATTTACATGTGGAATCAGCATCTTTCATATTACTCACAAAATAGGCATATCCTATTATTTATGTTATTTATATTTTACAAAACGACTGTGAAAACACTATTATTCTGGTTCGTCCAACAGAATTTGAATTGTAGAATGGATCTCAGGAGAGCTTGTGCTCAAGAGCGCTTGCTGGCTCATATGACGAGAACACCAGGTTGAGAAAGCCTGCTCTAACAGATACAGAAGAAAAGGTTGAGAGATGGAAAGCTTACATAGAGCGTTCGTATAGGTGTAAGGACATTGAGAATCATGTTGTGGAGAGGGAAGAGGAAATTGATGAGGATCAGAAAGGAGATTTAATATTGAGATCAGAATTTGATAGAGGAGACATAGTAGGAAGAAAGCACCAGGCATAAAATGATTTACCAACTGAGTTGTAGCGTTGCATCGGGGGATGAAGGTCTGATCAGGTTATTTCACTTAGTATTCAGGATTTATGAAACATGTGAGGTGCCCTCTGTTTCTAAGAAGAATTTTAGCAACCGTATATACTTCTTTTATTTTTAACATAAAATAATTGGTTTAGAGGAAAACCTCCCTGTCTGCCCACTATATGGCACCCTGCTCTCAATGATTCAAGATTTTTGAAGAAGCCAAAGTGGACCAGAGGTAGGGCATAGTAGGCTCTTTTTCTATGCAGTAGCATTTTCCAACAGTACCATGACTTAATAACCGTTGCACTGTTGTACAGTTTGTTTCTTACCATACGCAATGTTTGATTGAAAACAACAAATCTGCCATTATGAAATATATGTGATGTACATTTCATTAGTTTTGTCTACCTGCTTTTCCTATTCCTTAATTCTGCCACACCCCAGTGGTGCTAAAAGGTTATTGGTGTATGTAACATGTATTCAATATTGACTTTTTTCCATAGCACGTACAGGGTTAGAACGAATGATTTAAGCGATTTCATGCACATGTATTATCGAAAGTGGTATATGGCTTACAGCATTGACGCATATACCAATTAAAAGTGAAACTCGTCAAGTTTCTTGAGTCTGCTTGCTACAAATTCTCGATGTGCCCTCCTCGCGTCACATGGAAATTATCGATACGGTAGTTCAACTCCGACTACACACGCTGGAGCATGTCCTGGTCAATTTTAGCTACAGCCGCATGGATCTGTTTCCTCAGTTCAACATGATTAACTGGCATGGGTGATACATAAACTTCATCTTTGATAACCCCCATAAGAAGAAATCACACGGGATCAGATCAGGCGACCGGGAAGGCCAGTTTATAAGACACCAATCTGCTTCTGTCACAAGATGACAATAATCAACGCTATCAGTTTTGCCTGAAATTGACCAGGGCATGCTCCAGTGTGTGTAGTCGGAGTTGGACTACCGTATCAATACTTTCCGTCTGGAACAAGGAGGGCACATTGAGAATTTGTAGCGAGCAGACTCAAAAAACTTGATGAGTTTCTCTTTAAATTGGTAGAGGCCTATGTGACAATGCTGTAAGCTATATACTTTCAATAATGATTGTGCTTGACATTACTTAAATATTTTGTGCTAACCCTGTATAATTTAATACAGATCAATTATGAATGTGATTACTCCTGGAGAATAGCACATATAACTTGTATTAGATATACAGACTCTTTTCTCATGTCATCGTAAAGTTCACTCACTGTTCGAGTCATGAAGCACCTGCTTGGTTGACAGGTACAGTCATGCGAGTAGGATATGACTCAGCAACCTCAAACATCGTTTTACTCTCCGTGGTGACATGAGCTCCTGTTACACTTACCTGTGCTATTGCAAAATAATTACAAACCAACCTTTTTTAAATTTTATTTTCTGAGCTTCTGTCTGAAAGGGAGTGGGTTCGATCCCCATCCAGGTAGTGGATTTTAGAAACTTAACTACCACTTTCGGAAACGCAAATAGCCCTGGAGTTCAGCCTACACCAGAAATGAGTACCAGGGTAATTCCTGGGAGCAAAGACGGCCGGGCATGGAGCTGACAACCCCATCCCATCTAGTGCCGATGTCCCAAAGAGTGGAGGCCTCTACCTTCCACTTCTTCCAGGGCCTCCATGGTCTGTACGGAGTTGGCTTTGCTTTTTGTTCACAAATCACATTATAAGTTCTGAGTAACTCAAGCAGCACATGTAATGCTACTTGACTTATGTGGGGACTGTACTCCATCATCCCTCTTTCACTCTCCTCCTCCTGCAAGGCTCCTGCTGCTATGACCAACAAATGCTGGCGCAGCAGCACTCCCATCTTGAAAGGCTAATACTGTGAGTATTTCCATGTTACTGTTTGAGTCTTCAGTCCTTAGACTGGTTTGATGGAGCTAATCATTTCATCTCCACATAGCTACCATACCACATGTGATGCAATACTATGACTTGTGTTGTAACCTTGGTCTACCTCTACAATTCTTGTCCTCTACCCTTCCTTCCATAAAAAAAATTGCCAATCCTGGTTGTCTTAGTACTGTACTGTATGTGCCCTATCAACCGATCTCTTATCTTCATTAGCGCTCTTCCGCTCGTCTTCTTACTCCATCTACTCATTTGAGTTTAATCATTTTCCTGGACTACCACATTTGAAATGCTTCTGTTCTCCTGCATCAACAGTCCACACAGCACCACACTCCAGAAAAAGGCTTTAAAAATGTATTTCAAATATCTAAATCTATATTTGATGACAACACATTGCTTTTCTGCAGAAATTCTTCCCTTACCTGTGCCAGCCTACTTTCTATACACTCGTTGCTTCGTCCATCGCTGATTATTTTGCTCCCTACTTCCTTTAGCTTTTCCATCTGCCTTTATTTGATGTCAATAGGTGTTTCTGATTTCTTACGGCTGCATTCCATTCCTTTTGTTTTACATTTTGTGGCTTTGGTGGCACAGTCGGTAGCATGCTGAACTGCTATGCCCAAGATGGCGGGTTCAAACCCGGCCTACAGTCGTCCGATTATTTAAGGGCATTAAGAACTTTTTTTTTATGAGAAAACTTTTTTATTCACTGACAGAAAACATGTACATATACAGATGCATCAAAATACAGCGTGAATCCCACATAAGATAAACTTGAGCGTAGGCTTCATGAATACAGTTTCTTAATTTATTTGCAACATAGTATTTGACTGATAATAGTAAGAAAAGTTTATTATGAGGACACTAAAAATAAAAGAAGATGATACATTACTTATTTGTGACTGAGTTGGTTTAAATATGTTGGTGAAAATTTATAAGTTCATTTACTTAATCGAGCCTCCGTGGCTTAGGCGGCAGCACGCCGGCCTCTCACCGCTGGGTCCGTGGTTCAAATCCCGGTCACTCCATGTGAGATCTGTGCTGGACAAAACGGAGGCAGACAGGTT
Source organism: Meconema thalassinum (assembly GCA_946902985.2). Taxonomy (NCBI): domain Eukaryota; kingdom Metazoa; phylum Arthropoda; class Insecta; order Orthoptera; family Tettigoniidae; genus Meconema; species Meconema thalassinum. The sequence continues at coordinate 1,149,248,692 of OX336389.2, forward strand.
TTTCTCCGGGTACTCCGGTTTTCCCTGTCAAAATTTCATTCCAGCAACACTCCCACTATCATTTCATTTGTCATTCATTTAATCATTGCCCCAGAGGAGTGCGTCAGGCCTCGGCAGCCGGCACAGTACATATCCTCGCCGCTAGATGAGGGCTTCATTCATTCTATTCCTGACCCGGTCGGAGACTGGAAACAGGCTGTGGATTTTCATTTACTTTATCAAAGTTATTAAGGAGCCATGTAAAAAGCCTTTTCTTCGGTATATTAAGGGTGTTTATTTATTCCAGTTCTGTCTTGAAGTCTAGTGCACATTTTAAGTTCCTGTCCATTTGGGAAGAGCTTCATATTTTTAAGTATAGATATGATTGATGACTGAACAAATAACTGTCGTATGTTAAGCACCATGCTTTGTTGATACAGTTCACATGTTGGAAAAGTTGATGGCTTTTTGTACATAACTTTTAGAATGAGATTCTGAGCCAAATGTGAATCAAGTATTCCATCCCAACCATTTATTCAATATTGTAGTTATGACTGGACTAAGGCAAAATATACAGTTCTCAAGACTTTTGCTGAAAGGATATTTCTGATTCAGTAAAATATGTAAATTAACTTTTGAAGTTTATTGGCCAATTTTGATGCATGCATGTTCCATTTTAAATGACTACGGTATGTATAATAATCCCTAAATATGTAGCATTCATTGACTTCTGTAAGGTATAGCAGTTACATCGTTCACCATTGTTACAAATAGGTGTGTGGATCTTGAGTGTTACATTGTCTGTGGGTTGTAATGTTTTGTTGTGTGAGAAGCATAGGTATTGTGTTTTGGTAAGGAGGTGATTTTTGGTCCGTAGCAAGGGTTTCTTGAGTTCTATTAAAAGTGTCCTCCCAAGTTGTTCCTGTGACTGTGACGGCAGTGTCATCAGCATATGAGGTAATCATCACATTACAGTTCAGCTCACTCAAATCGTTAACATGTAACAGAAAAAGAATAGGACCTAAAACTGTTCCTTGGTGTATTCCAATTTTTACTTCAGCACTTCTACTTAGAGTATCTTTGATTCGCACCTTTTGTATTCTGTTAAAAAGGAAGCTTTTTATTAGTTCTTGAGGAGTACCACGAATACCTTCCTTTTCAAGTTTTCTAATGAGTATATTGTGGTCTACGGTGTCAAAAGCCTTTCTTAAATCCAGGATCACACAAATTGTTCTTTTAGAACTATGCCTTTCTTCGGAGGGGAAGTAAAACCGGCGGACCCATGCCATTTGAAAGAACCTATCACTGCAATTAGTGGTCTGTAGCAAAATTTGTAGGCTATATTTGGCTGGTTAGGAAACGGTCTATCAAGTTCCAACGTTCGCCGCTAGTGTTAGTGACAGTAGCATCTGGTAGTGAAAGTTGGAACTACTTGAAATTGAACTTGTTGGGAGCTCTCGGGCGTTCAATCAAACATGCCCAGATTATGGCCATTGGCTGCTATTCTTGTATGATATATCACATTTGTAGATTTTCATCATGAATTCTTTCCTCAAGATGGAGTGCATTCCATTTAAAATCTCATTCAAATCCTCTGGTTAATCGGCTAATATGACAATGTCATCAGCAAATCTCAAAGTTGAAATTTTCTCCTCGAATCTTTACTCCAACTTAAAAATTTTCTCTCAATTCCTTCATTGAAAAGTATGGGTGATAAGTTGCAGCCTTACCTTACATCTTTCTGAATACTGCCTTGAAATGCTAGTTGCAGAATTTAGTAAAAGGTTTAGCCAGCTTTCAACAGTGATGACCATTAACAATAATTCATTCGCTTGAGTTGACATTACTGACTCTATCATGCCCTTCAACTTGCATAGCTGCCGTCTGGTTTCTGTATGGATTGTAGATCACCCTCCTATCCCTGTACTTTATTCCAATGCTTTTCAAAATGTCATACAATTTACTCCAATCAACACTATCAAAAATCTTTTCTAAGTCTACAAGTCATAATCTTTCCTTATTATTTCTTTATTAACGCAGCCAATAGCCATCAACTTTTCTTTTCAGGACGGGTCAGGGAAGGGATATTGGAAGGAAATTGGCAGTGGACCTATCGAAAGGAACCGTCCCGGCATTTGCCAGGTGGTGAAAATGGGAAACCATGAAAACTATTTTCAGGACGGCTGAGGTGGAATTTGAACCTACGGTCTCCCAATGCCAGCGAGGCACAAGGTAGGGCGTTAGCGCTCTCGACCACCATGGTCCTTATTCATTTATCATGAGGGTTTTAACTTAACAGTCTGCCTAGTCAAAACCTTTCGTTTCATGTTTTTATTACATTACAGGTACATGTTTCGAAACAGTCTCAAATGTATGTATGTTTTAAAATTGTATTTACAATTTATTTGGTTTTTAGATAAAACCTAGGGAGCTCTAGTTCCCACACCAAAGTGGTGCTTTAATATGAGTGGTTTAGTGCAAAAGTGGAAAGTCCAAAAATAATTTTTTGTTTTTCCCTTATAGGATAGCAAATGTTGGTAGTAATAATAATATCGTATGGCCTCGGTGCCGAGTGTAAGCTTTGTAATTTCACAAACAGAGGGTAGCTTGCATGTCGAATTTCGTTGTTCCTTGAATCCCTATGAAAGTCAAGGAGCTTAGATACCCAAGGTCCTTGAACACTATAGCGCTTTCTAGTAGAGAAATTAGGAACTTCGTGTTGGCGGAAACTCCCGAGAATAATTTTGCCATCATGAACACGGCATACTGAATTCAATTGGGTTCTTCGACATGCGTGTCGTATTTTTGCCGCCTTTCAAAAATCACTTACCATGGCCAGGAGCGAACCTGCAACCTTGGGGTTAGTAGACCGACACACTATCCACTCACCCACTGTGGCAAGCTGTGTTAGTAGTTATTTGATATAATAGAGAATTAAGTCTGAATTTCAATAATTGGGAAAATTTTCCATTTTTGGTCCGTATTGACACTTGTAATTTGTTTATTCAAATTATTGGTTCCGCCTATCAATACATTAATGCATTTACTATTGGTTCCGCCTATCAATACATTAATGCATTTACCTAGTAAATGCATTAATGTATTGATAGGCGGAACCAATAATTTGAATAAACAAACTGAATTTCAATACCAATCCTCCAGAGTACAGCAGTTTCTTAATGCAGTAGTCTGATGCTTTTCAGTCTGTCAACAAGATTGTACCCAAATTAGATGGATATTCCATTGTGAACATAATTTATACCAGCCTAAAACGGGAAATAGGGAACAGAAGGATATCTGGACAATGTTAGGAACAATTCTTCTTCATTGGGGCATCCTTTTTTAATCATTGTAAATCATATATTAATATCTATATATACACAATTGTTGCAGGACTGTATTAATAGTGACATGTGATTCCATTTATTTACCATGAGCTGTTCAATTTCAAAACTGTAATATCCAAGAATATGAACAAGAATCACCTTGATTGGTATTTGCCCCATTTCAAACCACTTAAACTCAAACAAACCCTCTACAGAGTTTGATTCTGTGTCTTGACATGGGGAAAGATTTTGGTTACAATGAACCTTATTCTCAAGGAGCATTATGAGTATGGAACTTGATTACGGTACTCAATTATATAGCAGAACATCACATCTAGGTAGTACCCATAGCCCTCCTAAAATAATTTTGATAACTGCATTAATCAGGAAGGTTATGGCAATTTTCCTCATACATTAACAAATTTGTAGGCAAACTTTCTGGATTTCACTATAGCTTACGGTATGCGTAATATGCCTTGCTAACATGATGTATTGCTCGAACGTTTTGAGTAATGCATTTCCCTACCCCCACCCTCGGCGAAATACTCTACCTAACCTACAACACATTTTGTTCAGATTTACCGGTAGGCTACTTGTAACGCTGAGAATATTTTATATTATTGTATACACCACGATATTTACCGAGTTTACATAGCGAACTCAAATCGATTCGAGTACACTTACCATATTGAATACGGTCATGTAAACGGGACACAGTTCATATTGATTTTCAAGCTCGATACGGTAAAATTGTGAGATCGGATCGTATCCAAACAGTTATTCAGGAACATGTAAACGTGGATCGTACTGAAACAAAGCGATTCTGCACGCTCTTGAGTTACAATGATAAACTAATTTAGGCCTACTTTCGTCTGTCGCCTGACTCGAATCGCTTGTTTTACTTCCTGTCCATATTCTTCGTTACTGTCTGTGTTCTTTTCGTGGTTGATAAGCGTAGTTTGTTTGCATGCGTTTTTAGCGTTAATGTATTCTTGTCTGTTTTACTTTTAATGTCTGGTGTATCCGTAGGTAAAATGTGCTCAACAGAAACAGTGAAAATACACAGTCTTTCTTTGCCGATTAATCCGTTCCTTTTTCCATTTGAATAAATTCAACACAGACTGGCCGAGTGGCACAGCGGTAACTTTCTCACCTGCTTTTACCAAGGTAGCAGGATCGAATCCTGGCGCAGTCAGGGTGCTTAGGCCTAAATGCGAGGGAGCCGTTTCAGTAGATTTACTGGCACGTTACAGATCCCATTCGGGGCAACATTCTGGCAGCCAGGCATCTCTAAAAGCTTCAGTAATTAAAAGGGACGACTGTTACCTATAAACTTCGTAAGAACAAACAACATCAAAATCTTCGGCGCATCCATTTTTCATGTTTACAAACAACCCGTCAAAGAAACATCGGGTGACAATGGTAACAGTGCAGGAGACACGAACCCAGGGGGGAAAAAAACTTCTTAAATTTGCAATAAATATCTTTTCAAATGATTCAAAATTGATCTGGGAATGATGTAGTTCACTCCTCAGCTGTCTATAACCCACCCGCCATCCCAAATTATAACATGACTTAGCTGTGTCTGCCATTATCGGCGTTACAACAGTACAGTATTGCCAATATTTATACAATTTTCCACAAGACAGTGCCTAACTTTGTAGCGAAGGCGTGTGGTGAATTTCTTTATTCAAGTTGGTGACGTAGTCACATGATCGACTTTCGGGTGTCACATGACTGTCAAAGATGGCGTCTGTAAGTGAAGAAAGTGATGAAAAATTGTATTCTTTCCGTGAAATAACAATTATTGCGGTGCAGCAGTGGCTATCGAGTATGAAGAGATTGTGAAACGACTCCCAACAACTCCCCGAAAGGTATGCATATCATAAATTATATATTTTCAATAAGCTAAGGTGTTAAAAGTGAAGAAAAGGGAGGATGGTCTAAAGTGAACAATAAATTCGTCCAGTACTAGATCAATGTTCTTTTTGTCAATCAAGCCCTGCTAGCTCCCCACACCTACCCCCACCATTCTAACCTTCGTTTTGACCAATCCAATGTTTTTTGACAATGGTTACAGCCTAACACGTCCAGTGAAACTGTGAGTGCCCCGCTACCTTCTGGTGGCCATAGGACGCACCTACACCCGACCATTCTAACCTTCGTTTTGTCCAATCCAATGGTTTTTGACAATGGTTCCAGCCCAACGTGTCCAGATGAATGGTTTTGGCAATGGTTACAGCCTAACGCGTCCAGTGAAACTGTGAGCGTCCCGCTAGCTTCCTGCGGCCACAGGCTGCACCTACACTCGACAATTCTAACCTTCGTTTTGTCCAATCCAATGGTTACAGCCTAACACGTCCTGTGAAAGTCGAGAGTCCTGTCTCATGCACTAGTAATATGATAATTACGGTACGGGTCTTCTATTTTGCTGTTTAACACGAGTTAGCCAACATAACTGCAGGTTGGCCACCATAAATTATACACCGTATTGAAATAGATTTCAATACGAACTGAAACTGCTCATGTAAACGGGCAGCGTACTGAAAACAGGATCGTATTCAAATCGATTTGAGTTAGTCATGTAAACGTAGTAATTGTGATATACCACGTGTTTTAATATTATAGGAGAGAGCCCTAGACCAGTAAGAATGATTTTCTACAGAAACCAACGAACGTTTTTGAAGTTTTCTACTGCGGAATTTCACATGATAATTACGGTATCTAAAGCATGCAGTACCGTAGGCCGCTAGAGGTACGGTAGCACATTTCCATATACCCAATTATATTACGAACTATGCATTTTGATATGCAATAACACAAGGTAGCAACTACTTCTGTAAATGAGGGCAACTTCCGCGTGTTACATATTATATCCAACCGAAAAAAGTTAAAAATGTCAAGTAAAAATCTATCCACGTAATGCCATAACCTCATAAAAACTCCCCAAAACATTCTCACACACAAATCTCCTAGATATAATGTTCTGGCTAAAGGTAATCACTTTATCAATCAATATAAAATCACATGTACACATATAACTACAACCACAAACTCAAAATCTGCCTTCCTAGGATTTTAAACGGCACGCCAGCAGCTTCAAAGCAAGCGAATGCGACGCCATTTTGACCAATGATCCAAGGCGCCTTTCTTTCAGGTTGCTGTCTGTATAAAGCGCCGTCGAGCGCTGCACCGCTTCGGACAAAAAAGCAAGGAGCAGCTTAAAATCCAAGGAATATAGATATGTTCCACCAACAACCAATAAGAACCCAGCAGCCCCTAGCCAATCAAACAGTGGATCAGCTCTGTACCTAGCCGCTCGTGCCGCTCGGCTAGTAGTTCTGAGGCTTCCACACGATGGGGTTAGTACTGCGCGTGCACTGAGTTAGTTCGCGAGCTCGCCAAGATGAAGCGGTGTGAGATCACTCATTGCATCGCCGTCTACAATTCTCAAGGAATGTCATTATGTTTGGCAACGCCACCCATCTGTCATCTGGGAGGCCTAGCGCAAGCACGTGTTATTGCTAACATTGCGTTAACACATAGATTTTGACGCGAAATGTTTCCGAAAATTCAACAGAATATAACGTCTGCTAAATCTACACATAAATATCACAAATAAAGGATAAATATAACCATGCTATGTACAGACAATTTCCGATAAGGAAATAATAAAATGCTGTAGGCTACTGTACCTCAATGTCCCAATGTCTGAAGTTTTCTTTTCTTGCTGCTGTGCTCACTGTTGCTATTGACGCACTCAGAAACATATTTAAGACTATTCTTACGAACTCAGAGACTGCCTTTGATAATATATTCTTCACTTTTTGTCCAAAGAAACACTCATTATAGTCACAATAGGCCTTCATGCTTAATGTTGACAGTCTAACAATAATTTTCTACTGGTCACTTAATTTAAAAATTGGTAGCTTTCAAATGAAATCTACTAAAACGCATATGCCAACTGAGTACAGTTCATAATGTACTGGAATAAGAAGGAATATTGTAGTTTTACGTGACCGTTAATCCCGAGATCATAAGCCACGGGATCTCCTTTTTACCTGGAATCCGAACCACAGGACATGGCATTTCACTTTGAAAATCTCACATGCATTGACCGGGAATCGAACCCGGTCAGCCTTGGTGAGAGGCCAACAGCTTGACCGCTGCGCCACCACGCCCCCATGTACTGGAATATAGAGTCCACGTAAAGATATATACCAAAATTAAATTACTAGGCACTGAAATTCCATCTCACTGTAATGATCAAAACATAGTGATACAGTATAATAGTACATTATGCAACGAGCCTATAATGGCTATAATTAAGACACGAGTATTTTTATAAAACGAGCGTATGCGAGTTTTATAATTTCCATACGAGTGTCTTAATTACCATTATAGGCGAGTTGCATACGATTGTTTATGTTCGACGATAATTATAACTTTATTATATGTTTTAACGTAAATATTCATAAATATCTGTTGAGAGTCAGCCACTTGAATTTTGTGATCGCAGTGCGAGCGCTGGGTATATATCTGCCTTTCAAGATCTCTGAACGACCGACGCATGCGCTCTGTGTGCTTGCAATGCCATATGCAGGCCATATGTTTACATCTGCCGTCCCTCAGTAATATTGTCACCGGAGTCGTTTGAAGGCAATGCGCTGTGCAGAAATTAGGGTTGGTGATATTAAGGTACAGTGCTATTTCTTGTCTCATATTCGCCAGTTTATTTACGTGAACATATGGACGGTGCGTATTCCATGTCGGTAATTTATTATAGTTCGATGTTGTGTTTATGTCCGATATGTTGGATTTTGAGCGCATGCGTGAAGGTATCGTTACCTAATGGGTCAATGAACGAGCTCTGATTGGCTGGAGAAACTGTATCATAATGAAAAACAGTGTTATAATGACCATCATTATGATACAGTTTTCTGACACATAATAGTGAGAGTCGAACATAAACAGTTATTTTAATAGCGCTGCCATAATTTGACTTACAGCCAGGCACACAACCCTTCCTAGAAATCTGAAATATTTTAATGAAACATTAGTGAAGAATTTGTTGGCAGGCATTGGTACACATACAGCTTAATACGGGAAATACTCACTTCTACAACTTTCAGTAGGTCAGATTTACCACGAGGAATTTCACGGGTGTTGACATAGTTAATACGAACTGATTTTAGATGCTATCATATCAAAATAAACGCCATTTATGAACAAAACTTAGCACGTGCTCTCACGTGTTTATACTACTTAAGGCCCTGACCCTGTGTCGCCATTTCTACCAACAGCTTAAGAATGATAAACGGCGATGCTTATTGCCGTACTGAGCGACTTCATTCAAATGTTCGTTGCTCCCTTCCCTTGACACTACCTAATAGATTGCGAACCTGGGCTGAATTTGGGGTTGCTAGGTCGTATATTCATGCCATTTCGTACGCCTTTTAACCCTTTATACACATATTCGACATCCACTCATTGTGACCTTGTGCAAATTTCATTAGAACGAAAGAAATTGTATGTCATAAAAATTATATCATTCAGTAAGGAGTGATAGAAATGCTTATCCAAGTATACGTAAAACCTAATCAGTACAAGGCTAGAATATCTTGGTCAACAGCCCATTGACCTTGGATGTGTGTAGAATTTGTCTTATAACCCGTGCTTCTGAGCTGATTTCAATGTTGTGTGCATGAGTTAAGTTTCTAGCTCAACGTGCATACTTAGCTCGTTTTGTTTGTTAAGCTAAAGTCCTTTAGGATTATTTAAGCGCTGAGTAGTATCGTATTCAATAGAATCGCAGAAGTCCAACTTGGTGTAATACTAACTTGATATTTGTTTAGTTAGAACATATATACAGATTAGTTACATATACCATAAGGCTTGACGTTAATGTCACTCAATCATGACACAGCGACAGATTATATAATTGTGTGAAAAACACCCGTAGCTCAACCAATCAGGTTCTAGCATTTTACTGGGATCACAATTATGCTTTTAAGCGAAAGCCAGTGGGAGCTTGAAATATTATCGATGTTCTCTGAGTGGTTTACCCTTGTTTTACATGGCTACTTTCTTCTTGGTTATTCTGAGAAATCTAAGTGGATTACATTGGTTACTCAAAAGACATGGGGTCGTATACTGTTGACCGAGCATATGAAGACATATTCTACCTGGCCTATCCCGAGAAGGGTTTGTCATGTTTTACAATATAACAAGGTAGCGTACTTAAAGTTGATAGCCAATACACGACTCTCTAAGTAGTGGTTACATTCCTAAAGTGTTACCCACGGCTTGTGGTGCATTTCCACATTGCCTTCATTTTAACAGTAGTAAATAATAATAATAATACGGTAATAATAATAATGAAAAAGGGATTCACAAGCAGAATCTCCAGGGAAACATAGTTCCTGGTGTGATACAGGGCATGGTATGTAACTCACGAATTTCTCTCCCTTAGTATTCACATTTATGCGCAGTCGGGGATGAGATGCAACAATTTTTATGTGGAGGATGGATTTTATCACTAGATGCCATTCCCGACGCCAAGCTTATGAGAGGAGATAGTGAGATATGAAATGAATAAAGATCAGTGAAACGTGGCGAGAAGTTGGAAGGAAACGGCTGTGGCCTATTAGAAGGCTACATTTGTGTGGAGTTGAAAGTGAAACAAAACATAAATCATGATTTGAGTTTCAAATATCATATTGATAAGGTAGTGAATGATGCACTAAGAACTCTGGGCTTTATTTTTAGAAATTCCAAGGAGTTGACGAATTCAAAGACAATCAATACGCTCTTCAATGCATTCGTGAGAAGTAAACTGGAGTTTAATGCGGTAGTCTGGTCTCCAATGTACGAGTCACATATGAATCACATAGAAAGACTGCAAAAGAAACTGTTACGCTTCCTATATTACAAGAAGTACACAGTATCAGCCATCCAATGTTGAATTCCTTAGGCCTACTCTAACTTGTTGTCAGAATTCCAAATGACTAATCTTTAAAAACGCAGGATTATTGCTCAGCAGATATATTTGTATAAAATTATCAATGGTATCTCTGACACGAGTGAAACTTTAGGGCAAATAAATTTCAACGTGAGAAAGAAATGTCTCAGAAAACCAGAACTCCTAATAGTTAGGAAATCTAATACAAATTTCCATAAAAAGTCACCTATATTGAATAGGCCTATGTGCTGTACTTACAACATGCTCTCAGCTAACAACAATTTGGATTTTGGATTGTCCTTGCTAAATTATAGAAGAAAATTACACTTAGTTTTAGCTGTCAAATGATTCACTGTAACAAAGATATTAAATTTAGCTGCTATTAGTTTTAGGTTTCACTTTCTTACCATCTTACATTGCTATTGTATTAGTACCTAAAATAAGAATCTTGATTTACATTATGCGACCAAATATTAAAAATCATGCTTCATTAACAGTTATTGCGACTTGAAATTGTGTAGAATTATTGTTATCAATGTCTTTTTTAATTTGATTTTTTAATTTTTATTTTAATTTTCAATTTAGAATTTTTAATTTTCAATTTTTATTTTGTGTTCTAATGCATTTTTATTTTGTATTTTCAAGTATTTTCATGTATTAACTGTGTATAAACAATTGTTTGCTACTGTAATTGGGGCACTGCCCTGTTGTGGCCATAAATAAATAAGTAAATAAATATAACTAGAACTAATTGACGTGCATACTCACTGTTCCTGTCCACCTAAGATTCAATGATATTATTAATAATAGCAATAATAATAGTAATAAAATAATACTAGTAATAATAATAGTAATGATAATAGTAATAATATTAATGGAAAATATTTTGCATTCTGTCTGAATAAAGGCTTATCAGTTAAAATATATTTTACTATATACGGTGTTATAAAAAGAGCATTTAGTGAGACCTTTGTGATACCCAGCAAGGATTAAGTATTATTTAATACAATCCCCAATTACTGTGCTACTCGCGAAGGAGATCTTTAAACTAGCAGGGATGGAATTTGTTCAAAGTACTGTACAGATTAAACGTGAAACTTCGGTGACACCCGTCCGATTCACCTATAGGTCATTCAGGAGTTATTAAGGTTTAAACTATGTTTTATATATCCTTGTTGTCCATCTGACAGCGTAGTGACTAGCATATCTGGCTGTCACCGCGGAGGTTCGTGTTCGATATCCGACTCACACAAGAAATTTCATTCTGGTCTGAGGGCTGGAGCGAGCTACACTCGTCCTCAGGGACAGAACTGAGAAGAGGTGAGTTAGATTTCCTCCTCTGCCATCTTGGAAATGGATTTACGTGGTTTCCCACTTCTTCTTCAGTTATATGCTGGGATGGTTCCTAACTAAAGGCCACGGCCATCTCCTTCCCAATCCTCATCTGAATTACAAATGCTGGCCTATTAGAGATACTTCGTTAATACTGGCTTTCAGAGAAATTCAGCAGACACCTAAGTACACAGGACTAAATGACCACAATGCCCAAGCCCCTCAACTGGAAATCTTCTGCAGTTAGAATCGGCACGAGTTCTCCCAGATATTTCTGTAGACTATTAGGGTCCATGCCACTACGTCTCACTGGAGTTACATGGGGCAATTTATAATTACACACAAATACAGCCATCACACTAACACAGGTTATCACACGAATTCCACACAGACACAACCAAGTAGACGGTGCTGAATGACCAGGATGTTCAATCCCCTGAAGTGGAAAAGCAACAAGTAATGCTACTGACCACGTAAGATTAAAAGTGGACTCGGAGACGTAAAAAGGCGCGTTAAGGCCTGCACCACGGCTGCATGGAGGAACTGTGCCGAGACCGGAGATCAGAGGTTTGAATCCCTGCGCTGATAGCAGCCATTCTGGGTGTGGATTTCCCCTGGGGTATTTTTGCAATCCCGCAACACCAGGGAGGTATGATCTTCACAAGTTCCAGGGCATCTAGCCCAATCCTCCACCCGATCTACACTACTACCATCACCTCAGAAGCACGAGTTAAAAGACAAATTCTACAATCCCCAAATAGACTGGTGATGATCGAGATGTCCTACGTCCCTGGAACAAATTAACGACAAAAAGAGCTTAAGAACAACATATTGCTATCAATTCTCAGTCAAATTGAACGCCGGCAGACGAGTCTGCTAGTAATTCTGGGGATTTCGCACGATGGGGCTAGTGGCTAGTACTGCGCCTGCGCTGAGTTAGTTCGCGAGTTCGCCGAGATGAAGCAGTGTGAGGTCACTTATTGCTGTACTGAGCGACTTCATTCAAATATTCGTTGCTTTCTTCCCTTGATACTAACTAATAAATTACGTACCTGGTCTGAATTTGGGGTTGCTAGATAGTATATTCATGTCATTCCGTACGCCTTTTTACCCATCATGTACAGATACGACATCCACTCATTGTGACCTTATGCTCATTTAGTTTGAACGAAAAAAATTGGCATGTCATAAGAAGTATCTCATTCGCAAAGGGATGATAGAAATGTTTATCCAAATATACGTAAAAAACTATTCGGTATAGGGTTAGAACATCTTGGTCATTAGCCCCATGACCTTGTTTGTGTGTAGAATTTCTCTTATAACTCGTGCCTCTAAGCTGATTTCAATAGTATGTGCATGAGTTTCTATACTTGATGATTCACGTTTCAAAGCGGTCGGGGATCACATGCAATAATTTCTATGAGGAGGATCGATTATACGACTAGATGCCCTTGCTTACGCCAAGTTTATGAGAGGAGATAATGAGACATGTAATAAATAATGATGAGTAAAGCTGCACAAAAAAAAATGGAAGGAAGCGGCCGTGGCCATTTAGAAGGTTCTGTCACGACATTTGTGTGGAGTTGAAAGTAAGACAATACATAACTAGTTCTAATTGTTGTACATACTCACTGTTCATGTCCATCTAAGTAACAATAATATTAATAATAATCATAATAACAATAATAATTATAATGATAATGCATTATATATTTCATTGTGTCTGGAAAAAGGCTTGTATGTTAAAATATAATTTACTATAGGCCTGTAGGATGTTATGAATTCTTTCGTCCATATACATTTATTACAAGAAGTAGGATTTAGTGAGAACTTTGTGATACCCAGCAAAACGAAGTATTATTTAAGACATTTTACTATTACTGTGCTACTCGCGAAGGAGATGTTTCTACTAGCAACATTGGAATACGTTCAAAGTGCGAATCTAAAATAATTAAACGAGCAACGACGGTCATACCCACCCAATTCACCTACAGTATTGTAATGTTCCCATTTGTCCATTTGTGTCTATAATTTAATTCTATTTGTTAATAAGTTAATTTTTCTTTTCAAGCAGCGAAGTAACTTTTATATTTTATTAGCGTAATTTTATTAATTTATGTTTACATATCAATTTTATTATATGGGTAATTTATTCAGGTATTATTCAGATTTATATAAATTGGAAGTAGGCCGTTGTATTAAGTTAGGGCAGACACAGAGAGTCTTGGAAAAGCTGTTTGTTGGTTCTTCACAACAGTAGCAACAAGAGGACTACTTATTTATAGCCTGAATTCTAAGAAGGGTGTGGAGATAGTCTGGGGAAGAAGACTACACCTCACAAAGGAAGCTGTGGCAATTTGGAGCAGGGTCATGACCTAGACAATGTCATGCAGTATATTTGGAACAAGGGAGAAACCTTCCTAATGAAGAGACGAGCCATCACGTAAATAATTACAGCAAATCAGGATTGAAGAGATTGATTTGGAGAAGAAGAGGGAGCAGTTGCCATGACAACATGAAGATGATTGGTTATGGAAGAGCCTCGTAGAGAGGGAAATTTGCAGTCCGTATACCTTGACTGCACAGCAATTTTTGATGACCATTATTCTATCTTTTCAACAAGACCATTACTGTAATTCGTCTTCTGAAGAAGCAACTGGTACTCTGTCTTAGGAAAATCAGATTGCTGAATGTTTTGGTAAGTAATAGAATCTTACTGAGGGTGATGATTGTGTCTCAAATCATATTCGCCGAGATAAATTCTGAATTAGAGTCGGTCACCGGCTCAGTAAGCAGCTGACATTATAATTCGTCACTGCTATACAAGTAAGTTCTTTACCAACATCGCCGAGCAACGATGGGGAACAGCATTCCTGGAGATGAACGGTAGCCGCAACTTCGAACAGCCTGAAGTCATGAAATTCTTCAAATCGACATCGGTGAGCTCACGTACTGTACCAAGATAAGATCCCTGTAAATTTCTTAATGGCAATTAAATTCGAGCTTTGTGTGTAACTTCAATTTTAATTAATTTACTTCCAATTGATATATTTCGCCAACCAAAACGAGACTTCCCTAATTTCTTCTTCTAAGAGGCATTCTATATCCTTTCCTTCTGAGCCCTCTGTCTCCATAACTTTCTCGTTGAATATGATTATTACTCTTCTTAGATCTATAATGGCTCCTGTCTTAGTAATACAATCTATCCTCAATATTACATCAACATTTATCTTGCCAAGGACTATAAAGATATGTTCATGACTGTAGTTGTTGATCTTGAATTTCATCAAAACTTGAATTTTACATTTCATTGATTTTTCGTTAGGAATCCCTCTGACTTGTATGCGGTAATTGCTGCAATGGACTTCCCATTCATAAGACAATTATAGCATTCTTCAGACAGAATTGACGCTTTTGCTCTCGTATCGAGTAAGGTTTTTAATTTCTCTCCGTCTATTTCGATATGCATTATTGGTAATTGAGCTGTTCTACATTTCTCTGGCTCCTCTCTTTCATACAATAAGTCTTCATCGGTGGTTTGATAAATCTCATATATGTGAACTTCGTGTGTGAGTAATATATCTTCTTTCCCTTCTATGTCCGTTTGGGAATCGGCGTTTTATTTTGTATCCCTCTGAGCTGACATTCTGGCCATGCCTACTCGTTGATGGTTGTTAATCTACATATCTATTATTTCCTGGATCTTGGTTGCCGTTTCCTTCTTTCCTTCTTAGGTCTCTTAAATATTCCTCACTATCTTGATGTCTCTGGTCATACTGCCGTCTGACATATTCGTCATTTGCCCAGTCTGGGTTAAGATGACGTTGTTGTTGATGCCTTTGGAAATTCTCGTCGTTTCAATTCTTATATCGGCGGAATAGTCCGTTACCTTGCCTGCCGTCTCTGGAAAAATAATTCCTTCTATGGTAATTATCATTATGATGTTAACCGGACCTTCTTTGATTTTCACTCCAGTATCTATTCCGGTACGACCTTCCAGCTTGGCGCATATCTTCTATTTTGGAAATAGGTTGAGCGTACCGGACCTACTCTCGTGGTTTCTTCCGTCCGTCGTGTCTGGTCGATCAAAACAGTGTGTACATCACAATTTTCCTGATCGATATTTCTACTTGGCGTACTAGTTATTGCACTGGTATGATCCAACCTTCTTTGTAACTCATCCATTCCTTTCAACTTTCTTACTCCTGCTGCTATGACATATCTCCTCACATCTGTGGGTAGCTGTCAGGAAATAGCCTGCGCGTGTTCTTCTCCAGCAACTGGCGGTTGGAGATATTGCAACTTCGCTAACTGGACCGTAAAGTAGTTCACGTATCGGGTAGGTGTGGATGATGGGTACGTTTTTGGAATATATTTAGGCACTAATAAACTGTTGGTCCTCCACCGACCAAACTCTCTTTCGTAGTGCGTCTGCGAACTCTTCAAAATTGTGATACGTGTCTCGGAACGCCCTGTGCCAGACCAAAGCTGTCTGATCAAAGAATTTCTCCACTACACGTAATTCTCCATCTCTGAGATTCCTATTATCACCCAAATAACTCCACATATCGCGTAGGAATTCGATAGCCGTGAGATTTCCTGTACCTGTGAATTTGGAAGGCTTGTCTTCGAAGTTTCTTAAGAATATTACATTCTCGGTGCCCATTCTATTTATTTCCGGTATGTATAATCTCCCTTCACCGTCCATTTCAAATCTAGGTATTTCCACACCACCTAGCCTTTGGTCTTGCCTCAGCGGGTCTGGACTTCTACTATTTCCTATTTCTTCTTCCTATCTGTCAGTCCTATCTTCTCTGGTTTGCCAATATTCCTTACTCTTCTACCCATGTTCGCTAAAGAAGTTTCTTAAGTAGCCTCTGCCTTCACATTAATTAAATCAGCATCTCCCCGAAGGGTCAACTCCTGCAATTTAACATTTACGGCTTCGATCTCGGACTTACGGTTCTTTTTGGAATTGCTTACTTCAGTTTTTAATTTATCTATGGATTACCTAATTTCAACCATAACCGCTAATCTATTCGGGCAATATTTGTCTATTAGTTCCGAAACATTGACAATACTAGATTGTTTTATGTTATCAATTTTCTTAGTCAACTCATCTTTTAAACTAAGCAAGTCAACATACACATAATATTCAATCTTATTAACATCGGTTAATATTTTGGCATGCATTTCAGTAATACATTCCTGATTACTCTTCAACATGTTCTTCTTAACAACATCAACAGTTTTTACAACACTTTCAGTAATATCCATTTCAATACCCTCTTCAATCAATTTCTTTTGATCGGATACTGGTATCTTCAATAACACAGAGATTTTTAACTTTACCTACTAATGTGTCATGGTATTATGTCAACTAGTTCAGAGTGGTGATCATCCTTAATCTCTTTCTGTAGTTTCTCTATACTCTCTTTATTTTCCTTTTTAAGTATACCTAAGGTAACCTGCACTTTCATATAAAGTTGAATAATATTTTCACTAGGCTCTACTTGAGCCTGTACTAATCTTTTAGTGACATCTACTTTCAATTTAGTCAGGTCTCTTTGTAATGTGGAGACATCTGTGTGAAGTGTGGTAACATCTCTGTAGAGTGTAGTATCATTCTGGTTTACTCTATCAACACTTGCCTTAATTTCTTTCTGAGATTTTCTGTTTTCTTCCCGAATTTTCTCTTGAGATATTCTATTTTCTTCCTGAAGTTTCCTACTATGACTCTTAAATGTTTTAATATCCTCCTGTACTCGTGTCATGTTCTCCCTGCACTCATTCTGTACCAGTGTAACATTATTTCTACTGTGTATTTTCATTTGTTTATCTCTGTGGTTTAACTACCCTTAAACAAGTCAACATTACGCTTGCCTTCTTCCTTAATCACGTTAACATTTTCCTCGGCAGATTTTTGCAATGCCTCAACCTCAGTGGTAATAGCCACCTGGTTATCCTGGATACCCTTCAATTAGGCACGAATTGCCTCCATATCTCCCATGTAGATATCATCTTTCTTCTTGGAGAAATAGGGAAACAACAATAATGTGGATACTTTAAATGACTATTTTCTAACAAAGACTACTGGGAAATTTTATGACAATACTATACTATCTTATATCTATGCTTGTCCATATATCTATCTCTTTTTCCGCCTTTATGACTTCAAAATCACCTATTATGACTTTACTTCCAAATTTTTCATTTCATAACGGCATTTACGTGTTAAAATCAATGACACCAATTACATTTAACATTAAATTTCCAATGACATGACCTAAAATAGTCATCAGCTGGTATCGACAATAAATGAACCTCATTTAATCGAGTCAATTAAATATTACCAATCGGATCACAGCCAAACATGCCCTTCGATATGCCACAAATGAGACTGCCGACTAAACATGCCCACCGCTCAGGCTAAATCTTTAAATATACCCTTCGATAAGTGTAACCTAACATAGCCTCTAGTTAATCGATCTCCACTTTCGGGCTTGACAATTAAACATCCTACTGCATTTACCCAAATTCATGTAATTACCAACCATTATCTGAAGATGGAGAGGATCGCAAAGGACGTTGATCCACAGCCAGACAATCCAACTGTTCCCTGCTGGCCGGCGATCACTGAACTCGTCGTACATATGTTTACTGAAATACGAATGCACTATTGTCTAACTACAATGGGTTCACGTCTATCTACATAGGGAGAGTGAGATTCCTGGAATGTAGGGGTGTGACTGGTGCGGAAAAAGGATTGGGCGCCTATTAAACATTCATAGTACACTCGTTACTCTCGCTATGAAATGACAACTTGGTGGATCCTATGACGTGGGGAAAGCTAACTAAACAGTGCCTGCTAATTTATTAATAAAAACGAATACACTAAAATATCTCTAGTGAAACTTAATCTCAAAATAAAATGAATATAAATTAATAATAATAATAATCGAAAATAAATGAACTATCTGACCGTGAATTCGGTTTGTGAATTCCTAAATTCCTAAATTCATACTAGTTAAGAAGTTTTAAATAAATTAAAATTCTCTTCCAATAACTTCCTCCAATTGATAAATTATCCAACAAATGAACAAACAGCTAACTTCTCTACGCTGTAATTAAAATGTCCTCACTTTAAAAATACTTCTTTTAATCTATGCATTACTGATCCCTTACTCCTATTCATTCTTTTAATAATAGTAACTATCGCTAAACATAATACAATATTTATCACTCTATTTACAATTTGTACAATCTCCGAAGCTAAGAAACATTCGTCAATACCCTTATCAGCCATCGCTCAATATAGCCTTTACTATTTACTTGCAATATCAAATATCACTCACGTTGAATTCTGGTACTTCTCTACTGTCAAATTCAATTAAGTTTGGAACGAGCAACTAAGCTAATTCTAGTTAGAGTAGTCAAAATCGTGTTAAAATATTAATGAGAATAATGTCTCATAGAACATCCTTCCTCGATGTATTCATGTTAACTATCATGATGGCATTAAAACAACATTTTATTTCTGATCAGTTGTTACTTCCATAAAGCATCTTGTTACCTTCTCAATACATAATAATATGAAACCTTTCCTGTCACAAATCTCATTTGACTCTCTTAACAAAGCACATTCTTCCTCTAACAAATAATATCCTCGTCAATTCCTAAATGTTTAGCATATCCGCATGAACGTCCATAAATCTTTACATATTTCATCTTACTGTCACCCTGATCAATAAGATATTTAACCTTTACATTCCGTTACATACAGGTAGACGAAAATAACAATCCTGTCTACTTAAACCTTGTGCTCACAACAACTTCATCTAACTAAAATATCAGCTGTTCTCCACAGTCAGCTTTACTGTAAGAATATCATAATACTGTAATATCATATAAATGACATGCTTTCTTTCCTCTTTGCCGGCTCCGTGGTGTTGGGGTAGCGTGCCTGCCTCTCTCCCGGAGGCCCCGGGTTCGATTCCCGGCTCCATCAGGGATTTTAGAAACTGACGTGAGGGCTGGAACGGGGTGCACTCAGCCTCGTGAGGACAATTGAGTAGCTGTCTGACAGTGAGGCAGCGCCCCGATCACGAAAACTAAGATTAACGGCCAAGGGGAACCGATGTGCTGATCACGCGTCACCCAAATATCTGCAGGCCAAATGGCTGGGCAGCGGTCGCTTGGTAGGCCTAGGCCCTTCACGGGCTGTAGTGCCAGGGGTTATTATGTTATTATTTATTTCCTCTTTTGAAGTAGTACATGACCTGATATTAATTAAACAATCGTTGATCTAAAAACTCTGTCTAATAACATTATGTGTAAATTAAATACATTCTGGTCTCGCCTCTCTGATCTTTAATAAATATTAGTTTCGATTACTTCTCTCTCGTTACACCACATAAATTATCACTATACCATGGTTAATATTGTCATAACATCTAAATTTGTCCATATTTTGTATTCTCACCACAATATTCCTTGTAAACGAATAATATTTCGTCAATGCTCAATCAAGTGTTTTCAATTGACAGTTTGGTTCATAACCAAATCATATTCAAGTCTCAAATGACTTTTCAAATCCTAATATCGACTCTAATAAACTTTTTTTTTTAGCGTATGACTTTTAGTGCCCGGAGTGTCCGAGGACATGTTCGGCTCGCCAGGTTTGTAGATGCTTCGAGGCGGACACCCAATGGGTGAGATACACGTACCGTCGCGTGTGGAGTGTTGTCTGGGGAGGAAAGTTTGAATGTAAGGACGAGGAGTTGGAAGGTAGCGGTAGTGGCCTATAGTTAGGGACCAACCCCGGCATTTGCCTGGAAGGAAGATGGGAAACCACAGAAGACCATCTTCAAGGTTGCCGGTGGGTGGATTCGAACCTCCTCGCCTCCCGGATGTGAGCGACTACCAGCAGTCATGCCGTAACGACCACGGCTAACTCACCCGGTTCTAATAAACCTATCTAAATGGAACTAAATTCGCAATCGAATAACATTATATTTGAGTTGTTAAATATCTGAACTTTGTCTATAGAATTTCCCAAATATTGAATAAAATATCCAGCTATTCACATTTACAACGCAACGCTAAATAATCCTAAAAGATAAAATCGTTGATAAAAAGAAACATCAAATATAATCTGAAAATCCAAATAAGCTAAATTAAGATGGGAGTCTAAGATAAATAGAACTTTCCTAGAATATGGTCATGGTTAAAGCAATAAACAAAAATATAATCAAACTAATGAAATAATACAAGTCGTTCATCTACCTTCTGCCGTGTTGAAAAATTACATTCCTAAACCAGGTGGAATTTTGGTCTGCTAGCACTGGCATCGTCTTTCTGAGCTGAGGATAGCCTCGTCCTCGCCTTCCTGGATTCGATGTCGTGTCGTCGGTTGACTTCGGGGTTTCTGGATCCGCATCTCCTCAATACTAGATGGTACTCGTTCAAAACTCGTCTCGCTTCTGTTCTAGATAGAATTGTCGAAATCATGCTTCGAACGTCTGATCTCTTGAAGTTCTCGTAGATTGGGACTCGTTATATTAATTTTTGGTATGATGAATAATTGAATTCCCAAGTTGGTATTGGAAATCAATTAATTTCGGTGTGAGATTCGAATTATGTGATCCATAATGTACAGTAGTTGAATTGTTCCGCATCCTTCTAGGTGACCCGACCGTTACTATGTCACTCCAGTAATCCATATATTATCGTCGGCTTTGTTTCCTTTGCATGTATTTAGTAACTCGTCTCAATCCTCTTCGTAGATTATATAATTGACATCCTTGTTGACTCCGTTTTATAATTCATGGTCGACATTGTTGTAATACTTGTAGATATTGAAAAGTTATTCAGGGGATAGTCTTCGATTAATATTCGTAGAAACAGTTTTTGAATAACTCTCGTATAATGATGTTGGTAGTATTCGATGCTTTAAATTTTCACGAAGTTGTATTATAATGTTCAATTCTGTAGACTACTAGTAGTACTGTTCGTTACGTAGATTAATTTCGTGTAATACATTTTAAGTCCAATATTATTTTATGTAGTGACATGTTGAAATATTCCAAGTTCTTAAATTTTCGGTAGAACTTTCACCGTCTATTCTATCAACGTTGACGGTCGAAGACTCTGTCCTCGCACCTGATATATTAGTAAACTGCCGTGCCGACTGAGGTTGGAACTAACACGTCCATCTCTTTCAAAGTCTTTCGAAATACAGCCCCGAGGGTAGCTCTCCGATCCTCCTCCTTCATGCTATTCTGGCGTCCTTTCGCAAATTTTGGCGGTCAGAACTCACGTGTCCATTCTAATACGTTTCCTGGCCAAATAAAGCTTCTTCTTTAAATTCTGTTGAAATGAAACTGTTTCTTTTTAAATTCCAAACAATTCAATGTCATTATATAGTTTCTAAATAATGTGTAGTAATTACTGTGATCAAATTACTTTGATAAAAATGCAATTATTTCATTGGCCACAGGTAGTCATGTGACCTGGCTCGCGCCAATATCGTACACGTGCCGAGAAACGTGTCACGTGGCGTACATCTTGCTCCCCTCTTCCAGTTTTATATGCAGTCGGAACTCACTTTGCAGAGCGGAACATGTTTATAAATCGGTCATTTCTTTTGTGCGAGTTTTGTGTCATTTCCACTGCTAGCTATATTAATACAATGCATTATATCCTTTTAATATTTCGACTGGCTCACTCGAAATACACCATCTCTCTGAAAAGTTCGCTGAATGGGTCTATATTACGAATGGATTTTTCTCGTACCTGAAACAGCCGTTACTATCCTTCGAAGTAATCCCCGTGGATGGTTATGAACTTCTTAGAATGGCCGTACAAGTACTGGCATAGTCTTCCTGAGGGATAGGCTTGAGTTGGGTCGTCACATTAGGTTGGATGTCCGAAATGTCTGAAATCCTCTGGCCCTTCAGGGCTTTTTGGCGACCCTGGACTCCGATGCTCCATAATTTGACGCTTGTCTTCGAGATCGTACCTCAGGCACCAGGTCTCGTCACCCGTGACGATGGTATTCCATTCCACGGAACATTCACCCTTCTCACCGCCACCCGTCGAAGAGGTGTGCACGTTAGGTTGCATAAATTCACCCTTCACACTGCCGCCCGTCTATCAGGTGTGCAAGGCAGGTTGCATAAATGCACGCTTCTCGCTTGCTTTCAATTTAGAGTTTTGACGACCCAAACTGAAGGCTATTCCTAAAGAAGACTATGCCAGGAGTCTCCAGGACTTGTTCAGTCGTTCTCAGAAGTGCATAACTATCCACGGGGATTACTTAGAAGGACAGTAACTGCTGTTTCAGGTAAGCCAACAATCCGTTCGAATTACAGACCCATTCACCGAACTTCACAGACAGAGGGTGTATATGGGTTTCCTTGTATGGCGAGAAGCGGCTTGCCTATGTGCAGTACAGTTGGTTGCCTAGATTCCCCTTTAAAACGAAACATATACTAATATTATGAACGCGTAAATGTATGTTCGACTCCTGCCTTGTGACATGCATAAGAGCTCACAAAATACGGGTTCAATATATAACATCCACATCACTATTTCTACTTCAAGCTGGTACTTACTACTTACTTACTGCTGATAGGTCAAGTTTTTAAATGCATATAACTTCTATAATAACAAATGCATTTCAACCAAATTTCGTATGTGCTTTGTGTACCATAACAGTTATGATTATGCGTATTCGTAGGAACCAGCAGGGCTGCCAACTGTTAATAAATGTTCTCTCTATTTGTTTTTTAATCCTAATATCAATATATCACAAATATATGCAAGCCTTCAGCTCTAAACTTTGCACACGTATAGTACCCGACTTTCTAGATTAATTTGGAGTATCTAATATACCTCAGTGCTTCCAACATGATTCTAAGCTTTCTGATAGTTTCAATTTTAATTAAATGTAACTTCTATACTAACAATTATTATCAATTAGCACTAGGCTATAATAGATCGTATTATTTCAGATTAATTCTGAGCATCACATACATGACATTGTTCCCAACACGATTTTACGCGCACTGATAAATCCAATATCAAGCAGCATGTAACGTCCGTACTATCCACTAGTCTTCAACCAAATTTTGTATGTGCATTCTATACCTTAAGAGAGGGAGCTCAGAATATATTCAGAGTCACCAGGGCTGCCAACTGTAGTAAGTTACTGTATTAGGCTACATTATTTTAGGTGTATTTCAAACTGCAGTACTTAGAAATGTTGGTATTAGGAACTTGATATCGTTATTATTGCGGATAGGTCTAAATAGATTGGCATGAATCTTACATTTTAAGAAAAGTAGGCTGTTTAGTTCGTCACGGAACTACTTGTTTTTTCTATGTTTTCTCCCACTTTCAATCTATACTCATGTTGTGCTTCCTTGTTACTTTGAAGCCTTTCGTTAATATGCTTCATATTCCTTTCACATTTTGTTTTCTTGCTGGATCTATTTTATGTCTATACTTGATTCTTACCATGTAATGATCTGTGTCCCCATCCGTCCCTCTACAACTACTTACTTCCATAATATCTGATGCATGTCGTTTGTCAATAATCACATGATCTATATGATTCCTTGTAACTCCGTCCGGATACACCCTAGTTTTTTCTTCATATATTTCCTTGGGTGGCACCATTCCTTTCCCAAAGGCAAAGTCTATCAACCGCAGTCCGTTGCTATTACTCCCTTCGAGTAAATTTTCCTTCCATATTTGATCTCGGAACACCTCTTCCTTCCCGACTTTGGCATTTAGGTCCCCAAGGATTATTTTCACATCTTGTCTTTGTACTTTGATCCTCTGAGATTTTCCGGATTAAAACCGTGATCAGCAGCAACACCCTCATAATACAAAGCGTTGACTTCATCACGATCCCCCTCCTGATCAAGAGCAACGGATTCGATCTCGGTTTGGCATGCGTCATTCCTTCCGTAAGACTGTTTATAATTTTTAAGCGTTGAGAATTTATGTTCGAGTTATATTCTTTAGGAGTTAGTTCTTTAAGAATTTTTCTAAAGCGAGTAAGTTGCCCTTTGTATAAAGCGCGCCTGTTGAAGAGTTTAACATCCAGGAATGCCATATTAAAATGGAAGTTGGAGTCCAACTTACGAGTTCAGCAAAAAGTAGTGAACATGCTGTCAAGTTGGCATCAAGGAGGATGAGTGCCGTAATGCTGGAATTGAAGGCGTGGCCTACCTCTGCCACTCCTCTGCTGAGGTCACGTACGAGGTTAAGGCTGAACATTCCAAGTAAATATTAGTATTTGGCAAGTTATTGGCAAATTGGTTTCCACGGGTTTCGGTATCAAGTTTTGGAGCATTTGGAAGACTCCAATCGCCACCGTAGGGAAGATGAGGCAGAATGAGGAACAGGTATGGGAAGAAAATTTCAAGATCTTATAAATGGGAAGAACCCAAGAAAAATAAATATTTTATTTATAAAAAGCGTAAAAAACAGCAAATAGGTTGGGGAAAAATATGTTAATTTCGTACTGAAATATAAAGGACTTGGAACATCCCAACGCAGAGTAGCATGAGGGAATGTGTGGCCCGTGGCCCATTTACAGTAATTAGCGATGTTTTTAAATATAGTTAAAGAAATAAATGGTTGCTGTGCTATAAAACGTCTATCACAAGAGAAGTACTAATATGAGATTTAGCTAGATTAGACACAGTCTTGATTACGAAAAAGCAATAATCATGATGCATAGATTGAGAACGACCCTAGCTAGGAAGTTAAATGAGCGAACTATACCACCGATAAACAATCTAAAGTGATAAGTGAAAAACTATAAGCTAAACAGAAGTTGTAGATGGAAAAACTTTGATAAGAGCACAACAAGCGAAATGCATAGTTAACAATGTTCACGATACGCATCTAAGTTGCTGATATAAGTGAAGATCAAGTGCAAGAATAGGAAGAAAGTAGCTAACTTCGACAATATTTAAGAGTAAACTCTTAAGATTATATAGTTAACAGAGTTAGTAAATTACGAACAGGGGGCGGCCGTGGCTTAACATATTATAACTATGACACTGATGCAACCAATAAGCAATGAATTTACTGAGAGTGCTATGCACCTAATAGAGTAGTTGCTGTTGAATTATTGGTCTCAGACTAAGTTTAATCTTAACTATAATTTATATAAACTTGCAATTATTTCATAGACTGGATTAAATGAGCAAGTTTATCACATATTAGAGTGCCTCAACAACACAATTAGAAATAACGAGAGTTACGATAGAAAAATCAAAGTTGATCATAGCAACTTGGGAACAGCAGTAATTGCAGCAAAAAAATTGTACTACCATTTGAAAATGGAAAAACCATACAAAAGGGCTTTTATGGCAAGAGAATAATAAGCTTCAAGCTTTAAACGTTACGGCAATTTTAAAGCTTCAAGAAAGTTCCAACTTATTCTTTTGTCAGTTGGACACAGAAACGTTGTGGACAATTCCACAATATTTTTACAGAATTACAAATAGTGTTACGTTCAAAATAGGAACGACGTCCGTCGACAGAATCTCAAAATTACAAAAAATAGACCAGAGATCTGTAGATACTGTAGTTCATTGTTAGTGGGGGTGAAATGGAAGAGAAAGGAAGATTAGGGATTTTCAAGGTATGTCCATGCATGTATTAGCGCGCAACACTGTAACCGATTTTACTGTAAACCAGATTATTTTCAGGCACGAAGCACTTTTCGAATTTATGGAAAAAGTTTCCCTTTAAAACAAAATTGTCACTTATTAACGGGTTGAATTATTTCTTGGTTGAAGATTGCATAATTTCAGAATTGTTACAGTTTTCAAAATTGAATAAATTGCTTGAGGTTGAAATCTAGGGCATTAGCAGAGTAGACCCATTAAACGGAGTTAAGTCAATTTCACAATATGCCAATCGCCGACTTTGAATCTGACGTTGACACTGGAAGAACTTTCGAGAAGAATTTGCCTAGATTGTGTGGAGTACCATGATAGATCCGCGATGTGCCCATTTATTGGCATTTGACAGAGAAAAGATGAGAATTCCCACGATGTCCTGTGAGAACTTGACAGAGTACCGGTAGAGATGAATAAAGTGAATCCCTCGTTGCGCCCGAATAATAATTATAATTTCAGATTTAGCATGCGCTCCCATGATGGCAAAATTTTATGTCAAACATCACTAAATGATACTTTGTCATAACACAATGAGATCTAGCCTACTAGTTAAAATGTAATACAGATTCTTACAAGTGATAACAAGCAACATAGTGTTTTTATTTTTTATATTATTTCTTTGATTTTGGTGAGTTTAAATGATGTGAGATTTATATTTTCCATGATAATTCGTTTGCCGGTGGTTGTGGTGCGTGTCAGTTACATGACCGTCACAAAATGTCGAGCGTGGCTGCTGACCCTTGCTCTTACACCGAGCGAGTCTGCTTGCAGTTCCCAAGAAGAATGATGGAGCTTAGTGAGCTCCTGACTATGCAAGCCAAGTGGACGGGAAGAGTAGGGGAGGTAGGGTAACGTAACACATACAGACATAGGAAAAATAAACGCCCTTAAATACACAAATTTCTTTCTTGGTGCCGAGTCCAAATAACGTAGAAGTGAGTAGGCTGCCATCTGTTTGGAATGAGTTGAGTTAATAAGCATTCTTGAGTAGCTGTCGACAGCGAGTTCTCACACTGACCGCCAGGAACGAGTGAGTAAAGCAAGTTGTCGCATGATAGCGCAGCAAGGAAAAGCTTGATGTTTCCTTTAAACAGGGGGGAAAGGCGACTCGTACTCTGTAACATACTAAAACAGGAAATAAACCAGGGCACAAGAGGAGAGCAAAGTCACACAGAAATCTCTGTTGGTGGTTTTCACGAAATAGAAGATAAGAAAGACAGAAAAGTTAAAGAAAACCAAACACAGGTGCGAATTAAATATTACGTTGAGCGTATATTCAAGGAATATACCAACGTCATTAGAATATTAATCTGCTGGCATATCATTCTATAGGCAATGAAGGAAACAATCCAACATGGCATCCTCGGAATATATTGCCTCATGGATACTATTCAGCATATGCAATCAAACTGAGACTTTTTTTTATGGTGATAGAGTACTACTGGATTATTATTATACTACTGTATTACTTTCCAAATCTTGAGACACACAAAAACAACATGGCGGCCAAATGAGTTATCTCTATACTAAGCTCCAAATTAAAATCTTATGTTCTTAGCATAATTGCTCTCGGGTGAATAGATCGCCAGAAGAATACTTTAAATATATTAGTATAGGGACACCTCATATTCAATTGTTTTCAAAAATTCAAGATGGCAACAGTTCGAAATTTTAAAACCTATCTTTTCTTTTAATTCTCGTACGCAGTTAAATTGATTAAAGAGAAGATTCGTATCATGGGCTACCAAAATAATCATAATCTAATGGCGTGCGTTTGACCTTCTTCATTTAAATTCCCGTGACACGTTATAGAACGATGTCATTTCCCGAGAGGGGTCTTAATCACCGATACTTAAAGTTATATAATCTAGCACACACTTTCTCAAAGTAATGGTGTTGGTGGAGACATAGATCGTGTACCAGGAGCTATTTCATATAAATCACATCGAAAATCCTCTTAATATCCGGTAGAGATTTTAGTGGAAAAGACCTGTGGGATAGGCTATATGAAAATAGGTTATTTAGTTCTTCACGGAACTACTTGTTCGAACAAGAGTTTAGTGCTTTTCAGTCGGTCAACACGAATGTACCCAAAAGAGATGGGTTATGCCCTAATCCTGAAATAAATTACATGAAATTAATAAAACACTAGGATGGCCAGTTTCGATCGTCAAGCGATCATCATCAGATCCATTACACTTAGGCTACAAAATCTATGTTTGAAATACAGGTGAAAATATTTACAATATGTACAATTATTTAGTTGCAGTATTGGTACTGCAACTGTCAGTGCATGCTAAATGCAGTATATATGTTAGGTGAAATGCTAAATGGTGATAGCTATCCGGAGATTGTACTTTAGAGAGATTATATGGTTGTAAACTATGGTTAAACTATAAAATTTTAGGCTAACTACTTATCTGATTGTCTTCCGTACTACAGCTACTCGCAGTTTTCGTGCTCACTGGAACTCACTGTGCGGTCGACTGCGTTGGTTATCTTAACGACTGGTTTTTCCCTGCCTTCTCCCCCCTGTCCCTACGTGCTGTGGGGAGTGATAGCGATGTGTTTATGTGAGGTGTTGCCAACCTAGATAAGATGTATGTTATTGAATGAGGTGGGTCTACAACTATTAAAGACCGTGGATTAGCCCTCGCCACGCGTGGAGCATAACCCATTCGAACTAAGCGTTGACGGTCTTATGAGGACGTCCCGGCACCTTTAATACTGCCGCGAATATGGGCCTTGGTTTTTTGCAGAAGAAAAGTACATCGTGTACCTGATCCAGATAACATTTACCTACTTGTTCGAATTGAGATGAGGATTCGGATGGAGGCGTCCGCAGCCTTTGGCTGGATTAGGAATGAGTAAACACAGAAAGCCATTTGTAAGATGGTTGAAGTGAGAAAGGGGCAGATGACCTTGCTGTTTCGCCCCTTCAAACAAGTATAACTAACTAACTAACTGAGGTGGAAATTGAACCTGCCTCATTTCAGTTTTGGCTGACGAGGCTGAGTTTACCCGTTTTAGTCCTTAGACCAGAATTTAATTTCTTGGCAGAGACGGGAATCGGACCCAGACCTCCTGGGCGACAACCAAGAATACCAACTGCTACGTCATGAGGTGGTCTCTTGTATGTGTAAAGGCTGGTCGCATTGCGTTGCTGACAACATTGCCTATTATGCTATATCAGAAATTAGGCCTAAATAAAGAATGGGGATTCGCTATCCGCTTATCCCATTAATCAACAGAACAGAAAGCGGTACATTACACTTACCTTTCCTTCACAATGACAATTCATTATTCCGCGATTGTATGTAGGCCTATAGAGTAATTTGAGGACAGATAACCTGCAATTCTTTTCTCCGTGGTTCAGATTTTTAGACGTCTACTTCTGAATCCTTGCTTCTAATCTCTATCATTGGCTATGAACTTTGTACGAGGGAATGTAGAATGAGACAAATTTCTTCTTCGATATCCCATTTGATCTGACCCAGTATTTCCAGTAATGCTTCATGCAAATTAATTTCTCATTGTACCGTAGGAACGAACTAAGTCTCAAAAGCCGGCACTAGCTGAGGTATCATACCGGACCCGGTAACGCTCTAAGTGGGGTCAAACCGTGACCACCGAGAGGAAGGCCAACTCACACTCTGTCGAAATTCCAGTGACGTCACGCTGCTTG
This sequence comes from Meconema thalassinum, assembly GCA_946902985.2. NCBI lineage: Eukaryota > Metazoa > Arthropoda > Insecta > Orthoptera > Tettigoniidae > Meconema > Meconema thalassinum. Next base: position 1,149,278,680 of record OX336389.2, read on the forward strand.
GATACAGCTTCAGATAGCCAGCCATTAGAGTCGAGTGGATTCTTCTTGGAGTCTTACTTGTTCAACATTTCTCGTGTGGTGATTTTTGGTTTAATTGTCATATTTGCGTTATCACTATACCGTACCATTATAGTGGAGCATTCGGTGTAGTAGTTGTGAGACAATGCCGCATAGTTGTTGTGTTTGGAGCTACAAGAAAGCGTTAGTGTTTCCTTCCCAAACGAATGTGAATATGCTTTTCAGTGGTAGGTTTACAATTCAGTGCTTTGTGATAAATAAATTTGTGTTTTCACTTAACTAGAAACTGTCCACAATTATGGAACATGAAAGTCTAGTGGAGATATTCGGCATTTTATTTCTTTATGTTTGTCTGCCAAATTATGGATTAGTATTGCTGAACATAACCTTATGACTTGTTGGTGAGTACCAATTTTTTTTAAATATTAAATAAAGCTCCTCACAGGAATTTGCTCTTTTATTTATTTTTAGTATGTTTCCCTAAACTGTCCTTTCTAATCCAAGAATAATTCTGACATTTTGAGCCTAATAAGGTATTATGCCTTTAAATGCAACATAGCCTACTATCAACTGATATCACAGGGAGAACAATATCACCTATTATTATATTGGAGGAGAATAATGAAAAATGTGCTCATTAACATTCCCTTCCTGTAAGCTGTAATTTATTGGAGTAGGCCTAGCCTAATATATGTCTTTATCCAGCTGTAATTTTGTCTTACACTTCATTTTTACTATTAATGTTAATGATTCCTTATCCCATTCATATGCTACATGCCATTGTTATTCAACATAACAGTTGAGTATTTCCAGCTTGCCACACCCTTAGATTTGTGTTTTAAGAGAATCATTAATACAACATCCTACATTGAGTTGATATTTTCTTCCCTCTCGATTATATACTGGTCCATGGGTGTTTTCAGTTCTAGATGATGAATGCTTGCCTCGTTAACCATATGGGAGGCTCATGCGACGTTTATACTTCAGTTTGATTAATATTTGTTGCCTCGGTAACCATATTGGAGGCTTATGTGACCTTTATACTTCGGTTTGATTAATATTTGTTGCCTCGGTAACCATAATGGGGGGGGGGCTCATGTGACCTTTATACTACAGTTTGATTAATATTTTTTGCCTCGGTAACCTAATGGGAGGCTTATGTGACCTTTATACTTCGGTTTGATTAATATTTGTTGCTTCGGTAACCATCTGGGAGGCTCATGTGACCTTTATACTACAGTTTGATTAATATTTGTTGCCTCGGTAACCAAATGGGAGGCTCATGTGACCTTTATACTACAGTTTGATTAATATTTGGTGCCTCGGTAACCATATGAGATGGTAATGTAACCTTTATACTTCAGTTTGATTAATATTTGTTGCCTCGGTAACCATATGGGAGGCTCATATGGCCTTTATACTTCAGTTTGATTAATATTTGGTGCCTCGGTAACCGTATGGGAGGCTTATGTGACCTTTATACTTCGGTTTGATTAATATTTGTTACCTCGGTAACCGTCTGGGAGGCTCATGTGACCTTTATACTACAGTTTGATTATTATTTGGTGCCTCGGTAACCATATGGGAGGCTCATGTAACCTTTATACTTCAGTTTGATTAATATTTGTTGCCTCGGTAACCATATGGGAGGCTCATATGCCTTTATACTTCAGTTTGATTAATATTTGGTGCCTCGGTAACCATATGGGAGGCTTATGTGAAATTTATACTTCGGTTTGATTAAGGGGAGATGATGGCAGGAAATTTTCAAAACATGACTAAAAAAATAATCAACTTATATGAAAGCATCATGCTTTGAAATCATATTCCCAAAATTTGGAACCTAAAATAAAATTATAAGTGGGTTAAATAACGGAAGAATTGATGTCGTGCATATTGTATGCTTATTTCCTACATTCCATGTTCTGGATGAGAGTGATAGGCGATGAACTATGTAACTTAGCATATTCTAGATTACATTTATGTTTACTGTAGTTATTGGACAGGCCTGTTTCCATCCATGTGATAGAAGGCAGTGGCTGTTGTTAGCAAAGCTCTCAGTTTGTTTTCATAAAAATGTTATAAATTTCTATTAGATTTGCTGATCCATTCTTTTATAGAGACTGAACTATACATTCAGTCGTTTAATGATGGCTAGACATGGTTAAGTGTTCATGAAAGTGTAGAAGATGCATGTAAACAGCATTCGGAAAAGTAAATTGAATATTTATTGAGGTTAGGAATGTAACCATACATACTCCTGCCAGTGCTTCACGAAAAAAATTGTCATTATCTAGTGAACAGTTCAGATTTTTGGTGTAAATACACGCAAGCAAGTGCAACTGGTGAACATTTTACTCATAAGAACAGCCTTCCTCAAGCTGTTCTTTTAGCCATTAAGCCAGTGCACCGAGCCCACGCTTCACCTGAACTCAAGAAATGTACACATGGAAAAACTCAAAACCCTAATGAGAGTTTAAATTTTCTTATTTGCAAAAGATGTCCAAAGACAACATTTGTTCCCAGCCCGGCTGGCTGCGTGGCTCAGGGGTAACGTTCTCGCTTGCTGGGCCCGAGGTTGCAGGTTCGTATCCTGGCGCAGTCAGCTGGCATTTGAGGGTGCGCAAATGCGAGGGAGCCGTGTCCGTAGATTTACTGGCACGTTAAAAATCCCCTTCGGGGCAAAATTCCGGCACCCCGGCGTCTCTAAAAGCCAGTGTAGTTAAAAGGGACGTAAAAACAATAACATTATTATTATTATTATTGTTCCCAGCCATTTGGTGAAAATGGCTGCTTTTGAGGCTGCTTCAGTCTACAATGATGGAAACAAATGGATTAATGTCCTAAAGCAGCTAGGAATTAAACCAGGCATATTTGCACAGAAAATGCTAGGACAAATCGACAGCCTTCGTGTCATGAAAGCAGATGCTGCTATCATAAATAAGTTGAAGTTGACAAGACAAAAAGAGGGGCAAAAAACAGGTGTAGAGGATCAGGAAGGAGAGGAAGAGTACAGTTATGGAGGCTTTTAGACTGTGAAACACTGAAAAAACTAACATGAATTTATATTTTCTTGTTTTTCTAAGTTTTGTCATTTTCAGGGTGTAGGTACATTTTTCTCCAGAACTACTCGTAGAATTAAAGAGAAAATTGAAACTCGAATAGAAAATTACATGGTATACAATTGACTGGAAGCATTTTTTGATATGCCAATTATTTTGGAAACTAGGGTCTTACCAACTAACATTCTGTACATAAAAAATGAATCCAAATTTTATAATCCTTTCAAAATTCAACTAATGAAAAATCTAAGAAACTGTCCCAGCAAACAAAGTTCCTTGTGCTCCCAAATGTGTGTGGAAAATTATAAAGTGATATCTGCACGGGTTTTTGGAAAAAATGTACCCGACTGATGCGATAAAATATAAAAGGATTTTTTGAGAGAGTTCAAATATTAACCAAAAAATCTATAAGTCATTACACAATAGCCTTTACTCATTATGAATGCTTGTGCAAATTTTCATTGATCTGTGTTTAATATTACAAAAGTTATGCCAATTTTAAAACTTCTCTGTTATTCAGCCATACTCTCCCCTTAATATTATTTTATTGCCTCGGTAACCATATGGGAGGCTCATGTGAACTTTATACTTCTGTTTTAGATGATTAACTTTTACGTTATGTTCTGGATGATTTAGCTTGCTCCCTTTTCCATGTTGTTCATCTTATATACATTATGTAGGTATTTACCCTATTATTTTCATTTTTCATTTCTATGGGGTCTTGATTATGGACAATTAGAAAGTCTCTAAAGAACCCCTCATGACATTTGATTTCAAATAATTTCTAAATATTAATTATGACTACCGTAGTTAATTGTACAACCATCACCCCTTCAAAATTCTTGAGGATGAGGACTTACCTGGGATGTAAGCGATCACATTACTCCACCGAGTACTCATGTGAATTAGAATGCCATTAAGACATTAATGAATGCAGAAGTGGAGTTATGAACAGGCTATAATAATTAATATAGCGGGTTAAAATTAATGTGCTATTTACATTCTAATAGCTATCACACAGCTTCCTTTAGTGAGTTTTGGGTGATATGGGCTTCAAATAATTTATAAGTGATCTATAATAATGAATCTCATAATGTGCTCATTCACATTCCCTTTCTGTAAACTGCAATTGATTGGAGTAGCCTAATAAATGTTTTTCTCCAGCTGTAAATTTGTCTTACAATTAATTTTTAATATTGTAGTAGGCTTATAGTAGCATACTCTTTCTATTTGTACTGAAATTTTCTCAGGATATGTAGCCTATAGCCTACTGCTGAAGTTAATATTAACACAAATGTACAATATCATTGAAAATTCCAAATTGGAAGTTAAGGCAAGGTGAATGGGGATTTTAAAAGAAGGAATAATTCCATTCATGGAAGATTTAACTTATTTAGTTTCTAATTAGAATAGAAATTGTGGGACACATCCTTGTAGCTGATATTATTAATCAAATGGTGTTGTACAAAAATACGTAAGTATAAGTTTTTATTTTTCTCCAGGCACCTCCTCAGTTTCCAAATTTTTAACATATTTTTTTCAGAATTTTTTAAATATTACATTTTATCCCCGCCCAGTTCAAACTTATGTTTACCGACTGAAGAGTTACTACATGTTGTATAGGTAACATTGAAAAATGTCTTCAAAACTTTACATTTCCTTAGGTATTGCATTCCTGCTCTCAAGGCATAATATAGCCTATAGTGCGGGACAAACCATTGGAAGCCTGAAGGTCACACGCAGTCGGTGGGGTGTTGTCATGTACGTTCTCTCATCCAGCACTCCACTGAAGGTACCCGGCAATAGCATGGCAACACCGCCAGGCGCGGGGAGGAGAGCGGAGCGGAGGGCCCATTGACCTTCAGGCTTCCAATGGTTTGTCGCGCACTATAGTAGGCCTATAGTGGTTAGCACTAATAACACCAATAGCTCAAGGAACGCACTGGTTTAATTATAGCCTATAGTATGTCACGAGCCATGAAAAAAATACACAAAAACTAAAAAGAAAAAAAAAAGAAAAGAAAAAACATTTTTTAAAGTTTACCTCGGACTGCCGAACGGCCGATATATCAAGCCGTGAAGAATAATTATATTCTAATTCCTCTTTTGATAAAATAAATAAATGGCTATATTTCAAGAGACCTGTTCTAGTTAGACTTATTCTCTTCGTAAGTTAATACTAGAGATACCGGTACTATAATATGTTACAAGTATGTCTCTACAGTGAGGCTGAGCGAATGATCTCTATGAACGTTAAGGTTTCAAAAAGTTGTAAATGCTGTACAGCTTACTCTTTCAATTAATAGTTCGAGATTTTACAGAATAGTACGGTAGTACGTTTGTGTTATGAGGTGAGACGGTCTTGTGAGTTCGGGTGACGGTGAAGAGTGGATCGACTGGCCGTGACGTCATAGCGGAGCGCTATGGCCTTCCTCTCGGTGGTCACGGTCAAACTGAGTCTACTATCACTTTATACAGACAGCTCCATCGTGAAGAAGTGGCAGGGTTGTTCCTCATCTAGGAAGCCCCAGGTTTAACTGCTCTTTGTTCACCAGAGATTTACGAGCAGACACGAGGGATGAAACGGGATGCACGATTGAGTAGCTGATTGGCATGAGAAATAGTGCCCCATGGCCTAAGGCCCAAGTAATAAGTAATGTGGCTGAGGATGTCGTCGTGCTGGTAACACAATCTGAACTTTCCTCAGGCTATTAGCTGGGTGGCAATCGACCTTGGATTCGCGTGGCCTTCCGGGCTTGGGTGAAATTAATGTTAATAACCATATTAATAACAATGATATTTGGTTGCATTGGGAACTATACAGTAGGGCAGACGAAGCAAGGCCAATTCCAACCTCGATAATGGTTGGTGGTAATGTAAACAATGCAAGAATTGAATTTGGAAAAGGAAAAATGTAAGGATGTTAGAGAACAAGTCACTGTAAAATATTGAATTAAATAGTTGCACAATTTATTTTAGAATTCAATATAGAAATGGTAAATGACTGTAGGCGCTGATGCCATTTAAGTTTGAAGATGATCCCTAAGTATATTATAATTGTGAACGGTTGTGAGTGTGTGAGTGAGCGAGTGATTGTGTTTGTTACCTCTTCACACTAAAACGGCTGGACTGATTTGGATGAAATTTGAAATGGAGATAGCTTATACCCTGGATTAACATATATGGATTCGTCCATATATATAAATCTCAATGTTCGTAGTAAGGCCCTTTGGCACAAATCTACTCCGTTTCACCGATCTGGACCAAATTTTACATACCTACCCTATGAAACCCGACAAGTAACACTGTCCACTTCAAATTTCAAACAGCCCTCTCCATTCCCTCGCATTTAGGCCCTTTGGCATAAATCGACACCTTTTCACCGATCTAAAGCAAAATTTACGTACTTACACTTCGGAACCCAACGAGGAACACTATCCACTTCATATTTCCGACAGCCCACTGTATTCCCTACATTTAGGCCCTTTGGCACAAATGTACACCGTTTCACCGATCTGAACCAACATTTACTTTGGATCCCGACGAGTAACACTGTCCACTTGCAATTTCGGACAGCCCACTGCATTCCCTATATTTAGCCCCTTTAGAATATACATATAAATACATAATGGTATCGATCAAGCTACGTTCAATTTTATAAACACAGGGTTCAAAAATCCCGTATAGTAGGCCTAAGTAGAAACATATCAATCTGGTCGTTATGTCAGTAGCAACGAAGCTGTGTGGTGGCTATTAGCGTTCCCGTAAAACTAAAGGCATCCCGCCGACACATACTTCAATGTGCACTTACAGAATTGTGAATCAGTCTATTATACTGAAAATTATTTCCACGAGAGAGTACCCACTCCGCCAAAATCCACACTCACCACCTTTACCAAAATTTACACAAGACATGATTTTCAAAGCACTCTTCTGTATGTTGAGGTACAGAGATGTTACACATAGAACAATACAATAAAATATTGGCAGATCTGTGTTTAAGGAACTGCTGTAGAGAATTGGTCTTGTGTTAAATCTGCTGAAGCTTTCGGTACAAGTTACACGGTCCATGTTCGTAACATGGAATGTTTTCCTTTGACAATGCATCTACACCATGTGCGGGGACAACCTCTTTCAAAGACCTCTGAAAACACAATAATGAGGGATTTTCAATATTTAGAGAGGCATGTGAGGCAAAAGGATTGTAGGCGAAATTCAATCTCTGGGATGTAACATTGGAAGAGGCTGCATAATGTACATCAGTGGCCAAGGTGAGAGATATTTTACTATAGGTCTATTAATAACGTCATGTTGACGTTCAAATCATCAATAATTCTGGGAAAATTACACCCTGAATAGCTTAAGGAAAATACTTTTAATTCCCCATATCCCCATATGCCATTTGCCATTCCAGTGTGGAAGGGTGCACTTCCCTCTTCAAACAATATTCGCAATTATTATTAACAAAGCGCAATGAGACACACTTAACAGTAGGTGTACATTTAGACAAAACCATTTTTCCCCATGGGCAACTGTTGGCTATGTGGCGTGCTCACGAGTATCCAGACAACAAAATCGTTATGTCTCAGCAAATCATGCCAAAACCAAAAAAACATAATTTTAAAATGTGTTCACATAAGGTAACAACTCAACTTTATCATCTCTATGGGATTCCCATTATGCGGCTCATACTAATATACTGTAGGCATAAGAATTTTCCGAACTGAAATGGACCCACCCAGCCGAGATTGCTGTAATAGAATAAACCAATAATCAGCAATAATGCATCATCTCCATTGTCTTCATCGCGTGCCAAGCCGCGGGTACCTGCTAGTAGATAATAAAATGCCTCCAATAGCTGGAGTTAAATGAGGCTGTTGGATGAGTCTGATGTCCCTTATTAAAGAAAAGAAACTTAGTGTATTTTAATTTATGTGGCGTGAGATTGACCCAATTTGAGTTTGTATTGCCTGACATAGATAGCCCAGAAGAAAGTAAGTAATAAATAAATTTTAATTTAAAGTCCTATTTCACTGTTGGCATTACCTGTTTGTGGAAATATTCAAAATTGGTTCAAACGTTCATTGGTTGGTTGCTTAACTTCTTGTTGCAGTCGATGTGCATTAATGGCTATTGAAAGTGAGGAGCATTAATACAGCACTATAAAATTTGCCTTCTAGACTGATTAATAACCCTCAGGCGACGTGTTGCCAATCACATGGCCGTTGGAGTAGAGTTCTTGTTGAATGGCGAAAGCCTTTACGGGCGGAGCGACGTACGGTCGGTTTGGGGGATGCAGGAAGGGAGACTCAGATAACGATGCAAAACGTCTTTACATAGTTTTGGAAGGACGTGGAGTATGGCACGATTGGGATGCGTCCGGCGAAGTGAGCTGGAGCACCATCATGTAGCAGCCACATAACCCTGCGAATCATCAATGGTACCGGTACGGTACATCTTCCAGCAGGTGAGGCAAATTCACCCGCAAGAAACGCCGATAGTTCCAGCCTGTCAAGTGAGGTAGAAGGAAGGCCGGTCCCAAACCACAGTCGCCAATCATCCAACCCACACATTCCGACTGAACAGCTGCTGATGTTTTGCTGGCACCAAACCATGGGGGTTCTGCATACAATCCCACAGATGACTGTTATGAAAGTTAAAGATATCAGATAAGGATAGATGCCACAAATCCCGGAATCGTGATTGGTTGGTGAATAAACCAGTGACAAAACCAGTACCGATGTGGAAAGTCTGCTGCTAGTAACCCCTGGACACACTGGAAGTGATGAGGGAGAATGTTCCACACGGTCGTCGGACTTACCTGTACTGGCGGGCCAACTGCCTGGTACTGACACGGCGGTCGCCTTCCACGGTGTTAATCACATTTCCTCCACGTCTGGTGTCCGAACAGGGCGAGTACGTCCTTCATGATTTCCTGCTTCCTTAAACGACCCTGTCTCAGACAAACGGCGAAACACTGTTCCAAACATTGAATGCTGTGCTTGTTGTCGGCTGGGATAGGTCTCCCGATTAAACCGTGCTGCCCACCTCCCGTTGCCATTTGCCTTGCTGTAAGTAAACATCATGTAGGCAAGCTCTCGATCCGAATACGGAACCATTGTGCACAACGCTGCATCACATCCACTACCAGGCGAATCAGCACGAGAAGTGACTCGGATACAACGGTACCAATGCCTATGTTAGGAGAGGGTGCTAGGGCATGACGTATGAGGAACAGTACCCTCCTCTAGGAAGAAACCCACACATACTGTAACTGTGGTGGCATGGAACAGCGCGTATTGGACTGCAGTCTCTGTAACAAATACTGTATGATTGAATACATGGTCACTAGCATGTACATCATGCATTTCCAGACATTCGTTCATTAGACCATTTTTGTTCCGTATCCTCTCCGCGATCAATCCCTAGAGTTTGTACATGGTAGAAAATCACTCTGTATAATGCAGCAATACCTATCTTATATTTGTCCATTTATTGGGATGAAATGACCCCGTATAATATTCAAGGAAGAACAGTTTTATTTCAGGACATGGGCTTAAAGCAAACCTTTGGAGCACATATATGATGACACTTCAGTACTTAGTATAAGCCTTTGGTAGCGTAGAAAGGACTAATTTTAAGCGACGAGCTTGGTCACTGTGTTCGTACGAACTTACATGATACAGATGTTGACAAGCATGAGTCGTAGTATGGTTTCCCACAAGGGGATTGGTTCAATAAGCTTTCTAAGCGAAAATATTTCAACAGTGTTACCTCAAAGCGTGCTTAAGAATAAGTTGGTAATTTTGACACAAGGTTAATTGGTTCGTCTATTAATGAAGAGAGGGTAATTTCATAGCCAATTAAAGGAGCTTTAATTTTCCTTTGATGGTTGTCACAGAGGATCTGATAATATGCTAGACCAGGCGTTCGGTGTAACTCACGAACAGTTATCAAAAATAAAAGTAACCTCAGTCTTGAGCCTAAGTTCCCTTCAGTGCCTTACCCATTATTCGGAGACTGGAAATGCTACATATTGTAGGATCACGGTCTGACTAGTTCTGCATGGAACTAGTGTGGCATAGTTGGAACGTTGTGGCATGGTATTCATGAGATCGAGCGAACGAACACAATATGGTGCTTGTTCTCATTATGAGAGAAAATATAGTTGCCTCTGCGCTTTTATCGCTGATTTAGCATTTGACACCATATTCATGAATTTATTATGCCATGACTAAGTCATTATTTGTTCTGACATTAAGGCCGCAAATAGAAAGAATAAAATAATTTTGTGGCATAAATAAAAGAAAAGATGTACTGGTCTTAGAACATTCAATTAAAAGTAAAGACCGAGATGCTCTATTCCATATTCAGTCCATATTCTTCCCAACTTGATTCCATCTTACAATCGAACGTACAAGGAATCGACTATATTTCCCAAATAATGATTGTTTTCAGCAACTGTATCCCAGGTAACCTAGGCGAATCTTGAAGGGGATTGGGCCAATTTTTCTGCATGTACTTCTTTACTTGTGCCCACATATTCTCAATAGGGCTGCAGTCCACAGAGCAAGATAGCCAGATTATCTATCAGTTCGGTATCCTGTCGCCTCGCAAACCAGTCAGTAATCAATTGAGATGTGTGGCCTGGATGACTCTTCTGCTTAAGATGAACAATTCCACCAGGATACAACAATCTGGCATATATAACCACTAGCAGTAGTGCCCGGCTTCGCCCGGTGGATGTATTTGTTTTATGAATGATAATTAATATTACTGCAGATCTGGCACGTGATACATAAACTAACAGAAAATAACTATTTTTAAATATAACATTTTGTGGTAGTGGTGGTGGTTGTAGTAGGGGTGATAAGTAGTAGAGTATCATGGACGTAACATTCAGGTCATTTTCCCGTTATGATAATAAGGAATAGGGAAATGGGTGTTTACTAACTACAGCACTGACACATGTAAATTGCAAAATATGTTTAGAAAGAGGAGTAAGGGAAACAAGACACTGCTTAGGGCCTATATTTAATTGGCTGTTAGAAATGTAGAGACCAATAGTGTCGTCTTTTGTCGCATAGCGCCGTAGGAAAATAATCAGAACACTTTGGAAAACTTCGGCTGTCACGAGCTCCTGAGGTAGAATAGTATCATTTACCGCCACATGTAGCAATCAACGATAAGTTTCGGCATAAATGAAGGTAAATTTGAAAGCACCAACGCTTATTGCAGCTGATAACCTCAATGTACTGCATCAACACCATTGCACTTATACAGAGGCATAATATGTTCATGATGATAACTGTTTTAAGGGGCCTAAGAAATCTTTTTGCACTAATCCCCGTGACTGCAATTTATAAGCAGCGCAGGATTTAATTATTTTCGCAATTCTGCACCAGAACACTGGTAGGGGCGATGTGATGCAGCCCGAATTGCCAGTCAGCAATGGACTTATTAAAATACTCTTATAGTTACACTACTATGGACATGAATGGTTCAAGTTCAGTTTGTTTGTTATTCTAAATGAGGGAATGGAGAGCGTTGTCCAAAGTATCAAGTGGACAATGTTACCAGCAGGGTTTCAAAGTGTAAGTAAAATTTGGCGCAATTAGGAGGAACGGTGTGGATTTGTGATAAAGGGCCTAAATGCAGGGAATGGAGTGGTCTGTCCGAAATTTATAGTGGACAGTGTCACCCGCAGGGTTCCAAAGGGAAAGTATACAAAATGTCGCCTCCGTAGCGTAGCGGTCAGCGTGGTTAGCTGCCGCCCCAAAGGTCCTGGGCAGGGACCCGGAACAGAACTGAAATGCGTTACGTACCGCTGTGTTCCATGTTATTTTCCGTATGCCATACCGCGGCCCCGAGCTGGCGTGCGGTATCGTTCCGTAACTGTAACTTGGAGCTCGGTACGAGCATGTGGAACGTTACAGCGCTGGAACGGTACAGCCAGATCTCGACTCCCAACTGTACCGAGCATCAAGGTACGTGTTAGCGGAACGTTACGTTTGAAACCGTAAATGACTGGAACGATTCCTCAGCGTTACCAGTTGGCAAGTTACTCTGCGAGTTAAGTTTGTCGCTTAACAGTCTTCTTTAGTGATGTACTAAGAAGTTGTCGCTACTGCTAAGTCAGTAGGTCTCGTGGTTCTTACTTCTGATGAGTAGTATCTGCTTTCTATGAATGAGAACTCGTTGGTTAGTTTGTAGAAGTATTTATTAATCTTTGACAATCCAATATATACAAGTTAACACCAGACAGTCAACCTGTTCGGCCACTGCTGTAACTGGAAGAGGCTGTGTGCTCCTCAGCGCAGAGCTTTTATACAGTTCCTTCACAAGGGGGAGGACAATGTGCGTCATACAGAATATGGACTCACCCTTCACAAGGGGGAGGACAATATGCGTCATACAGCATATGGACTCATAGTTCCGATAACAGGAATTCTATGAAATGAACACTCATAAGCAGTGTGTCATTTCTTTGGTTCCGAGAATAAGAATTCTCTGAATTGAATACAAACGAACACTCATATGCAGTGTGTCATTTCCTTGGTTCCGAGAATAAGAATTCTCTGAATAGGGGCTTTTATACAAATCCTCCCTTCACAAGGGAGAGAGCCATGTGTGTCATACAGGATATTGATTCATGGTTCCGATAACAGGAATTCCATGAAGTGCACACTCATAGATAGTGGGGTGAACATATCGAGTTATACAGAATGACAGATACACATCTGCAGTAATAATAATCATAAGTCTTAGTTTAGAATGGGGCCTGGAGTTCGACCCTAGACGGAATATATAACTCCTCCACTCTTTGTTGATCGTTATCGTCCTCGATAACAATTTTCTTAAATCTATTTTTTACAGATTTAATACATTGATTTATCCTTGTTCTATATATTAACAGGATGACACAGAAAATAAGTATTATAATACTCGTACTTGTGTTCACAGACACAAAAGTCTTCATTTTAGTATTATATTCTTGAATGGGTTTTAAATCTAACTTCATTCCTTTCACATCGAGGTGGGATGAATGGAAATTTATTTCGGTCTTAACGTATGGATCACTTGGAGTTGTCAGGAGTGGAAACAGGTGCACATAATTTGTAGGTTGCTGTTGCAAAGTTATGCCCATACTTGTAATAGGGCAAGACTCATTTGAGTAGATAACATATGATCCTGCTAATTTTATAGTTCTCTGAGATTCTGGGCAGGTTTGCAAGATTATTTGAGGAATTTTGCTAGAGAAAAGGCTATGCTTCTTATTTAGTGGTTGAAATAGTTGTACCTCGTTTTTTACAGTGGCAAATTGACATCTGGTAGTGTCCGTTAAATTACATGAAGTTATTCTAGTATTAAAGAGTATACATGCGTAATATTGAGTAATTTTTATACAAGGTGCGTTAGACCATCTTAAGGTAGGTCCTTGCAAGTAATATTTTTCCGGAGGGATTAATATTAGATTATTGCTAGGTACAGGAGAAATTTTATACAATGTATAAGTTTTAGCATCAGTGATTGGCATATATAATATTACAACCATTTCTTCGTTCATCATGAGAACTTGCGTTTTTTGACAGTTTAAGGTTCTCAAATTGATGATACTGGTCAGTATGAATTATAGTTTTTGTTGGGTAGATTAGTTGTAAATGTTTTACAACATTTGTTAAATCCTTTTGGGAGAACATCTTGATATTTGTCATTTCATTAAATGACAAGCTAATAGTATCTTGCATTATTTGTATGATTTTATCCAATTTGTTCGTACACAAGAGCACATATTGTTGATGTTCCAGAAGGTTAATCTTGAAGTCTTCTCCTTGTAAAATACCTTTAATTACCTTCATATTATAGTTTACATGGTTCATTTCATTATAGAACTTTTGAGCAATGGAGTTACTGAATGATACTAATTTATTAATATGTTTAATTTCCTTGGCGTTACTTTGTTTTAATGCTTCTAATTGTTCTTGTAGGTTGTCTAGATCATCTTGGTCTAGATTACCTGATATGAATTTAATTATACTACCTAAACCATTTATAAGACCTCTCTTACTTCTAGGTGTAGCAGGTAGCAACTTATTTAATTCCTTTTTTGTTTCTTTAATTGATTCTCTTAATTCTGATATTAGATAAGGAAAAGTATTATTGCTTCGTCATACGAGACTTGAGATAGTGTCTTGAATATTATTATAAGATTATTTTAAACTCGTTAAATTGAAATGAAACATGAACCGGTGATAATCATTAATTATTAAGGCTGGTCCTAATGAGTCGGCATAGAATCCTTGTGTCTGGATGGGCTGTGTGATGATAGTGCCATATCCAGGGAGGAATCTAGAATAAGAAATTTTCTTTTTGGTTTAATGTCCCGAAAATTCCTTACATGAGTTTTACCGTTTCTCATTTTACAGTATACCCTGTTTTCTTCAATTTTGGTAATGATACCTTCGTTGTACAGGTTTCTTGATTTCTTGTTTCTGGTGAGGGGATCTAATACGTAGACAGTTTCATTAATTTGGTAATTATGATTGAAAGTGTCGGTGTTCGGTTTAGTATGACTCTCTTTTACAATTTTCAACTGATTTCCTTGTCTTTCAATGTATTCATTGATTTTGGGACATGGCGAGAAGACGTGGTCTAAAGCCTTATAGTATGGTCCGTATAGAACGTTGAAAGGAGGTTGTTTAGTAGTGGAATGGATTGAGGAATTGTAATTCGTGATTATGGTGGTCACGAGCTCTGAGAGCGGAGTGAACTTATCGTGATGTCTGGAGATACGAAGTTTCTCTAGAAGGGTCGAATTCAGTCTTTCTACTGGAGAATTAGATGAAGAATTCAAAGGGGTAGTAGCGTGATATTCGATGTTCGTGGCTTTACAATATTCTTTTATGACATTGTTTTCGAACTCTCCTCCTTGGTCATGTGTGATTTTCCTTGGGAATCCATGGTGGGAAAAGTAAACTTGTAATTGGCTTAGTGTGGCCAGACCTGTACCATTTGGTAAAATGTAGGCTTGTCCATACTTTGAGAAAATGTCAATTATAGTTAATATGCGACTTTGCTCGAAGTGAAACGTGTCGATGTGAATTTGAGAGAAAGGGTGATCGGCGGTGATGGGACCTTGGTTCGATATCTCGTTAGGGTGTCTCTCGTATTTGTTTCTTTGACAGAGGTTACATTGATTGATGATTGTCCTAATTTGTTCTCTTAAATGAGGCCAGTAGTATTTGGTCTTAAGATATTCGTAAGTTTCTACTATACCATTGTGGTTTTCAGAATGATAGTGTGAAATCAGCTGTCTCTGAGTTTCGGGGCTTTCAATGTCTTCCAAGAATTTGGATGACCTGATAATGATTAGTTCAGAAGTAAATAGCTTCTGGCATGCCCTGATGAATGGGATCTCGAGAGTGATATCGTCAAAATAAGTAGCGTACTTGTTTGAAGTTACTATTATTTTGAGGAGGTGATTTGCTAAATCTTCCTGAAGATTCTTCTTTGTGACAATCATTATGTGTCTGGTACATTTTTTAAACAGGTTTTGTTTAAGTACCTTGGGATAATTACCATATTTTACAATAATCTGATTGCGGTTTTGGTTTAAGTTCCGTTCAGATATTTTCAATGTGAATATGGGGTCTGCTTGGTTTGAATGGACAGTTTCATTATCCATATCATTTTGGTAGGTGTCATCTCCGGGGATGGCAATGATTGAAGCTGCTTCATCAGCCATGTTAATCTCTACTCTAGAAGGAAAGGAAGATTGTAGTTTTACGTGACCGTGAATCTTGTTCTCTACTCTAGAGAGTGCGTCTGCGACATAGTTAGTTTTGTCTTTGACGTAATCAGACTCTCCTGGTTTTGTGCGGGGATATTCTTGAATGTTACCGTATGTAATGGAATTTATTTCCATTGGCTCAACTAAAATTGGTTCCTTAAACTCGTGTTTTAGTTGTCTCTCTGTGGGCTGTATGGCTTGGTGAGTTTTGGCATCTAAGAGATACATTTCGCCATATTTAAAATTCAGAACATACTCTTCTTCTTTTTCGATATTGACGGGAATCGCAGTGTTAGCTGTATCTACCGTGGGTTGAAAATGATTCACTTGATTATGTGAAGAATGAAAGTGAAACGGTATGTCTGTGCTGTTGAGAGTGACTAGGTTCGAGGCGTAGTCAATCTTTGCGTCTAATTGAGCGAAATCTGCCCTACCTAAATTATTTAAGTCTTCGATTTTGATGGCTGGGCCGAGCGAAAATCCTGAGACTGTTCCTCTGTATCGTACTCATATTCATAGTACTGAGTATCGTACTCTTGTGGGTAGTTTTGTATGTTGTACTCATCTACATACTCTAGTGATTGCTGTAAGGGACCTAAAGCTTCCTGTTCGATGTCTTCTGAAGGTTCTAAGTGAGCATTCAGATTACCTCTAACGGTTGAAACACCTGACATCGGCTGTGGAAATCTTTGCTGGTAAGTGGGTGTGAAACGTCGGCCAATATTATTGGGAGTTGGGTAAGGACGATTCATGGAGTTTGGTGGCTTGAAAGGCTGAGTGTTCGGAGCTTGAGTGTGTCCGAAAATTGGTTGTGGTTTATCTTTAAAGAAGGGTCTGTGGGTTTGATTTTGCATGAAAGGTTGGTTAAATGGGTTCCTTGGTGGAGCTGGGTTAAAATTCGAGAATGGATTGTGTGTTGAGTGGCCTAGTGGTCGAGTTGTTGGTGGAAACTTGTTAGGAGGTAGTTTTCCTCTTAGTTGGTCCATGTAATCTTCATGGGCACGATCGTTATCATAAGACCTGCATAACCTGAGGCAATGATTCAGGTCTGTAACCTGTGCATATCTTAAGTATGAACGGTAGGGTTCCAAAACTCCTGCTTTAAACGTGTTTAGGCTTAACTCTTCAAGTTCTCTTAATTTCAATTCCAAAATTTGGTTTTGGTAATTGAGTTTGCATAAGCTTTTGCATTGCAAAGTCAATCCTTCTAATTTATCATGGTAGTCATTGTATGATTCGTTTATTTTCTGGTAGCAATTAGAGATCTCCTGGATGAGAAGTCTCTCGTCTTTGACGTTACCGTATTTTCTTATGAGTTTATCTTTAAATTTTTCATAAGTACTGTTGGCTTCTAAGTCAAGAATGCTACATGCTTCACCTTTTAGTTTTGACTTTATGACATTAAATAGGAAGTCATTTATTAATACTGAGTTTGTAGCTGACGCTATTCTCTTATGAGTGTTTAGAAACGATTCTGTTCTTGCTAAGAAATAGTCAAGACTGCAAGAATTAGTGCCGTTAAATTCAGGCAAAAGCTGTATCTGAGCATATTCGAATTTTGAAAGTAACTCGGTTTCAGGCATCTTGTTTGAATTTATAAAGACGGTTTTCAAATTGTTTATAATAAATATTTAATTTGCTAGATTAAATTTTGTAACAGTGGTTACTTTTAAAAGTTAATTACTTACTTATAAGTGTTAATATTAATCAAAATATATGTGAAAGCGCCCCGGTTAGGTTTTCACAATAAAGGAAATAACTTATTATTATTATTATTATTATTATTATTATTAATCAAAATATATGTGAAAGAGCCCCGGTTAGGTTTTCACAATAAAGGAAATAAGTTCTTATTATTATTATTATTATTATTAATCTAAAATTAATGATATGTGGATATCTCGTTTAGATCTCAACAATATGAACTAGTAAAATGATAAAATTAATTATATGTCTTCTGAAATGAGGATGATGATTGATGATGATAATAAATATTTAATTATTTTATTAATTCCTCTAATAGTGACAAGCGAAAGACCAGTATGGGCTGCACTAACTCACTTTTGTTAGGAAATGATATAACTTTATTATTATTATTTTTATTTAATTGTTTAGTTACAATATTAATTCAAAAGTAAATAAAGAGTGTAAGGTCTGCTAATTAGAGCCCACTAAATTATTTCTTCTTGAAAGTACAAATATTTATTATTATGTATTTATTATTTGTTTTAAGTTTATTAATTTTAATTCAAATCGAAATGACAAGGCAAACTCTACTAGTTAAAGTTAACTGTAATTTGTTTTCGTTTGAAAGGGAAAGAATGTATTATTTAGGTTTTATTATTATTATTGTTGCTCTCCCAATTTGTCACTTGAAATATTGAACCATGCTTTACTAATAATACTCTAGTTCACAAATAAGGTATTATTTGGAGTTTGACTTACAGACAAGAAAAGATGATCAGTGCTGGCTGCATCCTCTTGGAACTGCGGAGTCGGTTGGTTCTCTTGTGTCGTCGTGTGGTCGGAAAGCGCTTCTGGAGCGTTGTCGGCACGTACGGCGATGGCGGTCGGTTGTTGCGAAAGGCGTTTTCTTGGAGCGTGAGCTTCTTGGAACGTTTGTCGGCGAACTTCCTTCCTTCCGTTAAGTTAGCAAAGTTGGTTGTGGACGAAAGGCGTCTCTCTTGGTACGTTGTCAGTTCCACTTCTAACTTGCTTCCTTCAAGCTGGCGAAGTCGTTTGTGGACGAAAGGCCTCCCTGAGGTTGTCAGTACCACTCCTGGCTTGCTGGCTGATTCATAGAAACGATGACTGCATCTAGTACTGAAGATAGGTACCTTGGTGTCGCTAGTATAGTGACGAAAGGCCTCCTTGTGAGGTTTGTCAGAACACTGTACTAACTTACTCGTAGATTATCTGGCAAGGATAATCGTTACCTATTCCGGACTGGGCCCCCAGTTAAGTTTGTCGCTTAACAGTCTTCTTTAGTGATGTACTAAGAAGTTGTCGCTACTGCTAAGTCAGTAGGTCTCGTGGTTCTTACTTCTGATGAGTAGTATCTGCTTTCTATGAATGAGAACTCGTTGGTTAGTTTGTAGAAGTATTTATTAATCTTTGACAATCCAATATATACAAGTTAACACCAGACAGTCAACCTGTTCGGTCACTGCTGTAACTGGAAGAGGCTGTGTGCTCCTCAGCGCAGAGCTTTTATACAGTTCCTTCACAAGGGGGAGGACAATGTGCGTCATACAGAATATGGACTCACCCTTCACAAGGGGGAGGACAATATGCGTCATACAGCATATGGACTCATAGTTCCGATAACAGGAATTCTATGAAATGAACACTCATAAGCAGTGTGTCATTTCTTTGGTTCCGAGAATAAGAATTCTCTGAATTGAATACAAACGAACACTCATATGCAGTGTGTCATTTCCTTGGTTCCGAGAATAAGAATTCTCTGAATAGGGGCTTTTATACAAATCCTCCCTTCACAAGGGAGAGAGCCATGTGTGTCATACAGGATATTGATTCATGGTTCCGATAACAGGAATTCCATGAAGTGCACACTCATAGATAGTGGGGTGAACATATCGAGTTATACAGAATGACAGATACACATCTGCAGTAATAATAATCATAAGTCTTAGTTTAGAATGGGGTCTGGAGTTCGACCCTAGACGGAATACATAACTTGCGTACCGTTCCTGGTTCTCGAAATAGAATAACGTTTACACCA
This sequence comes from Meconema thalassinum, assembly GCA_946902985.2. NCBI lineage: Eukaryota > Metazoa > Arthropoda > Insecta > Orthoptera > Tettigoniidae > Meconema > Meconema thalassinum. The sequence goes on from OX336389.2 coordinate 1,149,298,292, forward strand.
GTACCCGGGTACACTGTGTACCGTTCCAGGTTATACCAACCAGCCACCCAGTTTCTATGCGTATCGTTCCAGGTTCTCCTGTTCCAACGGAAAGTGGAACGGTACAGAGCTGTAACAGTACAGCAGCATTTTCCAACAGTAGTGGCTACGCTGGCTAAAGCGCAGCGTTAGGCCATGGGGCCAAGCTCTCTTCTGACTCGGCAGACGCGTGGGTCCGAGTCCTTGAAATGGTTTTCCGTGGTTTCCCCATTTTCAACACCAGGCAAATGCTGGGACGGTACCTTCTGACAGGCCACGGCCCCTTCCTTCCACATCCTTGCCCAGTTTCATTCACTATCATCCATTCCATCTCTCATCCTGACGCGCAGGTCGCCCACGGGCATCGACAAGAAAGACCTGCACTCGGCTTCTTAGGAAGCCACACGACAAAAAAAAACAAAATTTATCCAAAATGTATTTACAAACTGTTACAGGACTATTACAGTTGCTACACTGGCTAATACAACCATTATGGCTATTACACCGAATTTTTACGTAGACTAATACGGCTATTACACAGTCTATTTAGTTACCACGGTAATTGTACCACTGCGTTTATTACACTGTTACGCTGGTTATTACAAACTGTCACATAATAGCCTAATTACACAATAACTACATCAATTACATACCTGTTATCTTATAGTAGGGGGGTAGTGGGTGTTCTACTTCACTCTAGAACCCCCCTTGCCCCACTACTAAGCCTCAGCCATGTAATATTTGCGAAAGCTGGTGAACCCATGGTCGGATGTTGACAAATGAAGTGTCATTGGACTCGAGCTGACGTCCTCTTTCCTATGGACCACTCGTTATATTTTTGATTTTTTTTGGAAAATTTTTGTTTTCGAAAGTAGGTGATAGTTTGAAAACCAAACATGATAGAACGTTGTGCCATGGCTCAAAGAAATGGTCTTTATGACCTTTATTTTTTGTAATAAACTTTTTTATTTTTATGTTTTTTGAAAACACTCGAATTTTGAAAATCCTATATTTTGGATACTAGGAATTATAAAAAAGTTAGTTTGACATAAATGAAAGGTCTCTACCCCCTCTACCTCCAAAATAAATTTCAAGTCTCTAGGATAAAAACCTGACAGTAGTGTGGTGGTGGGAAGCTACTTCCAAAAGCAAGTTGTGAGCCCCTGCGACCTTGGAATGGAAGGAGTCATGCTAGGAGGGCGTGCTTGGATTCGTTTTTTCGTCTCGTTGTGCTCTTTATGGGAATGTAGGTGTCGAAAAGGTGAAATGCTGGAAACATGTTTTTTTGGTAAAACCGTGATTTTAGACTTTTTTTTATATCTCGCGAACCAATCATGCTAGAGGCGTGTACGAGGGGTCCAAGGACTCGGGGTGACATCGTCTTTGCTATGGAGCACTCGTTATATTTTTTATATTTGGAAACTCGATTTTGGGGTAAACAAATGTTTTTTGTGATTTTTGCTGATATCTCACGAACCAATAAGCCTACAGACTTGTACGAGGTGTCATTTTTTTCGTCGCGTTGTCCTCTTGCCGACGATATTCGTGTTGAGCGGGAATGAAAAACCACGTTGAGGTAAAACCGTGATTTTAGACTTTTTGCTCTATTTCGCAAACCAATAACGCTAGAGACGTGTACGAGGTGTCCTAGGACTCGGGCTAACGCCCCCTTTCGAATGTGGTAGATATGTTTTCCAAAAATAATTCACAAAGGGCCTAACGCCATACATGTTGAAAAAAAGTTTCTTTACCTGTTTAAAATGTTCATGAAGCGTGATGGTTGAGAGAGACGATTCTGCTGGGTGTGTGTGTTTCAACGAATCTGTCGCTCACCACAATGACCAAGCTTAATAGAACAATCGATATTTCGGCGGGTCGGTTTATGACAGAGCGAGGGTTCGTTTTTTCTGATATTTTACCCCCGAAGGGGATCTTTAAAGTGTAAACGGTGATGAGAACTTGGTTCTATGTTGGTCGAAGCGAGTACAGAAAACAAACTTGCAGAGGAGCAGACGAGCAGGAGGTGAATGTCATTTGAGCTTATTGGAATGCGCTGATCTGACTTGACAACAGGTGCAATGGAAAATGACAAAGACGTTTGAAGGTGAAATAATCTGACAATCGTGGTGGCAGGGAAGAGCGAAATGCATGTGAACATGTGTGAGATGAAATGTGAAACCACATGTACACTAAACAAGTTACATCCTGTTTGCTTCGTACGTGACAAAATGCAAGTTCATGTGAAATTTGACCTGGCACAGGTTGGGCGTTAGATGTCCACATGCACGATAACAGAATGTTCAAGCGTGGGAATGGCTGAATCAGTAAAAAGTACGATGCAACTTGTGGGAATGATGTCACAACCAATAGATAGGCAAGAGCTGCGAACAGCAGTGGTGGGAGGTGAAGGGGGGAGAGGGAGAGGGGTTGTGTATGAGAGAACACAGGTGGAGAGAGAAAGAAATATGTGGAGCTGAGGACTGTACACATAGAGCTATAGATGGTGTACAACATGTGTGAATAAATAAATAAAAAAGTGCACAGGTTCACACAACATGTAATTTATTGATCCAACAATTAAACGTTGAGTTAAACCCTAACCATTTGACATATAGTTTATTTCCTTTTTGTTTCAACACTTTTTCCACAAGATAATGCTGAGGAAATGCTGTTTTCTGAAGTTCATGGAGATAAAATCTACCTTTCATGGGTTGATGGTTGAGGTCTTGGAGTAAATAGGTGACTGGACTCTTCAAGTTGACTTGACGAATTCGAAATAGTTCAGTCCTCCACTGAGGTGTGTAGCCCTTATTGAAGGCAGACTTAAATTTTCTCACACGAACAAAATCCGCAATTTTCAGTCGATGACGTTTAGGATCGGCTGTTTTTATGGGGTTAAACAGTTTATCCAAACGCTGAATATTTTTGGTCACGAGGCGTGGCTTGGTCCCAATCGTTCTATGTTTGGTGTCATTGTAACGTGATACTAGCTCAAGTAACATGTACAACCAGCGATACGTGCCCTGAGCAGTAAACGCTTTCCACATATGGGTTTTCAATGTTCGGTTGAACCGCTCAACCACACTGGCTTTGAGATTGCTGTATGTGGTGTAATGGTGAATATCCTTAGATTTGAGAAAACTGGAGAAATCCTTGTTGAAACATTCTTATCCATGGTGAGTTTGTAGTAACTGAGGTTGACGTTTGGAGTGTTGAATAATATGTTGATAGGCCTTGGTAACTAGTGGACCAGACTTGCGACGCACAGGTACAACAAAGGCCATTTTGGAATAGACATCAATGACGGTCAACATATAGCGTACACCGTCGTTAAGGCTAGCATAGGGTATGATTTCAACCAAGTCAGCCTGCCAAAGTTCATCCACACCTCGTGAAATCACCTTGAGTCGTGGATAGTGACGCCTAGCTGGGCGATGCAACTCGTGAGCAATACCCATTTTAATGGGTGAGGGCTTAAACAATAATTTTGGCATTTCGAAGTTCTTGTTCAATTTCTTCAATTTCCCAATCGTGACCGGTTTGGCCGGCTTGACCTGAAGCATGCAACAACTGTAGCCGCTGGACGAGCTTATTGGGATTGTGCCAGTAGGTAACATCCACAAGGGGTTTTAATGGTTTAAATGTCACTCCCGAAGCGGACACTTAACGACGAGTACTTTGACGGGTGGGAAACATTTTTGCAATGATGGTTTTATATTTTTGAGATATATTGGCATTCACTTGTTGAGCTGGATCATACTGTCTTTTGTGGGCATGGGTGTCCAATAAAATGGATTTATATTTGTCAACATCCTCTGACGTATAATCATGGGAAGAGGGGGTCCGAGAAAAGAGCAGCTTTAACAGACCTGGCGTTAATTTATAGTTGATGTTTTTAATGACAGCTTTAGTACGAGCAAATTTAATGGATGAATCCCCAATTTTAAAACTATCATCCTCATAGCGAACACCATACGTGGTATCTATGTTTCCAATAAATAGATCGGTGAAATAGGGTTCCAATGTTGATCCATAATATTTTATTAAAATGGTTTTCAATTGAGCTTTATGTTGAGGGGTGGCCAAGAGTTGTGAAAACGGAGACGCTCTTGAAGGGCAAGGTGTTTCGATCATGGCCAAGGATTTCTTTTTTCTCAAGAGCTCTGCAAGGGGTGCGGCCTTTTTTTGAGGCGTAAACACTTGTTCCTCCTCATCCTCAACGTCGCTAACACTAGTCAAATCTTCCTGTTCCTGTTCCTCTTCCTCTTCCTCAGGGTCCTCGTGCAGCGTCTGAGTGGCTTGTGAAACGGTGGGTAGCGTTTCTGATGGCTTCAAAGAGGGTTTCAACATGGCTTTTAGTGGAGGTGCTAAATGTTGTTGAATAAACAAAGCATGATTTGCACGTGATTGTTTCAATTGACGAAACTTTTGGCGAATAGTATTTTTTCTCTAATAATATGATTTTTCAATTGACTCTCTGCTAACGCCATGGTGTCTTGATAAATGACTTGAGAGGGAATGAGACAGGGCCTTATATAGCAATAAAATGATCAAACCCTAAGCGATACCGTCCTTGGTTGAGTTCACTTTTTTTGTCAATCACTAAACAGGCATGACGTTGAGTGTTCCAGCACTTGGCGCACAATTCTGTAAAAAATTGAATGGTCATATCCGGATTCAAATGTTCCTTATAAATGTGACGACTGTTTCTCTCGTCCTGGCGAAATAAAACAATGACATTAGCATTGTCACGAATCAACTGTTTAGACATTTTAGAATACGTTTGTCCAAGATAGAAGCAATCGATATGTTTGTGCCGACCCATGCTGAAATAGCTTAGAATGATGCCTTGATGTTCAGTGGATACATCATCGAAAATCATGAGTGAATCGGGCTTTACCTCATCCGGTGAAATCACATTTTCTTGCATGGAAAATGTGAAATAAGCCATATTCTCTTTTTGTAATCCAGACATGACTTGATCCAGAAACACGTAGAGGGGTTGGTAGAGAGATTTTGCAAAAATATAAATATTTTGAAAACGCAGGCCATTGGGAGCTGTAATGAGCGTTAGCAAAAGATTGGTCTTTCCACACCCCGAAGGCCCCACAATGATGCAGCGAATGTAAGATGGAAACAGTGAACCATGGCGTTGTTCACGTGATGTGGGACAGAGATGGGAAACCATGTCCCTCACGGGGGATGACTCTTGCTGCTTAATAATCTTCATTTCAACTAAAGCTTAGACAGGCTAGCAGGCTGTATATATACAGGACACCGAGCCTTGTCATAGAAACAAAAAAAGGAAGGAAGCTTGTAGTTTAACGTGACCGTTAATCTCGAGATCATGAGCCACGGGACCTCCTTTTTACGTGGAATCCGAACCACAGGACATGGCATTTCACTTCGAAAATCTCACATGCATTGACCGGGAATCGAACCCGGACCGCCTTGGTGAGAGGCATACAGCTAGACCGCTGAGCCACCACGCCCGCTGTCATAGAAACAGCAGGCTGGTACTACAGGTTGACGATGGATGTCTTTGGACGTGCGTTGATGGCCAAAGCTAGGTCTGTCCCCATACATGATCCTAAACAAGAAACAGATCCTGCTAATAAACACTATGTGGATAGGTCAGTAGTGCCACGCACAAAGCAGGGAGATTATGACTTTAAGGGAAAGCGGTTAACCCATGTAAAACATCCTCAAGTGTCTACAGACGTTACGACAAAAACGTATGTGGATAACAAAGTGTATGAGTTTTATGACAACGTGCCCCAGCTTACGGTGAATGTCTATAGCGCTAATCACCATCGGATTATTCACGTGGAAGACCCGAAAGACGAAGACGATGTCTGTACCAAGCGTTACGTGACCTATGAAATGAAAAGGCTTTATCAATTTATCCCATCTGTATTTTTAGTGTATCTGACAAATGAAATCCTGTGAATGACAGAAACCATATACCGCTAGTCCATGATCAGCACTTGACCTAAGTGCTTGCTTCGGGTTTAAGCCACTATCGATTACACTATGATGCAACCATTCACATCAAATATGCCATACCTGATGAGAACCATTTACAAATACAGATAAATGGACATAGGATGTTGGTCCATAACCATGAAATGTTCAATGCAGGAGACAAATTATCCTTTCATCTCATGTTGACATGGGATGAAAAGCAAGCGGGAAAAACCATAAACGATTTCCCACTTTATGTGGAATTGGAATATACAGCCATGAAATAACAATCTGACGTTAGTAGTGACTTAAACTTTCTTGTGAAAGGTTGTTGGTCATTATCATCATGGTGAAACAAATGTATGTGGTGAGAAAGACTAAAAAAAGGACTTTGTCCTTGGCAAAACCTGGGCTTAAGACATTCGTGGACAAGCCCTTGCGAAAGAAAAAAAGAAAAAGTAATGTATTGACCATAAGGAAAGCCTTTCGAGCAGCACAGAGACATGTTATTCCAAAACGTCGGCGACAGGGTTCAAACCAAGGGCGAGTGATTCCCGTCCCCAAACGAGCCGGATTTTTACCTGCTTTATTTGCCGGTCTGGCTGCTCTAGGTTCACTTTTGGGCGGTGCCAGTGCAGTGGCGAAAACCATTAAAGCCGCGTAGCAGGGCATGCAACAACTAAAAGAAAGTCAGCGACATAATGAAACGATGGAAGCGATTGCAATGGGGGCTAGAAATGCCAATATAAAGCCAGCCTTTTATCAACAAGGATTTGGGATTTCACCATTTCGAAATATTTATAAAAAAAATTAACCTCAGCCATAGCAAGACATGCCCTGACGCATCAACAAGTGGAAAGCTATGCTAAACAACTAAAGCTTTCTCATTTTCGAGGTGTGTTTATGCGAAACCAATTACCCCTACGAGCCTGGAAACAGGAGTGTGCTGTTGTCAATTTGGATGATCACCGAGGACCAGGAACGCATTATGTAGCTTATGTCAAAGAGGAATCCATCGTATGGTACTTTGACAATTTTGGGAATTTATCCCCGCCCATGGAACTAGTAACCTATTTTGGAAACAGGATCAAGATATATTATATTGTGAAACGTGAGCAAACGTTTAACAGCCAACAGTGTGGACGTTTGTGTTTATTTTTTTTATATAAGACGCAGCATAAGCTAAAATGCCACCAGTATGTCGGCAGAAAGTAAAACTTTTACACTGCATGGACGTGGACCTGAAGTCAGCCTAGACATTTACCCGCCTATCGAATTGAGTGAAAAACCCTATGGTTTAGGACTTGTTTCTCTTGAAACGTACAATCGAATATACAACATACGTGAAAATGTGAACAACAAGTTTTACTATGATAATTCTGTGCTCACCCTGAACTCTGGCGGATACACGATCAATGACATTTATGAACACATTTATGTGGTGTTGATCAATGAGTATGGTTTAAAGTCATTTCTTGACGGAACGCGCAAGTTTGAACTTCTAGGGAATACCAACACTCATCGCTGCAGTATTTTCTCTACATTCAACATTGACTTTAAAACACACCCCGATTCCATTGGCCCATTACAAGGATTTAAACCACGTGTGTTGGAGCTCAACAAAAAACCTGAATCAGACCACGAAGTGAAATTCATTGAGGACCATCATGTGTCGGTGACGTGTAATATTATTAGCCAAGTGTACACCAATCAAGAACCATCGCATTCGCTTTATGACTTTATTGTGACATCGCCCAATGGGTATATTATTCGTGAAAACCCTCCAGTGGTGTTTTTTCATTCTGTGGCTCTCGATAGTATTAGTAATATAACATCAAGACTGATCAATAGAGATCAACAACTCATTGATCTAGATTCTACCACACCAGTGACTTACAAGTTGGTGCTAAAGCCACTATGAAGTTTGTGTATAAAGCAACAACACCGTCTAGGAATGGTGTTAGTTGTTTGCCACGTGAATACACGTTAACATCTCAGGACAAGCAGATTTTACAGCATTTGGGTTACCACGTCAACCCCCATGATGAATTCTATCCTAGAGGTAGCGAACCGCATCGAGGAGCAACCAGGAGTGGTATGAATTGATCTCCATTCCTATCAAGGTCAAACACCTGGCCTCAATAACAATGATGAAATTCAATTTGTTATCAACAACCAAGATATTTATACCCTACTGCATGAAAGTGTCATTCAAATTGAAGGTAGGCTCACCATAGCCGATGGCTTTACACCCACCACGTCCATGTTGGCCAACCATGGTTTGGCCTTTCTGTTTTCTGAAGTACGTTACGTGATTAACGATATCGTGGTGGATAGCACTCGAAATGTGGGCATTTCCAGTGTCATGAAACTATACCCCTCTTATAGTGAGGAAGAAAGTAAAACACTTTGCATGGCAGGTTGGTGCCCTGACTCGACCAATGACTGGATGGTACACACCCATGGGACCTTTACTGGATATTTACCTCTTAAACTGATTTTAGGCTTTGCCGAAGATCACCAACGCATTGTGGTCAACGCAAGGCAAGTGCTTTATCTAGTGAGAGACAGGAGTGATAATAATGCACTCAAGGGAGCCGACAATGCCCCCATAGTTTCAAAAATTCAACTACAACGCTTGCTATGGAAAGTGCCCCATGTGACCCTTGACGATAGCAAAAACTGGACATACTCAAAATGGTAAAGAGACATATGCCTCTACCCATGGAATTTTGAAGCTGGGCACTCCATGAGTATCCGCTATTGCCCACCACCAACACACACAGTTGGTCTGTAAAAACAGCTCGCTATATAGAGAGACCTCTCTACCTGATCATGGGTTTTCAAACGAATCGCAAGTATCAACAAACCAAAGATGCCACGCCATTTGATCACCTGCAATTGAGAAATGCACGTCTTTTCCTCAACGGAGCTGTGTTTCCCTATGAAGGACTGGATTTGGATTTTTCAAAAAATAAGTTTGGCCCCCTGTACGACTTGTTTTCTAAATTTCGATGGTAGTATTATCAAAGAGAGAACGGCCCCATGCTACTACCCCAAGCGTTTAAGGCAAGAGCACCACTGATTGTCTTTGACTGTTCTTACCTGGAAGAGTCTGTCAAGCCATCCAATATTGACATTCGACTAGATTTTGAAACGCATGACAATGTACCAGCCAATACGACGGCCTACTGTTTGATTATTCATCACAAACAAGTCAACTATTTTCCACTGTCCAACCAAGTGACGAGTGTATAAATAACAGGTCAACCCACGTCAAGCCGCTCAGTCATGTCTTGCTTTAAAGCCTCTAGAGACGTCACATCCATGAATTTAAACTCTGAGGAACAACGTTTCAAGACTTTTGCAACATGGCCAGTGCCTTTCATAAACACTCAAGCCTTGGTGGCCGCTGGATTCTACTATTTAAAAACAAGAGATGAAGTGAAATGTGCCTTTTGTCCCATCATCATAGACCAATGGCAGGAGGGCGATGAACCTATGCAGGAACATCAGTGCTGGTCACCCACCTGCCCCTACCTGTGTAGAATGGAAGTGGGAAATATACCCTGTCATTCAAGCTATCCCTCACTTGTGTCTCTGGGTGATGAAAAAACAAGTTACGATACGTGTGGACCGTATGGTGTCCATGGTGCTTCGGTGAGCAGCTCATCATCAAAAAAGCCTAGTTTAGAGACATTGGGACATCATCGGTGTTATGGACGTTACAAACACAAGATACTATATTGTTGTATCAGTTGGTATCGTCCTTATCCCAAAATGACAAAAGCCTGTAAGACGTGTTATGATAATAAAATGATGTAATTCTTAAATTCTTATTATTGCATGTCCCCCTGTCCTACCCTAACCTCAATTTGAAACTAGCAAGGCAGGTAAATCCATGTCATGATCACACTTTAGTGGTCGATCGTCAGTCAGTCGTCAGTTGAACTCGGTCCAGGCAAGCGTCAACATGTTGCGCACACTCATTGTGGATTGCCAAGGGTTTAAAATTGGTGACAACAAATTTATATTTAAACAAGTGGCCATTATCGATTGTACCACGTTTTGGATATCGCAAGCTACGCATTTGCTGTTTAAACCGCCCCATGCTTTTGATTTGTTGTGTGAAAAAGACCGTAAACAAACCCAGTGGATTGAATATCATAGGCAACTAGACTGGAATCAGGGAACCATTTCCTATAAAGATTTGGACGTGGTCATGAAATCACACTTGTCCTCGGCCATTGTGGTATTTGTGAAAGGTAATGAAAAACGTCAATGGTTGCAACAATTTTTGGCGTCTTACTCTCAATGTATCGACCTCATGGAGTTGGGCTGCCCATCCCTGAAAACGCTCATGGATACTTGTTCCTGTGGCAACATTACCCATACAGCCCTATCGCATGCGTGGCATCTCTTTCTTTGGTTAACCACCCATACCTGCTGGGAGTTGTTGAACAAAATTATAACTCAAGATTTACCTGTGAATGACGCCAGTGAGATTTCTACAAGCGACGTGTAAACATCTACAGCACGTGATACCATGGAGAAAGTCAATGCTACGGACAAAGCCATCGGCAAGTTCTTTGTGTGCAAAAAGAAACTAGACAGTTCTACCAAAGAGGAACTCTAGGCGCTGCCCAAGTCGTTCATTTATTATGTGGCTGCCAACGCGGTCAAAGAAATCTGGCAGCATGTACCAAAATCATGGACTCAAGACCCTGTGTTGAGTGAACTGCAACCCTGTACGGATTACGATCACCATAAGCAAGTGGCTATGGCAAAAATACCTTCTATGCGTCAGTGTGCGACTTGCCAGCTAGTGAAACTGTATCACGGTCATAAAAGTCCATGTAAAGACTTTGTTAAATCATTCCACGGGTGTCATGGCGAGAAAAAGCAACAACAACAACAAAAACAAAAAAATGCTCAATCGTCGGTAGATCCCATCAGGTTCAAGCCAAATGCTTCTGCTGCTACCTCTCAAACCAAACCCTTAACAAGTTCAAAATTTACCCAAACGGATTCCACACGACAGGTAAGATCCTCCTCCTCCTCCAATGTTAGTGAACAAGAACACCAAGAAGAACAAGAAGAAGAAGAACAAGAACAACATGGACAAAGTGAAAGTGAAAGCGAAACCGTATTTAGTCCTGAAAGAAAAAAAATCCTCACCCCTTCAACAGTTCCTAAAAACCAAAACAAAAAATCATCCGTCATATCAGGAACACCGTCTTCCCCCACATCCTCTCCGTATTCACAAGTCTTGGCCACCCCTGAAAATAAAGCTCAACTCAAAACATTTTAATGAATCATTATGGGGCAACACTGGAAACGTATTTGACCCTTCTATTTATTGGAAAGTCAGACACAACGTATGGTGTTCGTTATGAGAATGATAGTTTTAAAATTGGAGATTTATCCATAAATTTTCTCGTACTAAAGCTGTCATTAAAAAGATTAACTATAAATTAATACCAGGACTGTTAAAGCTGCTATTCAATGCAAAACCCCCTCTTCTATATTCCACATTAAATCCTGATACTAACTCAGACTCTCCTTCAGCAAAATCAAAGGGAGTACGATTAGTTTCAGCCAAACAAGATGCAAGGTACAAGATTTTACGTCCGAGGACCTTGCTAAATATAAATCCATTTTATTAGACACCAACGCTCACAAAAGAAACTATAAATCCTCTCAGCAGCTCAATGCCAATATATCCCAAAAATATAAAACCATTATTGCAAACATGTTTGGAAAGCGAAAACACCACTCTGCCCCTGGTGTAAGGTATAATAAATCAAATCCCTACATAGATATAACCTATTGGAATAATCCAAATCAGTTAGTAGAGGGCTTACACGTGCAACATGCGTCAAAACAAGCCGGGCACACAGAACATGAGGCAGAAATCGACCACATTGAACAACAACTCCGAGATGCTCAAATTATCTTATAAGCCATCCCCCATCAAAGTGGGCATCGCTCATGAATTGCATAAACCAGCCCGACGCATTTATGAACGCCGTCGTGTCATTTCCAAAGGAATCGATTAACATAGGCAGGCAGACTTGGTTGAGATGATACCTTATTCTAACGTTAACGATGGCGTACGCTATATGTTGACCGTCATTGATGTCTATTCCAAAATGGCTTTCGTTGAACCAGTAAAAAATAAAACTGGTGTCTTATTCACAAAGGCCTTTCAACATATTATTGAACAATCAAAACGCCAACCCCACTTGTTACAAACCGACCAGGGAAAATATTTTTTCAACAAGGATTTCTCCAGTTTTCTCAAATCTAAGGATATTCACCATTACACCACGTATAGCAATCTTAAAGCTAGCGTAGTTGAACGCTTCAATCGAACATTAAAAAGTTATATGTGGAAAGAGTTTACAATAAATGGTTCCTATCGATGGATAGACTGGTTACCTCAACTTGTGTCACGATACAAAAACACCATTCATTCCACCATCGGCATGAAACCTCATCTCGACACCAAGAACCTACCCAGACTCAATAGACTGTTTAACCCTATAAAAAGAGCTGACCCTAGGCGACATCACCTAAAAATTAGAGATTTTGTTCGCATCAGTAAACATATAAATGTGTTTTCAAAATCGTACACTCCACAGTGGTCGACAGAATTTTTTAAATATTTGTCAAGTGAAGCTAGGTCAACCAGTGAGGTATCCCTTAGAAGAACATAGCGGTCAACCCATCAAAGGACGATTCTATTATGAAGAAGTGCAAAAACATTATATCCCAACGATTATCTCATTGAACGAGTAATTAAAGTCAAAGGTGCAAAATATTTTATAAAGTGGTTAGGGGTTCCTTCTACGTTTAATTCAGGGGTCAATAAACATGATTTTTTGTAATAAAACCCTATTTATTTATGTATTTAATTAGACTAAAACCCTTTTTTTTTTAAAAAAAAAGGTGTATAACCCCCTCTCCCATCCAATCCATCATGGCTAAAAAGACAACATGATCTCCATCATACCCATAAGTCATTCCAGTTTCCAAAAAATATATCAAATATGACAAAAAACATAGGTTTTTCACCAAGCGACATGAAATTTAGGGGGTAATTGCCAACCATTCATGTCAATCAATTTTTATTCTTAACTTCACCGTTTCCAAAATAATAAAAAAAACAAAAACTAGAATTTTCAAAATTAAAAAAAAAATACTAACACACATTCTTAGCAACGAAGACGTCACTCCAACTCCAAGAACCTCATTCGTTAAAATCCGACCATCCATTCGACAATTATCACCAATGTTCGCCAGAAAGTAGGCTATCATTTTTTCTCTAACTAAACACTTGAACTTGCTGTCCTCCTAGAGGGCATAGCCATCTTTAATTTACGTCAACCCAACTTTTTCCCAAAATTCACCGTTTCCAAAATAGCGCCAATGTCAAAAACAAAAATTTTCAACAAAATAAAATAAAAATACCAACACACCTTCTCAGCAAAGAGGACGTCATCCCAACGCCAACAACACCTCTTTCGTTAAAATCCGATCATGCGTTCGGGAAATATCGGCAAAGTTCGTAGGAAAGTAGGCTGGGAAGCAGCTCACTCACTACCACAGTACTAGTGTGACTCCGAGACTTTTTACCGATTTAGAGAACTGGATAACAACATCATTATGTTGAATAAAGGAAAGCGGTCCACTGTGTAAATGGAAAATAAATTTAGTCTGCCCTATTACGATAACTTGTGTTTTAATTGGGTTGATGGCAAGGGAATTTTCAGTTACGTAGTGGCTGATCCTCTTTAGATTTAGATTCATATTTTCAATTGCCGCATCTATGTCATTTATTTTTGTATTTATATAAATATGTACTAATAGACGACAATTGTTGCGTAGGGTCATTATTCAAACGTTGGCTTTGATCGCATGATTAGGTCAAAAGAAATTAAAACTTAATTTTAAAATTTCGCCCAGCCGCCATCCTGAAGTTATGTTAACAATTGAACTAAATTAGATGTCAGTACATTGCAATATGTATAAGCATTGGCTGTACCAATTTTCACTGCGCTAGGATGATTAAATCGCGAGAAAAATCTACTTAAATGTTTCGAATTCGCTTGGCCGCCACGTTCGTTTTGCATTTAACAGGTTTTTGGGAGTCACATAAGTGAACGTCTAGTTGTGCCCTTTATCACCGTACAAAGTTTCAGGGTGATATCGGTAATAGTTTTGGAGATATAGTATGCCACTAAAATAGTTTGCTCAGCTGCCATGTTGGATTGGTGGGATGTAATAAAGTTTGAAGGCCACGGTCGGGGTTGGACTAAGTGGTACTTTGACCTCACCGAGTTTCATTGAAATCGCTCAAGCTGTTTATATTTCATAATGTTGGGGGGACACACACACAGACACACACACACACATACGCACACACACGCACATAAGGTGATCTCATAAGTCTATTTTTTTCATAAATGAAAATAGGCTAAAATGGTGATCCCATAAGTCTACTTTTCATATAATTAAATAAAGCTAAAATGGATCATGCCAAAACGAGCATTTCTCTTCTACTGAGTGTGAGTACCGACATATTGGTTGTTGCGGCTATTTAATTTGCAGCCTTATGAACTAGTGGTCATCAGGCACATGCATTTCAGTGAATTCGAATATTCCGATCCATTATGTCTTATTGTGGTGTCTGTAAGTAATTGGGGCTAGGATTAGTTAGTTATTGGTGATTTCAGGGGCAGCACAGCGAGGTCGTCTGCCCCTTCAGACTAGAATTGAGGGAGGGTTGGCGTTGGCTTGTGTTAAGTTTCACCCAGGGATTTGCTGTTGTTTTAATGTAGTGGCGTGCATCGCCACGGTCATTAGACCCGTGTGGTTGAGGGTGAAATTCCCTATGGTAATGTAATGTGTAATGTCTAGTTTAGCGCACTTGCAATTAGGGCTGCGATTGGAAAGGAATCGGCCGTGGATTTACGTTAGTCACCATCCTGACATTAGCATGAAATATCAGCGGCGAAAACACGGTTAACTACACCTGAGTTAGCTAAGGTGGGTATTGAATCCACATCTTTTCAATTGTACTCTTAAGGCTGGGTGAATTTCGTTACAACTCTCAGACCAGCATTAAATTCATTTGCAGAACAGAAAATTTAACCCCGGAACTTGGACACTTACACTTGAAAGGATGGCACACACACTCAATTCACGTGAAAAAAAAAATGATTTCACTGAGACCGAGGGCGTATTTCTCAGTGGTGTTGGAGCTATCAAGTGCAAATCTGGAATGAAGTCTGGGTGGAGAGTCATGTAGAGTCTCTACCTTAAAAGACAGTGCGCGTTAATTGGGGCGCGCTGATGCCAGATCTGCTGCATATACAAAGTTCTGCAAGCCAGGCACATGCTGTTAACATAACTCGTATACTGAGCCCGTTAGAGGAGATTGTCCGGGTACCATCAACCGAAAATGGCACGAGCGTAGCATGAGAAGCGTGGTAGGATTTGCTGAGGACTAACACTACCTAAGGGAAGATGATAAGAGAGAAAAGGAGATAGATTTCGGCATAGAGACAAGTATTGGTAGATAGGATGAGAATCCACCACACAAATTTAAGTAAATTTATATATAAAAAAGACTTAGCCGTGCTAACCGTATGAAATGTCTAACTTTAGTGGGGACTCGCAGAAGGCAACCGGAGAGCGCAGCCTGAATAGTGGTTGCTTGCAAGCGCTTGGGAAGTGCACTTTCCCTCTCGAGCCGATATTCTAGTACTATAGGGACGGGTGGTAGTCTGGCAAGACAAAATAAGCCAAAAGGAAAGGATGTAATAACTTTCCCTTCAGAAGGGTTAGTGTTTATTATGCATTCAAGAATGTTGGAAGGATTTGAATATACTATGATAATTTTATTTTTGGGCACTATTGGATCTCTGGCAAGACAACCGAATGCTTCCAGGGTGAGAAGCGATAAAGTAGCTTTAATACATTTAGAAATAATTTTGTTGCTTTTTGTGTGAAAATTTTACACGAATACCAATTGTTACACTTAAGGAAAACTAAGCTTTACCCAGCAAGATGCCGATATAAGTTTAGAACAGAGGAAGACCTCAAACCTAACTCAAACAAAACTTAAATCTTGAAAAGAAACCATAAGTCAGAGAGAAAATCTCTACAAGTAGGAAGCTTGCGGAGCTAGCTGTACTTGCCTCAATGGCTTGTTAGAATTGGCTATGAAAACCAAGAGAAACTTTAAAATCGTTGTTACTTGAAGTTTTAGTTTAAATGCAACAAGCAGTAAAGACTTTATTGTTTGAGGAAATATACGTTTTAGTAAAGAGTGCTTAAGCTTAGAGGAAGAATCAGGGAAGAGAAGGTCCTGCCTAATGGTGATTCTGACTGGAAAGATAAAGAACAAAGCAAACAAATAATTTATTTAACAAATTGTAAACGGTATACTAAATAACAATACTTGGGTTTTGATCTTAGTTTGAGTTAACAATTTAGTTGGTTATAGAATGCCAAGGTCTTAGACCTAGTAATAAGAAGTTTACAATTCACAAACAATAGTGTACAAGTTTCGAACTTGTTAAAGCACTAAAATCTTTCGAAGATTTTAAAAAGGGTGCTTACGATTAAGAATTTTAACGTTTGTAACAACAATTATAAACAATTTTAACTTTGGTAATTTGATTAGTTACGATCCAAGCACTTTTAGAATGCCTTTTTGGCAGTGGAAAAGGCTATGAAAAAATATATTGAATTCCTGATTGTAACAGGAAAGGAAGAAATAATTACAAGCGGAAATTGCCGCTGTTTGAAAGTTACTAAGTGAGACATGCAAAATGTGCAGATCGTAATAACGAAGCCCGAAGAGAAAAGATTAGATACATTTATACTTAGAAATTTGACAATTCCTGAGCAAGCCGGATAAGAAAAGAAAATTAAAGAGAAGTTTCTACAACTTCTTATATTTATACAGAGTGAATATTTGAGAAATCCGACAAGATGGGAGGGAGCCTCTTTGGACTAAGCCTCGTAGAAAAAAGAACCCAATAGTTTAATTTAATTTTGGTTAGTAAAAGGTATTTGGGAAAAGGGAAATTGGAACTTTAGGATAAAGTCCTGGCCAGATTTATTGCTCTAACGAACGCGGCGCGGTTGATAGTTGAACGGGCACTGTTTTGCACTAAAGTCTATTGATGGATTGGAAAAGTTCACTATTGCAGCACAGAAAGTTTATGAAGCGAAAAGTTATTGCAGTTATGGAGATAACTTAGTTGAATTTTTACGTGTTACTTGCGTTGTACAAGTTTTAAGATGCACATAATAGTTCCGGAATTGTAGCAACAGTTAATTCATGCAGTAGTAATCCCTCGGTGGGGTAGAGTATTCCTTTATTTGGTGTAGGAAATCCTAGGTTTCTTGACTATTATAAAGATTGGTTTACGTAGAAATTTCCAGAAATGATGACAGTTAAATGGGGCAAGAGAGGTCCCGCGGTGGAAAGTTAAGTTTTATAGACAGGGGTTAATTAACATGAATCCCTCGGTGTGAGAAATTTTTCCCATTTATTTTGTACAAGAAGTACTAAATTTCATGTTTTAAAGTCAGCTTAGATAGCTAGAGCATGAAAGAAAAATCCCTCGAAGACGGTTATTGCACAATAGTTAGCAATTCCACACACTGTCTATACATTTAAATTAAAAAGCATTTAGCTCTTTAAAAACCATTAAAATATGTTTAAAAACATTGAAGTTTTGTACTTAACTTTCTTTGCATGTAGAACAGGCGATGGTTCCTGGTGACGGTTGGTTTAAAATGGAGACATGGCGTCTGGTTTAAAAAGTCTCAAGAGGACAGGAGACTGGCCCGTGGGAGGGCTTTGCACTGTACTCGACGGCCGAACTATGATAAGTGAAAAAAACTGAACGGCGCACCGTTGATAATACAACACACATCTTATAACAGGCAGGGAACATTCAGGTTATACACTCATAACAAAGAAGATGAACATGTTGTTATTATTCAAGCCTGCATACGCTGATCAGGAAGCTGTTTGCCCCCGATCGTCATCTCAAGTGTGTAAGATAGGTTGGTGAATGCGTAATAAAAATTACGTCCGACATCACATAGAATCACGCGGACCACCAGTTATGGACTCTTGGATCCAACAATTCTCGTCGGTGTCAATAAAGTGTCAGCGCAGTTTAAGTCATTTCCACTTGGAAATGAGCAGCACATTGTGTCAAAAATAGCTCACAAGAATATGGGTGCAAGATTAAGATGCTCAGTTATTCCATGTTTGTGCACGTAGGTTTGGATAAATTATGGTTTATGATTTAATTCAGGTTCATTGCGTAGGTTTAATATCCCTAATAAGGTTTAAGTCGTAGACACCAGACACAGGCTGCATAACAAATATGAATCTCTACAGAGATTACCTCGAAGAAAAGTGACCCTAATATTCACAACAATACTCTGAGCTACCAATTGGCTCAAACAATAACACAGGCGCTGCTTACACAATGGCACGCATAACAATCATCGGACGATCTGGCTTATAAACTCAATATCTCCGGCATAAATATCAATGGAACTCCGTACTCCCTAGCAAATGTGTTCCAAGACACAACAAATACATGAGTTGTAAGCCTTATACATGATTTAACTGGGTCAATAACATCATGGGATAAACCGTTAATCATATGCTGAATGAAAAATATGTCATTCGCATCAAACTGTTGCTCTCAAAAGCGAGCTAACCTCGCATCAAGAGTGCGGCAATTCCTACTGTAATTGTAAGCAATAAGCTGGTCAACCAAATCGAGTAGCGCTCCCTAGAAATGGCTATTAGTCAACCCCTGGCCCTATAGAGCCCATGAAGGGTCTAGGCCGACCAAGCGACTGCTGCCCAGCCATTTGGCCTGCAGATATTGGGGTGACGCGTGATCAGCGCATCGGGTCCCCTCGGCCGTTATCTTGGTTTTCCTGATCGGGGCGCTGCCTCACTGTCAGACAGCTACTCAATTGTCCTCACGAGGCTGAGTGCACCCCGTTCCAACCCTCACGTCAGTTTTAAAATCCCTGACGGAGCCAGGAATTGAACCCGGGGCCTCTGGGTGAGAGGCAGGCGCGCTACCCCAACACCACGGGGCTGGCAGACATGGCTATTATATTCCTCAAATATCTGTGACGTAACAGATTGTCAGAAAATTAATCAATACTCGTCTGTCTCGCTCAGGACGCTGGGTAAAACAAGTTCCTGGTCCTTCTGTAACATCTTACAGGGCTCACTGAGTGCAATATGACAAAACTGTGTTTTCAGAATATAACGGAAATCCCAGATTAAAGCCTTGAAGTGATCCGTTTATATCAGAGATATTATTTTCCAAGAATACAACATTACATTACACATTAACACACATTAACCTGCCCTGTTCAAAAATATATCACACTATGAAGTTATCAAACACAATTAGAAGGCAGATGAAACGTACAGTTTAAATTCTATGGAATCCAAAGATATTCCAGTCACTCCCTGATATTTACAATCACTGTTGAAAAACGATGCGTGTCCTCTCGACACAATTAAAAATATAACAGACAAAACTTCCTGCTTCTGTGCTGTTTAAACTGGTACAATGAAACGTGCTCTGGTTCATAACCAGGCTGGGTAATGCTCATATATTACACATGTTCTGTTCCCTCTCGGAACCTCGTGGCATTTAAAATCCACATGATAATGTTAAAAAAAAAACTCTCAAAAATGTGGTAGTAACTGTCGACTAGCCAAATGATACGTGAATTAGTGGCAAATAAAATATAATGAGGGCTTCTATACTGGGTGTACCCTAAATTTGTAGATGGACCTTCATCGTCCCACAATGTCATTTACTACTGACTGAAAATGCAGCTCTCCATGGCTGGGTCCTATTAATGGGAAATACAATGGAGTGTTACACATGGATAAAGATGCACCCCCATGCAAGCATGGTACTGGGTGTCTGACAAATATTGACCAGTCCAGAGGAAGAAAAATACATAGATTAACTAACACTACAACTGCCTATGTGGTTGCTATCGTGTTCGGTTAATAAACTTAAATCTACCCGGACAAAACCCTGTACAGTAATGGGGATACAGACTCATAGTGGATGAAATTGGTAGTTCACCTCGTGTTCTCTCAGAACAGAGGGGTTATACAACCCCATTCTATAGGAGGGATTATAAGGTTCCATAATTAGTCTCAATGGTCCTAGCCTATTTCTCCTCTTGAAATACCTCAACATGTGGTCTTCTGGCATCGTCTCCTCTCGGTTTCCTCATCACGGCAGTGTTACCTCTTTGACATCTCCCTCCATGATTGGGTTTACACCATGATTACCATATTAAGTACGATTATAAGCATGTCGTACACGTGGTTGCCGTTAAGATGCATGGTGGGAAGAAATATACAACAATTTTCACAGATTTTACAATTTTCACAATTCAAAAATGAAGCACTGATTCTATCCACTCGTGCAGATAATACAAACATGAACATATAATTCTGCCACTGTCTCTATCAGATACAGCAGGTGGTATCCATACTCATAGGCTTTAGTACTTTTCAATGTTAAATCACTTGATATCACACCAATCGTGAAAACTTATTCGTAGCACAAAATATAATTGTTAATCAGTTTTACTGCGTTCAGCACGCTTTGAATATAATATTTACGAGGATTACTCGTGAGGGGACGTGGTGGCGCAGCGGTCAAGCTGTATGCCTCTCACCAAGGCGGACCGGGTTCGATTCCCGGTCAATGCATGTGAGATTTTCGAAGTGAAATGCCATGTCCTGTGGTTCGGATTCCACGTAAAATGGAGGTCCCGTGGCTTATGATCGCGAGATTAACGGTAACGTTAAACTACAAGCTTCCTTTGATTACTCGTGAACTTTTGTACGATGATTGCAACACTGCCGCAAAAGTGGTAAGTTCACACTTTCGTCGAATATGGCGATAAATATCACAGCACTTGCCTGATATGGCGTTGAAATATAATTACTCACAAATTATAGTGTTAACAAAGCTCGATGGCTTCCAATACTTGCACATTAGTCCAGTACTTTGGACTTCCACAAAACGTGCACTTGTTGAATATCAGCACGCATTTCATATGTGCCCAGACTCGGTGGACTCACTAAACGGTGTGTCTTGACGGAAACTCCGTCCTGGGTTCCAAAGAACATCCAAGTCGTGTAGTGTTTACATTCATGCCTTCCGCATATCTGCGGTGCTAATACCTCTACCAAATGGTGAATATTTATGGCCACGATGAAGTGGTAAATTATACTGAATTACTTGTGGTAAATTCCTGTGATATGTAGATGCAAGATATGTATAAAAATATATCCAGGAAGAAAATATACAGGCCTCTCCAAAGTCAAAAGGAAGCTTGAATCGCGAGGAAGCTTCTGAGTGCGTTCTACGCAAGGGAGCACAATAAGCAAACATGCTCTCTAAGAAATATTACTGACATGAGCACCTACGGGCTCAATACAGGCGTGGTTTAACGCAAAACTCTGGAAATTTCTGAAATATTTGTTTGTTGTATATAACTGTACCTCATGCCTTGCAGTGAACGACGGTACAAAATTTAGATATGATACACCAAACCAAAGAGCGCAATTTTAATGCATAATTTTCAATTATTAATAAATATGATAATATTATAATAAGTTGTATGTTATAATATTACATTTTCTCTAATATCATACAGTAGGTTATAATAAATTATAATATGACATTTTCCAGGAATATAATAGTATCAGAAAATTGAAAGTAAAAAAACATCACATACCTTCAGGCCTGTCCAGTATCGTTTGGTAGTGGTGTTAACCCTTCCATAAATTCCTCCGTGTCCCTGGATGGTCCAGATTCAGCCGAATCTCAACCAATAGGCCATCCAACGAAAGTGGAAAAAGACGAAGATGATGATGATGATGAAGATAACAAGCGTATCAAAAATTGTTCCTCGTCATCTTGAATCTCATCTGCTTTCCAGAGTTCAATTTCTATTCTTTTGGTGTGGTCACGTGGTGGTATGCAGCCGAAATTAAAGTCTTCATCTCTTGTTTTTTGTATGAGACGTTGTTCAATTTTATATAGTTCTTCACTTGCGCCCATACCATTTCGATGGGATTAAGTTCACAGTGGTAAGGTGGCAAACGGAGAACATATTTTCCTGCTGATTTGGCCATCTCGTCAATGATGTATGTATCATATCTCTCTGTTTTGATTCACAATAAAGAGAAGCTCCCGCTTTAGCATATCATTTCGAAAAGGGATCACGTTTTGAGTGAGCCAGTCTACAATCCGGTATTTTCTCCAAGACGCAGTAGGTAAAAGTTCGCTTTTACGACTGCGATAGCCTGCATTGTCTATTACTAGGATAGATCCTTCGGGAACATTGGGCAACCATTGCTCGGCAAACCACTTTTCATACAGTTCACCTGTCATTTCATCGTGGGCGTCTGCCGAGTTCTTTTGGCACAGAAAATTTAACTGGGCACCATTAACGAACCCTTGTTCATTCCCTGCATGAACCAAGGCAAACCTTGATCCACGAGCCCTAGGTGGCCTAAGACCTGTGCTAACACCTTCAATTGCTGCTTGACGAGCACTTTTAATTTTAGTATCTCTCCATTCTTTTGTCACGGTGTGGCCCATTTTCACCCAAGACTCGTCAGTAGAAACAATAGATTTGCCTTCATTCCTAAATCATTTCAAGTCCCAAAGATACTTATGACGCCACCTGATTATATCATCCCTTTCAATCAGGGCACATTTCTTGGCTCTTCTTACATATTCAAACCCTCTGTCATGAAGAAATCTATTTAATGTGGCCCTCGAAAAATTTGGCAGTGTATCATCACTGTTTACCATGCTCAAAACTATATTTAATGTTGGTGGTATGTTTTGAAAGAACAATGAATTAACGATGCAACGGACTCTGCTTTGTACTATTCCATCATAATTTATTAACCTAGCATTACTTTGTTTACTCGCTCTATTAGGTTTCGATTTTGCTGGTGTTCTCAGAAGACCTTCCTTTTTTCCTTTCTTATTCTATATACTAAAAGTTTCGAACACCCGGTAGCTTCTGCTGTCTTTTCAACTGCCTCGGCAACGTTCATGCTCTTTAAGAAATAATTAAATATATTCAGTAATATAATCCGTTCTCTACTGTGCGATTTGCCAATATTACGCCGCTTTCTAGTTGATGTATTCATAGTGAATATTACAATAATAATTATAATAATAACTTAATAGTAATTAGCACAATTTGTAAAAAACACAAGGACCACTTCACTTCACGGTTTAACTTCACACCACAACAAATTTAATAACACTGAGCTCTGGGGTAGCACAGACTCTTTTCCTAGACTCATCAAATGCAGTCGTGAAGATAACGAGCACGCCTGAATAAATTAACTATCGCTTGCGTCAATTAGTGCTGATCGGGAGCATTACGCTCAGTGCGATAACTTATGAATGCTATCTGATACCGAGCTCTCGTTTGATTTAAAAGCAATGTCAAACATTAATGAACATTTCTTCTCGCTTAGTTACCGACGTAAAGTCAACAGCAAAAACGGTTTTCGCTACCTAACTTTTCTGTGACCCCATCCTATAATTTTCAAGTAACTTTTAAGAAAAACAATTATAACGTTCTTAATATGAAACAAATTACTGCCCTGAGAAATAGGATATCTTCTACAAATATCAGGCAATATAAAAATAAATTCTTAATATGTTGTGATCATTAGTACTACACTACAACTGCCTATGTGGTTGCTATCGTGTTCGGTTAATAAACTTAAATCTACGTCCAGCTATGGCGTGATAAGTTTTATATGTGCATAAAAATAGATTCGCGCTAAAGTATCATAATTATGAAAATAGGGCCATTTGTTAATTATGTATGGCTTTTAATGTTATATCATCATAAAGAGCAGAATGTTCTCTGTAAGAACACCCAAACATTTTGTTAGATTTATCACTTTGCATTATTGGTAAATGGCAACATCGCCGGGGTAAAAGAGGACGAAGCTAATTGCACGACATATGAGTGCGAGTGAGAGGCAAATAGTGCATTTAATACCATACTGTCTTTTAAGGTAGAGACGCTCTATAGACTCTGTCGTTGCCTGTGAAAGAGGAGGGGGGTGAGGGGGAGGGTCCTCAAGGCTTTATCATGGTTATAGCGATTTATGTTGTTGCTAGGGGAAATGGTGTGGTCTACAACTTCATTTACAAATCAGTGTACTTCACAAATCACGATATTTATCTATAATTACGAGTTTGTTACACGATCAGAGAGCAACGACCCCATTAATTCACCCGGACACAGTTAACGTTTTGTGTTTAAAATGCCGCGCCGACCAGTTTGTGAGGTACCCCTGCTCATAAATTGCACGGAGAGCACTTATATTGATAAAGTGGATTATCCGTGGATGGTTACTAGGCAATGAAGAGGTATGGTACTGTGGCATTCCAATATTGATTATTAAAATCGAAAGCAATATTGCGAAATTCAACCAAATGTGTTAAGTCGATCTAAATGCTACATTGTCCGGAAATCTGATGCTCAGAATCCCGTCAGTAATGAAATCAATCCTAAGTATGGATGTTCTTCGGAATTTTACAATCTGAAGGAAAGTTCCACGATCGTACCTAATTTAAAGTCCTGGAGCATTTGTTCTAAATCCAGATAGTTATAAATCACAGTAACAAAGGTTATCAATAGCCATACTGAATACACACACATGCTGTACTTGGGTCAGATGATAAAATAGGCCCCAAGCTCAGAAATGAAACCACAACAACAACAACAACAAAATGTGATTTGCAGATTTCAGCGTCCAGTCTCGTCTGAAAGCCTCTGCTTGTGAACAAGTCGCCTCCAGGATCCCCTTTCAGCAGTGAGCATTGCGGCATCCTTGGCTTCTGTACCTATCTCTTTTAAATCGTTCAACCCTGAATCTAACCATCGCCTCCTAGGTCTACCATTTAAAGTCGAACCCATTAACCTCTGAGTTTATCTCTCATCCCCCATAATATTCACTTGGCCCCACCATCTGAGTCGGCTTATACAATCAGCTTCAACTAACGTGTTCATTTCTAACTTAGCTATTATCTCTTCATTACGAATATCGTCCAGCCATTGCTCCCATCTATTTGTCTCAGTAATCATTCATGCTACCCTAATGTCAGTTATTATCAGTTATCTCTAGCTTATGTAGGCCTATCACATATCCTGAATATATTGAGCTTTCAATTCCATACAGCAAGGACGGTCGAATGTAGGGAGAGTTTCGTCGCTACACTAACTTCTTTCTTCCAGAATGTCGTTGATCGCAACTGAGAAATCACTGCACTGGCTTTTCTGCCCCTAGTCACTATTTAATTTTATACTACCATCCTGTGAAGGTACACAGCCTAAGAAGACTACTTAAGATGGCCCACCTGCTCAAAATTAGTTCTTCTTATCTGACATTCTATGATCTCTCGTTTCTTCCCTTCCGACATAATCTTCGTTTTTAAAATGGTGATTTTCATATCTTATTCCCCACATCAATCTTCAATTTCTAACATATTGGCTTGTAAGCTTTCGACGGAGTCTGTCATTACAGCATAGGTCGGACTGCTTACCTGGCTTCCACCTAATCAAATCCCACCCAGCCACTTTATGTCATTCATCAAGTGGTCCATATATAAAATAAACAGCAGCATTGAAAGGTTACAGCTTTGCCTAACTTGTGTAACAACCATGAACGAAGAACTCATCCTACCATCAACTAACACTGCAGCCTGATTTTGCATAAATACTTTGATTGCCTGTAACAGCCTTCCCACGATACCAGAATCCCAAAAAATGCTTAGCATACTTTGTCTTGGTACCCTATTGCAGGGGTTCTCAAACATTTTCTGTCGCGCCCCCCTTCTGAAACATGAAATATCTAGCCCTCCCCCTCCCCCTTCACCCCTATTCCCATTTCCTTTCTTATCACTTCTCATAGGCTACTTCCCACAAAAAATCACACAAGATCTACTGTGTATGCTACTGCCTAATTAGGATTTCAACTACCAGTTACATTAATAATAATAATAACACACAATTCATTATTCTTAGAGCACATCAAAGTACAACAACGTTTTGTAAAAAAAAGTCATACATATGTATTACTTTTGCTTATAAAAATAAAAATAAACTGCTGCACGTGCAGTTATTGGAATTGAGCAAATTTTGTTTGTTTCACTAATTAGCTCTTTAGTGGTGACACCTGTGTTCAGTATTGCTTTTCATACAGTATTTGAAAGCTCGTGACTTATAAATGACAATAGAAATAATGTACACAATTTTCAACATTTCACTGTGAATTTGAAAGATGTTATTTTAAAACTCTTCGCCCATGAAAATGTAAAACAGGAGAATAGAAGTGTACATGGATCAGAATTCGGTAATTCTCAGCCACTTACGGAGTTAGTGTGATGTGTGATCTTGAATTTTAGATGAAAGTAAATCCAGTGTTCGTTGGATGTTTGAAACAGCAACACGCAGATCCCCTTCCAGCTGCAGCCGAGACGGATACTTCGTCTTGACGGATGCCATTGTGGAAAATCTTGACTCACACAAGTAAGTTGAAGCGAAGGGTAATAACAGGTCCGCTGCTTTTCTTGATAAAATGGGATATTCATTCCGAATCTGCACCCAAAAAGTTTCAAGAGACTTCGACTTAACTTCATTTCGAAGTATTCTGTAACTTGAGAATTCTATTAGTTCCTCCTGTTCTGCCGTTGACAGGTGGGCTGTTACGTTCGTTTCAAACGGACTGCGAATCCAGTCATTCTCAGTTAATGGTTGTGGAAATCTACCCTCGAATTTTTGACGAAGATTTTGGAGGTGTTCTACGACAATTCCACTAATTTGACAAATATCTAACTCATTTTATTCCAGGAATCCATTCAGACAATGAAATCTCTCACAGGTCCCTTTGTCCACGTGGGCTTTCCAAAGTTCAAGTTTTCTCTTAAAAGCAAGCACTTTGTCGCTTAGAATGAAAATATTACTATTTCGTCGTTAAAGTGACACGTTAAGTTCTTTGAGTTTTTCAAATACGTCAGCCAAGTAGCACAGTATTAGAAGCCATTTCTCATCCAGAAACAGTGTTGCGAGTGTAGGACTGCTGTCCAATAGGAAAATACGAAGTTCATTCTTTAACTCCACAACGCGACGAAGGACTCGACTATACAACCAACGTATCTCCGAATGCAATAAAAGCGAATCATGTGTAGATCCCATCTCCTCGCAGAGAATGGAAAATAGCCGACTCTTTAAAGCTCTTGCTTTCACAAAATTTACAACACTAATTACATCGTTCAGCACTTCATAGACTTCCGGTTGTAGTACTTTTGAAGCCAATACCTCCCTGTGTATTATGCAATGTGTGAATTTTACAGAATTAGTAACAGCACTCACTCTTGCTCTGAAACCCTTTTCAGTTCCAGTAAATGCCGACGCCCCATCAGTACATATACCAACACAATTTGTCCATGAGAGATTGTTGTCAATAAGAAAGGAATTCACAACAGAAAATATCTTCGCCTGTAGTCCGCCCTTCCAGAGCTTTACAAAATAGATAATAGAAAAACGAGAAGCTGGGCATTGTTTACGATATCAGTACTGTCATCAAGTTGCAGGGCAAAGTTTGGTTTATCATGAAGACGTGGTAGCAATAATTTTTTATGTCAGAGGCTATTACATCAATACGACGAGTTACTGTATCATTTGAGATCGATATCGATTTCAAACACTCGCCGAACTTTTCTCCATGCATGATCGCGCTCATTTTCACGGCTGCAGGAAGAAGCAATTTCTCACCAATAATATGTGGTGATTTGGATTTTGAAATTAAATAGGATACCTCCAAGGATGCTCTTAGCGCTTTCTTAGGAACTGTTGCGTGCTTTTCTAGGAATCTAACATTTCCTTTTAGTTGTTGCTCGTGGCGCTTAAAAAATGCTACAGGTTTACTTACACAGTCTGGATGTTCAGTCTGTAAGTGTCTCTTAAGTTTCACAGGCTTCAAACTGTCGTTTGCTAAGATCTCCAAACAAAGAACGCATTGAGGTAGTTCCTGATTATTATTCGAAAGAATGCTGGTAAAGCCTAATGTTAGATAATCGTCTTGATATTTACGCACTTTCACTTTGTGTGTAGAATTAATAATCCTGATGGGAGCAGAAGTAGACGCTGAAGAACAATGGACTTTGTTTAAATTCGAACCTTGTTCTTTTCCGAAGGAGGGCAAGCACTATCACTTTCATGGGGTCTCTTTTTACCACTTCTAATAAGCCACTTATCCATGGGTTACGGCGTCACTCGTATCAGTTTATTGTAAAAATTGCTAACCACACACTAGAATACACCTGTTCACTCACTGTCTTTGAACTGACTGGAAAGGCTTAGCTGAATTTGAATCGGCAACGGCAGAAATAGAAGAATCCATTCTTGAAAGGAAGTGGCGGTCACATTGTCAAGCAACTTATTGTCATTAAGTGTTTTGTAAGGAGATGTCACCCGGGTGGCGAGTGAAAGGGAGATGTGTGGGAAATCTTACTCGCCACCTTTTCTCAGAATTCCTGCTGGCAGGATCTACTGGTCAGTTCTTGTGAAATAAGACAGCAAAGGTACGAGTTTATTATTCTTGAATGGTCTTGGGAGCTACCTGCCTATGATAGGTTCATGAATATGAGAATAGTAATATTTGTTACAGAATATGAAATATAAATATTTCAATCAAAGCCGGCGCCCCCCACTTTGAGAACCCCTGCCCTATCGTACGATTTGTCTAGAATTACAAAGAACAACCACACCTGTCTATTCCTCTAGTAGCATTTCTCTATGCCATGGCGCATACCAAGAATGTGATCCTGATATCCTCGTTGTAGTCTAAAGCCACACTGGTTTTCATCCATCTTACACTTGGCCACTGATCGAACTTTTCTTTCTACAGTGCCTGAGTACACTTTCCCCGAGACACTTTCAAAGAAATGCTTTTATAATGGTTGCACACTTTCCTGTAACCTTTGCTTTTAAATTGAGCCAATTATTGGTATTGTCCAGTAAGATGGTTTCTTTCCTAAATCAATGAACAACAAACCCCGTGGTGCTACAGCCCATGAAGGGCCTAGGACTACCAAGCGACCACTCCCCAGCCATGTGGCCTGCAGAGTATGGGCTTGCTGGTGGTCAGAGCGTCGGGTCCGTCGCCGTTGGTCTTCGTGACTAGGGCGCTGCCTCACTGTCAGGCAGCTACTTAATTGTCCTCATGTCCTCCTCCAGCCCTCACGTCAGTTTCTAAAATTCCTGACGGAGCAAGAAATCAAACCCGGGGCTTCCAGGTGCGAGGCAGGCGCGCTAACCCAACACCAAGGGACCGGCACCGTTAATCCCATCCCAATTCAATTGAACTATGTATTAATTTCAGTCCTGCTTTCCCACTATACTTTACCATTGCTGGACGAATTTGACATTGTAGTTTATTTCCCACCTTATCTACTTCCTCTATCGTTATCCTGTTCCCGTTCTCATTCTTCTCTTGCATAATCTTAAGATATGCCACATTGCCCATTATGTGTCCATTAACATTTAGCAAGTTTTCGATCTATTTCTGCCAGCTTCCCAGAGCTTCCTTGGTTTCTATAATTGGGTGCCAAGGAGCCAACATGAAGTTGAAACCTAAAATTTATATTTATATCAACTAGGGGTCTTCGGTACTGAAAATTTGGGTTCGGTACGGTTCGGTTCGGTAAAAAAAAATGTACTTCGGTTCTCGGTACAAAATCGGTTCGGTACAGCTCGGTTGATTTTAACATGCTAAATTAGAGAAATATGTAAACCATTAAGAAAAAAAGTAACACATGAGTTCTAATGATTATACAGTAAACCAAATACTTGCCAAATAGCACAATTTTTTATTTAAAATACAGAAAAAATGTACAGCTAATAATCTCATACAATGTTCCATTAACTTGCCCTTTTAGTGTGGAGTAAGCCAATTGATGCATACTGGAACACTTTAGTCCATAATTTAATTTTATTAATCAGAAGAGTTATTGTGCTCTTGTAGTAAAACTTCACTTATACGATATCCAGGGGACCAAAGGGAAAAGAACACGCATAAATGTGAAAAACGCGTAAATGAATGTCGGTAAATAAAAACTGCAAAATGTATGTGACAATATGGGTTATACAGGGACTTTGTTTTAAAAGCGACAGGGACCCTCGCTCGCGCCGCGAGCCGGTTATCGCCAAGCACTTTGCCGTATGCGCTTCTTGACGGCTTTAACAGTCCATATTCTTTGGACTAAGGTATATTACAGCTGAAATAGAGTCAATCGGTGCTGAGGAACTTCAGAACGTAAATGACAACTTCATGAAGAGGTGCCAGCGATGTGTAGCAATGAATGGCGAACATTTTCAGCACCAGCTGTGAACTATAGGCTACTCAATGACTGTGCCGCGCGAGCTACGCATTACGGCAAAGTGCCTGGCGGGAGACAGGCTAGCAACGGGGGCGAGCGAGGGTTTCCGTTAAGAAGTGAAAACAAGAAATAATAATACGATTGTTTAACTATAATCGGCAATATGTAACAAAACAACTACAAGAGAAATGCACCCAGATATAACAAAACAAAGAAAATTGAGTCACTTTACGAAGTAGTCTGTTATCTTGACTTGTTTTTTGTTGGCCGAGGCCACGGCGTGAACAGTATTTTCAAACCGATATAATTCGGCCATTATTTCCTCAGAAACGTTATGGTGCGTCACAAAATGTTTGATAGTCCATAGAGCATTGACAGCATAATTAAAATCCACTGTATTATTCTGCCGCTCTTCATCGTCATTAATAAAATGCCGTAGTGTAGGCCTAAATTAATGGATTTTCATTTGTCTGAAGACGCAAGATTATTAGAACACAGAATCAATCGCGTATTTTTAATGGTTTGACGAGAAGTCCTAAAAACACGAATTAAAATTATAAAAGCGGAAGTAATATTTTTTAAAATATATCGGCGATCGTAAAACACTTCCGCTCATCTTAACATAAGCTTCAGATGCTGACTAACTGTGTTTTATGGCTTCTTCCTGTTATTTTGAAAGGCTAAAACAATAATAGCGCTTGCTTATTACGCAAGCTGTTCTTCCTTGTTACGACACTCTGGCAAGCGAGTGTCGCCGTGACCACCGGTGTCGCTCAAGGCCATCGTAACATAATATAGCACGCGGTGCATCCTTCCAAACGGAAGTACAGGCGGTAACAAAAGTTTGCATTCGAACATACGTACTTCCTCAGAACACGCAACGTATAAATGACGCTTTATATTGCAAGGGACTTAAAATATTATCGTATAAGCGTGAAAAACGAATAAATGTAAAACGTATATCGGAGATAAATTAACATGGAAAGTATAGGCATATTGCCGGGAACAGGAAAAAATAGTATAGAAAACGTATAAATATGAACCGTATACAAGACGTTTTACTGTATTTAGCTAACTATTGAAGTAAAACATTGATGATAAAGGACAATACTAAAAAAAAGGTTTCCTTAAATTACGGTATTTATGTCTCTTGTACCGAACCGAACTTTTTACCGAGTTTTTATCGTCTCGAACCGAGGTCGGTAATTTCCTTTGTACCGTACCGAAACCGAAAAATCGGTGCACCGTCGACCCCTAACATCAACCCCTAGCTCTCGTAGAACACATGAGATACTCTTCGAAATCAAACTATGGTATGATTGCATCATTCACCCTGATAACATTTGCTTTGGGAGAAGGTTTTGTCTTATATAAGGGGCGTTCAAAAAGTAACGATCCGAAGGCTGGAATGCGCAAACCGGTGAAGACATCGGCTTACCGTGGCGTGTGTAATGAGGTGAGGTCCCGACCAGAGCGTGGAAGGTCACAGCCCGTCGCTAGAGGGCACGCGTGCACGTCACGTAACGATGCAAAGTGAGCAGCAGCATGCATCAATCGTTCAACGCTGCCAGTCGCATTGCAAACAGTGGCATGGAGGCGTCAACCGAAGAACAAAGAGGTGTTGATTGGTTTCTGACAGCGGAAGGAGTAGGGGGAACGGACATTCATCGCCGAATTTCACAAGTGTACGGCGAACACTGCATGTCCCTTGCAAGGGTCAAGGCGTGGCACAAGCGCTTCAGGGAAGGACGGGTGTCGTTAGCCGATGATGCCCGGTCTGGGGCACCCCCTTGCATTACTGATGACAACGTCCAGCTGGTTGACGCACTCATTACCCAGGACCGACGAGTGACAGTGAACGCCATAGCCGCCGTGGTCGGATTGAGCGTCAGAAGTGTGCACACCATCATGAAGGAACGACTGCACTTGCGCAAAGTGTATGCCCAACGGGTGGCCCACAGTCTTCAACCACACCTGGAAGCATGTCGAATGGCCAACTCTCTTGGTCATCTGCAGCGCTATGCGAGGGAAGGGAATGGGTTCCTGGCACGAGTGGTGGCTGGAGATGAGTCATGGTGTCATCACTTCGAACCAGAATCCAAACGACAAAGCCTCCCGTGGAAGCATCCAGGGTAACCACCACCCAAAAAAGGCAAGGCCATCCACACGAGTGCAGGAAAGGTAATGCTGACGTTCTTCTTTGACCAAGATGGCCCACTTCTGATACACTTCATGCCGCACGGGACAACAGTGAATGCCCAGCGTTACTCGCAAACCTTGACCACCCTTCGCCAAGCGATCAAAACAAAACGACCAGGCAATCTCACCCGTGGGGTCATTCTGCTCCACGAAAATGCACGACCTCATACGGCCAACTCAGTCGCGGCACTCCTGCAGAAATTCAAATGGGAGGTTGTCGGCCATCCTCCATACAGTCCAGACCTCTCTCCCTGTGATTACGCCATGTTTCCTGAAAAGGGCTCTGCAGGGCCAACGATTCACCTCGGACGCCGACGTCCAGCTGTACGTGCGGAACTGCTTCACATCGCAGCCCAGCGAATTTTATGAGACAGCCATTCACCGCCTCGTGACAGTGGGACGAGTGCCTCAACAGCCAGGCCCATTAATTCTAACATACAGGTACTGCTTTCTGTAATTATGCCTCCAGCTCGTTACTTTTTGAACTCACCTGAAATATAAATCTACCTACTGGAATTAAAGATTGCATGTTGAATAAAAGTAGATTAATAACCAAAAAACAAGACTGTGGTAAATTTAATAATAATAAAAAGGAGCTTAAAGATTTTACCATTACCACATGAAAATTACGTGAAATTGAAGGTCGGATGAATTTACGATTATTACCAAGCTATTAATTTACTGAATTTACGATGAAAAATAATGAAAAGAGAGACATTGCGCAGATATGCGTCAGTTCCGCTCACCATTGGAGATACTTTCTCCCCAGTACTGCCCCCGAAAAATGAATTATTTGGGACTTAAATGAGAGTATTTTCCGAGCCCATGATATAGATTAACATGCAAATATAAATCCTGGAACTGTGACACAAGTCAGTCGTGTTACAAGCTCGAGGCAGTGGGGAGATTCCAACCACGTGATATGTTGCGCAACCGAAGTTTCTAGAAGGTTGAAATCGACATAGCAAACAGTGAATTAGCTATAAAATATAATAAATATTGTTATAAATTATGCTATTGGATATCAGCCCAGAGCCAATAAGAAGAGGTCTTATTTAAGACGGGATTAACTTCAACTATATAGTTTCATGAAATTATGCATTTAGGCCCTTAGAAGGTGATTTTCTCAATTGGCAATGTAAAGAATATTAAAAGAAAATATGTCTGATACTTTAAAAGCCGCAGAACGGTTGAACTACGCATTAATAAGCATTGTTAAAGTGCGCGCTAAAATTATGGTGGGAGACTGATATGGCCGTCAAATTTTCGACTTGGAGAGGGAGACCCAAGTATCGGAGTTCTTAATCCTACAGACTTTGAAGAGAGAGGAAGTGCTTCTAGGGTTAACTGAGATCCCAAAGCCTTAGTCCGAGTGCGGTGATAGACGACTCGTGGAGACGATACGTTAGCAGAGTTGAATAGTGGAGATCGCCGTGCTAGTAATTTAGGCGAAGTGAACGGAGTCTTGATAATAGGATATCTGATTTATATTTGAGATTATACTTTGGCCGATTGAAATAATAGATAGTACAGTTCGAATACTATATTATACCAAAAGTTAAGCGTCATAATTCGAACCATTTCGAAGATATAAGCTTGTCAAGACAGTTTTACAAATGTGTCGTACGTTGAAGCTGAAAAACACTTTAGTTGGAACGCGAAGATAGCGAACATATTCCGAGTGAACAGCAGTGGAGAACTTTTACATTGGCACAGCAAACAAACATTATTATTATTATGGCTGCTAATATTCATCGACTAGTATCATTCAACATTATTAACATGGTTGAGATGTCGAACTCAGAAGTCATGCTCCAGGGACATATTTAATGCAGAGTTAAGATACAACAATGGAGCTTCGTTAGACAACGTATTTCAGAATACAGACGTTGTGTACGTTTCATCTTGTACATTTTCGTCAGTTTACGAACGTTAATAGAACAACGATTAGCTATAGAAATAATTCATTCACCACCTATATGAATATTTCTATAAAATAATTACTCAACGATGATGCTGATATATATTTGCGACGGAGAATGAAGATCCTACAGAAGAAGATAGTCAATATGCCAGGGAATCCCGGCAGCCCAGAAGAATATGCCTGAAGGATGTCGTTCGATTCCAGACGGAGGTTGGTGATTACCGGAGGGGGAACGTTTTCTCATATCCGAGGTCGCTGGTCCGATGTTTCGAATGGAGGTCCATCTCAGTATATTGGACTGAGGAAATACCTAAGTATTTTGCAAATACTTACCCAGATCTTCAAGATATCGTCTAATAAGGTAGCAGTGTTATTTATTTGTAGCATAGAGCTTGATTAGTTACATTCTGAGCCGACGTCCTTACTCCATATTTTATGTATTTCAGTGTTTCGATGTAAACTTATACTTCATATGTGTATCAAGACTTTTATGCTTCAAGATCATTTGAGATGGTAGTCTTTAATCTATTTTTCAATTTTTATTCTACGGATCAGTTGTTGGACTGATATTCAGATTTTGTTTGAGGAATCAGATTTCCTTAAGTAAGACTAGTCATTTCGACTATCAAATTTTGTTTTTTATTTGAACCAAGGATTCAGACATTGTGTCATGGATGCAAATAAAATTATTTTCAATAATTTAATTTGGGCACTTTATTGTATCAAATTCAAGACCAGAAGAAACGTCGAATGATATCGTTATATCATTATTGTATATAAACTGTACGACGATCTAGCAAGAACTAGTCTTTTGATAAGACTGAAGTCATAAACTCATAGACATTCTTTGTGTAGAATGGAATTACATTGCGAAACTGACAACCCTTACTTTATTTGAAAAAGCTGAAAGCTTTAGTCAATTAATTGCTTGAGGAAATATCTCTTTATAGAAGATAATTTATATCTTTGACTAGGAATTCAAAGCTAGTTTATCCCGGTCAAGATCGAATTCTATCAGACACTATAAATAACATGTTTGGTTATTTATTCACTCTATGTGTAATATCACGTCATAATGTAGACCTGAATTTTCAATGACGTGCAATTTAAAGCTTGACAAGTATGATGAAACAGAATTAGTATTTTTATTACACGTATATGTGACAGATGAGTTAACAATTAATTATCTTTTTGTGAAGTAAATTCAAGGAGGTCATTCACGACAGTCTAAAGTCGTCTTTTATTTATGGAAGTTTTCTTTGAAGAACTGATGGATGTATTTTTTTTAGATCAGTAGGCGAGTATGACGACGCTGATAATTATGCCATTAATTGAAGGAGGTTCCTACTGAAGAAATGTTAAAAACTATTAATCTGCATTTGGTTACTGTTTAACATAGTAGAATATATTTGTTTATACCATATACAGTGTTACATGAGGTGATGTAGAGCTATGTCTGAGCTCGTGCGATGGTGTTCGGCATTTTAAGGGAAGTTAAAGAAGTATAGTTCTTTTGATGAGAACGTGGCATAGATCATAAAGGAGTCGTTGTGTGTAAGAACTCCAGTACATTTGAAGTAACGTTTTAGCTGTGATGACATGAGGGTATGAGCGGAAAAACAATTGGAGAAAGGTGTACTTATGCCATTTATACCTTTATTAAATCTTTATTAAAACACGGAGTTGTATAGAAACGTGCAGATGACCTTTGCTGGTTGAATGTATTTGACCTACATTGTATAAAAACCTATCTAAGACATTGTGTGTGCAGTATATTGAACACTGATGAGTGTTAGTGAAACTTTATGTTGAGAAAACATTGTATATATTTAACTACAAGTTGTATTTTGAGAGAGAACTAAGATTCTCGAGGATATCATGTTGATAGCGTTAGATATCGTTTGTCATAACGATCAGATTACATGTAAATATTTTTCGTAATTATTTAATTAGTTAAATAATTTTATAACGATTAATTAGTAGGATGTTTTTGTATTATAATGCATTTTTCGAGTGAATGTTTTTAGAATGGATGATTGCCAGTTGTTATGTATGATTGAACAACCTGGTTGGTTCTATAACAACTCAGGAGTGTGAAAGGATGGTGGTATTACATTTTTAGAAAGATTCTTAAAGAATTGTATGAGTTACAGGCACTTTTATAAAGCCAGACTCTAAATTTTAAACGAGGCTACTATACGCACGCCAGACAGCGTGTCTTCAAGCGAATGTGGGCGTAGATGTGTTCAGTTAGAACTCAAGGCCGGTCTATTATATAACGTGCAGCTTGGTGACAAGCCACTGCCTTGTGTATGGAAATAGTTTCACGGCGCGACACTTGAAACAGAGTAAGCAGGTGCATTACATGACGCGTGGCAGCAGTAGTAACCTTCTGAAAGGAATGCTGTCGACGCAGGAGTTTTGTTAAATGTTTTTATCACTTACAGTAGGCCTAGAACTTTCAAAATTTTTGTGATTTTAATTTACAGTTCAGTAAACGCAGTAGTATGTGTGTAGTGGATGAGGAGCGAGTACGAATGTATGGATTATTTTATTGATATTGTTGATTGTTATTTATTGTTTAATATTAGATATAGTTTACTCATGTTTATATAAATTTACACAGTTCGTTTTTCTTAGTCGTCGAGTGATTCATTTTAAATATAAGGAACAAGGTATTGTGGATCCCTTTTCAGGCGAAGCTGAGTCCCATACGAGAACCCCGAGAAAAGAAAGGTAATTGATCAAGTGAGGCCCGTATATTTTGTTGTTATCCACAATATCCTTGCAGCATACTGTATGTAAATTCTTGAAGACCTTGTTGGAGCGATTTCTAATGAAGTAATTAGCTGGTGCTGTTAGAAATAGGCAATCCAGCTGGGCTATGGATATTCCGACAGGCAACTTCCCGAATTTACGGGACAGTAGTTGTTGCTTCAAGAGAGATTGCTGTAGATTCTTGGTCAGCGTCATCTTCTTCGTTTCTTGATGGAGTAACGAATTAATAAGAAAGTTTGAATACTGTTTAATGGTGGATCTAAGTCCCAAAGCCACTTATGCGGTCTGCCTATTCACAAAAGCTCGTATAATACCCATGACGAATTGGTCAAAGGAGTATACCAGTACGATGTAGTTCACCATGGAACACAAGTAATAAGTCCGGAGACTAATGTTCTCTGAATCAAAGTAACTGTTTGTCCATTACGGAACGAAGGTAATAAGTAAGTCCAATCTGAACAAAAGTTATACAGTTAGTCCTCTCTTAACGCAGTGCGCTTCCCCTTCCAACGTTCCACCCCTCGGTCTCCTGCCTGGCCTGTAGACCAATCACCGTGCGGCTTCATGCTACTCACCACAGCTAGCTAACAGCTGCCTTCCTCATGATTGGATGAGACGCCCACGTGCATCTTCCCGCCATAAGGTTCATTGTTCTTGCAATGACGCCTCGATGTCCATTTTCCGTTTCCACCAGTCATATCGCCTTTTCATTAATCCGTAGTGTTGAAGAAGTTCCCTCTGGTTTCGACATCTAGTTGTTGTTCTCAAAGGCTATTCCTGGATCCGTACTTCCCGATGACGCAAAACTCTCTACTAGCCCTAACTGAATATAGAATCCGTACTCTCTGCAATCAAATAATTTACTTGTATAATGGATATCGGAATAATCCGATTCATAGTGTTTTCTAATAGATAGAAAACATATCTCTATTGGTTATACAATTGAAAAGGCTTCAAAATAAAATATGACATTAATAATAATAATTCTAAATTAAATTCCCTTGGCAGAATACTTTGCCGCGTTCGAACAAACATTAATTATGTTCCATCTGACTTATGTCAATGGCGCAAATACCCTTCGAAAAACAGGTTACATTTCGCCTCGGATTATCATGTGATTTACCGTGAACATGATACTTCACGTGATTATCCCAGACACGTTCATAAAAATTCCCAACCAAAAGTACAAGTTACACAAAATAAATTACCCTACATACATATATAAAACACTCATAATTTTCATCATGCGCTTTGCGTCAAAGTCAGTTTAGATTCTGAATTGCCCTTTGCAATCCGTCCAATTTTTTCATTTTTGCAAATATTCCACGGATATTTCCGCCTCTCAACAATCTCTGTGTAGGAAAGATATACATATATACAAGTGTAAGCCCTGTGTATTTTCACGATGTCAAATCACACGCATCAAAGGTGTTCAGTTTTATACCACCACAGAACTACCTCATATCAAGTAGTTGTCAATTTCTTCTTGTGTAAAATTTACACGGTACACACGATCACACTATCGTGGTTACGGTTCGTAACCATAGTACCCAATCTCTCTGTAGATTACATAAAATTTATATTAACTTCTGGAAAAAAAACCAGCAAGCTCGCATTACATATAACAAATATATTTCTGTGCCGTAAATATGTAACTAACTCGCTCAATTACCATAGACCTACTTCTACCTAACAGCAGTAATCCATCTCTCTTATCTCATTCAATCAGCAGTGTACAACCCAGACCAGTCACCTTCTCGCGATCGTGACCTTGTTTACACCACTCTTATATGATACTTATATGCTAATAACCTTGAGGTCATCGTCCTCATACACAAAATAGCTCAAATTCACACTCATAGATCTCACATGGCGAGGTCGTAAACAGAAGTCACGAGTGCTGTTGCGAATGAATTTCATAATGGAGAGTCTCGCCTTCTGAAGGCCCATCTTTTGCCTCGTGGACGCCTAAGCAAACGTGCCCTGTACAAGCGCTGCCCCTTCTCTTGGAGACAAAAGGGACCACACCAGCACTGCCAAACTTTGGCTTTGGTGTATCGAGACTCTTTAGCACTTAACAGCTTCCCCAATTCCGACATCATTCTCTGTCCCCCAATGTGAACCCTCAAACGCCTGCCTGGAAGACCAGATCTCCCACACTCCGAATACCACACTTACTCAATTGATAGGCTGGCTCGCCAGCTACACCCTCTAACTTCAAGAAACATACTTACGAAGACTATGAATATTATACTTCCCGTAAAATCGGTTTGCCTTACCATCCTCCAGCACATATGCTGTTTTGCCAATACGTTTGGAAACTATAAACGGACCCTCGTAGAGATAGAAAAACTTGCTCATTACCTTTTCTAGCTTATTCGACTGTTTCGGCACTCTCAGTAAGACATAGTCTCCCGGCTCGAATTGGTAGAATTTAGTTTCTTTTTGTTGGCGAATTCTCTTTTGTGCAGACTTAGATAAATTTTGTTTCGCCAACTGGACAATGTAATCCATCCCCGGATGCTTTCCCTCATTTAATCCCATTATTCTTGCTAGTTCATTTTGTGGTCTCTTTCCGAAGTGAACATCGTATGGTGTCAATTTCGTGCTCTCATGCTGGACAGAATTCAGCCAAGTCTTGACTTTGGGAAGATGTCCAACCCAGGCCGAATGCTTGTCATGCACTGTAGTGCAAAAAAGACGAGCCACTTCCCTTGATGGACGCTATGCAGAATTACCCTGAGGGTACCTTTCAGAGGAATGAACGTGTGTAATACCAGCTTCCTGCATGCTGATTCTCCAGTTCTTTGCAGTAAACTCTGCTCCACTGTCAGATAATATCCTGAGTGGAATGCCAAACTCAGGTATATATTTATTAATGATCAGACGGCTACACGCTAGTCCCGTGGCTTTCCTTAGCAGATATAGCTTGACATACTTACTAAAAGCGTCAATAACTATGAATATATACTCCTAGCCGTACTGTCCTTTAACGATCGGGCCAAATAAATCCACACACAGTAGTTCGCCGGGACTACTGGTGAGAACTGCAGATATTTCTCCCACTAAATACTTAACTGGATACTTGCTCCTCTGACGGGTGTCACAATTAGCTAAGGTCTTCTTAACATCCCTGCCCATTTTATTCCAAATAAAGTTATGAGCAATTTCATAGAAAACTTTGGTGGTTTCAAAGTGTCCATGTTCCCTATGTATGAACCAAAGTTCCTCCCTAAAGTGGCGGGAACACACATTGTCCAGCGATTCATCCTACATTTCCGTGCAAGAAGGCCATCCTGCATCTTGTACGTGAACCTTCCTACTTTCACACACTCTTCGTCACCTACTTCCAATCTTGCAAGTGGCTCCCTTAAATTAATGTCATCACGTTGCTCTACTAACATATTTCTCAGTGTCTGTAACGATGCCCTGTTGATACTGTCCACACATGCACATAATAAAATACCTGCTTCGGCTTTAACTACAGGATTATCCCCACATAAATTAGTATACCTTGATAGCATATCTGCAAATATATTATCTTTCCCTTTAATATATTTAACTGTGAATTCGTATTCCTGCAGTGCAAGAATCCACCTACTAACTCTTTTAGAACTGAGTTTACAAGTTCTCATATACAGTGAGATCTGTATGGATCTCAAATTTCCCCCCTACTAAGTACATTCTAAATTTCCCTAAACTGAAAACAATACCTAGAAGCTCTAATTCAGTAATAGTGTATCTTTTCTCTGCTGCTGTACTGTAAGTCCTCGCGATGCTAAAGATGCAATACTCCAGCAATACCTATTTGCGAAGCATCAGTCATAACCACATATTCCTTATCTTTCAAAGGATATGTTAGCACTACAGCCTTCTCGAAACCTTCCTTCAGCGCTCGAAAAGCCTCATCAAGCTTGGGCTCCCTTCTCCATCGATTACCATTTTTAAGCAAATCCCTGAATGGTTCTACTAACCCTGAGTATTTAAGAACGAATCTGCGAAAGAAGTCACAAATTCCAAGGTACGATTTCAACTGTTTAACATTCTGTGGCACCTCTGCGTTAAGTATTTAATTAACCCTACTTTCCTCTGACGTCACACCTCTACTAGACACTCTATGACCTAAAATGTCACTTCTGACTGACAGAATGACGACTTAGACAGTTTCAAAGCGAACCCTGCCTGATGTAACTTCTGAAATAAAATATCTAAATGACGTAGATGCCCCTCAAAACTGCGTGAACGAATTACCATATCATCAATATAGATGGTTACAAACTCTCCTGTGTCATCACCTAATGCGATGTTTAATGCTCTGATTATAGCAGCTGAACTACTATTTAAACCATAAGGTGTTATACAAAATCGATAGAGGTTATACTTATGACTAAATGCCGTAAACGGTCTGTCCTCATATTGAAGTGGCACTTGCCAGAAACTGGAACTTCAATCTACGCAAGTGAAATACTTCCTACACTCAATTTTTTGCATTAATTCCTCTATTGACATGGACTTCAGCCGTTCTGAACTGATTCTAGTGTTAACTAAGCGAGCATCTAAACAAATACGGACCTTACCATCAGCCTTAGGTACCATTATCAAAGAATTAACATATGGACTGTTGGAGTACCCAATAATGCCATCTTCAAGCATCTGGTCAATTTGTGCCTCAACTGCACTCTGATAAGCGAATGGCACAGCATATTTGTGTCTTGTGAATACTGATCTATCAATGTGGTTCAACGAGTGAGTATAGCAATTTGCCATACCTATGCGATCCTCAAAAACTCTCCTATTATTCAATAACACATCATAGAGCAGAACACACTGGTCTTCCTCTATATTACCCTGAAATGTAGCATCACGTAACGAGTCCACTAGACTACCGTTCGTAATCAAACTGCCCACAAAATTACAAGATTCTCGCTCTACGGCCTGAGATATCTCATTTAAAGTACAAATCACACCTACAACACTACTTCTCTGACCTTGGTCGTTGATCGCTACT
This sequence comes from Meconema thalassinum, assembly GCA_946902985.2. Lineage (NCBI taxonomy): Eukaryota > Metazoa > Arthropoda > Insecta > Orthoptera > Tettigoniidae > Meconema > Meconema thalassinum. Next base: position 1,149,340,716 of record OX336389.2, read on the forward strand.
TCTACTTCAGAATCATCCCAGTTAAATTTCAAACTTCCTACCTCATAACATATGTTACCAGACACTCTACTTAGCCAATCTGAACCGAAAATTACATTGAATACTAAATTTGGAATTGCAAGACAAATTTTCTTTTCTACATGATTATTAATTTTAATGTCCATCTTGCTTAGATATTACTTAAGACCTCTTCCCAACAGCTGTAATAACAAAAGTGCTTTTAATTGGCATCTCCTCAAAATTTACTCCAGTTCCTCTCATTTTATCGTAAAATGCACTACTTATGCATCTCTTCATGCAACCACTATCAATTAAAACATCCGTGTACGCCTCGGACACGTTAAGTTTAATAAAGGGGCTCTTACTAGCCACCTCCTGAATAATACCTTCATCATTTAATTCACGTAATAATTCACCTCTTACAATTATGTCATAGGGTTCCTGTATAAGCGTATGGACTGGGCATGTTTCAGACTGAGATTCTGACCTTACATCACAGTCTGGTTCGCGTTAAAAGTACCGCTACTGCTTGGTGTAGTGCTAGTCACTACGGCACTGGTCTGGTTGTTCTGGGTTGTGTTGTCGTTGCTTCGCTGTTCATTACGACCACTAGGCTGTCCTCTTCCCTGACCCCTTTTGAAGTTGTAATTTCTATTATTTCCATAATACCTCCCTTGATTTCCCCTGAAATCGTTGTTCCTACCTTGATTTCCCATGAAATCGTTGTTCCTACCCTGGTACTGCGTACCATATCCATTTCCTCTATTCTGATTTTGATTGTTATTATTACGATTGTTCCACCTATTTTTGACATTAGGCCCCTCGCCACTGTTCCCTTGAACCTCCTGATTTCTAGCTTCAAGAGGCCTATTATTATGATTATTATTATTATTCTGGTTCCTATTGAAATTCTCCTCGTATCCACCTCGGCCTAGTGCGTCGAATGTGCTTAGTAGATTCTCAACTTGAGAAATAGGTTTTACATTCTGGATACAGGCTGCCTCTTTGATCCTATATGGAAAGTGCCTTAGTAAAAGCCTGACCACCTCACTCTCCTCTTTTAAACCATCTAGATATTTACACGTTAGCACTTGCCCTAAAAAGTACTCTGTCATAGTGTAATTACCTCTCGGGATATATTCCCCACAAACAACTCCCTCACGATGCTGCGACTGAATTACCTCATTCCAAAATTTCTCACAGAATTTAATTTTAAGTATGAAATGTCTTCAAAATTATCCCTATATACAGCAAACCAGTTTCTTGTCTCTCCTACAAATGCTTGCTCTAAAATCTCAACTACTTGACAACACTCAATACTTCCTCCTTCCAACCTCTCCCTAATTTTGTTTTCTATAGCATTCATAAATTCCATGGGACAACCCTGTTGATTGCTAAACTTTCCCAACTCAATTTAACGGTGTGCGCTATTAACATAAACTGGCCTACTCTGACTAGTTTCATGCCTATTTCTAGATTTCAACTTTTCTTCTAATTCTGCAATTTTCTCCTCAGCTTTTCTCTCAATACTATTTACAGTTAATCAAATACTCCCTTCTAATGCTTCAACTTTATCACTCAACTTATCTTGTTTCTCCTGAATTTTACTAATGCTTTCTTTATTCTTCTGCCTTAAACCATTAACTTCAGTAACTATTTCTGCATGAACTTTCTCAATTCTTCCCCCAGCTGTTCTTTAACCTCTTTAGTTGCTACCTGAAATTATCAATTTCTCCCCCCAATTGCTTTTTAACCTGCTTTGTTTCAAGTTGAACTAATTCTTTTAAATTCTCAGCCTGTGTACTCTCCAGCTCATTCTGCACTTTTCCTAATTTTCTGTCTACATCTGCTATAATTTCTTTAACCTTCTCTTCCATCACCCCTTTGATCTCACCTCTAATCTGCTCAAATTTTTCACTAATTTCCCTACTGTGCTGATCCAATTTAGAGTTTAAAGCATCAGTACTATCTTTATTTTCCCCACTCTTCTGTTCTAATTTAGCATTGTTCTGTTCTAGTTTAGCATTTAAAGCATCTGTACTTATTTTATTTTGTTGCAGAAACTGGAGAAGCAAATTTTCCAAACCCGCTTGACAGATTTCATTCCCCCCCCCCCCCCCCTCAGTATCGAGATTTACCTCCGACATCCCTGAACTGCTCTCATTTTCAAGACTAGACATACTAATCGCTTCTTCACTTTCCAACTGGTGACCACTAAGCAACTTCATATCTTTGTCATCAGCCATGCTGATACACACTGATATATAAAAGACCCCCAAAATACAGGCACAGAAATATATATCCTTCTCCTTCCACAAATGTTATAAGGTTTTCGGCTCCACGTTGCTGGCGACAAATGTAACGTTTCTGGGGGGGGTGGGGTGAGGATGAAACACAACAATTTCCACAGTTGGGTGGCAAGTGTAACGTTTTCCAGACGGGTGCTTAACTTTACCTTCTATGTATGAGATTGATTTGATAATTGGGCTCCAAGGAGCCAACATCAAGTTGAAACCTAAAATTTATATTTATATCAACCCCTAGCTTGCGTAGAACACACGAGATACTCTTCGAAATCAGACCGTGGTATGATTGCATCATTAACCCTGATAACATTTGCATTGGGAGAAGGTTTTGTCTTATACGAGGCACGTCCAGAAAGTAAGTTCCGTTTGGTAATAAAATTAAATTGTGTACAGATACAGAAAAATCATTTATTGCACAACATTCTACACCTCTTAAACTACTTTTCCACATAACTGCCGAACTTTTGCAGGCATTTGTCATAGTGTGGCACAAGTTTTTGGATACCTTCTTCATAGAAGTTTGCTGCCTGTGTCTTCAACCAGTTGGAAACATCTTCTTTCAGCTCGTCTTCATTGTTGAAGTGTTGACCGCCAAGGAAAGACTTGAGATGTGTGAACAGATGAAAGTCGCTAGGAGCGAGGTCAGGGCTGTACGGAGGATGGTCAAACACGTCCCAGCCAAATCCCTGTAGGAAGTTTTTCGTTACACTTGCAGTGTGTGGTCGTGCGTTGTCGTGAAGAAAAACAACACCTTCTGACAGTAACCCTCGGTGCTTATTCTGTATTGCGCGGCGCAATTTCCTAAGTGTCTCGCAGTAAGCATCTGCGTTGAATGTTTGACCACGTAAGTATGAAATCAATGAGTATGATGCCTTTCCAGTCCCAGAACACTGTCCACATCATTTTCCGAGGTATCAAGATTTTTTTCGGCTTAACCTTTGCTGGGGATGAAGTGTGCCTCCACTCCATTGATTGCCGCTTACTTTCAGGGGTGTCGTAAGAAACCCAAGTTTCATCTCCTGTGACTATCTGTGCCAGAAATTCTTCGCCGCCTTCATTGTAACGGGTCAAAAACTGAAGTGCACTACCCATCCGTTTTGTTTTGTGTTGCTCCGTAAGAATCTTTGGTACCCAACGTCTGCAAAGTTTACGAAAGTTCAGTTTCTCGGTAACAATTTCATGAATTAGTGATCGTGAGATTTGGGGAAATTCCATAGCGAGAGCACTAATTGTAAACCTGCTGTTTTCCCGGATCTTGTCAACAATCGCGTGAACCAGTTCTTCAGTAACCAAAGATGGACGCCCACTTCGTTCTTCATCGTGCACTTCACTACGTCCTTCATTGAACTGTCGGACCTATCTTCTCACCATTGAATCACTCATCGCATTTTTCCATACACTTTGCAAATTTGCCGATAAATTTCAATTGGTTTCACGTTCCTAGCATTCAGAAAACGAATCACAGATCTGATTTCACAAGCGGCGGGATTTTCAATCAACACCGACATTGTACGAGTAAACATGCACAACAACGCGTACGTGGCTGACAGCGCTCTCCAAATGGCGCACGTTTCTTCTCCTTGATACAGAGCGTCTGCCGCGCATATGCGGAACTGCCCTGCAGCGGAACGTACAACTAGTTGAAGACACAGGCGGCACACGTCTATGAAGAAGGTATACAAAAACTCGTGCCACGCTACGACAAATGCCTTCAACATTTTGGCAGTTATGTGGAAAAATAGTTTAAGGGTTGTAGAATTTTGTGCAATAAATAATTTTTCTGTATCTGTACATAATTTAATGTTATTACCAAACGGAACTTACTTTCTGGACGTACCTCGTATATAAAGTTACCTACTGGAATTAAAGATTGCTTGTTGAATAAAAGTAGTTTAATAACAACAAAAAAAAACAAGACTGTGGTAAATTTAATAATAATAAAAAAGAGCTTAAATATTTTACCATTACCACATGAAAATTACGTGAAATTGGAGGTCGGATGAATTTATGATTATTACCAAGCTATGAAGTTACTGAATTTACGATGAAAAATAATTAAAAGAGAGAGATTGCGCAGATATGCGTCAGTTCCGCTTACCATTGGAGATACTTTTTCCCTCGTACTTGTTGATTCAAGAGAGATTGCTGTAGATTCTTGGTCGGCGTCATCTTCTTCGTTTCTTGATGGAGTAGCGAACTAATATGAAAGTTTGAATACTGTTTAGTGGTGGATCTAAGTCCCAAAGCCACTTATACGGTCTGCCTATTCACAACAGCTCGTATAATACCCATGACGAATTGGTCAGTGGAGTATACCAGTATGATGTAGTTCACCATGGAAAACAAATAATACGTCCGGAGGCTAATGTTCTCCGAACCAAAGTAACTGTCCGGCCATACGGAACGAAAGTAATAAGTAAGCCCACTCTGAACAAAAGTTATACAGTTAGTCCTCTCTTCACGTAGCGCGCTCACTATATGCACTTGGCACGCTTTCCCTTCCAACGTTCCACTCTTCGGTCTCCTGCCTGGCTTGTAGACCAATCACCGTGCGTCTTCATGCTACTCACCACAGCCGGCTAACAGCTGCCCTCCTAATGATTGGATGAGACGGCCACGTGCATCTTCACGCCATAAGGTTCATTGCTCTTGCCATGACGCATCGATGTCCATTTTCTGTTTCCACCAGACATATCGCCCCTTCGTTAATCCGTACTGTTGAAGAACATCCCTCTGGTTTCGAAATCTGGTTGTTTTTCTCAAAAGCTATTCCTGGATCCGTACTTCCCGATGACGCAAAACTCTCTACTAGCCCTAACTGAATATAATATCCGTACTCTCCGTAATCAAATAATTTACTTGTATAATGGATATCGGAATAATCCGATTCATAGTGTTTTCTAATGGATAGAAAACCTATCTCTATTGGTTATAAAATGTAAAAGGCTCCAAAATAAGATATGACATAAATAATAATATTTCTAAATTAAATTCCCTTGGCAGAATAGTTTGTCGCGTTCAAACAAACATTAATTATGTTCCATCTGACTTATGTCAGTGGCATAAATACCCTTCGAAAAACAGGTTACAATCTCTTACTTTAAGATTGTTCTAACCATTGCCTTCTAGCTCTATCTTTAATTCTATTACCCTTTATAACTGTACTCATTAATTTGTTAAGTAATATCTCCTCCCCATTCTCATGACAGGGCCTAACCGTTTGAGTTGATTCATACAAACAGCATTATCCAGCATGTTTATTTCTAACTTCGCCCTTAACCCCTCATTGCCAGTAGGCATACCCTCCAACCATTGTTACTATCTATTTGTCTCAACAAACATTAGTGCTACCCTCATACCTGTAGCTTTTGTATTAAATATCCTAAATTTGTCCAATCATCACTTCCATAAAGCAAATTCTGACTATTTGCCGAACAATGCAATTAGCCACTACAGTACACCAACTTCTTTGTTGTGTAATACTGTTGATGGTAACTGACAACTCACTGCATTGGCTTTTATACACCTCAACTCTATAATATCTTCCCAAACACTACCATCACCAGAGAATACGCGACCCAAGTATTTAGATTTTTCAATTTGTTCCAATATACTTCCTGTTACCTGGCATTCTATTTTGTTGTGATTATTTACCACGACAGGGTTGATGAGCAATTGATCCCTAAATGTCCTCAATGACATACATTTCTCCAAAGATTCTCCAGATTTAATGAAATTCCATTTATTTATCCAAGAATTATTTAAACTATCCCCAAATTCATATAAAATTGCCCGAATAGAGCGAAATTCGTTAAAATTCATTAAACTTACCCAAGTTGACTACAAACCATGAAATGTTACAAAATTTTCCGAAATTCACTAGATTTACTCCAAAATTCCATAATATTCTCTTTACATGTACAATTTGTTATCTTTTCACTTTTTTTTACCACACTCCCTCCAAGTAAATACCAGAACATGACATTCTAATAGAGCATGACCTCTACATTCCACATCATAGCTGATTTACATCACCCATGAACTCCTCTCTGAGGTTGGTGTTAGGAAAGGCATCCAGCTGTAAAAAACACACCCCCACATAGACTCTCAGGACATCTCATCCCCAACGTCTCACTTTGAGGTTGATAACTCTAACTCCATCCATCTCCTCCTAGGCTTACATTTGCCTCTCTCTTACCATGTACACATGAATTTGACGTATGGTATACTTAATATTTGATATCAACATCCTCATTGCTGTCTAAAGTCACATGGGTTTTAAACCATCTTACTGTTGACCAATGATTGAACTGACTCCTTTCTACAATCCCTGTGTGCACTTTCCTCCCCAAGGTAGCAAGACGCTTGCAAGGTTCCTAAAATGCAACTAAATTTAATAAAGTACCTTAATATGGTTTGATTTTTTAAAATCACACGGTGTTGATGACTGATATACTTTAAGACAAATTCTTTGGCCTTGACTGACCTTGCAATAAGAATTCACTAACCAGACATGAGTTATAGCTACCAGGGAAACACTTTGGCGACTATGCTTGTTATTGACCAGTGAGTAGGGTTTTAGAAAGCTGTTTGCTATTTTGGGATATATACAACAGATGTTTAGACCTATACAGAAACCGAGCGACCATGTTTGCTAAGTAAGACATTATACCAGAGACGATTAGGATACTTATGTTGAGCTTACCAAAATAATATTGTGTAACGGTAAATGCTGGTCAACGAACAGTGATGTATGACTAAAACCCATGGCACTATACCTGAGAGCTTTTCTAAAATTATTTTAAGATGCCTTTAACCCTATATTAAACACTCAATTCACAAGACTGATAACTGCAATGTTATGGAAAAACAAAACAAATTTCTGCATTCAATAGCGAACAAGTGGTTGAGCGAATGTACACTGGAAAAAGTTTTGTAATCCCTCAAGTCCACAAGACTAATTCCGTTAGTAACTGTTAGGTTGCCCGAGTGGTTAAGGCGTTTGACTTAAGGACACTAGGTTGTGACAATGGCTTATTTTACACAATTAAATAAACAAATTTCAAGAACAAATTTCTGTTATGTCCGTTTGGTCAATGGTTGTTAATTTTACACTAAACAAATATCTAACCTTCCTAAGCCACCTGCTGACAATAAATATGAAATATTGTTGTCTGATTTTGTACAAGGTGTTCAAAAAGAAGGTCACAGAAAACAATACCGTAAATCAAGATTTTAGAGATTTTGGTACAATTTTTTCAGGAACTACGTAAGTTACAGGTCTGATTTTTTGTAATGTGTGGTAACCATGTCGATTCAGATAATGAGTGGAAAGATATTTAAAAGATTCTTTATCTTTAATAAATTAAAATATCGTACATTTTAAGAGGCAAAATTATTTTAGGTTTTGTTAATTCTTAAACGGCTTAAAATAATTATTATAGAAAAACCAAACAGTTCATTTTTTCAAATCACATGTTCTTTACATTCCAGCAAAAAATTAAGTATCTTTCACAAGAAAGTTTCTAGGAAAGTGTACTTAACTTGAGAAATATATATACTAGAATTGTTTTCTGTTACCTTGTTTTTAAACACCCTGTACAAAATCAGACATTAATATTTCATATTTATTGTTAGCAGGCGGCTTAGAAAGGTTAGATCTATGTTTAGTGTAACATAAACATCCATTGACGAAACAGAAATAGTAGAAATTTGTTTTCAAAATTTGCTCATTAAATGTGTAAAATAAGCCATTGTCACAAACCAGTGTCCTTAAGTTCAAATTTCCAAGTATAAGGAAGCAAGGGTTCGATCCCCTTACCTGACATAACTATTGCCTCAACATGACTTGGCGACACTGTATTATTATGATACTCAGTACACAAAACTACAAATAAAGTGTATTATTTAAGACCACTCTCTTTAAGAACATAGCCAGAGATGGTTGATGGTTAACAATTGCATTAATAGTGGGACATGGCGATAACAAATAAGAAAAACAGACGATACCCATACACTATTTTTATTTATTTAATTTAAGTAATTTTAAAATATTTACACACAAAATATACAACTCTCTTTACGATAGCTTGTTATAGTTTTTAAACACAATGCCTGTTGTAAATTTGTTTTCCATGGGGAGCATACACTGATGTTCTTAAAAACTGGGGAAGCCGCAGTGGTTTTTTAGACGTAAAACGACACCCTCTTCTTTTTCATCATCATCATGACTCATCACCCTTCTCATTGTTATCATCATCATCATTATTACCACTATTATCACTATTCCTATCTAGTCCTTTTTGATCCTTTTCCACAGGGACCTCTAAGAGAGTCTGCGTTGCTTTAGATAGTGTTGGTAGCTTTTCAGATGACTTGGAAGATGGTTTAAACATAGCTCTTAGAGGAGATGGTAAATGCTTTTTAACAAAGAAGCCACTATTTTGAGTAACACTATATTTTTGTTGGTCTTGCTTTTTTATCATTTTGATAATGTTTCGTCAACACTAACCGTGTTTCATTTGGTACACCACATTGATGATTACCCTCACTTAAGACCTCATCATTTTTACTTTTCAGATTGCCTAGACGTTTTGTTGTCCTCTGTTTTGAGCATTGCCAAAATATTATTTCATTCACATTTTGCCGGTTATAGTTATAAGAATACCCATTATAGAGTACACGTGAATTACCTTTGTTAGTTATAGTATGTTCCATTTTTGGTAGTGTTGGTAGCTTTTCGGATGTATTGGAAGATGGTTTAAACGTAGCTTTTAGAGGAGATGGTAAATGCTTCATACGAAAGAAGCCACTATTTTGAGTAACACTATTTTTTGTATGTATTGCTTTTTAAAAATCAATTTGATAATGTTTTGTCAACACTAACCGTGTTTCATTTGATACACCAAATTGATGATTACCCACACTTAAGACCTCACCATTTCTACTTTTCAGATTGCCTAGACATTTTGTTGTCCTATGTTTTGAGCATTGCCAAAATATTATTCCATTCACATTTTGCCACTTATAGTTATAAGAGTAGCCATTATATAGTGCACGTTGATTACCTTTGTTGGTTATAGTATGTTCCATAGTAGCAACTGACTTGTGAGTTTCATTTGCATACTGCAAAGGTCAGAAGAGTTCTGGTGAGAGAATGATGTAGTGTTGGTGTTTTATGTCGGCTTATTTTGGTGACTTATTTTGGTGGTCCGGTGGCTTATGTGGGTGGCATATTTTGGTGGCTTATTTTGGTAGCTTATTTGGTGGCTTAGTTTGGTAGTAATCTTCCTCTAGTGTAACTGATTGGCTGAGAACCATAGTCGGGATTGGAAGCTTGCACCTCAGGAGGTCTGTTTTGAACATTATTAAAATATTATTCTTCACATTTTGCTGCTTATAGTTATAAGAGTTGGCATTATAGAGTGCAAATTTGATGGCTTATATTGGTGGCCTATTTTGGTGGCTTATTTTTGTTGGCTTATTTTTGGAGGCTTATTTTTGTGCTAGTTTTCCTCTAGTGTAACTGATTGGCCGAGAAAAATAGTCGTGATTGGAAGCCTGGACCTCAGGACCTACGTTTTGAACATTATCAAAATATTGTTCCATTTACATTTTCCGCTCTTAGTTATAAGAGTTGCCATTAACAACTGACTTGTGAAATTGATTTGCATTCTGCAAATGTCAGGACAGTTTTGAAAATTGTTGGCGTTTTATGTCGGCTAATTTTGGTGGTTTATGTCGGTGGCTTATGTTTAAATACTCCGTTCCGACCTTAAATGTCGCTAATCAGGTACAGACATTCACTGTTACAACCATCTGAGTATTCTTAATATCGAATGCCTATGGCTTATTATCTCAAGTACATGTTGGCAAGCAGGTATCAAATTCATGCAAACATAGCATGTGTTGGTTTTCTTTCTATTTAAAATATATATGATTTCCTGTCAATGGTCATAGCAGGGTATTTTAATTGAACACCTGTAGACCCTCAACAAGTTTAATTTCTAGTATTCTAGTTACATCATTGGCTACCAGATGCTACTGTCACTAACACCTAGCGGCGAACGTTGGAATTTCATAGAGCGTTTCTCACCAACCAAATATAACTTTCAAATTTCGTTACACACTACCAATTGTAGTGGGAGGTTCTTTTACATGTCATAAATGTATGACATGGGGCCCAATAGCTTCAAATCAATCCGTGTAGTCAAGCATGTCATGTTACTAAAGGTATAATGCCTTTAATTTCTCAGCAATTCTTCTAGGTTTGTGCCGTGTCTTGTGTGGGGTTTCGCCTAGGACACCAAGCTAGGCTCATCGGCGGGCTCTTGGTGTCCCCGCCCGGACCCCCACAGGAGTGACGAACTGCGCGCCACCTCCCTTTTATAAGGTGCAACTGCACCACTTGACTACGAGAACTAAAAGTTCAAGCAGCCTTAACCTCCCTATGAAGGCTTCCAAAAAGATGGTATATTGGCTTTCACGGCCGGTGAATTAAAACTCAGCAATTCTTCTAGGTTTGTGCCGTGTCTTGTGTGGGGTTTCGCCTAGGACACCAAGCTAGGCTCATCGGCGGGCTCTTGGTGTCCCCGCCCGGACCCCCACAGGAGTGACGAACTGCGCGCCACCTCCCTTTTATAAGGTGCAACTGCACCACTTGACTACGAGAACTAAAAGTTCAAGCAGCCTTAACCTCCCTATGAAGGCTTCCAAAAAGATGGTATATTGGCTTTCACGGCCGGTGAATTAAAACTCAGCAATTCTTCTAGGTTTGTGCCGTGTCTTGTGTGGGGTTTCGCCTAGGACACCAAGCTAGGCTCATCGGCGGGCTCTTGGTGTCCCCGCCCGGACCCCCACAGGAGTGACGAACTGCGCGCCACCTCCCTTTTATAAGGTGCAACTGCACCACTTGACTACGAGAACTAAAAGTTCAAGCAGCCTTAACCTCCCTATGAAGGCTTCCAAAAAGATGGTATATTGGCTTTCACGGCCGGTGAATTAAAACTCAGCAATTCTTCTAGGTTTGTGCCGTGTCTTGTGTGGGGTTTCGCCTAGGACACCAAGCTAGGCTCATCGGCGGGCTCTTGGTGTCCCCGCCCGGACCCCCACAGGAGTGACGAACTGCGCGCCACCTCCCTTTTATAAGGTGCAACTGCACCACTTGACTACGAGAACTAAAAGTTCAAGCAGCCTTAACCTCCCTATGAAGGCTTCCAAAAAGATGGTATATTGGCTTTCACGGCCGGTGAATTAAAACTCAGCAATTCTTCTAGGTTTGTGCCGTGTCTTGTGTGGGGTTTCGCCTAGGACACCAAGCTAGGCTCATCGGCGGGCTCTTGGTGTCCCCGCCCGGACCCCCACAGGAGTGACGAACTGCGCGCCACCTCCCTTTTATAAGGTGCAACTGCACCACTTGACTACGAGAACTAAAAGTTCAAGCAGCCTTAACCTCCCTATGAAGGCTTCCAAAAAGATGGTATATTGGCTTTCACGGCCGGTGAATTAAAACTCAGCAATTCTTCTAGGTTTGTGCCGTGTCTTGTGTGGGGTTTCGCCTAGGACACCAAGCTAGGCTCATCGGCGGGCTCTTGGTGTCCCCGCCCGGACCCCCACAGGAGTGACGAACTGCGCGCCACCTCCCTTTTATAAGGTGCAACTGCACCACTTGACTACGAGAACTAAAAGTTCAAGCAGCCTTAACCTCCCTATGAAGGCTTCCAAAAAGATGGTATATTGGCTTTCACGGCCGGTGAATTAAAACTCAGCAATTCTTCTAGGTTTGTGCCGTGTCTTGTGTGGGGTTTCGCCTAGGACACCAAGCTAGGCTCATCGGCGGGCTCTTGGTGTCCCCGCCCGGACCCCCACAGGAGTGACGAACTGCGCGCCACCTCCCTTTTATAAGGTGCAACTGCACCACTTGACTACGAGAACTAAAAGTTCAAGCAGCCTTAACCTCCCTATGAAGGCTTCCAAAAAGATGGTATATTGGCTTTCACGGCCGGTGAATTAAAACTCAGCAATTCTTCTAGGTTTGTGCCGTGTCTTGTGTGGGGTTTCGCCTAGGACACCAAGCTAGGCTCATCGGCGGGCTCTTGGTGTCCCCGCCCGGACCCCCACAGGAGTGACGAACTGCGCGCCACCTCCCTTTTATAAGGTGCAACTGCACCACTTGACTACGAGAACTAAAAGTTCAAGCAGCCTTAACCTCCCTATGAAGGCTTCCAAAAAGATGGTATATTGGCTTTCACGGCCGGTGAATTAAAACTCAGCAATTCTTCTAGGTTTGTGCCGTGTCTTGTGTGGGGTTTCGCCTAGGACACCAAGCTAGGCTCATCGGCGGGCTCTTGGTGTCCCCGCCCGGACCCCCACAGGAGTGACGAACTGCGCGCCACCTCCCTTTTATAAGGTGCAACTGCACCACTTGACTACGAGAACTAAAAGTGCCTTAACCTCCCTATGAAGGCTTCCAAAAAGATGGTATATTGGCTTTCACGGCCGGTGAATTAAAACTCAGCTGCTTGAACTTTTAGTTCTCGTAGTCAAGTGGTGCAGTTGCACCTTATAAAAGGGAGGTGGCGCGCAGTTCGTCACTCCTGTGAGGGTCCGGGCGGGGACACCAAGAGCCCGCCGATGAGCCTAGCTTGGTGTCCTAGGCGAAACCCCACACAAGACACGGCACAAACCTAGAAGAATTGCTGAGTTTTAATTCATCGGCCGTGAAAGCCAATATACCATCCTTTAATTTCTGTTTTAAAATGATATATGAATTGCATCCAATAACCGATAGCAGAGTTTTTAATTCATGGTCTATGGGATTCCAGCAAGTTCAATTTCAAGCATTTTAGTCACAACTTTAGCCACCATATGCCACTGTCACTGACTTTTTAGTGTTGAGCGTTAAGAATTCATAAAGCGTTTCTCACCAAATAACCTAGTCTGGTCAGCAAAGTTTTATCTGCGACCATCAACAAAGTTGCATTTGCCTACGTGTACGACTGCTGTGTAACAGAATTACTTAATACTTAGACGCGGCTGTCCATTCCCAAAAAATCATACTCCACCCCTTTCTCCTTCTTCCAGCTCAGTAAGGGCTAATCATTCTTTGTTTAGTCATAGTCATCAACAATCTTTTTTCAACTTTATCAAATAATAATTATTATACTACTACTACTAATAATAATAACATAATTTTAACTACTATACGTAGCTGTCCCATCCTAAACATTTACCCTCCCCCACACACCCCTCTCTCTTTATTTTTACTTCCACTCTACCGCTCAGTAACGGCGTTTATACATTTGTTTAGTCATATATAATAATAGCCTTTTACAACTTAATCAAATAATAATAATAATAAATCATCGGTCGCAATGTTGGATTTTTATATATGTATTGTACCCGTCTGATATGCGAAAATACAAGGTCATCATCCGTAACTAGCTCAGATCAGGGTGTGTACCGTTCATTCCCACTATCTGACCAAGTACATAGAATGTGAACAACAAGGATGTACTAGCTATAAAGAAAACTAGAACAAAGTCTACTATTCGATTACTTTAATTAATCAAAATAACTCAAAAACAACAAAATTACCACACAACATATAAACAATCGTTAAAATGTACCACAACTTCAATACACAAATGACCCCAATGGTCGTCATTACGTCTTGCTTTACGATTTTGGATTTATTTTATAATCCATTTCATGATATTATTACATTACTTTATTGGCATTCACATCTTTAAAACTTTTAAATCTGGGGTTCTTTAACATGTTCTTCACTGAGTCTCCACCCTGTCGGGCTTCGACGTCAGGATATTTACATTTCACAAATAATGCCTTAATTTAGCCATACATTCTAGGCTTCAATATAATTTTACTTGAATTAATCTCTCTTTTCTCCACATATTCTCAAAATACAAGTGTTCCCTCACACACAACTATACATACACTTTACTACGAGTCCCACCCATTTGTAACTACTGTATAATAACTACATTAGCAGGCAAATAATTCTGCTACTTACAGTTCATTTAAACAAGCTTCCAACCAAGCTCTTAAATTATTACTTTTACTGACTCAGTGACAGTTTTTACGAGTCTACCGACTTCTCGCCTGACCGTAATAAACCAGCTCTCTCTGCCTCAAGAGGGGGGCTAGCGGTTAGTCCTACCACAACAATAACGACCTGCCCCATTCATTCAGAAACCATATGTTTCGCTTCCTCTACGACGGCCACGTTTTAACATTGAATATCCAAGGATTTCATTACCTATTCTCATTGTACTGACTCCGCACAGTCTAATTATCATTTAAGATTACTAATGCAGTGCTTGGAGAATCGATCTATGCTGTTAGGGTATTTAACTTGTACGTATTTTCAGCCCGTACTGGCTACAATTATAACTCTGTTGCGATGGGAACACAAATATATAGGTAACCAACCCAGGAACGCCATGCCCTGTCTGGTTGCTGGGGCTAGAATGGCGCACGATTGGGAATCAATTCCACCGCAATCCGGCCATCTGCCTAACACAACAATCATCCATCCAGTCTTATGACAAATTATTCTATCACGTGCATCCTGGCTACGTGAGAATCATACATTTCAGTAGTGAGAGGTTCCGTTACTCTGATTCAACAATAATACTGGCGTATAAACCCGCCCCGGTTATCCGACGATTCCCAACAGTCTTAACGTATAGTCCTTCTGCATGTAACTTTATTCATTATATAGCCCTACTTGGAGTCTACATTTACTTCAGCCTTTATTTGGCGACAACACATATATATTTTCAACTTGGATCTTCAAAGATTTCAATCACTTTTCAGTTCCGTATCCTCTCAAGAATAGCGAACCTACTTATTTTATTCATTACTTCAATTACTGTGGTCCGTTTCTATTTACTTTATATTTATTAGGTATTAACGCCTCCACTGATTTATTTACTAAGGTCACAATGCCTTCATATTACTTTAGCGTATATCAACCGTCCTTGATTTGTTAACAAATTCAACCATTTATTTCAACTCTCCACAATTAGTTAATTTTCAACAGACTGTATTAATTAGACTACTAGCTCAGTTGCGTATTATTACGTTATACTCAACTTTATTTCCTTTTACTATTACATTAACCGTCACTGATCTTTATTAATTATTTATTTGTTCCATTAACAACAATTTGATTTGGTTCCTTCTCTCATTTAACATTATCAAGGCTTACGTGCCTTCGGGTTTTCTCTTTTCTTTATAAAAGCAAATACTTCATCTACGAGGCTCTTATCATTCTGTGCGAACTTCACAAATTGCAATTTCACCACTGACATATAAAGTGTAATCACTTTGAACATAATATTTCACACTGGTACTTGGTTACACAATGGTCACATATAATACAATTCATCTGTACTCACCCCATCTTGTAGTTATGGATCTGCTTCGTGAAAGATTTCGCCCATATTGTCTTAATTCAAAACATTTTACGAACAATATGGCACAACACAAATAATTTTTCCATAACACACGTGGCTTTCGCTTTGCACATATATTTTTACAAACATAGACATAATTATTCCCATTCGTGGGGACACTTACACACAAAAAATATATAACCCTTTTCATAAATCACTAAATAAACTTCACACGCAAAAATTAAACCTTTTGATTATTCGCTACTTTACACTTCACACGTGTTTAAAAACCTTCTAGGGTTTAGTCCTATTTTTCCTATGATAATTACAATGTATTACACCTAGTGTAATTGTCTCGGCCGTATCTCAGGACGCTAATGGTGGTTTTTCCAAAACGTTCCTAGACGACGGTCTTGTTCCCTTCCTCGTGTTGGTTACACGTTCTATCTCTGCGACTACTCCTGGTTTTGACCCCTGGTCTCGACTCAAAAGTTCTATCGTCTTTTTCCAACGTTTAAACACCCTGGATTAAAAACTTAACGTGGCTTCTTTATATCGGCAACGACTGGTTGCGGAATTTGTTACTTCGAACTATTATTGCTATAACAAAGTTCGTGTTGTTCTTTTTCAATGTTCTGCACTTTCCTGTACTTTGAGCGCGTATACTTTTTACTTTGAGCGCGTATTTTTCACTTTATTTTCGCCACTCATTCCTAGGTCTTCGTGGCTTTCCTTCAAAGATCATGAGATCCTATAACTGTCCTGACACTAGCGATACTGTTTCGGCTAACGTGTTTTGAATGGACCTAACTGTGAACTTCTGTTGGTACTTGTTCGTTTATATACACGACTTTTCGTTTGAATAGTTCGATGCACTCGGCGCCTTCCTGTGGTTTCTAATTAACGTTTCTGTTCTGCTTCGAATACTTATTTCTGGACCGAACTCCGTGGCCCTTCCTTGAGAATCCACGTTCGATTTATTTTTCTTTTGGCGCGGCGTCAAGTCCCACTCGAACTGACTGGAATTGAAGATTTAATCTCGCTGACGACACAGCGTATTATGGTGAACTGGCGATGTGGTGCGGTATCTCCTCTTCAGAGGGATCCGTTTACTGAATGCTCGGTGAAGCAGCGCAACGTCCTCCGGCTTGCTCAAGACTGATCCAGCGTGTCCCGTCACAACGGACACTGAAGATTGAATACTTTCTGGCTCACGGCCACGCTATTTATTCATAATCCATAAAAAGATTACTTTGCCGTCCTTCTCAAAACTATCTTTTTAACCAGCTGTCCTACGTTCGTATAGAAATTATCTATGGGTTCCTGAGGATCTAAGCGTTACAATTCCTCTTTATTTTGCAAAAGTCGATCACAAAAAATTCTATAAAAATAAAAAGAGCTCCTGTAGTGCGTGGGCGAGATTTCTTTTTACCTCCTACTACCAGCGACCAGTTTGCTCCTCCCATGCATTACGTAGCCTTAATCAGCACTTTCCTCCTGTGCATTTATTAAAGATTTGTATATTCGCTAAATTCCTACTCCCAGAGTTATTCAGATTAGCGTGCCAAAACTTATATACTTTTTCATGGTTTCCAAGAAATTAGACTATTTCACAACATTGCGGTGTTGGGCTGCAATCCAATGTTGCCAATACAGTGCTGAATCGGCTCCGGTGGTAAATCTCCTGCCTGCATACACTACCTAACTTTTCCACTGCGTGTGTATGCTTATGACTCAGACGCGGCTTGCATCCTATAACTTATATAAGGGGCATTAACTGCTTTGAGTCATGCGTGAGTTGCTTCACATTGCCTCATGGCTGGCCTGTATGTAACTTAAAGTCTTATGAATATTCCTTCCTTTTCATGACTTGAATATCATAGGTTCGACTCCTATTCCCATCAAATGGGTACAGTATGCCATAGAGTTATATGCTATGATATAACAATTTTTGTGTAGGTTCATTACTCATTCACAATAATTCACTGTTTAAAACAACCTATAAATCTCTCTTATAACATGATGGGTTACAGACTGGGGTTGCTACAGCTTACATGTAGTAGGGTGGTGGCCAAACAAGAATTCAAATCTTGTCACCAACACCCCTTATGGGTATGACTCTAAGCCAATCCGTTACACCAGAGAAACTGTTTTCATATTCTGATACATCATCATTTGACCATCTTGTGGTGTCGTGGCTAACATACTTGGTTGTCACCCCTAAGCTCATTGGGTTCCAACCCGACTATATTCAGGAATTCATTTTCATTTTAAGGTTGCAATAAGGTTCACTCAGCCTTGTGAGGCCTACCCTAACAACTACGTTGTCATATATGTTATACTGTTCCTGTACGTTCAATAACAAATAATAATAAAAATAATATATAAATAAGTAATATAGTATACATAAATAAAATGAGTCTCTCTTACATATAAGCCTTTTGTATCCCTGATTGTCTCTGATAAACTTATAATATATCATTTTTGATAAAGGAGCAAAATGGATGCCCGCCTCTTATACACACTATGCCTCTGTTAACCTGTATAGAGGCCAAGATGGCCACCTGTTTAAACTTCACTCCTGCTAGCAGCCACAAGAGTAACCCGAAACTTCCTGGCAACACTGCACTGCCGTTATCACCAAGCTCTCACAAGACCTAGCTAGGTAGTGTGTTGGCTGACAGCAGGACTGGTGGTAGCGTGAAAACCTTTGTCTGTATTAAAATCCAAACATTTATTATAACTCAACTGTCACCGAAGAGGATCGAGTTCAATTCACCGCTCTATCAAGGAATTTTATCTCTGGTCTAAGGGCTGGAACGGAGTACACTCAGTCTTGTCAGGTAAAACTGAAAGCACATGCGTTCCATTCACACCTCAACCATTTTTGAGTAAATTCATTGACCATGGGAAACGGTTGGCCATCCCGAGTTCTACAACACCTCATACAAATCTTTATCATTATTGGTTAGTTACCTGTATATACAGATCAATCAATAATTACCTAATAATAATGTGGGAAGACGGGCAGGAGAATCAAGGTTTTGCCGCGAGTGATAAAGAGGGCACGTGGACACAGAGATAAACAGTTGCTATGGAGTTTATTATTATTGTTCTTAGGGGCTGGGAAGGCATTGGTGTTCACCACACCGAATTCTGTATTTTGATCATGTAATCTATATTATTTTCATTTGTTAAGTAAACAAATATTGTTTTGATATTCAACAAATCAAACGTGAGTGGTTTTTGACACCGGTTCCCACAAATTGGGGGCACATCCTGGATTGAATCAACGACGCATTTCTGAGGTTATGCTCACCTGCCAATTTTGCTGACGACGAATCAACGAAAGGCCAACGACGAATTCAGCTCGAATTGACAACGGATGTTCGAGACTGAAGGCTTATCTCATCAGTGAAAGGTTTGCAGCTGGACATAGACGTATAGAAGTTGAAGACGATTTGAGAAAGACGACAAAAGAACTTTGGGATTGGTGTGGACGCAGATAAGTAACATTTCCAAAATTATGACGTTAGGAGATATTGATCACATAAACAAAAGCATTTCATCTGTTCCAGTGGCAGCTCTAAAAGCTTCACATACGATTGTATTTGAAGACGCTCCAGATGATCGAAACAATAGAAAGCGGTTGCGAGAATTTTCAGGTTTTACTTTCAAATCTGATTCACAGTGTTATGTGGCCAAGGTCGAGTTTATAACAAAAGGAATGACGGAAGAGGAACTGCAAACATCTTGCGCGATCCTGCGCTTAGACGCGGGTACCCCGGAGGAAATGACAATTACGATTTTTCACCACCTGACGCATTTTTCAGAGTACATTGAGATGATTGAGAAATCTTCGGACGACGAGAACGATGAAGAAGACGAACAAGTACAAAAGAAGTAACAAGCTAAAGCTGCAGCGCTCTCCAAAGCGGATCTAGAGGAGACAAAGAGGTTATGTGGCACTATCAAGAGGGAATTGACAGTGGTGAAAAGGAAAAGAAGCTAAATCGAATGAAACTCGACGACGAGATTGAACCAGGGGACACCTCAAGTGACGGTAGCGAAGCATCGAGGTATTCCCAGAAGTTTGCTTTGACGTTTCGTGACATCGAAGGTTCCGTCGGGTCATTTGATGGTAGCAGTGGATATACAGTCAACCGATGGATCACCGAGTTTAAGGAAACAGCTGCGTTGATGAGATGGAACAAACTGCAGAAGTTGATCTTCGTCAAGAAATCTCTGACCGGCTTGGCAAAACTCTTCATCCAGGGCGAGAAGTGAATTAACAGCTGGACGGCGTTGAGAAAATCTCTTCGAGAGGAATTCGACGTGCAGACGAGTACAGTGGAGATCCATTCGACGCTGTTTAGACGAAGGAAAAAAGGGACGAGTCGCTCCAGAAATATTTCCTTACGATGAAGGAGATAGCAAGTAGGGGAGATATAGACGATGACTAACTCATGCAGGACGTGATCGACATAATACATGAAGCTCAGGCCTGAGGAAGGCTTATCGTCCGGGTTGGACGATGATGTTCAGGACGACGGAATGTGGGAAGACGGGCAGGAGTTTCGAGGTTTTGCCGCGAGTGATATAGAGGGCGCGCGGACTTAGAGAAAAACAGTTGTTATGGAGTTCATTATTGTTGTTCATTGGAGCTGGGATGGCATTGGTGTTCACCACAACGAATTCTATATTTTGTTAATTTAATCTATATTATTTTCATTTGTTATGTAAACCAATATTTTTTGATTTTCAACAAATTAAACGTGAATGTTTTTGACACCGGTTCCCACAATAATAATAATAATCAGCAAGCAGTCATCCTCAATACATGCATCTATTAAACCATGGTTTCACAGAACTCTTATAATTTTTAGGTGTTTAACACCTTCTTTTTCCTATAAAATCACAATTCACTGTTTTAGGGGTGAAATGACCAATGTAGGTAAAATAATATTTTATTACCGTACGTACTTTTAGGGTTCTTAATTTTCAAGGTATCAATTTTCCAATTTGGGGTAGTTTCCATCCACCTACTATCCTTCATCAAAAACAATAGTCTTAGGTTAATTTATCATTTTTAGATATTTAACACCTTTTTTCCTGTACAAACACTATTCACTGTTTTTGGGGTGAAATGACCTATCGAGGTAAAAGAGTATTTCATTACCTATTTTTTGAGATATAAAACATAATTTTAGGGTTCTTAATTTCAAAGGTATCGATTTTTCAATTTTGGGGTAGTTTTCACCCTCCTACTATTTTTCATAAAAAGATCTTAGATTAGTTCATCATTTTCCCCCCTGTAAAATCACTATTCACTATTTTAGGGATAAAATGACCTATCGAGGTAAAACCGTATTTGATTACCTATGTGTTAAGCTATAACCCATAATTTTAGGATTCTTAGTTTCCAAGGTATCGATTTTTTCAATTTTGGGGTAGTTTTCACCCCCTACTATGCAGACAGTACATCAATACAGGTTCTCAGTCCTCGTAGTGTAGTGGCTAGCATGCTTCTGTGTGACCGTAAAGACCCCGGGTTCGATTCCCCACTCTGCTCGTTTTTGCGTGGTCCAATACTTGTACGCCAGGTCAATGTTAAACCTCTACAAGCAACACACTCGCACAGATTATCAGACGCAAATTCTATAAACACATTCAGCCATTCTCAAACATCCTTTCACCATACGTCAGCAAACATGAAAGAAACTAAAAATCATTTTTTCAAAAAAAAAAAAACACTCTGTTTCCCTCATTTTCAAAAATGCTACCCCTCTTCATACATCATAAAAAAGAGGATAACACCCTGAAAACAGCCCTACCATCCACATCCAAATCCGACCTCCCCTTCCCCAAATATCATCAGAAATTTGAAAAAAAACACATGGTTTTACCCCAAAATCCATCATCAAAAATTCAACCTATTAAAAAAATAAGGCCTCCATAAGATAGATGGGATAAAATACCATTAAAACAACAGCAAGCACGCCCTCCTACCACTATTGTTTCACCAACATAACACTTTTACAACCTAGGCATCCGTATTCAAGCACGCACGCGACTGTCAGTAGACCCCTTACAGCTTCACTACTATTGTGCACTGGTGAAACATTTCTTGTGGCTGCCACGTTGGATTGGTTTCAGTGTAAGTCATAGAGTTACGTACCAGTACATAAACATTATCCAGGTGCCTCATTATGCAAGCATTCTATGTTTCCGCTTCGATACGATTAATGATAAAATGTTTCTTAAATTTCGCACTGCTGCCAGCTTGAATTTTATGAGCCAATCCAACAATATTGGATACTGAAATGTTTACATCTCGTAAAGATTCGCTGTGTGGAAGTTTCACAGCGCACGAAAGTTTCGATCGCTAGTAACGACATTTGAATATTTGAAATTCTCATGGATACTGTAGTCATAGTGCTTATCAATTCTTCAAGGTCACACCTGTGTATATACTTAAGAATCACCTATCACCATACAAAATTTCAGCTTGATTACCATAACAATTCCAGAAATATTGAGAACAATTGAAATAATTCGTTGTGGTGTTTGAAGTCATATTTTCAGTGTTGCCGCACTAAACTCTTGAAATAATTCGTGAGACCGATGTGTTTGGTTGTTTTATATGACGTATGACATACAGTTAAGTTCCAGTACATATATATTATATTATGGGTTTATTATAGAAATTTTTACTTCAATTGTTTGAATAGGACACATGAAAAAACATGTTTTTATATTTTCCTTTGCTGTCATATTGGAATTCCCAAAATAATTGAATTACATTAGACATCAGGATATTAAGTTTAAAATTAAGTTTTATCCCTCCGAGTTTCTCTGCATTCGGATGAGTATGTCGCGTGAAAAGCCCATTTGATATTTGAACTTCGCGTGGCCATCATGCTCGTTTTTCGCTCATCAGGACTTTGAAAATTGCATACGTGAATTTACTTCATTAAACTCTATCACGATGATTTTTTTTGTTTCATTGCTACAAATATTTCGGATATATTGCATGCCCGTGGAATATTTCACGAGGCTGCCATGTTAGACTGGTGACGCTAATTGAAATATGAAAGACACGGACGACACGGTCGGAGTCGGACGGAGTTATGTCAAATCAACAAAACTTCTCCTCAGAGCAACATCAACCCTCCCTTTCACCACTCGGTTCGTTTGGATTTCTTGGGATCATTCAGTTCTCCTGTTTATTAAAATATTCGGATTGCGGGATGAGAGGCATTGCACCGATCTCACGTTATATTTTCACCCTATGGTCCAGCATTTCATAACTTGCCAAAAGGTGGCAGACGGTGGCAAGTTATGAACTTTTTATGACAAAATTGATCTGACAAAACGTGTGTAGAAATTTCAAGTGTGGCAGAATGCAAGTTGGATATTGAAAGTCTTGCTTTCTTTTTTCCTCCCTCTACCCTCTGTTTTAATGGTTGGAGGTGTCGCTACTGTAAAGAAGAGAGTGGCGCCACACGTAGTCCGGGGCAGAGCTACTTTTAGATCAGGCCCATATTTAGGAAATCCTTCTCTATAAAGTACAAGAAGCATTTCATGTAACAATTGGGGAAACAAGGTTTTTAGGGTATTTCGACCCCACTGAATGCGAATCTGCCTGTTGCCAAAGCGAAATTTGGACCGGAAGTCCGGTATCCAAGATGGCGGCCAAGATGGTCGTCAAAACTCTGTTGCCCTATATCTCTCTTGTCCGTTGGCTTAAAATATTTATTTAAACGCCGGGTTAGTGGTTCTCCTGGATTCTTATCATATTGATATGCTCAGAAATTACTTACCTTAAGTTTGGAGTGCATGGAATCCAAGATGGCCGCCGAAGGACGTGAAGAAAACGATCATTCTAGAGTTCAAGCATTGTTTATGGCAGTATTGTATAAAAGATAATAAAAATCAATTTAGTGTATTAGCTGAAGGCAATATACCAGAAAGATAATAAATCAACCATAAATCAAGCACTTAAAGATTTAAGACATTGGTGAGAGCGGTGGCACAACTTGGTGCAAGTCAGTCCATTCTTTTGGACGTGCACATTGATGTCAGGCGATGAGACGAACAATTGCAGGTTAGAATATCCGTGCAGGCTTTGGGGACGGGCTCAAGGGTCATAAGGATGCGAATGTACTCATCTTGGTGAAGCCCTCACCCTTATGACTCCGGATTCATCACCATCTCTCGGGCATGATGAGCATTTTCCCACAAATTCAACTGAAATGTTTTTTAAATTATAATTACCGAAAAGCAACTATTTATACTGATCACAGTATGCTTCCCATCCTTTTATGTATTTACCGGTAATGGCATCTTAGGAGGTGTAGTCGCAGCGCATCGCTTGTTGGAGGCAAGGCTTCTGGTTTTTTCACAACACCGCAAAGCTGATGTCTGGCTTCATCCCCGCTAGATACATCTTTGGCCACCTGGTCAGTGAATAAGAAACGTTGTAACATTAAATTAATCTTTGGACTTGTAAATAAATAGTGACTGAAACACCTAAAAAAAATTTACCAACCTTATAGAGCTGTACGAGGAACTTCTGCATTCGCCTTTGATGAGGGAGTTAGCGGAGAGTGCCCAAGGTTGTTCAGAATTTGGCAGGCTTTTGAAGACTTTCCACGCTGCTTGCTTCGTTATCGTTGCAAGGTGAGACGTCGAGTCGCAACCCGTGACTGCGTGGAACGCCAAGATGTTCTTCTTTTGAGCATTAGGAAGAATTTTGCAAATCTCATGTACTGGGAGATACTTCGTTTCTTTCGCTGTGCCACTCATCATCCACACTTTAGAACTGGTCATTTTGTCAATGTGATGGATCAACAGCAAACCTATGTCGGTATCCCTGGCCATGACGATAATGTTGTCAACATCAGAGTGGACAGCATGTTGTACAACGCGTGTATCGGCCTCTTCATGTGTCGCTGCTAGAGCACTGACGTCAAATTGTGTGCTGGTTGTTCGCAAATCGTCTTCGTGTATGATCCCTCCGGAAACAACAACTTCGATGGCCTCAAAGACATGTTGAAAAACTTCCGCTTTCTCTCTCAGGAAGTTATTCAACATGTCTTTGAGGCCATCGAAATTGTTGTTTCCGGTGAGCTCTTACACGAAGACGATGTGCGATCAACCAACACCCATTTTGACGACATGCTCTAGCAGCGACACATGAAGAGGCCACTCTGATGTTGACAACATTTCGTCATGACCAGGGATACCGACATTTATTTGCTGTTGATCCATCACTTTGATAAAATGACCAGTTGCAAAGTGTGGTTGATGAGTGGCACAGCGAAAGAAAGGAAGTATCTCCCAGTACATGACATTTGCAACCTTCTTCCTAATGCTCTAAAGAAGAACATCTTGGCGTTCCACGCAGTCACGGGTCGCGACTCGACGCCTCACCTTGCAACGATAACGAAGAAAGCAGCGTGGAAAGTCTTCAATGGAACGGCCTGCCAACTTCTGGACAACCTTGGCCACTCTCCGCTAACTCCCTCATCAAAGGCGAATGCAGAGAAGTTCCTCGTACAGCTCTAAAGGGCTGGTAAAGTTTTTTTTTCAGGTGTTTCAATCAAGATTTATTTACAAGTCCAAAGATTAATTTACTGTTACAATGGTTCTTTTTCACGGACCAGGTGGCCAAAGATGTATCTAGCGGGGATGAAGCCAGACATCAGCTTTTCGGTGTTGTGAAAAAGCCCGAAGCCTTGCCTCCAACAAGCGATGCGCTGTGACTACACCTCCTAAGATGCCATTACCAGGTAAAGAAATAAATGGATCGGAAGCATACTGTGATCAGTATAACTAGTTGCTTTTCGGTAATTATAATTTAAAAAACATTTCAGGTGAATGTGTGGGAAAATGCTCACCATGACCGACCGGTGGTGATGAATCTGGAGTCATATGGGTGGAGGCTTCACCAAGATGAGTACATTCGCATCCTTATGACCCTTGAGCCCGTCCCCAAAGCCTGCACGGATATTCTAACCAGCAATTGTTCGTCTCTTTGCCTGACATCAATGTGCACGTGCAAAAAGAATGGACTGACTTGCACCAAGTTGTGCCACCACTCTACCAAGTGCTTGATTTATGGTTGATTTATTATCTTTCTTGTATTATTGCCTTCAGCTAACGACACTAGAATGATTTTTATTATCTTTTTTACAATCCTGTAATATACCATGTTTGATCTCTAGAATGGTCGTTTTCTTCACTTCCTTTGGCGGCCATCTTGGATCCCATGCAATTCAAACTTAAGATAAGTAGTTTCTGAGCATGTCAATATGATAAGAATCCGATAAAACCACTGACCCGACCTTTAAATAAATATTTTAAGCCAACGGACAAGAGAGATATAGGGCAACAGAGTTTTGACGACCATCTTGGCCACCATCTTTGATATCGGACTTCCGGTACAAATTTTGCTTGGGCAACAGGCAGATTCGTATTCAGCAGGGTCAAAATACCCTAATTCCCCCCAATTGTTACATGAAATGCTTCTTGCATTGTTTATTTTTGAAAACGTGCCTACTCTATTTAGCAGTAGCTCTAAACGTCCCAGAGATGAATAATTAAATATTAGTAATGAAGCTTCTGAAAACCGTATAAAAGGCAGCTCTTTCCGCTCTCACAGCGCATACAATAAATGCGTAAACAAGAATTAATTGATGTAGTTTGATTCAGGGTTTTTGGAAATCGCAGTTATCAGCCTTTTGTATTTGGATGTGTGTTAAATTTGAATGATATGGTAGCCTGTGTTATGGTGATTATTGCAGCCTTATTATTGAAGTATGTACCCCGGGGTATGGATACAGTACAATCTGAGCATTGGGATAGAATAACTGTGGATCTCTGGATGGTTGCTGTTAGCGACGGGATTTTAAATTCTCATCTCCGAACGTTAGCTTCCAATTGTCTCGTAGGGTACTGTACCCTTATATCTGGACGATCCACCAAAATCCCAGGCTGGAAATAATAATGGATTGTAGCATCTTGAAGTCCCGGCTAAAACAACATGGTGCTACTTGGCGAAAACATTCAGAATAAGGAACAGGATTTTTTCAAAGCGGAATGTGCTATAGTAACTAATTACAGAACAGTAGGGTTCCCTATCAACTCAGGAACAATGAGAATCGATGAAAATTTCGGGCGTAAGGATGCGGATTAGGTCCCTCGGGAACTTCCACCCTGCAGCACATTCCTCTACCATTTAACTACAAAGATAATGCCAATTTCCTTAAAAAATCAGGGAAACGTAACAACGTGCCTGTCGTGTTTATTATTAAAAAACAATTACACGTTTGCTATCACTGGCATTGATTATATGCCTTAATATCGTTAAATAAAAACAACTGACCTAATGTCATAACTTCACTTGCATAAAATACATGTTTGTTTCCTATATAAACCATGAAAAATATTATTTCAAACGCTTTTATAAGCTTAAACAAATCATGAATTAAATTGCAGCAAACCACTGCTGTTCCCTAGGTAACGGTAGTTTAATAACAAGAAAAATGTAATTTAGTTAAATAAAAAAATATCCCCATGAATAAATGAATTTACCACTGACGTGGATCTTCGTCATTAGAAAGACTATTCATTACTCTATACAATTATATCCCGTGTCCTATCTCTTAAATTCTTCTCATGGAAGCGATGAAACTCTCTATTTAAATATAAATTATAAGTTAAAAACATAATAATAATGCTGCGCTTAAATATAATTATAAACCTATCTTTAAATTCTTAATACACTTTCTGTACAATACAAATACTAACATTGTAGTTCAACAACTACTCAATAAAATAAAATATATACAACTATCCGACTGCTTTCTCTACCGAATTTAGAAAATAATCATTCACCCTACTATGTCTTATTCGTGATACTGTGATTCTATAATCCATAAAATTAAGTAGAGACATAGTTCAAAGACCTCCAATCACTTGTCTTACTATAATAAAAATACTTAATAAAAATACATACTTTCACTTCGTTGAATGATTACCGTAAATTCAATATCTAATTCAGAACCATTTAAGACATCTCAGTTTACTCTCAGTTTCAACAAAGATCCATTAAATCCTATGATTTCTATCAGATTCAACTTCATCTAGGATCCGCTGTCCTGTGAATTTCAAGGAGTTTCAACTAAATGAGACTATTGCAATAACTTCCAAAACTAATAAACATCAGTAATACTGCATCTTCATTAACATCCTATTTCAAATTCAAATATGCGCAAGTCTGTCACTACACACATTCCTTCAACAATTGACCAATGGCTTCACAATTGCCCATTGACTTACAATAAATACCTCCGTCTGCTACGGGAATAATAAATCTCACTCTCAGAGATGCTTCGCAGTTCCTTTCAAAAACATATACTTCTTAATTCACTTCTCATTAACAAATTCTTTTCATAGCTGCAACGACAAATAATAAAAATATTTAATAAAAATACTGGTTCTATCAAAGAATTAATTTAACAGGTAATACGATAAAATTCTGGTCTTCAAATAACAATCTTATTTCTTTGCATCACTCACTTTTCTATAAGAGCTTTCAATTAGCTGCAATATTCCTTTAAATCTTTATTCACATTCTTATTACTTCAAAATACGCTAACATTCGTATTTGTTAACTTCACATTGTATTCCTTTACAT
The DNA here is from genome assembly GCA_946902985.2 of Meconema thalassinum. Lineage (NCBI taxonomy): Eukaryota > Metazoa > Arthropoda > Insecta > Orthoptera > Tettigoniidae > Meconema > Meconema thalassinum. Next base: position 1,149,369,143 of record OX336389.2, read on the forward strand.
AGTCTTTCTTTAATATATTTCTCACAAATTTTAATCCTTTATAATTGTTAGTCACCAAATATTTCTCACCAAATTTGTCTAATAATTTATCAGATCGTGACTTTGCGTAGATCTCCACATAAGATCTTTAAAGATTGCGTTCTTTAAAAACATATCTCTGTATAACACTCTTGGAATAAATTTCCGTCATTATTATCGTTACCGTAACAAAAAACGATATCTTACAATTAAAAAATTAACAAAATGTGATTTCATCACTTTTGAACTTTACCATAAATATATCCTGAACTAAACTGTAAAATCTCCCCATTCAAATTTCGAAAGTCGCAAAATTAAAAAAAAAAAAAAAAAAAAAAATTAAAAAAAAAATTCTAAAGAAAAATTCCAAATTCTCAAATTCGACGAAAAACGTGAATAAACATCCGCATTATGTAGTTATGAAAGTATAACGTCGAAAGTTACAATAATATCTATAAAAAGTAGAAAAATGGCATCAAAAAATAGTTTTTCGGATATTCTTAAAAGGTCTACAAAAAATCTACAAAGTGGGACATATCGTTGGTCCGAAGACTACCTTGTGTGCGTTAAAGATGACTAGAAGTGGGCTTCCTTTCCTGTCCTTTAGAAACGGATTGTTTCAAAGCGCAAGACTGCATAATGTAGTTTGGTCTGCTCCGGTCTCGTACAGAAGTTCCCATGCGGTCAGGTCCGGGATTCGAACTCCATCATCATCGTGTTACCATTCCTTCCACTGGTGACTCTTCTTATATGAGATGGGATAGCCCTTTCTCTCTTGAATGGTGCTGGGTCCTCCCTGGCCACCCTCGTAATGGAAATTCTTCTATCTTCTTACGCCAAAGTTCTGATATATGTTGTCATTTTAGTTGTTGAAATGACTTGTAGATGTAGATTTTCTGCATGGGAGAGATGAGATGTTAATCTCTCCAGCGAGATTGATGTTATATCATTTCGAATATTCTTGCTGCCATCATAGTTCTGTTCCCATAACTTTTTAGTTGACCATCATAACTGCTGTAAATTCGTTAATAAATTCCTCCCTCAACTTCAGGAATTTCGACATAGTTGATACTGTAGATTGGTTCTATTAACTTTATAATTGGTTCAATGTCGACTTCATATATCTTCTTGCACAAACTAAGTGCCTTCGATGGTGAATTTCTATTTGCTTTGTTTAATTGTCGAGTAGCTTGTTGAGACGTCCTTCTCCGTTGAAATCGCAAATAATAAGAACCCAGAGTCTTCTATCATTTCCCCCTCATCAAATTTCCAAGCCCGCGTCCTTTTCAGACCAAGGATCTGATTGGTCGCTGATGGTTGATGATCATTATAATCCTTAATTAAATAAATAATTAGTCGCATGTTTAATAAATAATTCTTATTTATTATTTAATATCTTCTATGATATTACGATGTATTAAAATCATCCTGGTAATTACCAAAGCTCATTACATTTCTCGGTCTCGTTTAAGTAAGGCCGCTTCTCATTGGGTGGCTGTCACGTGCCGTACTCGCATCTACCCCTTCCACTCTCGAGACACACTTCGTCGCGCGCCCAGGGTTGGCATTATTCGGGAATACTCGATTATCCTCGTGCACTCTCGTTCGGTCTTTGTTACAACCACGCAGTTCGACTTCAAGTTCCCGCACGTAGCTGCTAACCTTCTCATTGGCTGGCTGAATTAACTCAGTTAACTGTGCGATGTACAAAACTGGTTTTGTGTCAACTTTCAGCATAGCAATATTTTAACATGGGACAATTTAGAAAACTTTTGACGAGATGAATAATTTCCTAGCCCATATCTATATAAGAGCACAGTACCGTACCAAAAAATTCCTCTGCTACGCTGGAGCGTGCAAGAATTTCAAATTAATTGTTAGCCAGGGCTTTAACCCACTAGGAAAATTCACTGTTGATAATATTTATGGTGTTGTTAATTCATTTGAGGGGCATGGGATATTTTGGTATCAGCCTTGAGTTGTTGTGTGTGTGTTGAACTTGTCCGATAACCTGTGTTGCTGTGATAACAGTAGTAGTGTGTGTAACTGTTTCATAGACAGGGGTGGGGTAAGCGCCGCAGGATTAGAGGTAAGGTACTATCCCTGCATTTTCCTGGAGGGGCGGGGAAAACAAAGAGAAACAAAACGCAGGATGGCCGCTGTCAGCCCCGGGATTTACGAACTCCGTATTAGCTGCAGCTGCCCTCGCGGCCGTGTTGAACGATTTAACAAGCACGGCTACGTCGCGGGACTGTTATTATTTAACTAAGGGGGTTGCGTCATCATGACCATCAGACCATTGATCATCAGAGTGTATGTAGTATGTCTGGTAACCTGTTTTATTATGGTATATTGAGCCCGCCTGAACACATTGCTCGGTGATATTTCTACGAACGTTTATGCACATGCCATGCTTGATCATTGAACGTGCCCTGGAAGCAGCGCGGCATGTCACGAGAAAGGGATGATGTCCTGTCTCTGGATATTAACCCAAAATATTTTCCTGAGCACACATTATTCTTCTTCTTCTTGATTGTAAAAGTCCCAGAACATTCCGCATCGTCATTCAGCATCAGATAAACATTATTATGTTTCTAAATTTAATTTTTGGTAAAGGTAATTTACGCCGCAGATAGGCGGAAGGAAGTCAATAGACTGTCTACGACTCAAGTATCCGCTTGGACACAGCAGGGCGAACCCATGCTCGCTGACAACCAATTTTGTAGCCGTCCAAGTAAGATGTGCTGAGTAGACTGTCCGTCAGACGAAGAACTTACAAGTTCACCCATGTGGTGATGAAAATCTACAACCATCGAGTATTCTTTGTCACGATATTTGTGAAGTGATTGGGAAACCAACAGTATGGGCAATTTGTAAGTCCATTGTGAAAAGTGTGGAAAATTGAGATATATTTCTGACATTGATTTTTGGTCACGTGGAACACCACATTTCGACACGTGGGCCAATGTAAATTTGAAGTCCAAGAGGGACGTGAAATATCGTGAAAGAATTAGTTATCAACTATCATCGTGTGTAAAAAGGCACACCACAGTTCTAAAGTGTATTACCTTTCAAAGTGTAATCATTTTTGACACAGGATTATCACGTTCCAGAGTGATTTGCTATCGTAAAATCTGTGTGCATAACACCGCATGTGTTACATAGCATCTGTGAACGCAGGCAGTGAAGGCCTTTTTGATAATATGTCCTCAATATTATTGTGTAAAATCAGTGAGAATTCTGATCAATTGCCAAGACTCGATAATTCTAAACTCTGTGAAATCACGTGTACAATCTCTGATATGATGTGTTATCACGACATGAGCTACATGCGCATCTTTCTACAAGTACTGTTCGTGGGTGACATGGAGTAGACTTCTACTATGTGAGGGGTATATCTGCAGAAGAGGAACTTTGTCATGGCAGGAGGAGGACCTAACAACCACGAGGGACATGGAGCTAGGACGCCCATCAATCCGAAAGCTGACCGAAGGGAGGAAAATGTTGTACGTGTAGCAGACACGTGGACGCAGTAGGAGACTGGAACGGAGGAGGCTTGATCCAAGAAGCCTGGTTTGGAAACACCATTGGAACCAACCAGGTCTTTGTTACCCCTCAATTATGATGAAATTGAGATGAGGCGAATTGTACTGTAAGTCTGCATCTTCTCATTTGTGCGTTTTTTTCTGTGGTAGATAGAATGTAGAATATTTAGCCGAACTTGTGTTAACCAGCTTAGGTAGGATTTCTATTTAACATTTGGCTAATTTTCTTTTTCACTGTGAGTTAGTCACCGTTTGGTGCATTCTGTTATATGTCAGCAGGACGTAACGTCTTAACAACTTGCTAGACACGAACACATATCATTTTGATCTGGCTTGGTCAACCTTTAGTGTGGGTTAGATTTTTAGGAAGGATGGACAACCATTCCTTGATTCATATTTTATTGAAACCCCTTCCAAGATTACTTCCAGGGTACGCCACTGCTTGTTTAAGAAGGCCGTATCGTTTGATGACCGACTATTGTCATCACATTTATAACAACTGATGTTATTTACAGTTAATGTGACGCTTTGAAGCCACATCAGTTCTAGAAAGAACGTACAGGGATTATACTTCAATATGAAGGAAGAGCATCGAACCCTGTTACTCTCCCTATCATTTTAGACATCTTAGGAGTTGTAAGATTGTCGTCATTGTTATATTTTTATTTGTGTGAAGTCTAGAACACGCAAAGTTTTGTATTTATGAAATGTAAATATTAGTCGAATGACATCTCTTTGTCAACTCAGAGCACTCCAGAGAGAGTGGGACATCTTTGTGAAAGTGTTACTTGGAATTTTAAGACATGACTTATCATTGCACACCGTATTTTTACGTGGTACATTTTCTTCGTGTGCTTATTTGTTATAGGTTTTTATGTGTAAGCCAGCCTGATTCACTATAGGAACTTTATTGAGTGAATTCTTGCCTGCTTAATGTGTAATCAGTTGCCGGACGCAACGATGAAGCTAACGTGCTTTGTCAAGCACCAGTGAGAACGGGTTTCAATTACCCAGAGTACACCACGCTCTATTTGTGAGACGACTTTGTTACTTTCAGACCGATGCTAGCGCATCGTATTTACCGTTTGGAGAATTGATTCATTGTTTGGGTCAAGGCCAGTGACCCTGTTGTAGGAATCAGATGTTTTTGCTGTCGTCATGTAGACGAGCATGTTTCCTGTTTTGATCGCTATTAGAGAGCGACTTTATACTGACACCAGGTGAGAGTGTGTAATTTTTTTGGGAAGGTTAATGTTGTCTATTATTTATTGTTTTTTATTTTTATTTTTATTTTTATTGGTGATGTAGACACCCTGTTTGAGGCTGTTGGTGTTATATTTTGAGTGCATGGGATGCACTGTTATACAGAGTTCGTTCTGCGATCATTCTTTCCGGGATGTGCCTGAGACTGCATCAGGAGAGCTGTGCGCCCCTGTCAGTTATATTTTGCAACCGAGTCTTGTCAACTCGTGTTATTGTGCCGACTATTGAGTCGATGTTTTGCAAGTGATTGCTCTTACAGAAGACTTCACTTTGTTTAGCCTAGGTGTCCTGGAATCATCAGCTAATCGTCATAAACCAACGGCAAATCTAAACTACGCTCCTAATAATAATAAATGCATAATTATTATAAACAAATGCTAAATAACCATGACAGTGAATTTAAACTTGATTTCTCAACGTTGCACCAGCTGCTTGATTCCATTTGGATGTTTTCCATTTCCATCGGGAAATGACTTTCGACATTGTACACTACTTTGAGACGACGGAGCAGCGTACGAAACAGTAGTTCATACCAGGTGGCGCACTATGCTCATGCGACCTAAGCCGTGATTTTTATCACACAGTTGCCACCATAAATGACACAATTAGATGACCCTTGATTACAAAGAGTATTCAAACGTGCAGGCAGGGTTTAATATGTGATCATGTGAATGCTGTGTTTTATTTATATCTTGAACTGTTAATACTACATGTTAACCCATTGTACCCTTAGTTTTAAGGAGTGTATTTAAGCATTTTTGTTTGCTGGTTATCATGTAGCTCTTTATGTAATGTTTGTTCTTACGGTAGTCATTCGCCGTAAATGCTTGTTATAATATTAGGACTTAGCTAGATTCAGTAAATCGTAACTGTAAATTTGGGAGTGGTACCATCATGAATTTCATCTGCTTTTTGTTTGTTAACTTAGCTTCTGGTTTTCATAGTAACCCATTTCATCTGTGTAGGGTCTACTTTTCATGCCACTACCATAGCTTTGTTGTTGTTCTTTTCTTTGTGTAATAGATCTTTCGCGAAGGTTTTAAACTTCAATCAGTGTAGGATTCTTGACCCTTTATTTTCCTTTTTTATTAGCTTGCGGGAATAGTCCGAAACAAACTCTCCGAACTAGGATAGATGTTTGTTATTCTTTTAATAAATTTTACACAAGTTTACTTAAGTCTGGATGTTATTATTTTGTAGTTTAAGAGTTTCTGCGATGTATGTCTTGGGCTATTATTGACACACACCAAGTCTGCCCAGATCGCCCCGTGATATCGCGACCCTGACGGCTCGTCTGACGGGCTCATACACCTACTATTAAAATGGCACCCCACTAGTTTTGCCGATTCGGACATGGTAGCCATCAGCACCTGTCGTTTCCTTTTATGAGGATGTTAACACTGTTTAAAGGCAAATTGACTGGACTGGGGCGAATTCTAGAAGGTCGTAATGCTGTTCAATTAACCCTGTGGAATTCTGGTGATCTAAGACCACGAAGGTGAAACGCAATTAGATTATTAAAATCAGTTTAGGATGTTTCTTTGCTCTCGCTTCATCTTAAGTAAATGTAATGTTTTGCTTTGCTTATTGTGGATGTTTGTAAATGTAGAATCACTTAGGTGTGTACTCCAGCTGTCCTCGTGTTGTTTATTGAAACAAAGCAAGCTTTATACCACAGTTATTCCCTGTTTTAGACGTAAGTTCTCTTCGTAAGGATATTTCCTTCGTTTTCTCATATTTGTTTTTGTGTCATGGATGAGGCCATGATCCGCTGCTTTGAGGAGATGATGGTTGGGGTTAATGCTAACCTTACCCAACTGAGGACCGATTTAGGCCATGTAAGAGTTGATTTAGGAGCCAATACAAATGCTATAGGTAATGCTAACGCAGCAGTTGTAGCTAACACTGTCACTCTTAATAATGTTAGAAAGGACCTCGATAATAATACTGCCACTCTCAATGAGGGATTTGAAAATGTTAGAGGTGAACTCGGGTATGTTAGAGGAGACCTAGAAATTAATACTGACACTCTTGATGAGGTTAGGGGCGATATGAATAATATTAAAGGTGATGTAAACAACGTTACGGTAGGTGTTAACAATGCCAGGGCTGACATGGAGGCTAACCGGGAGGAGGTCAACCGTAATCTCAATGCAGGTTTAGCAGCTGATTGAGTCGACGTGTTGCGACATCAGCAGAATGCTAATAACAGGTTAGATGCTTTAACGGAGGATCTAAACCGTGCAAGGGGGGAGGTGCAGACCAGACTCGGCACGTTAGATGAGACTAATGAAAACAGAGCCAGAGAGAATACTACTCGTCTAGAAGCGACAATGATCAGGATACAAATATACATGAGAGCCGATCTCGACCATACCAGGGAAGAGTTGGGAGGTCGCGTTACTCACGTCGAGGGATTTACACCGCAAGTGAAGAAAGACGTTGGTACGGTGAACGCAGGGCTGACACTAATGAGAGGTGCCGCATACGCTGTCCACACTAACGTCAATGTTGTTGGAGCAGAAGTCATTCAACTAAAACAAGAATTAGCCACGACTAGCAAGGGTGTTGCTGAAAAGAGAGTTGATGTTAACAGAGAAGAGATTGGTGTTGACATTATGCTTTTGAGAGGGGATCTTAAAGGAACATAAGTTCATCGTCGAAGGTGAAGTTGATAAGGTTAGGGACGAGATAACAGAGCCCAGAGGAGATGTTGCCGTCGTGAAGGATGACGTATTCCAAGTCCGTGAAGATGTGTCAGGTTTTAGGGAGGAAGTTGATGCACTTCAGAAACGTTTAGAAGAAGTTGCCACAAAGGAAAGACTTCACTTCAGTTCCAATGTCCGACTTGCCATCCGTGAAATGGATCAATGTTTACGAGGCAAGATAGTGAGAGTTGAATTACAGGTCAATGAATTGGGCCGGCAAACGGAGGAATTAGCAGCTCCAGACTAGGACGAGCTAGATAAAAGAATGCAGGACTTGATGTAGACGAAGCCCAGAGATGCAACTAATCCAGCGACAGTTGACGAGCAGACTACACCTCAACGAAACATGACAGATGGGACGCAGCCATCTGAACAAACAAACTCACCATTTGCAGTGCAACAGCCACAGTTTATGGACGTTGTACCACCTGGTGGTAGACCAACGATACAACCGTCAGCTCCACCTCAATTCCAAATGCCGCAAATTTATGCGCATACACCGATGGCACAAAGCACGTACATTAACACTGCGATGCAGAACACTGCAAGTGTACCCTTGAACTATAACGCACCGACGTTTAGGCCGACAGCATATTCACAGAACAGCCAAAATAATGTGATGATAATAAGGTCACGTGAGGAGTAGCCAGCGAAATTTTCTGGAACCGGAAGTGGTGTCACTCCCGTAGAATTTCTGGCTAGTGTGGAAAGCTAACTCAGAGACACAATGGTAACCCGGAGAGGGAGCTACGCGTGATCGAATGGCTTTTGGAAAGACAAGCAAGTACTCGGTACAGGGCCTTCCGCTATACATTTGCGGGGTACCAAGACTTTAGGGACGCTCTCCTAAGAACGTATTGGCACGCAATTTGAGCAGAGATGTACACGAAGCGGTACAGCTGGAATCTGCCGACTCGCTACGCCAAATACTTTGCTACGCAATTGGCCAAATTAAGAAGCCTTAAGCCAACGCTCTCCGAGGAAGATTTAATAAACACTATTATCTGGCAGTACCCGGCCGACGTACAGAAAGTTCTAATCGCCGCGGGAGCGAAAACATTCTGGGAGTGTGACCAGATTCTGAGGAGACTTGACTCAAGCGCAGAACAGTTCTCACCACACCACAAGCAACCGAGAGGCGAAACACGACACGTAAACCTGACCTCTGTCGGCAAGGTTTGCCAAACTCCTAAGCCGACGCAAAACAACGGTAATAACCAACAGTATCAACGCGGGAATACCTATTTCAACCGACGTTCGTGGAGGGGAACTCCTTACTGCAGAAACGATCAACGCGGGAACCAGGGATACTGGAATAGCAGGTTTAGCACAGGAAACTACGGTAATCGTCAACAAGAAAATCAGAACCGCCGAGGGAATCAAGATACACCTCGTGCACAACAGTCAGGTAGAATCCGTCGAGACTATAGGTATAGTGGGGGATACCTCAGGGATCGCGACCCCAGATACCAGCATGATAGAGATTGGCGTGGACGTGCAGAAGATAGCCGCGAGTATATTCGACAACTCCGGTAACCGAAAGAAGAGGCAGACCAAAGCCGAACGCCGCGGGATACAAGAGAGACTCCAGAGGAGGTGTCCGACCACGATCAACCCGGCACTCCCACAGAAAAAAAAAAAACTCGCCAAAATCGCATTAGAGCCTGATCTGCATGGTATCAGAGTGACTGCCTCTATTCTACTCTGGGAACCAGTGCAGCAGGACTTACTTGACGAACGACGAACCACGACCAACTTTGGGAATACCCGTTTGCCCATGATATCGGCAGAGATAAACGGATGTTCTGTTACCATTCTGATTGATACTGGAGCCATGATCAGAGTGATCTCATCCGACCTCTATGCTACTCTGAAACCAAGGTTCGATGTTACCGAATTGGTCAGAGGTATCATTCCAGACCGCACCGTGAAGTGCAAAGTACAGGTCCTATGTGCTCTTTAACCATAGCGAGCCAAGTGTACTTGCACCAATTCTTAGTACTTAAAGACCTCAGATATGAGGCTATACTTGGTGCAGATTTCATGCGACTGCATGACGTGTTGTAGACATGGGTCGTAACACTGTGAAGGTTCCTCCGAACGAGCCCATAGCCATGAATATCCTGGACGACGAACCAGAATCGAATCCGGAAATCTACCTGATTGATAACTAGAACACTAAACGGGATGCCCAGGAACAGGAAGCACCTGTGGATGAACAACCATTGTCTGATGGGACTAAAGGAAAACTGGATACCCTACTCAAGGAATATGAAGACATTTTTGGAACATCTCCAGGAGAGATACCTGATTTTGAATATGATCTAGTATTGTTGGATGAGTCACCGTTCCAAAAGAAAATTTACTCTCTAGCGGAGAAGCACCGCGAGGAGGTAGCCAAGAAACTGAAGGAGTTGGAAGACGCTGGGACCATTAAGAAAGCGTCAACGTACTACTTAAACCCGATCACACCTGTTGTTAAGGTGGACGGTACTTTAAGGCTTTGTTCAGATGCCAAGGCCTTAAATGAACGCCTAGCGCCCGAACACGACAGACCGCCAAAAATAAGGCCATTCTGCGGAAATTCAAAGGGAAACGTTATTTGACATCCCTGGATTTGGTTCAGTCATATTGCCATATTGTACTGTCCGACCACACGCAGAAATACACTGGGTTCTGATATGACCAAACTACGTATGTGTTCAGAAAGTTACCACTTGGAGTGAAGAATGCAGGAGCTGCATTGATCCGCGCTCTTGATGTTAAATTGACTCCTGAGGTCAAGGAGAAAGTCGTGTGTTACGTAGACGACATAATTATTGCATCGAAAACCGAGGATGAACACCTTGCTACTCTTCGACTCGTTTCCGAAATTCTCCAGCAGGCAAACTTTGAGATCAAATTTGACAAATGCCGTTTCTTCCAATAAGAGATAAAATTTGTGGGCCATATTATTAGCGGTGAATAATACCGACCTAATCCGGCGAAAATCCAGGCGATAGCAGCATTTCCAACACCTACCCGTGTGAAGCACGTGAGAAAATTTCTGGGGATTCTTCAATTTTTTGCCGCCCACTGTCCCAAGTATTCAGAGGCAGTTGCACCACTGCAGAGCTTATTGAAGAAGATTGTAGATGGGCTTGGAGTGAGGCGTGCAATGAAGCATTTCTTAAGGCCAAGAAAATGTTAGCGGAATCCATTACATTGGAACATCCAGTTAATGTGACGCTTTAAAGCCACATCAGTTCTAGAAAGAACGTACAGGGATTATACTTCAATATGCCTGAAGAGCATCGAACCCTGATACTCTCCCTATCATTTTAGACATCTTAGGAGTTGTAAGATAGTCGTCATTGTTATATTTTTATTTGTGTGAAGTCTAGAACGCGCCAAGTTTTGTATTTAAGAAATGTAAATATTAGTCGAATGACATCTCTTTGTCAACTCAGAGCACTCCAGAGAGAGTGGGATATCTTTGTGAATGTGTTACTTGGAATTTTAAGACATGACTTATCATTGTACACCGTATTTTTACGTGGTACATTTTCTTCGAGTGTTTATTTGTTATAAGTTTTTATGTTTGAGCCAGCCTGATTCACTATAGGAACTTTATTGAGTGAATTCTTGCCTGCTGAATGTGTAATCAGTTGCCGGACGCAACGATGAAGCTAACGTGCTTTGTAAAGCACCAGTGAGAACGGGTTTCAATTACCCAGAGTACACCTCGCTCTATTTGTGAGACGACTTGGTTACATTTAGACCGATGCTAGCGCATCGTATTTACCGTTTGGAGAATTGATTCATTATTTGGGTAAAGGCCAGCGACCATGTTGTAGGAATCAGATGTTTTTGCTGACGTCATGTAGACGAGCCAGTTACCTGTTTTGATCGCTATTAGAGAGCGACTTTATACTGACACCAGTTGAGAGTGTGTAATTTTTATAGGAAGCTTGATGTTGTCTATTATTTATTGGTGATGTAGACACCCTGTTTGAGGCTATTGGTGTTATATTTTGAGTGCATGGAATGTACTGTCGTACAGAGTTCATTCTGAGACCATTCTTTCCGAGATGTGCCCGAGACTGCATCAGAAGAGCTGTGCGTCCCTGTCAGTTATATTTTGCAACCGAGTCTTGTCAACTCGTGTTATTGTGCCGACTATTGAGTCGATGTTTTGCATGTGATTGATTTTACCTTGTTTAGCCTAGGTGTCCTGAAATCAACAGCCAATCTTCGTAAACCAACGACAAATCTAAACTACGCTCCTAATAATAATAAATGCATAATTATTATAAACAAATGCTAAATAACCATGACAGTGTATTTAAACTTGTTTATTCAACGTTGCACCAGCTGCTTGATTCCATTTGGATGTTTTCCATTTCCATCGGGAAATGACTTTCGACATTGTACTCTTCTTTGGGACGACGGAGCAGCGTACGAACCAGTAGTTCATACCTGGTGGCGCACGATGCTCATGCGACCTAAGCCGTGATTTTTATCACGCAGTTGCCACCATAAGTGACACAATTAGATGACCCTTGAATACAAAGAGTATTCAAACGTGCAGGCAAGGATTAATAAGAGATCATGTGAATGCTGTGTTGTATTTACTTCTTGAACTGTTAATACTACATGTTAACCCATTGTACCCTTAGTTTTAAGGAGTGTATTTAAGCATTTTTGTTTGCTGGTTATCACGTAGCTCTTTATGTAATGTTTGTTCTTACTGTAGTCATTCGCCGTAAATGCTTGTTATAATGTTAGGACTTACCTAGGTTCAGTAAATCGTAACTGTAAATTCGGGAGTGGTACCATCATAAATTTCATCTGCGTATTGTTTGTTAACTTAGCTTCTGTGTTTTCATAGTAACCCATTTCATCTGTGTAGGTTCTACTTTTCGTGCCACTACCCAAGCTTTGTTGTTGTTGTTTTCTTTTTGTAATAGATCTTTCGCGAGGGTTTTAAACTTCAATCAGTGTAGGATTCTTGACCCTTTATTTTCTTTTTTTTAATTAGCTTGCGGGAATAGCCCGAATCCAACCCTCCGAACTAGGATTTGTGTTTGATATTCTTTAAAAAAAATTTACACAAGTTTACTTAAGTCTGGATATTATTATTTTGTAGTTTAAGTGTTTCTGCGGTGTACTTCTTGGGTTATTATTAACACATAGCCTACTATGTCTGCCCAGATCGCCGCGTGATCTTGCGTCTCGTGCGCACTGACCTATAAGAAGTACATCCAATCCTCTTCGGCTTATGAGTCCGGACGGTGAGTTGTCCGGGAAGTCATTTCGGTTAGTGACGTCCCAATATTGACGGGCTCAATATGTACTAGTGCGGGAATTAGGGCTAGAATTTAGAACAGGCGTTTTAAATCTCGTGCTCGTAAGCACAATGGTGTTCTTTGAATGTAATATTGTGCTCTCGTCATACGTGAAATCGAGTGCTTGCGAGCACAAACTCCCCTGAGATCCATTCTTCTATTCTAATTTTGTTGCACGTACCGGAATAATAGTGTTTTCATTATACGTTTTGACAGTGAGAAATTTAATCATTTTGTGAAATAATATTTTTTTAAACCTGCATAAAAGTAATTGGATATTCATGTTTTATGAGCGACACGACATGTGCTGATTCGACTCGACTGTCCATACGAAGAATTTGTGTTATCTGCATGAGTCATACAAGCAGTTGCAGCATGCCTGGTGAGCGGTGAATCCCTAGCTATTCAGCACTTTAGAGGGAGAGAGAGATAGGTAAAGGAAAGAGAGGCGTATGCTTGTATTGGTATTATTATTTCATATTTTTATTAGTAGTAGTAGTAGTAGTTTTATTATTATTTTAGATTAAATGGATCTCGGGTACTCTGTATGGCATGATGGTTGTGCTCACAATTTCAAAAAGGTTGAGAACGTCTGATTTAAAATGAAACATAACGGGTTCAAGCTTAGGTACTGCCCCCGTAATTGAATTATGTAGAGACCACGGTGGCTATATTTGAAATTATGATTAGAGTTATGGCTGTCATAGTTATGACGTGGGTAGTCATGACGTAAGCACGGATGACGTAAATGTTATGCCAGCAAGCTACTTGAGCTGAGATTCTCAGTGACGTCAGCATTTTAGTCCAGAATGTTCCAAGATGTACGACGCAGTCGCAGGAAACGAGGAATTTTGCTGAGGAAGAAACTATGCTATTGGAGGAGAGGCATGAACCAATGAACGATAGTTTAAAGGAAGACGGAGATTGCTGAAACTATGGTATTTTTAGGACTTTTTGAATGCAGAATTGTGGAAATCCATTTGCAGTAAAAGCATTGATTTGGAATTTTGGTGAAATTTATTTTCAGTTTTGAATTTTGAAAATCCGTTATGTATTAACGAAGTTGGAAGTTCTAGCGATGACGCAGTATCACGCTATGGAAGGGATGGTAACGCCCCTCGAGAAGGTAATAAAAGGGCTTGCGCAGAAGAGAGGATCCTCTTCTCTTTCGTTCTCTGATCATTCTGAGATCTAATGCTCAGATCATCGAAGTATTTGTGAAAGTCATTTTCTTATACATTCAATATAGTGAGACATCAAAGTGAACAGCAAGTGAAAAGAATCGTTTTTATAACGCGTGGCGAGGCCACTATGTTAACGAGATACAGGTCAAACTAGGTGAAGTTGAAACAGACCTTAGAAAGCTTATATAAGTTTAGCTTCAAACAGTTAGCGGTCTACGATAACATAATTGTATTGTGCAGTATTACATGCAATTATAGAGAAAAGCTGAACAATTTCGACCGAGTACTTCAAAAGATATTAGCTGTTTTATACGACTGGCAAAAGTGATTATCTCGCCACTAGAGAAACACTCTTGTATAAGCCAGAATCAACGCTAGGCTGACGCTGTGAGTGGAGTAGAAAGACTTCAGATTGCTTGCTTACAGAACGATACAGTATAATGGAGCATTTGAATACGGCAGTTTGTTCTTCTGACACAACAACCGAAGAGCAAATGCAAGGCTAAGAGGACTTATTGCAATTGGGACATACTTCATTGGAGTAAGATAGCGACATGGAACTTCGCTAAATGCTATTCCACATAAGCGAACATGCGGTGAATACCATTGACACCCATGTTTCGTAAGTAAAGGCTGAATACCATCGAACAGCCATAGAAACAATTTCATACTCTGAATATGAATAATTTCTTCGGAAATTTCTACAAAACTTCATGATGACTGTCTACTGGAACTTCAGGGAATTTTTCAAGAGAGGTCAGGGTAGTCCCGACTCACAATGAAGATTATTGCCGGAAGGATGTCTATTCGTTTTCGAGGAGCAGAGCGATTCACGGAGAAGGAAGCAGTTCGATTCTCCGAGGGTGCTATTTCCTATTTCGAGGATGGAGCTCAGCTTTAACGTGGTGAAATGGATCCATCAGCAGTCTTCTTTGGGGAATTTTCCTCTGGAACGTCAATCGGCAGATAAGGTAGTCGTGAACGTTTATTGTATTTGAGTAACATAGTAATGTTTGAGCAACCATTTTTCCCATATTTTTATCCTCATGTATTTTGCCTTATTTTCTTGTTGAGATTCTTATTCTCAGTACACCTTGTTGAGTTTTGCATTTTTCGTCAATTTTATTAAGACATTGTTATGTCATGGGCATAGTTAACGACTTTGAATCAGTTGAGACTGATATTTAGATTTTTCAGTAATTAATATTTTTTTGTAGTCACGATTTGACTGTAAGTTAATGATTTTTATGGCAGATTTAAATTCAGACAGCGTGTCACTTTATTAAAGTAATTCTACCCCAGTTTAATTACTTTGAACAATTTTCTGTCATCATCAAGAAGGAAGAACATTTAAATGATTTTAGAGCGTTAAAATCTCTTACGTTATCGACGATCTTGGAAATACTAGTCGTTATTTGTATTGATTGCAACACAGACATTTATCGTCAGTTATGAATGAACATTGCATCATAGACAATTTTGTGAAAGAGTAATGTTAATAATGAATTATTGAATGCATTAAAGTCAAGTACTTTTGTTAGGAGTTTTTCTCAATTAGAGAATTATATAACGATGTTTGCATTCCCCAGTCTAATTGGATTCTATTCGACTACTTTGCATTTTAGTCGCACTTTATTTGAAGATAGTATTTTCATACTACAATTTCTTTTAAGATGTTAATCTTAAATTTTGATAGACCAGATAGGCGTATATAAGCGTATTCACTATTAAATTTGTTTGTGATTGGCAAGTTTTGACTTCATTTCAGTTCATGAATGAAATCTACGAAGGTTAAATAGAAAAACAGTTTTGAAACAAATTTATGATTATAAAATTTTTAAGTGGAACTATGAATGTATAATCGCTAGTGCAGCGCGTGTTGAAAGTCGCTGAAATATAATGCCCTTGAATATGAAGGAAGTTCCCACAGGAATAAATGTTAAAGAATTATTTGTGGAAGTTTTGTAAGTGATGTGAAAGTTTTAAATGCCATATAGATTAATATATGATGATTTTGGGCATATTTTTAATGCAGATTGTGCATTAACTTGTTAGCGAAGGATTTTCCGCTGGAGTAAGATTGTTATAGTTCGTTGAAAATTAATCAAGTGATTTACTGTTATAATTAACACGAGTTTTGAAAGAATTTGAGACAAGATATTGAATGAAGGTTGCCGTCACAAATCATTATTAAAAAACTTTATTAAACCGGATTGTGACATTAACATGTATAACTAACCTTCATTGGTCGATTATATTAAACAGGATTATAAAATTACCAACCGAATGAACATGTGGCTAATGTATTTATTAAATTAATAATTTAAACAATTTAAATGTTAATATTGTAAATAATTGTTGTAAATATTTTTGAAAATAATGTGAAACGAGAGTGATGTTAAAGGCGTGCTTATAATATTTTTATTGTCTTTGACATATATTATAAACAATTTCTAATTGTTATAAATAATTTATGTGATTTTGTTATAAACATTTAAGAGCTATTTAAACATTTGGATTGAAGTTAACAAGTTTAAGAAATTTATGTAATGATCCATTAGGATGTGATCAAAGTACTTGAAAGATTTGCGTAAATATAATGTGAGTTGTCTTGTAAGACATTTAAAGTTTTGAGAGAGCAGGCTGTGCTCTTACGTAACATAGCATATGAGAAGGGTGCGCATTTGACCAGTATGCAGCAGGCTGGAAGGTAGTCCGCAGCTGTGTCAACATATGGTTTTCAGAGAGTGAGGTCGTTCACTCCGGCCTTGCGACTATAAATATCATTCTCTTGTTTATTAAAAGGAAACAAATGCTCTATATATGTCACACCCTGACGTCCTTTTCCAATCCAATAGTGTTATGAATATTACGTTATTTGGAGCTCTTGGGAGCTAAAATGTTTTATATCATGTTGTATAATAATTTTGCAAGTCCTACTGGAGGACGTAGTCAGATTGACTTGGGCTACTGATAGCCACGTATATTTTGTTGTGTTAGGAAAATCAGACCCTGTATTAGAAATAAAGCTTTTGTACAGTTCAAAGTTCTCGTCTTCGTTTCTGGTTCATTTTTAAATGTCACGGCGGAGATTATTGTGTGAACAGACTTTTAGTGATCCTGTTGTCAACTCAAACCCCGAGATAATTAAGAGGTAAGCAACGGTAAGTATAAACCCCCGTCTATTTTGGTGTGTTCCACAATGATTTCCTGTGAATTTCTGTGCTCTTATCTCGATAGTATCTGTCAGTGCCATTTTCATTGATGTAACTGTGCCGGTGCGATTGATAATTGGCAATCCGATTGAGGGGGCGGATATCTGACAGCCTACTATCCAGGTAAACGGGGACAGAAAGATTGGCGCAGTCAACGTGTGGGGCGTGTTCAACAACACTGGATCACCAGGTTGAACACCAGAAAGATTGGCGATCCAAGAGCGTGGGGCTGAGTCAACAGAAAGATTCGCACCTAATATGTGGGACGAATTCGACAAAACTGGATTACCAGGTTGAACAATAGAAAGATTGACAAACCTAAAACGTGAGGTTCGATTAGACTCAAATAAAGAGGTTGATTCTTTGTTAGATGTCTAGGCCAATTGTAGTATTTAAGAGTGTGATTATATAGGAATTAAATGTTGTATTGTATTAGGAAAATTACACTCAGAAAAGATCAGATCTTATACAACTTGAGAAAGGTTAAATAGGCTGGAAACTTAGAAAAATCGCCTATAATCGGGAATCTTATTTTATTTGACCGGCTTATGACACTTCAGTCATATTAAAGATAAAATTAATTATTTGGATTGTAAATGTAAATTATTTGTGTTAGGATATTTTAAAATGAGCCAGAGAAATTTGAACATGTGCTTGAGTTTGTTTCAACATGAAGTATCTTCGAATATTAATTATAAGGTAGTTATAAGTTAGATTTAAGACAGAAAATTGATCAAATTATATATGGTGAAAAGTGTTGCTCAAATGTTGTTATTTTGCTCTTTTGATGTATGTCCCTACAGCAATCCATTTTGAATAATATTATAATGGCAGATGAAAGTTTGAAGAAAATGTTAGAGGAGATGTCTGCTAACATGAAGCAGATGATGGAGGAAAATGCTAGTAATTTGAATAGTAGTATGAAGGAGATGGAAGCTAGGAATACTAGTCGAATGGAGGAGAATGCTAGTAATTTAAATGCAAGAATGGAGGAGAATGTTAGTAATTTGTCTGCTAATTTAAATGCAAGAATGGAGGAGAATGTTAGTAATTTGTCTGCTAATTTAAATGCAAGAATGGAGGAGAATGCTAGTAATTTGAAAGCTAGTATGGGTGAAAGTTTGAAGGGTATCCAAACTAGTGCTGCTAATTTGGAGGATAATATGTCGCGTTTACAGATTAATACCCTAGGAATTGAGAATACTGTAACGGACATGCGTACAGACGTGTCTAATGTCCATAAAGATGTATCTATTGTGCATAAAAGTGTTGATGATGTTAAAAATGATGTGTCTAAGGTACAGAGGGACCTTACAATGTTAAATTTAGATGTAGCTAATGTCCGAGGGGATATTTCTTGTGCTAGAGCCGAAGTAGTTGTTGTCAAAAACGATGTAGCGACTGTCCAAGACAAGGTCGAGGAAGTCCAGAAAGAAATTCAAAAAGCTAGAACAGATGTATCCAATGTTCAGGTAGACATTAATAATATTCATGCGGATATAACTGAGGTGCAAAGTGACGTAACTAAGATTCAGGTAGAGGTCAACACAGTTTTCGTAGATATCACTAAAGTCCAAACTGATGTAAATAAAGTCAGGGAAGAAATCGAAAACTCAAAAACTCTTTGTACGCGTAATATAACTGCATTAGCGACTAGGTTAGTCGACGAATCGGTTAGAACAACAACGTCTTTAGCAGAGTTGAAGTATGACGTAGAGGTCATGAGAACACAGGTATTAGACCACAATAGAGTATTAAAAGAGGATATCGAAGTAGACATAGCCGAAATGTTAACAGCAAACGTAGCGGTATGGAAAGACGAGTGGAATAAGTCAAGTGGGGAACATGTAACCCAAATTCAGGAAAGGATTGAAAGAAAACTTGCCAGTACGCAGATAGAAATTAACAATGAGGTAGTACAGATTAGAAAAGATTTAAGCGTCAGGATAAATTCGCTATCCGAAAAACAAGTTGACGATAGAACACAACTAGATCAGGATATGCAAACTTTAAAATCTACATTAGAGGAACAGATGCATAAAGTTGTCTCTGACGTAAACGAAACGACGAGTAAACTGAAAAATTTGAAGTTAGGAGAGGCTAGTTTAATGGAGAACTACAAGGAAGAGATAGTCAAGAAAGTCTTAACAGAAATCACCGACAAGGATACAGAAGGCTTAGCTTGCGAATTGAATAGGAAGTATACCAGAAGATGTCACCTAGATCCAGAAGAAAGAGACGTGACTCCTGAAGAACGTGTATCCAGATTCAGAGAGGAGGATGACGAGAGGAATATGGAACCTGAGTGGAATTATCGAGATAGTGGGAAAAACTATCCGGATTCATATCCGAGGAACGTGACGGTCATTAGGAATTTCGAGGACAAACCACAAAAATTCAGTAACACTGATAGTTTGACACCTATAGAGTATGTAAGGAATCTCAAAGATTATTTCATCGAAGCTCACATTCCCAGAGAGAGAGAGATGAAGATTGTAGAGAGATATCTGATTGGAGGACCCCTTGAATGGTTTAGAGCTTTTAGATATACTTTCAGTAACTTTGACGAGTTTGCAGAGGCATTAATCAAACGATTTTGGTCCATAGAAGCGCAGAATTCGTTAAGAGCGGAAGTATATTCAAGAAAATACTCAGGTACTCTTCCAACGAGGTACGCTGATTTCTTTACGAGTCAGTTGTCCCGCTTGAGATTTTTGCAACCCCCATTGTCCACGGAGCAACTAATAGAGGCGATTTCTCGTATGCTGCCAGTTGAGGTGAGGAGACTTATAATTTCGTCCAACATCAGGGATTTATCCAGCATGGATGAATTACTAAGAAGGTTAGACTACACAAGTCCAATGCCTAACGTAGTCCAGAAAGGTCAAAGGCAAGAGTATAAGGAAATCAATACGGTATACATGGACCAAGTCCAACAAACTGACAAGCCAGAGGAGGAGAAAACTGACAATGTAGGTCCTCACAGGAATAATCAGTTTAGAAATTACAGATCACAAGGTTACCGACCATATCAACAGAGAAGAGGTTGGAACTACAACCGAGGAAACTATAATGGAAGAGGCAGATATTATAACAATAATGGGTATAATCGTAACTATAATAGGAATAACCAAAACCAAAATAGAAACCAGAATACTCAAAGTCAGGTTATGACACCTGATCAATATCAGCAAAGAGAAAAGGAAAGCCAGCAATACTTAAAAGAATTAAGGGATAAAGAAGCTGACAATCAAAGGAAAAGGCAGGATGTTGTAATCGATCCTGGGCCTTCTACGAGCCAACAGAATTTTGAGGTCGGTAACACAAAAAAAAACACGCCGATTTCTCAACGTCAGTGAGAACCGGTAAATACATTGCCACACCACACCTGATTATGATTAATGAGATATACGAAGTTACCGATGAAGATTTACTAGAAGAGAGGGGTATTGTTAAAGAGGAAAGACCATGTGCCTTACCGATTATTGCTGTACGGATAGATGGACAGCAGTACAAAGCCCTGCTGGATACTGGTGCTATTATTTCCATCATTTCAGAGGAATGTTATCAAAGTCTGCTAAGAGGAGAGAACATGACAGTTCTACCTGTTTCTACCGTCAAAGTGAGAGGGATATTCCAAGATAAGGCAGTGAAATGCAAGATTCAAGTGTTATTGAACTTTGAGATCAATGGAAGGAATTATGAACAGATCTTCATTGTGGTGAGCAAGATCAATTTTGATATGGTGCTTGGAATCGATTTTATATCGAAGGTTGGAGCTATTATTGACATGAAGAACAGAAGTATTAGCTTTAATGATGGGTACATAATCACAGAAGAGATAGAAGAACAGGACGTGAAAAACAGTCTGGATATAGACCTTAGGGAAGAAATTTTGAATACAATAATTAATGAAGTGGAAAACTTAGAAGAAATACCCAGTAGAAAAACTGAAGGATTTGAAGAAATTCAGGGGGAATTTGAGGATCTGATAAAGGAATTCCAAGATATTTTCGATGAAAAGCCTGGATTGATTAAGGATTATAAGTACAAGATAAGACTGACAGATGAAACCCCTTACCAGAAGAGAATATACCCCATTCCTGAGAAATACTATCAAGAAGTACGAGGGTTAATCAGAAAAATGGAGGTAGACGGGATTATTAGAAAACAGGCGTCGTCTTATATAAACCCCATCACAGTAGTGAAGAAAAGTAATGGTCAGATACGTCTTTGTCTCGATGCCAGGACCATCAACTTGAAGATTCTTCCAGAAAATGACAGACCTCCCAAGATTAGAGATCTGCTTCGGAAATTCAAAGGAAGAGCTTGTTTCAGCGTTCTTGACTTGACGTCTTCATTTTATCAAGTTCAATTAGAAGAGGATAGTATGCAGTACACTGGATTCCTATTTGACCAGACGTCATGGGTCTTTGCCAGAATGCCTTTTGGAATGGTTAACAGTGGACCAGCACTTATTCGAGCACTTGATAGTAAACTCACTGACGAAGTGAAAGAAAATGTAATCTGCTACATTGACGATTTAATCGTATCTTCACCCAGCGCCGCAGAACATTTAGTGCACTTGAGAAAGTTGTTCGAGAATTTAAGGGAGGCCAACATAAAGGTGAACTTTGGAAAATGTCAATTTTTGAAGAAGGAGATAAATTACTTGGGGCATACTATTGATAAAGATGGATATCATCCAAACATGAAAAAAGTAGATGCGATCACGAGATTTCCAAAGCCAACTAAGGTAAAACAAGTCAGAGAATTTGTAGGTGCATGCCAATTTATTAGCAGCCACTGTCCAAGATACTCGGAAATTATGGCTCCTCTGTATGACTTACTCAAGAAGAACAACAGATGGAAATGGAGTACCGCTGCAGACGAGGCTTTTGAGAAAGCAAAAGAGATGCTCAAAAATAATGTGAAACTGGAGTACCCAGACTTTGAGAAGGTGTTCTATATTGAGTCTGATGCATCAAGAATAGGCATTAGTGCAGTCTTATACCAGAAAGACGAGGCAGGCAACAAGCACTACATTGCGTTCACTAGTCGGAAGTTGAAAAAGCACGAGGAAAACTACTTCACGACAGAGCTTGAAGCGTTAGCTTTTGTGACAGCTTTACAAGCCTGGAAGAAAATCCTGCTGGGACATAAGGTCATCATTATTACTGACCATAAAGCACTACAGTTTATGTTGCAAACTGACATGTCGAGTGATAGATTGACACGTTGGGCTTTGTTCACCCAACAGTTTAACGCTACTATCGTCCACCAGCCTGGGAAAGATAACTTACTGGCTGATGCTCTATCACGTAACCCTATTAAAAATGTGCAGATACACCATGTACAATTGGAGCAAGAAGATGAAGAAACCGTTAGGAGGTTAGCCCGAATCGGTGTGTCACAGAAGAGACACGCTCCAATAAGGAAAATGTACAGGTTCCTCAAGGGTTACATGGACAATACGGATGTTGACTATGAGACTACACGGAGAAATTCACGACATTTTGTCTTGAGTGGAGACATTGTATGCAAGTATGCTGACCCTGCGCATACAAAACTTCGAATAGTCGTGCCACCTAAACTTGTTGTCAATTTAGTGTGGGTAGCTCATCATGCAACTGGACATGCCGGTTTAGATAAAACTCTTAATACACTTAAAGAGAGATTTATCTGGACTAACATGCGTTCCAGCATTGCCAAGGTCATTAGATCCTGTGACAAATGTCAAAGAGCAAAGTATGCTTCTGCTTTATTAAAGGGAAAACCGAAGGCGATGATTCCTTCTAAGCCAAACGAACTTATGGCGACGGATATATTTGGCCCCTGTCCGAAGGGATACCAGGGTAACCAGTACCTGTTGGTGACCGTGGATGTTTTCTCAAAATTTGTTACAATGAGTCCCATGCAGAAAGCTAACACGAGGAACGTAGTAAGCAGACTGGAAAATGCTGTATTTCCTAAAGCTGGTATACCGGAATATCTACTGTCGGATCATGGAACGCAGTTTACGTCCGTGGAATTTGCAGCGGATATGGAAAGGCTTGGCATTAAGCACTTATTTTCAAGCGTGCGTTACCCTGAATCGAATTCCTCAGAAAGATATATGGCTGAATTTTCGAAATTCTGTCGAATTTTCTGTCCTAATGATCATTCTGGTTGGGTGAGATTTGTACCCCTTATTGAGGAATGTCTGAACTCTACAGTGCAGGAGAGCACAGGAGAAGTGCCAATGCGACTTCATCTAGGAAGAAACCCAGAAAGGCCGTGGGATAATCTTTTCAACCACATACCGAGAGATCCCGACATAGGAAGACAGCAGAGGATTGACAAGGCAAAGGAACAACTCCAGAAAGCAGCAGAGAAACGATTGAAGAGAGTAGCTGGAAAACGTTTTGGTACACCCTTTCAAGTTGGAAATCTTGTATTATTACGCAGACCTGTCAAGGCTGATATGACCAAGAAAATCTACCCCAAATTTGGATTAGTGTTCCTGGGGCCGTTTAGGATTACGAACGCTTATGGAAAC
Source organism: Meconema thalassinum (assembly GCA_946902985.2). Lineage (NCBI taxonomy): Eukaryota > Metazoa > Arthropoda > Insecta > Orthoptera > Tettigoniidae > Meconema > Meconema thalassinum. Next base: position 1,149,392,941 of record OX336389.2, read on the forward strand.
AACTGTTATGAACTCTACGATGAAGAGAATAATGTCGTTTACGGCAAGTTCAATGCTGGAAATTTAAAAAGATACTATCCTAGAGTAAGCCAGTAATAATTCAATTTCGTGTTCAAGAGAGTTGAGATACTTGTAACATTGAGTTTAAAAACAATTTGCAACTGTTTTTAAAACGTGGTGAGAGGAGAATGCCCCCGTAATTGAATTATGTAGAGACCACGGTGGCTATATTTGAAATTATGATTAGAGTTATGGCTGTCATAGTTATGACGTGGGTAGTCATGACGTAAGCACGGATGACGTAAATGTTATGTCAGCAAGCTACTTGAGCTGAGATTCTCAGTGACGTCAGCATTTTAGTCCAGAATGTTCCAAGATGTACGACGCAGTCGCAGGAAACGAGGAATTTTGCTGAGGAAGAAACTATGCTATTGGAGGAGAGGCATGAACCAATGAACGATAGTTTAAAGGAAGACGGAGATTGCTGAAACTATGGTATTTTTAGGACTTTTTGAATGCAGAATTGTGGAAATCCATTTGCAGTAAAAGCATTGATTTGGAATTTTGGTGAAATTTATTTTCAGTTTTGAATTTTGAAAATCCGTTATGTATTAACGAAGTTGGAAGTTCTAGCGATGACGCAGTATCACGCTATGGAAGGGATGGTAACGCCCCTCGAGAAGGTAATAAAAGGGCTTGCGCAGAAGAGAGGATCCTCTTCTCTTTCGTTCTCTGATCATTCTGAGATCTAATGCTCAGATCATCGAAGTATTTGTGAAAGTCATTTTCTTATACATTCAATATAGTGAGACATCAAAGTGAACAGCAAGTGAAAAGAATCGTTTTTATAACGCGTGGCGAGGCCACTATGTTAACGAGATACAGGTCAAACTAGGTGAAGTTGAAACAGACCTTAGAAAGCTTATATAAGTTTAGCTTCAAACAGTTAGCGGTCTACGATAACATAATTGTATTGTGCAGTATTACATGCAATTATAGAGAAAAGCTGAACAATTTCGACCGAGTACTTCAAAAGATATTAGCTGTTTTATACGACTGGCAAAAGTGATTATCTCGCCACTAGAGAAACACTCTTGTATAAGCCAGAATCAACGCTAGGCTGACGCTGTGAGTGGAGTAGAAAGACTTCAGATTGCTTGCTTACAGAACGATACAGTATAATGGAGCATTTGAATACGGCAGTTTGTTCTTCTGACACAACAACCGAAGAGCAAATGCAAGGCTAAGAGGACTTATTGCAATTGGGACATACTTCATTGGAGTAAGATAGCGACATGGAACTTCGCTAAATGCTATTCCACATAAGCGAACATGCGGTGAATACCATTGACACCCATGTTTCGTAAGTAAAGGCTGAATACCATCGAACAGCCATAGAAACAATTTCATACTCTGAATATGAATAATTTCTTCGGAAATTTCTACAAAACTTCATGATGACTGTCTACTGGAACTTCAGGGAATTTTTCAAGAGAGGTCAGGGTAGTCCCGACTCACAATGAAGATTATTGCCGGAAGGATGTCTATTCGTTTTCGAGGAGCAGAGCGATTCACGGAGAAGGAAGCAGTTCGATTCTCCGAGGGTGCTATTTCCTATTTCGAGGATGGAGCTCAGCTTTAACGTGGTGAAATGGATCCATCAGCAGTCTTCTTTGGGGAATTTTCCTCTGGAACGTCAATCGGCAGATAAGGTAGTCGTGAACGTTTATTGTATTTGAGTAACATAGTAATGTTTGAGCAACCATTTTTCCCATATTTTTATCCTCATGTATTTTGCCTTATTTTCTTGTTGAGATTCTTATTCTCAGTACACCTTGTTGAGTTTTGCATTTTTCGTCAATTTTATTAAGACATTGTTATGTCATGGGCATAATTAACGACTTTGAATCAGTTGAGACTGATATTTAGATTTTTCAGTAATTAATATTTTTTTGTAGTCACGATTTGACTGTAAGTTAATGATTTTTATGGCAGATTTAAATTCAGACAGCGTGTCACTTTATTAAAGTAATTCTACCCCAGTTTAATTACTTTGAACAATTTTCTGTCATCATCAAGAAGGAAGAACATTTAAATGATTTTAGAGCGTTAAAATCTCTTACGTTATCGACGATCTTGGAAATACTAGTCGTTATTTGTATTGATTGCAACACAGACATTTATCGTCAGTTATGAATGAACATTGCATCATAGACAATTTTGTGAAAGAGTAATGTTAATAATGAATTATTGAATGCATTAAAGTCAAGTACTTTTGTTAGGAGTTTTTCTCAATTAGAGAATTATATAACGATGTTTGCATTCCCCAGTCTAATTGGATTCTATTCGACTACTTTGCATTTTAGTCGCACTTTATTTGAAGATAGTATTTTCATACTACAATTTCTTTTAAGATGTTAATCTTAAATTTTGATAGACCAGATAGGCGTATATAAGCGTATTCACTATTAAATTTGTTTGTGATTGGCAAGTTTTGACTTCATTTCAGTTCATGAATGAAATCTACGAAGGTTAAATAGAAAAACAGTTTTGAAACAAATTTATGATTATAAAATTTTTAAGTGGAACTATGAATGTATAATCGCTAGTGCAGCGCGTGTTGAAAGTCGCTGAAATATAATGCCCTTGAATATGAAGGAAGTTCCCACAGGAATAAATGTTAAAGAATTATTTGTGGAAGTTTTGTAAGTGATGTGAAAGTTTTAAATGCCATATAGATTAATATATGATGATTTTGGGCATATTTTTAATGCAGATTGTGCATTAACTTGTTAGCGAAGGATTTTCCGCTGGAGTAAGATTGTTATAGTTCGTTGAAAATTAATCAAGTGATTTACTGTTATAATTAACACGAGTTTTGAAAGAATTTGAGACAAGATATTGAATGAAGGTTGCCGTCACAAATCATTATTAAAAAACTTTATTAAACCGGATTGTGACATTAACATGTATAACTAACCTTCATTGGTCGATTATATTAAACAGGATTATAAAATTACCAACCGAATGAACATGTGGCTAATGTATTTATTAAATTAATAATTTAAACAATTTAAATGTTAATATTGTAAATAATTGTTGTAAATATTTTTGAAAATAATGTGAAACGAGAGTGATGTTAAAGGCGTGCTTATAATATTTTTATTGTCTTTGACAAATATTATAAACAATTTCTAATTGTTATAAATAATTTATGTGATTTTGTTATAAACATTTAAGAGCTATTTAAACATTTGGATTGAAGTTAACAAGTTTAAGAAATTTATGTAATGATCCATTAGGATGTGATCAAAGTACTTGAAAGATTTGCGTAAATATAATGTGAGTTGTCTTGTAAGACATTTAAAGTTTTGAGAGAGCAGGCTGTGCTCTTACGTAACATAGCATATGAGAAGGGTGCGCATTTGACCAGTATGCAGCAGGCTGGAAGGTAGCCCGCAGCTGTGTCAACATATGGTTTTCAGAGAGTGAGGTCGTTCACTCCGGCCTTGCGACTATAAATATCATTCTCTTGTTTATTAAAAGGAAACAAATGCTCTATATATGTCACACCCTGACGTCCTTTTCCAATCCAATAGTGTTATGAATATTACGTTATTTGGAGCTCTTGGGAGCTAAAATGTTTTATATCATGTTGTATAATAATTTTGCAAGTCCTACTGGAGGACGTAGTCAGATTGACTTGGGCTACTGATAGCCACGTATATTTTGTTGTGTTAGGAAAATCAGACCCTTTATTAGAAATAAAGCTTTTGTACAGTTCAAAGTTCTCGTCTTCGTTTCTGGTTCATTTTTAAATGTCACGGCGGAGATTATTGTGTGAACAGACTTTTAGTGATCCTGTTGTCAACCCAAACCCCGAGATAATTAAGAGGTAAGCAACGGTAAGTATAAACCCCCGTCTATTTTGGTGTGTTCCACAATGATTTCCTGTGAATTTCTGTGCTCTTATCTCGATAGTATCTGTCAGTGCCATTTTCATTGATGTAACTGTGCCGGTGCGATTGATAATTGGCAATCCGATTGAGGGGGCGGATATCTGACAGCCTACTATCCAGGTAAACGGGGACAGTACCTTCGAGACATTTGCCTGAAATCGAAATGGGAAACCACGGAAAACCAAATCCTGGATAGCTGAGATAGGAATCAAATCAACCTATTCTCTGTTATCCTTTTGTGGCTGAGTATAGCCTGTTCGAGGTTTCAGATCATAATTTAATTTCTTGGCATAGCTAGGAATCAAAGCCGGAAACTTAGGAATGTCAAAACCCTACCGCTAGCTACTACATCGCGAGGTTGTCAAAGGTATACTCAGTGTGACCTCTAACCCCTTAAATGACCAGAGAGGAAGTAGTGTAACCAACCTCATTAATGTCTTACTTTGGCCTGCGGTGAAATATACAGCACCACACTCCAAAACTCTTCTGAAGAATGAGGTCCATATAACTTAGATACGAGTGTACCAGCTCGACGCCCGCTTAGAGGGCGTCAAAACCGTTCACGAGCATCGCATAATGATTAATGAACACACCCACTAATAACAAGCAACGTCATCAGCAGAGTCAGGGACGGGGGGAGAGAAATCATTACACGTGCCATGCAGACATTCCCAACTGATTTAAATGGGGCTCTTTCCAGTCCAGATAATTTCATTTGAATGCTACTAGTATAAAGTTAATTGCACAAACCATATTCTTCTGTTCCCTTTGGCCACGACCATTCAATGCTCTCTATTCAACATTGATTGTCTGGCTACTGAAATTCCATCCTAGGTGTGATTGCTACCAATATTTCCTGCTGAGCGGTGAATGGTTTTGGTTGTCAGTCCCGTGAGCACTGCTGTGTAGAATACCTTGTAGTGTAGTTGCTAGTGTTATTGTTTGGCAGCTTCATGGTCCCACATCAGAAATAAAAGGTGTGCTTCACCATGGTTTCCATGTCTACTCCAGGCAAATGTCATTGAATTGTCATTTGAGGGCTTGGTCAGGGCTCACTTAGCCTCTTAAGGGTAACCTCGGAGAGGTGGGTTCGATTCCTACCTCAACCATCCTGGGGGTGGTTTTCCGTGGTTTCTCCACTTCTACCTTAGGCAACTTAAAGCCACGGATCCCTCGTTCTATATTCAAGCTCCAAATACAAATACACACACATTTCTACACACACAAATACGTGGGGCTCATGGCCACGATGTAACAATCAGTTAAATGAATCAACAAAATAAAGACGAACATAGGTATGCATTGGACTTGTGTGAGAGCCTTCCCCTCTGTAGAGGTTGTAGTAATGTGATTACGGATATTATGAGGTACTGTAGGTGCCCCAAGGCGAGAAATAAAATACTGCCACAGCTTTTGCTAGAAGAAGGTGTGGAACAACTCAGGCGGAAACTGAACAGGCATCTGACCAGTCAAGTAATGCAGTGAGGACTCTCCTGGCAGGTGGGGACGATGTAATTTTTAGCAGAGTTTATTCATGTCTTTGTTTTCAATTAGTGAGTTTGGAGTATCATGGTTATCAGATCCGTATATTATGATGAAAGAAAAATCTGTCAGCTAACCTGTGTTGTTGTCCTTGAGTAAGACTTAAATAATGAGACCGCAAGAATCTTCTGCATTCCGGGCAAGTGCGTTTAGCAACTTCCAACACCGTGCTCTGGCCGCTACCTGCTGATGCAGGAGCAATCTGAGCAAATATTTTACTGCAGCGAATCGTATGGAGAAAACCAAATGACAGTATTTCTGATCTGAAAACAAGATGATAAATAAAGAAAATGTAGACTATATTTTTAAATGTATGGGTATAGTTATCCCTTCGTCCTTAAAAAGTACAATTGAATATTATTGTGGTTAACGTTGAGAAATGTACCCTGCAATGTCTGGCCTCTTATACTGAGTTTAGTTTTATTTCCACTCTTGCATCCAGAAGAAATGATAGGAAAGTACGTCCCTCCACAATTTTTGATGTATGGAATCGTTATCTTTTACCTTATTCAGAGAAGACCTCTTATCTGAAACTATGGACTTGCTGCGTTTCGTCATTGTAACTGTAATCAATAGTGGATTATCAGGTTTAGGCTAGTGTATTTCATTTTCAAGGTGGCAGTTGCATGCTATATTCAGTTGTAATATTCTTATGAAAAAAGCTAGTTAGGTCTTTTACCTGATTCTCCTCTCTCACAAAACTTCCCGTTAATTGTGCTGTTATATAATGGGCTAATGATACTCAATTTTTGAGAATACGCCCAGCCAGGATCGTAAGTGTATGGATTCACTGAGCTTTTGACTCAGTCATAGGAAGCTACATGTAAGATTTATATTGCTACTAATTTCCGTATAGTAGCTTCAAAATACTTTGAGTTATTCATTATCACATTCTAATTTTTCTAGACGGCCACTGCGCATTGTATTCAGTTTGTTATTCGTATGACCTATTTCACCAATGCCCATCGTATAGTACTTAGTTCTTATTCTGTTAAGTTTAAGGAGCGCTATTACATTCTGATTGATTCATTATGACGTTTTAATAGAACTCCCAGCCGTCATCTATAAATTTGGAGTCGCTGATATTTTGCTTTGGATATACGAAGTCCCATATAAGGCTTTAACTTGTCCGTAAGTTTGTATATTGTAGCTAAAAATATCGAGTTACTTATTTTAAAATGTTTATGTTTCAGGATGGCCGCTGCATGCTATGTTCAGTGTAATTAATGTATAACAAACACTACTGGGATCTATTATACGAGGCACGTCCAGAAAGTAAGCTCCGTTTGGTAATAAAATTAAATTGTGTACAGATACAGAAAAAATATTTATTGCACAACATTCTACACCTCTTAAACTACTTTTACACATAACTGCCGAACTTTTTCAGGCATTTGTCATAGCGTGGCACAAGTTTTTGTATACCTTCTTCATAGAAGTTTGCCGCCGACCCGTAAAAGAGTGTGAAGACTCCCCTGTAAGGTATCCTACTGTTTGGCCACCACTGTTAGGCAAATTGCGTATGTGGTCAGGAGAACTCCTAAACATACGCAGTTCTCCTGGTAAGCACGCAATTTGCCTAACAGTGGTGGCCAAACAGTAGGATACCTTACAGGGGAGTGTTCACACTCTTTTACGGGTCGGCGGCAAACTTCTATGAAGAAGGTATACAAAAACTTGTGCCACGCTATGACAAATGCCTGAAAAAGTTCGGCAGTTATGTGTAAAAGTAGTTTAAGAGGTGTAGAATGTTGTGCAATAAATATTTTTTCTGTATCTGTACACAATTTAATTTTATTACCAAACGGAGCTTACTTTCTGGACGTGCCTCGTATATTACTATTCTTCGACCAAGTTTCGTCTTAGTTGTGGCATTATATACTGAGTTACTAATGTGTATATTTTAATAGTACGCTTAACCACCATCCTGAATATATGGAGTCGCTGTTAATTGGTTATGCAAAGTGACTTATCAGGCTCCACCTTATTAGTCAATTTCCTTATCATTTAAATTACTTTAAGTTATAGGATTATTTTGAAGCTTCATGGTGGCAGCCGTGTGCTACAGTATTCAGTCATAGATTTATACCTATTGTTTTAGAAAGAGTTAATATGAAAACATTTAATAATTGAATTCTTGGATAATAACTTGACTATCGCAAGTGAGAAACCTTACATGACAGGTATCTCTTGCCACGATTCGGCTTAGTGACGCAATTATTTCCGACTAATCAAATTCAATGTTCAGATACTGTAGTTCGCACAGCCGCCATCATGAAAGTTTGGAGAGTCTGTTCGTTTGCCTTAGCCATACAAGGCCTCTGGCGCTATGTTAGACTACTGTCGATTTCGCAAAACATTAAAGTGGACTCATGAGATCTACACGGGTCAAATGGCAGTGTGATAAGGAAATTGACTAATAAGGTGGAGCCTGATAAGTCACTTTGCATAACCAATTAACAGCGACTCCATATATTCAGGATGGTGGTTAAGCGTACTATTAAAATATACACATTAGTAACTCAGTATATAATGCCACAACTAAGACGAAACTTGGTCGAAGAATAGTAATATATAATAGACCCCAGTAGTGTTTGTTACACATTAATTACCCCTCCATCTATCAATTAAAACACTACGAAACTGAATTGAACCATATTTGGTACAGAGGTAGCACTAGCAAAGGACACCACTGTGTCATGTTTTATATCGCCGCCATCTTAATCAAAACAAAATAGCGGCAATCAAAATGTTCAAAATAAATCAAATTACGACTAAACTTATCATCCAATTTCTATTTAAAAGAATGTATATCTCAGTGTAGGAAGCGTCTGGCACCCCATTCCAAAGTCATTAACCGAATAAATTAAAGATGCTTTAAATTTAAAGATGTGACTACAGACTAATACGTGGGGAAAATAATAGTGATCAGTATCATTTGTGGGATATGCTTGCACTTCATTAATACCATACGGGTTGCAAGTACCCAGTTTCAACCAAGCAAGCAAGGTGAATAGACGTGCAGTGAAGTGTAAGGAAGAATGGGAATCGCTATTCAGCAGTACCGGGCGGTCATCGGCCGCTGGCAGGCTAGAGTGAAGTGCGATTTCGGTGTCGGGAAGGTGATAGCCGTCAACGTCACTGAACAGATGGGGGTTTTGGCGATGGGGATGGCAGCGCTGGTTGTGGCGACGCTACTATTAATTGGAGGAGTGGAGTCAAACCCAGGGCCTGGTCAGCTGGGATGGCAAGAAATGGAAAAAATAAGGGAAATTGTAAAGGAAGTGTCACAAAATGACCAGATCCGGGACATTCTTCGTGAGCAATGTAAGGAATTCAAGGAGATGAAGACATGTATAAGAGAAGAGAAGGGAATAGTGACAGAAAGGCTGACTGAGAATAGTAGAGAGATAAAAGACCTAAGAGAAAAGGTTAAGATATTAGAGGTGGAGGTAAATGAATTAAGGAAGGCCAAGCTGGATGGGAGAAAGAAAAACGTCTTCATTTACGGAATAAAGGAAGATGCCAAGGAAAGCAGCGAGGATCTAACATCCAAGGTGCTCCGAGTGATTAGTGAAGGCATGCGGATAAATATTGGAGTCTCAGAGATTGACAATGTGACCAGGATAGGCCGGGGAAAGGGCACGAGGCCCGTGAAAGTGTCATTAGTTTCTTCGCTGATGGCTCACAGAATTCTGGCGAACACAAAGAACCTGAAAGGGGAGAGGATATGGGTAAGGAGAGAAATGAGTAAAGAAGAGGCAAGCGAGCAACGGACCTTGCAGTTTCATTTAAGGAAGGCAAGGAGCTCTGGTCTCAAGGCTTATGTAAAAGGCAATAGACTGGCGGTTAGCGGCAACAACTGGGATCGGATTTGGACAGTGGCACAACTCCAGGATATGGAGAAGCAACAACAACAGGAGACAGTCAGACCTAGCAACCAGGTGGAAGCAGCTGTCGGTTCAGAGGGAAGTGCGGTGATGATTCAACAGAGAGCATCGACCTCCAAGTCCAACACGGAAGTGGCGCGAGCAGGATCGACTAACGTCAGCGCCAGGAACACCGGACAAGTGCGTGGTTTGCAGAAAGGTGAGACTGTCAAACAACGAGTTACTAGTCTAAAAGAACTATGGGGCAAGAAAACCTTGACAGAGCAGTTTAATGTGGAGAAGGAGGTCATTTCTTCTCCAGGTGGCAGTATACTAGAGCTAGAGAAAGCTAGAGTTTCTAGAAGTAAAGCTACCGCCAGCGAAGAGGGTAGGGGTAAAAATAACTAAACTGGAATATTGCTAGCGTAAATATAGAGGGTTTTTTAAATAAGAGAGGGAACGATGTAGTTTTGACCCTAATAGAAGATATGCAGATTGTAGGATTTGTTGAGAGTTGGCTCCCTGTAGGTTGCGAGGTTAAAATAGATGGCTTCAATATATATACAAAACCTAAGATTAGGAAAGCTCGTACAGGTAGGTTCCCGGGGGAATTGTTGTTTTAATTAAAGAAGAGGTGAGGGAATTATCAGAATTTATTAGTTCAGAACTGGAAGAAGTAGTGTGGGTAAAAGCAGATATTAGGGGGAGGGGGAAAGGAACGGTATGTTTCGGCTTTGTCTACAACCCTCCGGAGAATTCCCCGTATGCAAGAGAAAGCTTTTTCGATGAGTTAGCTATTGAAATAAACAGAATTCAAAATATATATGAAGAGGCAGAGATTGTGCTTTTAGGGGACTTCAATGCGATGGTTGCAGACAGAAAGCCCCTTTACAGCAAGGGGGTTGCCGAGGCCGTATGTGGGGATAGGCACAGCAAAGACAAGGAATGTAACAAGAACGGAGAAAAGATTTTGGAACTATGTGGTGCAGAAGAGCTATATATATTAAATGGTGTCTGTGTGGGGGATGAAGAAGGTAACCTGACGTATATAACAGATATTGGAGGAAGTGTAATAGATTTAGCAATGTGTTCCAGAGGAGCACTAGCCCTAATTAAGAGGTTCACTGTTGAAGAATGGGGGGAATCACACCACCTACCAATTGTCGTCAACATGCAGGGAGCGGTGACAAAATCAAAATCAAAAGGGAACCCACAAGTTAAAGCTATAGAGAGAAAAGTAAATAGATTCAGATGGAGGGAGGAAAACAGCAGAGAGTTCCAGAACTACTTCCAGGGAGAAAATTTTGAGCTGATAAAGGAGGCTGGAGGCCGCTCGGCCTATGCTGGACCAAGTCATATCGATAGAGGAAATTAAGGGAGTAATAGCAAAGTTTAATGATCAGTAATGATGAAATTGAAGGGGTAATACGTATGATTGAGAATGCAATTATGATGGCCGGGCGGAAAATGCGCGTGAAGGCTAGAGGAAAATTAGAGAGAATTAAAGGATGGTACGATGAATCTTGTAGAAGGAAGAAAACCGAAGTTATTAGGGCACTGAAGTTATACAAGAGAGGAGGGGATGATACGATGAGAGTAGAATTTTGTCGTCTAAGGAAAGAATATAGGGAACTGCTCAGCAAAATGAACGATGAATGGCAGGGTAAGGAAGCTACAGCAATAAATAAGGATTCTAAAGCTAACGACTGTAGCAAAGTGTGGAGCAGGATAAATTCTTACTGTATGGGGAGCAGAAGTGGTGGGGGGAGCCCTATTAGTGATGAAGTATGGATTGCATATTATGAGAATCGGTTAAATGCTGAAGATAATTGGAGGAAGAGAGATGAGTTTGGCGTCCCGAGGGGGCTGGAGGCCGCTCGGCCTATGCTGGACCAAGTCATATCGATAGAGGAAATTAAGGGAGTAATAGCAAAGAGTAAAGGAGGGAAGTCAGGTGCTATTTCGGGGATAACAAATGAATTTTGGCAAGAGTTGAGTAACAATAGGTTCATGATGGACAGCTTGGTAAAAATCTTTGAAGGAGGTAGATTTCCGAGGGCGTGGCAGGAGGGGATAATTTGTCCAATATATAAGAAGCGTGGGGACAAACTAGACCCAGGCAACTATAGAGGCATAACTTTGCTTGATAATTTGAGCAAAATGTACACCGGGGTCTTATCCAAGCGTTTAATAGCATGGGCAGAGGGCTGTTCGGTGTTCTCGAGACTCCAGACAGGGTTCAGAAAAGGGATGAGAACCAGTGACAATATAATGGTGGTTAAAACGGTGATGGACAAGTACATAAGAAGGAAAAGAGGTAAGCTGTATATCACAGCTATTGATTTGGAGAAGGCGTTTGATTCAGTGAGCAGGGGAGCTGTCATGGCTAAGCTGGGAAAAATCGGGGTGTCACATAACATGATACGAGCAATTGAGAATGTGTATTCCGAAGTGAAATGTGCAATTAAAACTAAAGATGATGTAATTGTAGGAGAGATAACGTCTAATATAGGATTAAAACAGGGATGCAAATTATCCCCGGTGCTTTTTTTTTGCTATTTTTCAACGATATTTTCGATTCAAAGGGCTTTGAGCAACGGTCCAACCCTTGCTTGGACAATTATGATATCCCGGGCCTAGCTTTTGCTGATGACATCCTTCTGCTTGATCTAACACCCTATAATATGCAATATAGTATTGACGATATTGTGAGATACTGTGAGGACTGGAACTTAAAAATTAACCCGAGTAAGACCAAAGTTATGGTCTGCAAAAAGGGAGTTAAACTGGCTAAGAACGAAAAGTGGGTCATGTATGGGTCGCAGTTAGAGACGGTGAAAAAACTTGAGTATCTAGGGACGATAATGGCGAGCAATGGTAAATGGACCGAACAAATTAAAAGGGCAAAATCGAAAGGGCTAGCGGCATTGGCGAATGTTAAAGTGTTAGAGCGTAGGTTACCGAATCTTGACTACAAAGTGTATAAGAATGTGTTCAACGCACTCATTGTTTCAAGAGCTCTCTATGGAGTGGACGTATGGGGTTTAGAGGAAGGAACGAAAACCCTGGACAGTATTGTAAGTAGGTTTGCCAAGATAATTTTGGGGCTACCTAGTTGCACGGCGAATTGTGGAGCGAGAATGTTGTGTGAGGATGTAAGCATTAGACAACATATCATAAAAAAAGGTCATAAAGTCTTGGATTCGTTTAAAAGCAGGTGGAGGGGGGGGGAATGCTTAAGATAGCCTACCTGCACCAAATGAAGCATCAGCAAGAGGGCTACTGGGTGGACGGGGTAAGAAGTGTACTGGAAAGATTAGGAATGGGTTATCTATGGGATAGGGACTTACAAAGAGAGGAAGGTAGGGTGTGCAAAAAAGTGTGCAGAAGGGTTAATGACGTAGAGTTGCAGGTGCTAAGAGAAGAGTGCACCAGTAGGAGAACCTTAACGGAGTTCTGCGAAATAAGGAACTTTATGAGCATAAAGCCTCAATGCCTAATGAAAAGAGAAATGAGAGGGATAATTTGGTGGTTAATGGGGGTGTATAAGAACAAAGCGTTGAGAGAAGTAGGAAAAGAGGACATTTGCCTGTTTTGTGGGAAGGTTATGGAAGCAGCGCACCTGATCAGGGAATGCAAGGAAATTAAAATGATAAGAGCAAAGTTTGTAGACAAAGCAGATCTAAACAGAATAGAAAATGAAAATGAGTATCACACTTTAATTAAATTACTAAAAAGGGAATGGGGGAAAGCAGGTCAATTAGCAAAATATTTTAATACCATCAGGGCAATGTGGAATAAGAAAGCGTCGGACGAGATTCAGAACAAAGATGCATGTAAATTAAGCATTCAAGTACAGGAGACGGCTTCCTAAGCTATAAATCTTGTTAAAGCCTAGGAGAGCCTATCTGTATTAACTAGGTAGCCTATACGATTACTACAGTACAGCCACATATTGCTGTCTGTAGATTTTTCCTGTGAGTTTGGTGGTTTTTTTTCCTGACTACAAAACTTATCAGAATCTTACAGTCAGTAAGGGCTCGATAGGGAAATAAAAGTAATTCTTTCTGTGATGTGTCTCCCATGTCTAAACTGTATAAAAATGAAGAACACTGTGTCCACATTTATGATTAAGAAAGAACTTTGTGCAGTCTCCATCAGGAAAGTTGCCCAGTGATATTGTGAATGAAGATAACTACTGCAAAGCATTATTAAGTTTTGAAATAACGAGGAAGCTATGAAATGCCGAATGAACATTTGGTTTAATTATCTAACGCCATACTGTAAATTTATGTTATCTATGTGTTTATTGTCTGTATGTCACGATATGACTCTCTGAGTTAAGGTGACAATTAACAAGTAGATTTGGTTCAAATAAATAAATACCATTAATACCATACGGGTTGCAAGTAGAGAAATATCAACCTCTGATGACAACGCTAGTTGGGCTGCATAATCCAATATTATTAGAGGCAGCTGATTCACCTGGTTTATCAACCCTCTAGTTCTCAACGTGACAACAACTTGAGACTGCACGTTACGCGTAAGTAAGAAAGAGAGAAAGAAAGGAAGAGAGAAACAAAGAAAGAAAGAAAGAATGAAAGAAAGAAATAAGTACTTTGTTGGCATAAGCCATAAGAATAACAGACTGAATATAGATTATTATAATGAATAAATCAAAGTATTTTCAAGCTACGACAATGAATGTCAGCAGTAATATACAGCTTTGCAAGTAGTTTCTAATATCTAGTCAAAAGAACAGCGACTCCATATTGAGACCGGAGTCTCATTTTTGATACGGAAAAAGAAAACAAAAACAGAAGGTGATTCTGAACGCGTCCCATTGCCTTGAGCGTGTGATGTAGGTAACCAACATAGGTCGGAAGTCAGTATTCTTACAACTATCAAATTTAACGCATGAGAAAAGGGAAAATTACTGTGTGAAATATATGCAAAAGATATATACAGATCTATGAGAACACTTATTAAGCTCCAGAAGGGAGGAATTACGAATAACAACAGTAATTTGGACACTACTACATCACAGGATGGTCGCCCATAGGGTCAGCCATTAGTCGTACATGTTATGTGTTCCAGTAGTAAACTGCGCGCCGTGAATCCGTGTTTCAAGAACTATGTTAAATTCAAAAAGGAGTTGAGTGTGTCCTCGAGGGAAGGAAAGGTTTCGTCCGTGTGCAGAGGAACGTTTCAAACAGTCATTAAGTGCTAGAAACGGTGGATTGTATATTTTCCTTATACGATTGAATAGAATATTTCGCGGTAGTAGACATTTTGACGCGTGGATACGGGTATTCACCGAATTTCCGTAATACGGTCCTTTTGAACTAACTAGTAAACCGATCGAATGAAGATTTCCTTTGTAAACTGTTAGAAATCTTAATTTGATTTATTTTTCATGAGCACGAGAGTGCGTGTGATTTTGGCCAAGTGGCCTATAAAAGTTTGTTTGAGCACAGAAGCACTAAGTGTGCATGGTCATTTTTGGTATATAACCTGCCAAGTGTAAAGTCAGTGAATACAGTAACGCAAAGCACGATAGTTAATTTTTGTGCTTCAAAAAAATGAGGACGAACCCAGAACATATTACCAGTCCCTGGGTAATTTCCGACATGGATTACATTTTACCAGAGGGTAGGAGAATACCCTAGGTCCCATTCTGTAGGAGAAGGAATGTAAAGTGACCCAAGGACTAGGCCTAGAGATCGTGGCAGATGATGGCAGAAAGCACGGGATCTTCGCTTCAAGACGCATATAAACCAGCTGTAATATGTGAGTCCATGGCTGCGATTTATCAATTTATTTGTATCTGTGAGCACACGGGATTTAGTTTTAGGGAGCCTCAAATATTCATTACACCATGATTTGTTGGTAGGATTACCATGTTTAAGTTCATTACAGAAGGAAGCGCATCAGTTAACAGTTGCTAGTGAGCACACGCAATTTCTTTGTAGCAGCAGATTGTTCTAGAGTTTAGAAGGGAGCTCTATTTTGAAAGAGCAGTGTGATTGAAAATGTAGGATGCCTCGCAGATGGCCCAAACACATGGTAAACTGGTCACAGGCGAGGACAGTATTCCATAGCTGTAAGCTTGCGATAAAATGAAACAAATACATGCATGAACTGACGGATATTAAATTGTATCCAAAGACATTGGAAGGGAAGACATGAATAATAATTACGAGTGCGAACAAGTCTTGGTTCGATGGTTCAGAACATCTTTTTTTTGTATACTTCATGTTGCTAGGATAATGCAAAACTGAAATTGAAAATACGAAAGAGAGAAAGTCAATTCAGAAACTAACCTCCGATTGGTCACAGTGCGGGTAGTGGGGGGAGTAGCGCGCCATCTGTGCATTCACGCGCTCAGCAGGTCAGTCGGCAGCAAGCCGTAGTCGAGTGAACATCGTACCTGCGCTAGTTTAGTTTTTGTGGCAGTTTGAAATGTGTGCTGCAATAGAAAATCCCGCCAAATGTGAAGTGCGTGCTGTTATACGGTTTTTTACAGCCAAAGGATACTCTGCAGCAGCTATTCATCGTGAGCTTTGTGCCGTGTACGGACCAAAAGTTATGAGTGAAGGAGTTGTCCGTGAATGAGTACGTTTATTTAAAAGTGGACGAGAAAACGTTCATGATGAAGAGAGGATTGGTAGGCCATCCTTGGTGACTGACGAACTCGTTCAGACAGTTGATGCAAAAGTTCGTGAATATCGACGTTTCACAATGGCGGAGTTGTCTACTAATTTTCCACAGATTTCTAAGACTCTTTTGTACGAGATAGTGACAGCAAGATTGGGTTACCGTAAGTTCTGTGCACGATGGGTGCCCAAAATTCTTACCGACCACCACAAAACTCAAAGAATGGCCTCTGCATTAGACTTTCTGTCACGTTATGCGGACGAAGGAGAACCATTGTTAAACAGAATCGTGACCGGTGACGAAACCTGGATTCAGTACGCGAACCCTGAGACAAAAGAACAATCAAAGATGTGGGCACATTCAGATTCGCCTACCAAACCAAAAAAAGCCCGGCAAGATTTTTCTGCCAGAAAACTGATGGCAACGGTGTTTTGGGATGCCAAAGGGGTGTTGTTGGTTGAATTCATGGAACGTGGGACGACCATTAATCAAGACGTGTACTGTGAAACACTAAAAACATTACGACGGGCTATACAGAACAAACGCCGTGGTATGCTGACTTCCGGTATAGTTTTTTTGCACGATAACGCCCGTCCGCACTCTGCTCGCAGAACAACAGCCCTTCTTGAGTCCTTCAAGTGGGACGTTTTCAACCATCCACCTTACAGCCCAGATCTGGCGCCAAGCGATTATCACCTCTTCATGCATATGAAGAAATGGCTCGGGTCCCAGCGGTTTGATGACGACGAAGAGCTCAAAGATGCGGTCACAGGCTGGCTCAAGACACAAGCGGGTGATTTTTATGCAGAAGGAATTTCAAAGCTTGTGAAGAGATACGATAAGTGCCTCAATCGTTATGGAACTATGTCGAAAAATAGTGCAAAGATGTAGTTGTAAGATGTATATATTAAAATATTTGTACTTAACTTGGTGTATTTTTTTCAATCAACCGGAGGTTAGTTTCTGAATTGCCCTCGTATTTCTTGGATGTTTAGTAGCTTATTAAAAGCACATGGCTAACCTTGTATCAATTAGGAAGGCTAATGGTGGCCATTATCTGTTAATTGAAGAGTTGTTGAAGTATGTATAATCCTTACAGTAGGATTTTGGTAATAATCAAGGTTCATGAAATTAAAATTATTTTAAAATAAGTTTGATGGAAGATAGTGATGGAATTAATTCACAGGGCCAAGTGGCATGTGATGTGAAGAATTATTTTTGGTGGAGAATTAATGGATCCTCGATGATAGGGGATGACAGTGGATGTTGAGAATTAATTAATTAATTAATAGATAATTAATACAAGGGATAACTTTAAAAATAATGAATAACTTGATTAATAATAATGAAACTGTAACATGACTAAATATAACATAAAAATCACATAACACCTCCCACTTAAATAAAAAGCTATTTTTGATAATAATAATTGACTTTAATAATAATAATAATAATAATTTCAGATTTTTTCTCCTGGCGAGCAACTGTGATTGTTAGCACTCGATTTAATTAACCTTGTAAGACGCGATTGCCACCAGTCTCTGCATCCACCAACGTAGCATTTCCACCCGATTAGATGACAGTATGTTGCAAAGAATAACATACCCGAGTAGGTAGAGCTCCAATTGAACGACACCAGGAGTGTTTGCCATTTATGTTGTGTGTTGTATTAGTTATTATGTTCCCAACCTGTGTAAATATTGTGTAAAGTTTTTTTTGTCAATATCATGGGATGTTTAGATTCGTTTTTTCTTTATCACTCTCTGTCTTACATCCCAAGAGGATTTCAACGATAAAAAATTAACTCTTTTAGCGTAAATTAGGACTAGCTAGAATGATTAACTTAAAAATAAATGTAGTATGCGACATCATCGTAGCTTATGTATTTTTATAATTGGTATTTAATTAAATGTAACTTGAAATTATTGTAGAAGGACGAAGATTTGATTTGTCAGTTGAATCTGGCGTAACTATTATTATTCTAAAGGGGACATTTGTAATTGCGTAGGGATGACTTTACGAGTCGCGTACATAGTTTGATTGCTGTTTGTTTTTGTTTATAGAACTTCGTTAAAGGATATTTAATAGGGACTTAGTTAAGAATTAACGTTTTTTATTATTGAGCTAGATAAACGATGGATTAGCCAGGGGATCCACTATCGAAAAGGATAGGGATCAGAATTTTAAAATAAATTAATAGGAAATGTTTATATAAGTCTGGATTATTTAGTAGCTTTATGTTTTTCTTGTGGGTGTTTATCCTGGGCTAGTTTGAGCTAGCGTCTCTTTTGAAAATCCCCCCAAACGGCTCGAGAGTATTTTTTTTGTGCGGAGCTAGTCAAGATGCACATCATAGCCTCTCCCTACATGATTTGTTTGGAAAGGTGTCTCATGGAGGCTGAAGTGGCTCGAAGTCCCATGGAACTCTGGACTAAACAGTCTCAATATGTTCTCGACTTCTAAGATTTGAAAATCATTAACTCACGATAAAATAGCAGAATCAACGTGACACTTAGTGAGAAAGGAGTACAATGCACAGGACCTCGCTACCATTGTTCATAGGAATATCACCACAGAAGAAAATATTCGGCGGGTCAATGAAATGAGTCACATCAATCGCAGAGTGTGTATCCCAGAAACTGCCCAGCAGTTCGGCATCTCCATAGGTAGTGATCATGCCATCGTGCGAGACCATCTGCAGTAACGGAAATTGAGCTCACATTGGGTACGGCGATCTTTGACACCCACACGCAAAGACGCACGGTTCCTGAAGTCGTTGGCTTTCCTTCAGCGTTACGCCGTTAAAGGTGACGATTTCTTAAGGCCCATTTTTACAGGCGACGAGACATGGGTGCTGTGACAGACAGTTGGCAACAGTTATTTTTGTTTTATGTGAGAAAAGAAGGACAAGGAACAGTGCATCTAAGATGGAGTCTTTTGAGTGTTATTTGTAATGTGTGTGCATTTTTCTTGTGAATAAATATCTTTTCATTTTCCCGAATAAGTACGAAGTGACGTTTCTGTTCGTAACATCTGGCGACCGTGACAGGACATAGAAAGGAAAATGAGCGATATTCGAAGTTTGATCAGAAAACGTGGTGTATACCGTGCATCGTTCACGAAAATTGTAGCTTCACTTCAAGTTTTGTTGGAGAAAGAAATAAAGGACATAGTCGCTATCCGAGGAGATTACGCCTTAGTGGAAGAGAAGGCTAACCTCATAAGTAATCTGGACCAGGAGATCTTCCAACACCTTATGGAAGATGCGGTGTCAGAAGAAGACCTGATCACAGAAGTAGACGGAGTAGATGACTATAAACGCAAGTTTCATATGTTAACAGCGGCTGTTTCCGATGCTCTTGCAATGGAGAGAAAACGTGAAGACGAAGTCCAGTCAACAGTAAGCACCAGTAACACTCATAACCTAAAAAGTAAATATCGCCTTCCAAAGATCGAATTCCGAAAATTTGGTGGAAATCTACGAGATTGGTTAGGTTTCTGGAATCAATTTCAAAAGATTGATGAAGACGAAGGGTTAGATAATGCCGATAAATACGAATATCTTATCCAAGCAACATTGCCAAACTCCAAAGCTCGCGACATCGTTGATAGTTTTCCAGCCACAAGTGGAAATTACCCTAAAGCAATACAGAAACTTAAATCACGTTTTGGCAAAGATTCTTTGTTGGTGGAAGTCTACACTAGAGAACTATTGACAATGATGAATTCTTGTAGTAGTCTTGACATCTCATCATTATATGACAGACTCGAAACTCAACTTGGTGCTTTGGAGAGCCTAGGTGTAACTTCCGAGAAATATGCAGCAATGTTATTTCCTATGATTGAATCATGCTTGTCTATAGATGTGTTACGTGCCTGGCAGAGGAGTGGCGGTGGGAAGGAATGTGAACCTAGTGAACGTCTTAAAGGTTTGATGAAATTCCTGGAGAATGAAGTAGAGAGTGAGGAAAGGATCAAACTGGCCATCCCAAGTAAAGGTAAAATCAATGTGAATCCTGACAAGTCAAAATGTACTAAGAAAATTGACATTTACAGTGAATCGCCACCTACCGCAGCTGCACTTGTGGATTGTAATCTTAAACTAAACTGTATATTTTGTGATAGGTCCCATGCTAGTTCAAACTGCTCCGTGGCAAAGCAGATGGCTTTAAAGGAGAGAGTCTCAATTGTGAAGAATAAGAGAGCATGCTTTCTCTGTCTGAAGAAAGGACATGTTTCAAAGATGTGCAGAAGTCAGTTAAAATGTGATGTAAAATGTAACAGCCTAATATGTCTAGGCCCAACACATTCCTCTGAAGCTACCAATGAGAAACTTCAGTCTCATTCTTTGATTTCAAATGAAGAACGTAGTGGTGTGCAAGGTGTTATTTTGCAAACATTAAAGGTGAAGGTCATTGGAGAATCCTCTGCAATGGAGGTAAGGGCTCTACTGGATACTGGCAGTCAGAGATCTTATATGCTTGAATCAGTGGCACAGAAGTTAGGTTACAGTAGTCATCGCACAGAAATGCTACGCCATTCACTATTTGGTGTGGTAGTCACCGAAGAGAGCCAGCATATGTGCTATAGGATCTACATAGAGAGTTTAGGAAAGCCTTATGCCTGCAATTTTGAAGTCTTAGGGCAACAAGTAATTGCAGGGTACAATACTATGTTAAAGGGCCCATGGTTGCAAGAACTAAGAGCAAAAGGGATACAGAATTATGATACTGAAGGTCCCAGTGAACTATTAATAGGCGCTGATGTCGCTGGAAAGTTAATGACTGGACAAACGTGTACACTAAGCAATGGTCTTGTATGTATTGAGACTCGGCTGCGGTGGACTGTGATGGGTAAAGTAGTTTCCGGAGATGAATCAAGCATGACCAACTTTGTCACTTCTCTCTTTATCAGAGATGCTTCAGTTGAAAATCTGTGGGAACTGGACGTGCTAGGTATCAGCGATCCTGCCGTAAAGAAAACTAAAACTGAAGAAAACTTTGCAACAATGGAGCACTTTCAGAAAACCGTGTCTATTAATGGAGAATTTAGGTATGAAGTCCATTTACCCTGGAAAGAAAACAAATCATTTCTTGTATCTAACAGGGTCATGGCTGAGAAGAGGTTAGTCAACACAAGGAAGAAAGTGGAAAATTTTGGACTAGGCGAGACGTATGAAAATATTTTCACCGAGTGGGAAAGGAGTGGTGTTATTGAACCGGTTCAGGAGGATGAAAACTTCAGACACTATCTACCGCATCGAGCTGTTGTGAAGGAAAGTAGTTCAACGACACCTGTTCGTCCTGTATTTGACGCCTCAGCGAAGGAAGCGGGAACCCCTGCTTTGAACGATTGTTTGTATGATGGCCCAACCTGATTGAGCTAATCCCTGCTATTCTTCTTAGATTCCGAGAGAGGAAAGTAGGAATTATTGCAGACATTGAGAAGGCCTTCCTTCAGATAAGCATACGGAAAGAAGATCGAAACTATATCTGCTTCCTGATGTGGCAGGACGTTGGGAATAATTACAAGATCTTCAAGCATGCCAGGCTGGTTTTCGGCTTAACTTGTAGTCCGTTTCTCCTGGTGGCTGTCTTGGAGTATCACCTGAAGAAGTACTTGGAAAACCCGCAATTCAATCCCCTATTCATCGAGAGACTTCTACAGAGCTTCTACGTGGACAACGTTGTCACTAGCCTTGACAGGGAATCGGAGGTGGGCGAGTTTATCAATCAAGCTAGTAGGGTATTATCAGAAGGCAGTTTTAATTTAAGGGGATGGCAGTTCTCTCAGGATGATGACCAGTCTGCTACCCTTTCATCTGTTTTGGGACTGTTATGGGATCGACAGGAGGATACACATACTTTAAATTTGCATTGGTTGAATAGCCTTCAGGTGGGAGAAGTGACGAAAAGGACAATTCTGTCACTCGCACATCGAATTTTTGATCCAGTTGGTGTGACATGTCCTGTCACCCTTTGTGTTAAACTGTTGATTCAAAGGACCTGGAAGACTCATATAAGATGGGATAGTGCAGTTGATGAGAAGTCCAGAGACGAGTTTCTGGCCTGGGTAAAGGATCTACCTCACCTGGTAGAAATCAAGATTCCTCGATGGTTTGGAAGAAGTGACCATGTGCAAATTCATGTCTTCTGTGATGCCAGCCAACTTGCATACGCAGCAGTAGTCTTCATAAGATGCGATTTCAACAATCAAGTGAGTGTACAGTTATGTGATGCAAGATCTCGTGTGGCCCCCCTCAAGGAAGTGACAATCCCCAGATTGGAATTGCTGGCTGCTACAATTGGTGCACGGTTGCTTAAATGTGTATTGGAATCTATTTCACTGGAAGTTCATGAGTTTTTTCTCTGGTCTGACTCGTCCACAGTTCTAGCATGGATCTGCAGGACTGAGAACTGGTCGGTGTTTGTCCGCAATCGTGTGAATGAGATCAGGAATTTGACCAATTTAAACTGCTGGCGACATGTTCCAGGTTCATTGAATCCAGCTGATTTACCGTCACGTGGCTGTTCTGCTTCGCAATTAGTAGCCTCTCGATGGTGGGAGGGACCTGCCTGGTTGTACGAATCTCCAGATTGTTGGCCTCAAACAAAAGTGGTATATGACGAAGAGAGTATCACAAAGGAAATGAAGAAAAACCCTGTGAATTCTATGACTGTAACCAATGAAGTTCCCCTCTGGTATGCCAGGTATTTTTCCAGCTATCACAGAATAGTTCATCTAATCGCATGGATTCTTCGTTTCTGTAAGAATTGTCTTAGACGTGAGAGGATCTCGCAAGAAAATCTGCAAGTTGAAGAGTTAGAAAGGGCTGAAATTAGACTCATTTCTATAATTCAACGAGAAAGCTTCCACGGATTAGTTGATAAACGTCTATCTTCACTACATCCATTCCTGGAAGATGGTGTTCTCAGGGTTAAAACGAGACTACTACTGCGAGAAGATTTGAAGCAATTCAGGTTCCCAATGATTCTCCCGGCGAACCATGTCATCACCTCTCGCTTGATTATGGATGAGCACATGAAAGAAAATCACATTGGAGTACTACTTCTTCTTAATCATCTGGGACAACGCTTCTGGATCATCGGTGGAAGGAGGACAGTTAGAAAAATTATGAGAAAATGTGTCAAGTGCCGGAGGCATGATGGACAACATACCGAAATCGCTCAGGCCCCTCTGCCCCTGGACCGCATACGGGAAGCCTGTGTATTTGAAGTGATAGGAGTGGACTTGGCAGGTCCGGTGTTCCTGAGGGATGAAAGCAAAGATTGGATTGTAGTTTTCACATGTGCGGTGTATCGCGCTGTTCATCTCGAAATGGTTACTTATCTCTCCACAGAGGCGTTTGTGCAAGCGTTCCGGTGGTTTGTAGCAAGAAGAGGACGCCCCTCTGTGATTTACTCAGACAATGGTACAAATTTCACGGGTACAGATAACGCGTTTCAAAGTGTTGACTGGGAGAATATTTCCAAACACCATTCGGTTGAACGTATTACTTGGACATTTAATCCCCCTAGTGCTCCTTGGTGGGGAGGCTTCTGGGAAAGGTTAATACGTCTAATTAAACAGCTTCTGAAACGAGTTTTGGGTAAAGCCTGTCTAACTTACCAAGAAATGCTTACCCTTCTCTGCAGTATAGAAGCCACCATAAATGCAAGACCGCTAACATATCTGACCGATGGATGTGAACATATAAGTCCACTCACCCCTGCCTGCTTTCTACAAGAAATTAAGACAACTGGAGTTCCAGAATGTGATGCATTGGATGCTATAACCCTGAATCAAAGAAATCGTCATCTTCTGAACCTAAGAATGGCATTGAAAAAAAGATTCCAGCAGGAATATCTGGGACTTTTGGCACTCGGTAAACCGAGTTGTAAACCAACTCTTTTGTTCAAGAGAGGTGACATTGTCCTAGTTGGATCAGATGGCACTAAGAGGATAGATTGGCCCCTTGGAAAAATTGTGGACTTGTTCCCTGGAACTGATGGTAATACAAGACTTGCAAGGGTTGTTACATCTAAAGGAGAACTCTTGAGACCGATACAGCGACTCTACCCACTAGAAGTACCTGATGAAGACAGCACACCTTTAAGGACTGGCTTGAATAAGAAAACGGCTACTGCTTTAGGAGAGCCGACTGGAACTGGTGTTCAACCCCCAAAGACTACACGTTCGGGTAGAACTGTCAATGTTCCTGCAAGATATGTGGAGTAGTTGAGGATGTCTTGTTGAGGATGTCTTTCCTCAACGGTGGGAGGATGTGACAGACAGTTGGCAACAGTTATTTTTGTTTTATGTGAGAAAAGAAGGACAAGGAACAGTGCATCCAAGATGGAGTCTTTTGAGTGTTATTTGTAATGTGTGTGCATTTTTCTTGTGAATAAATATCTTTTCATTTTCCCGAATAAGTACGAAGTGACGTTTCTGTTCGTAACAGGTGCATCATTTCACACTGGAAACAAAGAGGGCGTCTATGAAATCGAAACGCACATCCTCGCCGGTGCGGAAGAAAGTCAAGATTACACCATCGGCCAGGAAGGTCATGGTCACTGTAATCTTCGATTGTGAAAACGTTGTGTTTATGCGGAAAGGCGCAACCATGACAACCATGTCAATAATTGACGTCGTTGCGCATTGCTGTAAAAACAGGTGGCGTGAAAGTTAAGCCGAGACATTGTTCTCCTGCACGACAATGCAATACCGAACACAGCGCGCGCAACACAGGATTTGCTGTAACGTTTTCGATGGAAGTACCCACCATACAGTCCGGATCTGGCATCAAGCAATTTCCATCTGTTCGGCAAGCTGAAGGACCATCTGGGTGGACAGAGATTTGACAATGATGAACATGTAAAAACAGCAGTTCTCTGATGGCTCCATGACCAAGGAGCGGACTTCTATCGTCAAGGCATTGAACGGTTAGTAGACCGTGCCGACCGTTGTTTTCAGAAACTTGGTAACTATGTTGAAAAATAGTGTGATGTATCGTTGTCCTTTTGCATTATAGTGTGTCATTCAATAAACGGTGCATGGTCTGCCATACTCGTGTGTAACTAGCTTTTTGAATGTCCATCGTATAACTATATATTTTATAGATACAATATTTAAAATTAGCATTATTGAAGAACTGTATATGGGCTTTGTATTCCAAAAACAAAAGAACACCCCGCCATGTTATCAAGATGGTGTATGAGCATTTTATTACAACTTCAAAATCAACAACTCTGTATCCAAATTGTGCAATTAACACGAAACTTAGTAAGAGGGATGAAATATATAAGATGCCTCGCTTGCAATAGTCGTAAGACTGTCACACTGCATAAAACTTGCGGCCACCATTTTGAATATATAAGTCATTAATATCTACAATACACTGTTTATTAGGCCTACAGTTACAATGACGAAGTGCAGCAAATATAAAAACTCACATAGAAGGTTTTCTCTGCAGAGGGCGCAAGATAAACGATCATAGGCTTACATACATTCCAAATGGTGCATGAGCAAACTTTTCTAATATTCCAAACACTTTCTCTGGATACGATACCGGAATTATAACGAAACTTAGTAAACGGGGAAGTCTTAATTAGGGTACAACACTTAACGTTTAACACAAGAACGTTTGATTATAGGAGGGCGCAGTCGCGCAGCAGTCAAGCTATTTGCCTTGCACCAAGGTGGCCAGGGTTCGATTCTCGGCCAATGAAAGTGAGATTTCCGAAGTGAAATGCCATGTCCTGTGGTTCGGATTCCACGCAGAAAGGAGGTCCTGTGGCTTACGATAACAAGATTAACCGTCACGTAACACTACAAGCTTCTTTTCTCTCAAGTATACTCAATTATAATCGTCGTATTATCAGAAAGAAGTATGCCCGCTGTTGACGCCGGAGGATTTTAAGACCGAGATACTTCTGATCGTGAATGCATCTCCGTATCTGGAGGAAGTAGAGAAGCAATCCCCTTCCAATATTTGGATAGAATTTGAAACGTCTGTAAATAATCCGGAAAACACAACAGACACTTGTCTCATCGTCCACGAGTATTATCATAATCATTTACTTTTCAACATAGTGGCCACTATATGAATAAAACCCGTGGAATTGTAGCCAAAGACAGATTTTCCGGAAAAGAAGAATGTTGTCACCAAGGTCTTTGCTCGTCATGTTAGGTAACTGACAGGTCACTTGTACTGCCAATGTGAAGGTTTGTGATCTAGTTGAGAAACCGTTTCGTTATTTGTGATATTTTTTTCTCCCTGGTGGGTGAAATTGAGTTTCCTGCTACTGTATCTCTTTTAATTTCCAAACGAAATTATGTCTCCTAATTTAAATTGATTGGAGTCTGAGGGCTAAAATGGGGTACACTCAGTCTCATGAGACAACATTTAGAAGAGGTGGGTTCAATTCCCACCTCAGCCATGCCGGAAATGGTTTTCCGTGGTCTCCAACTTCCACTCCAGGTAAATTACGGGATGATTCCTAACTTAAGGCCACTGCCACCTGCTTCCGAATCCTCACCTGCATGACAAACACACACACACTACAGACTCCACAACACCACAGGATATCAGTCAAATGCTAACACACACCCAGGAACACGGGGATAAATGGTCACAATATCCAAGCCCTTCAAAGGAAACAACAAATAAACTCATTTTAAAATAGAGAAGGACAAGGGAGGTTGGAATGTACCCTCAGTGTAACACTAACTTGACTGTTTGTGTAAAGTGATAACAATGCACCGAATAAATTTTTCCGAGTATAAGCGAATGATTTAACCTATCGGTCTTGGAATGTGCTTGATTTAGGATAGTACATTATACATTGGCGATCATTAAACATTGCATTTTCTTTTCAAATCAAACAATTGTAGTTCGAGCTTACTCCAGAGCGCTCCAGGGATTAACAAAAATTTAGATTCCCATTTTAAGGGACTACCACTATACACATACTTCTGTTTACATATACGTCAATATGAATGAACTTTTATTCTACACTTGAAGCGAGGATACATTTTTCACTTTTATTAAGCCATTACATTCCTTAATACCGTCTGTACGTGCAATCATTCAGGCGCTCAGATTTATACCATTAATTAATGTCCACTTGAGAATTAATTACATCAGCTTGCAGGATTTCCCGTTCACTTGAGAACCACTCATATACTGTACGGCGTAAATATCCACAATAGAGAACTTCAACAGTTTCAAATATTTGCCAATAATCATTCAACATGTAATGTATCCTCTTTGCAGTACCACGTGTATCCTCTTTAATGAGTCTCTGTGTGGTAACTTTTGGAGAGTGTATGAAGATTTCCATTTGTCATGGACTTCAATTCAATTCTGGCAATAGTATTTCATGATATTACATTTGAACAGACGTGTATAAGGGTCGTGTGAACCCTTTGTTACCCAGAAATCAATGCAAAGGGCTTATAATCATAGCAAAAGCTGCTTTACTCTCACCAAAAATCACAACTAGTAAACAGGGATGACATATCGGAACATCAAAACTCGTGGATGTCCAAGTTCCAGTTCAATAGGTATTGTAAAATGGAATCAGATCACACAAACATCAACGGGAAGGAGTGGAATTTATGCGGGTGAGTGCAGGTGAATTTATCAGAATTTACATTACTGAATTGCTGTAGCTTTTGATCCATTCTGGAACTTGAATCATCTATAACACCGGTCCCATATCGAAATGAATGTCTGGGTTATACCTGTGTAATAATGTATGTTAAAGCAACAGATCTAGTAATAAATGTAATTATATTTTCATGGGGCTAGAATTGGAATAGCTACTCGGGATTTCAGATACAGTAGTCTATGTTTGGCTATAGAGGTGGGTGATTCCAATGACTAAAGGGTTAAAAGAGGAAGACAAGTTATGAAACAATGAAATTACAAAATAGGTGGTAGTTTGATACTATGTTCCTACTGTCACAATGGCCTAAGGATAAGCATTATTCGGATGATTCAGTAGCCCATTCCAATATCGTGTGCTGCAACCCAATTAACGAATGTTGGTTGGAAGGTCAATAATTCCGTGCTTGCATCCCGTATGGTATTAATGCACTGCAAACATATCCTGCAAACGATACTGGATCCCATTATTTCTACCTCATATTGACTGTAGTTATTATTAATAATAGTAATACTATAAGATTCCTGCTGCTCCGCAGCATTCGTTTCAACAATCCAATAGCACCTCTTTCTGTACATTTCCTGTTCTCATGCTGTTATGCCAATGACCTGAGAAGACTGTCGCGGTACCGTCGCCTTTCATTATTAGCCTACTTCGCACATTTTGCAAAAATTATGAAAAAGTAGACTTATGAAATCAATCCGTGCAAATGTGCGTGCGTCTGTCTGTCCTACTGTCCGTGCGTGTGTCCCACCCTAACAACTTCTAAACGGCTCCAGCTATCTAAAACAAATTTGGCATGAGTGAAGATCTATACCAGAACATCTTATTGCTATATTTGAAAATAACTTCAGTCTACCGACTGCTGAAAAAATTGTATTAGAAGGGTATTTATTCACCATTGCCAATTTTCAGTAAGAGATTTGCAAATTCACATTCAACTGCTTAAACTCTCATACTTTTTTTGAGCTTGAAAACTTTAAAAAGTGGCCACAAAGTTAAAATGTTAATTGAATTTTTCACTGTAGTAGCTCGTGATGCACGACGAACAACAGGTAACACTTGCCAGAAGTCTCCTGCCAATAGCATAATATTTCCACTACTGGGTACATCGTTACCCATTATAGCTTTCTGTTGCCTATTTTACACATTAAAGCATGTATGTTGGCCATGGGTGTTTCATCTCAAATGATCAACTTAGTAGAACAAATAATGTTAGCTTCTTTAATGTTCACCTTTAAGCCTGACATAGAATGCACAAGTAAATATAGTGGTAGTTAAAAACAACTATGAACTGTGCGACCACATGGACGCAATGTAGAAGAGATTCCAGTCCACACTACTCAACCAATTTGTATTCCTAATTGACTACAATTATAGATTACAAACTGGTATGCAAACGTTTTACCGGTGCCACCTGGACCATCCAGAAAGAATGCTTTGCAAACACTTGTAGGTTCATAACATTTGAGGACTCAAAAGATCAAATAGAAAAACCATGTAATTTGAGTGTGTCTGAAAAATTTCGAAGAGCTATCTTATAGGCTTATTTAATTGTAAAAGATTTGAGGAAGTCTTCAGACCTAGCTTCTTTGAAGAGATTCCATAAGTTGAAATTATTCATTGGTGCAGAAAAATACGTATGAATGCATATAACTGACGAAGCTGATACGGTAGTTGTTGCCACTCAGGATCATTCAATAACCCTCGTGCTGTGGCGGCAAATTTAAAAGTAGGATATAACATTGTTTAAATTGTTTTAACTTTCACGCGTTTTGCATTGTTGTTTTTCACATATTTGCTGAGCACGTTTGACTTTCCTGCCTAGACCCATCATTAACAACTCTCCAGTATCTGATTTTCACACTCGCCAGTAGTGGATTTTGGATGGTTCTAGCTCCTCCTACGGCTTTCCTCCTACAAGACGGGGGCGGTGCGATATCTCTCGAACGCATGGCCATATTTTAACAAATAATCTGTCATAGGAATCAGGTCAACGCCTTCTTTCCTATGGACAACACATTTCCACCACAAAATAAAACCTACCCCTACTAGGGGGTGAAATTGTATTTTTTTTGAAACATCTCGCTTTCCAAGTGCGACATGTGGGAGTTTAAATGCTAATATGAAATTAAACGTTGTTCCACACAAGAGACATGTGTGCGGTGGAAAGCCACTATGAATTAACATGTTTGTTTTTTGTTTTTACGCATGCCCACTCATAGCTTTTTGTAAGAGGGTGGGCTTTTTAAACATGATGGCTGTAGTGTAACCTAACCTAACCCAACCCACGAGGGGTGATCAAAAAGTATTCCAAGCGGCGCTTGTCGATTGGCAATCCGATAATCAAAGAGGGGCATGTCAGACGTTGAGGTGATAACCCCTTTTGATTGATCCCTGTTGATTTGCCCCTTTGGACTGGTCCCTGTTGACGGGTCATTGTTGACGGGTCATTGTTGACGGGTCCCTGTGGACGGGTCCTTGTTGAAAGGTCCCTGTGGACGGGTCCCTGTTGACGAGTCCCTGTGGACGGGTCCTTGTTAATATCTTGTGAACCAATAAGGCTAGGGATATGCATGAGGGGTCGTAGCACTTGGGATGACATTCCCTTTTACATGTATGTTTTTAAAATTTTGACAAGGGGTCTAACTACACTTTTGTTGATATTTCCTGAACCCATGATGGGACATTGACCTGTGAGGTGTCGTTGGACTTCCGCAGACACTCTCTTCTTGAATGTATTTTTGATATTTTAACAAAGGGCCTAACTACACTTTTGCTAATATCTCGCGAACCAAAAAGGCTAGGGACTTGTATGTGGGGTCCTAGCACTCGGGGTTACGCCCTGTTTTTGAATATATATTTAATGTTTGTCAAAAGGGCCTAACTGCACTGCTGTTAATATCTCAATAACTTATAATGGGAGAGAGTCAAGTGAGGTGTTATAATACTTAGGATGACCAACCCTTTCTCATGACCAACGAATTTACCCAGAATATTCAAAACAACAAGGTCATTGACCAGATATTATATAAACTAGTAATCGGATATCGACATGTGAGGTGTCATAGGACTTAGAATGGTCAACCCTTTCCCATGGCCAATGAATTTACCTAAAATATCCAAAACATTAAGGTCATTGATCTGAGATTTTATAAAATAATAATTGGATACGGACATATGAGATGTTTACCGTGAGTGATGAAACATAGCTTGGTAGAGAAAGAATTAGTGTAGGCTACATGTATGGTGACTGACAAGTCTTTCACTATTGGAACTTGTTTTCAGATCAGACTGTAGTACAGGGAGAGTATAGGTTGCAGGCATGGGTTAATAAATGACAAACGGTGTACACAAAATCTGATTTATTGATTCAAGAATTAAGAGTAGACTATTTTTAATCGATGGGTTAAGGAGGATAGCTAAAGAAACAAAATGGTGACTACATTGAACTAAAATGAACCAAGCTGAATCAAACCCAATCTAACAGAACCAAACCTAATGGAAAACAAGCCAAGAGTTTAATTGTAAAACTTGTGGGTGGATGTGGTCCTTGGTAATGTCAAAAGGAAAGGGATAACGCTCTACCTATAGAGGGTAAGGTAAAGCTAGTGCATGGTGCTAATGCACACACCCAAGTACATGATCCACACACAACTATCCTATGCAGTTTTTATGGATTGACTGTTAAAACTTGCTCTGTGGTTACTGGGACAAGATGGTCGCTACACACAACAAGCTTTAAATACTTGAGGCTAATAATCTATACACACACACTCGCTTGTTCTAAACTAAACTATCTTCCTGGCAGTGCTCACACAGTAGGCAAATGACAGAAATGCTTGGCTAACAGAAATACAATCATTTTCGGTTGTCGAATGTTACCCGCTAACCATTACGTGCTATAGTGGTGAGCACATGTGCCTCTTGCACTGGAGATCTTAACTCGATTTCTAGCTCTAAGGCCTAGAACGAATCAAACTAAGAAAAAAGGGTATGGTGACGCAGTGGTTAAACTGTTAGCCTTTCAGTAAGATAGACTAGGGTTTGATTTTAGGTTAATATGCATGTCATAAACAAAAAAAAGCAGAGATAATGTTTAAAACTGATTACACTTGTCTCTTTTCAAATTATTACTTAGATTACAAATACAAACGTGGACTGGGTTTGATATACAATTAATGCTGCCTATCACATACTAGCCTGTAAGAAAGCCAAACAAGCAATAGGCGTAGGTAGAGCAGGGGTAAAATCGCTATGTGTAGAGAACTACCTAACGGTTTTATGAACTCGCATGAACAGTGCAGGATACAATTCAGCAACCATAATTTTTTTCTTGTGGAAGAGAGAAAACATATATATATATATATATAGAGAGAGAGAGAGATATAGACAGCTTGTGTATGAATGGGTAGCATTGATTGTGTGACCAGAGAAAATACGGTGATGTAGGGTGGGGAGAGGGAGAATTTACACTTACATATGAATGGTAAATAGTATTTTTGTTTTTTTCAATAGTTTGGTTTTTCAAATGCAGTGGTAGATAGTCGTTATTTTGTAAAACATTCTTACTTGTAGTAGTAATAAGCCTCTACGGTTCCGCTAACACACATAGACAGACTGTACTATTGCCATGGTCAAGCACTCACATTAAGATCATTTACAAAAACATAAAATGAAAAATAAAAAAATCTTGTTTTGGAAATATCGTTTTTCAACATACAGAAAATAAATAAAAAATGTGTAAACAGCAAAATGGAAAATCCATGTTTCCATATAGACAAAATTTTAAACCTTAAACGGACATTTAAAAAAATATATACAAATGGGAAATTGACAAATGTGTAAATATGAAAATGGAAAATCCTTGTTTCATGAAATTGAAAAACATCAAACTGTTATTCAAAAAATGCAAATGGAAAATTGACAAATTGCAATATGTGAAATGTGAAATTGCACAAATGGCTATCATTATTTTAAAAAATTTTAAAAAAACATGATGCTCTATGGTTGAGTTGTGAATCAAACCCTATCTACTTATTTGGACCACCCGAGACTGAGTAGACTAGTTTTAGTTGTCATACCACTTTTAACAGTTTGTGTTAAAGCTAGAAATTGAACCCAAGAGCTTGTAGGGGAGATCAAAGGTTAGAATATGATAAGCAGATAGCCATGGATGTAGGGTGTGGTTGCTATATAGAGATGAAACGATTAGCTCGGGGCAAGGAGGCATGGAGATCTGCATCAAACCAGTCAAAAGACTGCCGAATCAAACAACAACATGTAGAGCTCACCAAAATAATGTTGTGTAACGGTAAATGTTAGTCAACGAACAGTAATGCATTACTAAAACCCATGACACGATACCTAAGAGCTTTTCTAAAATTATTTTAAAATACCTTTAACCCTATATTAAACACCCAGTTCACAAGACTCCTAACTACAATGTTATGGTCAAACAAAACAAAATCTATATTTCAAAACAAACAAGTGGTTTAGTCAATGTATACTGGAAAAAGTTTTATAAACACTCAAGTCCACAAAAATAATTAAATTAGTAACTGTCAGGTTGACCGAGTGGTCATGGTGTTTGACTTAAGTTCAAATTTTCTGTACGAGAAAGCAAGGGTTCGAATCCCTTACCTGATATAACTATTGCCTCAACATGGCTTGACCACACTGTATTATTATTGATACGTGCAAGGGCACGTCTCTACCATTTCAAACATGTATTTAATCAGGGACGCTGTTCTTGAAGTTTTGAAACGACCGCCTGGTGACTTGCTTCCCATTTTGAACACGAGATGGTAGCGCCTGTCGGTCTTGGAGAGATTGCAAGTAGTTCCTGTGTCTCCCCAATAGGTGGTGTGGGCTTCGCCTTATATAAATCTATATACGCATGACATAATTGAAAGACAATCACATTCTTCGTCTTCAAACAAATGCTAGTGTATTCATGATACCGCCAAATTATGAACTTATTTATGACATTGTTGTTTGATGTGTCTTTCTCTGATTGGACAATATTATTTACATGAAGACAGTTCGATAAATGACGAGCGATTCTCCGCCATTTTTGTGGAGTCCATTAGCGGTCCCGAAGAGAATCAAGAAGGACTTGGTCGTAAAAGGTGTCACCGCTGATGGGGGGGGGGGGGGGGCGGTTGCCTCCCCCATCCTCTACGAAATATGAATATATTTAAGAAAAGGAAACGCCTGTGCTCCTAAGGATTTAGTTTCGTCTTTTCGCCGTGAAGATGAACTGTGGTATATTTATTTTGACTGGCTACAAGAAGAGAAACTTCATGGGTGATCGAAAACGGCGCGTGTGCTCTCGTGGCCATTTTGAGGCAGTTCATGTATTTTAAATCATAAAAAAAATGTTAATTATTTTATTGTTATTGTGTCTCCACTGAGAAGGATGTAAGGTACGTTTTTTTAAATTTAATTTATCTAATTATTGTGGTGTTTGAAGCCATATTTTCAGTGTTGCCTTAGTAAACAAGAGTTTAGTGCTTTTCAGTCGGTCAACACGAATGTGTTGGGATTGTTTCGTTTGGCTAGGTGTATCTCGATTGCTTCCTTTATGTCAAGAGCTCTGCCTTTCGATTCGTGATGGATTATTTTAAGGTCCGACTCTATGTTGGTAAAGCTATGCCCTGCGTCACACATATGTTCGCACACGGCTGAATGTGTTCCGTATCTTATTGCATTTCTATGTTCATTATAACGTGTGTCTACTCGCCTTCCACTCTGCCCGATGTAATTAGCTTGACAATCGGTGTCTTGGCACGTTATAGAATATACCCCTGACCTTGAATACGGGTCACGTTTATTTAGATTACTATTTAGGAGGTGCCTAGCGGTTGTGTTTTTCGTCGTGAAAGCTATCTTTATGCCTTGCTTTTTGAATAGGTTAGTGATTTTATATGTGTTCGCATTCACATAGTTGAAACGCGCAAATTTTTTCTCATTACTGTCCGGTTTGGGAATCGTTTTATCTTTATTTTTATGTTTGGCTATAATTTGATTTATTTTGCTTGACGAGAAGTTGTTTTCCTTTGCTATTTGCATAATCGTTCTTATTTCCTTATTATAGTTGTCTTTTGACATGGGTATGTTTAAAGCCCTATGCACCATTGAATTGAAACCCGCTAGTTTGTGCGTACTGGGGTGATTAGACTGATTGTCGATTGCATGCGAGGTTTGTGTTGCTTTCCGGAATATGGAATATGAAAGGTCGTTGTCTTTACGTTCAATAGTTATATCGAGATAATTTATTTTCCGGTCTATTTCGGATTCCTTAGTGAATTTGATAGAATGGTGAAGGCTATTAATGGATTGGAGAATTGTTTCTTCGCTTGTTAGTTCAGTATCGTAGATGCAGATTACATCATCTACGTATCTTTTCCATATTACTATTCCCTTTGTTGAAGTCTTTTCTAAGAACGCATTTTCTAGTGCATTGATGAAGATGTCAGCGATTAACCCACTTAGTGGCGATCCCATTGCTAGGCCTTCTCTCTGTGTGTATATTTTATTGTCGAATTGAAACACGTTTTGGGTGAGAACGACCCTCAGTAATCTCACAATCTCTTCAATTTCTTTTACCGAATTGTTGGATTTTAAGTTGTTTTCGATAGTGTTGATTGCTTCAATAATCGGAATATTGGTGTACATGTTAGTTACGTCGAAGGATACTAGCCTGAAGCTAGGTTTCATTTGTAGGGTGTTCAATGCTGTTACTAGTTCTGTTGTGTTCTTTACAGAGTTGTTTTTGTCGTTGGAAAGACGGCATTTTAAGATTTTTAGTAACTCTTTGCTGATTTTGTAATTAGGGGCATTCCTACAATTGACTATTGGTCTCATTGGGCATTCCTTTTTGTGTATTTTTGGTTGTCCCCTCAATGACGGTATTTTCGGGTTCATGTTTATTAGTTTTGATTTTTCAGCTTTGGTCAGTATGTATTCTGTTTCTTTTAGCGCACTTTTTATTTGTTTTTGGAATTTGTTGGTGGGGTCTTTTGTTAATTCCTTGATTTCGTTGTTGTTTAGGAATTCGACTGTTTTTTCAATGTATTCTGTTTTGTTCAAAATTACTGTAGTGTTTCCCTTATCTGCTTTTGTGATGATTAAGTCATGTTCTTTTATTTTTTGTTTCAACGACTTTATTTCTTTGATTTGTTTGTTGTTTTGAATGTTATTGCTATCGCCCTCTCGTTTGAGGATTTTTTTGGCTTCGTTGGTGGCGAGATTTTTGGTTAATTCCCTGTCTTCTGCTGGGAGCTTGTGACTGGCTATCTCAATATCTGTGATTAACTGTTTTATATTGTGGTTGGTGTGTGCGTCTGTGCAGTTGTATTTCAAACCTTTGTCTAACATATTCATTTCACCTTGAGAAAAGGTTACGTTCGTTCTGTTGTTTACTCTGCTGTGGAAATTGAATTCATTGTTATTCGTGTGTTGTTCGTTAGATTGATGGTTCTGTGTTTCTCCTAGTTTTCTTAATTTATTTTCTAGCGTTTCATGCTTCCTCGTTGCTCTGATTTTGATGGTGTCATGTAGGTGTTCGGTGAAGCTGTCCCATTGGGCTGCGTGTTGACCGACTGAAAAGCACTAAACTCTTGTTTATCTAATTATTTTATGTTATGGAACTCCGATATCTTCTTATAGTAATATTTTATTTCTGTTCCTCATTTGTTTTAATGGCCTAATTTTTTGTCTGTTTTAATTTTCGTGTCCTGATTTATTTGAACCTTGTTATCTTTTCGTCGTCCCTCCTGGAGACACATTTCTAGTTTATTTCATGTTTAAATTATTATTTATTTTCCTTTGGCAAGCTTGGGTTTGTCTTTTTTTTAAATCTATGTAAGATCCGTCCAGTTTTAAAACGACTTGCATTAATAGTTTTTAGATGTAATTGTTTTTTTTTGCCGTTCATTTCCTTCTACTAATGTTTAAATTTAATCTTTTTAATTGTTTGCCGTAATTTCGATCTGGCATGTTTTTGTGTGGCCATATTGTTTACCGTGATGCATTGTGGTCTCGTTGTCAGTCCATTTGGCGCGGGTCTCAAAACCAGATGTGTTGTGTAATTTGTTGTCAATCCTTTCTTTTTTGGCGTGGCCTGAACTCCTGCATGTCGGATCGTGATTACATTTCGGTGCAAATCATCAAGCCCGTTCTCAATATGTTATGCATGTAATATTTATTTTAACCTTTGGGCTGTTTAATTTTTTTATATTTTAAATTAAGTCTTTTCTCTTCTTGGCTTTGCAAGCAAGCATGTTAGGCGCTATCTGGCCTTCTTGTAAATTTTGTGTGGATTGATGCATGTTCAGTTTAGGTGAAGGTTCTTTAAATTTTTAATATTAAACCTATTATTATTTTTTTTATCTTTGGTTGTGGCATTATTTCACCGACGGCAGTTCCGTTGGGTTTTGGGGGATGTTTGTACGATAGCCTGTGTGTGTTGTCTCCTTCTCCATCTTCCTTCCACTCCTTTGGAGCTCTTCTGTTGGGACATGTCATCTGGAGGTGATGTTGCTGCGGAAGTGACCCGGACCCCTGAATACAGGTAAGTTGGCCCATCCACGTTTCCCGTACTCGTCCCATTCTGGTAAGCAAAGCGTTGGTTATCGAGTAACCGACGTGCTGCTGGCCAGTGCCGTCCAATGCTAAGGGGGTAGCATTTTGGTAGCAGATCCTGCTCATGTTCACTTCCGTAACTATCCCCTTCCCAGTACCCACAGGCTGTTTTATGGACCCCTCTAATGCTGATGGGTCAGTTGTTGGTGGGATTTTGTCAGGCAAGTGCACTTGATGTTATGTTTTGCTAATCCTTATCGTTTATTGTGTTTCATGTTGCCTCTGGATATCCATGTGGTATGCTGGATGTAAGGTGTCCTGTTTTTAAACGAGGCGTTTACCCCTGTATTTTACCCTGTTTGTGTGCAACATCCCCACTGAAGATGAAGCCCGGTGAGTGACCGACATGTGTTCTTGGCATGGGAAATGGGATTTCTTAATGTTCTAATAGCCTATATGCTGCGTGTGAAGGCATCCTGGAGCCCCGTCGGAAGCTGGTAGCCTGATTGTTTGTGCCTATTTTTGTGATTTAGCTCCCTGTTCTCGAGCCAAGCAGGTGGTGACGTGTGCAGTTCTGGACAGCATGGTGCATGATTTGGTGTAGTAGGGTGGCTGTGTTTGAGTGTCAGCCTAATCTTTGGTGATGGTAATTGCTGGTTGTGGTACTGTTGTGAAACTGTAAACTGTCCTTGTAATTCCTGAAATTTTGTTTCTTTCTATATTGGTTGTCTGCATTCTGTGTTTTCCAAAATGGCCGACAACAATAGTGTTTTCAATTTAATTGACTTAAGCGATAACCTTGTGAATTTGGAGAGTTCTTCTGGGGTTGAACGTGAATCACCTCTCTTTACTAGGTCTGAGGTTTTGGGATCGATTACCAGTAGTAGTTTGCCTGCCCCTCTGTTGCCTGGCGCTGGCTCGTCCATACCACTTAATCCTGCATACGGTCATTCTTCTCATGTTAGGTCACCTAGTGATTTCCTGGGTCCTGCCGACCCATTGCATCCCAGTTCTTCCTCTAGTAATATTAATGTTTTGTCGCCTGTAGAGGGTGTGCGAGCGGGCTACCCTGGTAACAATGTCTCTATTCCTAATGCTACGTTCTCACCTACCGTTAATTATGGGTCGATTCCTCATCCTATTTCTGGTTTCTTAACTAAATTAAAGCATTTCAACCTTGATGACGTTACCCAAGTGGTACAATTTTTAAAACAAGTGGTCGAGTTGGGCAACCATGCCTCGATTTTTGGGATGTCGGAAGTTCAGATTTTCCAACTTTTGTATCCAGTTGCATCCGGTATGCTTCGCGATAAGCTTGTTGAAGCTATCCACCTCCGCATGTCCTTAGCCATGTTTATTAGGGAAGTGTTGTGGTTTTTTGTCCCTGCGAGCGCCCTAAGTGCTCTCGAGCATAAGTTCCTTTATCGTGTCCAAAGGCTGGACGAGTCCCTTAGCGACTATGTCAGTGACATTAAGGTGTATGCCCAGGTTTTTGCATCCCCTTTAACTGAGCGACAGTTGGTGTCATCAATTGTGAATGGGTTTTCGCCTCAATATAGGTCATACATGACTTTGTGTACCAGGCCTTCATCATTCGTCGAGCTGAAACAGGTCGTTATAGAGGCTATGGCTGTGAAGCATGCAGATTCCCTTCGTGTAGCTAATGTTCCTCCTCCTTCCTTGATGGCTTGTCCCCCTCCTTCCTTGATGTCTCGTCCCCCACCTAAGGTTATGTTTCATCCTCGACCTAATATTAAGTGCCACTCGTGCGGTGGAGTGGGACATGTCAAGAAGGTGTGTCCGAGTAACCAGGCTGTGTATCGCCAATGACAGAACGTTGAGGAGACCAATTCGGGTGTTACTTCCAAGGATATTTCTGTGTGTAAGAATTTGGGAAAACCCTGTGAAGTTTCTGGTCGCCCTACCTATGATAGTCTTGATAACTCTATGAAAGCTAATTCATCATGTGCTAATTCTGCTTATGTCGCTGGCCTACCTAACCTGTCGGTGAGCAATGGCGTGGCAAGTCAGCCTAATTCTAAACGTTGTGTGAATCCTGTGGTGCGGGTGTCCTCGTCACCTGCTTGTAATCGTGTTAGAGTGTGTAATGATTTTGGAATTTCTCCTGTGGCTAAAGGAATATCCCCGTTTATTGAAATTTGTGTTAATGACGAGCCCGTTTCTGCGTTGCTTGATTCTGGTAGTGTCGCATCCTTTATAAGCGAGGACTGGTTTTTATCTATGAAGAGTGTTTGCAAATTTCCTGAGTTAGAGCCTAACAATGAATCTTTTATTTCGGCAAATTGTTCAAACTTAAATATTTTGGGTAGTATGATAGTCAAAATTCATATTCTAAATTTTTCTTGGAAATTTAAATTTTTGGTTGCCAGAAATCTTTCTTGTGCTGTGGTCATTGGAGCTAATTTCATGTCACACGTTGGTATGCTTCTTGATTTTGGTGCTCGCAACTTATGGTTTAAGTTTAATCCACAGAGTAAATTATCGTTTAACCCGCTTTTATCTTCTCCTGCTGTCAATTCTGTTAGTGAACCTATGACTATTGAGGATCTCGATCTGGAAAATTTAACGAGTCTTCAAAAGGATGCCATTAAGAGGTTATGTCAGGAGTATAGCGATGTATTTACTGACAAGCTGGGTGTAACCCATTTGATGGAGTACAAGATTGAGCTAACCGATTCTGTGCCGGTGCGTTCCAGCCCGTATCGCCTTGCCCCGCCCAAGATGGCTGAACTTCGTAAGATTATCGATAAGATGTTAGAAGAAGGTGTAATCCAACCCTCTATCTCTGCCTACTCATCCCCTGTATTTCTTGTGCCAAAACCTAACGGTGGTTTTCGGCCGGTGGTCGACTATAGGGCTCTTAATCAAAAAGTTGTTTTGCAGTCCATTCCTTTGCCGGACCTTCACACATGTTTTAGTTGGTTTCGCAACGCGAAGGTGTTCACGATCCTCGATTTAAATTCTTCCTACTTCCAAATTCCCCTCTCTCCTGAATCCAGGCATGTCACTGCTTTTTCCACTGACTGGAACCTGTTTGAATATGCCCGTGTCCCGTTTGGCCTATCCACCGGAGCCGCTGTGTTGAGCAGACTTCTGGACAAGGTATTTTCAGAAATTAAATTCAAGTTTGTGTACCACTACCTTGACGATGTGGTGATCTATTCCGAGTCCTTCGAGGAACACGTTGATCATCTGAAAATTGTACTTGATCGGTTGCGTGACGCTGGTCTTACCGTCAAATTGTCCAAGGTTTCCTTTGCCAAGCCCAAAATTTCCTTTTTGGGACATATTGTTTCTGAATCTGGTATCTCAGTGGACCAATCTCGTACGCAGGCCATCAGAGATTTTAAACCACCCAAGAACGCCAAGGGTGTTGCTCGCTACATTGGAATGGTCAACTTCTTCCGTAAGTTTATCAGTAACTTTGCCGACCGTGCTGCTCCTCTAAATCAATTACGCAAAAAGGCTGTGAAGTTCGAGTGGGGTCCCTCTCAGCAAGCAGCCTTCGAAGATCTTAAGCTTGCGCTCTCTAACGCCCCTGTGTTAGCCATTCCGGATTTTGGGAAGCAGTTCATTGTGCAGACTGATGCGTCTGGTCGTGGTGTTGGTTGTGTCCTTCTGCAGGAATCTGATCTGGGTCGGCAACCTATTGCATACGCTTCACGTACCTTAACGGACGCAGAGAGGAAGTATTCTATTTATGAACTTGAGGGCTTAGCTGTGTTGTTCGCTCTAGAAAAATTCCGTATGTATCTTGAGCACACCAAGTTTCTCCTTGAGACCGATAACCAAGCCTTGAGCTGGGTCTTGGGGAAACCCCGCAAAACTGGTAGAATTGCTAGGTGGGCAACTAGGATTCTGTCGTTCCAGTTCACTGTCCAACATATTCGTGGGTCCGAAAATGCGGTGGCTGATTCTTTAAGCCGCATGTACGAGGAAACAGCTGAAGAGGATGTTCAGGAATGTGAACCTGTAAACCTTGTATCTGCTGTAAATTGTGTCAATGCCGTTCTTAGCAATTCCCCTGTGCTGTTTGAGGATGTGAGACGATTCCAGAAAGAAGACCCCTCCTTATCTAGCCTTATTGACCGAATCAATTCTGGTGAAGTGATCAAGCCCTACTCTCTGAAGGACGGTGTGTTGTGTTGTTCGTCTCGTCATGACCGCCTACCTAAAATTGTGCTCCCGTCAATCCTCATTCCGGAAATCTTTCGTTACTATCATGAATCTCCTATTGGTGGCCACCTAGGAGTATTCAAGACCCGAGCTAAAATCAGACAGTTTTTCATTTGGCAAGGTATGGATGGCGACATCAGGAGGCTCATTAGGAATTCTGCTGCATGTAGTATTAGCAAACCCCCGGTTTCTACTAAGGTTGGCCTGTTGTCATCTGAACCAGCATCTAGACCCATGGAGAGGCTTTTTATCGACCATGTTGGACCGTTCCCTCGCTCTGGTCGGGGAAACCAATTTGCGCTGGTTTGCACTGACGGTTTCTCCCGGTTTAGTTGGATTTTCCCCACCAGACAGGCTACGACCAGTTCCGTCATAAAGTGTCTTAATTCCATCTTCTCGTCTTTTGGGCCGTGTCAGTATCTGGTGTCAGATAATGCCAAGTGCTTTGTATCTCATCAGTTCCGTCAATTCTTGTTTGATTATGCTATTTCGCACGTAACCACCACTCCCTATTTTCCTAATCCGTCTCTCGCTGAGCGAGTCAATCGTAATCTCCGTTCTGCTCTGATTGCTTTCCACCACGACGACCATTCCAAGTGGGATTCTAATTTGCATTGGCTCAATTTTGCTTTCAACACCGCCGTGCATGAGAGCACGCAAGCCACCCCTTTTTCGTTAATGTTTTCCTTTATGGCCAATTCTCCGTTGTCCAACCTGTGGAAGCTGCACGATCTCCTTCCTGACAGTTTCACGCCCGAGGATATGAGGGCGAAATTCGACAAGGCTAGAGAGAATATTAAGGTATCCCATGACCATCTTGCCAGGCGACACAATGCCTGTCGCAAGCCAACGGATTTGGAAATTGGTGATGTTGTGTACGTCCGCAATTTCGAGCCCAAGGGCGTCAGTAATCTTGTCTCAAGCAAGTTAACCCCTCGTTTTAAAGGCCCGTGTTATGTAGAGGCATTCTTGACTCCTGTTACTCTTCTTGTTCGAAACCCTAAGGCCAACAAAATTTCTAGAGTGCATCTATCACACATTAAGCGAGGTGGAGAGGTGTCTAATGAGGAAATGCTACCGTAAATTTTGTAAAACTGAGTTTGTATAATGTAGAGTATCCCTAACCTTCATGGAAGCCTTCAAGCCTCTGTTCCTTGTGGAATTGTGAATTTAATTGGTTTTGAACACTCTGGTGGGATACAAAATGTAAATGTTGGGAAGTTCCCATTGTAATGGTAGATTGTAAAAGTGTACCTAATTTTGATGTTTCATAGGAGATGCTAACATGTAAGTTGGGCTCGGTGGGAGACCTAACTCATGGTAACCTTGTATTCCTGTTCCCTTTGGGAATTGTAGTGGTCATTCCTCTACCGTAGTCCCTTCGAAATGTATAGTCGTCTAACTCATGTAATCTTGTAATGTACTTCGAATCTGTAAAAAGGTAAACTTGTTATTGAAATTTTGTAAGCACGGATCTAGGGCATGGTCAAAAATTGTCTTCATTTAAATTCAACCTTGTTTATCTTTGTAAAATGTAGTAAGAAATTGTAAATTCTGTAAACTTTTTTTGAAATTAGATTAACTTTTATTTTTGTAAATGGCTGCCCACGCGTCGAATCATATCTTGCACATTGCTTCCTCCTACTTCGTCTAAAATGACCTACATTAGACTTGTTGAAAATGTATCTAACGTGTCTCGGACTCTGAAAGCACTGCTGGTGCTGGTGTACTGCGTTTCTGAAGGTTTTTGGACACAGTGAAGCTGTTAACTAAGTGGTTTGCGAGGTGATCAATTATCCCTTCACTGATAATCTGACCCTGCATTCTTCCTAACCAAAACGATGCGGTTTCATCCATCAATTGGAGTTAACTGGTGAACATTATCTTCGAGAAACATCTCTGGTGAATCAACAAGTTAAGGAGTACTGTCTATGCCTTGGCATATTCGTGAACGGTGTTCACGCTTAAGGGAGGGAGACAGATACGTGCAAGGGCACGTCTCCACCATTTCAAACATGTATTTAATCAGGGACGCTGTTCTTGAAGTTTTGAAA
The DNA here is from genome assembly GCA_946902985.2 of Meconema thalassinum. Classification (NCBI taxonomy): domain Eukaryota; kingdom Metazoa; phylum Arthropoda; class Insecta; order Orthoptera; family Tettigoniidae; genus Meconema; species Meconema thalassinum. The sequence goes on from OX336389.2 coordinate 1,149,436,476, forward strand.
CGACCGCCTGGTGACTTGCTTCCCATTTTGAACACGAGATGGTAGCGCCTGTCGGTCTTGGAGAGATTGCAAGTAGTTCCTGTGTCTCCCCAATAGGTGGTGTGGGCTTCGCCTTATATAAATCTATATACGCATGACATAATTGAAAGACAATCACATTCTTCGTCTTCAAACAAATGCTAGTGTATTCATGATACCGCCAAATTATGAACTTATTTATGACATTGTTGTTTGATGTGTCTTTCTATGATTGGACAATATTATTTACATGAAGACAGTTCGATAAATGACGAGCGATTCTCCGCCATTTTTGTGGAGTCCATTAGCGGTCCCGAAGAGAATCAAGAAGGACTTGGTCGTAAAAGGTGTCACCGCTGATGGGGGGGGGGGGGGGGGGCGGCGGTTGCCTCCCCCATCCTCTACGAAATATGAATATATTTAAGAAAAGGAAACGCCTGTGCTCCTAAGGATTTAGTTTCGTCTTTTCGCCGTGAAGATGAACTGTGGTATATTTATTTTGACTGGCTACAAGAAGAGAAACTTCATGGGTGATCGAAAACGGCGCGTGTGCTCTCGTGGCCATTTTGAGGCAGTTCATGTATTTTAAATCATAAAAAAATGTTAATTATTTTATTGTTATTGTGTCTCCACTGAGAAGGATGTAAGGTACGTTTTTTTAAATTTAATTTATCTAATTATTTTATGTTATGGAACTCCGATATCTTCTTATAGTAATATTTTATTTCTGTTCCTCATTTGTTTTAATGGCCTAATTTTTTGTCTGTTTTAATTTTCGTGTCCTGATTTATTTGAACCTTGTTATCTTTTCGTCGTCCCTCCTGGAGACACATTTCTAGTTTATTTCATGTTTAAATTATTATTTATTTTCCTTTGGCAAGCTTGGGTTTGTCTTTTTTTTAAATCTATGTAAGATCCGTCCAGTTTTAAAACGACTTGCATTAATAGTTTTTAGATGTAATTGTTTTTTTTTGCCGTTCATTTCCTTCTACTAATGTTTAAATTTAATCTTTTTAATTGTTTGCCGTAATTTCGATCTGGCATGTTTTTGTGTGGCCATATTGTTTACCGTGATGCATTGTGGTCTCGTTGTCAGTCCATTTGGCGCGGGTCTCAAAACCAGATGTGTTGTGTAATTTGTTGTCAATCCTTTCTTTTTTGGCGTGGCCTGAACTCCTGCATGTCGGATCGTGATTACATTTCGGTGCAAATCATCAAGCCCGTTCTCAATATGTTATGCATGTAATATTTATTTTAACCTTTGGGCTGTTTAATTTTTTTATATTTTAAATTAAGTCTTTTCTCTTCTTGGCTTTGCAAGCAAGCATGTTAGGCGCTATCTGGCCTTCTTGTAAATTTTGTGTGGATTGATGCATGTTCAGTTTAGGTGAAGGTTCTTTAAATTTTTAATATTAAACCTATTATTATTTTTTTTATCTTTGGTTGTGGCATTATTTCACCGACGGCAGTTCCGTTGGGTTTTGGGGGATGTTTGTACGATAGCCTGTGTGTGTTGTCTCCTTCTCCATCTTCCTTCCACTCCTTTGGAGCTCTTCTGTTGGGACATGTCATCTGGAGGTGATGTTGCTGCGGAAGTGACCCGGACCCCTGAATACAGGTAAGTTGGCCCATCCACGTTTCCCGTACTCGTCCCATTCTGGTAAGCAAAGCGTTGGTTATCGAGTAACCGACGTGCTGCTGGCCAGTGCCGTCCAATGCTAAGGGGGTATCAATTATGATACTCGGTACACAAACCATAGATAGAGTGTATTGTTTAAGGTCACTCTCTTTTCGAACATAGTCAGAGACTATTGATGGTTAACAATTGCATTAATAGTGGGACATGGGGATAGCAATTAAGAAAAACAGACAATACCCATACACTATTTTTATTTATTTAATGTAAGTACTTTTACAATAGTTATATACAAGATATAACTCTATCTAGTCCTTTTCGATCCACTTGCATATCAAGGGCAGATGACTTTGTAGTTCAGCCCCTTGAAACAACATCAACAGCACTACCTCTTGCATAGTCTGTGATGTTGATGACTCTTGAGACGTGGAAGATGGATACAACATAACTTTTACAACAGGGGTTAAACGTTAAACAATGCACTATTTTGAGTAGCGACATCTTTCTCTTGTACTAACTTTTTAGCATTCTGATGATTTTTTGTCAACACCATCAGTGTTTTGTCTGGAACACTTCATTGATGATCACTCACACTTAAAACCACACCATTTCTACTTTTCAGATTGCCTCGACACCTTGTTGACCTCTGTTTTAAGCATCGCCAGAATATTATTCCTTTTACATTTTGTCGTCTATAGTTATAAGAGTAGCCTTTATAGAGTACACGTTGTTTACCTCGGTTAGTTGTAGTAAGTTCCATAGTAGCAAATAACCTGTTATTATGATTTGCACACTACAAAGGTTATATCTGTTCTGGTAATAGAATTATTTAGCGTTGGCTTTTATATTTAATATGTACAGTTTAAAGTGATAGAAAAGTGGTAGAATCGAGGTAGCAAAGTGGTAGACAAGTGGTAGCAAAGTGGTAGCAAAGTGGTAGAAAATATTACATGTATTGTTAAGAAATAGCTTAAGCGGTTACATGGATTCATTACGCAATAATTTTAGCATGACGAAGCTCATTTTCTATATCCAATAGTTGTTCCTCATATTTGGTATGACCAGGCTGTTTACAGGTATGCAAGTACTGAAGCCGCTGGATTAGCTTACTGGGATTGTTCCAGTAAACAAATTTAACAAATGATTTTTTTGGGTGTAAACCATTATCATCGTCATCATCATCATAAATGACTCCCTTCAAAAAGGACCCGTCCAAAGGGGCTAGTCAACAGGGACCAATGCAAAGGGCAAATCAACAGGGATCAATGAAAATGGGGAAGCGCGTCATGTAAGTCGTTGCGCGCCGCCGCCGTGGGAACATAGGTGTTTGTCAGTAGTCTCCGGCAATGTTCGGGAGAGTAACCTTGAAAAGTAGCTGAAACCCGGTTGTCGAAAGCATAGCTTGACCCGTTTCTTACCTATATGACAAGGTTAGGTTAGGTAAAGTTAGGTTATGTTAGGTGAGCTGATTAAGTCTCAAAATATTCCCTCTCTTATGTGTTCAAAGCCGATACCCCTTGAACAGTCTGGCAAAACTTTAAATATGTATTTATCATTACATAAAGTATTAAAGCAAACTTAATTAATTATGAATGGCGTTTTTGGTTACAGTTCAATGTAGACAGAATATATGCATTAAATAATAGACTCAACACAAAATGTTTTGATTGTTGACTTGTGTTATTGATACATTGGTTTAATGTTAAGGACAGTGCACACTTTCCATGTCGATAATGTATACAGGCTAGAAGGATGACGTTGCAAACTTCTGATGTGTATTTCCAAATTTCCTGCATAGTCTATTTCATAGTATTTTCCTGTAACTTAAAAGTTCATGCTGATTTTGTCTTTGTGTTTGACATTGTAACTACAATGGTTGATTTGATATTCTTTGGCATCTTTCAAATCATGTAATTCATGTCAGATATGTTGGAATTTATGTTCATGTGTGAAACTATCAAGTACCGATACCTAATTGGTTACACAACTGTTTCATAATGACAATCTTGAGCTCTGATTCATTGGAGAACTTTTTACGCTTGTATGAACCAAGACTGACTACTCACTGCTAAGGTTTAGAAATTACGTTTACTCAAATCACATTCTGGTAAAAAAAATCATGACTACTATAAACTGCTACCACTCTGCCACCACTTTGCTAACACTTTTCTAACATTTGACTCTCACTTTTGCTCTTACTTTAAACTGCACATACTACAAACTATCATTTTTATTATCGAGTTAACTTGACTAGAGATTAGTTTATGGTTAACAGTTGACATGGAAGTATCAACGACTAGCTATGGTAAGCCATGTGCTTACTATGAAGGATATACATATATTGTAAAAGGAACTAATAAAATGGAACTGTTATTTGGTGCTGTTCGAAACAACGATCTAAAAAGTGTCGAGGAATGATTAAAAAAGGCTCCAACATACTCATTTCAATCGATCAACATTGTAAATCTCAAAATAATACTCATTTAAATGGACAAAATACTCTAACCAAGGTAAAAAAGCAATACCAAGAAAAATACTGTGGCTCAAGATAGCGGTTTATTTGTTAATGAGCATTTATTATCTCCTGAAAAAGACACGTTAGGACAGTCGTTAACGTCTAAGAAACCCCTAACACTATAAAAGGCATCACAAACTATGCAAAAGGTTGTTGCATTGCAAGATGAACAAAAAGGATTAGATACTAATGGTGATGATGATGATGATGATAAAGATGATAATTATATAGATGATGATAACCATGATGATAACCATGATGATGATGATGATGATGATTATTATTATCATGTTGATGATGATGATGATGATGATGATGATAATGGTTTACACCCAAAAAATCGTTTGTTAAATTTGTTTACTGGAACAATCCCAGTAAGCTAATCCAGCGGCTTCAGTACTTGCATACCTGTAAACAGGCTGGTCATACTAAATATGAGGAAGAACTATTGGATATAGAAAATGGGTTTCGTCATGCTAAAATTATTGTGTAATGAATCCATGTAACCCCTTAAACTATTTCTTAACAATACATGTAATATTTGCTACCACATTGCTACCACTTTTCTACCACTTTGCTACCACTTTTCTACCACTTTTCTACCACTTTGCTACCACTTGTCTATCACTTGTCTACCACTTTGCTACCACGTTTCTACCACTTTCCTATCACTTTAAACTGTTCATATTAAATATAATAGCCAACGCTAAATAATTCTATTACCAGAACAGATATAACCTTTGTAGTGCGCAAATCATACTAACAGGTTAGTTGCTACTATGGAACTTACTACAACTAACCGAGGTAAACAACGTGTACTCTATAAAGGCTACTCTTATAACTATAGACGACAAAATGTAAAAGGAATAATATTCTGGCGATGCTCAAAACAGAAGTCAACAAGTTGTCGAGGCAATATGAAAAGTAGAAATGGTGTGGTTTTAAGTGTGAGTGATCATCAATGTAGTGCTCCAGAGAAAACACTGATGGTGTTGACAAAATATCATCAGAATGGTAAAAAGTTATTACAAGAGAAAGATGTCGCTACTCAAAATAGTGCATTGTTTAACGTTTAACCCCTGTTGTAAAAGTTATGTTGTATCCATCTTCCACGTCTCAAGAGTCATCAACATCACAGGCTATGCAAGAGGTAGTGCTGTTGATGTTGTTTCAAGGGGCTGAACTACAAAGTCATCTGCCCTTGATATGCAAGTGGATCGAAAAGGACTAGATAGAGTTGTATCTTGTATATAACTATTGTAAAAGTACTTACATTAAATAAATAAAAATAGTGTATGGGTATTGTCTGTTTTTCTTAATTGCTATCCCCATGTCCCACTATTAATGCAATTGTTAACCATCAATAGTCTCTGACTATGTTCGAAAAAAGAGTGACCTTAAACATACACTCTATCTATGGTTTGTGTACCGAGTAACATAATAATACAGTGTGGTCAAGCCATGTTGAGGCAATAGTTATATCAGGTAAGGGATTCGAACCCTTGCTTTCTCGTACAGAAAATTTGAACTTAAGTCAAACACCATAACCACTCGGTCAACCTGACAGTTACTAATTTAATTATTTTTGTGGACTTGAGTGTTTATAAAACTTTTTCCAGTATACATTGACTAAACCACTTGTTTGTTTTGAAATATAGATTTTGTTTTGTTTGACCATAACATTGCAGTTATGAGTCTTGTGAACTGGGTGTTTAATATAGGGTTAAAGGTATTTTAAAATAATTTTAGAATAGCTCTTAGGTATCGTGTCATGGGTTTTAGTAATGCATTACTGTTCGTTGACTAACATTTACCGTTACACAACATTATTTTGGTGAGCTCCGCATGTTGTTGTTTGAGTCGTCAGTCTTTTGACTGGTTTGATGCAGATCTCCATGCCTCCCTGCCCCGAGCTAATCGTTTCATCTGTATATAGCTATCACACCTCACATCCAAGGCTATCTGTTTAACATATTCTAACCTTTGATCTCCCCTACACGCTCTTGGGTTCAATTCCAAGCTTTAACACAAACGTTTAAAAGTGGTATGACAACTAAAATTAGTCTACTCAGTCTCGGGTGGTCCAAATAAGTAGGGAGGGTTTGATTCACACCTCAACCATAGAGCACCATGTTTTTTTTTAAATTTTTTAAAATAATGATAGCCATTTGTTCAATTTCACATTTCACACATTGCAATTTGTCAATTTTCCATTTGCATTTTTTAAATAACAGTTTGATGTTTCTCAATTTCATGATATGGAAACATGGATTTTCCATTTTCATATTTACACATTTGTCAATTTCCCATTTGTATATATTTTGTTAAATGTCCGTTTAAGGTTTTTAAATTTTGTCTATATGGAAACATGGATTTTCCATTTTGGTGTTTACACATTTTTTATTTATTTCGTGTATGTTGAAAAACGATATTTCCAAAACAAGATTTCTTATTTTTCATTTTATTTTTTTGTAAATGATCTTACTGTGAGTGCTTGACCATGGCAAAAGTACAGTCTGTCTATGTGTGTTAGCGGAACCGTAGAGGCTTATTACTACTGCAAGTAAGAATGTTTTACAAAATAACGACTATCTACCACTGCTTTTGAGAAACCAAACTATTGAAAAAAACAAATATACTATTTACCAATCATATGTAAGTGTTAATTCTCCCTCTCCCCACCCTACCTCACCGTATTTTCTCTGGTCAAACAATCAATGCTACCCATACATACACAAGCTTTCTATATCTCTCTCTATATATATGTTTTCTCTCTGTTCCACAAGAAAAAAATTATGGTTGCTGGATTGTATCCTGTACTGTTTATGCGACATACCTTTGCCAGTTCAGAAAACCGTTAGGTAGTTCTCTACACATAGCGATTTTACCACTGCTCTACCTACGCCTTTTGATTGTTTGGCTTTCTTACAGGCTAGTATGCGATAGGCAGCATTAACTGTATATCAAACCCAGTCCACCCTTGCATTTGTAATCTAAGTAATAATTTGAAAAGGGACAAAAGTAATCAGTTTTAAACATTTTTGTTTGTTTGTTTATGACATGCATATTAACCTAAAATCAAACCCTAGTCTACCATAGTGAAAGGCTAACAGTTTAACCACTGCGTCACCATACCCTTCTTTCTTAATTTGATTCGTTCTAGGTCTTAGATCTAGAAATCGAGTTAAGATCTCCCGTGCAAGAGGCACATGTGCTCACCACTATAGCACGTAATGGTTGGCTGGTAACATTAGACAACCGAAAATGATTGTATTTCTTTTAGCCAAGCATTTCTGTCATTTGCCTACTGTGTGAGCACTGCCAGCAAGATAGTTTAGTTTAGAACAAGCGAGTGTTTGTGTGTATAGATTATTAGCCTCAAGTATTTAAAGCTTGTTGTGTGTAGCGACCATTTTGTCCCAGTAACCACAGAGCAAGTTTTAACAGTCAATCCATAAAAACTGCATAGGATAGTTGTGTGTGATTCATGTACTTGTGTGTGTGCATTATCACCATGCACTAGCTTTACCTTACCCCCTATAGGTAGAGCGTTATCCCTTTCCTTCTGACATTACCAAGGACCACATCCACCCACAAGTTTTACGCTTAAACCCTTGGCTTGTATTCGATTAGGATTGGTTCGGTTTGGTTGGGTTTGATTCAGCTTGGTTCATTTTAGTTCAATGTAGTCACCATTTTGTTTCTTTAGCTATCCTCTTTAACCAATCGATTAAAAATAGTCTACTCTTAATTCTTGAATCAATAAATCAGATTTTGTGTACACCGTTTGTCATTTATTAACCCATGCCTGCAACCTATACTCTCTCTGTACTACAGTCTGATCTGGAAACAAGTTCCAATAGTGAAAGACTTGTCAGTCACCATACATGTAGCCTACACTAATTCTTTCTCTACCTAGCTATGTTTCATCACTCACGGTGAACATCTCACATGTCCGTATCCAATTATTAATTTATATAATCTCAGGTCAATGACCTTAATGTTTTGGATACTTTAGGTAAATTCATTGGCCATGGAAAAGGGTTGACCATTATGAGTCCTATGACACCTCACATGTCGATATCCGATTATTAGTTTATATAATCTCAGGTCAATTACCTTGTTGTTTTGAATATTTGGGGTAAATTCGTTGGTCATGGGAAAGGGTTGGTCATCCTAAGTATTATAACACTTCACAGGACTCTCTCCCATTATAAGTTATTGAGATATTAACAGCAGTGCAGTTAGGCCCTTCTGACAAAGATTAAATATATATTCAAAAACAGAGCGTAACCCCGAATGCTAGGACCCCTCATACAAGTCCCTAGCCTTATTGGTTCGCGAGATATTAACAAAAGTGTAGTTAGGCCCTTTGTTAAAATGTCAAAAATACATTCAAGAAGATAGTGTCTGCGGAAGTCCAACGACACCTCACAGGTCAAAATCCCATCATGGGTTCAGGAAATATCAACAAAAGTGTAGTTAGACCACTTGTCAAAATTAGTTTTGAATCTATTTTTTAAATAACTCATTTATAAATCATTATTTAAAAAGTCCGCCCTCTTACGAAAACCCCAAGTGCGCATGCGTAAAAACAGAAAACAAACATGATAATTCATAGTAGCAATCAGCTCTTCACATGCGTTTCATGTGGAACAACGTTTAATTTCATCATAGCATTAGCGACCTGTCCAACGGGACCGGTCCAAAGGGATCAGTCAAAAGGACCCGTGAACAGGGACCCGTCAACAAGGTCCCGTCCACAGGGACTCGTCAACAGGGACCTGTCAACAAAGACCCGTCCACAGGGCCCGTCAACAATGACCTGTCTACAGGGACACGTCAACAAAGGCCCGTCAACAATGACCCGTCAACAGGGACCAGTCCAAAGGGGCAAATCAACAGGGATCAATCAAAAGGGGTTATCACCCCAGGGTCTGACATGCCCCTCTTTGATTAATGGATTACCAATCGACAAGCGCCGCTTGGAATCCTTTTTGATCACCCCTCATGGGTTGAGTTAGGTTAGATTACACTACAGCCGTCATGTTTAAAAAGCCCACCCTCTTACAAAAATCTATGAGTGGGCATGCGTAAAAACAAAAAACAAGCATGTTAATTCATAGAGGCTTTCCACCGCACACATGTCTCTTGTGTAGAACAACGTTTAATTTCATATTAGCATTTAAACTCCCACATGTCGCACATGGAAAGCGAGATGTTTCTAAAAAATTACAATTTCACCCCCTAGTAGGGGTAGGTTTTATTTTGGGGTGGAAATATGTTGTCCATAGGAAAGAAACCGTTGACCTGAGTCCACTGATCTCTATACATGGATCGCCGATGGCAGCGCTCGGCTGCACGAGAAAGTACGCCAGGTTGAGCGCGCGGTCCGCCATGTTGGTCTACCCATTCTCGAGTCCTCCTTATGGGCAAGCAATGATAATCTAGTCAATTTTAAATCGTAATTAATGGTGCTTTGGAGCACATAAAAATATAGAGATATGTTCACTCATAGCATAAGAGCATTGGGATCACTGACACGTCATTCCGAGGTCAGTAAATCTCCGGAATATCAATAAAAATGAATGTATAATGACGGCTGACAAATATCAACTTAGGTGCTGAGTACACGCAATTAGCGATCAACAGAGTAACGAGTGAAAAACAATTTCTGGAAACATTCTTGTAAATTGTATATAGGCTACGGTACACATGTATATATGCCACAAAATTATGCATTCTTCAAATGATGTACCTATAGGCCTAAAAGTAGCTCACTATACAGGCCTAGATTCGACATATCGTAATCGGTAATTGGTAATGAATTCCTGTTTCCATTAAACAACCAACACTTCCCCCAAGTAATCCCAGCACTCTACATCAAATACTACAGCTTTTAATCACGCTAGCAGCACAATAAACTTAATAATAACGGGAAGTAGATCAAAGCCAAAAATGCACTTGAAGCCAAACCAATTTCACTCCTCAGCTCCACATAAAACTTAACACAACTAAAAACCTACTCAAAATATACTCTCCCCACCGTTTTACAACTACACACATCAAAAAAAGTTTTGCATCACCTCGGTTCCCAGATCTCCGGCATATAGACGTTGACTGTGTATATTGTATCCAAGATACAGTCCCTTTGACTGTTCATAGATGTCACTAAAACTGCTCAAAGATGTAAACAACCATGCATGAGCAGGGCCTATTAGACGGAGGGGGTACGACAGCCGATCAGTTCCAGTCATTCCACCAGGACGAAGGTAAGCTGCTCATGTTGTCTGTAGTTCTACCATGCCTAGAAGGTCAATACCGCAGTTCGATCGCGTCCGCATTGTTACTTTGTGTCAAGAAGGGCTCTCAACAAGGGAAGTTTCCAGGCGTCTCAGAGTGAACCAAAGCGATGTTGTTCGGACATGGAGGAGGTACAGAGATACAGGAACTGTCGATGACAGGCCTCGCTCAGGCCGCCCAAGGGCTACTACTGTAGTGGATGACCGCTACTTACGGATTGCCGCTCGGAGGAACCCTGACAGCAATGCCACCATGTTGAATAATGCGTTTCGTTCAGCCACAGGACGTCGTGTTTCAACTCAAACTGTGCGCAATAGGCTGCATGATGCGCAACTTCACTCCCGACGTCCATGGCGAGGTCCAGCTTTGCAACCCCGACACCATGCAGCGCGGTACAGATGGGCCCAACAACATGCTGAATGGACCCCACAGAATTGGCATCACGTTCTCTTCACCGATGAGTGTCGCATATGCCTTCAACCAGACAATCGTCGGAGACGTGTTTGGAGGCACCCTGGTCAGGCTGAACGTCTTAGACACACTGTCCAGCGAGTGCAGCAAGGTGGTGGTTCCCTGATGTTTTGGGGTGGCATTATGTGGGGCCGACGTACGCCACTGGTGGTCATGGAAGGCTCCGAAACGGCTTTACGATACCTGAATGACATCCTCCGACCCATAGTGCACCCATATCGGCAGAATATTGGAGAGGCATTTGTCTTCATGGACGACAATTCTCGACCTCATCGTGCACATCTTGTGAATGCGTTCCTTCAAGATAACGACATCGCTCGACTACAGTGGCCAGCATGTTCGCCAGACATGAACCCTATCGAACATGCCTGGGATATGTTGAAAAGGGCTGTTTATGGACGTCTTGACCCACCAACCACTCTGAGAGATTTACGCCGAATTGTCGTTGAGGAGTGGGACAATTTGGACCAACAGTGTCTTGATGAACTTGTGGATAGTATGCCACGACGAATACAGGCATGCATCAATGCAAGAGGACGTGCTACTGGGTATTAGAGGTAGTGGTGTGTACTGCAATCTGGACCACAAATGCTGAAAGTCTAGCTGTATGATGGTACAACATGCAATGTGTGGGTCTCATGAGCAATAAAACGAGCTGAAATGTTGTTTGTGTTGATCTCTATTCCCTTTGTATTTAAAGGTTCCGGAACTCTTGGAACCGAGGTGATGCAAAACTTTTTTTGATGTGTGTATTAAGCGAACTATTCGCACCCAGAACCGAAAAACCCTGAAATGGGATCAAATTTAAACACGCAATAGCCTAGCCCGTTCACGTCTGCTTCAGCACCACCGCATATGTATACTTAACTTCACATTAACTTCAAAATTACGGCTAAGCGACCTATCTGCCTGAGAAGTAAAGTTATTACCGGCTTGCCTGGGATGATGGGTCACCAAACCGGTACTTAAAACTAAGATTTTACGCTTTAAATAACCAAATTCAGCCCATTTTACAACTACAAGAAACACAAAATATTTACTGCCAGTATAAATACATGCATAACATCAAACTACCAGTTACCAATCACAGAGCCGGATTCGCAATATTGCACCATGCGCTCGCTGCCATCTTGCTACACCTGTCATCGTCTATTCGGCTGACTGCTGCCTTAGCTACCAGCCATCCATGTATAGAGATCAGTGCCTGAGTCCTACGACACCTTATTTGTTAAAATCCGACCATGCGTATGAGAGATATCGCACCGCCACCATCTTGTAGGAGGAAAGCCGTAGGAGGTGCTAGAACCATCCGTAAGCCACTACTCTCGCCCTATGTTTTACAAAAAACAATACTTTTACCTAGCGCCATTCACGCCTTCCTTTTACCTTTCTCCTACGAAGTCGGGGCTCTCTGTTCGTCCGTAGATAGGCTACTCAAGCAACGTTGGCATTACTCGCTCGACTCGCTCTGTCAGTTCCTCAGTCACTTGCAAAGGTTTGTAATGGAGCGCTGGCAAATCGTGGTGGCAGCTGGCGGTAGCATGAGTACGTGAGTTGAATGTTTTTGTGTTCAGTTAATGGTACCTCAGAACTTTCATCAGACGCACCAATTTGAATGGTCAATAGTGCGAAATACCCTGTGGTGTTGGGGTAGCACACCAGTCTCTCACCCAGTTTCGATTCCCGGCTCCATCAGGTATTTTCGAAACTGACTTGATGGCTGGAACGGGGTGCACTCAGCCTCGTGAGGACAATTGTGTAGCTGTCTGACAATGGAGCAGTGCCCCGGTCAAAGAGACCAAGAATAGTGGCCGAGGAGACCCAATGCACTGACCACACGTCACCCCATAATCTCCAGGCTCCCATAATCTTCTGGGCAGCGGCATTTTGGTTGGCGTAGGACCTTCATGGGCTGTAGTGCCACGGGGTTGGGTTTGGATTGGTTTTGAATAGTGAGAAATAGAGATCTTGATATATTAAGTGTTTTAAGACTGAAACCAAAGGTGTACAGGAATTACAACCTGAGATATATTTACTTGAATGGAAGAAACTCACAAATACGCGTACGTTGATTTGATTGTTACCACAGAACTTCCCTACAACAAAACCAATTCAAGCGATCATCAGCGCGACAGAAAGCGCTTGGTCCTTGGAATGTTTTAAGATATAAATCAACGGTCTGCAGCAATTACAGCCTGAGGTAAGGGTGATTGAATGAAGAAACAAGATGTTTAGTAAAGAACATATAGCCTACTTTCTCCTAAAAGCATGGGTATTGTTATAACTCTTTGTCCTTTTCAAGGAGTATGATTGAATGTTGGTTGTAGTAGCTTGTTGAAATACAACGTGCTATAGGGATATTAAACATGAATATGAGGTGCCCTTTGCTAGTGCTACCTCTGTACCAAATTTCGTTCAATTCGGTTTCACCGTGTTTGAATTGATAGGGGGAATCGATTTGCACACATACTTGGCCACCATCTGCAAACTATTGGGCTGATGTTCTTGCAGTTTGGTCAGAATATGTTTCCCACATAAAGATATGGTGTTAAAAATTTGGAAGAGACTAGATTATTAGGTTGGTCGTAATTACATTTTAGCTTTTAACATTTGGGTAGCCGCGATTACGTTTCCGTCAAGATAGCGGAGATATAAAACATGACACTGAGGTGCCCTTTGCTAGTGCTACCTCTGTACCAAATTTCGTTCATTCGTTTCCACCGTGTTCGAATTAATAGGGGGAATCAATTTTGACACAAAGATGGCCGCCATCCGCAAACTATTAGGCTAATGACCTATTAGATTGGTCAAAGGATGCTCCCTCCATAAAGGTATGTTGTTGCAAAGTTTGGTAGAGATCGGATGGTTATGTTAGTCGTAATTTGATTTAAGCTTTAAACATTTGTGTTGCCGCCATTACGTTTCTGTCAATATGGCGGCAATATTAATCATGACAATGAGATGCCCTTTGCTAGTGCTATCACTGTACCAAATTTCGTTCCATTCGGTTTCACCGTGTTTGAATTAATAGGAGGAATCGATTCAGACACAAAGATGGCCGCCATCCGCAAACTATTAGGCGAATGACCTATTAGATTGGTCAAAGGATGCTCCCTCCATAAAGGTATGTAGTTGCAAAATTTGGTAGAGATCGGATGATTAGGTTAATCGTAATTTGATTTAAGCTTTGAACATTCGTGTGGCCGCCATTACGTTTCAGTCAAGATGGCGGCGATATAAAACATGACACTGAGGTGCCCCTTGCTAGTGCTACCTCTGTAACAAATTTCGTTCCATTCGGTTCCACCGTGTTCGAATTAATAGGGAGAATCAATTTTGACGTAAAGATGGCCGCCATCCGCAAACTATTAGGCGAATGACCTATTAGATTGGTCAAAGGATGCTCCCTCCATAAAGGTATGTAGTTGCAAAATTTGGTAGAGATCGGATGATTAGGTTAATCGTAATTTGATTTATGCTTTGAACATTCGTGTGGCCGCCATTACGTTTCTGTCAATATGGCGGCGATATAAAACATGACACAGAGATGCCCTTTGCTAGTGCTACCTCTGTACCAAATTTCGTTCCATTCGGTTTCACCGTGTTTGAATTAATAGGGGGAATTGATTTTCACACAAAGATGGCCGCCATCCGCAAACTATTAGGCTAATGACCTATTCATTTGGTCAAAGGCTGATTCCTCTATAAGGGTATGTTGTTGCAAAATTTGGTAGAGATCGGATGATTAGGTTAATCGTAATTTGATTTAAGCTTTGAACATTTGTGTGGCCGCCATTACGTTTCCATCAAGATGGCGGTGATATAAAACATGACACTGAGGTGCCTTTTGTTAGTACTGTACTACCTCTGTACCAAATTTCGTTCCATTCGGTTGCACCGTGTTTGAATTAATAGGGGGAATCGATTTTCACACAAAGATGGCCGCCATCCGCAAACTATTACGCTGATGACCTATTAGATTGGTCAAAGGATGCTCCCTCCATAAAGGTATGTAGTTGCAAAATTTGGTAGAGATCGGATGATTAGGTTAATCGTAATTTGATTTATGCTTTGAACATTCGTGTGGCCGCCATTACGTTTCAGTCAAGATGGCGGCGATATAAAACATGACACTGAGGTGCCCTTTGCTAGTGCTACCTCTGTACCAAATTTCGTTCCATTCGGTTCCACCGTGTTCGAATTAATAGGGGGAATCAATTTTGACATAAAGATGGCCGCCATCCGCAAACTATTAGGCTAATAACCTATTAGATTGGTGAAAGGATGCTCCCTCCATAAAGGTATGTTGTTGCAAAGTTTGGTAGAGATCGGATGGTTATGTTAGTCGTAATTTAACTTAAGCTTTGAACATTTGTGTGGCCGCCATTACGTTTCTGTCAATATGGCGGCGATATAAAACATGACACAGAGATGCCCTTTGCTAGTGCTACCTCTGTACCAAATTTCGTTCCATTCGGTTTCACCGTGTTTGAATTAATAGGGGGAATTGATTTTCACACAAAGATGGCCGCCATCCGCAAACTATTAGGCTAATGACCTATTCATTTGGTCAAAGGCTGACTCCTCTATAAGGGTATGTTGTTGCAAAATTTGGTAGAGATCGGATGATTAGGTTAATCGTAATTTGATTTAAGCTTTGAACATTTGTGTGGCCGCCATTACGTTTCCATCAAGATGGCGGTGATATAAAACATGACACTGAGGTGCCATTTGTTAGTACTACCTCTGTACCAAATTTCGTTCCATTCGGTTGCACTGTGTTTGAATTAATAGGGGGAATCGATTTTCACACAAAGATGGCCGCCATCCGCAAACTATTACGCTGATGACCTATTAGATTGGTCAAAGGATGCTCCCTCCATAAAGGTATGTAGTTGCAAAATTTGGTAGAGATCGGATGATTAGGTTAATCGTAATTTGATTTAAGCTTTGAACATTCGTATGGCCGCCATTACGTTTCAGTCAAGATGGCGGCGATATAAAACATGACACTGAGGTGCCCCTTGCTAGTGCTACCTCTGTAACAAATTTCGTTCCATTCGGTTCCACCGTGTTCGAATTAATAGGGAGAATCAATTTTGACGTAAAGATGGCCGCCATCCGCAAACTATTAGGCGAATGACCTATTAGATTGGTCAAAGGATGCTCCCTCCATAAAGGTATGTAGTTGCAAAATTTGGTAGAGATCGGATGATTAGGTTAATCGTAATTTGATTTATGCTTTGAACATTCGTGTGGCCGCCATTACGTTTCAGTCAAGATGGCGGCGATATAAAATATGACACTGAGGTGCCCTTTGCTAGTGCTACCTCTGTACCAAATTTCGTTCCATTCGGTTCCACCGTGTTCGAATTAATAGGGGGAATCAATTTTGACATAAAGATGGCCGCCATCCGCAAACTATTAGGCTAATAACCTATTAGATTGGTGAAAGGATGCTCCCTCCATAAAGGTATGTTGTTGCAAAGTTTGGTAGAGATCGGATGGTTATGTTAGTCGTAATTTAACTTAAGCTTTGAACATTTGTGTGGCCGCCATTACGTTTCTGTCAATATGGCGGCGATATAAAACATGACACAGAGATGCCCTTTGCTAGTGCTACCTCTGTACCAAATTTCGTTCCATTCGGTTTCACCGTGTTTGAATTAATAGGGGGAATTGATTTTCACACAAAGATGGCCGCCATCCGCAAACTATTAGGCTAATGACCTATTCATTTGGTCAAATGCTGATTCCTCTATAAGGGTATGTTTTTGCAAAATTTGGTAGAGATCGGATGATTAGGTTAATCGTAATTTGATTTAAGCTTTGAACATTTGTGTGGCCGCCATTACGTTTCCATCAAGATGGCGGTGATATAAAACATGACACTGAGGTGCCTTTTGTTAGTACTACCTCTGTACCAAATTTCGTTCCATTCGGTTGCACCGTGTTTGAATTAATAGGGGGAATCGATTTTCACACAAAGATGGCCGCCATCCGCAAACTATTACGCTGATGACCTATTAGATTGGTCAAAGGATGCTCCCTCCATAAAGGTATGTAGTTGCAAAATTTGGTAGAGATCGGATGATTAGGTTAATCGTAATTTGATTTAAGCCTTGAACATTCGTATGGCCGCCATTACGTTTCAGTCAAGATGGCGGCGATATAAAACATGACACTGAGGTGCCCTTTGCTAGTGCTACCTCTGTACCAAATTTCGTTCCATTCGGTTCCACCGTGTTCGAATTAATAGGGGGAATCAATTTTGACATAAAGATGGCCGCCATCCGCAAACTATTAGGCTAATAACCTATTAGATTGGTCAAAAGATGCTCCCTCCATAAAGGTATGTTGTTGCAAAGTTTGGTAGAGATCGGATGGTTATGTTAGTCGTAATTTTACTTAAGCTTTGAACATTCTTGTGGCCGCCATTACGTTTCTGTCAATACGGCGGCGATATAAAACATGACACTGAGATTCCCTTTGCTAGTGCTACCTCTGTACCAAATTTCGTTCCATTCGGTTTCACCGTGTTTGAATTAATAAGGGGAATTGATTTTTTCACACAAAGATGGCCGCCATCCGCAAACTATTAGGCTAATGACCTATTCATTTGGCCAAAGGATGCTTCCTTTATAAGGGTATGTTGCTGCAAAATTTGGTAGGGATCGGATGATTAGGTTAGTCGTAATTTGATTTAAGCTTTGAACATTTGTGTGCCGCCATTACGTTTCAGTCAAGATGGCGGCGATATAAAACATGACACTGAAGTGCCTTTTGTTAGTACTACCTCTGTACCAAATTTCGTTCCATTCGGTTGCACCGTGTTCGAATTAATAGGGGAATCGATTTTCACACAAAGATGGCCGCCATCCGCAAACTATTACGCTGATGACCTATTGGTTTGGTCAAAGGATGCTCCCCCCATAAAGGTATGTTGTTGCAAAATTTGGTAGAGATCGGATGATTAGGTTAGTCGTAATTTCATTTAAGCTTTGAACATTTGTGTGGCCGCCATTACGTTTCCGTCAAGATGGCGGCGATATAAAACATGACACTGAGGTGTCCTTTGCTAGTGCTACCTCTGTACCAAATTTCGTTCAATTCGCATTCACCGTGTTCGAATTGATAGGGGGGACAGACATTCAGAGTACACACACTCTCTCTCACACACACACACACACACACACACACAGACACACACACACACAGACACACACACAGACTCACACACACACATACACACACACAGACAGACACACTTTTTTCGCCCTGTGTTGATCTCATAAGTCTACTTTCATTTTTTGCAAAAATCGAAAGTAGGCTAAAATGGTAAATATCCGGAAAAATTGGGCTTTAATATCACTCAAGTAAGGCAAGAGATAGATGGCTGTTAATGCCCGATGATATATCTTGGTTAAAAAGGAATTGAGTAAATCGGCCAAGTAGAATGTCAGGAATGACTGACTTTATTTTTCACAAATCTTTACTAATATAATAAAGCTGAAGAGTTTGTGTGTTTGTGTGTTTAAACGCGATAATCTCTGGAACTACCGGTTGGATTTGAAAAATTCATTTTGTATATGAGAGCCAGATTCAAGAGGAATAGTTTAGACTATGCAAAATTTCGGACAGACCACTCCTTTCCCTGCATTTAGGCCCTTTGGCACAAATCTACACCGTTTCACTAACCTGAACCAAAATTTGTACACTTACACTTTGGAACCAACCGAGTAACACTGTCTAAATGAAATTTATGACAGACCAGTTCATTCCCTGCATTTAGGCCCTTTGGCACAAATCTACACCGTTTAACCGATCTGAACCAAAATTTGTATACTTACCCTTTGGAACCCTGCGAGTAACACTGTCTACATGAAATACGTATATGACATACCAGTCCATTCCCTGCATTTAGGCCCTTTGTCGCAAATCTACACCGTTTCACTAACCTGAACGAAAATGTGTACACTTACCCTTTGGAACCCTGCGAGTATCACTGTCTAAATGAAATTTATGACAGACCAGTCCATTCCCTGCATTTAGGCCCTTTGGCACAAATCTACACCTTTTCACCGATCTGAACCAAAATTTGTATACTTACCCCTTGGAACACTGCGAGTAACACTGTATACATGCAATTTCGGACAGACCACTCCTTTCCCTGCATTTATGCCCTTTGGCACAAATCTACACCGTTTCACCGATCTGAACCACATTTTGTATACTTACCCTTTGGAACTCTGCGGGTGACACTGTCCACTCAACATTTCGGACAGACCACTCCATTCCCTGCATTTAGGCCCTTTATCACAAATCTACACCGTTCCTCCTAATAGCACCAAATTTTACTTACACTTTGAAACCCTGCTGGTAACACTGTCCATTTGATATTTTGGACAACGCTCTCCATTCCCTACATCTAGAATGACAAACAAACTGAACTTGAAAACCACGTATTAAGGCCCTAGAGCCATTCATGTCCGTAGTAGTGTAACTGTAAGTGTATTTTAATAAGTCCATTGTTGACTGGCAATTCGGGCTGCATCACGTCGCCCCTACTAGTGTTCTGGTGCAAAATTACGAAAATAGTTAAATCTTGCGCTGCTTATAAATTGCAGTCAAGGGGAGTAATTACTGCAAAAGGATTTCTTAGGCCCCTTAAATCAGTTATAATCATGAACATATTATGCCTCTGTATAAGTGCAGTACATTGAGGTTATCAGCTGCAATAAGTGTTGGTGCTTTCAAATTTACCTTCATTTATTCCGAAACTTATCGTTGAGCGCTATGTGGCGGTAAATGATATTATTCTACCTCTGGAGCTAGGAACAGCCGATGTTTTCCAAAGAGTTCTGATTATTTTCCTACGGTGCTATGCGACAAAAGACGACACTATTGGTATCTATATTTCTAACAGCCAATGAGATATAGGCCCTAGGCAGTGTCTTATTTCACTAACTCCTCTTTCTAAACATATTTAAAAATTTGTTTGTAAATTACATGTGTCAGTGCTGTAGTTAGTAAACAGCCGTTACCCTATTTATTATTATCATAACGGGATAATGACCTGGATGTTATGTCCATTATACTGTACTACTTATCGCCCCCACTACAACCCCCACCACCACAAAACGTTATATTTTTTCTGTTAGTTAAGTATCATGTGCCAGTTCTGTAATAGTATTAATTATCATCCATAAAACAAATAAATCCACCGGGCGAAGCCGGGCAATACTGCTAGTTCTTTTAATTTATAGACTTTTAGTATATAGAGTACTATTAATATATCATTATTAAATAGAACATCAATAGTTAAACGAGTGCTCTCAGATGACAGTGATGAATTGCGGCCACTGACAACTGCGATTTTCCAGTAATCAGATAAGTGGTTCACTTCGGTATTTATTAGGGCTGTGCATATCCTCTGATTATTCGATGAATTCGACTACTTCGAATATTCGCCTATTCGAAATTCAAATAAGTTATTCTAATGTTCGGAGTAATCGAATATTCGTAGAATGCGGAGTTCAAACACTACGGTTAATTGAATCATCCAAACTTTCTATTCGATTCTTATAATTAATATAAATCGAACTGTTCAAATATTTGAATAATGCGAAGTCGATAAGTATTTAAAAATCACAGCAATTTGTATGAATAAATATGTCCGGGGGAATAATTCTTCGAAGCAAGGGAGAAGCCTTCCCCTCCCCGTTCAACCTCATAGATCCTGATAAATAAATATCATTTAGATCAATCAAAGCTCGTTATGTGTTTTTTTCCTTTCGTTCTTCTTTCCTTCTTTATCCATTGATGCTTTCTTTTCACTTTGTTTTGCTACGAGGATATTTATTATTATTATTATTATTATTATTATTATTATTATTGCCTTGAAGTGGCGGTGGGACTTGCGTGCTCTGACAACCTCGAGAGCTATGCCGGCGGTAGCTTAGCTACTGGTAGGGCCTCCCATGCCGGACAGGTCTTCGTGAGGTAGGAGCCAGACTAGAAGGGATACCCTGGTCCTCCAGGTTGGGGGTTAGGCGTAAGGCTAACAACCTTACCATGTAAAAAATCTTCTTGTTCAGAAACGCCAACAGTATGCCTCGGACTCGGACGGAAATAATGGAAACAGACCTAAGCTTGGTATTTCGGATTTGAGATTTGGTTTATGGAATGTAAGAACTCTGGCAACACCAGGAAAATTGGATTTAGTTACCAAGGAACTAGATCTAGTTGGTCTACAAGAGACAAGATGGCCATTAAATGGCCAAATTAACTCCAATAGCTATACCCTGTACTCTAGTGGCTGTGATAATGGAAGTTACCATGCGGGTGTAGGAATTGCCATAGCCAAGAAATTTTTAAACACCTTAATTACGTTTGACCCAGTCAATGAAAGAATGTGCTACATGCGATTAAAAGGAAAGTTTCATAAAATTTCTATAGTATGTTTTTATGCACCCACTGAGGAGGCAGAGGACGATGTTAAAGACTCTTTCTATGATAGTTTAGACCAACTGATGACAACCCTACCCAGCTATGACATAAAATTGTTTTTGGGAGATGCAAATGCAAAAGTTGGTAATGAAGAAATATGGAAACAGTACACAGGAGGCAACAGCCTTCATAATATTTCCAATGATAATGGACAAAGGCTAATCAGCTTTGCTAGTGCCAAAAACCTTAAAATTATGTCCACTCACTTCCCTCGAAAAGATATTCATAAAGCAACATGGGTATCTCCTAATGGCATAACAAAAAATCAAATTGACCATGTTTTAGTGGAAAGTAGACACAAAAGTAGCATCGTAGATGTAAGAAGCAGGAGAGGTGCAGAATGTGGAACAGATCACTACCTAGTCATTTCCAAACGTAGACAAAAACTATGTATAGTCAAAAGAGTGAAACAAACTACAGCTCCAAAAATTAATATCAAAAGGCTTACTGATCAAACTATAAAAAATGATTTTAAACTGAAGCTAACCAACAGATTCCAAATTTTAGATCAACAAGAATCAGAACAAACGGTAGAGGAAAAATGGCAAAAAATAAAGGATTCTATCACAACAATCGCCGAAGAAGTTGTAGGCTATCGAGAGAGTACAAAAGGGAAAAAACCTTGGTTTAATGAGGATTGCCAAAGATTAATAGACGATAGATTAAGAGCAAAAAAGTTGATGCTTACCAAACAAACTCTAACCAACAAACAAAATTACAAACAGATAAATAGGGAGACTAACAAAACATTACGAGCAGCTAAACGGAACTTTGTGAAAGATCAGCTAAGAAAAGCAGAAGAAGATAGCAACAAAAATAATACAAGAGAATTTTTTCGCTTTGTCAGATATTTTAAACAAGGGTACAAGGCAAGATCAGTAGGAGTAAAAGATAGGAATGGCAATGTTGTTTGCAACCAAACAGAAGTGCTAGCAACTTGGAAAAAATACTTTGAAGACCTCTTAAATTGTGAAGAAGTGGCAACAAACATTGAAGAGGAATTGTACCTAAATGTCCAACCAAAGATTAACCCTCCTACCTATGAAGAAGTTGAAAAGGTAGTTAAAGTTTAAAAAACAATAATGCCCCTGGAGAGGATAACATAATAGCAGAACTTCTTAAAGCAGGTGGAAGCCCTTTGCTAAAAAGGTTACATAACTTAATTGTAGAAATCTGGGAGAAGGAAGAAATCCCAGTAGAATGGAAGATGGCAGTAGTAGTTCCGATTCACAAAAAGGGAGATAAATTCGAGTGCAATAATTACCGAGGGATATCATTAATAAGCAGCGCATATAAAGTATTCTCAAGAATAATCTACAACAGACTAGCATGTTATGCAGAAGAAATTCTTGGAGATCACCAAGCAGGATTTAGAAGCCAAAGATCTACAACAGACCAAATGTTTGTCTTAAAGCAAGTAATATCCAAATATTGGGAGTTTAACAAAACAGCCCATCTTCTTTTTGTAGATTTAAACAAGGCATACGATAGTGTCAATAGGAAACAAATGTGGAAATACATGCAGCGGAATGGAATACCAGAAAAACTTATCACTATGGCAAAACTGTGCACAGAAGGGTCCAAATGCAAAATTAGAATCAATAATGAATATACCGAAGAATTTAATGTCAACACTGGAGTAAGACAGGGAGATGGACTCTCGCCTTTATTATTCAATTTAGCTTTAGAAGAAACATTGAAACGAGTAAACCAGCTCCACCCAGGCCTTGAAGTGGGAACCAAGATAAACAATTAGCTTATGCTGATGACATAACACTCATGGCAGAAAGCGAATACGATCTAAAAATACTCACAGAAACCCTTATTGAAGAAGCCAAGGAGGTAGGTCTAATGATAAATGAACAAAAAACAAAATATCTAGTTGTAGGAAGGAATGCAGCACAAGTACAAAACCCCTTAACAGTTGCTTCATACGCTTTTCACAGATGTACTGAGTTCAGATATCTGGGGATTATCATAGACCAGGATAGTATGGAAGAAACAGAAATAAAATCAAGAATTCTCAGTGGCAACAAAAGCTACTGGTCTCTGCAAAATCTCTTAAAGAGTAAAATTATATCTAGAAAAACTAAAGTGAGAATTTATAAAAGCATTATACTTCCTGTTGTCACGTATGGCTCAGAAACCTGGGTATTGTCCAAGCAAACTGAAAGGAAATTAGTAACTTTTGAAAATAGAATACTACGACGCATTACCGGACCGATAGTAGAAAATGGCCAGTGGAGAATTAGAACAAATAAGGAATTGCGGGATCTCTACAAAGAACCGGATATCGTCGCCCGTGCCAAAAGCCAAAGACTGCGCTGGGCTGGTCATGTACATAGAAGAAGTAGAGAATTGAATTTAAGGGCAGTTTTGGAAGGTGTACCCAGAGGAAGGCGACCATTGGGACGACCGAGACTTCGCTGGTGGGACCAAGTTCAAAAAGATATGAGAAAAATCGGAGTCACGGAGGACATAATGGATGATCGAGAAAGATGGCGCCGTGCTGTTGGCGAGGCCAAAAACCTGCTTAGGTTTGAGTGGCCATCTAGGTAAGGTATTATTATTATTATTTGAGCATTTGAATTATTCGACGTCGAGTCATCGATAATTGACTGAATAGTCGGGGTAAAATACTAAAGCGAATATTTCAAAATTGAATTTTTCGCATAGGTTGGATAAACGAATAATTTGAATTTTCGAATGTTCAAATGTGCGAATAACTATTCGTATGTTTGAATCAAGTAGTGGTATTTGAAATTATTTGAACAATTCGAATAATTTACTGTTCATATGTGTACATCCCTAGTATTTATGAAACAGTAACAAGGTGTTTGTAAGTCTTAAATCTTACTTGATATTAATACATAAATGCGGTGTTTACAAAACACAAGTAAAAGATTTTGACACGATATAAGAAAAAGTATTTATAAAGAAATAATTATATATCAGAACTTTTTCTCCCCTATATTGTTAGCCAAAACATAATACATACAGGTAATTACAAATATACGTACTGTTCTCCGTACCTTACACTATATTCCCACATAGTCTCCACAATTGTTCAGACATTTGTCCAATCGCAGCATTAAATTTTAGATGGCTCTGTGGTAGAATTCAGCTGGCTGACTGTGGAACCATTGTCGGACTGCTGTCTTGGCGTAATCGTTGCACGTATATCGCTGTCCTGACAAGAACTTTCTAAGCGGACCAAAAACGTGGAAATCACTAGGGGCGCCAACAAGCTCCGGTGATTTCACTGGAGAGTCTGGACCATCCACCATACAGTCCGGATCTCGCACCTAAAAAGGCTCTCAGGCAAATTCCAACAACATACAACTAGCCTACGCAGGTTTAGAAACCACAATGCTTCCACAAATGATTCAAACAACAAAAGCGCCAGCTAAATTGTGCACAGTTTAACGCTCGTAGCTTAAACAGTCTGTTCCTGGTGATGATAATAAAATAATAATGAAAATAATATGTGTCTACCCCTTATTATTCCCTTTTCAATGTGATCGGAGTTGAGATGTGATTAATTTCTATCTGGCAGGTGATTTTTACGGTTTCATGTTTCTGTTAGAAAGGAGTATCCTAGTATTAGCCTGCAGTTAAAAATCGGAGACCATGGAAAACGATTTATAAGGTATCTGACGATGAGCTTTAAACCTACTCGTCTAGTGAGTCTGGAGATAGCCTGGCCCCATCGCCTTGCACTGCGCCTTAACGAGCATAGCCACCATGGTCGTTATTATTATTATTAATACAATGCCGCATCATTAGGGACCTACGATCGTAATAATAATAATACTAATAATTGACCCGTTGTATAGTTGCCGTAGATACGAACTCGCTAAAAGACTGATAACGGATTCTCAAATATGTAGGACTTGGCTCTATGAGCCAGTTGGTAGAACTACGGAGTTTATTTGTAGAAATGCAAGTTGATTGGAAGAGACCGTCGCCCTATCTAGTAGGTAACTAGGAACTGACACTACGTAATACATAAAAGTACCGCTAGATAGCTCGTGCAGTATGTTTGGACAACGATATACTTGTATTGATCGCATGATCCAGGAAATATTGATTATGATCGAGATGTATCTATTGTGGGTAACCTATAGTGACGAATCTTGAATCTTTGTTGAAGGTCATTATTATGGCGCAGAACTTCGAAGAAGCAACATGGATTAAGATTTGGGAAGAGTTTATAAAGGTGAGGCTAGCCCAACAGGCTACGCCATGAACTGTTTCGCATTCAACTAACATCTGTTGGATATGAAGAAAAGATCTTCGTGGGATTGACATTTTTAATATGTACAGTATATATATTTATTGAAAGATAATAGAATTTGGCCACAGGAAAAGGTACGTTTCTTATTTTGTAATGGGTTGATGAAATATGATTATGGAAGTGAACTGTGTTTGTTGATGGTCGTTTGATGAAGGTTGAAAGTGTGTTGTTATTGTGTTTTTGAAATGATGATGTCGTGATTGAGAATTTGTTGTTGAATTGATAATGTAGTGGATCTCGCTCTTACTATTTTTAGTTGTGTTGTGTATTACAACTGAGACTTTGATCCTTGCATTAGGAATGATGAGTCGGAATGAGGTTGGTATGGATGTAGTCAGCCTCGCATTTTAACCTTCTATGGTTTGTAGTTTTACTACTAGTAACTTTGGTCTTTGCATATATGATGGGTACTTGTTGTGTTTGGAGTGGTTATGCGTGACCATAATTATTCAGTACAGTTCATGAAAGTAATCAGTTTCGTCTCCCAAGTGTTATTATGTAATTTTATTTAAAAGGTTAGGTTTGTATTTTAAAAACCGATCCAGACGCCCTGTTCTGTGATAACGGTTATAAAGTTGTAAAGTGTCCAAGAGTATTTCCTATTTGTGGAACTTCATTAATTCATTATTTTAATTTTTGTCACTCTTGGACTATGCAGTATGTCCCATATGGACTCTGTAATGTGTGTAGCTGTTGATACTTATTTTATTTAATTCTTTGATATCTCGTTACCATGCATACACTCGGTCTATTATTCCAAAATTATATTTTGTAACGATTGATTCAGTGGACTTTGAAAGATTATAGCTTTGAGGTGTCACCCTGTGAAGTTAATTTATCTGATTTCATTTGATTTGATCGAATTTTAACTTCTTTAAAGTGATTGAGATTTTATTGGACATTATGTCTTTTATGATTGACCCGGTTGTCAGAATCCTCATTTAAATAACTTCCTCTTATTTGCATCTTCGCTGATTCTGAGATTCATCGGTTTATTATTTTGTGATTTTGTTTTTTATTTTTAATGTAATGACTTTAATATTTTGTTGTTTAATGATTGTATTTTATGCATGTTAAAAATTATATTTGTTATCCCTGAAATTACTACTCAATGTTCTTTCTTAACAGTAGATACTAGTCTCTATTTTAATCTGAATTATGGAAAAGGTAGCAGTTCCAGCACGCATCCCTCTCCAAGTATTTTCCCCCTTGTCCTTTTATCTGGGTTTGTTAACTTTTAGATAATTATGGTAATATTTTATTGTATTACCGCCCTGTCAATAATAATACTAATATTAATAACTCCGCCATTGCCGGTCCCAAGCCCGGGGCCTCATCACGCAAGTGTTGAGGAAGGAGGAGGGGGAGGAGTAACACCCCGTTAAAAAACATGGGTCCATCTGGCTACAGATGGTAGCACACTGTGAGGGACCCTGCCTAGTGTTACTAGGTGAAAATCTAAAATCCAGACACAACTGTGTGGTGACCACCGGTACTTTGCTCGGCGTCTGTTAGCTCTGTGAGCTCGGCTGTGGTACAATCATCTGGAATACAAAACTCCAGTCGTAATTCTGTGAGATCCCTCGGGGTTTCACCACAACAACTTGAACATAAATCAATAATCATGACAGAACGACGTGAACGAACACACTAACCTGGGCCCCTGTCAATTAAACTGGGTAAAGTACCTGATCATCGGACTCCAGGGGATCAGGTATGTCATGAAGAGGAGAATCGGAGCGTCTCGAAAACCCTCAGAACTAAGAGAATATTTTACTTGGGAACACTCAACTTAAACACACTCCTGAAACTAGGTAAAGTGAAACAACTAACAAATATCATGGACAAATTCAATATCAAAATACTGGCTATACAGGAAACACGATTCTCAGATGAGAATCACTTCGATTCGGGAAGTTACTGAATATACAAGGGGAAACCAGCCATAACTATTCCAGGAAAAAATCTCTAACTCTTCGGAATAGGTTTTGTAGAACACAACTCAATACTGGTCTCTGTAATAGATTTCACTTCAAAATCTGAAAAAAATTCTACACTTACGATACGTTCTAGCAACAAAGCTTATACAATAATCAATGCTCATGCCCCCACAAATAACTACAATAACAAAAATCCACAGATAATGGAAGAATTCTGGGAGGATTTAGAAGAAATCACCAACAAAATCTCCATGAAGCATGTATAAAAATTACTTGGTGATTTTAATGCACAATAAGGCAGCGAAAGAAAATTCAGAGACACAACAGGAAAACATACAGCGCACCAGAGGACAAACAAGAATGAAGAGAATTTGATAAACTTCTGTAGAAATTTCGTCCTCAAAATCATATCAACACAATTCCAGAAACCCCACAAGAAACTATGGACTTGGAAATCTCCAAACAGCGCCCTCGGAGAATTTCAGATAAACCACGTAGCGATATCTACAAAAAGCACAAGAGAAGTTATGAATATACGAACGAGAAAAGTTTTTTCGATCGGATCATCATCTACTACAAATCAAGGCGAAGTTTATACCAAACAAATCAAGAGAACAACCAGAATTTTCAGAACAGATCCAGAGTACTTACAATTAAACAAGAAAGACTTAAGAAATTTGAAAGTAACAACTGGACGGACATGTCCGAAAAAATGAATGAACTTAAACTGAAGGAGATAGAAGAGGACTTTACCAAAAATAACAGACGAAACTTCTACACAACATTCAAAGAGGATATGGCAGGATATCGACCACCGAGCTTATGCTTCAAAAGACAAGATGGAACACTGGAGACAAACCCGAAAAATAACTTTGTGATACAGGCACAATATTTTGACTCACTGCTTAACTGTGATAAACCTACGCAGAGAGTACAGTTCGAAAAGCCACAACCTAACATGTATTCCAAACCTCCAACACTTGAAGAAATCCTGGAAATAATAAAATCACTGAAGAACAATAGAGCGCTTGGAGAAGACGGATTGATTTCGGAAATCTGGAAATTAGACCACGAAAAATGTTACACCCAAAATACTGTGCACGGAATCATCGAAAACATCTGGGAAACAGAGAAGGTACCAGAATAATGGAAGTCAGCCCTAATACATCCCCTCCACAAGAAATGAGACAAAACAAACCCTAATAATTATAGAGGGATTTCACAGTTACCCGTCGCGTACAAAGTTTTCTCCAAAGCCCTGTTCTCCACAGATAGGAGAATAGCAAGGAGGGTTCAGGAAGGGAAGATCGTGCAGTGAGCAGTTCTGGTGCCTGAGTACAATATTAGCAACGAGAAAGTCCAGGAACACAAAAATCACATTCGTCGACAACAAGAAAGCGTACGACTCCATAGATATAGAAACACTTTTAACACATTAGAAGAAATGAAGGTGGACAGTAAGTCCAGAAAACTAATCCAAGAAACATTAACAAATACAATATCTAAATGTAACTGAGTAGTGTATTTGTAGGGGTTCAAGGCCCTCCTCCTCATCACCCTCCTCACAAGATGGCAGCAGCCCGATATCTCTCGAACGCATGGTCGGATTTTGACAAATGAGGTGTCATTGAACTCGGGCTAACACCCCCTTTCCAATGGACAACATATTTCAACCACAAAAGTAAAACCTACCCCTACTAGGGGGTGAAATTTTAATTTTTTAGAGAATCTCTCTTTCCAATTGCAACATGTGAGAGTTTGAATGCTAATATGGAATGAAACGTTGTTCTACACAAGAGATATGTGTGCGGCGGAAAGCCACTATGAATTAGCATGCCCACTCATGGCTTTTGAAGAGGGTGGGGGAGCGGTTCCCTGTGGACGGGTCCTTGTTGACAGGTCCCTGTGGACGGGTCATTGTTGCCGGGTCATTGTGGACGCGTCCTTGTGGACAAGTCCTTGTGGACAGGTCCTTGTGGACAAGTCCTTGTGGACAGGTCCTTGTGGACGAGTCCTTGTGGATGAGTCCTTGTTGATGAGTCCCTTTGGACTGATCCCTTTTGGACCGGTTCCTACGGACTGGCTCATGAATTTATTTAAATTATGTCAAAGGGCCTAACTACATTTCGCGTGTGTTGAACTGACGTTGTTCACTAACCCCCACTACTATAATGGGATAACGATATGAAAGGAAAGTGACGAAATAAATGTGAACACGTGTGAGATGACCTTATTACCGTCCTCCTTGTGAAACAAGTCACATCCTGTTTTGGTTCATACGTGAGAAAATGCAAGTTCATGTGTAATATGACCTAACACACAAGTGTACACATGTGCACGTGCACGATAAGAGCTAACAAGTCACAACCTGTTTTGACAGTGGTGGGAATAAGGCTAGAGACATGTACAAGTAGTCAAATTACTCCGGCAGACAACCCCCTTCCTATGGATAACTTATTTCCACTCAAAAATAAAATCTACCCCTACTAGGGGGTGAAATAATAATTTGTAGGTAAAAGTCGCTTTCCATGTGCAAAATGTGGGAGTTTGTATGCCAATATGAAATTAAACTCGTTCCACATAAAGTGCATGCATACAACTGAATGCCGCTATGATTTATCATTTTTGTTTTTTGTTTTACGAATGCGCAATTGGGGCTTTTGTAAGAGGGCGGGCTTTTTGAATAATGATTTATAGATACGTTTTTTTTACAAATTAACCAAAGATCCAAAAACTAATAGGTCATCGGCTTTTTAATATCTTATGAACTAAGAAAGCTAGGGACTTGTATGAGGGGTCGTTGGACTTGGGGTAACGCCCTGTTTTTGAATGTATTATTCATTTTTTGTCAAAAGGGCCTAACTGCACTTTCGTTAATATCTCGCTAACTAATAATCGCAGAGGGTCAAGTGAGGTGTCATAGGACTTAAAATGGCCAACCCCTCCCCATGACCAATGAATTTACCCAAAAAAAAACAGCATGGTCTTTAACCTAAGATTTTATCAACTAATAATCAGAGAGGGACAAGTGAGGTGTCACAAGACTCAGGATGGCCAACCCTTTTCCATGACCAACGAATTTACCCAAAATACCCAAAACAGCAAGGTCATTAACCTAAGATTTTATCAACTAATAATCAGAGAGGGACAAGTGAGGTGTCACAAGACTCAGGATGGCCAACCCTTTTCCATGACCAACGAATTTACTCAAAATACCCAAAACAGCAAGGTCATTGACCTAAGATTTTATAAACTTATCAGTAGAGAGGGTCAAGTGAGGTGTCATAGGACTACGAATGGTTAACCCTTTCCCATGACCAATGAATTTACCTCAAAAATTCAAAACAGCAAGGTCATTGACCTGAGATTTTATAAACTAATAATCGGATATCAACATGTGAGGTGTCATAGGACTTAGAATGGTCAACCCTTTCCCATGGCTAATGAATTTACCCAAAAATACCCAATACATCAAGGTCATCGACCTGAGATTTTATAAACTTATAATCGGATATGGACATGTGAAATGTTTACAGTGAGTGATGAAACATAGCTAGGTAGTGAAAGAATTATTGTAGGCTACATGTATGGTGACTGACAAATCTTTCACCATTGTAACTTGTTTTCAGATCAAACTGCAGTACAGAGAGAGTATAGGTTGTAGGTATGGGATAATAAATGACAAATGATGTATACAAAATCTGATTTATCGATTCAAGAAATAAGAGTAGACAATCTTTAATTGATTGGTTAAAGAAAATAGCTAAAATCCAAAATGGTGACTACATTGAACTAAACTGAACCAAGTTGAATCAAACCCAACCAAACCAAACCAAACTTAATCAAAAACTAGCCAATGGTTTAAGTGTAAAACTTGTGGGTGAATGTGGTCATTGGTAATGTCAGAAGGGAAAGGGATAACGCTCTACCTATAGAGGGTAAGGTAAAGCTAGTGCATGATGCTAATGCACACACACAAGTACATGAACCAAACACAACTATCCTATGCAGTTATTATGGGTTGACTGTTAAAACTTGCTCAGTGGTTACTGGGATAAGATGGTTGCTACACACAACAAGCTTTAAATACCTGAGGCTAATAATCTATACACACACTCACACACACTTGTTCTAAACTAAACTGTCTTGCTGGCAGAGCTCACACAGTAGGTAAATGACAGAAATGCTTGGCTAACAGAAATACAATCATTTTCGGTTGTCTAATGTTACCAGCTAAACATTACGTGCTATAGTAGTGAGCACATGTGCCTCTTTCACTAGAGATCTTAACTCGATTTCTAGCTCTAAGGCCTAGAACGAATCAAACTAAGAAAAAAGGGTATGGTGACGCAGTGGTTAAACTGTTAGCCTTTCACTAAGGTAGACTAGGGTTTGATTTTAGGTTAATATGCATGTCATAAACAAACAAATAAAAGCAGAGATAATGTTTAAAACTGATTACACTTGTCTCTTTTCAAATTATTACTTAGATTACAAATACAAACGTGGACTGGGTTTGACATACAGTTAATGCTTCCTATCACATACTAGACTGTAAGAAAGCCAAACAAGCAAAAGGCGTAGGTAGAGCAGTGGTAAAATCGCTATGTGTAGAGAAATACCTAACGGTTTTATGAACTGGCAAAGGTATGTCGCATAAACAGTACAGAATACAATCCAGCAACCATAATTTTTATCTCGTGGACAAGAGAAAACATATATATAGAGAGAGATATATAAAAAGCTTGTGTGTGTGTGTGGGTAGCATTGGTTGTTTGACCAGAGAAAATACGGTGAGGTAGGGTGGGGAGAGGGAGAATTAGCACTTATATATGAATGGAAAATAGATTTTTTTCAATCGTTTTGTTTTTTCAAATGCAGTGGTAGATAGCCGTTTTTTTTGTAAAACATTCTTATTTGCAGTAGTAATAAGCCTCTATGGTTCCGCTTACACATAGATAGACTGTATTATTGCCATGGTCAAACACTCACATTAAAATCATTTACAAAATCATAAAATGAAAAATAAAAAATCTTGTTTTGGAAATATCGTTTTTCAACATACACACAAAATAAATATATAAAAAATTTGTAAACAGCAAAATGGAAAATCCATGTTTCCATATAGACAAAATTTAAAAACCTTAAACGGACATTTAAGAAAATATATGCAAATGGGAAATTGACAAATGTGTAAATATGAAAATGGAAAAATCCATGTTTCCATATATTGAAATTTAAAAACATCAAACTGTCATTTTAAAAAATGCAAATGGAAAATTGACAAATTGCAATGTGTGAAATGTGAAATTGAACAAATGGCTATCATTATTTAAAATAAAAGAACATGGCGCTCTATGGTTGAGGTGTGAATCAAACCCTCTCTACTTATTTGGACCACTCGAGACTGAGTAGACTAGTTTTAGTTGTCGTACCACTTTTAAAAGTTTGTGTTAAATCTAGGAATTGAACCCAAGAGCTTGTAGGGGGGATCCAAGGTTATAATATGTTAAACAGATAGCCTTGAATGTAGGCTGTGGTAGTTATATAGAGATGATACGTTTCGCTCAGGGCAGGGAGGCATGGAGATCTGCATCAAACCAGTCAAAAGACTGACGACTCAAACAACAACATGTAGAGCTCACCAAAATAATGTTGTGTAACGGTAAATGTTAGTCAACGAACAGTAATGCATTACTAAAACCCATGACACAATACCTAAGAGCTTTTCTAATATTATTTTAAAATGCCTTCAACCCTATATTAAACACCCAGTTCACAAGACCCATAACTGCAATGTTATGGTCAAACAAAACAAAATCTATATTTCAAAACAAACAAGTGGTTTAGTCAATGTATACTGGAAAAAGTTTTATAAACACTCAAGTCCACAAAAATAATTAAATTAGTAACTGTCAGTTTGCCCGAGTGGTTATGGTGTTTGACTTAAGTTCAAATTTTCTGTACAAGAAAGCAAGGGTTCGAATCCCTTACCTCATATAACTATTACCTCAACATGGCTTGACCACGCTGTATTATTGTGTACTCGGTACACAAACCATAGATAGAGAGTATTGTTTAAGGTCTCTCTCTTTGCGAACATAGTCAGAGACTGTTGATGGTTAACAATTGCATTAATAGTGGGACATAGGGATAGCAATTAAGAAAAACCCTTTGGACTGGTACCTATGGACTGGCCCATGCAATTATCCAAATTATGTCAAAGGGTCCGGTCCAAAGGGATCAGCCAAAAGGACCTGTCCACAGGGACCCGTCAAAAATGACTCAATTCAAAAAGGGCCCTTCCAAAGGGGCTAGTCAACAGGGACCAGTCTAAAGGGACAAATCAACAGGGATCAATGAAAAGGGGGAAGCGCGTCATGTAAGTCGTTGCGCGCCACCGCCGTGGGAACATAGGTGTTTATCAGCAGTCTCCGGCAATGATCGGGAGAGTAACCTTGAAAAGTAGCTGAAACTCTGTAGTCGAAAGCATAGCTTGACCCGTTTCTTACCTATATGACAAGGTTAGGCTATGTTAGGTGAGCTGAGGTTAAGTCTTAAAATATTCCCTCTCTTATGTGTTCAAAGCCGATTCACCCTGAACAGTCAGCCAAAACTTTAAATATGTATTTATCATTACATAAAGAATTAAAGCAAACTTAATTAATTATGAATGGCGTTTTAGGTTACTGTTCAATGTAGACAGAATATATGCATTAAATGATAGACTCAACACAAAATGTTTTGATTGTTGACTTGCGTTATTGATAAATTGGTTTAATGTTAGGGGCAGTGCACACTTTCCATGTCGATAATTTATATAGGCTAGAAGGATGGTGTTGCAAACTTCTGATGTGTATTTCCAAATTTCCTGCATAGTCTATTTCATAGAATTTCCCTGTAACTTAAAAGTTCATGCTGATTTTGTCTTTGTGTTTGACATTGCAACTACAATGGTTGATTGGATATTCTTTGTCAACTTTCAAATCATGTAATTCATGTCAGATATGTTGGAATTTTTGTTCATGTGTGAAGCTATCAAGTACCGATACCTAATTGGTTACACAACTGTTTCATAATGAAAATCTTGATCTCTGATTCATTAGAGAACTGTTTACGCTTGTCTGAACCAAGACTAACTGACTACTCACTGCTAAGGTTTAGAAATTACATTTACTCAAATCACATTCTGGTAAAAAAGATCATGACTACTATAAACTGCTACCACTCTTCCACCACTTTGCTAACACTTTTCTACCATTTGACTCTCACTTTTGCTCTTACTTTAAACTGCACATACTACAAACTATCATTTTTATTATCGAGTTAACTTTACTAGAGATTAGTTTATGCTTAACAGTTGACATGGAAGTATCAACGACTAGCTATGGTAAGCCATGTGCTTACTATAAAGGATATGCATATATTGTAAAAAGAACTAATAAAAATGGAACTGTTATTTGGTGCTGTTCGAAACAACGATCTAAAAAGTGTCGAGGAATGATTAAAACAAAAGGCTCCAACATACTTATTTCAATCGATCATCATTGTAAATCTCAAAATAATACTCATTTAAATGGACAAAATACTCTAACCAAGGTAAAAAAGCAAGCCCAAGAAAAAAATAGTGTGGCTCAAGATAGTGCTCTGTTTGTTAAAGAGCATTTATTATCTCCTGAAAAAGACATGTTAGGACAGTCGTTAACGTCTAAGAAACCTCTAACACTATCAAAGACAACACAAACTATGCCAAAGGTTGTTGCATTGCAAGATGAACAAAAAGGATTAGATAGTAATAGTGATGATGATTATATTGATGATAATTATATTGATGATGATAACCATGATGATGATGATGATGATGATGATTATGATGATGATGATGATAATGATGATAATGGTTTACACCCCAAAAAATCATTTGTTAAATTTGTTTACTGGAACAATCCCAATAAGCTAATCCAGCGGCTTCAGTACTTGCATACCTGTAAACAGGCTGGTCATACTAAATATGAGGATGAACTTTTGGATATAGAAAATGAGTTTCGTGATGCTAAAATTATAGTGTAATGAATCCATGTAACCGCTTAAACTATTTCTTATCAATACATGTAATATTTTCTACCACTTTGCTACCACTTTTCTAGTTTGCTACCACTTTTCTACCACTTTGCTACCACTTTTCTACTACTTTTCTGCCACTTTGCTACCACTTTTCTAGTTTGCTACCACTTTTCTACCACTTTGCTGCCACTTTTCTACTACTTTTCTGCCACTTTTCTACCACTTTTCTAGTTTGCTACCACTTTTCTACCACTTTGCTACCACTTTTCTACTACTTTTCTGCCACTTTTCTACCACTTTTCCACCACTTTGCTACCACTTTGCTACCACTTTTCTACCACTATGTTACCAATTGTCTACCACTTGTCTACCACTTTGCTACCACGTTTCTACCACTTTTCTATCACTTTTAACTGTACATATTAAATATAAAAGCCAACGCTAAATAATTCTATTACCAGAACAGAGATAACCTTTGTAGTGTGCAAATCATACTAACAGGTTAGTTACTACTATGGAACTTACTACAACTAACCGAGGTAAACAACGTGTACTCTATAAAGGCTACTCTTATAATTATGGACGACAAAATGTAAAAGGAATAATATTCTGGCGATGCTCAAAACAGAGGTCAACAAGATGTCGAGGCAATATGAAAAGTAGAAATGGTGTGGTTTTAAGTGTGAGTGATCATCAATGTAGTGCTCCAGACAAAACACTGATGGTGTTGGCAAAAAATCATCAGAATGCTAATAAGTTAGTACAAGAGAAAGATGTTGCTACTCAAAATAGTGCATTGTTTGTTGAGCAACGTTTAACCCCTGTTGTAAAAGTTATGTTGTATCCATCTTCCACGCCTCAAGAGTCATTAACATCACAGACTATGCTGGAGGTAGTGTTGTTGTTGTTTTAAGGGGCTGAACTACAAAGTCATCTGCCTTGTTATGCAAGTGGATCGAAAAGGACTAGATAGTAATAGACAAAAGAGAGTTGTAGTTTGTAAATAACTATTGTACAAGTACTTACATTAAATAAATAAAAATAGTGTATGGGTATTGTCTGTTTTTCTTAATTGCTATCCCTATGTCCCACTATTAATGCAATTGTTAACCATCAACAGTCTCTGACTATGTTCGCAAAGAGAGTGACCTTAAACAATACTCTCTATCTATGGTTTGTATACCGAGTACACAATAATACAGTGTGGTCAAGCCATGTTGAGGTAATAGTTATATCAGGTAAGGGATTCGAACCCTTGCTTTCTTGTACAGAAAATTTGAACTTAAGTCAAACACCATAACCACTCGGTCAACCTGACAGTTGCTAATTTAATTATTTTTGTGGACTTGAGTGTTTATAAAACTTTTTCCAGTATACATTGACTAAACCACTTGTTTGTTTTGAAATATAGAATTTGTTCTGTTTGACCATAACATTGCAGTTATGAGTCTTGTGAACTGGGTGTTTAATATAGGGTTGAAGGCATTTTAAAATAATTTTAGAAAAGCTCTTAGGTATTGTGTCATGGGTTTTAGTAATGCATTACTGTTCGTTGACTAACATTTACCGTTACACAACATTATTTTGGTGAGCTCTACATGTTGTTGTTTGAGTCGTCAGTCTTTTGACTGGTTTGATGCAGATCTCCATGCCTCCCTGCCCTGAGCGAAACGTCTCATCTCTATATAACTACCACACCCTACATTCAAGGCTATCTGTTTAACATATTATAACCTTGGATCCCCCCTACAAGCTCTTGGGTTCACTTCCTAGATTTAACACAAACTTTTAAAAGTGGTATGACAACTAAAACTAGTCTACTCAGTCTCGAGTGGTCCAAATAAGTAGAGAGGGTTTGAGTCACACCTCAACCGTAGAGCGCCATGTTCTTTTATTTTAAATAATGATAGCCATTTGTTCAATTCCACATTTCACACATTGCAATTTGTCAATTTTCCATTTGCATTTTTTAAAATGACAGTTTGATGTTTTTAAATTTCATGATATGGAAACATGGATTTTTCCATTTTCATATTTACACATTTGTCAATTTCCCATTTGCATATATTTTCTTAAATGTCCGTTTAAGGTTTTTAAATTTTGTCTATATGGAAACATGGATTTTCCATTTTGCTGTTTACAAATTTTTTATATATTTATTTTGTGTGTATGTTGAAAAACGATATTTCCAAAACAAGATTTTTTATTTTTCATTTTATGATTTTGTAAATGATTTTAATGTGAGTGTTTGACCATGGCAATAATACAGTCTATCTATGTGTTAGCGGAACCATAGAGGCTTATTACTACTGCAAATAAGAATGTTTTACAAAAAAACGGCTATCTACCACTGCATTTGAAAAAACAAAACGATTGAAAAAAATCTATTTTCCATTCATATATAAGTGCTAATTCTCCCTCTCCCCACCCTACCTCACCGTATTTTCTCTGGTCAAACAACCAATGCTACCCACACACACACACACAAGCTTTCTATATATCTCTCTCTATATATATGTTTTCTCTTGTCCACGAGATAAAAATTATGGTTGCTGGATTGTATTCTGTACTGTTTATGCGACATACCTTTGCCAGTTCATAAAACCGTTAGGTATTTCTCTACACATAGCGATTTTACCACTGCTCTACCTACGCCTTTTGCTTGTTTGGCTTTCTTACAGTCTAGTATGTGATAGGAAGCATTAACTGTATGTCAAACCCAGTCCACGTTTGTATTTGTAATCTAAGTAATAATTTGAAAAGAGACAAGTGTAATCAGTTTTAAACATTATCTCTGCTTTTATTTGTTTGTTTATGACATGCATATTAACCTAAAATCAAACCCTAGTCTACCTTAGTGAAAGGCTAACAGTTTAACCACTGCGTCACCATACCCTTTTTTCTTAGTTTGATTCGTTCTAGGCCTTAGAGCTAGAAATCGAGTTAAGATCTCTAGTGAAAGAGGCACATGTGCTCACTACTATTGCATGTAATGTTTAGCTGGTAACATTAGACAACCGAAAATGATTGTATTTCTGTTAGCCAAGCATTTCTGTCATTTACCTACTGTGTGAGCTCTGCCAGCAAGACAGTTTAGTTTAGAACAAGTGTGTGTGAGTGTGTGTATAGATTATTAGCCTCAGGTATTTAAAGCTTGTTGTGTGTAGCAACCATCTTGTCCCAGTAACCACTGAGCAAGTTTTAACAGTCAACCCATAATAACTGCATAGGATAGTTGTGTGTGGTTCATGTACTTGTGTGTGTGCATTAGCATCATGCACTAGCTTTACCTTACCCTCTATAGGTAGAGCGTTATCCCTTTCCCTTCTGACATTACCAATGACCACATTCACCCACAAGTTTTACACTTAAACCATTGGCTAGTTTTTGATTAAGTTTGGTTCGGTTTGGTTGGGTTTGATTCAACTTGGTTCAGTTTAGTTCAATGTAGTCACCATTTTGGATTTTAGCTATTTTCTTTAACCAATCAATTAAAGATTGTCTACTCTTATTTCTTGAATCGATAAATCAGATTTTGTATACATCATTTGTCATTTATTATCCCATACCTACAACCTATACTCTCTCTGTACTGCAGTTTGATCTGAAAACAAGTTACAATGGTGAAAGATTTGTCAGTCACCATACATGTAGCCTACAATAATTCTTTCACTACCTAGCTATGTTTCATCACTCACTGTAAACATTTCACATGTCCATATCCGATTATAAGTTTATAAAATCTCAGGTCGATGACCTTGATGTATTGGGTATTTTTGGGTAAATTCATTAGCCATGGGAAAGGGTTGACCATTCTAAGTCCTATGACACCTCACATGTTGATATCCGATTATTAGTTTATAAAATCTCAGGTCAATGACCTTGCTGTTTTGAATTTTTGAGGTAAATTCATTGGTCATGGGAAAGGGTTAACCATTCGTAGTCCTATGACACCTCACTTGACCCTCTCTACTGATAAGTTTATAAAATCTTAGGTCAATGACCTTGCTGTTTTGGGTATTTTGAGTAAATTCGTTGGTCATGGAAAAGGGTTGGCCATCCTGAGTCTTGTGACACCTCACTTGTCCCTCTCTGATTATTAGTTGATAAAATCTTAGGTTAATGACCTTGCTGTTTTGGGTATTTTGGGTAAATTCGTTGGTCATGGAAAAGGGTTGGCCATCCTGAGTCTTGTGACACCTCACTTGTCCCTCTCTGATTATTAGTTGATAAAATCTTAGGTTAATGACCATGCTGTTTTTTTGGGTAAATTCATTGGTCATGGGGAGGGGTTGGCCATTTTAAGTCCTATGACACCTCACTTGACCCTCTGTGATTATTAGTTAGCGAGATATTAACGAAAGTGCAGTTAGGCCCTTTTGACAAAAAATGAATAATACATTCAAAAACAGGGCGTTACCCCAAGTCCAACGACCCCTCATACAAGTCCCTAGCTTTCTTATTTCATAAGATATTAAAAAGCCGATGACCTATTAGTTTTTGGATCTTTGGTTAATTTGTAAAAAAAACGTATCTATAAATCATTATTCAAAAAGCCCGCCCTCTTACAAAAACCCCAATTGCGCATTCGTAAAACAAAAAACAAAAATGATAAATCATAGCGGCATTCAGTTGTATGCATGCACTTTATGTGGAACGAGTTTAATTTCATATTGGCATACAAACTCCCACGTGTTGCACATGGAAAGCGACTTTTACCTAAAAATTATTATTTCACCCCCTAGTAGTGGTAGATTTTATTTTTGAGTCGAAATAAGTTATCCATAGGAAAGGGGTTGTCTGCCGGAGTAATTTGACTACTTGTACATGTCTCTAGCCTTATTCCCACCACTGTCAAAACAGGTTGTGACTTGTTTCACAAGGAGGACGGTAATAAGGTCATCTCACACGTGTTCACATGTATTTCGTCACTTTCCTTTCATATCGTTATCCCATTATAGTAGTGGGGGTTAGTGAACAACGTCAGTTCAACACAAGCGAAATGTAGTTAGGCCCTTTGACATAATTTAAATAAATTCATGAGCCAGTCCGTAGGAACCGGTCCAAAAGGGATCAGTCCAAAGGGTCTCATCAACAAGGACTCATCCACAAGGACCTGTCCACAAGGACTTGTCCACAAGGACCTGTCCACAAGGACTTGTCCACAAGGACGCGTCCACAATGACCCAGCAACAATGACCCGTCCACAGGGACCTGTCAACAAGGACCCGTCCACAGGGAACCGCTCCCCCACCCTCTTCAAAAGCCATGAGTGGGCATGCTAATTCATAGTGGCTTTCCACCGCACACATGTCTCTTGTGTAGAACAACGTTTTATTCCATATTAGCATTCAAACTCTCACATGTTGCAATTGGAAAGAGAGATTCTCTAAAAAATTACAATTTCACCCCCTAGTAGGGGTAGGTTTTACTTTTGTGGTTGAAATATGTTGTCCATTGGAAAGGGGGTGTTAGCCCGAGTTCAATGACACCTCATTTGTCAAAATCCGACCATGCGTTCGAGAGATATCGGGCTGCTGCCATCTTGTGAGGAGGGTGATAAGGAGGAGGGCCTTGAGCCCCTACAAATACACTACTTAACTGCATGGGAGAGATCTCAAAACCCCTCAAAATTAAGACAGGAGAGTGACAAGGCGATGGTTTATCACACATTCTATTTAATTCAGTTTTAATCAAATAAAAGACATGGGAAAAAGGAGTCAATGGTGTAAAAATGGCAAAACACCAGGAAAGAACAGTCAACCTTAAATGTCTGGCCTTTGCCAATGATGTAGCGATTATAACAAATAACAGAAAAGAAGCCAAAGGAGCTGTAGAAACGCTACATGAAATCTCTGCCAAATCGGGGTTACAAATCTGATACGAAAAAACACAGTTCATGGACATAAAATCTACGGACAGGCCCCCACTGGAAACTAAGTATGGAAAAATAACACAACTGGAAAGTTTCAAATACCTAGGAGAGATTATACAGAAAACAGGACTGAACTTGGCATCCAATGAAGACAGGATCGCTAAATTGCAGAAAGCATACCAACCTACATAGAACCACTACAATAAGAAAAGTATGTCCATCAATGCCAAATTACGACACTATCGTACAGGAGTCCTACCAGAGGCCTTATACGCTTCAGAAACGACAGCAATCAAGGGATGAACAAAAATCCAGGAATTAGAAAAACAAGAGAGAATAATTCTGAGAAAGATCTACGGGCCAGTTCAGAAAGAGGGAATATGGATAAAGAGGCCGACAATAGAACTGTACAAACAGACAGAGACGATTGCAAACATAAGGAAAAGAAGGGCAAAATATCATGGACGTATATACATAGGATGACCGAAGACAGACTGACCAAGAATTTTTTTAATATAGTTACGAATAGTACACTAAAATTCCTTGTACTCTAGATTCCGCCATGGTCCTTATTGACAAGAGATTGACAATGTTATTAATATTTTATAGAAACATGGCATGAATATCGCGCATATAACAACGAATACCAATCGAAATTTGATTTTTAACTCCAAGCAAATTAATATTGACGACAAACATAACAGATCGGGCATTTACAAAATCCAATGTAGGGACTGCGAAGTTGAATAGACGGGAGAAACGGGTAGAAGTTTTAAATCGAGATACGCAGAACATGTTAATGCGATTAAACATCGGAAGTTTTCTGCATTTTGGATGTAAAGGCCAATTATTGAACAGCTTAGAGCAAATAGAGATAGAACTGTCGCAAAGAATGAACCCGGAACTCAATTTAAATGACATACATTATGAGAACAACATATTGTATGATATTCTCACTGGGCATGTAAAGGATATGGCAGCAAGGAAACCACCATAAAATGATGATATCTTAGCTTCCATACAACCTACATAAGTCAGTTATTTTTATTTTTCTGCTACCTAAACACTGTGTTATCGCGATGTAAACAAACGCTGCCTCTCCTCTCCCCTCACGTGTTACGTCATATAACCTTCAGACGAGCATATACGCACACACGCTGCCCGACTTAAGAACAGTCCAGTTGCTTACGACCCACGGTACACGACAAGAGGTTGGTTTACTAACTTATATTTTCTTTTAAATACACAGGTTCTAGTTTTAACATCCGTTTTTCTTTTCAAAGTTTTCAACAGCTGATCTGGATGTGTACACATAGTTACCTTGATTTGTGTGAGTGTTGCTTTTAGCCGTTTTTATGGATTTTTTAAATAATTTCGAATCAATTTTACTCTGTTGACATGGGTTTTCTTCTGTTCTACACAGCTTTTCCAATGCCATCTACGTGACAGATAATTTACGATATCTATCATGGTCCGTGAATTACCGCATTGACCGGTTCATGTTCCATTTTATGTATCAAGCACTATAATTTAAAGGACTGGTCACTCCGTAATATGTACAGTGATTGATACCTAAGGCCAAAACAGTCAATTGGACCAACTTCAACGTAGAAGAGGAATTATTATTTTACATGGACATGGTGACAGACATCCTGAGTTTCGATATAGTTGTATAAGTTTATACGTATTTGTATTTTTAGTATACCTTTTTTAAGATTGTTTTTATTGTTTTAATGTTTGTTTGTGTAAGCATCTTTTATAATGAGATATCTTTGAGAACGGACGATGACACTGAGGAGATGAAGTGGCTGAAGAAGGGAGCAGCATGGCCCCGAAACATGTCCCACGAATGTGAGTGTTAATACAGTTTAACATAATTTGTTTGGTATTGATTGACGGAAATATATTGTACTATATTGGTTTATAGTACACTAAAAACCAATTGGGTAAAGGAAGACCTCAAGAAACTACAGAAGACATGGCAGACAGGAGCACATACAGGTAAGAACTTAGACAATAGATGTTTGAACAAACTCCCAAAGAGAGACAACCGGGAAATAAGTGGACGGAGGAGAAAAAGAGGAAGCATAGTGTGTATGTGAGAGGTTTTTGGGAAAAGAGAAGAAAGCGCCAGAATAAAACATGAAAATTGATTGTGTTATAACGCTCTCCTTATGGCGAATTAACGAATAAATAATAATAATAATTCAATTACATAGACATATAGGCTACTATACCCAATGTTAAGTCTGCTATTTGCCCTTGCCATTGATAAACCAATGTGTGGTGCATATACGATCGTTATTATTATCGGGATTTAAATGGATGTGGCTAATCAGCTGCTGAACAGGAAAGCAGGTTAAATGGGAAAACGATCGTAGCATATATACTGAATTCAGTTAACGCTGCAGCTGTAGGATGCTAATTATTTGCTGTAGTCATCACGGTTATCATCATCGTCATCATCATTATCACCATCGAAATCAACAGTGCCCCAGCTCATGTCAATAACGCACAATGGGCTGTACAAGGCCACATCATTACGGGATGTAAAAATTGTGCAATAATCGCAGGATGTTACTGGTAATTAATCATTATTGGTATTGAATTTTGTCTGCTTTTCATATGGGGTATGTGCGGCAGCTCATAGAG
The DNA here is from genome assembly GCA_946902985.2 of Meconema thalassinum. NCBI lineage: Eukaryota > Metazoa > Arthropoda > Insecta > Orthoptera > Tettigoniidae > Meconema > Meconema thalassinum. The sequence goes on from OX336389.2 coordinate 1,149,480,756, forward strand.
TTTACTTGTGCTCATAGGAGGACAGAGGCTTTGTTTTACCAGAAATGTGGTTACAAAATCCGATAAAGCAACCTTGCGATTAACAAACCACGTAAAGGAGATTCAATTGGATTTACATTCAAGCATCTCAGCTTATGATTTACCAAGCTCTAATAACACTTTATGTCTTAGGAACCGAGTGGGACTTTGTTCTTCACTAAACAACGTTGCTCATCTGTAGGTCTGTTTCTGTAAATACATCCGCTATTATGTAAATGCGTAAGCATTGACAATATATTGTGAAGGCGGCAAGACGTGTCTAAAATTCCACTCTTCACCACAAATCTTTGGAAAAATATTTAAGCACACGCAGTCACATAATTCAGAGGTATAGAGCTTAAGGCAGTGTGTGACTAAGACTTGGGTGGATCATTCAACTTTCTTCACATACACACATCAAAAAAAGTTTTGCATCACCTCGGTTCCAAGAGTTCCGGAACCTTTAAATACAAAGGGAATAGAGATCAACACAAACAACATTTCAGCTCGTTTTATTGCTCATGAGACCCACACATTGCATGTTGTACCATCATACAGCTAGACTTTCAGCATTTGTGGTCCAGATTGCAGTACACACCACTACCTCTAATACCCAGTAGCACGTCCTCTTGCATTGATGCATGCCTGTATTCGTCGTGGCATACTATCCACAAGTTCATCAAGACACTGTTGGTCCAAATTGTCCCACTCCTCAACGACAATTCGGCGTAAATCGCTCAGAGTGGTTGGTGGGTCAAGACGTCCATAAACAGCCCTTTTCAACATATCCCAGGCATGTTCGATAGGGTTCATGTCTGGCGAACATGCTGGCCACTGTAGTCGAGCGATGTCGTTATCTTGAAGGAACGCATTCACAAGATGTGCACGATGAGGTCGAGAATTGTCGTCCATGAAGACAAATGCCTCTCCAATATTCTGCCGATATGGTTGCACTATGGGTCGGAGGATGTCATTCAGGTATCGTAAAGCCGTTTCGGAGCCTTCCATGACCACCAGTGGCGTACGTCGGCCCCACATAATGCCACCCCAAAACATCAGGGAACCTTGCTGCACTCGCTGGACAGTGTGTCTAAGACGTTCAGCCTGACCAGGGTGCCTCCAAACACGTCTCCGACGATTGTCTGGTTGAAGGCATATGCGACACTCATCGGTGAAGAGAACGTGATGCCAATTCCGTGGGGTCCATTCAGCATGTTGTTGGGCCCATCTGTACCGCGCTGCATGGTGTCGGGGTTGCAAAGCTGGACCTCGCCATGGACGTCGGGAGTGAAGTTGCGCATCATGCAGCCTATTGCGCACAGTTTGAGTTGAAACACGACGTCCTGTGGCTGAACGAAACGCATTATTCAACATGGTGGCATTGCTGTCAGGGTTCCTCCGAGCGGCAATCCGTAAGTAGCGGTCATCCACTACAGTAGTAGCCCTTGGGCGGCCTGAGCGAGGCCTGTCATCGACAGTTCCTGTATCTCTGTACCTCCTCCATGTCCGAACAACATCGCTTTGGTTCACTCTGAGACGCCTGGAAACTTCCCTTGTTGAGAGCCCTTCTTGACACAAAGTAACAATGCGGACGCGATCGAACTGCGGTATTGACCTTCTAGGCATGGTAGAACTACAGACAACATGAGCAGCGTACCTTCGTCCTGGTGGAATGACTGGAACTGATCGGCTGTCGTACCCCCTCCGTCTAATAGGCCCTGCTCATGCATGGTTGTTTACATCTTTGAGCAGTTTTAGTGACATCTATGAACAGTCAAAGGGACTGTATCTTGGATACAATATACACAGTCAACGTCTATATGCCGGAGATCTGGGAACCGAGGTGATGCAAAACTTTTTTTGATGTGTGTATATTCCTTCTACTCATTTGCTAACACACCTTTCGTCTTGAAGATGGGAGTTAGGTCGAGGGTACCGGAGCAGATTAGTGTTCAGAGGAAGCTTCTTCCTCAGCTCTGGTGCAAGGTGCAATGTTCAATAATCTCCCATGAGTCGCGAGGTATTTCATGAAGAAGTTGTTAACTGCATTTCTTAATGTGTAGCTAAAGACTGCCTAAATACAACCCGAATATTGACTACGTTGTGTGCCGTTCAGTTTACACTGAAAACGACTTTGTGCTTGTCAATGGAAACAAACTTAATTTTTATTTAATATTAGTTAGGGTGACCTCAAATTAGTCTATTGAGATACCAACTCGAGGATATTTTTTGTCAGTGTCCGTGTAGAAAATCATATTTTGTATTTGAAGTAATAACTGAGTGAATCTACTCAGCGTGGCATACCTAATTAAGAGGGAAGTCAAGCAAACAGATTCACTAAGTCCCTTTTTCAAATAAAGGCTGTTCCTTCTTATACGCTCACCGTCAACATATATGCTTGAATTGATATTTGAACGGACTACTTTAAGACGTTTCTATTGATTGATGAAATAAAATAAAACTCTAAACAATATACTGTTTCCTTCTACAACCGTAAAGGCGTTTTCTGTAAAAATTAAACTCAGCACGACGTAGCCAATGAAGAGGTCGTATTTGCGCAGGATCTACCTACACATTTATCAAAATCCGCAATTAAAAATATCTTCATATATTCCGTAAAAATGGTGCCTGGCGACTTTCTGGAGGGACACACGGTAGGACCATTTAGTAACTTACCTTCTGCAAATGAATAAAATGCAGTTTAAACAAACATATCCGTGAAACATTTTCATATTATACTGGTCATTTCTATCTCAGTTAAATCAAGCATTCAGTTGACGGCCTACCACATGTGGCAACCTGATTATTGTGATAGGACCGCTGAAAATACATTTATCATAATTCGAATGGCCACCACCTTGAGTTTTGTGAACAATTGAATTCTACTATTAGTTATATTGTTTAACTGAAAATACTTATTTCAAATTTCACTGCATTAGGATGATTATGTCCACGGAAAAGGGATTTAATTTGAAAAACCGTGCGACCATCTGTTGGTATCATTAAACTTGTTTTAATCTCCTCTAGCGTAGCAAAATATCAGGCTTTTAGATGTAACCGGTTCCGTGAAAAGGAATTTAAACTTTGCTCGGCTGCCAAGTTGGTATATTGCTTGTCACCAACTGTGAGATTAATTCTGTGAAATTGTTGCACTGTCTTCTATCATGGAAACTGAACGCCAGCTTTATGTAACAGGTCACTTAACTTGGTATTGTTCTCCTCACAGCGACGCTCACTTAGAGACCTCCACACCGCCTAGCCGTGACCACCGATAACAAGGCCAACTCACTCTGTGTCGAACTTCTAGTGACGTCACGCAGCGTGGTTACAACTTCTGTACAGTAAACGGTAGCCATTAAGAGTAGAGCCCCCTTGTTCGACATCGAACGTGTAGTGACTTTTGGTTTTTATAAAATTTGTGTCATCACAGTACCGTACCATTATAGTGGAGCATTCAGTGTAGTACTTGTGAAATAATGCCGCACAGTTGTTGTGTGCCGAACTGCAACAGCAACTATAGGAATGGACCGAAAGCAGCAGTGTTTTCCTTCCCAAAGGAATGTGAAATACGGCAGAAATGGATTCGAGGTATCAAGAGAGATTTTGAACCTACACGTCATAGCAGGGTAAGTTGAATAATTTGTTTATTGTATTACAGTACTATCTTAAAAATATTTGAGCAAGCAAGGCCATAGACGACGATTTAGAAGGAATAGTGGTTCCGGTACCTGTTGTATGTAGACTAAATGCAAATTCAGTTCTGTTTGGTTTCTATAATCAATTGTACCTGGAGGCCTATGAATTATCAATTATTTTACCATTTATGGGCTCAAAATTAGGCCATTCATCATGATTAGGCTATTGTTTCTAAATATCAAATACTGTAGTCCTGCTGTATTGAAAAGCAATTAACAATTTTTGTTGTGTAGGCCTACCGACAAATGAGAATTGGGTTACCCCGATGAACATAGGAATAATTTACACTTAACTTAAACGTGAAAAACAAAGACTTAAGTTACTCTGAGAAGAAGAAAATCATTCTTTTATTAACTTGGTGTCACTAAGAACAAACTTCAATTTGATATCTAAAAGGAATATAGGCTAGGCCACAATAGGAGAAGTTGGTCTATAATGGCAAACCTTAACATTAGATAGCTCCATTATTTGTTTACATTTTAATTAAATGTTTGTATATTATGGACTGCAATAACATAGGATTTAAGTTAAATATATGAGATGTAGTGTACAAATATTTTATCCACTGGTAACTTAACAACAAAATATTTTAACAATAAGTTACCTCCACTTTCGTCACTAGCAAAGTAATGTCATTCAGAACTGCCATCATGAGAATATATTGTGTGCATATAAAGTACCGCTAGCCTTGTTGCTTAGTCTAATGGCAAGTCTGCAAATCAAAAGATTATCATTGAGCCAAATCGCAGGTAAATGGAGCTATACAGACATTTTGCATTTTGGTTATCGAGTATTGAATGTAAAGATTATTGATATGGTCCCTAGGCTTGTGATTGCTGACTATTCTTAAAAATGTATTGTAAGCACCATCTTATGTTTCTAATAGTTCTTGTCAATAGGATTCACAAAGATAACTGACATGCACATTATTGATACGGTAACTGAACTGTCATCATTGGTAGGCTATGCCTCATGGAACAGTGGTTAGCTTTGTTGGCTACCTCCCTGGAAGTCTGGGTTTGATTTCCAGCTCTGCCAAGAAATTGAATTCTGGTTTGAGATAGGCGTACTGGAATTGTATCGTTATATCGTTGTATAAAGATATATCAATTTTGAAGACATGCACCAGGTCAGCGTGCTACCGTACTAGAGTTAACTTCACTGTCGTCATTGTTAGTACCAGGAGTCTTACGACTTTAATCCTTGTTTCCTAAATTGGCCTTCATGATACTTTGAGTCTTCTGTACTGTTGTGCAATTATCACATTAACTTAAAGGGTATTGACATTCTGATTGAGCCCACGAGATGGAAGGAAGAATCTAGTGAGCTCTCTAACAAATGTGGGAGCTTTACATAAATACATGGGTAATTTCATCCCCTGAAAGGGTTTGTCCCATTAGTTATGCTGGTACGGTACACATAATATTGTCCTTGTGGATGCAATAATACTTATCAGCTAAATCGCTCAAAATTAGGTTTAGTCAGCATGAATCACCACCCTCTCCTTTCAACAAATTAATATTCCAACTTTGTGGGACAGGTTTCCAATTGCATGGACCAGATTTGACAGCCCTATAATCGACAACCATGAAAAAGCAGAATTACTAGCATCAATGCTACATGAACAATTCACACCCGACAACCGTCTATGAAAATTACCACACAACCAACATATACAGGGTCTTTCATATAAAGTAAGAACGGCAAGCGGCAGTTTAGTTATTCGCTGCTGCGGTGGCCTTGGCCGAGCTTGTGGCGCGCCATGGCCCCCTGCTGTACTATTAAAAGCGCACACATAGTACAAACGAGGGCTGGTTGTTTTTTATGTGTAACATATTTCCACTTGGTATCTGGATATTTTTGTGGCACTCGGTAGCTGGACATTTTTGTGGGAGTGATTTTGGAAAAGAGACGGAAGTGGATGGGACGGAAGTGCATGGGACAGAAAGAATGAGCGCGCGCGGCGGCGGAGGTCGGTACAACGACGTACTGTAAGCCATGTGACTATGTGGAATGTAAATCGCATACGGTTTACCTCAAGGTTTGGAGGCCCCATTAAAGAAATTCCTACAATGCATCATCTTCAAGTTGTTGTTCTTTGGTGTGAAAATATTCATTATATCGTATTTGCTGAAAACAATTACGATTTATTAAATCTTCATACTTTTGCTGTATTCTTATTTAATGTAAGCACTCGATACCTCGAGTGCTATATCGCATCAACCAACACTCCAAACAACGTAGGAATTCAGTATATTAACACCGACTACGAACAATAATTGAAACTTCGTTGGTCTAAACGTATCACTGGGAGAAACGCATTTAATATACCTACTGCACACCTAATTTTTAATCGCGCCTATACTTGGCAGTGCGCTATATCGGCAATAATAGGCCATTTTCAATAACACCGCTGGCATGGGTTCACTAACTGGCCGGTATAGAGCGCAGCTCGCATCAAGTAGGCAGTGGATTGCTCCCGCATACAGTTGCAGATGCATTGGAGAATCCTTTCATGTTTGCTGGCACAAGGTAGCACTATGAGTTCATTCTTTAAAAAATGCGAGTAAGTAATATGGAATTATTCGAATAACATGTCAGATGTTACACATCATATGCGACTATTGTGAGGCTCGTATCTTTTTTATTTGTTTCAAGCTCCGATGGACTGTATAAAAATAACAGATTGACGTACCAAACTGATTTTACTACTAAACGTTTGCGTGATTTATTCGTATCTCAACATAATCGCCGAAACGATTGAAACATTTGTCGTATCGTTACACCAGCTTTCCAATGCCCTCGGCAAAATATTCTGCCGCCACTGAGGTGGGTACGTCTGGACAGTCTCCTGAAGTTTTTCCTTTTTTGCGAGGCGTTGCCGCCCAACCATACCATCAATTCTCGAAAAAGGTGAAAATCCTTCAGTGCTGGTTTGGACCAAACGGCAGATGATCCAAAACTTCACACTTGAATTCTTTGTAAAAGTCTATCGTAACGTTGGCACACTGCGCTCGTGAATGATTTTCACCTTTTTTGGAGAATTGAAGTTATGGTTGGGTAACAACGCCTTGCCAAAAAGGAAAAACTTCAGGAGACTGTCCAGACGTAACCACGTCAGTGGCGGCAGAATATTTTGCCGAGGGCATTGGAAAGCTGGTGTAACGATACGAAAAAATGTTTCAATCGTTTTGGCGATTATGTTGAGACAAGAGAAGAAAACAAACAAACATTTAGTAGTAAAGTCAGTTTGGTATGTCAATCTGTTATTTTTATACAGTCCATCGGAACTTGAAAACAAAAACAGCCCTCGTCTGTACTATGCGCGCGCTTTCAATAGTACAGCAGGGGGACATGGCGCGGCACAAGCTCGGCCAAGACCACCACAGCAGCGAATAACAAAACTGCGCTTGCCGTTCTTACTTCATATGGAAGACCCTGTACTAAATGACTTAAAAAAATTCTTACACAATCCACCACCCAACGACATACCACTCATTACGCAAGATGAGCTCTACAGACATATCAAACAACGAACCAACAAAGCCTCAAGATACCCACATTCTATTGACTGATAGTGATCGCATACTAATGGGGGGTGCTCTCTGGGGGAAGAGGGTGCTTCTGGTGCGATTTACAAATTACAAATGTCTACTTATAACACACCAAAATTCCCAATCACAGACCGCTAGGGATGGCATGCTTACCTCACGGACAAGCCCCAGCCACCCCTTTACGGAGGATCATGCCGCGTCCAGGATCGTAAAACAAGATTACACACATCTACAGTCACAGCACGAACCACAGAATGACCAACACTCCACTCCACACCATGACATTAACATGTCATTAACAAATACACCGTCCAAGGGCCGTTGCAAAACATAGAGACAGGTAAAACGCACATGGTGAACGGGTGTAAAATTGCTGTCAATGCTTAGAAACATACCTTCGTAACAGTAAACTGGTGACCTTGTAAACTAAATTAGAATGTCTTCAAGGGTCAACTAAACGATCCAAGTAAATAAGCAAAAATACAAGTTTCAAGTTTATACCGTAATACGTACGTATCTAGGAGTATTTTTTAGGGTAGTCAATGATGTCATAGTTGATGTGCGGACGTAGATTTGAATTACTGCCATATTACTCTGCTGCATGAGGTTTCAAACAGTGCGTCGTTGCACGTGGATGCATTCTCATGTGTTCAAGTGTGAAGATTGATGGCGAGTTACCTATGATCATAAATTACTTTTTGTTCAATTTAATTGAAAAGTTTCACTCTACTCTTTTAAAGTCACTGTGACATGAGGACATTGGTCGCTACTTGGTTATATGACGGTCTGGGCGAAACCATTGGTCGCTACTTAGTTAGATGACTGTCTGGGCGAAACCATTGGTCGCTACTTTGTTACACGACTGTCTGGGCGAAACCATTGATCACTACTAGGTTAGACGAAAATTACAGCTTCTATTAGAAGCACGGGGTCTGAGGTGTAAGGCCAAGGTTACGTTTGTGTTTGTATGTAAAGCCTAATTAAGACATAGAATTTGACATGTATGCATCGTTTAAACTTTTGTGTCGGCCTTGACAACATGGATGCCACCATTTTGTGTCTAGGGGAGTTTGTAGCATAAGGTATCGCGATCTATACTACACTCAAAACAACCTATAACAACACATCAAGAACCAATAGTTACCAAAATATTTACAAGAAAACTGATGTGGCAGCTGCCGGCTGCACCGATGGGGCCAATATAATTTATTATCAACCGAAAATAACAATCTTGAAATAAAACAAGCCCAAATAAGTAAATTATAAACCACCAATTAGCAAATCCCGGGAAGAAGCAAACTAATTGCATCGGTACCTGGTTCTCCAGAGCCGTTGACTGCGTCAAACACAGAGGTCAGACTGTGGAGGTTTCCGATTGAAGGTCAGGCCAAATATGCTAGTGACCATGTTAGCCCTGTTCCTTATTGACGAAGAATAATATGTCCTGAAGATTAAAACCTTAAGTCAATATTAATTAGTACTTTCTATAAATTGTACCGGTTCAGGCCACATTGTGGCCTTCCTTAGCGCAAATAATAATATGAATAGAAATGCAAGACTTACATTTTAGAAATTTACTAAAATCGAAGGTTGTTCTCAAAACTATTTCTAAAAAATTAATCGTCTAAAAACACATACACTAAAATAAAATAAGAACAGATCTCTTACAAAAATATGTTAAATACGAAGTGAATAAATCTTGATATAAAACCAGCTTGAAGAAGGTACAGTGATGTGGATGTTATATAGACAAAAAATGTTTAGGTTAAGATTGAAGCTGTCAGTATCGGTAACTTATAATCATGTAAAAGTTTGAAGAAACTGTGGAATGATATCGTTGAAATTAGATATTCCAAGCTGTAGATGTTATTTAATTTCAACAATATGAACTGACAAACCCCTTCGTACTTCATAACGAGGAACCCGATTTTACCGTCCGTCGCCCACCGTCGCCCAGTTTCTTCACAATTTTGCACGATTATACCCATATAACATCCACATCCATATTCCTTCTTCAAGCTGGTTTTATATCAAGATTTATTTCATTCGTATTAGCCTTCAGACAAGGAGCGCTATAGCATGCGGAGAGTTGAAGCACTGACCACGCACCCATATTAGCCTTCAGACAAGGAGCGCTATAGCATGCGGAGAGTTGAAGCACTGACCACGCACCCATATTAGTCTGGCTCCAGCGGTAAATGGAACCTACGGTACCATAGACTTATTTATTAGTAGGATTTAAGTATGATTACCAGTAAAAGATTCGTGTGCAGGTATAGTACGAAGTTGTAAGGTATTTGACGATGGAAATGAAGGAATATTTGTTGATCTTTGCTGGCTTGCGTGAAGTGTACGGCAGTCACAATACTTTTCGTTGCACTCGAAAATCATGTAAACTGCCGTAAAACGTTTAATTTTACAACATAAAATAGAGCAATACACGGATCTAAAATATAGTATGGCACGTGGGAAATGAATGTATTATACCGGTATGCAGTTTTTTAACCTGTAATTATTGTGGGATTTCAGGCAACCAGACACCCACCACTATTCTTAACTTCTACCAAATAATAGACAAATAATTACTGAGATACCAGTAGGCCTGCCATTATATTCACGAATGTGTTTTAAGTCAAATGAATTAAATAAATTTAAAGTATTAAGGCATGTGAACTAATTGGTTGGTGGCATTATTGTTTTTATTGCACGATGTTTAAAAAAATAGCCCAGTTCAGTTCCGGTAACAAAATAAACAAGGTGGCTGAGGTTTAATATTAACACGCTAAAATATGCAAATAATGGCATATCAATCTTCTAACACCCACGAGCAATAAAGTTAGAGGTCCAGCCACGCTAAAAATAGATTGGGGGTAATTAGATTGCAGTATTTGCACCGAGGAACCGGTACAATAAAAAGTACTAATTAGTATTGACTTAAGGTTTTTAATCTTCAGAACTTATCATGAGAGTTAAGTTTTTTCCAGTATTGTGATATACTGCACAGCCTAATGTCCCATACATACAGAACTCGGGTAAAGCAACCAGATATTTAATTATACAGTATATTCGAAATATAAACTTTCATGCTACTTGAGAAAGATTAGTCTTAATTTCTTCTGAGGACTGGGTGTAATCTCCTCAAAGACCTATGTTAGCTATGTGAAATGAGACACTATTTTCCACATTTTGTGGGAAAAATTTTAAACTTAGCCTACATGTCCATTTCTATAGCAATGCATGCCTCTTTTAAAGGTAGCCTATATTCTTTCCGTAACAGAAAATTTTGTTCGATATTTTTTTCATAAAAAATGTAGAAACACATTATTTTAGTCTTAGGCATAGTTATGAACACTCAAAGTAAGGGTTGTCAAACGTTATTGAGATTACTTAGTGATGGCTGTTGAAGTCCAGGTGATGTTCAGTTACACAGACATAATAATCTGTGTTGGCTTATCGATGTCCTCAAGAACTCCATGTTAAGATTGCACTTTTTTTGTTTGATTGCTTATTTTCGGTGCCCTAGCATTCATTAAACACCAAACAAAATATTGACTGTTTAATGTAGTCTTCTCATTTGAATGTTCTCGGGGACCTTAACTTATTGTTATTTTCTTTGTGATAATATTTTCATTATAAACGATTGAAATATATTTAAAAACTTTTTTTAACAAATATAAGGTGGTGCTTGTAAGTTAACTACCAATACCGCATGGCTAAAAGTTTCTATTGTTGCAATACCAAACATATTTTACAGCATTATTGCGATAAATACCAAATGATAGACTTGAGAAACCTCAACTGATAAGTTCAGTTCATCTGTGGCCATTCTTATTTCTTATAATATATAATGAAATTTAATGATTTGTTAAACATTTTAAAAATGAAACTGGTAAGTGTATGAAAAAAGTATGGTAGCAGAATTTTGCTCAATTTGTGAATTAAGGTTTCATCCTTATGTATTTACTTCTTTCAGGTCTGTGAATTTCATTTTTCACCATCGGACATCCTTAAGGAGTCTAGTATGTATGATGCAGACACGGGAAGGACAATAACTGCGCCTTTGAAGAATCTTAGACTAAAGGCAGGTGCCGTTCCTTCGTTAATGCCAAACTGCCCACAGTACATGTCGAGCAAGAGTATTGATAGAGAGTCACCTGAATTCAGTAGAGAACGGAAGGAACAAAATCATATGGATAAGGCCATAGAACAGAGCCTCAATGAAAAAGCTGAACGTGATGCCAAGAGTTCATTTGTCTCCTTAAAAGAGCTTCGCACTCGGATAAAATATGTATCTCTTCCAAGTAACTGGTATGTTATTAATAAAGATACATCTGTTCTCTTTCTGAACATAACTGACGACCCGGCACCAATATTAAAATCCTCCTTATATGTTGATGAACAGCTTATAGTAACTGCTCATGTTGAAAGTGTTGTCCTTAATAATTTGGGAGGCAAATTTACTTTACCGGTTCATGTGACAAACACAAATGTTTTAAGTGAAATCATTAGTAATGTCAATGATTGCATTAGTCATAAGGATGGTGAACAGTGTTTTAGGCTAATTAGAGACATTTTGTCAGCCCTGAAATCTTCAATGGAAGACAAACAATCTTTCATTAATTTTTTGGAAGAACAGATCACTCTAATCAGTGAAATGAAGACTAATTATTATAATGATATGCTTATTTTTTCTACTTTGTTATATACCATTTCACCACATGCATATAAATTTGTGAGGTCAAGTGGCAACATCAAGTTACCCCACCCAACCACAGTTAAGAGAGTGTGTGCTAAAAATAACTTCAGTCCCATAGAGGAACAGAATGATGCTAACTGTCTGAGGTATATTAAGCATAAAGCTAATTTTCTCAAGGAAGATGATAAGAGGGTGAATTTGCTAGTTGACGAAATTCATGTGAAACCATTTTGTGACTATAAAGGTGGAAACATAGTAGGGGTGGCATATAACGATACGAGAATGGCAACAAGTGCCCATGTGTTCATGATAAGTATCATCACCTCAACCTATAAGGATGTTGTACATACTGTATTTTGCCTGTTAAATCCATAACTTACTTTGAATTGTATTCCTTAATCAAGAAAATAATTTTGGGTCTTGAGAAGTTGGAATTCCTAGTCATTAGTGTTGTCACAGATAACAATGCTATTAATAGAAAAGCAATATCTCAGTTTGTGTCACCCCCAAGTCTTCACATATTGTATCCCCACCCTACTGATAACGCCAGGCCTTTATTTTATGTCGCTGATCCAGTTCATTTATTGAAGAGTGTCAGAAATAACTGGCTAAACCAGAAGAACTCAGAACAATGCATGTACTTCCCAAACTTCAACTGCCTTGATACCGGTAATGCCACATTTGAAACTGCTTCATTGTCAGCGTTAAGGAAACTAAAAACTAAAGAAAGCAACAGTCTTCTGAAATTTGGTTATTCTTTAACTTTAAAGGCTCTTTCCCCATCAAATTTGGAGAGACAAAATGTCAATCTAGTGTTGAAGATATTTAACAACTTTGTAATTGAAGCTCTTTTGGAATTAGGTCCAATATATGAAATACCAAATTTCAGTGGAACTGCTGATTTCATCAAAATAATTTCGACATGGTGGAGTATCATGAATGTCAAGACTCCATTTAAGGGTATTCGGTTGAATGATGATCATAAATGTCCATTAACCAGCTCAACAGATGATCTAAGACTTTCATTTCTCAACAACTTTCTTGACTGGTTAGACAGATGGAAAAGCATGAACTGCACCACAGGTATGCTCACTAAAGAAACCCACAATGCTCTAAGACATACAACATATGCCATAACAGAAATTGTCTCTTATTGTAAAGTAGAGCTTGGTCTAGATTACATCTTGCCAGGGAAGTTTCAAACAGATAATTTAGAGAGAAGATTCAGTCTATATAGGCAGCTATCAGGGGGTCAGTATCATGTTTCTATGAGGCAGATTTTTGAAAGTGAAAAGAAATTGAGGATGCAATCTTCAATCAAGCTCTGCATGGAAACAAAATCTGGTTCAGTAAGTTTCGCAGATTTCAGTGTTCCAACCAACTTTGATGAAATGGCTGGTGAACAAGATTTATTGCATGATTTTGCAATTGAAATTAATGATAATGATTTCGACAAAGCAATGGAAAAGCTTCCAGTAATTGTACATGTTGGAGGTTATTCAGTGTATTCGATTTTAAAGAAACTAAACTGTGAGTTATGTGCTTCAAATTTAAAGGTAGATAAAGACAGCAACAACACAATCCTGCTGTGAAATTTACAATGAATTTAGACAGAGGTCAACTTATTCTTCCTTCGCCAAAGTTAGTTGACATTGTTATGTATACATTTATTGTTGTGTCAAAATTGTGTTGTGAACATGAGGAGAGATTTTTAAAGGTTGACAATCACAAACAAGTGGCTGCAAATGTTTCAAGTAGTGTTTTAGATAGTTAGGAGATTTGTTTAGATGAATTTTGTTCAAATCATGAAACAGGCGAGAGTGTAAAAATGATTGTGTGGGCAACTGTAAATATTTTGTTGCGTAATTATTGTAAAGAACGGAATACCTCTGAGGAAATTTGTACCAAGAAGAGAAAATTGCAAGTTGTATCAACATGATAATTTGTTGTGACAGTAAAAAACTCACATGTCCTCATTTTGAACAAGGTATTAAAGAGTACAGTAACTTAAGTTATGCTATAAGGTTATATGGTTGGCAAATATATCTTCCCAAATTTGTTGGTACACGTTCTCAGTGTCACTTTGAAGGCACCTATTTCCATCTTCTGATAGGTGGGTTTAGTATATTGACGTTAAGTTCCTTGTTCTAGTTTTCCTTCAACTACAGTTGGCTGTGTTGGGTAAGATTTTATATTTTTACTACAAAAACGTCATTTCTGGTTGCTGGGGTTCCATATATCTGATAAATGGGGTGGTATTTATCTATTGTCGATGGTTTGATTTAATCATTTAGAAAGGTATCAAGTAATAACTGAATTCTTAATACTTGACTTAACATTCTATATTCCAGTTGCAAGCCTGACGAATAGAAAGATTTGATTTTTTAAAGTGAAGGGATATTTATTACTGTTCCTGAACATTATAATACAGGCAATGCTGATAATTAAAATTTAATAATTGTTTCATGGCCCAGTGACAAATCGATAATTCTTTGTGCTCTGAATTGATGCATTTTTGTGATATAACCTTAAAATCCCAGTCAATTACTTAATGCACCCTACCACTCGACAAGACTGCATTCAAACATTGTAGTCATTAGAAGGAAAATAAACAATTATCTTCCTAAGCCTTCATAGTGTGGAGATAGATGAAATTACTTCCAACAAAGGTCAAGTTTAGAAGGAATACTGTTACACATAAGAACTAACAATGGTTAGTAATTACGTATATATAAACAAATGTTACTGCCGAGTCAATACTCTTTATTAGTTGAACAAGTTATTTACTTGTAAATTTATTGTTCAACTAATAAACAGTATTGACTGGGCTGTAACAATTGTTTATACCTATACATAATCACACTTGTCAATGCGGAACCATGTATGACTATCAGAGTTCAATATATAATAGTTTAGTAGGCCTAATATAATTGAATCTCGTCCAGTGACCCATCGTTTGAGTTAAATCTGGAAGTTTCATTTTATATTACTGCACTGTGCATGTTTTGATAAAAATATTCTTTAAAAATATTGTCACTGTTTGACATGTCTTCGAGTCTTCCGTAGATCTTATTGTGGCAGAAAGCTATTATTATGAGGTTTGTCATAAAATCCCAGATCCAATCTCTTTGAAACTATTAAAGTAACACATGTGAGATTTTATCAGGAAAGGAATTTAATACTGTGTATATATCATTAAATTATACTATACCATTATGGAACAGATCAACTATTGTATATTTATGCACCACTACTGGATTATAGTAATACATTGTAAATGCAAACTATTCCTTCTTTAAAAAAACCCATTCACCTTGCCTTACATTCCAATTTGGAATTTTCAATGAATTTTGTACATTGGTGTTAATTATAAATATCAATTAGGCTACTATGTGAGAGATTCATGTGTATACATTGAGAAAATACAAATAACACACCAGAATTTATTTGACTTTGTGGTAAATTATAATTTTTACCCTTCTGTTAGATTCATTATCATCTTTTATTTCCCCTTTCCAGCTGACACTGGGTGGGGGCAAATATGGTTCCTCTCCACTTTGTTCTGTCGTTCCACCATTCCTCTTCCGACACGGCGTTTCAATCCAGGTTCTGCTTTCTAATGCTATACTTCACCGAGTCCAATCTCCATTCACTTCGTCTCAAAAGAAAATTGCTTCATCATGACGAATTTTGAATATTTTAACCCTGGCTTATTGTACTTTGTTTGGCATGTCGACTGATTGAAGATTACATGGCCATATCTACAATTACAGTACTGTTGTTAGTAAAATTAATTCACAAACAGAGATGAAACCCCCATGCACAGGTTTTGTTTCATTGGTATGTAGAACGAGTTATTGAGCGGGTAATTATTTACCCATCTTGTTTAATCCTGTGCCACATAGTAAGTAGGAAGTTCAAGATGTCCTAGATTTATTAATTTATAAATGTCGTGATTGCAGTGCAAGCCTTCTCCTGCTAATGATAAGAGGTCTGTTATATCATCAGCCTTCTCTAATAGCTATCACCTTCCCATTCATGGAAGATTTATTTAGTTTCTAATTAGAATAGAAATTATGTGCCACATCCTTGTAGCTGATGCTATTAATCAAATGGAGTTGGACAAAAAGTCGTAAGTATAAGTTTTTATTTTTCTCCAGGCACCTCCTCAGTTTAAAAATTCTTAACATAATTTTTTTTCAGGATTTTTTTTAAATATTACCTTGTATCCCCGCCCAGTTCAAACTTGTGTTGACCGACTGAAGAGTTACCACATGTTGTATAGGCAACATTGAAATATGTCTTCAAAATTTTACATTTCCTTAGGTATTGCATTCCTGCTCTCAAGGCATAATATAGCCTAGTAGGCCTATAGTGGTTAGCACTAATAACACCAATAGCACAAGGAACGCACTGGTTTAATATAGGCTATAGTATGTCACGAGCCATTTAAAAACACACACAAAAACGAAAAAGAAAAAAAAACTTAATTGATTTTAAGTTTACCTCGGACTGCCGAACGGCCGATATATCAAACCGTGAAGAATAATTATATTCTAATTCCTCTTTTGATAAAATAAACAAAATAAATAAATAGCTGTAACCTGGCCGAAGCCGTCGGATTTTTTAAGAGCGTTAAAATCCCTCAGTATGCCTTCCTTCGGAGGGGAAGTAAAGCCGGCCGTTCCATATCATAGATTTATGGCATGTTAAAGAACCTTCCACTAATTGCACCTGTGTGAAGCTAAATTGGATAGGTTAAGAATGTAAACAACGCTCTTAGGTTTCTACGTTCGTTGCCAAGAGCCGACTGCGGTGGCGTCTAGTAGCTAAGTTATGAACTTGGCCTAGTAGTCGTTGACGGTGGCGCTTGGCGGCAAAAGTAGGAACTATTTGAATAATTCCAAGTTGCAGTACTTAAAATTAAAAAAAAACATATAACACACACTAATACAGTCATCACAATTAACACCGGTTATCAGACAGATTCTACACACACCCAAAGTACACGGGGCTACATGACCGCGTTGTCGCAGCCCCCAAACTTAAGAACCAACCAACTAAATGGCTGTATTTCAAGAGACCTGTTCGTGTTAGACTTATTCTCTTCGTAAGTTAATACTAGAGATACCGGTACTATAATATGTTACAAGTACGTCTCTACAGTGAGGATGAGCGAATGATCTCTATGAACGTTAAGGTTTCAGACAGTGTTAAATGCTGTACAGTTTACTCGTTCAATTAATAGTTCGAGATTTTACCGAATAGTACGGTAGTACGTTTGTGTAATGAGGTGAGACGGTCTTGTGAGTTCGGGTGACGGTGATGAGTGGATCGTCGGGCCGTGACGTCATAGCTCAGCGCTATGGCCTTGTTATCGGTGGTCACGGCCTAGCTCGCTTGTCATCCTTCATGCTATATGTTGTCGGAAACGTTAACTGAAATTTTGAATGAATTATCGTTGTACCTGAACCAACAGAATGAGGTTGGAAAGACTCATAAAAATTGTATGCAATGGACTCAGGAACTGTTTTCATTACTATCGTAGGCCATTTCAGCCGTCTTGCTACAACTTAGACATCTGTCCATCTGTTGCCACCCAGTCTATTAGACGGTATAGGACCCTACGCAACTACCTAATACAGGTCTTGGTTTGTTGAAAATAGACTCAATGTGCATCCTAATCCCATAACATATTTCCCAATTATCCCTTCCCGTTCGCATTCCTTGCCTCATTTTATTAATGTGTGTTTTATTATTTTTTGGCAGAGCGAAGAATTTGTTTACATATTTATAACTTGTTTCCCACCCTATTCATTGGGTACAATCGTGTTAACCGACTGAAAAGCTATAAAAACAATTTGTGTAGGCAACACTGAAAGAAGAATGGCTTAAATCTCCACAAGACTGTAAGATAAAGTCATATACCTTAGGCCTATGAGACAATCAAATCCGGGACAAGCATGAGACTAAGATTGTGGTCAGGCGAATGTTCAATTCTGAAATATAACACCATGATAGACTATTATACAGCAAGTTATGTTTTTTACAGAAAACAACACGAAACTAATGTGGTGCCAGTGCCAACTTTCAAAATTCAATTTATTAAGACAGGAGAGGAATCGCTAAATGCTTTGCCAGTACCGGTAGAGTAGGGATTAGTAGTGATACTCACACCGGTAAACTGCCTCCGATACATAGGGCTAGTGTACATATACTCACAGTGTTAGGCTACAGACAGTTTTAACACGAGTGCGCGTAAGTATACGTCAGTTTAGTGAGGATCAATCAGTGTTTTAAATTTGAATTTTTAAGGTGAGACTATCTTCTGTGTTATAGATTATGAGTGAAAATACCAAAATGCGTAATCCTCTGCAACGGAGACGTCAGGATGGGAGGAGATGCCTATCAACCTCCAGAAAGCTTCGAGATGAACGGCTAGACCTGTAACAGGGTTGATATCTCATGCAACCTACAATGATTACGAGCAAAACACCTCAGTAAAAATATAATATGTTAGAAATGTATACAATATTTTTAGCCTACTTTTCACATTTTGCAAAAATGAGGAAAAAGTAGACTTATGGGATCGGGCAAATGAGTGTCTGTCTGTCTGTCTGTCCTTCTGTCTGTCTGTCTGTGTGTTTGTGTGTCCCCCCTATCAACTTCTGAACGGCTGCAGCAATCGAAACAAAATTTGGTAGGAGTAAAGATCTATACCTGAATATCTCACGGCCATATTTGAAAATGATGTCAGTGCTACGAACTGCTGAAAAATCGCAACTGAAATTTGAGATCCATGTTGGATATCTTGGAAGGTATGAATGGGAGCATTTTCAAAATTGGCTCACGTATAGATAATAATATTGCAGTTTAATTTCCAGGAGGCCATACATGACAGTGTTGTCAAAATGAATATAAGCCTGCTGATAGGTCCAAATTTTAAATGCATTTACCTTCTACACTATCAAGTGGATTTCAACCAAATTTCGTATGTGCTATGTGTACATAAACAGATATAACTGAGCGTATTCTTAAGAGCCACCAGGGCTGCCAACTGTTAATACATGCTCTAATTTTTTTAAAATCCAAATACCCATGTATCAGAAAGTATGTAAGCCGTCAGCTTTAAACTATGCTCACGTATAGTACCTGATATTCTATATTAATTTGGAGTAACTTATATACGACAGTGCTACCAGAGAGGTCCAACTTTAAATACATGTAATTTCTATACTATCATTTGGATTTCAACCAAATTTCGTGTGTGCTATGTGAACCATAACAGATATGACTATGCCGATTCTTAAGAGTAACCAGGGCTGCCAACTGTTAATAAATACTGTCTCTATTTTTGTTACCCTAATATCAATATATCAGAAAGTATGCAAGCCAATAGCTCTAAACTTTGCACACGTATAGTACCTGGCTTTTTAGATTAATTTGGAATAACCAATATAGGCCTATGCCAGTGCTGCCAACATGATTCTAAGCCTGCTGATAGGTCCAATTTTAAAATGCATATAACTTCTATACTAACTAATGGATTTCATTCAAAATTGACACAACAATAGATCATATTATTTCTGATTATTTCTGACCAATACATGTATGTCATTGTTGCCAACATGTTTTTACGCGCGCTGTTAGCTCCAATGTTTAACTGCATGTAACGTCCATGTTATCCATTGGACTTCAACCAAATTTTGTATTCTGTACTTTAAGAGATGGAACTAAGAATATATTCAGTCATCAGGGCTGCCAACTGTAGTGCACATTAGGCTACATTATGCCAGGTATACAGTATTTCGAACTAACTAGAAATTTCGTTATTACCAACTTAATTTCGTCATTATTCTAGATAGATCCATATAGATAAATCATTGGCAAGAATCTTAAATTTTAAGAAAAGTAGGCTCTTTAGTACGTCATGAAACTTCTTGTTGTAGTTGAAAATGCGGCTGGGGGAATATGTAGCATGAACGCCGATTTGTTGGCAAATGTACGAAGTCGGAACAATTGTCAACTATGTAGAAATTAATACGGGTACGATAATAAAAAGGGTGGAGTATTTTCTTTCTGGAAGGGAAGCACAACTGCTTATATAACCAGATCGCTGTGTTTGATGAAACAGTGATAAATATATTGTTCTAAGTAAAAGTCAACGATGAAATAATAATAATAATAATAATAATAATAATAATAATCATAATCATAATGTTAAGGATTCAAACAGGAATATTGATGAATAGTTAACCGCCAAAGGAATGTAGAATAAGACCGTTATGTTCGACCCTGACTGTTATATGTCTGAAAACTGTATCATAATGATGTTCATTATAACACTATTTTTCATTATGAAACAGTTTCTCCCACCAATCACAGCTCAAGAAACAGTTGTTTGACCAATTAGATAAGGATACCTTCGTGCATGCGCTCAAAATCCAACATGTCTGTATAAATTACCGTCCATATGTTCGCGTAAATAAACTGGTGAATATGAGACAAGAAATAGCACTGTACCTTAATATCTCCAAATCCAATTTCTACACAGCGCGTTGTTTTCAACCGCATTCGGTGAAATTTTTACTGAATACTGGCGCTCAATCTGCACATATGGCATTGAAGCACACAGAGCGCATGCGTCGGTCGATCAGAGAGCTTGAAAATCAGAGATATCCTATACTCAGCGCAGCACCCGATCACAAAATTCTAGTGACAATCTCAACAGATATTTATGAATATTTATGTTAAAACATATAATAAAGTTATAATTATCGTCGAACATAAACAGTCGTATGCAACTCGCCTATAATGGTAATTAAGACACTCGTATGGAAATTATAAAACTCGCATACGCTCGTTTTATAAAGATACTCGTGTCTTAATTATAGCCATTATAGGCTCGTTGCATAATGTACTATTATGTTCGACCCTGACTATTACTTGTCAGAAAACTGTATCATAATGATGGTCATTATAACACTATTTTTCATTATGAAACAGTTTCTCCCACGAATCAAAGCTCAAGAAACAGTTGTTTGAACAATTAGATAAGGATATCATCGCACCTGCGCTGACTTCCAAGGGCCTTCTAATTTAAGTTTTACTGCGTTGTCTAGTGTCATCGAGGGGTAATCGAGGAGGCCATGGTCAAATAAAAGGTATTCTGTGCGTCCCATGCGCTCAGTTCAGTACATAAAACTGGCGAAATCTCGACAGATATTTATGAATATTTATCTTCGAACATAAAATAGTAATAATAATTATCGTCGAACATAAACAGTCGTATGCAACTCGCCTATAATGGTAATCAAGACACTCATATGGAAATTATAAAACTCGCATACACTCGTTTTATAAACATACTCGTGTCTTAATTATTGCCATTATAGGCTCGTTGCATAATGTACTATTATGAACAGGATAATGTACAGAAATGCTGAATACAAGGTGTTCATTAAATATATTTCAGACGTGGAAATTAGGGTGCATGTCAGTGTAGCATTGTTTCGGATCGAACAAGTGATCTAACTAGTTCGAGTAAGCGGTTGGAGTACCAGGTAAGTACAGTAGATGTCTTTTTAAGAGTGCAAATATGTAGCAACGATTTTATGAAGATTCTGTTCTGAGAAGCATTGCTCCTCCAAGGCAGATTATTAAAGGGGTGATATTGATACGCCCAGTCTACGCGAAGTAAATATATTCACAGGTAAACCCTTTGAATAGGTACCTTGATACAAGAAGGAATTGCAATAGAAAGACAATAGGTAGAGTACTCAGATGAAATTGCTTGACGAACTACGAGGTAAGCGCCACAATTATCCCATTTCTTCATCAACCACAGTCCGTTATTATTGCAGAGCAGTATATACGGCAGTCCAGTTTTTAATGAAGTAATTAAAGTGGTGAGATGATATGAGTTTTTTTTAGATCAGAGAGAGTTATGATTCTTGATCTAAATTTCAGTCCATGTTGTTGCAAAAATATGATAATTAGAAAAAGGTAGTTAAAGGAGCAGTTTATTTATTTATCGTATGGCATTTAGTGCCGGGAGTGTCCGAGGACATGTTCGGCTCGCCTGAGTCTGTAGCTGCTTCCAGCGGATACCCTAAAGGGTGAGTTACAAGTTCCGTTCAATTTCAAGTAGTTCCAACTTTCGCCACCAGATATCAATGATACCTAGTGGTGAACGTTGGAACTTTGATAGAGCGTTCTGACGAAATCTAACCTAACAAATTTTGCTTTACACAAGTTTAGTCTGTGAAAGGATCTTTTACATGCCATAAATCTATGACATGGGACCGCCGGCTTTACTTCCTCTCCGAAGGAAGGCATACTGAAGGATTTTAACGCTCTTAAAAAATCCGAAGACTCCGGCCGGGTTTGAACCCGCTATCTTGGGCACAGCAGTTCAGCATGCTACCGACTACGCCACCGAAGTCGCTAAAGGAGCAGTGATTCTAATTAAGAATTTGGAAGTTATCAAAACTGTTTGCGAAAAATAGGAGATCCAAGCAGCAGGTGAGCAAAGATTGCCGTAGCTTAAAAAAAATACAAGCTATGCCACAACATTCAAATTTGAAAAAAAAAAACAAGAAGTTCCGTGACGAACTAAAGAGCCTACTTTTCTTAAAATTTAAGATCCATGCCAATGATTAATCTAAATGGATCTATCTAGAATAATGACGAAATTAAGTTGGTAATATCGAAATTTCTAATTAGTTCGAAATACTGTATACTTGGCGTAATGTAGCCTATTAGAGAACTACAGTTGGCAGCCCTGGTGACTGAGTATATTCTTAGTTCCATCTCTTAAGGTACAGAATACAAAATTTGGTTGAAGTCCACTGGATAGCATGGACGTTCCATGCAGTTAAACATTGCAACTAACAGCGCGCGTAAAATCATGTTGGCATCAATCACATTCATGTATCGGTCAGAAATAATCTGAAATAATATTATCTATTTTTGTGTCAATTTAGAATGAAATCCATTAGTTAGTAAAGAAGTAACATGCATTTTAAAATTCGACCTATCAGCAGGCTTAGAATCATGTTGGCAGCACTGGCATAGGCCTATATTAGTTACTCCAAATTAATCTAGAATGCCAGGTACTATACGTGCGCAAAGTTTAGAGCTATTGGCTTGCATACTTTCTGATATATTGATATTAGGGTAACAAAATAGAGACAGTATTTATTAACAGTTGGCAGCCCTGGTTGCTCCTAAATATACGAATAGTCATATCTGTTATGGTACACATAACACACACGAAATTTGGTTCAAATCCAAATGTTAGTATAGAAGTTACGTGTATTTAAAGTTGGACCTCACAGCAGGCTTAGAATCATGTTGGTAGCACTGACGTATATAAGTTACTCCAAATTAATATAGAATGTCAGGTACTATGCGTGTGCATATTTTAAAGCTGTCTGCTTGCATACTTTCTGATATATTGTTATTTGGATAAAAACAAAAGGGAGTGCATTTATTAACAGTTGACAGCCCTGGTGGCTCTTAAGAATATGCTCATTTATATCTGTGTATGTACACATAGTACATACGAAATTTGGTTGAATTCCAATTTATAGTGTAGAAGTTATATGCATTTAAAATTGGACATATCAGCAAGCTTATAATCATTTTGGCAACACTGCCATGTATGGCCTCCTGGAAATTAAACTGCAATATTATTATCTATACGTGTGCCAATTTTGAAGTAGCTCCCATTCATACCTTCTTAGATATCCAACATGGAGTTCAAATTTCAATTGCGATTTTTCAGCAGTTGGTAGCACGGACATCATTTTCAAATATGGCCGTGAGATATTCAGGTATAGGTCTTTACTCCTACAAAATTTTGTTTCGATTGCTCCAGCCGTTTAGGAGTTGATAGGGGGGACACACACAGCCAGACATACAGACAGACTGACAGACAGAAAGACAGACAGACAGACAGAAGGACAGACAGACAAAAGGACAGACAGACAGACATTTGCCCGATCACATAAGTCTACTTTTCCTCATTTTTGCAAAATGTGAAAAGTAGGCTAAAAATGTAAATGCTAAGACGTAACAATAGCAACAAGAAGTTCCGTGACGAACTAAAGAGCCTACTTTTCTTAAAATTTAAGATTCATGCCAATAATTAATCTATATGGATCTATCTAGAATAATGACGAAATTAAGTTGGTAATATAGAAATTTTTAATTAGTTTGAAATACTGTATACCTGGCATAATGTAGCCTAATATAGAACTACAGTTGGCAGCCCTGGAGACTGAATATATTAATAGTTCCATCTCTTAAGGTACAGAATACAAAATTTGGTTGAAGTCCCAAGGATAGCATGGACGTTACATGCAGTTAAAACATTGGATCTAACAGCGCGCGTAAAATCATGTTGGCAACAATGACATACATGTATTGATAAGAAATAAACTGAAATAATATGATCTATTGTTGTGTCAATTTTGAATGAAATTCATTAGTTAGTATAGAAGTTATATGCATTTTAAAATTGGACCTGTCAGCAGGCTTAGAATCAATTTGGCAATACTGACGTATATTAGTTACTCCAAATTAATGGACACACACAAAAACTGGATAGAGGAACTGGACACGTCCGAGCCCCTCTACGCCACGAGGTGCTCATGATCCATCCAGCTCCCCCTCACATTCCTCACAATAGATACAGACAGATAATCCCTCACTCTCACATCGTTGCTTGTATTGAAGAAACAACCCAACATTACATTACTGTCATTCCTATTGATAATGGCCACTTCAATACCGTAGAGGCTGCTCTGAACAAACACCCAGATATTCCTCGGAGGATGATTATCTGTCCTGACCCAGAATACGAAGCTCCAGTCTCAGATATAAGCTCTGAAAGCTCTGAAGACTCCCGCTCTGACATAGAGGATATTCCTGACATTGAACAGGAAGAGCCCACGCCAATGGTTCCGGAAACTAGCGATCACTGGACTCAAACCTCTAAGGCTCTTATTAAGCCCCCCTGCCAAGCCTAGGAGGAAGAATAAGAGCATTCAAACCTCTCCGCACCAGCCCATTCATTCAGCCACTAGCCCAATCGCCACTGACACTACAGCAGTCGCTATACCTTCAGTTAACGCTGCTACACCTGTACCCTCAGCCTCCCCAACAGTTGTCAATCCTTCAGATGACACTGTTACACCTGAATCCCAAGCGTCCCTCCCCTCTACACCCACATGCACACTGACGTACCCTCCCCCTCGACAACACTCCACTCTTATCATCCAATGCTATCGTTGCCAAAGACTGAATCACGCTGCTCATGAATGCAATTATGACGTTAGGTGTAACCGATGCGGTGGACCGCACCGTCATACCCACTGTTCAGTGCCCAGGGACTCCCCCGCATGTGTAAACTGCGGGGGAAATCACGCCGCCTCCTCTTTAGGATGTAAATACATCAAGGAGGCGCTCAAACATCAACGCCGGCAACGGCAGCGTTCATCCATGCCCAAAAACATTCCCTCCCTTCTCTCCATGCGCATTTCACCTCCATGCCCCAGTAAATTAAACACCACCGCCCTCACAAGCATATTACAAATCCTCCAGCAGCTAATTACTTGTTACTTAGCTCCCCTATACTCCAGGTACTCATTCATAACCCCTCTTGCCCCGTGGTCTGCTGCGCGCCTGCTCGGAGGGACGGCCTCGGCCGGCCCCTTCCGGGATGGTGCCCAGTGGACCGCGGGCCCTCTGCACGATATTGGAGGTGTTGTAAACTGCCCTTCTGTTTCTTTCTTTCTTTCTTTCTTTCTTACTTGTCTAAGCCTCAATTAAGTACGCTACGAGTCACACGGCTCAATTTGATTCAATATGCTGCTGCATTCTATCTATCCCTAACCTACCCATCTCCAACTTCCTAATCCTTCCCACCACCCAACCTCAGGTCATATCCTGGCCAGTTTGATTTAATGCAAATACCCAAACCATTCCAAATTCATCAAGCCCAAATTAAACCAGTATTTATACCCTTGATATAGCTCTAAAGGCCCCTAGATGGGCTGAGAGGCTATAAATCACGCAACGAAACCGGCTAGGCCGGTTTCGCTTGCTTGGGCGCTGCTGTCTAGAATGCCAGGTATTATACGTGTGCCAAGTTTAGAACTATTGGCTTGCATACTTTCTGATATATTGATATTAGGGTAACAACAATAGAGACAGTATTTATTAACAGTTGGCAGCCCTGGTTACTCTTAAGAATCGGCGTAGTCATATCTGTTATGGTACACATAGCACACACGAAATTTGGTTGAAATCCAAATGATAGTATAGAAGTTACATGTATTTAAAGTTGGACCTCCCACCAGGCTTAGAATCATGTTGGTAGCACTGACGTATATAAGTTACTCCAAATTAATATAGAATGTCAGGTACTATACGTGTGCATAGTTTAAAGCTGTCGGCTTGCATACTTTCTGATATATGGATGTTTGGATAAAAACAAGATGTTCAGTAAAGTACATATAGCCTACTTTCTCCTAAATGCATGGCTATTGTTATAACTCTTTGTCCTTTTCAAGGAGTATAATTGAATGTTGGTTGTAGTAGCTTGTTGAAATACAACGTGCTATAGGGATATTAAACATGAATATGAGGTGCCCTTTGCTAGTGCTACCTCTGTAAAAATATTCATTCAATTCGGTTTCACCGTGTTCGAATTGATCTGGGGAATGGATTTGCACAGATACATGGCCGCTATTTGGAAACTATTGGGCTGATGACCTTGTAGTCAGTCATAAGATGCTTTCCACAAAAAGGCATGTTGTTGCAAAATCCGGTAGAGATCAAATTATTAGGATGGTCGTAATTTGATTTAAGCTTTTAACATTTGGGTGGCCGTCATTCCGTTTCCGTCAAGACGGCGGCGATATAAAACATGACACTGAGGTGCCTTTTGCTAGTGCTACCTCTGTACCAAATTTCGTTCAATTCGGTTTCACCGTGTTTGAATTGATAGGGGGAATCGATTTGCACACATACTTGGCCACCATCTGCAAACTATTGGGCTGATGATCTAGCAGTTTGGTCAGAATATGCTTACCACATAAAGATTTGTTGTTGCAAAATTTGGTAGAGACTAGATTATTAGGTTGGTCGTAATTACATTTTAGCCTTTAACATTTGGGTGGCCGCGATTACGTTTCCGTCAAGATGGCGGTGATATAAAACATTACACTGAGGTGGCCTTTTCTAGTGCTATCTCTGTACCAAATTTCGTTCCATTCGGTTTCACCGTGTTCGAATTAATAGGGGGAATCGATTTTCACACAAAGATGGCCGCCATCCGCAAAATATTAGGCTAATGACCTATTAGTTTGGTCAAAGGAAGCTCCCTCCATAATGGTATGTTGATGCAAAATTTGGTAGAAATCGGATGATTAGGTTAATCGTAATTTGATTTAAGCTTTGAATATTTGAGTGGCCGCCATTACGTTTCCGTCAAGATGGCGGCGATATAAAACATGACACTGAGGTGCCATTTGCTAGTGCTACCTCTGTACCAAATTTCATTCCATTCGGTTTCACCGTGTTCGAATTAATAGGGGTAATCGATTTTGACACAAAGACGGCCGCCATCCGCAAACTATTAGGCTAATGACCTATTAGATTTGTCAAAGGATGCTTCCTCCATAAAGGTATGTTGTTGCAAAATTTGGTAGAGATCGGATGATTAGGTTAGTCGTAATTTGATTTAAGCTTTAAACATTTGTGTGGCCGCCATTACGTTTCCGTCAAGATGGCGGTGATATAAAACATGACACTGAGGTGCCCTTTGCTAGTGGTACCTCTGTACCAAATTTCATTCCATTCGGTTTCACTGTGTTCGAATTAATAGGGGTAATCGATTTTGACACAAAGATGGCCGCCATCCGCAAACTATTAGGCTAATGACCTATTAGATTTGTCAAAGGATGCTTCCTTCATAAAGGTATGTCGTTGCAAAATTTGGTAGAGATCGGATGATTAGGTTAGTCGTAATTTGATTTAAGCTTTAAACATTTGGGTGGCCGCCATTACGTTTCCGTCAAGATGGCGGCGATATAAAACATGACACTGGGGTGCCCTTTGCTAATACTACCTCTGTGCCAAATTTCGTTCCATTCGGTTTCACCATGTTCGAATTAATAGGGGCAATCGATTTTCACACAAAGATGGCCGCCATCCGCAAACTATTAGCCTGATGACCTATTAGTTTGGTCAAAGAATGCTGCCCCCATAAAGGTATGTTGTTGCAAAATTTGGTAGAGATCGGATGATTAGGTTAGTCGTAATTTGATTTAAGCTTTGAACATTTGTGTGGCCGCCATTACGTTTCCGTCAAGATGGCGGCGATATAAAACATGACACTGAGGTGTCCTTTGCTAGTGCTACCTTTGTACCAAATTTCGTTCAATTTGCGCTCACCGTGTTCGAATTGATAGGGGGTACAGACATTCAGAGTACACACACACACACACACACAGACTCACACACACACATACATACACACACACACACAGACAGACACACTTTTTTTCGCCCTGTAGTGATCTCATAAGTCTACTTTCAGTTTTTGCAAAAATCGATAGTAGGCTAAAAATTGAGAGCATTTATTAACAGTTGGCAACCTTGGTGGCTCTTAAGAATACGCTCAGTCATATCTGTTTATGTACACATAGCACATACGAAATTTGGTTGAAATCCAATCGATAGTGTAGAAGTTATATGCATTTAAAATTTGGACCTATCAGCAGGCGTTTAATCATTTTGGGAACACTGCCATGTATGGCCTCCTGGAAATTAAGCCGCAATATTATTATCTATACGTGTGCCAATTTTGAAATAGCTCCCATTCATACCTTCCATGATATCCAACATGAAGCTCAAATTTCAATTGCGATTTTTCTGCAGTTGGCAGCACTGACATAATTTTCAAATATGGCCGTGAGATATTCAGGTATAGATCATTACTCCTACCAATTTTTGTTTCGATTGCTGCAGCCGTTTAGGAGTTGATAGGGGGGGGGGACACACACACACAGACAGACAGACAGACAGACAGAACGACAGACAGATAGACAGACACACATTTGCCCGATCTCATAAATCTACTTTTTCCTCATTTTTGCAAAATGTGAAAAGTAGGCTAAAAATATAGTTGATATATGTTATGTAGTTGGTCTTTAACAAAGTTTGACCATAAATTAATGTGCATTTAAGTAACAATAATTTGCCCTATTTAGAATAGGTGTGCAGCAAAGGTGCAAATGAACATGGACTATTGGACCCAACAGTTGTCAGTACAAAGCTCAGATACTTGAAAAAAAAGTAAGAAAGATGCTAAAATCCTGGGCGCAGCAGTATTCATTACACAAAACTGAAATACTTGCATAAAAAGAGAATAAGCATGCAAGCTTGGGTTAAAAGCTCCAACGAATCGTAAGTTGAGCAATAGAAGTGGTTATACAGAATACCACTTCAAGTAAGTTTAAACAGAGTTACTGTTTAATTACAAACTGCAAGAATGTATAAGCCCTTCCTAGAAAGAGCTTCATAATTTAAAATAAATCAAAAACCTTATTTAATATACGTTCATTAACTGGTTAATGAGGTTGAAAGGGGCATGAAGGGAAATGTGGAATTGTTTCACTTCTAGAGTCTGTCTATATGTTGGGCACGACGCACTTGGAGAGTTATTGGAATAGACATATCACTTTTTCAATAATATGATAGATCGTTTTCACAGTTTTGAGTGTTGGTTTTGTATCAATGTTATTGTAATCTTCATAAACACAGAAAAATCCCTCGAAGAACTATCAACTGGTAAGTATTACTGTTACAGGGAACAAGGCTGAAATCCCACGTAGACCTAAATAAATAGTATTTAACACAGTATAATTGAACAAGACCAAAATCCCGCATTGTGGCTACAAATTTTAACCAATATCAAGTTCAATGAGGTGATGGAGGAGATCCCACTTAGAGTTGATCAATCAAATATAATATGGCATTAAAATAAGCAAGAAGTGAAATTCCCACGTTGGGGGGGACTTCGAGCAGAAACCACTAAAAATTGCATTCAGAGCTAGCGGGATAAAATATGGCACTTTGATTGAAATTTACAAATAGGTTTAAAACAAGTGCCTCATTCGACAGTGTATAACGCTAAGGAGCAGTCCTTATCTTAGCATTCTAGAAGTCGAAGCTAATTGTAGATCGCCATCACGAAGTCCATGACATGTCGAGTGAAAATGCTTTTCAAACCTTTAGTAGATGTCCGCTGGATGTGTAACTTTTGACCAAACTACAAGGTTGTCAACACAATAGTTTGAAGATGGCGACCATGTATGTGTGCAAATCGATCCCTCCTATCAATTCAAACACAACGAAACCACATCGAACCACATTTGGTACAGAGGTAGCACTAGCAAGGTACAACTCAGTGTCATTTTGTGTATCACTGCCATCAAAACAAAAAGGAAATGGCGCCCGCCCAAATGTTCTGAGCTTAAATTAAACGAGTAACCTAATAATTCGATCTCTACCAAATATCATACCTTAATGTGGGAGGCGTCTTTTGCCCATACTACACGGTCATCAGCCAAATAGTTTCAGGATGGCGGATGTATGAATCATGCAAGTATTATAGCCTAACCGTAAACCGGGTGAGTTAGCCGTGGTGGTTACGGCATGAATAATGGCAGTCGCTCACATCCGGGAGGCGAGGAGGTTCGAATCCCCCCGCCGGCAACCTTGAAGATGGTCTTCTGTGGTTTCCCATCTTCCTTCCAGGCAAATGCCGGGGTTGGTCCCTCACTATAGGCCACAGCCGCTACCTTCCAACTCCTCGCCCTTCCCTTCCAACTTTCCTCCCCAACGGTACTTGTAGCTCACCCATTGGGTGTCCGTCTCGAAGCAGCTACAAAACTGGCAAGCCGAACATGTCCTCGGACACTCCCGGCAATAAAAGCCATACGCTAAAAAAAAAAGCCTAACCGTAACCTACGATTCAACAAGGCGACCAAATACGCTCATCTTACATAGAGAGGTTTAAACTGTCCCCAAGGAGGTGACCAGTAGGATATTAGCAATTCGAAATAGAATATGTAACCGCACTGGAGACTAACAGCTTAGGCTGACCGTGCCATATCGTGATTGTCCGTGCCGTCCCGTTGGGTCAAACGGCGCTGTTGTTTGCTCGTAAATCCGTATATTTGCGTAACTTTGTAAGTATATATCCTTTAAGGAATGTACTGATCAAAATAATACATATTTAGTATCAAATGGATTATAGAAACGGTAGTGTTTAAGCCTGGTCATGACACTCCAACGTGTACAGTAGTACACCAATCTATGCCCATGGAAGAAGACAGTACATTTGAAAATGCTTTTGTAATAACTGCTCACTTGTACAGGCAACACCACTATTTTTACTTGATTTTGTGTATGCATTTAAAACGCTAGGAAGTGCGAGGTGGACTTAAGAGCTCACCAGCCAATAGACTTATCATTTGGCTGTTAAGGGTTCTGAAGCTTTAGTATGAATTAAGTGCCCATCTTGAGCTGCTAGCATATGGATGGATCTGATAGCAAGAAATGCGGAAAGTTTGAGTCCATAGGTGACAGTTTTTATGCGAAATATTTTTATAGGTTTACTTATTTCGTCACGTCATAAAATTCGCTGAAGATCCTGTTGCTCAGAATGATTCAAAACCTGGCGATACATCTGTTTAATGTTGGCAATAACGGCTATGGGAAATAGACTTAAGTTTAAAAGAATGGTGGACAGGTCTGATTGAATAGCGGGGCCAGAATAAAGGGTGTCATTAAGACTTGATCACCCATTGATCACAACGCGAATTTTATTTTTGACGAGACGGGTTTTTCCACAGTGGACGATGATTTAAAAAGATGGTTTCGACTGGAGGGTGTAATTCGTCATCTGCTCTATTTACAACTTCCATGTGACCTAGACTTTCGCATTCTTCCATGAATTTGGAATACTGTTCTTTACAAAGGGTTCTTTTTTGAATCTACTCTCAATGGCGAAGAGAGCTTTTCGCGCTTTAGGTTGAGAGTTGCAAAAGACCCTTCCCACATGAAGGTATGTTATTGCAAAATTTGGTAGAGATCAGATGATTAGGTAAGTCGTAATTTGATTCACGCTTTGAACATTTGGGTGTCCGCCATTACGTTTTCGTCATCATGGCGGCGATATAAAACATGACACTGAGGTGCCCTTTGCTAGTGCTACCTCTGTACCAAATTTCGTTCAATTCGGTTTCACCATGTTTAGATTGATAGGGGGGATTGACATACCAAACCACACACATGCACACACTCACACACAGACAGACATACAATTTTTGGCCCTGTGTATATCTCATAAGTCCACTTTCATTTTTAGCAAAAATCGATAGGCTAAGAATACCATAGGCTATAAGTGCTGTACATAAAGGACGCACATTTCAGGATATAGAGAAGAATGAAATACCGGTAGTTCAAAATGTTGATAAAATACGTGAATGATAGTGTATTTTATGTTATAATATTTGTATTGTAATTCGTCACTTTCAGTTAAGGTATAAGCCAGTGTAAATAAACAATTTATCTTTACCGTTAGGTATTACATGTAACCATACGTAGTATGGAAGTGCCTAATTGGCCGAATGAGTTGAGCGCGCGACGCTAGTGGAGTAGGACCAAGGATCGAATCCCACCTTGTGCGTATTTTACTTATGTTTCAAATTTCTTCGCTCAGCAGTTTCGAACGTCAACATGATTCATTTCATCATAACTATTAATAGTTAAATATTAATGTATTTTGTTAAGTCTACGTACCGCAGCTCGTTCACCAATATTTTACTTTTATACTTGTATTCTTTCTTGTCACGTGAGTGACCCATGGTTTAACCCATAAACGTTTTCTTTATCTGTCCGTTTCTTTTACATACCGGCATTGCCACTACAGAATTTCAACTACCGTAATACCGGTACAGTTTAAGTGAACAAGGAACTGTCCTGTATCCGTTTGGTCAACTATGATAATGGTGAGATGATTGCTTTGTATATCTTTTATAAAAGTTCAGTTTTATAAAATTGTTCAGAAAATCTCTTACACATTCTCTTTGGATAATGTAATTCCAGGCTTAATGCGCCTGCTTGGAAAGCAGGACATTCGAGTTTGAATTCCGGATGAGGTCATATCTTCAAATTTTACTCCACTGATATGACCGCTCCAAGGGGAACTATGACGTAAATATACCTCTATGTTTCTCGATTGAAAGTATTATTTAGCAATGATACTTGTAGAAACAGTATACATATGTTGCTCCTTTGGCTGAACAAGCGGCCATCTTCACCATGTAGCAAAGAAATGCTTTGGCAGTTGTATGATCGGTTCCAGATTATCATAGTTGCGTAGGCGGAAGGTTGGACCAGTCATTCATTCAGACTGGTGAATTTCTCGAAGTCTCATAGAACATTGTATTGTGTATTGTAACAGGATTATGTCATTATGTCAAGGTCATTAGTCCATTGTAATAAGTTGTGGCTGGGCGATAAGTTGGTGCAGTTCCTGGACAGTTTCTTGTTAATGTTAGCGTAGGCAAACGTGGGTATTAGTCCTAGTAGATGTATGTGGGTGAAGTTCGCTTTTTCTTATTGCTATGTTAGAGTACGTACAGTACTTGGAATGGGTACTAGCATTGGGAAGTAAGAGGTAATGGACTTCCCACATTTTGATGGGAATGGATGCGAAAGAAAACGGAAAGCAACTTCTAAGAAGACGGTGGGAGATTCGAACGCCCACCTCTGCAGCTGTAGATAAACATACGTAGGACTAAGTGGGTACAGTATATGGAGAAATCAAATGTTTAGAATACCGCATATTTGTTTGAAAACGATAACTCGTTTTCTTTTCCGAGACAATGGAGAAGTGGTGTAATGTAAAATTTGCAAAAACACGTTTGAATAAAAATGATTAGAGTCCATTATGATATTTACAATATGGACAAGTATAGCAAAGTGATCAGCAATGATACGAACGTAATCAATAATTCAATTCACTTATTCTGCGGGAATACTAACTGCAGGGCCAAATATAACTTCAAATTTCCCCCAAACGAAATTTATTCAGAGTATTGTGAGTATGACACGATTAAATTTTTATGCAGGGTGTGACGAAATCAGTGGGCTAAATTTCAGCTATGGATTCCGCATATATAATGAAGAAAGAAAGGTTATGCCAATACGAATCCGGAAACGCTTGGTTGCTGAGTAGGAAGTACGTTGGTGGTTTGAATTATTTGATTAATATTTCAGTATGTGTACATTTGTTAACGGGAACTGTTCAAAATGTTCATCTCACTGATATCATTACATGCTTACACATTTCTGTCAGTGTTCCTGAATTCGCACACAGATAGTGTCTACATGGTTCACAGGAGTTGAATATACAAGCGACGTCAAGTGGTCCTACAAGTATAAATCAAGGGGGTTGATATCTGGTGAGCGTGGAGGCCCGACAATTGTTCCACCTCACCCTATCGATCAGTCAAGAAATTTTGCATCAAGTTGTCAACCCAGACGCACACAAAGACTGATATATGAAGTACAGTCTTTAAAAGACAGCAAGTGGCACATCTTCCAACAATGCAGCATGGTGGCGCATAAGATTCGTCAACCATACTCCTGTCTGGGAGTTTGTTTTGAAGCAGAACAAGCAGTTTAAGGAAAAACTCTGTTGGAGAGGAACATTAACCGTTGTACTGTAAGAGGATTTGCGTCAGCCCACACGAGCGGGTTGTCAAAATTTTCATGTCCACATCCAATGCACTGTGAATACAATCTTGGAAAGTTTGGATTAGTATCGCACATCTTTAGAAACCAATGACAGAACATAAATCGTGAAGGAAAATCCTGGGAAGAAGTCCTGTACATGTTGAAGGTGGTAAGGAAGCAACTGCGGTCCTTCAGAAGTCTCCAGGCAACCATTTGAGAAACATCCATCTCCGTAGTAGGCTGCAAATTGTTGAAGAAGATATTTGCAGCAGTGCAATTGGTGAGATATAATATGTGAACTCAGTGCCCACACACACTTGTGCTGATCCAAGTCTCGTGTCCATATTCAGACGCAAATAACTTCAGTCCCTCAAAGAGTTCAAAAATGAATTTGAAAATAAAATACTACCTGATATGTTTTCCTTGCAATCTGAATAATATGTGTGCATAATTTCAGAGAGATCGGGAGGTTCAGACGTGATTCTGTTCTGACAAATTTTGTTATTCTCAAGGGTATCATTCGGGACCGAACATGGTCAAGGTGATACTCGAATAACTCCCTCCCCAATACTGTCTTAACGATCAGAGGGTTGCATAATACATGGTAGCTTTGTGATAAAGATTGTATCATTTGTATGTAATTCATTATATGCTCGATTTTGAAAATGTTTCAAAATATTGACTGTTCAGTTGATTGTTTTTTGTGGCTGTTGAGTTGAAGGGGTTTAATTCATACCTGCACTTATTTATGATGAGATGTGATGGATTTCTAGCAGAGGTCTGCATCGGAGAGGTCTGGTCGGGTAAGGGGACGACACAGACGGGTCTGTACCTGCCTAGACCCGTCTGAGCCGTGCCGACACCCGCCTTATTACTCGAATTATGTAGCACATCGGCC
The DNA here is from genome assembly GCA_946902985.2 of Meconema thalassinum. Taxonomy (NCBI): domain Eukaryota; kingdom Metazoa; phylum Arthropoda; class Insecta; order Orthoptera; family Tettigoniidae; genus Meconema; species Meconema thalassinum. The sequence continues at coordinate 1,149,516,439 of OX336389.2, forward strand.
TGCGTGTGTGCCTCCATGACTTAGGCGGCGGCACGCCGGCCTCTCACCGCTGGGTCCGTGGTTCAAATCCTGGTCACTCCATGTGAGATCTGTGCTGGACAAAACGGAGGCAGACAGGTTTTTCTCCGGGTCCTTCGGTTTTCCCTGTCAAAAATTTAATTCCAGCAACACTCTCCACTCTCATTTCATTTCATCTGTCATTAATTTAATCATTGCCTCAGAGGAGTGCGACAGGCTTCGGCAGCCGGCACAGTTCATATCCTCGCCGCTAGATGGGGGCGCAATTCATTCCATCCCTGACCCGGTCGACTGGAAGGAGGCTGTGGATTTTCATAGTTTTCTCGGCCTGCGTGCATTGATGGTACGGGACTGGATATAGAATATTGTGTAAAGTGATATCCCACACTTCCTACATAAGAAGAGCATTTCATTAGGAATCGCTTTTAAAGTGCTGTATATAACTTATTACATTAACATAACATAATTAGTACATAAATTAACATTGCAAAATCTGCTTCTTAAGTGGGAGAACACTACGTAAGCCTATTTACATAGTTTAGAAAGAAAGACGTAGAGAATTAGCCAAATTAAAACGCAAGCACCTTCAATTTGTCTCTCACACAAAAGGCAGTCGTAAAATAAAAATGCGTCCTTCGCCAGACATCGAAGTACTGGTTCTAGGAAATAGAAAGCATTTTAACATTTTAGTGTAAGTGTTATTAAATCTAACAAACTGTCCACAAAGTGCACATCACGCATTACTGTTTGGTTACCTTCAATGGTTCTGGTGTCATAGCACTTTTGTAGCAACTGTTAACAAACAAAAGTTCGTCTACATGTTCCTGGCTTATTCTTGATCTAGGTTCCTGAACTACTACGTTCACTGTGGCACTGAAAAACCGCCAGTGGCGGGAATAGTAAAAATATGTTTCACTACAATAGCTAATTTCAGAGAAACTGGTTATTTTTGTTTCCAGCAGTCAAGTAAATGTTAATCTCGAAGGTCACTTGAATCTACAGATAATTATAGAGCATTTTCATCATGGCACTTGGTGTCCTCTGAGCCATCACGCCACGCTAACGAAAACAGTGAGTATAAAAATGAATAAGTCATATGGATAAAAATAATAATGATGATACTGTTGGGGCCCCAACCCTCTTACAAGGGTTGTGCCTACACCCACGCATAAGTTATCAGAAGTTAATAGAAGAGGCTACGGAATTGTGACCATGTGGACGGAGTTGCCACAGGCACGACGTCATAGACCTAAGGGTGCCAGCTAGCATGTTAAGGAGGTCCCCGCGGGCGTTACACTCTACGATTCCTCTGAGTAGACTAACACCGCATAATTACCTTATAAATACGAGGTACAGCCACGCGCCCGGTCTCTTTGCTTTTTGGTCACCGCTCTCTCTATCAGTGCTCCGTAACGAAGGAACGGTAAGGGCACTGCCCTTAGCTGGGTCCCAACGCCATCACCACCATGGACATCCGTCATCGGCAGGGTGAGTACGTGAGTCTGTGTAATTCCTTTTCCATTATTCATCACCCCTCCCCTTGATATAACTTAATCGTCACCCCTCGTTAGTAATAATAAACCGCTTTCTTACAGTTAAGTGCTCTATCATTTATTTCACGTAATTATAGGATCCTTACCCCTTAGCTTGTAGTTTAGTTCAGTCACATCATGCCTACTGTTGAACGGGCGCATCCAGATTGTAGGGATGCACGCCTTTCGCCGCGCAAACAGTAGCTTAGCGGACTACGGCTGTTCAGGTAAGCATGGTAAGTATGTCCTCTGAAACCCTTCTCTACGCCCCCTCACATTAACATTAACGGTGATTAGGCACCATTCAAATTACCCAACCAATGGTATAGGCGCCAGGTGAAACTCAGTAGTTACTGGAAATGCCGACCAGGGTATCCAAATTACCTAACAATACAGTAATCACAAAGACACAAACCTTTCTATAATATCCTAGCTCCGTCATACGTCCTACCATCAATCCATCACCATTCACACGGGTCAGAGCAGTATTCAACAGATTATATTGGCGTGCGAACTTAAATTTCTTTATTGTTTTTGAATATCTGATATCGGAAGGAGTTGAATTCCATAATCGGGATCCTCCTACGGCAAAAGAACCGTTGCACATAGTTGAGAAATTGATGGGGATGCCGTAATATAATGGCGTATACGAATAAAAATAATAATGATGATACAGTAATCACAAAGACACAAACCTTTCTATAATATCCTAGCTCCGTCATACGTCCTACCATACTAGTTAATGTCTTATATTATGAAGACTATCACTGCGCGCTCTTTTTTGCTGAGGGGTAATGGTATATATGGTACTCTTGTATCATCCAATTTCCCACTGAATGTGCTATTATATCATGAGATCATGATCCTTAAGTTTTAAGAGTACGCCCAACTGCCTACGTGAATGTATTTTACCGGATTTCATCGTCGTCATATTCTAGGATGGAATGCATTGCAAACTCGTGATAAACCAGGCTAATGAATCACCACATGTCACTGACATCTCAACCATACATCCTACAAAACTATATTATACTATGTCACTCCACTCTACTCGGCTGGGTTCACTAAATACGCGGTGAGTGAGAATCTTAACGATCTCGGGGTGCATCGGGATAATAGGTTTATGGTTTAGGATTTTCTATTACTACTTCCATAGCACAATATCATAGGTTACTAATTAATAAAATAAGACGTAAAATTTCTATCGAAATGTGAGCAATCATAACCATGTAGGCTACTCAAATTAATTTAATCATACATCCGACAGTTAAAATCACTTTCCTAATATGCAACAAGTAATCGTTCAATTATTTAACAGTATCAAAGAGTTATTTATTTATGTTGCATGATCCTCTTTTAGCCTATTTTCATTTATGAAAAAAAAAATAGGCTTTTGAGATCTCCTTTTGACCGTGTTTGTGTATGTGTGTGTGCATCTGTGATTCCCTAATAAAATCTAAACAGCTAGAGTGATTTCAATGACACTCGGTAAGGACATAATACTATTTTGTTCGATCCCGACTGTGCCTATCAAATTTTATTTTGTCTAACCAATCCAACGTGGCGGCTGTGCGAAATATTTCACCGGCATTCTGTATCTTCGAAACTATTACCGATATCATCCTAAAAGTTTGTACGGCGATGAAGGTCACTACTAGAAGTTTACCTATGTGATACGCAAAAATCTGCTAAGAACAAAACGAACATGGCGGCCAAGCAAAATTGAAACATTAAAATAGACTTTCCTCGCGATTTAACCATCCGAACGCAGGCAAAAATGATACAGCAAATATTTACACAAATTGAAATGCACTGACACCTTATTAAGTTCAATTATTTTCATAACCTCAAGATGGTGTCTGTGCGAAATTTTAACATTATTTTTGTATTTGTTGTGTCCTAATCATACGATCGAAGTCAACGGTTGATAAATGAACATACGCAATAATCGTCATCTAATAGAAGATAACTCTATGCCCTCCATATATAACAATCCAATATCTTAAATATTTAGACATTTCTCAATATGTACTAATATATGACAGCAATCAAACAGAAATTTTGTATGTTGATAAAGGCTATTAACATAAGTTCAGCTATGGAACTTTGAATAACCTGGTGAGCACAAATCCAACATGGCGAGGACGCGAAATTTAAATATTCAAATGAACGTTTCTCGCGATTTAACCATCCGATCGCAATAAAACTTGGTACGATAAATGCTTATACAAATTTTAATCTACTGGTATCGGATTAATTTCAATTGTTTTCATAACCTCAAGATGGCACGTGTGCAAAATTTTAAAATCTAGTTTTTATTTCTTGTGTCCTAGCCATGCGATTGAATAAACCTACGCAATAATCTTCATCTAATAGTGCATAACTTTATGTTCTATATATATATATATATATACGAGGCACGTCCAGAAAGTAAGCTCCGTTTGGTAATAAAATTAAATTGTGTACAGATACAGAAAAAATATTTATTGCACAACATTCTACACCTCTTAAACTACTTTTCCACATAACTGCCGAACTTTTGCAGGCATTTCTCATAGCGTGGCACGAGTTTTGGATACCTTCTTCATAGAAATTTGCCGCCGACCCGTAAACGAGAGTGAAGACTCCCCTGTAAGATATCCTACTGTTTGGCAACCACTGTTAGGCAAATTGCGTGCTTTCCAGGAGAACTCCTAAACATACGCAGTTCTCCTGGAAAGCACGCAATTTGCCTAACAGTGGTTGCCAAACAGTAGGATATCTTACAGGGGAGTCTTCACTCTCGTTTACGGGTCGGCGGCAAATTTCTAAGAAGAAGGTATCCAAAACTCGTGCCACGCTATGAGAAATGCCTGCAAAAGTTCGGCAGTTATGTGGAAAAGTAGTTTAAGAGGTGTAGAATGTTGTGCAATAAATATTTTTTCTGTATCTGTACACAATTTTATTTTATTACCAAACGGAGCTTACTTTCTGGACGTGCCTCGTATATATATAAATCAAACATGGCGACTATCCGAAAGGTATAGATGGCTCTCAATATCTACCAATGTATTGCAGCAATCAAACTGACATTTTGTATATTGATAGTGGCTATTAACATAGGCAGGATATATGGAAATAGGCTGTTTAGTACATCATGCAACTACTTGTTTATAAACATTTAAGGGGAACTTAAATAAAATATAATTCAAATTAAAGTTCGTCTGTCACCTGTCGCATTTAATCACCGCATTAAATTCTTTAAATCTTCACTTTCTTCTTTTCAATAAATTAAAACACTTTACTATTTGTTGGTGCAATTCCTAATCTTTCGTTAACAAATATAACTTTTACTCTATACAAGTATCTCCTTAATTTGAACACATTATCATCCAACTGATATTTTACATCAGTTTATCAAAATATTTACCTTGATTATTCTATTATTTAAGTATCCTATTTCATAATTATATACAAGTTCATTATTTACATTAATATCAACTAGTGATATTCACTTTTCTTTAACTGACCGACTTTTCATTTCTCCTTTCAATAATTAAATATTTCTCTAATATGTTATCGCATCTCATTATATCATAGAACTTCCAGTATTTTGCCATTCAGGGTAAAATAATCCCGTTCAATTAAGAAAAGAAATATTAACATTTAAAAATTCAAGTTTCAAATTTCAATAAAAATAACAAAAACTTCGTTCGATTTTGTCTAAACAAATGTTGCTAAAATATAAACTTTCTATTTATCCATATATATAATTCATTATAGTCATCTATATTCCTATCAGCTGTTACTGTTGTCAGACATAACCTTCCTTTCATCCTCTCATAATATTCCAGTCAGCTTTTATTTGTTCACATTATGGTTATGGTAGAATGCGGTAGGGAATTTCCAATGATTTGTCTATGATAATGTCCGGAGATGGTAAATTAATTACTGAAAAACAGGCAATTGCTAATGAATTACATAAATGGCATGGTGGAGTGCTTAATTAATTTAATAGCTGTGTGTTGGACCTTAACTATGATCGTGACAGCCCACCTTTCCGAATAAACCAATCGTTGATTCCAGCAAGAATTCAAAAGCTACGTAGAAATATACCGAAAGACCCAGACAATATTTGTGAAGATGTGCTAAAACTGGGAGGAACATCCATTAGGCGATACTTGGGGGTGCTGTTTAATATATCAATTAATAACACACACATATCCGAAGACTGAAAATGAGCTACAACAGTTCCAATATTCAAGAGAGGTAACAGATTGGCAATGGGGAACTATAGGCCTGTTAGCCTCACATCCATCATATGTAAACTGATGGAGCACCTTATTTCTGATTACTTAAAAGAACAGTGGGGAAAGTTATCATGGCTTAATGGGAGGCAACACGGATTCAGGGCGGTGGAAGTTGACGCGGAAATTATAGATTTTGCGAAGGCATTTGATGTTGTCCCACATGACATAATACTCCGTAAATTAGCGGCAATGAAGATTGATAAAAGAGTATTTTAATGGACTCAAGAGTTCTTGAATGGTCACTCGCAATAGGTTAAAATGGATAATGTATTCTCGGAGGACATTTTGATAACATCAGGTGACCCTCAGGGTAGTGTGATTGGGCTCCTGTTATTTCCGGCACTTATTAACGACCTATCGAATGGGATTCGAAGTAACTGTCGATTGTTTGCGGATGATGGTGTAATATTCTGACATATTCTAACATCACAAGACAACGTTCATTTGCAAACTGACCTCACCCTGGTTCATAAATGAGCGGTTGACAACAAAATGAAGATAAATACGAGTAAATGTAGTCTCATGAGAATAGGGAGAGGGCGAAGGCATGATTTTCAATATAATATCGGCTCGGAGATACATGTAGAAGAAGACTCGAGCAAATACTTGGGCATCCACGTAAGGGATGATATAAAATGAAGTACTCATGTGGGTGGTGTCGTCTCCAAGGCGTACAAATCACTTCATTTTGTAATGCGGGTATTAAATGGCAGTAGCTCTACCGCAAAAGAACTAGGATATTTGAAGCTGGTGAGGCCAATCTTAGAATACGGCTCAGCGGTTTGGGAACCATATCCGATAGGGCTATCAATGAGCTGGTGATGGTACAAAGGAAGGCTGCTAGGTTTGTGCTCAACGATTATAATCCTAGAAGTGGTGTAACTCGAATGATAGAAAAACTAGGGTGGGAATCTCTGGAAGATAGAAGGACGAAATTCAGACTATACGAATTGTTTAACACTTACATTAATCAGCCAGCATGGGGAGAACTAAGCAAACGTCTGGGAAACCCCACCTACCTGAGCAGGGTAGATCATCCACATAAAGTGAAGGTCCGACCACAGCGTACAAATTACGGGAAATATTCTTTCATTAACCGTGGTATTGATAAAATTGGAACTCATTACCTGCCTCAGTCTTAGAGCCTTTCCCCAAACATATTGATGTGTTTAAGAGATGATTGATAATTTGTGAAAATACAAGATGTAATTACCATAGTTCCTAAATTGCGAATTAAGTGTATTGTGTTTGATGTTATTGTTGGTATCTTTTTGTGTTTGTACAATTTGTCACCGGGGAATTACCCCCATTTGCAAGTATAATAATAATAATAATAATAATAATAATAATAATAATAATAATAATAATAATAATAATAATAATAATAATAATAATATAAGATCTATCTACAATATTAGCGGTATTCCACCTCACTGTTCAACAAACATGGGTGTCATAAATATTACCTTCATATACAATTTATTTTGACACAAATGCCAATATATATCGTCAAGTCTTCCTGTACAGTAGCAAAATGTTACCTTATTTCGTCACATATCTACTCTCATATTAGCATATCGCTCCTTTCTTTGTAGAGTATTTTGTAACAGTACTTTTATCCAAACCTTTTTCTCAACGATGTCAACACGGATCATTGAAGTTCCTAAAATAACAGCAGATTCCTATCAGAAATCCTCGACGTTGCACATATTTCTGCTCAAATAATACCATTTATCGTGCTTTGCTGTTACCTTGTACCGTGCTTTTATTAAACATATCGTGCCTCTTTTCAAACATTATGCCTTTATCCATCAACATAATTGTCTCTGTTATATTCATATACAATTTTTGAAGACTGATATTCCTCGTGTACATTTCATAATATTTACTGAAATATCAATAGTTATTCTGAATGAGCGATATTATATTCTGTTATATTGTTTAATAATAAATATACATTCAAGTACCTCCTGTTATCCTTGTATTTCTAATTTGTTTGTTTATACAACAATTTAACACCATTGTTATGAACTTATATTAGCTTTATATTCAACATAATCCTTTTAATTACTCAACATAACCTTGGTGAATTTATGATGACTTGTCTAACTAGCAGGCGGTGTTGCAATTCACTTTGACCGAGGCCTGTTCAAGGGTACCCTAGCTATGCTTAAACTCGTGACTTAACTCATGAATCAAGAAACTTCTTGTCGACCACTTGCTTATACATACAGAATGGGGCATTTACTACGCGTGAAAACATTCTTGGGGAATCAACATTTCACGTATTTTAAAATAACCAGTCTAATAATATGTCAAAAGTATAGGTCTACTTTAAAGTATCTATCTCACCAGTGTCACAATTAATGATCAATCATTCACTATATTGACGAGGTAAGGACAGAGAGGAACCAAAGCAGCTCATTAGTACCGTGTTCGAGAGTCCTGCTAGTGCTCTAATTACCCCCAGGTGGCTTACATGTCCACTCAGTGGGCTGTCCAAATGAGCATCCATGTGTTGACCTCTCCTAGGAGTTAAGAGGCTGGCCGAAAAGCATCAGCTCTCCCAGCCCACGACTGGAGGATATATGAGGCTCATAATCTGTCTGTAGAAGTTTCTAGACCTACAAGACTTGAACTGTATCTGAGGTAATTGCCTCTTTACCAGCACGTGAATTTGCTTCCTTCTGAGACCCAAGAGGTAATTGAAATTTCTGTTGATAGAAGGTATTACAGTGACAAATTATTATTACTAAAGTAGAGTGGAGTCACTTGCCGTAGTTGCAGCAGAGAATGATCCCCATTTTCAGCTTCAATTTAGGAATAGATTTGTCAGCTACGGATCAACAGCTATTAGGACAATCCATACATCAATACTTTGGAGCAACAGGCTTTCAAAACAATTATTGGTGATAAGTCCTACCAATTGGAAAATCACATTATAGATCTGAGGGCGTTAACAACTTCAATGCCATATGCCGTATGCTAACTGGATTCTCACTCGGAAATGCATTTATTGAGTATACACCACTGAATTGCATGCAGGACTAGGGCATAGTAGCTGTTCACCATGTTGAATCCGCTCTTTGGGCCAATATTTACATCAGTGTTCATAATTGCAGTCGAAGGTCTGTTAGACTATCAAATACGTGAAATTCCGGATTTCGCTGAAACTGAGCGTTAATATGTAGGGTAAACTACACAGTTATTGGCACATTAAGGCCATATTTGTAGAAGAAGCGTTGTATATTCGTTACTTGGCATGTTTCAGGTATAGTTGTGACATATTATTATACTAGAAGGTTTTAGTAACATTATACTCCCGTTACATATTGTGAAGGATTTTATTCTTTTATTCAAACAATTGGCTTGAGAATTTTTACAAATTTCCCAGTTATTGGCACAATTTTCCAGTAGTTGGCACTGACATTGCCAGTTATTGGCACCCCTAATTAAAATCAGTTTTAATTATTATTATTATTCAGAATTATTTATCACAATCTATTTATAGTATCTAATGTTGCAATAGAATGCAAAAGTTATTAATAAAGTTATGAATCCCATAAAGATACACGTAGAAAATAAAAGTAAAAAGTTGACACAAATTAGAAAAACACTTAATGCAGTTCTGAACTAATTGTCAGTACTTTTGAGTCAATGTCCTCAAAAACTGCTGTACATAGGCCTTTTTCTTATAATCAAAGCAATATAAACGAATTCCAGTGATTAAGATACATCATCACCCTTGTCATCAAAATCAACATCACTACTATCACTATCATTAACCATGTAACAAATATGGCACACGAATAGATCATCATCTTAATCGTCTGGGATGTGTTTCTGATGTTCACTGGGAATACATTTAGAGTGGTACAGTTTGTTGCAGTTATTGCATTCATTTCCCTTCGTGGAAGAAACACCTCTTGTATATTTGAAGCACATCCCACGAAACTCTTGATCTTTCTCTTTCATAGGCCTGTAACCACTTGTGGAAGCTGGAAATTTCCCATCTCAATGCTGAGCTTGACTTGCTTCAGATATAATTTTAAGGGTAGTTTGTGATGTCAGACCTCTTGGAGTGCCTATAACTTTCTTTTTCTTCTTTTTCTGTTCAACAGCTAGTTTTTGAATTTTCTTTTCTTCTCTTTCCTGCTTTCGTTTTTCCTTCTGTTTCAAGATGTCCTCCTTCAATTTTACCTTTTCTTCGTGCAGGTCATTCAACTTCCTTGAGGTTAAAATTAACGGCACTCTTTCAACTTGACGCTTTCCTTCCCTCTTTGGGGTTTCTGGCCCCTGGAGGACTCTGTGTATACTTTTGGTCGGGGTTTTATTTGCATCTTCTGTGTCATCTCTTCCTGAAGAACATTGGCTACCTTCTTCACTTGCAGAAGGTTGAGAACTTGAAATGTCCAGGTTTTCATTAGCTAGGGATACGTTGACATCAGATGTGATTACAGAAACTTCCCGTTCCATTCGCTGTTCTTCATTTTGGTAACATTCCCACAGCCGATAAAGAACAAAGAAATCTTCTTCGTGAGCTCCGTTTTCAATCACTTCCTTTATAGTACCAAACTTATTTTCTCTTCTCCAACTATTTGAACAAATGTGTTGTATGGAAGAGGCTGGACATCTGATTTTCTTCCATTGCTGCCACTGATGGTAATATTATTGCGGTTAGGAACGTTACCACCCAAACACTTTGAGAAATCAATGTTGTTGGAATCCTATGGATACAAACCGGTAGCTCTGAAACCATTTTTATTGTGTTTACCAGGTCCATTTTTTCAATCATTTCGTTCAAGTTTGGTGCAAAGTCTTCCTTAGTTATAGCTTTTCCACTGTTGTTTGTTTGCCATGTGAATGCAGCATTTATCCACTCACTTTTGAAAGGTCTGAAGGCAGCAACATCAGCAGGCTGTAATATTCATGTCGAATTGGGATACAACGATGTCAGAACAATTTTTAGTTCTTTACACAATTCACTTAAATAGTATGTTAAATGAGTTTTATGCCCGTCGACAAACAAAATTACTGGCAATTTGATGTTATTTTCTATGAGGTATGGATGGAAAACATTAGCTATGAATTCATAGAAAACTTCAGATTTCATCCATCCATTATCGCTTTGCCCGATACCCCATTTTACAGGAACCTTCTATATAACATTGGTAGGTATTCTCAGAAATGGGTAAATTATCATTGGAGGACACATCTTCCCATCTGCTGAGAATGTGCACATGACAGTAGTGTAGCTTTGGCTTGAACCTTCTCCACTTCGTAGACGTTTTTACAGCCCGTGGGTGCTTTAAATGACACGCCTTTCTTCACAGAACAAAATTAGTTTCATCGCCATTGAAAACGCGGCTGGGACATGAGAGTACATTGAAAACATCTTCCTCCTTGAGGAGTTCTTCCGTGGACGTAAACCACCCTCTCACGTCTTGTTCACTTACACATGCACTTGCAGCAGTTACACCCTCGGGCGTTCTTTCAGAAACTTCCGGATGCCTATTTAGAAAGGCCGAATACCATTTGTTGCCAGGAATGTCATCTTTAAATGGATTGGGGCGTTTATTCTTCTGAAGAAATTCTCGCACGCTTGCCTGAATATCTTGTTTTCGCCGAGGGAATCCTTTGCGAGCACATTCAAAGATCCACCTAAAAAGATAAGAATATTGTCAGCAAAAACAATGATTAGATTGTAAATTGTCAGAAATGCAGATTATGGAAGGGCTCATACTTAACGAACAAGGGTGTTCTCCTCATCGTTGCTCAGTATAGGTGCTGGTCCATGGGATGTTTTAGTGTATTTATCACTCAATCGGAACTGTAATGTTGATCTGGGAATCCCATACAATCTGGACGCTGCTTTAAATGACACGCCTTTCTTCATTTCTTGGAGTGCCTTCTGTAGGCTTTTTTCATTGTACGAATCTTTTCGCCTAGGACCCATTTTTCATTCAGTTTGCTTTAATTTTGGGAGACTACAATGAAGAAAGCGAAAATTTATTTAAATCAATGCAATCATTGGTTGATAGTTATTCAGTTGTCTGTTTGAATATTACTGTAAAAGTGAATTATTTCAAAATTCTAGTTGTTGGCACCTGGCTATGTGAAAACCTCGTACCATGAGGCGTAGTAGGCAGCGTGAGAAGTAATGTAGGTTGTCATTGTTTTCCTCACAGAGTCAAGGTTTGCAATTGCAGCAACCCTAACCCGATGACTACACATTTCAAAACATCTATAGGGCCTGCCTGTGCCTTGAATGCCGTTACTCAGCATTACTCATACCTCAGTGGCATTCATATTGTCACAGTCATGAATGAGGCTGTGAAAGACATACGCGGAACTCACATCTTATTGTACCCTATGACAATATAATGAATACAAGAATACTGCACCCGCCAAGTCATGGTAGAAGACAGAATTATCCAGTTATTGGCACACTATTTTCCAGTTATTGGCACTGTGCCAATTACTGGTTAGGGTTGTCATTCAAAGTTGCTGCTTCGGCATTTCAATTAATTGGCCACTGTTATCAAAATTAAAAGGAATTTCATTCCAAAAGTGAATACGTAGGTGCCAATAACTAGAATTTCAAGCTTCACACAAGCCAGTTATTGGCACAGCTTAAACTTTCACGTGTTTGAGGTTAGAATGTCTGAATATATTCCAGCAACTCCATATGGACTTTACTATACTAACATGGTATCATATCTTTGAAATAAGCATTGCTCATGCAGTAAAGGCACTTATTATACTGCAGTGTCCCTTAACCTACCTCTTAGAAAATCCTTTCTTAAGCAGATAACTTCACAACAATCAACTTAATGTCAGCTGCCCGTGAAAACATTGTCAGGAAAGTATTGAAACAAATGAGGTACGACGAGCACAAACGTAGCTCTTCATTTGTTTCTTAAATATCACTACCAACTTAGCCAATGTCTTAATACACTAACATTTTTAAGAGGGTGCCAATTACTGGAGGGGTGCTAATAATAGGGTTGTTTACCCGGTAACATATTAAAAGAAACACTTCTGTCATGGTATTTCATCCCCAAGTTCACTTAAGCGATCGATCCCTTCAGAAGGTGAAATTGTGTGCACGCATCAGTCTTAGTGCAGCCCAAGTGGATGCGAGCAAGGAGTCACATCATGTACCAATGTGTGCATATCTAAAAGAATTCTTGAAATTTTTAGACTATTGAATTAAGTGCAGATGGCCTCGATGTTCCACCACTTAAAACCTCAATAACTAACTAACTAACTAACTAACTAACTAACTAAATAACTAGACTATAGAATAAAGGAAACGCTTCATTTTTGAATGAATATAAATTATTTATTGTTGCCTTCAAAGTACATGCAGTTTACAAAAAAAAGATTTTATATTTGCATTAAAACAACATGTTAACCATCTGGCAAGCCATGGACAAAATAATAATAATTATAATATAATCTATACTAATATAATAAAGCTGAAGAGTTTGTGTGTTTGTTTTTGTGTTGAAATGCGCTAATCTCTGGAACTACCAGTAGGATTGGCAAAAATTCTTTTTTTATATGATAGCCAGATTCAAGAGGAATCGGTTAGGCTATGTTAAATTTCGGACAGACCACTCCATTCCCTGCATTTAGGCCCTTTGGCACAAATCGACACCGTTTCACCGATCAGAAACAAAATTTGTATACATACCCTTTGGAACCCTGCAATTAACACTGTCTGCATAAAATTTATGACAGACCGGTCCATTCCCTGCATTTAGCCCCTTTGGCACAAATCTACATCGTTTCACCGATCAGAAGCAAAATTTGTATACTTACCCCTTGGAACCCTGCGAGTAACACAGTCTGCATGAAATTTCGGACGGACCACTCCATTCCCTGCATTTAGGCCCTTTGGCACAAATCTACACCGTTTCAACGATCTGAATCAAAATTTGTATACACACCCTTTGGAACACTGCGGGTATCACTGTCCACTTTAAATTTCAGACAGACCATTCAATTCCCTGCATTTAGGCCATATGACACAAATCTACACCGTTTCACCGATCTGAACCAAAATGTGTATACTTACCCTTTGAAACCCTGCGAGTAACACAGTCTACATGAAATTCCGGACAGACCACTCCATTCCCTGCATTTTGGCCCTTCGGCACAAATCTACACCGTTTTACCAATATGAACCAAGATTTGAATACATACCCTTTGGAACCCTACGAGGAACACCGTCTGCATGAAATTTCGGACAGACCACTCCATTACCTGCATTTAGGCCCTTTGGCACAAATCTACACCGTGTCACCAATCTGGACCAAAATTTGTATACTTACCCTTTGGAACCCTGCGAGTAACACTGTCTGCATGAAATTTCGGACAGACCGCTCCATTCTCTGCATTTAGGCCCTTCGGTATTAATCTACACCGTTTCACCGATCTGAACCAAATTTCACATGCTTACACTTTGGAACCCGACGAGTAACACTGTCTGCTTGAAATTTTGGACACACCACTCCATTCCCTGCATTTAGGTCCATTGGCACAAATCTACACCGTTTCACCGATCTGAATCACATTTTGTACAGTTACCCTTTGTAACCCTGCGGGTGACACTGTCCACTTTAAATTTCGGACAGACCACTCCATTTCCTGCATTTAGGCCCTTTATCACAAATCTACACCGTTCCTCCTAATTGCACCAAATTATGCATACACTTTGAAACCCTGGTGGTAACACTCTCCACTTGATATTTTGGACAACGCTCTCCATTCCCTACATTTAGAATAACAAACAAACTGAACTTGAAAACCAGGTATTAAGGCCCTAGAATCATTCATGTCCGTAGTAGTGTAACTGTAAGTGTATTTTAATAAGTCTATTGTTGACTGGCGATTCGGGCGGCATCACGTCACCCATACCAATGTTCTGGTGTAGAATTGCGGTAATAGTTAAATCTTGCTCTGCTTATAAATTGCAGCCACGTGGAGTAATTAGTGCAAAATGATTACTTTTGACCCTTAAAACAGTTATCATCAAGAACATATTATGCATCTGTATAATTGGAATGGTGGTGGTGCAATACATTGAGGTTATCAGCTGCAATAAGCGTTGGTGCTTTCAATTTACCATAATTTATTCCGAAACTTATCGTTGAGCGCTATGTGGCCATAAATTATACTATTGCTACCTCAGGAGCTCGGGACAGCCGAAGTTTTCCAAAGTGTTCTGATTATTTTCCTACGGCGCTATACGACAAAAGACGACACTATTTGTCTCTACATTTATTAACAAACAATGAGATATAGGCCCTAGGCAGTGTCTTGTATTTCACCTACTCCTCATTCTAATCATTTTTAGAAATTTGTTTTTAAATTACATGTGTCAGTGCTGTAGTTAGTAAATAGCAGTTTCCCTATTCATTATTATCATTATTGTCATTAGGGGAAAATGATCTAAATGTTACGTCCATTATACTGTACTGCTTTTCACCCTCACGACAACCACCACCACCACCACCACCACCACCATCACAAAAAGTTGTATATATATATTTTTTTTGCTGGTAGTTTATGCATCCTGTGCCAGTTCTGTAGTAGTATTCATTATCATCCATAAAACAAATAAATCCACCGGGCGAAGCCGGGCACTGCTGCTAGTGAAAATGAAAATCCACAGCCTGCTTCCAGTCTCCGACCGGGTCAGGAATGGAATGAATGAAGCCCCTATCTAGCGGCGAGGATATGAACTGTGCCGGCTGCCGAGGCCTGACGCACTCCTCTGGGGCAATGATTAAATGAATGACAGATGAAATGAAATGATAGTGGAGAGTGTTGCTGGAATGAAATTTTGACAGGGAAAACCGGAGTACCCGGAGAAAAACCTGTCTGCCTCCGTTCTGTCCAGCACAGATCTCACATGGAGTGACCGGGATTTGAACCACGGACTCAGCGGTGAGAGGCCGGCATGCTGCCGCCTAAGCCACGGAGGCTTGCCTGCTGCTAGTAATATTCATAAAAATATTAATTATCATAATGATAATCTATGCTAATGGGTCTGCAGACCACAAGCACTGGGAATGGCGCATGGGATGAGAGGGACTGGCAGCACATACGAGTATATAAAAGTTTCTAATGTATGGAATTTTGGAAACGATGTGCGTTGAAAGAGAACGGTCCGAATTTATCCTTGCCGATGGCTACCAGCTGGTGAATTAATATATCTATTAAATTATACTTATTAGAATATGATACAAATAAATTTCATGACTAATGTTGAAATGTTGCAAATAAACGTTCAGGACAGTCAGCAAAGATTCTCGACTTTATTGTTGGTTAGAAAGAAACAACGAAATCCGCAATGTGCAAGCAGAGATTTGAGGTTAACTTTGAGCAGAGATGTTAGTCCTACAATTCCTCACCTTGTAAAAGACATTCGTGCACAAAAGTTAAACTGACAAAAGCATTGAGTTAAAAAATATCCGACGTCCTTTATAAGCAAAATTGATGCCCCAACATGCATTTGTAATTGAGATTTTTATATGACCAATGTCCAGCTCTTTTAGTCGCTAAATCCGTTGACATGTGGATGTTTGGTTTTATGCTCAAGTTGAATAACTTTATTTGGCATTGTTTTCTGCTTCCTGAATATTTCAAGAACTTATGCCATTATAATTATTATTTTAATTCTTCCATAAAACGAATTATTTAAAAGATTGAAATAATATCTTAAATACTTATTTTTAAACGGAAGATGTTGAATTATACCGCCAATTTTCGTTTCAGGTGACAACAACGACAGCTACTTGACAGTTGACACGGATATTTGAAGATATCGAATGAAAAACAGTCATTACTCAAGTTGATGAGACAGCGCCAGCTACATAGTTTGAAGATTTGAGCCACCAGAGGTCTGGTTTGACATTACGATATACTGTCGCAGGAACAAAGGAAGTTGGGCCCGAAATTCCTAGTCCTACTGCCCGAAGTCACTAACTACGGGCCTCGATATTGTATCCATAAATAATAATACAGGGAATTATCCAACGTTGCTCAAGGTACGTTTGATGTCGACGTGGAATATATGATAGCATTTTCACAATTTTATTGTGGATGGCGAATATGGAGATGTTCCGTCTTTTGTGTTAGGAGGTGGTGATGACTTTCACGCATTTGTTCCTTGTATTTGGGCTGATTGAACAAAGCTGGGGAATATGATAACATGTCACCCATGAGCTGAGCCGTGTCGACATATCAATCACCTCGTTAGCATCGCCCACTAGTGGGAAGTAACTCATCATATTTCGAAACCAATCAGTTACAGTCACTGCCAATATTTATTGCAATTGCTAGTAATGACGGAAGCTTACACACCAGCTACCATCACGGTATTGATTTCAACAAATATCCTCTTTATGAGCCTGGGGAAGTAACGTCTTAGCCTTAATCTCCATGCCCTTGACTTACATCACAAGTGTAACTAATGCATTAATTGCTCATTTATTATTTTTAAAGTATTTTTAAAATAATAATAATAATAATAATCATAACTATAGCGGCGGGGGGAGACCTATATGTTTGGTGTTGAGAGAGGGAGTATGTACAGTAATTAGGATATTGATATACACTTACCTTCTCGCATGCTATGGCCTCTGTTATCCTGTTCTGGAGGTTCATAAGTTGTGTGGTCAGCGTTCCGTTCCTCTCCCACACCCTAGTTAGTAAAGGCAAGGTGGAGGTATGGGATTCCTAGCGATAACTATTCCTTTGATGCCATAGCACTAGTACCCAGTTATGTTACGTAGGTCGATATTGGGATTGAGAAATAAAAGGATTTAAAAAGTTATCTTGGTGATAACATGAAATATAATAATAATAATAACAATAATAATAATAATAATAATAATAATAATAACAACAAGATACTGTAATTTAGAGCTCGAAGAAATACGCAAATAATAACTCTCCATCTATAATAGCAGATAAAACCCAATCTTGAATTGTGGATAGCTGGATTATTACGCTTTGGCTAATGGCTATAAATTAAAACTACAAATCTTCAGAGGGTGATGAATTACTTTACACTGGCCGAAGACCTCAAAAAACATTCATTTAAATAACACAGGTGCTATGAGAGCTGATATCCTTTCTAGTCTATCATGAACTGATATACATTAAAGCAACGAGCTTACAACGATATACTTTTAACACCACATGATACACGCGAGCTTGCCGTTCCTAACACTTAATGAGCCAACATGGTAATCTAGAAAATTACTCAATTGCAATAACAAATAACTCAACGACAAATAGAACAATTTGAAGACATACATGACTTCACTAATAATGATTTTTATGTATACTACCAACTTGGTAATCCATCCTATGCTTAACCTACCATGTCTGGGCTCCACAACATCACAAAAGAACGGATCGCACTTCACAATGGCAAGTTATGGAAACAACAAGAAGCTATTTTTGGTGGTCACATTAATAATATTGTTATCCTTGAAAATCCTTAACTCCAAATCTAATTCGGTATTATCCAGGATTTAATTAAATTTGAAATAAATAATCATAATGAAATAATAATAAAATGCTTCAGTAACTAACTCAGTGAGACATAGGGGATCTTGATACGAAGCTGCCAGTTTCAACATTCCCTTTGGTTCCCACTTAAATTGTTATTTGTACCTAAATTCGCGGCACTTTTCATACAATTTGGAGACTGGACATTCATGGTCATTACGTTATTTTTAAACGATCAAGTGTATTTAGGTAAATAAATGAAGTTCCTAATATAATCTAACAGACGTTAAAATTTACAAGAATAGAAAATCTCACGTAACTAATAAACATTTCCTACCAAGACATCATGGTATTTTTAATCAGCGCAGTCACCTAACATGGTACTAACAGAGCACTAGAATCAAGTACACAACATCCTTCATGAAACATAGAACTAGTCTTAAATTTAAAAAAAGTCACAGGCAACATACCTGATATTTTGGAACTTTCGATTATTATTCTAGTAGTACTTCACAATAATTTTCTAGAACATTTCCACTTAAATTACTTCTTCTTGCACAAACAAACACAAGATGGCTACCGTTCCAGAGCACTCCAATATAAGTATTTCATTTTTATTTTCATTCGAACTCCAAGACCTTTACATCATAGTGCCTCGTATCGCTTGGCCTTTCCTTATCCGTTGTCTGTTTTCAAATATAACCAGACGGAGAGGAACATGCCTTTCATCGGTGGATTTAGACCATCCATGAAGGGCCAGATCTGTTTGCCCTCTCTGTGCTAAGTCATTGCTTTACATTCATGGCTAACTAAGTTTGCCTCTCGTTACACTCGTTTCATTCTGTGCTAGGTATAACTCACGCCAGACCGATGAGGTAACAATGTAATTTTGCTGATATGCACATGTTGCCAATGTTGTTTTCCCGCGAGTAGTTGCCAATAATGCACTCACAATAATTTGCACACATCACTGCCATGTTTCAGCAAGGTACTTAAAACCTCATGGAAATGATTATAATAAGACGAAATATTCAAAACAGCTGACTACCCATTGCCTCTAGGTGAATGAATTTACTGTGCTCTACCTGTGAGTTCAAGAATTACCACCATTTATTTGCTCGTAGTCCAGTACTACTGCACTAAGTATTTTGTCACGTTTTTCAGCTGTGAATTAACACAGTCAAGAATACGTGGACGAGAGACAGAGTTTATTGGTCTTCATGCCTATTCATGACTCAATAATAATTATTATAATATAAATAATAATATTTCTGATAATAACTATACTAATTTGTATTTAACGTCCCTTGTAACTGTTGCAGTCTTAGATACGCCTGGGTGCCAAGAATATTCCCAAATTGGGATTTTTGACATGCAAAAAAATTTACTGACACGGGTCTCTCGCAGCGTATAATGCACTGCAAAAATACTTTAAGTTTTTTATCAGCGTTGCCTGAAGAGCCTCCGTGGCTTAGGCGACAGCACGCCAGCCTCTCACCGCTGGGTCCGTGGTTCAAATCCCGGTACTCCATGTGAGATTTGTGCTGTACAAAGTGGAGACCGACAGGTTTTTCTCCGGGTACTCCGGTTTTCTCTGTCACAATTTAATTCCAGCAACACTCTCCACTTTCATTAAATTTCATCTGTCATTCATTTAATCATTGCCCTAGGGGGGTACGACAGGCTTCGGCAGCCGGCACAGTTCATATCCTCGCCGCTAGATGGGGGCTTCATTCATTCCGTTCCCTGAGCCGGTCGCTCGACTGGAAGCAGGCTGTGGATTTTTTTCATCAGCGTTGCCTGCAGTTTACGCTCACATTTTAAAATGAGGTGGATCCTCATTAAATTAAATTAAATTAAATTCATAATATAGGAGGTCTTACCCTATGTATTCAGAGGCAGCAGGATTAGTGTCACCTTATAAGCTCTAGTTGACACTATCAGAACACGAAATTAAATTATAATAATATTTTCCATTTTTGAAAATAATTTTAATAATAACTCTGCATATATTTTTTAGCCTACTTTTTACATTTTGCAAAAATGAGGAAAAAGTAGTCTTATGAGATCGGGCAAATGTGTGTCTGTCTATCTGTCTGTCTGTCTGGCTGTGTGTGTGTCCCCCACCCCCCTATCAACTCCTATACGGCTGCAGCAATCGAAACGAAATTTGGTAGGAGTAAAGATCTATACCTGAATATCTCACGGCCATATTTGAAAATGATGTCAGTGCTACCAACTGCTGAAAAATCGCAATTGAAATTTGAGCTCCATGTTGGATATCTTGGAAGGTATGAATGGGAGCTATTTCAAAATTGGCACACGTATAGATAATAATATTTCAGTTAAATTTCCAGGAGGCCATGTATGGCAGTGATGCCAATATGATTCTAAGCCTGCTGATAGGTCAAATTTTAAATGCATATAACTTCTATACTATCAATTGGATTTCAACCAAATTTTGTATGTAATATGTGTACATAAACAAATATGACTGAGCGTATTCTTACGAGCCACCAGGGCTGCCAACTGTCAATAAATGTTATCTCTATTCTTTTATCCAAATACCAATATATCAGAAAGTATGCAAGCCGACAGCTTTAAACTATGCACACGTATAGTACCTGACATTCTAAATTAATTTGGAGTAACTTATGCACATCAGTGCTACCAACATGATTCTAAGACTGCTGATAGGACCAATTTTTAAACACATGTAACTTCTATAATATCAATTGGATTTCAACCAAATTTCCTATGTGCTATGTGTACCATAACAGATATGACTATGCTTATTCTTAAGAGCAACCAGGGCTGCCAACTGTTAATAAATGCTGTCACCTATTTTTTTACCCAAATATTAATATATCAGAAAGTATGTAAGCCAACAGCTTTAAACTTTGCACTAGTATAGTAGATTCTAGATTAATTATGAGAAACGAATATACGTCAGTGCTGCCAACATGACTCTAAGCCTGTTGATAGGTCCAATTTTCAAATACATGTAACTTCTATACTAACAAATGGATTTCATCCAAAATTGGCACAGCAAGATATCGTAATATTTCAGATTATTTCTGACCAACGCATGTGTGACATTGTTGCCAACATGATTTTACGCGCGCTGATAGATCCAATGTCTAACTGCATGTAACGTCCATGCTATACATTGGACTTCAACCAAATATTGTATTCTGTATCTTAAGAGATGGAACTAACAATATATTCAGTCACCAGGGCTGCCAACTGTAGTGTTCTATTAGGCTACAGGTATATTTCGAACTAATTAGAAATTTCGATATTACCAAGTTAATTTCGCTAGTTTTCTTGATAGGTCTATATAGATTGGCATGAATCTTAAATTTTAAGAAAAGTAGGCTCTTTAGTTCGTCACGGAACTTCTTGTTTATCATTGAATTCTTATGGAAAGTGACGATTTTTGATCTAGTACTGTAAAATGGTGAATTATATTGTTATAAATGCTTATTTCAGAGTGAGGGATCAACGTAATCCTTAAGCTAATATTGGACACGTGGTAATTAAAGCTAAAGATTGTAATTGCGATTCAAATACAATGGTATAGCGATGTGTGTTTAATCCCAGATTGATAAATGTTGTTTCCTGAGTATCAGCTCAGACGGTGCAGGGATAAATCCACTGGTAAATGGGACATGTTGCGATGGTGGCAATCCTGCCCCATAGTGTGTATAAAAGGCTTCAGACAATTAAAGTGTCATTCCAATATAATAAATAGACTTCCAGATCAAATACATTGTATGATACTAGTCGAATCTCTTGGGAAGAGTAAAATGACGTCACGTCAAATAAGGCTGGCAATTCATGTAACGGTTTCATAAAAATCAGTGTTCAAATAATTCATTTAAAATCAATGTGTTGAGCAGTATAGAAAATATATTCAAGTGTCAACAATTACATTATTTGTAATTATAAAATATATTATTATTATATTTCTTTCTCTCTTCGAAAGCTCTTCTATTTCAGCTGATTAGTGTCAACTGTCAGAATATTCCATGACTAAGATCTTTTAATTTTGAGAAAGCTTTGCCTCGGTAAGTGGAGGTTGCTAAGAATCATCCCAGTTCTGCTGATTCGATTTTGAAATATGAAAATAATGTAGAAATAACGTCACCATGAAGGTGATAATGTGTGAAAATAACTCCGAAGCTATTATGTAATGTACATAGTAGTGAATAGGACAGCTAAATGCGGCGTCATTAACTTCAATAATATATCCATTTTTATTTCTATAGATGATTGTGCATTTTCTCATGTATAGGGTAAAATTATTTAGTTGTATTCGTTGATCATAGTTAAAACAAATGGACTCTCATGCAGATAAGACCATGAATATTTCTTTATTTTTCGAGATGCACGAATCACAATACTACAGTAGATTGTTTTCGCCGTCGCACATTAATTTTCGGTTGCAGTGAAGTGCTTTATATATATTTTGTTGCTGACAGGCATATTTGTATGAATAAATATGAGAGTTGTTTTCCTTTTTAACATGTGTGCGCACTCAGTGTGTGTGTTGCGTACATATTCCTTGAATTCTTAACGTGGAACATTAGGTCAGTGTGCAGTAAAATTTTGCCGGCTTAACCCTGGACGCCCTGAGACCTGATACTCGTGCTCCGACTGTGCTCATGTGTCCTCGCATGTGATCGCCTGTCCATTCCAGGTATAATAATATCGTATGGCCTCGGATGCCTGGTGCAAGCTTTGCTATTTGACACCCAGAGGGTAGCTTGCATGTCGAATTTCGTAGTTCCTTGACTATGAAAGTCAAGGAGGTTAGATGTTAGATATCTAATCTCCTTGAACACAATAGCGCTTTCTAGTAGAGAAATGAGGAACTTTGTGCTGGCGGAAACTCCCGAGATTAATTTTGCCATTATGAACTCGGCCTACTGAATTCAAATGGGTTCTTTGACATGCCAACATCGTATGACATGCGTATCGTATTTTTGCCGCCTTTCAAAAATCACTTACCACGGTCAGGGGCGAACCTGCAATCTTGGGGTTAGTAGACCGACACGCTATCCACTCACCCGCGGTGAGTTCCAGGTGAACAGATAGGCACTGAACCCATATTTTGATCGAATCTAATGGAATCTAGAAGATTAAGCTTTGGAAACTGTAGAAAATGCAAATCTGTATATACAATAATTGCATAAGGGAAGATAGACGCTGGGAATTGAATAAGGAACTCTCAGGGGAAGATAAGCAATCTGAAATACAAAATGAGCAAGCAATTTTTGCTACAGTCAAGTCAAGGTCAAGCTGTGGATATTGACAGGCACCGAGTACTTGTATTCGGGTACACAGTATAATATAAGTAACTAGCAGTAGTGCCCGGCCTCGCCCGGTGGATTTATTTGTTTTATGGATGATAATGATTACTACTACAGAACTGGCAAATGATACTTAAACTAACATAAAAATAAAATTAAAAATATAATTTTTTGTGGTGGTGGTGGTGGTAGTGGGGTTCATACGTAGTACAGGGAAACGGATATTTATTAACTACAGTACTGACATATGTAATTTACAAACGAATTGAAACATATTATTAGAAAGAGGAGTAAGCGAAATAAAAGACACCGCCTAGGGTCTATATCCCATTGGATGTTAGAAAAGTAGAGACCAATAGTGTCATCTTTTGTCACATAGTGCCATAGGAAAATAATCAGAGCACTTTGGAAAACTTTGGCTGTTCCGATATTCTGAGGTAACATTAGTGTAATTTATCGCCACATAGAGTTGAAGGATAAGGATAGGAATAAATTAAAGTAAATTTGAAAGCACCAACGCTTATTGCAGTTGATAACCTCAATATATGTTTATGATGATAACTGTTTCAAGGGGCCTAATAAATCTTTTTGCACTAATTACTCCTCGCGACTGCAAGATGTAACCATTTTCGCAATTCTGCACCAGAGCACTGGTAGGAGCGACGTGATGCAGCCCCCATTGCCAGCCAACAATATACTTATTCATATATTCTTACTATTACACTACTACGGACATGACTGGTTATAGGGCCTTAAATCGTGGTTTTCAATTTCCTTTTGTCTGTTATTCTAAATGTAGAGAATGAAGAGGGTTGTCCAAAATATAAAGTGGGCAGTGTTACCAGCAGGGTTTCAAAGGGTAAGTATGTAAAAAGCGGTGCAATTAGGTGAAACGGTGTAGATTTGTGCTAAAGGCCCTAAAAGCAGGGAATGGAGTGGTCTGTCCAAAATTTAAAGTGGACAGTGTTACCCGCAGGGTTCCAAAGGGTAAGTATGTAAAATTCGGTGCAATTTGGAGAAACGGTGTAGATTTGTGCTAAAGGGCCTAATGCAGGGAATGGAGTGGTCTGTCCGAAATTTCAAGCAGACAGTCTTACTCGTCGGGTTCCAAATGGTAAGTATACAAATTTTGGTTCAGATCAGTGAAAAGGTGTAAATTTGAGCCAGAGGGCCTAAATGCAGCGATTGGAGTGGTCTGTCCGAAATTTAAAGTGGACAGTGTTACTCACAGGGTTCCAGCGGGTGCACATGTAAAATTCGTTGCAAATAGGTAAGACGGTGTAGATTTGTGCTAAAGGGCCTAAATGCAGGGATTGGACTGGTCTGTCCGAAATTTCAAGCAGACAGTGTTACTCGTTGGGTTCCAAATGGTAAGTATGTAACATTTGGTTCAGAAGGGAGAAAAGGTGTAGATTACTGCAAAAGGGCCTAAATGCAGGGAATGGAGTGGTCTGTCCGAAATTTAAAGTAGACAGTGTTACCCGCAGGGTTACAAAGGGTAAGTATACAAATTTTGGTTCAGATCAGAGAAACAATGTAGATTTGTGCCAGAGGGCCTAAATGCAGCGATTGGAGTGGTCTGTCCGAAATTTAAATTGGACAGTGTTACTCACAGGGTTCCAGCGGGTGCATATGTAAAATTCGGTGCAAATAGGTAAGACGGTGTAGATTTGTGCTAAAGGGCCTAAATGCAGGGAATGTAGTGGTCTGTTAGAAATTAAAGTGGACAGTGTTACTCGCAGGGTTCCAAAGGGTAAGTATACAAATTGTGCCATAGGGCCTAAATGCAGAGAATGGAGTGGTCTCTCCGAAATTTAAACTAGACAGTGTTACCCGCAGGGTTCCGAAGGGTAAGTATACAAATTTTGGTTCAGATCGGTGAAACGGTGTAGATTTGTGCCAAAGGGCCTAAATGCAGGGAGTGGAGTAGTCTGTCCGAAATTTCAAGTGAACAGTGTTACTCACAGGGTTCCAAAGGTTAAGTATACACATTTTGGTTAAGATCGGTGAAACGGTGTAGTTTTGTGCCAAAGGGCCTACTGTAAATGCAGGGAATGGAGTGGTCTGTCCGAAGTTTAAAGTGGTCAGATTACCCGCAGGGTTCCAAAGGGTACGTATAGCAATTTTGGTTCAGATCGGTGAAACGGTGTAGATTTTTGGCAAAGGGCCTAAATGCAGGGATTGGAGTAGTCTGGCCGAAATTTAAAGTGGGGTTTAATGAATTTTATACCTTCCATAACATTATGATGGTTTTTATAAAAATCTTCTAATATAGCGGCCCCGACAGGGTTACTCGCAGGGTTCCAAAGGGTAAATATACACATTTTGGTTCAGATCGGTGAAACGGTGTAGATTTGTATACATAACAGATAGACAGACAAACATTGAGCTTTATATATAGATTAGTGGCAACCATTTGTTAGGATCGCTTGAATAAGGAACGGATTAGCCAAAGTTAGGTGTTCAATTAACGACATTTAAAATCCCTAGACCAAATAAGACCTGTGTATGGCAAATTAAGTTATTATGCTATGAAAACTAACTTATGGCTAGAACATAATTTGATATAACCAGCTGATGGCTAAGGCCGGGATTACACAATAAAACAAATTTGCCAAAGATCTTTGATAAAACATTATTTATAAAAGATATGACAGTCTAATGGGGATTTTTTTTATAAAAGGTGTTTTTATAGAATTTCATTTATAAATTATATGACCATTATGCTGTTGTTGTTGTTTGAGTATTCAGTCTTTTGACTGGTTTGATGCAGCTCTCCATGCCTCCCTGTCCTGAGCTAATCGTTTCATTTCTACATAGCTACCACACCCTACATCCGAGGCAATCTGTTTAACATATTCTAACCTTGGGCTACCCCTACAGTTCTTATCCTCGACCCTTCCTTCCATAACTAAGCTTGCTATTCCTGGGTGTCTTAGTATGTGTCCTACCAACCTATCTCTTCTCTTCATTAGCAGTCGCCAGAAACATCTCTCCTCTCCCACTTGCCTTAATACCTCTTCGTTTGTAACCCTATCTACCCATCTGATCTTCATCATTCTCCTGTAACACCACATTTCAAATGCTTCAATTCTCCTAAAAATATTCTAACCATAATGGCGTATCATAACAGCTGGCATATAACCAACACTCATATCAGAGTGTCAATTACATTAAACGTTAACATAATATGTTACATAATGAATGGTATACAATGTAAAACATAAATAACAGATAGTGTAGGTAAAAATAGCCGAGGCTATAAGAGCTGCACATAAAGACGCGCATTTCAGGATATAAAGAAGAATAAAATAGTTAAACAGGTTGAAATAAGCCGTAAATAGTTTTTTTCATCGTTTTACCCTCCAGGGTTTGGCTGTTTCCCTCGGACTCAGCGACAGATCCATCTTTACCGCCTCCAGGGCAGTGTCCTGGTGCTTTACTTCGGTTGGGGGATACAACTGGGCAGGTTAGACGAGCACCTCGCCCAGGCGGCCTCACCTGCAAAGCGAACAGAAGCCTCAAGAGGAAATGGAAGGAATGGGAAAATTGGGAGGGATAGGCAAGGAAGAGGGAAGGAGGCGGCCGTGGCCGTACGTTAGGTACTGTACCAGTATATTGCTGAAGCGATTGGGGAAGAACAACAGTCCCGCGTATAGAAATTTTACGAGTGTAAAATCCAGTTAGTGAGAGGAAAAGGTTACGTAATAAACATATTATGTTACGAGACGGAGAATGCCTGGAGTGTAGGCAACCCGCAAGGTTACTCAGAATCCAGCTCTATTCAAGGTCATTCATGCCAGCGCACACAGGTCATGAGGAGGTGTAAGGTCATCAGCTAATCGACTGACAACATATAGATCAAGAACGTTGCAGAATGGAATATATCATGAACACAGAGTAATACAGCATTATAAGTACACGCTGTTATACACCAGAAATTACCATCTGACTCTGCGAATGACGTACTGGACATCAAGATAAATCGCGAGAACAGGTCAGGGATGGTGTGAGAAAGGGCTGAAAGGAGGCAGTGAGAGGAGAAGATGGTTCTTATTCTTTTGAACCGCGGAGAGTGTACATCGTGTTTTCAAGTCGTAACCAGTACGAGAAGTTTCGAGAATATGGTTAGTGAAAGCGGACATTCCAGCAGTAATCTTCAGAGAAGAAGAAGGCTCTTATTCTTTGAGACTTGGAGAGTGAGCATCGTGTTGTCAAGTTGTAACCAGTACGAGATGTTTCGAGAGTATGGTTTGTGTATGCGCACATTCCAGCAGTAATCTACAATGGATATGTACTCCAAATTTATTATTTTAAAACATACACGAACATTTTGAGAACTTGCTAGAAGTAACAACTCTATTTGAAGTTAACAGAATATCCATTCTTATGATGAAGCATTTCAGTGAAATCAGTCCAGAACTTTATTGCACTATGTTATACTATGTGAAGTCAGGAGGAATATTACCGCATTATACTAAATCTACGACAATGAGTGGTTAAATATAAAGGAGAAACACTACAGATGTAGTAACTGAGAATGTCGAGAGTAATCAACGACGCTTACGAGTTCGATAACTACTTATTTCAAAATTATGGAGGAAGTGAGGTCAAACCACAATTCAATTTAAAAAGGAAATGATACTACAACATCCAAAGATTCTTCAAACAAGAGAGCTAGAGACTACAATATGGACGAACGAGAACCAGGAATCTGAGGGATGCAGTCTACAATCCGGGAAGGAACGAGAGGGAGGAGTTCATAATCCAGTTCGAGAACAGAAGAGGCAGATGGGTGAGCAGAACCGCAGGTCCGTTTTAGGAGGAGACTTTTGTGTATTTTCGAATATGCAATTTATACAAGACTCAGCACAAGGTAGAGAAGAAGATCCTATTTTAGTAGTAGTAGTAGTTGTTTGAGGTATATTGGAGTTTACAATTTCGCCATTTTTGTCTATATAGATATTGAAGTATGGTGTAGATATGCTACTCATTCCATATTTCGCCATATTTTCGAGTAGGATTTTGATTCGTTTTCGAATGCATCCTCTATTTTCGATTTTGGATTGAATTTATTTTGGTCCATGGATATTTTCGATTTGTTATTTGTTTGAATGAAGATTACGAAGATATGCTTTAGGAAGAAGAATTTGTTAGGAAGAAGAGTTGTGGTAGTAGGAAGAAGATTTATAGGATTAAGATTTTGATGGACATTATTGTAGGAAGTTTATGAATATTCTGGACAGTTATTTTACTTATATTATGATCAAGGATGGCAGGAAGTCTAGAATGGAAGGATTACTTTGTCAGCGTATTAAGGAGATTTGTTGAAGAACTTATGAACTATGAACAGAACTATAATAATCTCAACTTTGTGATGTTCTATTAAGCTATTTTCGAATGACATTTTGAGTCGATTATTCAGTCGAGTATTATTACCATGCTTTCATACTTGTAGAATTTATTAAATTCTAATGAAAGTCATTTGAGTAAGTAATTACCATTCTTTCATGCGTGTGTAGAATTTATTGAACTCTAATGAAGATTTGGATAAATTTTTGAACTGAGAATTATAAATTCAGAATTATTCTGATAATGTTGAAAACTTAAGATGTTGGATATTATTTACCACAAATAAGATATTAATTGAAAGTAACTAACTATATTATTATTAATAATAATAATGAAAAGTATAATTAAACAATATAGCCATGAAATCATGGAAATGATAATAGAACATGTATTTAACAAAATTAAATCTAACTTTAGTAAAAAATTGTTGAGTGTCATAAGAATCTGCAGCATGTCTATTTAAAGCATATTTGAAGGTATAAGGAAGCTATATTTGTGTTATTGAAGTAATGGAAGCATATAAATATTGTATTTATAAGATATTACAAGGAATGTTGATCATGTGATTATATTTAGAGGAATTTAGTCAAGATTTAAGACATGAAAACAATTGTGGAGATTATACCGAGAAATTATTATGGTAGTAAAAATTTTGAATGATGTTAAACATGTTAGTATTTGGGAGAATTAATAAGTGGAGCTCATAGTAGTACATTTTATTATCATTATTTGATATTTGACACGAATTTGTAAGATACGTTTGAACTTAGCTTAATTGCTCGGTCAAATAGACCAGGATTATGACTTAAATTTACTGTATGAAACAGAAGTATGATAATGACATTTGGTGATGATCTCAGTATGTTAAAATTAGATGTTATGACAAATGATATTGATACTGATCATTGTAAAAGGATTATAATTATTTTGATGCTTAAGAAAGATTCATGTAGTACGTTTATGTGAATTGTGTGTAAATAGAATTGGAATATGCTCAAGTAATTAACGAGATCTGAAATATCCAATTAAAGATTTTTGTATGAAGATTTATATGATTACAAATATCATGATTGCCATATCGTGGATATCTATGTATACAATTTAGATTGAGTGTTGTTGATTTTTTGAACGCTAATATCCACGCGTAGTTGTGGTATTTTCAGTTTAATTTTGTACATTTATACATTGCAAGCGTGAAACTTTATAACGACTTAGCTCATGTCGTGTGATATATCACTTCAATCCTCTTGACTTTTCTTCATTGGTATGTTTGTCATAACGCAATCATTTTTGGAGAGTGTTCCCTTACATGTAGTACTTGTCGGTAGGATCTCGAGGATTTTTCTAGCCGGGGACTTTCAGGTTGTACGATCCAGCTGTTCCATCGGATTCATTCATTCATCCATTCATTCATTCATTCATTTATTTGCATTTGGGGGTGGGATCCCGTTGGAAAATTGGGTATACATGACAAATACATAATTGTACATAACAATTCAATAACAATTAAACTGGAGTATTTACACAAACCGTCAGTCTTTTCTTAAACACACCTATATGTGTGGGAAAAGGCTCTAAGACTGCGGCAGGTAGAGAATTCCAGTTATAAATGGCACGGTTTTTGAATGAATATTTACCATCATTTGTACGCTGTGATTGGGCCTTAACTGTGAAAGAATGATCACTCCTATTCATGTAAGTGGGATTTCCCATACGTTTGCTAAGCTCACCCCATGCTGGTTGATTTGTATACGTGTTGTACATAGCGCAGAGTTTAGATTTCATCCTCCTAGCCCCAGATGGTTCCCACACAAGTTTCTTTAACATACGACTCACACTGCTCCTGGGATTAAAGTCACTCACCACAAATCTAGCGGCATTTCTTTGTACCATTTCCAACTAATTGATGAGCCCTACTAGATATGGATCCCAAACCGCGAGGTGTATTCCAGGATAGGTCTTACAAGTGACAAATAGCCTAATTCCTTAGCAGAGGTACTACTTTCTTTTAATACCCTCATTAAAAGTGCAGGGATTTCTAAGCTTTAGAAACTACACATCCTACATGAGTACTCCATTTCACACCATTCCTTACGTTAACGCCCAAATATTTGCAAAAATCTTCTTCTACAAGTATTTCCAAGCCAATGTTATATTGAAAATCTAGCCTTCGCCCTTTCCCTATTTTTATGAGACTAATTTATCTTGTGTTTATTTTCATTTTATTTTCTATCACCCACTTATAGACCAAGTCGTCTTGAAGTACTGCGTTGTCTTGTGAGTCATGTATCTTTCTTTATATTACGCAATAATCCGCAAACAATCGACAGTCACTGCGAATCCCATTTGGTAAGTCATTTATAAACGCCAAAAATAACAAAGTTCCGATTACGCTGCCCTGAGGGATACCCGACGTTACGGTAATTTCATCCGAGTATC
The DNA here is from genome assembly GCA_946902985.2 of Meconema thalassinum. NCBI lineage: Eukaryota > Metazoa > Arthropoda > Insecta > Orthoptera > Tettigoniidae > Meconema > Meconema thalassinum. Next base: position 1,149,547,915 of record OX336389.2, read on the forward strand.
GGCCTTCAACTTTCTCTTTCTGGGAACGACCCGTCAAAAATTCTTGGATCCATAAAATTACTCTCCTATCAATCTTCGTTGAAGCTAATTTATGGAGTAGTATGTCATGTGGCACGACATCAAATGCCTTCGCAAAATCTATAACTACGGCGTCGACTGAAACTCCACTGTCTAACGATTCGCTAATATCTTGAAAAAGTGATAGCATCAGACTCTCGCATGAGTAACCTTTCAGAAATCCATGTTGCCTATCATTAAACCATGATAATGTTTCGCACTGTTCCCTCAAGTAGTCGCATATGAGATGCTCCATCTGTTTACAAACAATGGACGTAAGGCTAACCGGCCTGTAGTTGCCCAATTCAAGCCTGCTCCCTCCCTTAAATATTGGGACTACCGTAGCTCTTTTCCAGTCATCTGGGATTTGCGCATTGTTTATGGACACATTAAACATCACCTCCAAGTATCGTGCCACGGCCCTACCTCCTAGTTTAAGTACTTCACTAACAATATCATCATGACCCTTCGAGATATTGTAACGTAATTCTTGTATTAGCTTTACAATTGCTGACTGATTTATTTGGAAAAGGGGAGCCCCTGAATCGTCGTTAAGGTCCATGTTTAAGGGGGAACATACTTTTAATGGCGACCAACGTATCGGCTCGATCTTTCTGGGAGCATATCTTTAATGAATACGCAACTAGTGCGGCTTGATCTTTTTGGGCACTGCCATATTTTGTGATTTATTAGCGATTAGGGCTAGAGCAATAAAAGGCTTCATTTAAGTTGCCTGTTTTGTTTAAACCGGCTGATGACTCTTTGAAGTCATTGTAAAGGCATTTTTTTCCGGATTAGATTGCGTAATGTAGCGACAATTAGTATAATTAATATAAATCATCACGATCTAATTGAAACGGGAATTCGAAGCCTAGATACATATAGGTTAAAGTATATTTAAGTTAATTTTAAGTATTAAAGCAAAACATAAAAATAATCTTCATTAATGGCTGAAATTGGTTACTCCAAGATATTCTTTTTCTACTTGGCATTGTTGTGTTCCTATTTGTACATATATTGTTTTTTAATGTCTACTATGACTGAGGAGGACGTCCACAATATATTTCAGCTGATGAAGGCAGAAGTCCAGGAATGCTGTAAGTTGATTAAAGAAAGTGTCACAGAGAGTGTTAGGGATAGTTTGAAGGAAGAGGTAGACCGGCTGCGGGAATCTCTCAATGGTGTACACGATAGTACTGCATCTGTGAATGAAATTTTGTCGCGTTTACAGGTCAGCTCTCATACGGTTGTGTACGAGGTATCACACGTAGTAACAAATGTTCATAGTGTAGATTGTAGAGTATAAATAAACGGTATACAAAAAGAGTTAGGGAGTATAGAGTCAATAGATCTACTGTGTATGCTACTGCCTAATTAGGATTTCAACTACCAGTTACATTAATAATAATATTAACACACAATTTTTTATTCTTAGAGCACATCAAAATACAACATCGTTTTGTAAAAAAAATGTCATGCATATGTGTTACTTTTGCTTATAAAACCAAAACAACTCCTGCACGTGCAGTTATTGGAATTGAGCAAATTTTGTTTGTTTCACTAATTAGCTCTTTAGCTGTGACACCTGTGTCCAGTAATGCTTTTCATATTTGAAAGCTCGTGACTTGTACATATCAATATAAATAATATATACAATTTTCAACATTTCACTGTGAATTTGAAAAATGTTATGTTAAAACTCTTCACCCATGAAAAAGTAAAACAGGAGAATAAAAGTGTACATGGATCAGAATTCGGAAATTCTCAGCCACTTACGGAGTTAATGTGGTGTGTGAACTTGAATTTGAGATGAACGTAAATCCAGTCTTGGTTGGCTGTTTGAAACAGCAACCCACAGATCCCCTTCCAACTGCAGCCGAGACCGATGCTTCGTCTTGACGGATGCCATTGCGGAAAATGTTGAATCACACAAGTAAGTTGAAGCGAAGGGTAATTACAGGTCCACTGCTTTTCTTGATAAAATGAGATATTCATTCCGAATCTGCACCCAAAATTTTTCAAGAGACTTTGACTTAAATTCATTTCGAAGTATTCTGTCACTTGAAAGTTCTATTAGTTCCTCCTGTTGTGCCGTTGACAGGTGGGCTGTTACGTTCGTTTCAAACGGACTGCGAATCCAGTCATTCTCGAATTTTTGACGAAGGTTTTGGAAGTGTTCTACGCTAATTCCACTAATTTGGCAAATAGCTAACTCATTTTCTTCCATGGATTCATTCTTACAATGAAATATCTCTCAGTTACCTTTGTCCATCTGGGCTTTCCAAAGTTCAAGTTTTGTCGCTTAGAATGAAAATATTACTATTTCGTCCTGGAAGTGACACGTTAAGTTCATTCAGTTTTTCAAATACGTCAGCCAAGTAGCACAGTATTAGAAGCCATTTCTCATCCAGAAACAGTGTTGCGAGTGTTGGACTGCTGTCCAATAGGAAAATACGAAGTTCATTCTTCATCTCCACAACGCGACGAAGGGCTTGACCACGAGACAAAAAACGTACCTCCGTGTAAAATAGAAGCGAATCATGTGTAGATCCCATCTCCTCGCAAAGAATGGAAAATAACCGACTCTTTAATGCTCTTGATTTCACAAAATTTACAACACTAATTACATCGTTCAGCACTTTATAGACTTTCGGTTGTAGTACTTTTGAAACCAATACCTCCCTGTGTATTATGCAATGTGTGAATCTTACAGAATTAGTAACAGCACTCACTGTTGCTCTGATACCCTTTTTAGTTCCAGTAAATGCCGACGCCCCATCAGTACATATACCAACACAAGTTGTCCATGAGAGATTGTTGTCAATAAAAATTGAATTCACAAGAGAAGAAATATCTTCGCCTGTTGTCCGCCCTTCCAGAGCTTTACAAAATAGAAAAACCTCGTGCATTTCATTTTCATGACAGTAGCGTACAAACAAAAGAAGCTGGGCACTGTTTACGATATCAGTACTGTCATCAAGTTGCAGGGCAAATTTTGGGCTATCATGAAGACGTGGTAGCAATTGATTTTTTATGTCAGAGGCTATTACATCAATACGACGAGTTACTGTATCATTTGAGAGTGGTATCGACATCAAACACTCGCCGAACTTTTCTCCGTGCATGATCGCGCACATTTTCACGGCTGCAGGAAGAAGTAATTTCTCACCAATAATATGTGGTGATTTGGAATTTGCAATTAAATAGGATACCTCCAAGGATGTAGCGCTTTCTTAGGAACTGTTGCGTGCTTTTCTAGGAATCTAACATTTCCTTTTAGTTGTTGCTCGTGGCGCTTAAAATGCTAAAGGTTTACTTACACAGTCTGGATGTTTAGTCTGCAAGTGTCTCTTAAGTTTCACAGGCTTCAAACTGTCGTTTGCTAAAATCTCCAGACAAAGAACGCATTGAGGTTGTTCCTGATTATTATTCGAAAGAATGTGGAAGTGGCGGTCACATTGTCAAGCAGCTTATTGTCATTAAGTGTTTGGTAAGGAGATGTCACTGCTGGTGGCGAGTGAAAGGGAGCTGTGTGGGAAATGTTACTCGCCACCTTTTCTCAGAATTCCTGCTGGCAGGATCTACTGGTCAGTTCTTGTGAAATAAGACAGCAAAGGTACGAGTTTATTATTCTTGAAACGTCTTGGGAGCTACCTGCCTATGATAAGTTCATGAATATGAGGATAGTAATATTTGTTTCAGAATATGAAATATAAATATTTCAATCAAAGCTCTCTGCGCCCCCCACTTTCAGAACCCCTGGTCTAATGTAAGCGGTATGCAGGAAAAGTTAGGGAATGTAGATTTTAATGTAAACGATATACAGGAAGAGATAGGGAATGATGAAACATATGTTAACAATGTACAGGTAGATGTTAATATTGTGAAAACTAATGTAAACGGCTTGCAAAAATAGTTAGGGAGTGTAGAGTCGAATATAAACAGTTTGCAAGAAAACTTAGGGAATGTTGAAATAAATTTCAAGAACATGCAAAATAAACTTGATGTCTTGGAAAATAGTAATACAAATTTTAAGGACGAAATTAGAAAGGAGTTAGATATAACCAAAAGAGAGAATAGAGACAACTTAGATGCTTTGCAATTACAGTCTAGTAATGACTCAATTCAAACACAAACTACATTAGAACAATTGAAAGGTGATATTGCAGTTTTACAAACTCAAGTAAAGGATCACACTAACTTATTAAAAGAAGACATTGACATGGATTTGAAAACTATAATAAAAGATAATATTGTTTATTAAGACACGACATGACTAAATAAATGTTGAATGTGTTAAAAGCGTTTGAACTGAAATTGAAATGAAACTAGCCACTACTTAATTAAATCTTAACAGGGATGTAACAAATGTTAGGGAGGGTCTCCGTAAACAATTAACTGTGTACAAAATTCTCAGATTGAAAATTTATCTTAATTTAGATTGGAATTCGAAGATAAAATTAAAGACTTAGGGACCAAACTAGATCAAAGTAAGCTCGAGTTAAATGAGGAGAGGGAACAATAGACGTTCGAATTAAACGATATTAGGGAAAGGCTTGATAATATAGACTTAGGAGAACATATTAACGTAGATTCTCTTAAGGACGAGTTATGAAACCAAATCAGTAAGAATCTGAAGGAATCGTTAGGCAATTTCGAACAGAGAAGAAGGGAAGAAAGAGAATCGAATAACTTCAGGCTAGCAACTATAGAAGTAACTTTAAGAGGAACTAGGGCAAATGAATCGCAAATAGAACAGTCGCGACAAAATGAACATGGAATGAAATCATAACGTGACCGTAATACGTAACTTTGAGGACATGCCTCGGAAATTTTAAAATATAGATGGTGTTACAGACATTGAATTCGTAAGTAGAATGAGGGATTATTTTCTCGAAAATCATATATCAAGAGAGAGAGAGAACTTAGAATGATAGAACGTTTCCATGCTGAAGCACCACTTCAATGGTATCGTGCGTTCAGATATACTTTCGAGGATTTTGACGAGTTTGCTGATGCTTTTATAAAGCGATTTTTGTCAATTGAGGCCCAGCAAAACGTCAGAGCCAAGGTATATTCGAAGAAATACTTAAGTTCAGGTCCTACAAGTTATGCTGAATACTCCACTTCTCAATTAGCGAAGTTACGATTCTTGCAACCACCATTAACACAAGGAGAGCTCATTGATGCAATTTCTAGACAGTGGCCGGTGGAGGTAAGAAGGTATATAACTTCGTCGGGAGTGAACGACTTATGCCCGTTGCTCACGGTAAAAATTTCCTTCAAATTTATTGTACAATACTTTAATTTTATAAAATTTCTGTTGCTCACGGTCAAATTCAAGTTTTATGAAACCTTTGATAAAACTTTCCATAAAATAGGACATGTTCTATTCCGTAAAATTAATTTTACAAAACGAACCAATCAGGGAAGCTGACATGAAGATGATGTTGGCGCCACGTGGTGAGAAGATTGTGAAGCTCGCTTGTAAACAAACACTTCGAAAAATGGCAGGCTCCGGCTGGACTAAGCAAGCTGTTAGTGTTTTTCTGGACGAGTACCAGAAATGTCAGTGTTTGTATGAGGTTAAAACGCCCATGTACCACAATAGAAATGCAAGAAGGGAGGCAGAAATCTCAATCGCCGCATATGTTTCACAAATTCGACCGAACACAAGCCAGGCTGATGTGAAGGCGAAGATAAACGGTCTTCGAACTCACCTGCAGTCTCATTTCAGGAGAAATGGCTTGCCTCTTGTTAGTGTCCTGACGAATAATTTTGGGACCAACAAGATCTAGGAGTTTTTTAAAACTGCTTTCCTCCATTCTTAGAAAATCCCTATATGAGTTCTGATCTTATAACCTCAACTCATTTTCGACCAAGGACAGCATTCCTCTACTCTTCCTTTTATCCATTCCCGAGTTCAGAACTTCCTAGCATTTCTTTTCTTCCTTTTTACCACTGTACGACATATAATTGTAGCTAAAGCAGCAATTTTTGCTTTGTTTGTTGAAGCCATACTCTCAAACCAATGTGTGTTGAACAGCTGATTCTTGGTTCAGAAGTTTATCGGTAGATGGCGATCCTGATACATCCACGGATTTTATAAAATAATTTTACCGTGAACAACACAGCTTGCTTTCGTCCAATTTTTATAAAATTAGTTGTAAAATAAATTTTAAGAAACATTTTACCGTGAGCAACGGGCATTAGCGATGATGGATGACCTATTACGCAGGCTAGACCATACGAGTTCTATTATAAGTCCCACAATATTAAGAAATGTTCGGCAGACATTGAGAGGCATTAATGCAGTAGTCATGGATCCAATGCAACAAACATACAGACTGTACGAAAGAGAGTTAAAAGAACGGGTCGTATACGGAGTAATCATTGACAAGAGCGAAGGTATGAACCGAGGTATATAAGATACCAGGAAATACCATGGCAACAGCGATATAATAACGCTGATATAAATCGAAGAGAAAATTATCGTGCAGGAAATAATTACCGAGAAACTCCTTTTAACAAAAATAGCAGATCAAAACAGGGATTTAATCCTTAAAAATATTACAGAGATGAGGGTTTCAATAGAGAACGTTATAATGAAAGGCAAAGAGGAGATCAAGGTCAATCGAAGAACCAAGGACGAGAAGAGGGAGGCGTCAGAAGAAATGACGCAGTTGTCAATCCTGATTGTAGTACCAATGGACAGGGGAGAAATGGAGAAATGACCCCTAAAAAAATTGAATCGCAATTAATTCCATCTGATTCATCATCACCATTTGTTCTCACGATTAACGAGATTTATGAAGCAACTGACGAAGACTTGTTGTATGAGGAGGAGAGTATATTATTAGAAAGACCTGCAGAACTTCCCATTATAAACATCCAGGTAGAAACGTAGAATTGTAGAGCATATATAGATACTGACTGACCACAAAGCACTTCAGTTCATGCTTCAGTCTGACTTATCCAGTGATCATCTTACAAGATGGACTTTATTTATTCAACAGTTTAATGCTACGATCTTACAAAAATCTGGAAAAGACAACTTGTTGGCAGATGCACTTTCGAGGGATCCTGTAAAGAACATCCAGTTTAATGTCGTGTAATTGGAGAGGGAATACGAGGTCCCCTGGAAAAGCTAAAGAAGATACCTGTGTCACAGAAGAGACACACTCCAATAAAGGAGAGAGAGAATCCACAGCCTGCTTCCAGTCGAGAGATCGGGTCAGGGTATGGAATGAATGAAGCCCCCATATAGCGGCGAGGATATGAACTTTGCCGGCTGCCGAAGCCTGTCGCACTCTCCTGGGTCAATGAGTAACTGAATGACAGATGAAATGAAATTATAGTGGATGTGTTGCTGGAATGAAATTGTGACAGGGAAAACCGGAGTACCCGGAGAAAAACCTGTCTGCCTCCGCTTCGTCCAGCAACATTCTTCGAGCATTACTGTGAATTGAACCTGGTCCGACTTGATTGGCGGCAAACAGCTTAAAAATTTCCTTTTCGTACTAGCTCCAGGAATTCAAAATATTATTTTCATCTCCAGGCACTCTGAATCCTGCAAATATGCACTTCATGACTCATCCGATTTTCTCACAATCTTTTCCACTTCCGTATAATTTTATAAATAACAGCAAGTTGGTAACACATCGAGTCAACAAACAAAACATTTTCTGTTGAGCCGACTATTTAATGCGTACATTCTGTCTACATCAAACAGTAACCAAAAACGCCATTCATAATTAATAAAGTTTCCTTTTGTATATCATGCAATGATAAATAAATATTTGAAGTTTTTGCAGACTGTTTGAGGGGTAACGGCTTTGAAAACGTGAGAGAGTGGATATTAAAAGATTTTTTTTCCTAAATTGCCAGAAGCTAAAATTAAAGCTGGTATTTTCGTCAGCCTTCAAATAAAGAAACTAATGGCCAGTGAAGAATTTCCTCAATTACTCAACACCAAAGAATGACAAGCATGGTACGGCCTTAAAGCAGTGATCCATGGCTTCCTTGGAAAAAACAAAGCTCAGAATTACAAAGAGCTTATTTCCACTATGCTTTAAACTCATGGGTTGTAGAATGTCCCTTAAAGTACACGATACATGCTCACTTGGACCGATTTAAAGATAACTTGGGGGCATATTCAGTAGAGTAAGGGGAACGTTTTCACCAAGACGTGATGGGCGTTGAGGAACATTATCATGGACAGTATAATGAGACCATGATGGGAGATTACATTGTGGGGCTAATACGAGAATGTTCATACCCACACAGAACAAGTACCAAAAGTATTCATTTGTAAAAACTTATAAAATTAACGTTTGAAATAGAGAATTTCCTTCAAATTTGAACTTTCGTTGTGGTATCTACTAACTTTGTTTTGTAAAACTATTTTTCTTTCATTAGTTAAGCATGACAAATAAAAATTGGAAATACGGAAACAAGACTCCAAATTCGTGTTGACTTGTGTAATTCATCGGTCGTTGTTATGTAAAGTGAGTGCGTCCCTACTGCCTGCACTACTTATGACGCGTATGCACTTGAGCATTAGCCTCTATTGAGCATGCATTTGCCCTGTTTTGCTCACAAGGGGAGGATACGATGCATAGGTCACCGAATCGAACCATCTATAATCAGGTGTAAGTAGTAAGGTGCGCTCAGCTGCTTCCGAGAAATTAATTAATTGCAATTACAGTGCGGCGTCTATGTGCGTTGTACGCTAGCAAAAATCCAACGAGCGCGTGGTGCAGCAGTAAGAGCCCTGCTTCGTAAGCGTGGGAGCCCTGGATCGAATCCCACCGGTGAGCCTTTGCAGTGTGTTTTGTTTCTTTTTTTTACCATTGGCAAATTCAAACGAATACCCACTGCTTGCTGGGTACGTGGTAGTGTGTTGGTTCACAGGCGTGCAATGAACAGAACAGACTGGGCCTTCAATGTATAAATGTATACATATAATAGAATACACCTGACCGTGTATAATACCAATGTATTTGCAATGCCGATTTTTGTTATCGATTTTACCCTCCAGGTTGGTTTTCCCCTCGGATTCAGCAAGGTATCCCAACATTACCGCCTCTACGGCCAGTGTCCTGGAACTGGATCATCTGGTCTTGGGGATACAACTGGGGAGACGGGATCAGCACCTCGCCCAAGCGGCCTGACCTGCAAAGCGAACAGGGGCCTCATGAGGGATGGGAAGGGAGGGGAAGATTGGGAGAGATAGGCAAGGAAGAGGGAAGGAGGCGGCCGTGGCCTTACGGTAGGTACTGTACCCGTTTAAACATGTCAATACACTCGTCGAGTCCGAAGATCTGCTGGATTTTGGAATCTTGAGGGTCCCCGGCTAGAAAAAACTGAAAATCCTACCGACGAGAGCTACATGTGGGTACACCAGTCCTACGATTGTGTTATGGAAAATAAAAACTGGGCAAACCACTCAAATAATTGGAGAATACGAGAAACTTACGGTTCTCGGAGCAAATGGGGCGTACCAAAGAGCTATCCCTAAACTATAATCCTTTCCACAACACAATCTCATTCGATAATTTAAATAAATCACTTAAGTCTGTTTATAGATAACGAACGATAATATTTATTCAGAATAAACAATGACAATTTAAATTTAATAAAATTTCAATTCATAGCCAGATCATGAAACTCATAGAAGAAGGAGAACTGGACACCGCCATGCGAATACTTCAGGACTGTCTATTGGAAGCAACTCCAGGCCCACCTCCAATAAGGAGAAGCAAGCCGTGGTTCGACACAGAATGCTATGAAATAAGAAATAATGTCCTAGGAACACTTCATAACCTAAAGTGTAAACAGAGTCAGGAAAATCGAGAAAAGTATAATGAGGAAAGAATGACTTATGTTAACCTACTTCGCGCAAAGAGGAAGGACTACGCACTCAGAAAAGAGCAGCAGCTACTGAGAGAAGCGGAAAATAAACCGTAAAGGGTCCTAGAAGCAAGAAGAAACACCGTGGTACCAATCATCCCGCTGGAGACATGGGAAGCCCACTTTAAAGAACTCCTACAACTGACAGTCTTCGAGCAACAAGACGGACAAAGAGAGCATACGGAAGGGGAAATGCCAACAACCATAACAAAGGCTGAAGTCTGGTCAGTATTACAGAGAAGCAAGCCTGGAAAAGCAGCAGGACCGGACAACATTTCAAATGAATTCATCAAGGCATCACTCCCGTACACAATAAGAATATGGACAGACCTATACAACAAATGTATAGAACTCCGAAATTTACCGAACTCCTGGAGGAAATCAACAATCAAGATAATATACAAAGGCACCACATGATGCACCCGACTCATACAGGGGGATTGCGCTTGAATGTGCAGCCTTCAAGATGTTATCCAACGTCATACGAGAAAGAATCTTCGAGCAATTAATGGAAGAGACACCAGAGGAACAACACGGATTCATACCAGGAAGATCGACAACCCAAGCAATACAGAAAGTACTAGGATACATAGGTGAAGCACTAAATCAAACCAAAGGCAGCGCATACGCGACCTTCGTAGATTATCAAAACGCTTTTAATGGAGTGAACAGGAACATTCTCATCCAAAAACTGAGGACAGTTCTAGGACCAGAAGACCCTTTCCTTAGCCTCATAACAAGCATACTGCACAGCAACGTAATAAGCATATGTGACGGTCAGCTAGAATCAATGAACATAAAACAGACAAACGGAGTTCTACAGGGTGACCCTCTAAGCCCGATACTTTTCAACATGCTCACAAACGACGTAGTTCAAAAGATCACAACGGAAGGGGTAAAAATTCTGCTCTATGCAGATGACATGGTGATCCGAAGCAAAATCAGGGAAGCGATGCAGCAAGCTACCAACAGGTTAGAGGAATGGGCGAAAGAAAACGAACTTACAATAAACCAGAACAAGACAAAAGTAATGAAGTTTCGCAAAGGCGGACGAATATCCTCGATGGATGTATTCACATGTGGGAACCACACTTTAGGCATAGCGAAGGCGTACAAATATTTTGGGGTAACTCTGCAGGTCACTGGATTCACCTTCACAAGACATGTTGAGGAAAGCTCATTCTCCGCAATAAAAGACACAATGGAAATCAAAAGACTTCATAGCCTCTCACTAGAAACATCAATTTCACTGTTCAATCTGAAAATCGCCCCAATAACATCATACGCAATTGAAATAATATGGCCACGCTTGAACTACAAAAACATCAAAGACCTGGATAGAGTTAAAGCCAGATAAATCAAGAAAACCCTGTGCGTATCGAAGTACGCCCCAACCAGATTAGTTTATCAACTGGTGGGAACAAAAACATTTATAGAAGACCTAATATTAAAACACAACCTGATTCAAACACAAGCATGCATCAAGTTCCTGCTAGAAAGAGCCCGGAAATCAACAGAAATAGACCCCGATTTCTACCGCACCCCAGCCATGAAGGATAAGGAATGGAGATCAGCCGGCTATGAACTAAGACACCTCTACACCCGAGGAGCAATACACGGCTTCCATCATAAAATCTGCAAGAGGAAAGGTTACCACAACGCCGACAATCAATGCAGCTGTGAACTCTGCAACCAATCCTGCACACAATATCATCTATTTGAATGTACACAAAGAACAATGCCAATCTCGCACTATGCAAAGGTCGAATATCAATGATATCTGTTATGTAATAATTAAGTACACATTGTGTTTAATTTCAATAATAATAAATTAAGTTAAATAAAATAATAATAATAAGCACTCTTGTCAAACAAGAAAGTAAAATAATTAACAATGTCCATCTGACATTTGTAATCCACTGCTCTTCCAAAAATAAACACGAATCAGCTGTTTCTGAAGGTAAACACTGATCATCTGTTTCAGAGTCTGAAAATAAAGTTTCAATTATAATTTTTTAAAATATTATGTAGTTTAACATACACCTCCTTTAATCCATACATTAACCTCTGAATGTATCATCCAACTGCAAACTACAGCTTATATTGACATCAATTGTCAACCGAACGGCTTTTTATGATATCTCAACTGACCTCTTATAAAACACTCACTTCAAAATAAGAAGATCACTGGTTTTAATAAAAACATTATGTTAACATTCCTTCCTACTTTCCATTCTAATAAATCTCCACAAAATAATTTACATTAATAACACAAACTTCCAAAGAATTGACCTGTCATACGACATCCTACGTCAACATTGTCAAACACCGCTAATGTAAACAATTACGGAACCATATCTTAATGTTCAACGAACATCCTTTCTCCAAACTATCAACATTAAAATACTTAAATCCTCACTTCAAAATATTTATTATTGTTTAGACATGTCAATAATAATCCCCAAATTTATTATTAATAATTATTCAATAATTATTTAAAAATCCAAATATTCATCAAAATTAATGTAAATTAATATTTATACGATCACATTAATTGTTTATCGTTGAATATTAATATTTATTATTATAAATATATTATTCATGCATGCTATTTGAATTATTATTAATAATTGTTTATTTACATATAATCAGCTGTTTACTTGTTTAATAGCTTTATTAACTTTATTAGCTTAATAATAATATCGTATGGCCTCGGGTGCCTGGTGCAAGCTTTGCTATTTGACACCCAGAGGGTAGCTTGCATGTCGAATTTCGTAGTTCCTTGACTATGAAAGTCAAGGAAGTTAGATGTTAGATATCTAATCTCCTTGAACACAATAGCGCTTTCTAGTAGAGAAATGAGGAACTTTGTGCTGGCGGAAACTCCCGAGATTAATTTTGCCATTATGAACTCGGCCTACTGAATTCAAATGGGTTCTTTGACATGCCAACATCGTATGACATGCGTATCGTATTTTTGCCGCCTTTCAAAAATCACTTACCACGGTCAGGGGCGAACCTGCAATCTTGGGGTTAGTAGACCGACACGCTATCCACTCACCCAAGTGTTCGATACTTTCATTACGATTACGGTGTTTCATTACTTTTATTACCATCACTAGAATTTTATAAGGGTTTATGTCACATCCAGTCAAATTTGGCCGAACAATTAAGCTAAGCTCATATGTACATTTTCGAAATCATGATGATAATCTTAATAGAATTAACCAACCAATAGTTTATAATCATTTCACAACATTTTTCCGCCAACTTCCTCTCTGTCATTTCGACTGTAGGTCATTTAATATAAACGTTTATTCTTCCACAGCCTTTCTTGCATCAAAACTGTTTTATGCTGCAATATGTTCCTCAATAATACGTTTACTCTGCGTATTAGAGCGTCGACACAACAACTTTGCTTTAAAAAGAATTACTACTTCATTCAATAAACATTTCCTTCCTCCATAATACGCCTGAAATACATATTAGAGCTTATCAACGCAGCTATCAATCTATCGCAATAATAATCCTCACTTCAATTATCATACGTACTTGTCATTACAAATTGACCTTAGAACTGTCACACTAGTTCTCCATTACAATAATATTTCACAGGGTATTAATCCTCTCTTTACCTAAATATTTTCATTAATCTTGACCTTTAATTACAGTACATGAACTTCCTTGGTTTACTAGGTTGCTTCTCTGTTTGAAAAACTATAGTCGTTAATATTTAATAAATATACAGTTTAGAAGCTCCTTACTGATTGCCATAAGGCAATATTTGAAAAGTGAACAACGATTATATTAATGTTGCAAAAGGGTTTAAAAGAATTCTCAATTGTCGACATATCACGATTTATTAGAAGAACATCTCTTCTATCTGATATATTTCAAATGTCGATAAATAATAAAGATCATTATTATCAATGCTCAAATAGGGTAATTAAAGAACACAATCTTTCAACGACGTTCAATAGTCCGAATCAATATATATTCAATGTATTTCAAGTCCTATTCATGTTATTTCACATATAACTTTGGATTTAAATAATGCCAATATGCTTCACTAGACCGTCGAAAATATTATAAAACATGAGAATAGTGTTTTATAGTCGATGAATCTTCTTCCTAATTAATATTCTACTTACATTAAAATTAACAATGATAGTATCGTAGTCGAAAAATACCAATGCAATTTAAGAAACCAATCTTCCATTCATTAATGCAGAAAATCGAAATTCAAAGTTAAAAGAAAATTCACAACGCAGATGAAATCCTCAAAATGTTGAAACTGACGAATAAATACATCTCGTGGCAAATCCTTAACTTCTACGTTAAATCCACTGAAGAATAAATTTATTAAAATAATATTGAAATGGCTTTGCTTCAAAATATGCTATTTACTACATGACTATTCAACCAGAAAATACATAAGGAAGCTTCTTCTACCTTGTATGATTCTTGAAGAATATTGAATGATGGAAAATACCGTAATGAACAGTATTCCCCATTCTGGATTACTGCCTTCCATCATCTTCTTCCTCCAAGATAACTGCCTGGTCGAACCTCGAACTTCGTCCCCTGGTGTCAAACTGTACCGTCTGGCATCGAACTCCACCTCACCGGACTCTATCCCAGGTTCGAACCAATGTTCATGCATTGTACTGGGATCTCCCTGGTTCTCGTGTCCTCTTCTGAGCGATGATCTGAGACGATTCCTTCCTTTCATTATGTAGATAGAATATGTAGAATTGTTCTGGCATTTCCTCATTATTGGAAATTTTGATTAATGATGGTTGCTCAAAATAGAATATATCGCATTCCTAGCGCATGTTTATCTTACGCCGACATCACACTCTTCATATCAATTCATAGTCTCGTTCCTCTCAACTTTCTAATATTCAACATCGTAGAAATATATCGAAAATAGATAATATCAATGTAGACGCTCAAAGTCAATGTTTTCTAGTACGCGTTTATATTCAGGAATGTACTGCACTATTTTTGTTCACGCTTGCTCGCTTGCCTGTGTAACGTGAAGTTTCGACTCACACGCAAAACTTGCTTGCTCTTCGTCTTCGGAGATTATCACTTTTGTATAAACAGTCTCCTTCCTCTCAAATATCGCTTTACAGATTCGTAAATTCGTTAAATAACAACGGAGTACATGTATTGTGCCCTTATTCAACATGGGAATATAGATTTGAGGCATACTGTATGTTGTCACAACGCAAAAGTTTGAAGCACGCGCGACATAGTTCTTTCGCAGGAGGAAGAATAGAGTGCACTTGCAGGAGACATGTGACGCGCACGGTGGTAATGGCGAAGCCCTGTTATTGTGAACATTGATTCGATGGTTTGGAGTCACCACATGTAATATATTTTATTAGCATTTATATTTGGAAGATTATGAACCCACTTTGTAGAAAATCCGATCACTAGAAGTGGAGATATTTACATTGGAAGTTTGCAGATTTTTTTCACCGCCATGACGTAGCTCTGGGTGAGTGCACCTTGCGATACATGTGATGACGCATCAGTGGGCCAGAATGTTCGAGATCTTTGAGCGATGTGTATTTAACAGCGCCGTATCACGCTGCGTGTGTCAGTCAGTCTTTATTTCTTTCTTTCTTTCTTTCTTTCTTTCTTTCTTTCTTTCTTTCTTTTCTTTCTTTCTTTCTTTCTTTCTTTCGTGCTCTGAAACGCTGGGTGTGCGATTGTCATCGAGTGAGCAAATGATAAATGTTGTGTACGCAGCGATTGTCAGACAGTGTGTATGTAAGTTGGAACCTTACGTTACAGTACTTGTAGCTGTTGTTTCAAATCATTTACGATCAGCCGAGATTCATATACTTATATACTTCTTCGGATACCAGTCTGCATGGTCAAATGCTAGCCGTTAATTTGGGATCAGACATGCCTAGCGTGCCCTGGGAGAAGCATATTCTCAACTATAGGATTCAGCATAAAGGGGCCAATCTGTTTCACAGATTTGTGTAAGGGCAATCCCTATTACCCGACCACAGGAACTAGCCGACGATTTGGGACCAGGCATGTCTAGCGTTTACTGGGAGAAGCATATTCTCAACCCTATAGGTTTAGCTTCTATGTCAGGATCTCCGATTTGAACGATTGCAAACACGATAAGCGTATCACATCAAAGTATTTGTCAAAGCTGCATCAAGAATCACTGCTGGACTGAAAACATCAAGCAGGCGGGTAACACCTTGACATCTCCTATAGGACAAGCTATAATGCCAGTGAAATGCGAAGTTGATCGTGCCGGATATGGGCAAGTTTCGTACTTTTCAATATGTGCTGCTAAGTGAATTGCAGGTAGACATGGAGGCGGATACGCGATTAGAGACGTGCATTTGACGGAACGAGCGATGGGGAGATCCTGATGTATCGGAGCATCGGCGGAACCATCTGGAAGATTCAACACTTCAAGACCAACAAATGTAAGCGAACTTTTATCTTCCATTTATTGGCATTTGGAATTTTTCTTCTAAGTGAAATATCAACACCATTTTGTAGTTCGGAACAAGCTTTTTGAGAATACCATGCGCTTGATATTTTACGTATTCTCATATTCTACGGACCAAAGTTAGAGGGCAAACGAGGTAGTTCCCTATTCTTTGAAGTATTTGAGGTCATCAGCCGTAGATTTTTCGTTCCTGACAAATTTTGGAAATGGATTTTTATTGTCCTATATTTTTGATTCGAACTTGGACGTTTCAAGTATTTCATTCCAGATTTCCATTTTGGAAAATATAATAATAATAATAATAATAATAATAATAATAATAATAATAATAATAATAATAATCATGATTTTCTGAATACGTTTTGATAATAATAATAAACTTGTATATTTTTAACATTGCTTTTGAATACATTTTGAACAGTTTGATCATTTGAAATCGATTTATGATCCAGTTTTTCTACAGTTCATTGCACATTTATATCAGATGAGGATTTTGTTTACTAGCGAATATTATCCAACAAGTTAAGAGGTTGCGTAAAGCACCTGGAATAATGTAGTGAGATAGTGGGACAAGGAAGGTGTTCAGAATGCCGGAAGGAGTTAAGTAAAATATAGGGTTTTAGTGGGGTGGGGTGGGGGGACGTATGCAAAATTGCACTCCAGTAAACGAAGTATTGTAACTCCTAGAGTTGTTAAGACAATGCTATTTAATTTTAACCACATGCTTATCAGTGTGCTAGGCATGTCTGTGTTGATTTTTGTGGTGATTATTCAAATGGTTCTTCAGCTAGGAAAATTTGAATTTTCTGAAACATGTACCCTTAATATGTACTTTTTCTACGAAACCGTCGTATTGAAAGTTACAAAATTTGAAATGTAATATCTACAGACCAGGTTAAATATATCTGTGGAACAAATTTTTGATATCTCTTTTACTTTATTTTTAACAGCACTTCAAAATCTGATGGACTTAATTTAAAAAAAAATAATGACATGCTACCCTTTTAAATCCAAAATATGTTCTTAAAAATGTTCCAGGAAATTATTTAGAATAATGATTTACGGCAGCATACTGAGCCCGCTGAGCTCATGCTCTCTGATATTTTTCCTAGCAACACATTTGCTAATGTAATGCATCATCTTTGAACGCACCCGAAGACCAGCGCATGGCTGGATATGATTATGGATGTACTTTTGACTTTGAAGAAATACACGATTTTTCTATCTGAGTACTTATTAACATGTCTCCATTTTTCACAAGGCTCAGATCATCTCATTTTGTAATTCAGCATATTCTGAACATTCTGCTGAATGTGATTTTATATTTTGAAAAGGTACTTTACATCGCAGATACGCGAAACGGAAGGAGTTAGTCGACTCATGTATTCACGAGATCCAGCAGGCAGGAGCATTGCACTACGCACTCGAGTTTGGTTTATCGTCCACACTGGACGTGTAAAATTGTCCGTCTTGTTAGACGAGGAAATAGTCCGCCTGGAAGACGAGGAAATTATCAACGTTGTGTTTTTATGCACCTAGTAGTGTGCCATCGAGTGCTTTGTAATGCCTGTGTGTGCGTGAATAACGTTATTATTAAATTTGTGAAAATTTGTGAAAATAACGACGCCGTGGAACACCACATGTCAACCACGAGGCCGTGGAAATTCTATGTCCACGAGGGACACAAAATATTCTTAAGTCAGTGAAAAAATAACAGTTCCTCTGGTTAACATGAACGCCACAAACATTGACAACATTGCAGCCGCTATTGCGAGCATTTTTTAACCGTGGATTGCTAGGATGCCACGTGATTCAGTGTAACAGTAAAATTTGTGAGAACACGTCAAGTAGACAAGATAATAGAAGCAGTGAAAGCAGACAGTGCATGGGCAATTTGATAAAGTCTGCATTGTGTAATCTCAGTGAGTTTGTTACTGTTAATCATTTTCGCTTCAGTGAAAGCTGTGTTATAATTGTGATTTCTACGAGTGAAAATAACCACCAATCATGTATTATTCAACTGACCACGGATATGAAGTGATTATTTATCTATCTGCGATGGGGATGATGGAGTGAGAACCCCATAATGTGATGGAGCCAATCTAAGGAAACGACAACATGACGGA
The DNA here is from genome assembly GCA_946902985.2 of Meconema thalassinum. Classification (NCBI taxonomy): domain Eukaryota; kingdom Metazoa; phylum Arthropoda; class Insecta; order Orthoptera; family Tettigoniidae; genus Meconema; species Meconema thalassinum. The sequence continues at coordinate 1,149,566,500 of OX336389.2, forward strand.
AGACCCAGAGGTACCGCACGTGGAGGAGATGGACATGTTGGAATATGAAGAATGACCACTACCACCATGTGAGAGAATCAGATGACATCATTACGTCTACCACGAGGACGCATCAAGATCCTGGTCATGGATAAGGCCTGGAATGGAGGCCTAGTTTGGACAACCCTTGTCCGGATACCAGAGGATGATTTTGCCCCTCAGTTCTTTGGAAAGAACGAGGTGATGATGCCTTAAGTCACTGAGTCCGTTCCTTCTCTCTTTGTACGATTCTTTTTGTGGTGGAGTAGTTTAGTTAAACCAACCGAACTCATCTTGACAGCCAATAGGTAGGATTTTGTATTTAGCACTCATTTATTTGTCATTCACTTACAGTGAGAGTTAGCCACCCTTTTGATTGAACATGGTTCAAACGGTGCATTCTTTTGGACGTCAAGAGAGGTCAAGTCTATTTGCTAGCTAAACGTGACTGTAGTTTTTGAGCTACTTTGTTTAATCCTGGTATGGGAGATTTTTGTTTGTTTTACTCGATACGACGATTAGCCGTCATTTTTAGTGGTATTTTTTTGTGACACACATTCTTGGTAATTTCATGTCACGCCACTGATCTGTTTATATTAGGCTGTATCGTTTGATGGTCAACTGAAACCATCAGTTTTGTAACTATGCTATAAATGTTTCATTATGATGAGCTTTGATGCCATCCAGTTCTTGGTGAAGAACTTAGTCAGGGAATTAACTTGTATGCAACTAGAGCATCGAACCCTGGACTAACATCGTATCATTAGCAAACTCAGCAGATGTGAGAATTTGCGTATTTTTCTGTATTATTTGTGTCTAGTGATTTGACAGAGGATTTTTGTTGGTTATGATAATATAAACAATACTTGAAGTGACATCTCTGTCATGTCAAAGACACTCCGATTGAGTGACATTGCTAGAGATCGGGCCATTTAGGAAGACGGCTGGTGAGGGGAAATGAGCGAGTGAGAAAGCTGAACCGTGGGAGTGAGAAGGCTGACTACCCCTTCTCGCTCGGTGTCGTGGCGATGTACAGTCGACCCGAAATTTTTGTCACAGCAGACGTGTAACTCCGCAGATTTTCAGTTAGTGGAATTCCCTTCCAGCTGTAAATTACAGACATACCTAGCCTTCCATACTGTCACAGACAGGCCTAACGTGCATCACAAACCACAGTTACACCACGGGAAATTAGAAAGGCAGTGCGCACGTCTAAACAGCTGAGTATAAACTTATGCACTGAAGTGTCCTTGCAACACGAGCTCTGGAAGGCGTGACTACGCTGCGCTGGATCGTCGTAAGTGCGCATGCACGGCCCAACTCCTTCCTAGTTGGTCGGATCTCTACCTTTTACTACTATTTGTTCTGAAGAACATGTTACGTCTTATATTTTACTGCGTGTTTCTACGTAGTACAATTGTGTTATTATATGTTATGTGTGGATAAGCCACAGGCCAGTTCATATAGGACTTTCTTTGGAGAGAACTGATGCCTACATGTGGATCCAGTGTTTTGTTAAAGTTGCCTGACGCAACGGAGGTTACGAGCACAAGCTCATTGCTATGAACAGGTGCAGATATGACCCAGCGACCACAGGGCGCACAGAAGCGAGACATACTTATTTGAGACCCTGGACGAATGCTTATGGCATCGCTTTCTGTAAGTTTTGTATTTTCATTATTTGGGTCTAGGTCTCTGCAGCCATTTTGTATAAATCAGGTGTTTTGATCTTTTGATGGGTGACCGGCAGAAGTCACATGCTTGATCGCTCTGCATAGCGATTACGTTTAACACTATTTGAGAGTGTACTTTTAATAATCAGATAAGGTTTATTCTTTGTTATTTGACTAGTGTAAGACACCTTGTTGGTGGCTATTCATGGTATTTTAGTACTTGTAATGCACGTATGTCCAGACTCAGTTCTGTGGACTTGTTATTAACGGGAGGTAACTGAAGTGTTTCCCAGGCCTGCCTGAGGTTAATCAGATGTGCCGAGCGCCACTGATAACTTGTGTTATTGTATTGTCCGAGCGATGGGAGCTCGTTGAACGTATTCCGACTTGAATGTCGATGTGACAGCAGATAAATGATCCCGCGGGACACGCTACTGCTCAGCCCAAGTGTCTAGGATCGTGAGCACTATCGTCATAAACCGACAATGAATTTAAACCTACGAAGTAATAATCAAGCGCATAATTACTCTAAACAAGCTGATCATTAATTAATTGTTTCTGATAATCTTGAAATGCACATTTCGAGCTTGCTGACCGACACCTCGTGATGTTGTACATTTCCTGTCGAAAATGACTTAGGACAGATGACACTATTTTGAGACGGCGGAGTGTTGCTTAACCTTTAGTTCGTAGCTGGTGGAGCACGACACTCATGTGATGTAAGTCGTAGTTATAACTACGCAATTGCCAACCTAATTAACACGCACATAGATGACTTTGGATGCAAATAGTATTTCCAAAACGTGTAGGCAGGGTAATAACCTGCATTTTGGTCTTGTGTATTATTTATTTTACATTGTGTGTAATCCCATGTTTACCTTTCTTGGTGTCGATGAACACATAGCTTATAAGAGTGTGTTTAATGTTTTTTTCTTGGCTGTTATGTAGATTTGATGTTAATGTTTTGCTTTACGGACGTCATCGCCGTAAAGTTTTGTATTCATTTTTCGGACTTAGCTAAATTAATTAACGTTAAATGTAAATAAGGAAATGTTATCATCGTAAGTTAGATTTGTTTTTGCTGCCCTGTTAAATGTAAATTCTCTTAGTAACTTGAACGTTGTAACTTGGATTAGGGATTCTTTGCGTATCATTTTCCTAGCGTTGTTGTTGTTGATTATCTTTGTAATTAGATCTTTCGTGAGGGTTTACCTTAGTTTACAGGTAGGGCTTGAATCTTCTTTTTCCTTTTTTATTAGTTTGCGGATTAGCCGATATAAACCCTTCGAACTAGGATAGGTGCTTGCTGATTCTAAAATAAAAGTGTTCACGAGTTTCACTTAAGTCTGGATGTTTTTCATTTCTCAGTCTAGTTCTTGAGGGTGTATTTTCTTGGGCCGTCTATGACCTTAGCCACCATGTTACCCCAGATCCCCTGGATCATAGTTTCTCGTGCCGCTATGGCCTATAAGAAATGCACCCGATCCTCTCGGCACATGGGTCTGGCAGGTGAGGTGTCTGGGAAGTCACTTCGGTTGTTGGCAACTCTGACAGCTCCTCTGACGGGCACACTACCAAGTTTCATCGTTGTATCTTTTATGATGTTGGAGAGAAGGTAAAATAAACTTACAAAAATGTAAGTTATGGAAAACTTGAATCAAAGATTTGAGTTTGTTTATATTGTATTGCCGCTCATTTAATGAATTAGTGCAGACCATACCCATTTTACTCGATTCTTCTTATTCCTCCAGCTGTTTCCTCATTGAATGTCTCCTTTGATGAGCCTATGTTTCCAATTTCATCATGTGATGATGTCAGATTATCCTCACATTCATCCTACAGAAGTGGGTGTGGCAGTATACAAGCAGTTACATAATACAATTTTTTCTCACATTTACTGATGGCATTGAACTGTAATATTTTGGAATTAAATATTGATACCGTAAGGTAAATTATGGGCGAATAAAAAAATTACTACATTTACTCATTTTTACATACGTCCCTCCTTAAAATTGTTTACGTTTGGATCAATTGGAAAAATCGTAAGATGACTGAATGTCATATGGGCATGGGGAAGAAACACATGAATCAGTAAGAGCTATGAGATGGCCAAATTGGTATAATTTGCTTATGGAGCAGTGAAGCTTCTAGTAGATACAAGCATGTGTCTTGATAAAAAAAAAAGGGAGGAGAAAATAAATGTGGAATTGGTTGTTCAGTTTCGAACTGACATAAAAAAATTGATGTTGTGATGCGTCAGCCACAGGAATGGTTGCACGATTTGATAAATAAAGAGGTAAAATATTATGAGGATTAGTAATGAGGAAGGGTAAAGCCCAATTAATATATTATTTTATGTAGCTCAAGGTCATCATCAGTAGAATTCAGTTCAAATGTCCAGTCAATTTTACTTACCCATTTTTTGAAGCCGCTGTTATGCGTTGTCGAAGCCTTACAGTATGTCCAGATAATGATAAATTAAAAAGAGAAATATAACGCATCGAAGGAATTAATTTGTGCAGTGTAATTATTACTGTCATTTACTTGGTGATGAGAAACCATCTGGAATTGGTTAAATATTGTGTGCACAGGTTAAATAAATGGAATTTAAATGACTGAAATAAATTCTTAACTGGAATTTAAATAATTTGAATTACGGGATAATTAAATTGAATTAATTGATTGGATAAAAATAAGTTATTATCTGATGATTAAATTGAATACATTTATTGGTGATAATGTTCCATTTTGATAAACAATTGAAAATGTAAATAATGAATAAGTCATGTAAAATTGAAACATGTAACGGAATTATAGAATTTATGTGGACAAGTTGATAATCCCATTTTGATTCAGACACAAAAAATCTTTGAGTGGAATATTTAATAGATATCATGTGGACGATTTATTGTAAAATGTCCATGGCGATTGGATAAAATAATTTCTGAGTAAGTTGCACTTTGCAACATTTGAATTTTAATCTTTGCCTTAGGATGAAATCCTTCAATTAATAGATATTAATATTTAAATTTATGTTGCTCAAATATTGATGTTTATGGAACACATGTCATCAACAGAATATTTTGATAAATGCTGTGGGACGATTGATCCCATTAAAGATTGTGGTAATACATCATGCAGTAATGGTACTTGAATTAATTAACCGATTGTGACATGAAAATATTAAATGAATGCCTGGCTGCGTGGCTCAGGGGTAACATTCTCGCTTGCTGGGCCCAAGGTTGCAGGTTCGTATCCTGGCGCAGTCAGGTGGCATTTGAGGGTGCGCAAATGCGAGGGAGCCGTGTCAGTAGATTTACTGGCACGTTAAAGATCCCCTTCGGGGCAAAATTCCGGCACCCCGGCGTCTCTAAAAGCCAGAGTGTTTAAAAGGGACGTAAAATCAATAACATTATTATTATTATTAAATGAATCTTGGAAGGTGTATAACAGTGAGCTTGTAAATAATGGGACACAGGCGTCAGGACGGACTATCAATTTACCTGAACTACCTGATATTACAGCTGTAAATATATTTTATTATTTATCGATACCAGTCGAAATGATAATTTCTGGTCATCGATCAGTGTCATCAAATTAATGATTATTTAGGAGTCTCATAAATGTGTTGATATTTCTATTTTTTGTGGAAATTTATTTTCCAACATATTTTCTTGTTATTGAATTTTTTCATATTAAATTAATTTAACTTCACTTTAAATGAATAAAACGAGATTTGAAGAATTTGTGATATTTTCATTTATCCATTCTTATCCTTATTGTTGCATCGAACCGAAATCAGAGAAGCAAGTCTAGATTTTGTTTGTAATTGTTTGTTGGCAAGATGGCGACCGGATGTTTCTGTGGATAGCTCCGTGTTTTTTTTGTGCAAATATAACGGTATAATGTGCGGTTTAAACAAGAAGCATGTAAAAAATGGTATTCAGTGTGCCAAATGCCAAATCTGGTATCATTTGTCGTGTTTGTCGGACGATATAAGCTCGGGAAATAATGAAGTGTGGTCGTGTTGCGACGCTTGTAAAGACAGCTTGGATTTGTTTACAAGCCAAATGCCGACCACGGAAATTGACCTCATTGAACAGCTTCAAGCGGAACTTTTAACGAAGGATGAGGTGATGTAGAGTGTCACAGGATGACAATTGTAAGTTGTTAGATAGGGTGGTGTATTTAGAAATAAAATTAAAGCATGAAAACACGTGGAGTGACGTTGTGAAAATTGGGCCTAGGCCTACGCGTTGTGTGATGGAGCAGCGACCTGCAGAGACACAACCACCTATTTTAATGAAAAACAGGTTTACTTTACTAGACAATATAATGGATGATAGGTATGAGGAAGTTCAACCCTGTCCCACTAAAAAAGTTGGTACCGATTCTTCTAGTGTTAGACCTCAACATAAGAGAGTGTACAGGAGAGCTAGCAAGCCTACAGTCCGGATCTACAGTGACAGTCACGGAAGAGGACTTGCTGCAAAAATTCAAGAAAATTATGGTGAGATGGCTGTAGAAGGTAATGTGTATCCAGGCGCACCTACATCTGTTGTACCCGTGGCTCATGATCTCAAGATTAACGGTCACGTTAAACTACAAGCTTCCTTCCTTCCTTTACATCTGTTGTAACTTCGAGTTTACGTGAACATTGTACTAGTTTCACCAAGGAAGACTGTGTAATCCTGTGCACTGGTTCCAACGATGTATCAAGAAATTATGCAGATACTGCAATTAGAGGTATAAAATCCACTCTTGCCCAATTAAATACGACAAATGTCATAGTGGCAAATCTACCACTTAGGCATGATCTTCCAGGGTTCTCATGTGTAAATAAGCAGATTGAAAAAACAAACAATCGATTGACTAGGATTTGTAGTCACTTCAAAAATGTTAAAATGGTAGATGTAAACAGTTTAGGTAGACATAATTTTACAAGACATGGTATGCACCTGAATAACTCAGGGAAGCGTGCCTTTGCACAGGATATCTGTTCTATTATTCAAGGTTTCACTCTGCAAAAAACAGTAATTTCTCTTCCTTGTAATTTAAACTGATGGAAGGCACTTATAGGATTAAAATAGAGCAGTGCCAACCAATTCTAGAAACCAGTAATAAATATAAAGACTGCCACGTAAAAATTATTCACCAAAACCTACAATATGCATCAAATAAGAGAGACCTAATTGAATCATATCTTAATAACAAGCAACCAGATGTTTTTGTAATGACCGAACATGGGCTGAATCAACGGGAAATTCAGTCTATAAATTATTGTGGATACAAAATAGTTGCTGAATTTTGCAGAACAGAAACAAAATCAGGTGGTGTTGCTATTTTAACAAAAGACACTACAAAAATTGCAAAATTAGGATCAGTAAGAATTTTATCAAAAAAAAGACTGTGAAATATCTGCAGTTCAGTTTAAATCTGAAGGAATTTTACTTAACATATTTGGAAACTACAGATCACCTAGTGGTGATATAAATAACTTTTTTGAAATTTTCCCACATATATTAAAGAATTAAGCAAAAATCTCATAATGTCATATGTGGTGATTTCAATATAGACCTTCTTGATAAAAATGATAAACATGTACAATATTTTAAACAATTAGTAAGTTCATTTAGCATGGTACCACTTATTCATGAGCCTACTAGAATTACAGCACATTCAGCAACATGCATTGATAATATTATTACAGATTTTCCATTAGACAAGTGTGTGGCAGAGAACTATGATGATGGTATTTCTGACCACCATGGTCAAATGTTTATAGGTAATATTGGTCTAGCTGAGAAAATAACCCCAAGTGGCATGTACAGATTTGTGAACAGAAGGCACATAATTCAAGATGGAATTTTATCTTTTCTAAATGTTCTCAAATATACAAATTGGGAAAGAGTTTATGAAGCAGAGCATGCTAACAACAAATGGGTACAATTTATAATATTATTCAGTCATAATTATAATACAATTTTTTCTATTAGTAAGTGTGAAATAAAATATAATCTAGAAAGTAACAATAACTGGATAACTAAGGAAATTAAAGAGCTACAAACAAATATACACTCATTAATTCATCTAAACAGAACATACAAATCAGCACAGCTCTCTTCATTAATCACAGCCCAGAATGCCAAATTAAAAATACTAGTAGATAGGGAAAAGAAAGCATATAATGATCACAAAATCTAATCCTCCAACAACATTAGTAAAACTTCGTGGAAAATAATTAACAACATCCGAAATAAAAATTTAAATTACAACAAATCAAACATAAAACATAAGCAAGACAATACAACACTAAGCGATCCAGAAGATTTTTGTGAAATGTTTAACTGCTATTTTATTAATGTAGTGGAACAATTAATTAACATAGGGAAAATAAATCAACCTGAAAATGTAATATATCCAATGACTTCAAATACGCATACATTATTTTTACTTCCAACAAATGAAAGCGAGGTGGAAAGGGTAATTGATTCCCTGAAAAATAAATCCTCGAGTGGAATGGATGGTATACCTAGCAGTATACTAAAATTATGTAAACACTACATCCTCGCACCTGTAACGCACATAATAAATAGCTCTTTCTCTCAAGGAGAATTCCCATCAGATCTAAAGAAATGTAAAGTTGTCCCAATTCATAATTCAGGTTCAGCAAGTGACATATCTAACTACAGACCAATTACCATTCCTACAGAGTTTTCAAAAATATTTGAAATTATTTATCTGGATAGACTAAAAGCATTCATAACAAAACACCATCTGCTAACACAAGCTCAGTATGGATTTCAAAAAGACAAGTCCACTACTGATGCTGCCTCGAAGGTAACAAGTACCATAGTAGATGCCATTAACAAAAATGAAGAAATCGTAGCTATATTCCTAGACCTATCAAAAGCGTTCGACTGTCTAAATACTATGTTGCTGCTAAAGAATCTGTACAGTTATGGTCTAATAGGTATTCCAGCAAAATGGCTAGATTCATACTTAACCAATCGTAGTCAGTGTGTCCACATTCAACATGAAAATTCTAGTAATGTGAAAATATCTCACTTTTCAAAATTCACAACAATTAAACATGGCATACCACAGGGCTCTGTGTTAGGGACATATCTCTTTCTACTGTATGTCAATAACTTGCCTGACATTTTAATTAATGAATGTGTGAAGGCTGTACTATATGCAGATGATATTACCATTTTAATTAGAGGTGAAAATTACAAAACATTACAAACAAATATTACATATGCAATACATGAACTGGAAACATACTTAGAAGCTCACTATCTAAAGCCGAACATTAAAAAGACTCATTATATTCATTTTAGGATGTATACTTCAAAACTTCCAGATATTAAGCTAAGCATTGTACTCAACCAACAACAAATAGACAGCTCCGATGAACAAACCTTTCTTGGTATGACAATGGAAACAGATCTTAGTTGGAAAAAACACATAATTAAATTACTATCTAAATTAAGCAGTGCAATATTTGTATTAAAGCAGCTAAGACAGGCAGTTAACATTAATATCATGTTATCAAGTTATTATGCTCTATTTCACTCCCACCTGGTTAGGGAATCAATCTATATGGCAGTGCAACAATGGAAGTTTTAAGCAATATTTTTACCCAGCAGAAGAGAGCAATCCGTGTTATGTTTGGTTTACACCCTCTAACATCTTGTAGGGAATATTAAAAAAAATCAGAATAATGACATTACCATCATTGTATTTACTCAATTGTTCTATGTATACTAAGTGACAAATTCTAATTGGAAATGCTAATATTGTAAAAATTTCTGATCTACATTCATACAACACTAGAAGCAGAATGGATGTTCACTGTCAATATTCTGGAGGAGCCTTCAGAAAAAAAGATCCCTTGTTTACTGCCTCCAAATATTTTAACTTTCTGCCCCTAACTATAAGAAATGTCAGCACCATTTCCACATTCAAATTAAAATTTAAAATATGGCTCACAGACAAGGCAATATATTCAGTAGAGGAATTCGAGGCAATGTGCATAGAGATGTAAGTGTTTGTATATTGATTATAGTATTTACCTGTACCCCTGTAATTATGTATTTTATGTATAATTATGTTTTTATGTATATTATGTATAATTATGTATTTCATTATTTGACGACTCCCATATGTATATTAACATATTATCATGGAGAAATAAAAAAATGAATGAATGAATATATATATATATATATATTGAGTCTCGTGTTAAACTGATTTCGGTGACATGCATATATGGTCGTTGGACTTCTGTCTAAACGGGCACAGTATACTATTGTACACTGAAGTTATAATATACTTCCTCACAGTTATTTAGCACAAAAGATGAGTTTTAAATATGAAGGCACATTAATATTTAATACACTCGAGCGCAGCTTTCTTACATTTGGCCCAAACGATTGGCTCTCCGGCCGTCAAGACTCTTCACGCACGCACGATGGCGTGCAAGCAAGATGGCGTCACAGTGAAAGTGTAGTGAAATAGCAGCTAGTGTAAATATTTGATAAAAGTGGTAAAATATTATAACAGAGGCTTAAAATCTATAAAGTTACTTTCCTTAGATCAAGTGTAATACGGAATATTGATAGTATTTAGAAATTCTTGTTGATAATTTAATAAACTTAAACTAAGTTGTGGGAACGTGTATCCAAAGATTCGGTGACTTCTTCAATCACTGTTTGAACCAAGTAGAGCAGTGGTGCTTTTACGAGACTTCACTCGATTGGAAGATATACGTATTTCACATTCTTCTTTATTGGTAGGTTATTAGATTAATTCTATTAGGTAGTAATAATTAAATTAAATTTATTGTAATTTGGTGTAAACATCTAGGCTCACTTAGATCTCTAGTATGACGACAGTCAACAGTGTTAGTATCTCGTCAGGTTGTGTAACCGTAACGGATTTATGCTCGTCGTGCAAAATAAAAGTAAAAAATGCAAATAAAATCATCACAAGATCTCAGGTAAAATTGAATGAGGAGAAAAGTGAAACCGATTGTCGTAATGTAGGCCTACCGCTACCGTCATGCGAATGTCATAACCTGAGAAACGAACTGTCCTCAAAAGACGAAATTATAAAGCTGCTAAAGGAAGATATTGCTAAGTTAATGGAAGAGTTGAATAAATTAAAAGGAAACAGAGGGGAAAGCAAGGAAACTTGGTCGACAGTGATTGCTGGTAAGGTAAGATTGAATAAGCCTAGGCCTATAAATGGAGTACATGTAACTGAAATTCCCGTCTCAAATTCATTTGGAGTGCTTGTCGAAGAAAATGATGACTTTCCTCAAGAAGAAAAGAAGAAAGTGATAAAGAGAAAATCCAGGAAGATGCGGATATTTGCGGATAGCCACGGGCGAGATGTAGCAGCAAGCGTTTTGGAGAGAAGCCGAGAAATGGAGGTCACTTCGACAGTGAAGCCAGGAGCTCAGATTGCAGAAGTCACGAACGGGATGATAGGAGAGTGTGCGTCCCTTACTGCAAAGGACTACGCAGTGATCATCGCTGGAGCAAACGACGTCTATAGAAATGAGAGTAAAAAGGTAATCAAAGATTTAAAGGGTACATTGCCATCCATGCAAAAAACAAATGTCATTATTGTAAACATTCCGCAGAGACACGATTTAATTCCCAAGTCATGTGTAAATATAGAAATAGAGGCTACAAATGGAAAAATTCATAAAATTTGTAAGAGTTTTCCAAATGTCCAAATTGTAGATGTAAGTAAATTAGACAGGAAGTTCCACACTCGGCATGGCCTACACTTAAATAGATTAGGAAAAGAGTATCTTAGTGATGAAATCTGCAAAATTGTAAATTCAAATGGTAAGAATAATTCGACAGTAATATCATTAGAGTGGAAGCAGGGAAACTGGTAGAAGAAGCCAAACGTGAGGTTTGGCATTCACATCTTTTGAAGTCAAATTTAACGGAGTGCAACAATGGTATTTCGGATTTGTCTAGCAACAATAATAATAACAATTATGATAATAATAATGTAAATAAATCACCAACACAAGCTTGCAAAAGTAACAAATTTAAAATTTACCACCAGAATGTCCAGTCTCTTTATAATAAAATTGATTACATAAATCTAATGCTTAAAAATGAACTTAAAGACATCTCAGCACTATGTATTTCAGAACATTGGCTGAAAGAGGAACAACTTGAATTAATTCAATTCCCAGGGTTTATACAAGCTAGTAAATACTCTAGATCTAATATTAGCCATGGTGGTACTTGCATCTTCTTAAGAAATAATTTAGATCATGAACAGATAACAGCTTATGATTATCTAATTATGGAACAGGATTTTGAATTCTCTGCCGTAAAAATTCAGCAGTTTAAGTTAATAATTGTATGCGTATACCGTTCTCCGTCAGGAAAGTTTCCTCTATTTATAGATAAACTAGAATTGTTACTCAATAACATGAGCAAAGTAAATTTCGATATAATAATTTGTGGGGATGTAAATGTGGATTTCTTAAAACTTGATAGAAATTGTGAATTATTAAACCAGTTACTAATTTCCTATGGACTGAAACCTACAGTAAATACACCAACAAGAATAACAAAATTTAGTAAAACCACTCCTGATCAAATTTTTATAAATACAGATAAATATCACCATTCAATAGAAGTCTATTGTCCGGGTTTTAGTGACCACCATGGACAAATACTGAGTTTTGAAGTATCCGAAGTAATCAATAATAATGATAATGGAGTAAAATCAAAGTGCAGGTCATTCACTGAAGCAAATGTTACATATTTCAATGACTTATTAAATAAGGAAACATGGTCAGAAATTTATGAACTAGAAAATGTAAATGATAAATTTAATGCATTTAACAGTACCCTAAAACACTATTTTGAAATAGCATTCCCCTTTAAACGAAGAACTGTTCAAAATAACAAAACTAGCAATTGGATAACAACAGGGATTATAAATTCATGTCAAAGAAAGAAATTTCTACACAAATTATATAAACAATACCACACAACACCTGAATTCAATTTATACTACAAAAAATACACTAGCATATTAAATAAGGTAATAAGACTAGCAAAGAAAATGCATAATGATAATTTTATTTCCCAATCATCTAATAAAAACAGGGCTATGTGGTCCGTAATAAAGAAAGAAACTGGAAAATATGCTAAAATACAAAGGAACATTACACTGACCAGAAATAATAAAGTGATTAATAATCCAGAGGAAATAGCAAACACTTTTAATGACTATTTTCTGGAAATTCCGCAAAAATTATTAAATAAATCACAGGTAAATACACTAAATTCTAATAATAAAATAAATATATGCAGTGATTCTTTATTTATAAATCATGTCACAAGTGAAGAGGTAAGAATAGTTATAAAAGAGCTAAAAAATAAATTCTGTGCTGGCATTGATGGCATCCCTGATGCAATTTTAAAGAAATGTGCCGAAAATATAATAAATCCACTTACGCACTTAATAAACAGTTCAATTCTCTCAGGAACTTACCCGGATATTTTGAAGTTATCAAAAGTAATTCCAGTGCACAAAAACGGTTCAAAAGATGAATTAGATAACTATCGTCCTATTACCTTACCAACTGGTATTGCAAAAATTGTGGAAAAAATTATGTATAAGAGACTGATAAGTTTCATAGAAAAAAATAAAATATTATCAAACTCACAACATGGATTTAGAACGGAAAAATCTACACAGACAGCAATTTACGAATGTAGTAATAGTATACTGAAATTAATTGACAATAAGGAACATGTAACTGGCCTATTCTTGGATTTATCGAAAGCATTTGATGTAGTTGACCATAAAATCCTCCTTACCAAACTAAATCAATATGGTGTTAGAGGTCTAGCTAATAAATGGATAGAGTCTTACTTAACAAGGCGTAAACAAATAGTAAGCTTGAGACACAAGGATGATGGAACCAAATTACTTAATGAAACATTGTCCAATGAGGGAATTATTGAATTTGAAGTACCCCAGGGATCGGTTTTGGGCCCACTACTCTTTCTTCTATATATCAATGATATAACACAGAACGTTCATTCACATAAGGAAATTTTGTTTGCGGACGATACAACACTCGTAATAAAAGGTGAAACTAAACAGGTCATACAGCAGTCTGCTGACTCCGTTACAGGAGAGTTAACCAAATGGTCACAAGATAATCGCCTCATAATAAACTATAAAAAGACAGTATGTCTAAATTTCCACACTATACAGAATAGGAATCCTGCGATGCCCAATATAACATTAAATGGTCTTCAAATAGAAAATAAATCAGAAACAAAGTTTTTAGGACTATGGATACAACAAGACTTGAAATGGAATAAACATATACAATATCTGAATACTAAACTGAACTCGATGTGCTTTGCGTTACGTATTTTGAAAACCTGCACTAGCATGCACACATTAAGAAATACTTATTTTGCTTATTTCCATTCATACTTAAGATATGGGATCATATTTTGGGGTATGTCGCCAGATGTACTAAGCACGTTTAGGATACAAAAGAGAGCGATTAGAATTATGGCAAATGTAAACTCGAGAGAATCATGTAGACCTCTGTTTAAAGATTTAAACATTCTCCCACTGCCCTGCATATATATCTTTGAAAGTATTATGTTTTTTAAAAAGAATTTAATGAATAAAGATGTTTTTCTTAAAACAAACAATGATGTTCATAGGCATAACACAAGACAAAATCAAAACATTCATATTTCACACACACACACAAGCATATATCAAAAAGGAACTTTTCACACTGGAGTTAAATTATACAATAAACTACCCCAGTATATAAAACTGGCCCCAAAAATAAAAACCTTTGATAGAATGTTGAAAGCTTATCTGCAGTGCCATTGTTTTTACTCAGTAGTTGAATATTTTAGCGTATAGGAGTGATGGAATCTATAACTATATTTTACTTTTTTAATTTAATTTTAATACCTAGCTGTATGTTGTTGTATTTATAGAATTAAGTTTTCATATTATGATAATAGAGTGAGGTGAAAATAGTTGTGCAATAAGATTGTATCTATTAAGATTTGCTATTATAATAAGTTATAAATAGTTATAATCTTAGTAATATATACCTGTTAGTTCTTTTATTTTATGCATGTAAATTCTGACGTGTCCTATATCAAAAATGTATTGAATGCATGTATTTGATCAAATGGAATTAATAAAAATCTATCTATCTATCTATCTATCATACGTGTGAATTATCAAAGAGGACCGCGTTCATAATGGTTGCGTTCACGGTAGCAAACAGTTGATCAACAGCTCCAAAGCTGATGCATCGGGAGCGGGATCAGGTTTTACGTGTACCTGTGAACGGTTTGCTCCATCTGATCTGTAGCAGCGCGCGTTGTTCGAAAGTGGACAAGGGCGATTTACTATCCTCGAGCCTGCGATGTTGAAATGATCAGATAATCTTGTGAGAGTGAATGCTGATATTAGATCAGTATCGAATTTACCTTTAGTTTTGCAACTCCGAACGAAATTGCTCTGAAACTATGTACCGAAGGCTGTGAACATGTATCAAACCATACCTTGCTCCCGATAATTTTAGGCCTACGTACGTAAATTTCTTGCCTTTCTGATACGGCATTTATTGTGTTATGCTAGTTGGGCTATGGTAAAGAATACTTAACAGTTTAACGTATGGTACGGTATATTAAGGTGGTATATCCCAAGACTTATGATAATTGAAGTCATTTTAATCTCTTCAAATTGAACAAGGTAGGTTAGGCCTACGTCTCAATAGACGAATATTTATTCAAGAATATCAATATAGCTTTGATTTTATTAATGTAGGGTTATATTCCATGAGAAGGGTCAAGAGTCTGTTAAGTCTAGCAGTAAACCTCTTACCAGTCATCCACACATGATGACTTCATTATTTGTTAGCACTGCTTCATCTATCTAATTTGTCCCTAGGTATCCTTCATGCTGATACTTTCCTGCTTCTTATATCTTTTCTTTTTCACTCTAGTTTTCTTCTCAAGGATTTGAAGGTTTTGGATTTATTCATCAGCTTAACTGTGCTGTACAGTTCTTATTACTGTACTATACAAATTAATTGTATTTACAAAAAAATCAGGTTAGATTGCAAAATTAATTTGAAACACTACAAGAATGTACATCACATTGTCCCTACCTGTCAACAAGAGGTATTTATCTGGATCATTACCCTTCCCCTATCTAATAAGGTCAGATCACCTCAAGGTCATTAAAATTATAACCAGCATCTAGAAATAAAATTTCTGGGTCCCTCATTTAAAGAAAAGGAAATCATGGTACGAGCCTGTATTATCCTTGTTATACCGGTACCTTACTTGTTTACACACCAATATTAGTACTTAAAGAGAAAGGCACAACATGAACTGTTGATGGATTAACTTAGTCTCTTACTTGGCAGTCCATTCTCCTCCTATCAATACACAACTGGTTTCCATACCATATTCCCTATAGGCTACTGTTCATCTAATGAAAATGAAAAATGTTAGGCTACAGATTTTTGGTTGAAAACAGTTGTCTAAAAGATGCTTTCACAATTGATTTTTCAATAGATCATGTCATCAAATGATCCAGTAACATAGAAAGAATTCAGGAAAATAGGGCATTTTAAAATTATTGCTCCCCAAGTCTGGACAGTACAGAATGAGGTAGAGGAAACTAGACTGCAAAAATATAAACTGAAAAATATATATATATATATGTAAAAAGCAGGAAAGTAACAGGATGAATGACTCCTAGGAGCAAAGATAAATGAAGCAGTGCTAAAGAATACATATTTTCTGTGATAATTTGAAGCCATTCTTTTTTTTTTAAGTGTTGCCTATACAAATTGTCTTTGCTGCTTCTCAGTCGGTCAACATGGGGTACAAAATTATAAATATGTAAACACACTCCTGGAAACAATTACATGTATTAGTTGCCCATTGCCCATTTAAGTGTGATAACTAACTAATAAAGTGTAACTTTTTCCAGGAGTGTGTTTATATATTTATAATTTGTACCCGAAAAGCAGCAATGACTACATTTTATCTTGAATTTCAGTACATAATCATTACCAGCTGCTTGATGTACGATACTGGTACTTGAATGGGGCTTGGCTAGTGGGCTCGCACAATTACATAACATTACCGAAGGTAACATTCATGACTCGCCACTCTCTTAAAGGTATTGATACCTGGTTACTAACAATTCCCTTTGTTGCTCAATATGTGCCTGGTAGAGAGATGGTTGGTATGAATCAGCAAACTAAATGTTAAAGGAAGTAATATCTTCCACCTAGGCTCATTACCAGATTGAATACAAATGAAACTACGGTGCAGCAGAACTATACCGTAGGTGTAGTTTTGTAACAAACATAGTTCATTCAGTCACCGTACAAGAACATCAGGTCTTCTGTGGTCAGCAGCAAATACTGCTGTGTGATAGAATATGCAGATTATAAAGTGAAGCATCACTGTAATGAGGTGTTAAAACTCAGGCAGGTTGAGATAAGGTAAGGAAATATTGGACAAACTGGGTAGTGCTGTGTTGAACAGTGCTCAGTTTTCTCTGCCAGTGTAAGAAGAAAAATATATTATATATCTTGAGTTTCAGTACATAACCATTACCAGCTTCTTGATGTACTGGTCGCCTACTGCAGTGAACCTAGGTTAGCAAGCCTGACCAATTGTAGCCTATAGCCTACTGTACAGTTCCTGTAGGTAATATTCATGACTCCTCACTCCCTTAAAGTTTTCATTTTACTATCAATTTCCTATACCGTACAGGTTATTAAGCTTGTAACTTAAAGCCTCTTCCCAATCCTAGCCTCAGTTAAAAATACATGCACATGTCACTGACACCACAGCATTTTGAAATGTATCCTGTAGCCTAGGCTACTGTTAAAATATAGATCAATATGTATCATACACACAAGAGAGTGAGTAAAATAAATTAGCCTTATGTCACAATTTCTAAATCCATTCTCATAATGCATTTTACTTAATAGTCAGTTCCTATTTGAGTACCGGTAGGCTACAGAGACCTAACCTGTCCCCTGAGAGAAAATCATCACTCGTTTGACAAAAGGAAGTCAAGGATGGAAATTTTGGTGTTGGATTAGTTGAAGCATGGACAAAATACAGTATGTGCATACAATAATTGTCACAAAATGTTAATACTCAGGCATGTTGAGATACCGTAAGTGAAGGAAATAAAGGACAAACTGGGTAAGTGCTATGTTGGAGAGTGCTTAATTTTCTCTCCTTGTGTAAGAAAAGAAATTTATATACAGTATATATATTATATCTTGAGTTTCAGTGCATAATCATTCCCAGCTTCTTGATGTACGGTACTGGTAGCCTACTGCAGTGAACATTGGCTATTGAGCTTGCCCAATTATAGCCAATGGTACCAGTACGGTTGGTAATATTCATTACATTGAAAGGAATGTGGCTGTTTAATCTAGACCTGAACAGCAACCGAGAAGCAAGATAACTGTTAAGATAAGACTGCTAATGCCATGAAAAGAAAAGTAATGGTTACCGGTACTTGAAATGCTTACCAAGGGAAGCTGGTTTCTTTCAAACATAGAAACATATTTATAGGCTAGGGCCTATACAAGACCAAATTAACTTCATTCAGTCCAAGCTGAAAGCCAGGGGGGGGGGGGGGGGGGTCTTGCGGTCTGATAATGAGCTATGTGAATTTAAAATACCGTAAAATTTAGTGAAACATTTACGATTGTTCCAAGAAAAAATATTGGCCTAGTGAGTAGGTTTTTCAGCATTCTTGAAGGGAATGTGGATGTGTAGGCTAATCTAGACCTAAACAGCATCCAAGAAGCGAGAGAACTGTTAAGATAATACCATGAAAAGAAAAATACTGATAGGCTACTAGTATTTCCCAGTCATTACATTCTGATCAGCCAAACACTCAGTTTTCTATTGGAAGAATCACCTAATAATGCAGGCACAGACAGACCTACGGTAATTCTTATATCCTATTACATACAAATCCTTAACCCAACAAGTACCGGTAGCCTACGGTATTGAAATAATTTATTTTTGGGTCAAGACTCTTGACAATAGGTCTTAGCTTATCAGAATTTGGGGTAGGCCAAGTAGGCCTTACAATGCAGGTATTTTTTATACAGTACCGGTTGCCTATGCTTGCTCCAAATGAAAGGTATTTTTATACAGTACCGGTACCGGTAGCCTAGAAGTTTGATTCTCTCTATACTGCCTACACAACAATATATTCGTCGAGGTACAGTATTTAGCCCAAAGCATAGGTTAAAATCGTATTTTCAGACCACATTACCAAATTTTAAGTGATTAAAAAACGCTGAAACATCGATTTAAAAACTTTAAAAATGCACATTGCCACTAAAAAGGAAACCACACACCTGAATTCATATAATTTTTAATACTTGGAACAAAATAAAGGATGTAACATCCGATATGTCAGGTTATGTTGTTTCACACATAGGTTAACATTTGTCGCAACTGCGGTCCGTAAATCGGAATAAAGATATATCACGAATTTAACACAATGCAGGTGATTTTATAGGCTATAGAGGGACCGTGATGTTGTGTTCTTCATTATTATTTCAGTATTCATCAGTTTAGGAACTATTTTGAGCTATTTCCACAATGTTTACATTTGTTTTTAAATCTACTTCATGCTACGCCATGTTGGATTTAAACGTGTTCCGTGGATGGAGCGAAGTTTTTCTACGCTCCATAAAATGGCGTCCGCTCCATGGAACATATTTAGGGAGCGCTCCATCACACCGCGTTCACAGCGTACTTTCTTCAACAGTTGATCAACTGTTTGCTACCGTGAACGCAACCGATACGTCTTGCGTGTCCGTGCGTTACCACGATAAAGACCACGCTTCACCTCCCGTCATCCCCTGCCTAGGGCTATAACATGGCGCCTCATTAGCAAATTTGCGGGAACTGACCAATACTCCAAATAATTGCATAAATATTTGTAGATTGATTTGAAAGTGCTTTCCAAAAATATCAAAAATATCCCTCTTCAGATCCCACGTATTTCCATTGTTACAGAAGTCGATTAGCTCCATTCTATATAATAATATATGTGAAAATCTCATGAGAAGAGCTTTACTTTGGCCGCCAATTTTCCTTTCTACCTTTCATTTCAACAAAAATGGATTGAATAATCACATTAATTCCTCTCTGTTGCTATGCTGTTTCCCGAGATTAATACGCCACGTGGCAAGATCAACCTTGGCATAAAGTCGCTATTGTCCTCACTTTGATTCAGTAAGAATCGTTCATTTCAACGTTGAAAATGCATGATATTGTGCATTCTCCGAAATTCCTTATTTCATGACTTGGGAGCGAAACGATAATGATCGTCGGCGCGAAATTAAAGATGTTCATAGCCATCTTGAAATTCGGGTTAAGTACCACCCCGGCATTTGCCCGAAGACGAAGTGGGAAACCACGGAAAACCCCCTCTACTCATTTGGATCACCCGAGGCTGAGTAGACCCCGTTCCAGTCCTCATACCACTTTTCAAATTTCGTGGCAGAGCCGGGATCAAACCCAGGACCTCCGGTGTGGTGGCTAATCACGCTGACCACTACGCAACGGAGGCGACATTGCAATGCCGATACCGTACATTATGAAATGTCACAAACGTTGACCCCCATACAATGATTTCAGAATCTCTTTTTCCGCTCACATAACACGTTATTTCAATTGACTGCAAAATAAACATTATTCACGACACCTACAGTTGTACGAATTACCAATGTTTATAAAAAATAGAAAATAAAAAAAACAACACAGTGCAAAGGCTCACCGGAGGGATTCGATCCAGCGATCCCACGCTTAAGAAGCAGGGCTCTTACCGCTGAACCACGCGCTCGTTGGATTCTTGCTAACCTACAACGCACATACACTCCGTTCGGTGATTGCAATTAATTAATTTCTCAGTAACAGCTGAGAAGCGCACGTTGCTACTAGCAGATGATATACGCCTGGTCATGCCCTACACGTGTACTAATGATGGTTCGAATCGGTGACCCATGCATCGTATCCTCCCCTTGTCAGATGTGCACAGGGCGAACGGAATGGATCCGCATACCTCAGCCCAATCTGACTGTAGTCGGTACATCAAAGTGAGCATGTGCTCTGTTAGTGTTCAGTGTGTACGGGTGTTGACGAGTGGGGAAGGACCGAACAGTATGAGCCGACTGCCTCTGCTTTCGATGGATATGCGATCTCACTCATTCAAGTGAAGAAAGTGATAGACCGGAGCAAGGCTGGTATGTGATACGAAACGCATGGTTGTGGGGGCAAAAATATATGAATTTCGCCGTGAGTGCGATACTTGGGAGCGAAACGATAATGATCGTCGGCGCGAAATTATATCGATGCGAAACTTAATTCGAAGCGACATTAGCGAAATCGACGTGAAACTTATTAGCAGCGCGAAATTACATTGTGCAATTGAGAAAAAATATATAGCTCCCAGCGCGAAATTAAATCCGTTACAGACTTTTAAATTTGCTCTCGTCGCGAAATAAAATTCGATATAGATATTTAATTATGCTCCCGGCGTGAAATAAAATTCGTTGCTGTGACCAGAGTCACATAAGCGACACGTCTTGAGAGTCGAGTGCACTGATTGAGAATTGAACTTGGTAGGATGGACGGAGCGGAGGCATACCGGGGACGTATGAATTAGAAGGAGAAGTGTGAGAATAAAATATGTGCTTTTATTACAAGAGATTTACGTATGAAACTTGTCTGAAATTATGAATATTTTTTGGGAGTTAATTAATAACCCCGATGGAAGGGGAATAATGCACAAAATTATCATACTGACTCAAGTAGAACTTGTAATCTAGACAGTATGGCCGACTAAGGGGAAGGACAGTACCTTTACGACAGCTGAGCGGGATGGAATCAACAGCAGTCTGTCGAACGCGAATTTTGGAGCTCATAAAACGAATTTTACGCATTCAATGAGCGTGGAAAGTGAATCGGAAATGTGTCCGAGTGACATTAAGCCATTGCGAGCGTGCTTAGCACTATTTTCAACAGAAATCGAGTAATAAAATACCTCGGATATACTTTTGTGTGAAGACGCCATTATGTGAATTTTGCTTGTTATGATTAGTGAACCAGAACTTGTGATAGGAAGGACAGGGAACGTGTGAGTTGTGATAGGATAGCATGTAAAACTGTACATAATTTTCTTGAACTGTATTTTTGTGCAAGCGTGAGGAGTAGGCTGAGAGGAATATCTAATCTTTACGTGTTTTGTTCGGCGCATGGTCGCACTAGAATCTTGTGATATGCTTGATGGCATCAGTAGCAGCAGAGTTCATGGTCATTTTATTTACTGCCACCAGTAGATGCAGTGATTTGCAAATCGTATCATTTATTAGCCTCTGTGCGGGGATTCTTTTTGTTCAATTACGCAACATGGCATCGAACTACAACTTCCTGGATGACGAAATTAAGAATTAAGTCACATGGTCATGGAAACTGGAGAGATAATTGTTTAAAATACTCATCATGGAGGAGTGAATGGCGAGAGGATCCAAGCTGCCATGGATTGCCACTCAATTGGAGAAATGTCTAGTTCCGGGGATTATCACGAACCCCTGACACCTACGACACGAATACGTGAGTTTTGTAATGGATGTAATTCTGGTTTTATACAGATTACTTATAGGAGCCGTATTTAGCTTATCGTAACATTGTAGGTAGGGTTTTACACATTATAATTTAGTGAAACAGATGAGCTTTGGTTTATTTTGAGTTGATTACTGTCGACCAGATATTATGAGCACTCGAGTTTGATGGTTGTTAGTTAAGTAACCAATAGACTTACATAAAATCCAATAACATCATCATTTTCGTCGTTCTAATTTACGTTAGTTCATGTAGGTTTGGAATTTTAAATTTATATTTTAATATTTTTTTATCGCAGTTGGAACACAAAAAGTGCCCGTTTTTAAGCGTGTTTCAACCATGCGTCACATTTAAGAATTATTATGTCAAAAAACCGTCATCAGATCGAATCCAAATTTTAACAGAATATACATTGGAATGTTGTATAACTGGTTTGTTAATTTCAAAATTTCGTGTATCCAAGAAACAGAGTTGTTGTAATTTTTGGAAGGTAACTTTATCACGGCTCGGGGTGGTTGGAAAATGTAGTTCTCGGTCGCGTTGTTATCCTTATACATCAAATTATGCTGTATGACTTTGATGTACGTAAATTAATTTACTTATTTTATAACGGTTTGTATTTGTTCGGGGAAATAAGGCATGGTTCACCAGCTAGCCACTCAGCGGAAAGCTGTACAGCGTCGCTGAGATTGAGCCACTCACTTCCGAGCGAGGCGCGGCAAGGAGCGTGACGGGCTCCATCTCGGCAACGCTGTACAGCTTTTCCCGGAGCGGCTAGCTGGTGAACCATGCCTTATTTCCCCGAACAAATACAAACCGATATAAAATAAGTGAATTAATTTACGTATTTCACAGTCATACAGCATAACTCTTTGATGTTTAAGGATTATAACGCGACCAAGAACTACATCTTCCAACCACCCCGAGCCGAGAAAAAGTTACCTTACAAAAATGATAACAACTCTATTTCTTGGACATACAAAATGTTGGAATTAATAAATCAGTTATCTGTTTGTTAGGTAGTCAGCCCGAAGGCTGGTTGGATCCTCAAAAAGTACCGCCGTTAGGTTATGTGAGTAGATACCCACAGAAACCCAAGACAGCGCTATTTTGAGGCGTTCTAGGCAAGAAGAGGAGTGAGGTAGTTTGTCATTGCTTTCCTCACTGAGTCAGAACAGTAGTCCTAACCCTATGAGTTGAACGTTTCACAGCATTCACAGGCACTGACTGTGCCCCGAATGCCATTACTAAGCACCACCCATACCTCAGTAGCTTCCATATAATCACAGCCATGAGTGAGACTGAGACATCGGTGAAAAGCCACCTTTTACTCTAGCCTGTGCCAACTGACAAATGCAAAAGTACTGTATTCATCAAGAGATGGCGAACAGGCCAGTTATACCAGTTATACAACATTCCATTGTATATTGTGTTAAAATTTGGATTCGATCTGATGACGGGTTTTTGAGATAATAATTCTTAAATGTGACGCATGGTTGAAACACGCTTAAAAACGGACACTTTTTGTGTTCCAACTGCGATAAAAACATTAAAATATAAATTTAAAATTCCAAACCTACATGAACTAACGTAAAATAGAACGACGAAAATGATGATGTTATTGGATTTTATGTAAGTCTATTGGTTACTTAACAAACAACCTTCAAACTCGAGTGCACATAATACTTTGATCGACAGAAGGCACAGCAAGAAAGCGTGCGGTATTTGTATAAATACCAGGGTCTAGCATTCATAGGGTGCGAACTGATCGCATTTTGTTTCGACAGGTGTGAGTGTGATGTGAATGAAAGCTGCATGCAACCGGTCTGTTGGCCGAGTTTCAACAACATTCGAAGCATTTAAACTATTCGTACATATAAGTCATGCAAGATGGCGGCCAGCAGGTGTGTAGCAGTTAGAGTGCTCCAACTTTTCCTCGTGTTCTACCTAGTAAAAAGCTCAGTGGGTGCCTCGAAAAAGATCCTCGATCATTCTTTAACAATTGAAGACTCGGGTGTGAACTCGGACCTGAAGGAACACCTCATGGTAGTTTGTAAACTCAATATATCTTCTCTCACATGGTGTGGAAGCGAGGGGCTGATAGTCACGGCATCAGGCAGAGGGCGCCCAGCACTGCGCGGGGTTGCCAGACCGCCCGCTACATTATTACATCTCGTGGTGCTGTCTGTGACTCTCAGTGGAGATGTGGAGATGAACCCAGGGCCGAATAAGGTGTGTATAATTTGTGATTCGAAGGGTCGTGTGAATCAGTTATTTGTGACATGTACATCTTGCCACTCTCAAGCGCACAGAACTTGTGCAAAAATCAGTGCTTCAAAACACAAAATAATCACCTCTGGGAAACAATCGTGGCTGTGTTGGAACTGTTCTTTACCTCAGTTCTCTAACTCATTTTTAATACATCGACACAGAGTGCAAATAGTGTAGATAGTGACGTAACACCCTCTGATGGCAAAGCATTGTCCATTTTTTCCTTCAATGCTCGAAGTGTAACATGTCCCTCCAAACAACCGGACCTGCGTTCTTGTCTCACAGCACTTAATCCGTCAATTGTGTGTTCAGGGGAGACATGGCTGAAAAAATCCACTAACGACCCAGAAATATTTCCGGTAACATACACCATGTTCCGCAAAGATCGAACCTGGACAACAGGGGGAGGGGTACTAATAGCCATGAAACCTGAGTTAAGGCCCGTTCGCCAACGGGAGCTTGAAACTGATGCTGAGGCTGTGTGGGTGGAATTCACGTGTGCAAACAATACATTTCTAATAGGCTCTGTATACCGTGCTCCAAATTCAACTCGGCACATCAATGATGAACTATTGGAGTCCCTCCGTCGTGTACAATACATCCAGCACAAATACAAGGCCATTTACATAACAGGCGATTTTAATTTAGAAATAGACTGGCAAAACTCTCCTCCCACTCCCAAGGATCCCATTGCTAATGAATTCCTTACCGCATTCTACGATTTATTCCTTGACCAATTAATAACCGAAGCAACTCGAATCACACAAACTACACGCTCCACAATAGACCTATTCCTCACAAGCCTTCCTTCCTCCGTACAGAAAGTTGAAGTCATACCCGGTTTCAGTGATCACGCAGCCATCTTTACCACATTGCATTACAACGAACCACGCAGCAAGAGCACAGTGAGGACAGTATACAATTACAAAAAGGCAGACTGGAAACTGCTATCATCTTTATTCCTCAAACACCTTCCCACCCCATGTATTCTGGACACCAGCGACATCAACTCAGTGTGGCACGCCTGGCGAAATTGTTTCTTTGAATGTGTGGATATAGCTATACCGAAAATAACCATTAGTGGGAAGAAAAATTCTCCTTGGGTGACGAAGGAAGTCATTAAAATGATTAGGAAAAGGAACGTTTTATACAAGAAATGGAAAAGTTGCTCAACCGACATCATGTGGGAAAAATACAAGAACATCAGGAACCAAACAAAGAAATTAATTCGCGAAACATACGACAATTATATTCACAAAATAAGCAGCACCAGTGAAATGTGGAAATTTTTGTCCAGAAGACGCGGCACCGCTGCGCCAGCCTCATTTCACTGTAACGGTAAATTCCTAAGTGCACCCCAAGATATTGCAACAGCGTTCAGTGACAGTTTCAAGCAGAACTTTTCTAAGCCTGGTATGACTATGAACCTGCTTCTGCCAAGGTCATCACTTCCACCCCTCCCACTCTCCAACCTGTACTTCACAACAACTGAGGTGATTCAGAGCCTACGGAAGATTAGACCACATGCGGCGACCGGCCCAGATGATGTTCCCGGACGGATCCTGCTGCAGTGTACGGAAGCATTAGCGCCCTCTCTGTGTGCGTTATTCAACCTGTCTATCAACCAAGGTTCTGTTCCGTGTGGGTGGAAATGTGCTAACGTGGTGCCAATATATAAGCAAGGTGACAGAGAAGATGTTGCAAATTACAGACCGGTGTGTCTAACATCTATAATTTGTAAATGTATGGAGCGGCTAGTAGCAAACAGTGTGCTGGAATTCCTACGGGAGAACAATCTGCTCGATCCAAATCAGCACGGTTTTCTTCCGGGTCGTTCTTGCACTACTCTATTGACAAAAGTCATTGATGAGTTTCAGTTCTACTTGAATCAGCCAGAAGTGAAACAAGTGGACTGTATTGCACTGGATTGGGCTAAGGTCTTCGATCAAGTGTCTCATGAAAGACTTTTGTTAAAGCTACAGCAGCTTAACATACGGGGTAGCTTACTTGCATGGGTGAGGTCATTCCTAGAGGGTCGAACACAGTGTGTGGTGTACGGAGGAGCTCGATCGCAGGCTGCTCAAGTTACTTCTGGAGTGATTCAGGGCTCTGTGATCGGACCTCTTCTCTTCACTATATATGTGCTCGATCTTCCTGGCTGTGTCACCTCATCAATGCCACTATATGCAGATGACACCGTGCTATACAGGGGCATTACATGTGAAGAAGATTCCCTCTGTCTTAAATCAGATCTGGACAACTTATCGCTGTGGTGTTCTGTGAATAATTTAAATATAAATGTACAAAAATGTAAATACATAAGAATAACCAGGTCACAAAAACCCATTGAGAATGAATACAAAATTATGAACAGTGTCATCCCACAGTGCACAAACTTAAAGCTATTAGGGGTATCAATCTCCGACACCCTGAATTGGAACATTCAAAGTGAAGAGGCAAGATGTAAGGCCACCAAAGTTCTGGGTTTCTTGTACAGAAACATGAGAGGTTGTAAACCTAGAGCCTTCAGGATGGCTTACACATGCATGGTCCGTCCAATATTAGCGTACGGCTTACCTGCCTGGCATCCCACTACAGCGGAAAACATGAACAAGCTCCAGCGTGTACAGCGCCGCGCAGAAAGGCTAATAGCTCGTTATTCCCCTTCCCCTTTGTCAAAATTTCCATCTATAGAGGCAACAGCCAAACAAATTGATCTAATTTTTCTTAAAAAATCCCTTACAGGTTCCATTAATATTGACCCTTTTTGCCGACTGTCATTGGCATATCGCTCAGTTCGGAGAGGACGAGGTGTAACCCTCGTTCCGCCCTTCGCACGTAGCAATGCTTACCTGACAGGTTTCTACGGCCGCTCTGCGCGGTTATGGAACGTGCTGCCAGGGGATGCCATGATCTTGCCTCTTCGGAAATTCAAGCCGTACGTAAAAAGGTACATTGTATAAATAAACGTATGTATGAGTGATTGATTGTCTCGCTGAATGAATGAGTATCTGAATGGAATGAATGAATGAATGTATCGAGTGATTGAGGTTATGAAAGTGCGTGCGTGAGAGAGTGAGAGAACAGGAAAATGTACTATGTCAATATTCTAAATATGTAAATACTGCAAATATCTTTGTAAAACTTGTAAATATTGTTAAAACAAATGTAGTTGTAAGCTGTGCCTGTGGAGCATGAAATATGTATGTGGGGCTTGCCCTTTTTCACTAGGCCTTCCATACTTCGTGTACGATTTATGGTAAATAAATAATAATAATTGAGACGGTGTTATGAATTGATCCATAAATACCAGTATGGGAATTCAAATAAGCAGGGAGCTTAGAGTAAGAGAAAATACACTTGTTATTTGAAGATCGTAGCGCTCGGATAATGAATAAAATCATGGGAAAATAATTAGTTATGATTGATAATTAGGATAGACGCATGTAGAAGCGTGATGGTGTGCCAATATTTTGCAGATAACAGGAATTCTAACCTGTAATATTTTGAATGGCTAAAAATAAATAAAATGTGAAACTATCTGTACAAGCACATGTATAAATGTACCGATGAATTGTAAGAGTATTTTTGAGCTCGACAGAGGTCGGTGCAAGGTTTATGCAGCCATATGGGTAATATTAAAGGGGTCAGCTGATATGAATGGGCTCATGGTGGAGCTGATTACGGGTGTTGAACACGCTGAGGAGAAGGTGTGGTTGTTTGAGAGTGAGCTTAGAGCCACTAATTATTATATGCTCCTATGGTTTTGATAGTGGAATTAATATTATATAAATTTATAATAAATAGGGAATAACTAATATTTAAATAAAATCTGAACCATAATAATAATGCGATACTTTTAAGGATTAAACGTGGCGTAAAACAGAACATACACTCCAAACTAAATAAAAACTGTGCTTAATCGCTTGTTTAAATTTGAAAATTTTGGATTAATTTATTTCTGATCGCGAGTTCTATGCTTTATGTGAGACTAAAATAATATGACAGTACCCAATTCCGAGACGAATCCGATGTCATGGACATTCATGATTCTTTATCTTATGACGGTTTCGATACCGCGGCTAACCCCATAATCTTCCTCCCTGAATACATGACGATGGTCAACAAACAGTTGTTCATCCCGTGTAGGCAGTGCTCCAATGAAGGAACCTTTGCAGGGTGTATTTTGTGTTTTATTCTAGTGTTATATTATTAACGAGTGTTTGATTGTGTGTTAGAAAAATGTTTGTGATGTCACGGAATTCTAGCTTTGTTTTCTTGAATTTTGAATTTTCCTTTCTGGAATTCTAAAGTAAATTTTCTCATATTAACTTTATTTTAGGATTAGCTAGGAAATGTAACGTAATGTTAAATGTTGTATGTGACTCCAACATAGCTTAGTTATACCTATTTGAGCAGATTATTAAATGTAATTTCAAATATTGTAGAAGATGGTGGTTTTTATTAGCCCATTTTCATTTATGAAAACATAGGCTTATGAGATGTGTGTGTGGGTTCTCCCTTAATAACTTCTAAACGACCTGAGCAATCTCCCCAATCCAATATGGCGGGTGTGCTAAATATTTTTCTGCCAGTCTATATCTCAGAAACTGTTCCAGATATCACCCTCAAATTTTGTACGATGATAAAGGACACAACTAGAAGTTCAACTATGCGACTTTTAAAAACCTGGTAACTACAAAACGAACATGGTGGCCAAACAAATTTGAAACATTTAAATAGACTTTTCTCGCAATTTACCCATCCTAACGCAATGAAACGTGATACAGCAAAAGGTTATATACAATATAATGCACTGGCATCTAGTTTAGTTCAATTGTTTGCAAAACCTCAAGATGGCTGCTGTGCGAAATACATCACCGGCATTCAATATCTTCGAAATTATTACTGATAAAACCCTAGAATTTTGAACGGTGATGAAGGGCGCTACTACAAATTCATACATGTAACTTTCCAAAACCCTTAAACTACAAAACGTACATGGCGGCAAGGTGAAATTAAAACATTTTTATAGTTTTTTTTCTCGCGATTTAACAAACTGAGCGCAGTGAAATATGGTACAGTGAATGTTCATACACATTGTAATGCACTGTCATCTAATTTAGTTCAATTGTTTACATAACCTCAAGATGGCGGCTGTACGAACTTTCAAAATTAAGATTTTATTTCTTGTGTCGTAATCATGCGATCGAAGTGAAAGTTGGAATACTGAACCTACGCAAACATTTTCATTTAATGGTACACGACTCAATGGCCTATACATATAACAATCCAACATGGCGACCATCCGAAATATTTAGACGGTTCTCAATTTCTACGAATCTATTACAGCAATCAAATTGACATTCTTTATGTTTATAGAGGCTATGGACATAAGATCATCTATGAGATTTTCAATTACCTGGTGAGCACTAATCAACATGGTGGTGACGCGAAATGCAAATATTTAAAAGGACGTTTCTCGCGATTTAACCATCCGCGTGCAGTGAAACTTGGTATGGTAAATGCTTTGACACATTTTTATCCACTGGCATTTAATTTATTTCAATTGTTTTCATGACCACAAGATGGCAGCTGTGCGAAATTTTAATATCACGTTTTTTGTTTCACTTGTCCTAATCATGCGATTGAAGTTTGAATACTACACCTACACAATCTAATTCATGTAATATTACATAACCCTTTGATCTACATACATACAAATCCAACATGGCGACCATCCGAAATAATTAGACGGTTCTCAATACCTACGAATCTATTACAGGAATCAAACTGAAATTCTGTATGTTGATAGAGACAATTAACATAAGTAGGATATATGAAAATAAGCTGTATACAGGGTGTTTCAGAAATACTTTGACAAACTTCGGGGATGGGTTCCTGACACCGACAGAAGAAAACAAGGTCATAATACCATGTGTCCCCGACCCCTTTGTTGTCCCGGGAGGGAGTTCCATGGCCATCACGGTTGCCAGACCTCAATCCGTTAGACTTTTTTCTGTGAGGGCACCTGAAACAATTGGTGTATGCCATAGCCATCCCGGATGTGGAAACTCTTCATCGACGTATCCTGGATGCCTGCGACACCATTTGACACCAGCCCGGAGTCTTTGAACGGGTCCGGCAGTCCATGATGTGACGTGTTCACGCATGTCTCGACGCAAGAGGAGGACATTTTGAGCACTTTTTATGAGATGTGCGTGGTGAAGTGTTATCAGTGTACCAATGTGTACGACAGTCCCTCCCGGGAAAAGAAAGGATTCTGGGACACCTGTGCATACGACAGTTTTTCCTTCTGCCGGTGTCCGGAACCTTTTCTTGATATGAGTTCATGTGTTACATGTTTACAGTTCCCAACAGGCTGTCAATTAATGTGTCACTTTACAATGTTCTTTCATTAATAAAACGGAAAAGAAGGATTTTGGGACATATGTGTATATGAAATTCTTTTCTTATTTTGGTGTAAGGAACCAATCCCCAAAGTTTGTAAAAGTATTTTTGAAACACCCTGTAGTTCTTCACGGAGCTACTTGTTGCAAGTAGGATCAGATGTCATTATTACTATACTTAATGGGAATTGTATTTGACTAAGGATGTATTTACGTATCACGTACTAGTTTGTTTATTGTTTCTTTTTCTTGTAAGTAGGACTTCTAC
Organism: Meconema thalassinum; assembly: GCA_946902985.2. Lineage (NCBI taxonomy): Eukaryota > Metazoa > Arthropoda > Insecta > Orthoptera > Tettigoniidae > Meconema > Meconema thalassinum. Next base: position 1,149,597,875 of record OX336389.2, read on the forward strand.
AGGGATATTTTGAATTTCGTTTGGGGGAATATTTGGAATTAGTTTAATTGTTGGAATAGCCAGGGATCTCCGTACAGCAGTCCAGTGATCTAAATTTATGAATAAATTTGAGAAAATATTTTATATAAGCCTGGATTATTCAGTAGATTATTGTTTTCCCTGTGGATTTGTATTTTGGGGCTATATTTGAGCTAGAGCCTTTATCAATCTCCTGGAAACGACCTGGGATGCAGTTTCTCGTGCAGATCTAGTCGATATGCACATCCAAACCTCATACCGTGTGATTCTTTTTGGGAAGGAGTTTCACACCAGCTAGATACGGCTCTCAGTCAACTGGCACTTCGGACCAAACGGGCTCATTACCGACTTTTAATTTCACTCCCGGGGCGAAATAAAACACCAAAACTGTATTTAGTTTCGCCCCCCGACCTGTATTTAAAAAGCAGGGAACATTTCATTTCGTTGTTGAAATTAAAATATATTCGTTTCGAGAGTTAATTATGTTTGTTGCGATGTTCAAAGTCCCGACATTGGCAACAATATTGTCTTAGCGTAGACCGCCTACACAATCTGCTGGGTCGCAACAGCAACGTTAACTGTCAATTGTGTCCATGAGTCAATCAATGGTCATCAGTGTAGGAGAAAGTCAGTGCTATGGTATCAACATCATCATCGTCGTGACTGCATCTCGGACTCGGGTCTGTCCCTCCCTGACGTTCATAACGCAGTGCTTTGTGTACAATGGGGCAATAAGTACCTCTACTTGTTCCACAGCGAACAAGAAGACGATTGTGCCATGTGGACAGACATTCAAGATAAGTGGAGAACTCCCAATTAATTATAAACTGTTAGTTGTAGGCCTAACTCTTCACTCGGTCAACACTAATTTGCCCAATAACTGGGCGGAGTACAATACATATAATATGTAAATAACACTTACCGAAACCTTACACGTATACGTTTATGATCAATATTATAATGGGGCAAACATAGTGATCATATACTAATACATGCATATTTTTTCCAGGAGAGTTACTTACATATTATATAGCCTACATTTTACTCCGCCCAGTCATTGGGCAAATTAGTGTTGACCGACTGAAGAGTAACAATCAACAGTAAATCGCCTGTAATAGTATCAGTGGCGTACATAGAGTGCTGTATCGGCGAGGGGTTGTTCGAAGAAAGGAAGATTGTAGTTTTACGTGACCGTGAATCTTGTGATTATGAGCCACGGGACCTCCTTTTTACGTGGAATCCGAACCACAGGACATGGCATTTCACATCGAAAATCTCACATGCATTGACCGGGAATCGAACCCGGACCGCCTTGGTGAGAGGCATACAGCTAGACCGCTGAGCCACCACGCCCACAGGGGGTTGTTCGAACAACGGGAGTGGGGGTTCATTCCTCTCATTTCTACATTCCTTTTTCTTACCCTTCCGGAAACTTGGGGTGGGGGTTGACCCCCAACACCCCACCCCTCTACCCCTCCGGATAGAACTATTGCCGGTTAAATGAATGACTCTCGGAAATGCCCCCTGCTCCCTCAAAGTATTGGAGAATCTTGGCATTCCTTACTACTTCTTTCTTACTCGCAGCGCATTTACACTGACCGTGGCACGAAATCAAACCCCAGTGCCACGTATTTCGTTCCGCACTGCATTTAGTTTTGTTTCGCTTTTCACAACGTTACTGTGCTTTGACTTAAGGTTTGCTTCGATATATATTTTAATATTAATTTTCGCGCCGACAGTCAATATAATTTCGCACTCGAATATCGCGCTCACGGTGAAATTAAAATGTTTACGTGCCCCATCCATGCATTTTGATTCGCATGCCTGCCCGGATTTAATTTCAGACAATTTTCCATGCATTTCAAATTCACTAGCGCATAAAGGGCCTTGGCCTACCAAGTGACTGCTGCCCAGCCATTTGGCCTGCAGATATTGGGATGACTCGTGGTCAGCTTATTTGGTCTCCTCGACCGTTGATCTTGGTTTTCGTGACCGGGCCGCTGCGCTGCCTCCTAGTCAGACAGCAAATCAATGAAAAATCCACAGCCTGCTTCCAGTCTCCGACCGGGTCAGGAATGGAATGAATGAAGCCCCCATCTAGCGGCGAGGATATGAACTGTGCCGGCTGCCGAGGCCTGACGCACTCCTCTGGGGCAATGATTAAATGAATGACAGATGAAATGAAATGATAGTGGAGAGTGTTGCTGGAATGAAATTTTGACAGGGAAAACCGGAGTACCCGGAGAAAAACCTGTCTGCCTCCGTTTTGTCCAGCACAGATCTCACATGGAGTGACCGGGATTTGAACCACGGACCCAGCGGTGAGAGGCCGGCGTGCTGCCGCCTAAGCCACGGAGGCTTCACAGCAACTCAATAGCAAATACAATTCGTTACAGACCTTTAATTTCACTTCCGGTGCGAAATAAAATTCGTTGCGGCCATTAAATTTCGCTCATGGCTCGAAATAGAATTCGTTACAGAATTTTACTTTCACTCCTGAAGCGAAATAAAATTCGTTACAGAATTTTAATTTCCCTCCTGGCGCGAAATAAAATTCGGTACAGACTTTCCATTTCGCTCCTGGCGCGAAATAGATATCATTACAGACTTTTATTTTCGCTCCCGGTGCGTAATACAATTTTTAACGACAATTCAGCAAAACATCTCTCTTCATACAGTTTCCTTTGCCACCACCGCGTTCTCCTTTTCGTTTTCAAGGAATGCAGTAAATAAATATAACAATAACTTGCGACGATCAATTTTCGGTTCACCAGTGTAGCCTCAGGTTAGGCAAGACTCTCACAATACACTACGTCAACACAGTACAGACAGGGCTCCCTGTTTGGTCCGCAAGAGGTCAGAACACAGTAGTTCCTTGGTCATTTGTGGCATGATTGTGCGCACCCCTCCATCTGCAACGCATGCTCATTCGGGGTGAATGCTCAAGTGTATACGCGACTTTAGATGCATACCTGCTCATTCCGTGTACATAAGCCTGATCTTGCTCAGTTACTTCACCTGCCTTCAGAAGTGGATATTGCGCCCGTGCGACTTATTGCCTTATTAATCGTTTCCCGTGCATGAGTGATTAGGCCACGCCCTGTGTTCACGGGCTACCCGTACTCATCTCTTGGTGAGGTGAAGCAAGTCCAGAGATAGGCGGTCTGAATACCAGCACTGAAAGTGGCCATCCAGAGTCTGTCTTTGCCCCAAGGTTTCTCAAACGTCGTAGAGGTAAATGCTGGAATGTCAGCGCACGTCAAATCCCGTGGCACTTACCTCAATTTCTTAAACACATAAGTTCAGTTACACACATTCTTACCGTCACCAGATACACACGTTGTCATACCAATCCAACATACGCCCAGGTACACGGGGATGGTGACCAATATGTCCCTAGCACCGTAAATTAATTAACAACAAATATATTGTGCCCGCTGACCGAAGGTTTTGGGGAGCCACTGGTTTCAAATGACCCTTCTGAGACCCTCTTCCAGTTAACACACAAGTATAGGGGACGATACATTCATAGGCTGGTAATGCACAAAGGTCTGCACTCGGGGGTATCGGGAATTGGTGAGGTTCGATCTTTAACCAGCTCAGAGAAATGCATCGGTAACAAAACTAAGCAAGAAAGAGAGGTCAGTCTTATGTTAAAATCACGAATAAATTTTATTCAGAATAGATCCCTAGCCTAGCATGAGAGTTGCAAACGGCTAGTCCGATATTAATCTGCCCTGAAAGAAAATATAAAAAGTCCTAAACAAGATCTAAATTACTCTCATGGTCCTAATACAAAATTCGACTAAGGACGAACAAGCTAAGAGAGTGGCACGTAAGATCAGCCCTAAGCAATTACATCGAAAATGATTACGGGAGGATCAAACATCATAAGACTCTACTGCAAAGCAAGACATTTACTTGTTTACAAATACTAGAACATTTACATTTAATAGCAAGGGGAAGATTTATTCTACGCTATGATGGAGCTATCTCTAACATTTATCTTTAAATTACGGGTTTAGCTAGTCCTAAATATCATTAATTAATAAACGAGACGCGTTTATTAAAAAGAAAATCCAGCTATGTGCTCAACGTTGCTGAATAAAAAAAGCTATGTTAATACAACCCAAAGGCATACAATAATTCAGCACTCCTATGGTTGTGCAATTGGCACTGCCTACGTACTCGATTTGTTACTGTGTGTAACAAAAGGTCATAGTTTCAAAGTGTTAAGAAAGTAGAAAAACATAGGAAAGCCTGCAAATGCGATGGTAATTAAACAATTGCATCGACTCATATTGCTACCAATCTGATGTGTGTGCTACAGTTATCACATCATCAATTGGTTGTCGACTATTCATGTGAAAGTGTATCAAAATGTATCTAAAATGGTCTAACAATAACTAAGTGTTAACATTCGGTCCATAAAATATGCTATTTTTAGTATTTATTATCTTATTTAAGTTCAGGGGGAATTATGAGATTTGTTTGGTTTTACAAAATCCTATGTTTGATTATTAAAACTTCACACAATTATTTATTCCTCACTGTATAGATGTTCAGTTTATGGACCTTTAAATAGCTTTCAGTGTACTCAGGTAACGTGTGTATCCAACTTAAGCAAAATAACTCAATAGTTTAATAGTTTACTAGACACCCTGTGTCTTCACCAATACTTCGTCATTATTAGACATCCTGTGTCTCCACCAATTACTTCACTCTTATTACGGATTCATTGATCCAGGCGCCCTCAGTTAGGTACGACTGCAAATAGTTCATTACCACCGGTATAACCACAATAACAATGTCGGAGGTATTAACCCACCATCACGACTCATATAATACTCTAATAATATTAATTACAATGAGTGTGGATTCCTAAATTATACAAGTTTTAAATGCTGGTCATAAAGGTTATGTGTACAGAAAACACATCCTGACAACGCTTTGAATTAACATGAAGGCTTCTGATACAAGCTTAGGTGTGTGATTGTGCATTTATAAAATTGCCTCTTCCCTGAATGAGGTCGAACCTATGTTCTTTTGGTTACATAATATTGTATCTCTCATGGCCTGTCTGGCTTCTTGTAAAGAAATAAACCTGTTTTCAAATATTGATCTGGCGAAACAAATGAATAACGGGACTGCATTCCGATGTTATAAGACTAGGAATGGCACAGCCTTCTGAATAAATAAATACATAATGCACTGCATAAGATTGAGTGTGCTGTGGACTGGTTCGGCTTGTAATCTTGGCCTTGATTTAACATCTGCCAAAACTAGTTTCTTTGTCATCAGCTTGACAAAATAAAAGTTGATAATAACTGTTTGAAATGATACGAAATGGACATTACAAAATACTGCCTTCCTGGCGTTTATAAATGTTTAACATAACTATTACTTTCCACGCGCGTTCTTATAATAGCTGCCTGCGTTGTGCACTTAAAGAAATGAAACCAAATTAAATTAAATCTACTGTTTCCAACTCATTACAATACGCTACTAATACATGATCTGACTTACAGATGTAGCGACCCTTGGTTCGAGACCCGCCATGAGCTGTTATAAGTGGTCTCTTATATGGTATTAGATCATCTCCTCATTGTATCCGGTCATCTTTCGCTGCCAATTCCCCACGCATGATTTAGAAATCAATTGCCATAGCGTTGTTGGGGTTATATTCGAAGATCTGATGTTTTAGTAGTGTCATAATGTTAGCGTTCGTGATAGTATTACACATATTTAAAGAAAACTTGCCCTCACTGATGCTAATGTGCGGTAATAAATTGCCCATTTTCACTCCGCCACTGGCGTTAACCTGTCGCTTGTGCGACACTCACACGTGACTTTTTCACTAATATTTACATAAAATATTCAACCAAAAATTACTATAAATCCGGCGAACAAAAAAAAAATATACTTGAAGATTTTATACAGTTTATCAATTTCACAGTTTATGTAGCACTGAGGTTTGACCATGCGGTCGTAAAGTTTGCATTACATACGTCCATCATTTCACCTCGCGAATAAAAAATATTTCACAGTTTATGTATTAATAAACGTCTCCAATCATTAGATTGTCAAACAATGCTTTGATGGCTGTCCATTAGACAAATACACACTGATTTTCCGTGTCACATGGTTTCCCTTTACGGACGTACTTTCACTTGTGCTCCAACATGCACATCGATGTTGCTTCATCCAATGACAAGTAGGAACTGGTGTTACTAAATATGGCGTTCTCTTAGGATATGAGTTAGCCGCGTAAATTGGCAGTTTCGTTGATCTGCGAAGTATGCTGTACTTTAAATAAGCAGAATTACTTTGATTAAATTATAATTGATTCATGGAATGTTTAAAGTGCATAAAAATATGATTATAAGCGATTTTGCATCAGCTCCTTCCCGCCGCTCGCAGGGTATGTTCATTTACTCTTCAGCATGGATCTTGGCCTTTGTTAGCTGCGCAAACATTCGTCAACCATGCGTTAACATGCGTCAACGGGCGCAATATATATTTTCTGTTCTTAGCAGGCGGGCTTTCGGTGTCGTCCGTTCCTTGTTATGAATATCCTTTCAATTTCAACTAATTTGTTTAACGTTTAAATTTACTATTATTAAATTATATTGCTACAGTTTGTTCAAGACAGGTCGAAATAGGATATCAAATTCACACAGAGCAGGGAGAGCAATCACATATGATACTAAAAGGTGCAACCTTGTGTGTGGCGTGCATATCATTGACTATGATTTCTTAAAACTATATAATGACTTAGTCGAATAAAACGTTCAATAAAATAATGAATAAGAATGAAAGTTGAATTTGCGTTTGCTTAAATTTGTAGGCTGAACTAATTATATTTTCAATTTTAATTTTGTTTTCCCTGAGAAAATGTTTCATATGCTTTCTTTTATATGATTTTAATTTAATTCGGCGAATGGTATCTATCTTTAGTGAGAAATACAGGAAGTAACGCCCAGCTAAACTTAACTTAAAAAAAACTGTCTTCGGCTTTTACCAATTATTTGGGGTCGCCGAAGCCAACCAGGTTCATTTTGGATTTGGCTGGGGAATTAAGGCCGGTTGCCCTTCTTGACGCCACGTGATCTTTCAGGTGAAAATTCCACCCCGCTGACACCGGGATTCGTACCCCGGCCGTCCGGGTGAAAGACGAGCTGCTAAGCCACTGCGCCATCACGCTCCCCTGATATACACAACTAATGTTGGTAATAAAATAGAGTGATTCACTATAATACTTCTGATTTCATACCCATAATTTATATCATGAATTTTATTTCTACCTATGAAAATGTATTTATATATTTGAAAAGCATACAACTGTTTAATGTTGAAGACCTATGCCCCGGCATACAGTTTCATGGATATAATCTTTCAATATTCAACATGATTCGCAGTATATGATTCTGTACTATCTGAACTCTTTTTGGTACGTTTCTCAGGCAAGAATACCATATGATAGTCCTTGATGGAAGGAAATAAGAGAACGGATATTTGGAATGTCCCACGGTACTAACAAGAGTTTCAGGAAAAATGAGTCTCAGGAGCCGTTCTGAATTACGTTCGCTCACATTCGGTATTGACAGGCAGCGATGTTTGTAACACATTTTCCGTATGTGATCGCAACTTGTATGACGGCTGTGTCGTGTTGGCTTGGCTTGGCTTGGCTTGTGAAGATTGGTGTTCCACGCAAATCGAGTCCCATTTCTAGCCTGAATTAATTATGTCAGCCTCGAGTGGGTAAACTTGGTTGTGCAATCACTGTGGGATCTAATGTAAACATGGCTGTTGGAACTGCAACACTCTCTTGTCACTAGTATAGCTGAGGGGCTGGCCTGCACAGGAGAGCCACTCGTCTATCGGCAGGAGAAGAGTGTCTATGGCACTACCTAGCCATGTGGAGTAATGTACCCCGCAGCGTAGCCGTGTGAATTAAGTCCCTCACCATGACTGTGACGGGGAACTGCGGCTATTCTGAGTATGGTTTTCCCTGTGCATTTCGTCCAGGAAAATTTCATGATAGTATGTTATTTCATTTTCCGGGGAATCTACCCATCTCCCACCATATTAATAACAGCTAAACACTACTACAGTCATCACAGAAACACAGACAAATTGAACACACATCCAAATAAACGGTGCTGATAACCAAAATTGTCCCAAGCCCCTTATATGAATTAACAACAACAACAACAAGAGGTGAAGTGATGGGGATGAGACATTTTTAATAAGATTGATTGCTTTGTTTTCCCACGGCTACACTGAGAGCTTAAGAGCTCCTTTACAGTAGCGCCGTACATACAATAGGATTAGGGCTTATAAAAATAAAACATTTCACCAAAATTAAAATCGTATGATATGCCGGTGCATCCAGTTCAATTTGTGTAATATTATAAAATACTTTGCAGTCAGCATTGAAAATATAAATCGAATTATTCCAACAATGACAGTAAAACCAGGACAGTAAGAATAATATAATAATAAAGAAATATAAACAAAAGAGTGAAAACAGACACAGTATCAGTCTGAAAAACAAACACCATATACAAGAAATATAAATTAACGTATGTAGGTTGGCAGCTATTGTCCTGATGTTATCTATACTAATATAATAAAGCTGAAGAGTTTGTGTGTTTGCGTGTTTGTGTGTTTAAACGCGCTAATCTCTGGAACTGCCAGTCCGATTCGAAAAATTCTTTGTTTTATATGATAGCCAGATTCAAGAGGAATAATTTAGGCTATGTAGTATTAGGCTACACCTCTCAGGTAATCTTAAAGATTGATTTTTGTTCAGTAAGTCGGTAGAACCAGCGCTCGAGAACAGTTCTATCCGCATGCGCTGGCGTTATGGTTAGTGATACGTACACCGTTTCACCGATCTGAACCAAAATTTGTATACTTACCCTTTGGAACCCTGCGAGTAACACAGTCTGCATGAAATTTCGGACAGACCACTCCATTCCTTGCATTGAGGCCCTTTGGCACAAATCTACACAGTTTCACCGATCAAAACCAAAATTTGTATACTTACCCTTTGGGACCCTGTGAGTAACATTGTTTACATGACATTTATGACAGACCAGTCCATTCCCTGCATTTAGGCCCTTTGGCACAAATCTACACCCTTTCACCAACCTGAACCAAAGTTGTATACTTACCGTTTGGAACACTGCGAGTAACACTGTTTACATGAAATTTCGGACAGACCACTCCATTCTTTGCATTGAGGCCCTTTGGCACACATCTACACGTTTCACCGATCAGAACCAAAATTTGTATACTTACCCTTTGGAACCCTGTGAGTAACATTCCTTACATGAAATGTATGACAGACCAGTCCATTCCTTACATTTAGGCCCTCTGGCACACATCTACACCGTTTCATCGATCTGAACGGCAATTTGTACTTACCCTTTGGAACCCTGCGAGTAACACTGTCTGCATGAAATTTTGGACAGACCCCTCCATTCTGTGTATTTAGGCCCTTCGTCACAAATATACACCGTTTTACAGATCTGAACCAAATTTTACATACTTACCCTTTGGAACCCCACGAGTAACACTTGTCTGATTGAAATTTCGGACAGACCACTCCATTGCCTGCATTTAGGTCCTTTGGAACAGATCTACACCGTTTCGCCGATCTGAACCACATTTTGTGTACTTATCCTTTGGAACCCTGCGGGTGACACTGTCCACTTTAAATTTTGGACAGACCACTCCATTCCCTGCATTTAGGCCCTTCATCACAAACCGTTTCACCTACTTGCAACCAAATTTTACATACACTTTGAAATCCTGCTGGAAAAAAAATTCCACTTGATATTTTGGACAACGCTCGCCATTCCCTACATTTAGAAAAACAGACAAAATGAACTTGAAAACGACGTATTAAGGCCCTAGAACCATTCATGTCCGTAGTAGTGTAACTGTAAGAGTATTTTAATAAGTATATTGTTGACGGGAAGTTCGGGCTGCATCACATCACCCCTACCAAAATTCTGGTGTAGAATTGCAAAAATAGTTGCATCTTGCGCTGTTTATAAATTGCACTCACGGGGAGTAATTAGTGCAAAAAGATTTCCTAGGCCCCTTTAATCAGTTATCATCATGAAAATATTATGCCTTTGTATAAGTGCAATGGTGTTGGTGCGGTACATTGAGGTTATCAGCTGCAATACGCGTTGGTGTTTTCAAATTTACCTTCATTTATTCCGAAACTTATCGTTAAGCGCTTTGTGGCGATAAATGATACTATCGCTACCTCAGTAGCTCGGGACAGCCGAAGTTTTCCAAAGAGTTCTGTTTATTTTCCTACGGCGCTATGCGACAAACGACGACACTATTGGTCTCTACATTTCTAACAGCCAATGAATAATAATAATGTTATTGGTTTTACGTCCCTTTTAACTACACTGGCTTTTAGAGACGCCGGGGTGCCGGAATTTTGCCCCGAAGGGGATCTTTAACGTGCCAGTAAATCTACTGACACGTCTCCCTCGCATTTGCGCACCCTCAAATGCCAGCTGACTGCGCCAGGTTTCGAACCTGCAACCTTGGGCTCAGTACTGCCAATGAGATATAGGCCCTAGGCAGTGTCTTTTATTTCACTTACTCCTCTTTCTATTTTTTTTGTAAATTTGTTTGTAAAGTACATACATGTGTCAGTGCTGTAGTTAGTAAATAGTTGTTTCGTTATTCATCATTATCATTACGGGAAAATGACCTGATTGTTACGTCCATTATACTGTACTACTTATCACCCCCACTACAACCACCACCACCACCACCACCACCACCCCCACCACCACAAAAAGATATATTTTTGAAATATTGTTTTCTGTTAGTTTAACTATCATGTGCCAGTTCTGTAGTAGTATTCATATCGTCCATAAACAAATAAATCCACCGGGCGAAGCCGGGCACTACTGCAAGTAATTGAATATAAAGATTACCTTTTAATACTGTAGATGCATAGTTGATACAACCTTCTTTACCACCTTACGCGTTCTATCAAATATCACTCCTAGACAGTGTTGCTGCGGGAGAGAAATGACGGCGAGAGAGGATATCTTTAACAACCAAACCATTAATGTTATTATTATTATTAAGTACATCGTTACAAATACACAGTTTATAAGCTTCAGAAAAAGTGTACACATTTTATAAAGTTCCTTACAATTCCTACTCCTTGGTTTATCCTGTAAATTTAAAACTATTAAACTATAGTATTACAATATGATAAAGAAAGGTTGAAATAGGATATCAAATTCATATAAAGCAGGAAGAACGATCACATATACCACTGAAAGTTGCAGCCTTGTGTATGGCATGCATATCAATGGTTACTATTTCTGAAAATTGTGTGGCCAACGGCAGCATTGCACTTGCTCGGAACTTGGATGGAATGTCGGTTCTGGGGGACCACGCGCTAATGGCGGGGGAAGGGTAAGGAGAAGCTGATAGGACCTGGCCACCCTGTCGCATATAAACTCCGGCTCAGGATAGCCTCTTCGGAGGCATGGACCTGCCTTCAGGCTGAATACACAAAAAATGTATAATTGCTTAGTCGAATAACACATTCTATGTATATGCTTTATGTACTAAAACTAATAAATAAGAAGGAAAATGGAATTTGCTTTTGTATAAACTTGAAGGTTCAACTAATTATATTTTCACTTTTAATTTTAATTAGGATGCTGGATCTGAACAGAGCTGAATCAATGAGCAACTCTCCCATGTGTAACCTTCCCAGATCACAAGGGATCGAACACTCACTTTCGGGACTTACGATTTGTAATAATCGTCCATATATTTTATCTGATGCTTGGATATCAGGTATAATAGTTGATAAGAGCGTATAATAACACATGATTGATTACCGTATAATTTGTTTAGCTTTTAAGATATTGTAAATGACAGGATTCCGAGTCAGGTAGATGTGGAGATTTTAATATTGAATTAGTATTTAGTAGAGTGCCCTGGATCTGTGCACATTACCAGGAAATAAGGCTTGTTATCGCTGGATTTTCTCCGAGCGCCGAGTGCAAGGTGAGTCATCCAGGTAGTAGTTTTGACAACGATGTACGAGGGGTGTGTCTCTGGCACATCGTTCGAGGAACTAAACAACTCCTTATATGGTAACCTTATTTGGATTGGCTGAACCCGTGAAGTAAGTCAGTTAGACCAGTGATTTGTTGAGGGGTGATGACTGATATTAGGTCTGGCGAGGCAGTGAAGAGGGACTCTTGTTTTGACCGCGTGTGGAGCGGTTGACTTTTTTTTTGTGCCCGCGGGTGGAGCAGTCGACTCATTTTGGAAGTCCGTGTCGGGAGGTCGTTTCTTTTTGTAACTCCGGTAGAGAGTAGAGGTTTGGAATTGTATTTGGAGAGAAGGAAGGTAGTTCAGACGCTCACAATTTTGTGTTCTAAGTTCAATTACTGAGTTGCTGGTTATATATTCTCACGAGAATAATGGACCTAGTTTCAGACAAATCGCCTAGATTTTCGGTCTCGAATCGCATGACGTATTGAGAACTTAAGTCTGTGTACTGGAATTCGAGGGCCATAACGGTAAAGTTAGTGCTTTACGAATACTAGTAAAATATGCTATGTAAATTCAGGAGCAAACTAGTTGCGATAATCCAGCAAACGGATTGAGAGCATCATCATACAATCAGATCCACATGTGTTATAAATCGTTGGATTCTGAAAACCAGTAAAATACAGTACGTTATCTTTGTAATTATTGTACGTGTGAAAAAACTAAAAACAGCGCTACGATTAATTAGAACTGATTCTCTGGGAGCATCAACCCCAGAATCGGAAGAGTTAGCCTTCACAGCTGAGAACGACACCTGTAAGTACCAGTCATCATCTACTTCCGAGGGTCATCAATGTATGTCATAAGTGTGCCTGTGTATATATGATAGGGAGTGCTAGGTAGTCTGTATCGACGAGGATCCTGCAAAGTGTTTTATTTATGTTTGGTATCAGAATATATGTTAATTTTTACCAGTTACCTAGTGTTTTTATTTTATGCGGTCACCGGTGTAGTTAGGTGTGGATGTTTATTGCGGCTGTTTATATCGCACAGGTGTTTAACCCTCACGCACCCCGAGTAGTAGGTGATACGTTACACATGTGAGTGATGGTCTAAGGCACATGACTGTGGGCTGCAATGGAAACATAGCTCATGATCAAATTCATACTCGTACTAGATATTTTTAAGTTACAAACGTGCTGTCACCCCCTTTCCTTCGTTTATCTCCCACCCCAATCCATTCACAAATTGACCCGACCCGACTCCCCTTGGAATTACGCCAAGCGTATTATTCTGGTTAGACTAGCGTTAACATACATGTGCCAATAACTTATGAATTAAGGTAGAGCAGTTTATAATATTGCATATCTCAGACAATCCGGATTTAACGTATTTTTTGGATATTCAGTTCACTGTTCTAGTTGAATGTTTTAAAAGACTTAAATGTACTTTGCACTAACGTTAGATTCTTCTCTCGTTAACTAAAAATGTTTAGATATTTCCCTCGAATACAATACGAATTCAAAGAAAAATTTTAACTTACTTTCCTTAGAACAAGTTAGTCTAACATTTGGACGAAACAACAACAACAACTGGTTCTTGGATAGTTGAAATGAAATGAAATGAAGTCAAATAATATATGCATAGAAGCGAGATAATTCGACTGTGCAATGAATGTACTTGTACTAATCCCAACGCTCGCTGTAGCGCCATTGTGTTAAGCAGTACTGTGGCTCACTAGCCAAGTTCAATGAACTTAAATGTTAATAGCCTATTTTCATTTACGAAAGAAATAGGCTTATGAGATCACATTGTGTCCGTGTGTGTGTGTGCACGTGTGTGGGTGTGCTCCTAATAACATCTAAGCGGCTGGAGCGATTTCAATGAAACTCTGTAATGTCATAGTACTATTATGTCCATGCCCTTTAAAGTTTATAACATCTTACCAATCAAACTTCGCGGCTGTGCGAAATATTTCACCGGCATTCTATATCTCCGAAACTAGAGCTGATATCACCCTAAAATTGTGTACGGAGTTGACCTATGTGACTTTCAAAAACCTGCTGAGTACAAAAGGAACCTGGCGGCCACACGAATTTGAAATATTCAAATATACGTTTCTCGCGATTTAACCATCCAAACGCAGATAAACTTGATACAGCAAATGTTTATACACATTGCAAAGCACTGGCATCTAATTTAGGTCAATTGTTCACATAGCCTTAAGAAGGCGGCTGTGTGAAATTTTAAAATAATAATTTTATTTCTTAGGTCCTAATCATGCGATTGAAGTCAACGGTTCAATAATTGAACCTACGCAATAATCGTCATATAATAGTACATAACTCTATGGCCTACATATATAAAAGTCCAACATGGCGAGCATCCGAAATATTTATACGGCTCTCAATATCTACGAATCTAATTCAGCAATCAAATTGAAATTTTGTATATTGAGAGAGGCAATTGGCATGAGTAGGATATATGAAAATATGATATTTAGTTCTTCATGGAACGACTTGTTCTATTAAATATGTTTGTAGCCTGAGGTAAAGAGAATATAACATAATTTGCGATAATAATAATTCTTCTATCTTAGATTCGAAGTCACGTGACGGGGCTTTAGTCTAACGGGCGAAGATCCTGCCACCCGCTGCTATAAGTGTATCTCCCTTTCACCAATTACTGAATTTCTGGACAGTTACCTTCTGCTACCAACCAGCATCAACAAATGGTCAAAGGCACGATCCAAATCAGGAATGTGCAGCAACACGTTCGGAGATTCGACGTCATGTAATAATGAGAGGTCTACGTTCTCTGACCGTTGTCAGCTGTTTGAAGTGGCATAAACTTTGGAGTTAATTGCACTTATTAAGACCCACCCTGAATATGCGCACTCTGCATTCCGAGAAAGAATTTTCAAGACTGGAACGAAGATAACGATACCTTCGAAATGCTATCCAGGAATATAAGATCCATTTGAACAACTATATAGTGAAGATTTCACTACTGACACCGTTCATCAGTTTGAAGGAAAAGCGTTTCTTACCGACGTTAATTACGTGGTGCTTCAAACAAGCAATCGCGTTCTTCAACGTTTGCCTGGCGATGATGTAGTTTACGAAATAGTAGACAGTATTGTGATTGAGCATTCAGAAGATCAGCTTGCTTATCCGGAAGAATTCCTGAACAGTCGAACACCAACCGGGTTGCCTCCACACAAGCCTACAATGAAGAGGGTCACTCAGAATTTTACTACCCTCAAAAGGCGTCAGTAATTGGACTAGACTTAAAGATAAAGAGTTACAGCGCAATATAATGGTGCTAACCGTTAGAGATTCCATCAATAATGAAACTGTTCTCATAATCTGAGTAACCTAATACTTATTCCTTCTGAAACATGCATTCATTTCGAATTTAAACGTAGGCAGTCTCCAATACGGCTAGCTTTCTCAATTACGATCAATAATTCTCAGGGCGAGACCTTTGACAAAATGTGTCTGTATTTGCCAAAACCTGTATTTAGCCACAGGTCACTCACGAGTAAGATCGTTTAACTCACTATCTGTTGTGAAGAAGAAATCACAAATTGTGTGTTCAGAGAAATTTTCGATAATGGCTGCCATAACGTAATTTAGCAAACTTCTGCAAGGTCAGAATATGAATGTAATTTATACTTCAAAGTAGGCTCAAATCTTTCAAGGAATTAAACATTTCAAAAGAACTAGCACGTAGATATTCTACTCGGGATATGCTAGTTAGTCATAATAATCATTAGGCTACAGACTACAGTACAGTTTATTGGATATTCAAAGGGAGGCCCTTCAACAGGAACGGATGCGTATTCTAACAAATTAAATTTGTTCTACTGAACGACTTGGAATTCTTAGTGTGCCCATAGTACACCAGATTTGTCTGTGGCCTGATACAAATGCTGCTTGTCTAATGGTAACGCTGATCGCGTCGCGCAAAATGTGAAATTCCCATCTCCCTGAAACTTCGCACAAATGCTACCCAATAAGTAAATATCTGTGATGACATTTAACCCCTAAATCCATTTTGGCCATCCATTAGATGATAAAATAGTACGGGTTTAAATACGCACGCGAAACTTGGAGCTATCCCAGATGGAAGTGTGCGTCCAGTTCTCATCCTCTACGCAGAATTGCACAACTATAACCACTCCCCTCAGCAGTGAGTGAGCCCATGTTATACAGTATATTACGGGAGGGGAGAGGTTGTAGTAGTGCAATCCGTCGGAGGGGAAATGAGAAATGCTGACTTGCTGGAAGTAATTAGTCTCACAAACTCACCCTCTCTACGATAGCAAAGCGAATTGGGGAAATTTCCTTGCGATTTGATCAAATGTTTACAAACTTTTATAATGATCGGAGAATTCCCGTTCCCTTGTCCATGCCCGAAATAAACGTTAAGACTATTACGCGCAGATAATGCTGAACTATATTGCTTCAGAATACTTTCTAAAATATACACATTTATGCAGCCATCACAGTAGCACAGGTTATCAGACAAAATTCCACATTCTCCCAGCTACACGGGGCTAAATGTCCACGATGTCCAATGACCACAAATGAATCAACAACAACAACTTCCTACAAGCTTTGGCACTACACTAGAAAAAGAACATATATTATCACAGGGTTTATAGCCATATACTGTATTAACTGGCATGTCTTTCTCGGAAATTTCCATCCATTGAGTACTTTCCCTTCTACCAGAGTCAAAAAGTTGAGATTTTAACTGAACCTTAGCACGTATGCCTACGGAGGCAGGCAAGTTGAAATATTCAGTGTAGTCCTCTGAACCGGCTGATATAGCATTGGAGGAGAGGCTTTTTTAATGGAAAGCGTGGCAATAAACCCATTAATTCCAACGACCTCTGAGCTACCTACGTGTCAGTGTTATACCGTAATGACGTTTCCATGCTTTTTGGATGGATTGAAATAGTTGGTGATGTGCGAAGTTAAAAGAGTTATTGTTGGATTTTATTTATTTTTCATACATGGAAAAAGGCAGATAATTCACAACGTTATTGATTTTCAATGAATGCAGACCATGGAACCAGAATGGGTTTATTCTATGAATGATTGCAGTGGCTGGCTGGGGTATATGTCACGCCAGTGCTGACGCAGTGTTATTCACAAATGTATTTAAAATTCGTGTCCGTACTTCTGGCTATTTATTCAGGACAGGGAACCTTCGACGGCATAAAAATAAAATAACTCGAGTTTTATTACAATATTTAAGAATGGAGTGGTGGTGTGGGGAACAGAGATGCAAACCTTCTGTTTCTGTGCAGCCTATCCGCCAAAAATATTATCAGACATGTTTCAATTTCTTTTACAGCAGAGCTTATTCAAGTGACACATTAATCCATTTGGCTGATACGTCCTCACATTACACGGGTACAATAGAGTATAACGGGTTATAGAAAATAAAAAATGTATATGCAGTCAGCGCACTCATTTCACGGTCGCAGTCAATTCTAAAATATAGATCTAGTTCATGAACATACCCAGGTCTCTCATTGCTACACATATCAAGACGTCATATAAAACTTCCAAAAACCCTATAAATTCTACCCAATGATCATTGTATGGATTTGAACATAGATCAGAAATTACGACTGGAGTATTATGAATGTGTTATTCATAAAAGAGAATAGTGATGAATAAATAATAAGGTATAAAATTAATAATTTTGAACGAGAAAATACTTTGGAGAATTAGAAGGGATTGCAAGGAATACTCTTCTACAGCAAGAAACTTTAAATCAAAGCTGTTGCCGCTGCTTTAGTCTCTTGGTTTTCCAAATACCCTATAGTGGTAATGAGTATAATTGATAACAATTACTGCGAACTACGTCAGGGAAACAGAAAGTGGGATATGGAATAAAATACTGTACCGTTTCCCAAAGGTCACGGTGGCCTGGCTATCAGAACGTGATATCCACGAGACAATACAATACCCCATCGGAGAAGAAATGGGGTACCAAAAATATTTGTCCGGAAAAAGCTAGCTAAATTCAATATGCTGGGGCAGGCATGAGATCTAATGGGATGGGTGATAAAAAGTTGTCTCGGACATATATTTCAAAAGAAGGACTGTATTATTCAACTGGGATCAATCACTACTCAAACTTCAGGAATAATTAAGATTTTCTAAAATAAATGCTGTCCCTCTATTTGAGAGCAAACTAGCAAAACAAATGATAATATATGACCCTACTATAATATTTGATTTTATATTATATTGGAATCTGTGACTCTTCAAGTCCTTGCTTATCAAAGATCATCCTGTCCGATAATTTAGGAGATATGAAAAATATAGTCCCATTTTCCGTCGTTGTTATATTGTTCGATTAAATAAAAGAAAATAGTTCTGTGCAGAACTGAATAGCCTATTTCCATATATCCTACTGGTCTTACTTAGATCCTCCGTGGCTTAGGCGGCAGCACGCCGGCCTCTCACCGCTGGGTCCGTGGTTCAAATCCCGGTCACTCCATGTGAGATCTGTGCTGAACAAAGCGGAGGCAGACAGGTTTTTCTCCGGGTACTCCGGTTTTCCCTGTCACAAATTCATTCCAGCAGCACTCTCCACTATCATTTCATTTGTCATTCATTTAATCATTGCCCCAGGGGAGTGCGACAGGCTTCGGCAGCCGGCATAGTTCATATCCTCGCCGCTAGATGGGGGCGTCATTCATTCCATTCCCTGACCCGGCCAGTAGACTGGAAGCAGGCTGCGGATTTTTATTTTTTCTACTGGTCTTACTTAGGTTACGAGAATTGAAAACTAGATTTCAAAATATTGCACAGCCGCCATTTTCAAGTTCCCAGAACATTCCATAAAATTAGACATCAGTATATTAAGTCTTGTATGAGGATATACCGTGCCAAGTGTCACAGTACTTGGATGAAAAGTCGTGAGAAATATCCATTTAAATATTTAAATTTCGCGTCACCGCCGTGTTGGTTTTGGGCTCACCAGGTTATTGAAAGACCCATAGGTGAATTTAAGTTAATATACTCTATCAACATACAAAACTTTAGTTTGATTGCTATAATATATTCGTAGATATTGAGAGCCATCTAAATATTTCGGTTGGTCGCCATTTTGGATTGTTATATAAGTAGGCCATAGAAGTATGTACCATTAGATAAAGATTATTGCGTAGGTACATTATTTAAACTTTCACATTGCTCACATGATTAGGACACAAGAAATAAAAACAATATTTAAAATTTCACACAACCGCCGTCATTAGGTTATGTAAGGAATTGAACTGAATTAGATGTCAGTTTATTTCAGTGTGTACAGACATTTGCAGTGCCAGGTTTAAGTGCCTTCGGATGGTCAGATCGCGGGAAAAGTCTTTTTAAATGTTTCAACTTAGCTTGGCCGCCATGTCTGTTTTGTACTTAAGAGTCTTATGAAGGTCACATAGATCACATTGTAGTAGTACTCTTTATGATCGTACACAATTTGTTGGTTATATCTGTTAGTGTTGCAGAGATATAGAATGCCAATGAAATATTTCGCGCAGTCGCCATGTTGGATTGGTGAAACGTTTTAAAATTGGAAATCACGTTCGAGAGAGGACGAAGTAGTACTGTAGTATGCACTTACCGAGTTTTATTGAAATCGCTTCGGCCGTTTCGATTTAATTAGGGGGAGACACACACACAGACACACAAACACACATACGCACACATACACACACACATGGACAAAAGGTGATCTCATAACCCTATTTTTTCATAAATGAAAGTAGGCTAAAATCACTGCACTGCACTTCACTTTTCCAACATTAGTGAAATAAATTACCATTAACAAAGACCTCCTCAATTCCAAAAGTTATTGCTAAATTGAATAAATGTTAGCACTGGTTAATGCGACGTTCATATCAGTCGATTAGACTAGCAAGTCAAATATCACTATTGAGAAAATATCTACAAAATCGTATATCCATATTATACACTATGTACAAGTAGTCATGTCTTTCAATGACCGCTAATCCATCCGAATTCATAGATAAGGGAATAGGTCAGTTATAATTATTTATTGAAGAATTCAATCCAGTAAGGTATCAAATTCATGAACTAATTAGATGAATAATGATGTACATTATGAGAAAATGTTGCTAAATTGCATGATTGCGACGTCAGCTAGCTCAATTATAAGTTTCAGATTGCACTTTATTATCCATTTTAATATTCAGAGAATAAATCGAAATAATCCAAATCCTGAAATATGATCCCAATATTTCTCGTAAATACTGTAAAAATATGATTTCGTCATCCAGCATATCCAATAAACCTTAATATCAAAAGCACGCACCTTTATAATAAACCATCATGGATCGTGTAAACCATCACACATCCGACAAATAATTCTTCATTTCCAAATGAATCAGTGATCCCAAATCACTTACTCTCAGTTAATCGTAATAGGTTGAATAGGTCACCATTACTCATATTCAACATTTGCCGCTATAATACTGTTTTAAAGACACATCTGTAACATGTGATATTGCAAAGCTTTCGTTAACTTTCATTAAATTGATACGAGACTCTTCCGCGTAGCATAGTACACAGCAGTCAGTGACCTGAGTGCTCGCCTATTCTAACCATCTGTTTTGAATGTTGGCTCAGTAATGCATTGCTTCCAGTGCTAAGATTTAATGTTTGTGAATTAGTGGTTTTACTCACGTACAGTTCATCGTCTATGCTTGCCACATTAAACTCTTGTACTTTCCTTTACTAAGGCAACGCTGAAAATGGCTTCAAACACCATAACATTCACTGATACTTAAACACTTCACTGCTTGTATAAATTAACACTATCCCACTTTGGAGATGTAGAATAGAATAACTCAACGTTCTATCACTTACTAATCCGCACACGGGATTCGAATATAAAATGACTTTCACATACGCGTGTCCCGAATACAGACTGTCGTCATCGCGGGACTCGAATATCGAACTGATACTCATGCGTGTTCCAAATACACAGTGAACTTGTTCCGCGAGCGGACCACCAGCTCGCCTCGGTATGGCCGCTCCAGTCACATGGCTGAGGGTGCTGGGGAAGAAGCTTCCCCTCTTTTCCTTAGCAAAGGCCAATACTAAAAGCTATCGAGGCTTAATAAAAATAAAGCGGTTTTCTTGCTGTAATAAATAACCAATAATCAAATGATACCTTCTATTATCTTATCACAATAATAAACAAGAAGTTCCGTGAAGAACTATACAGCCTACTTTTCATGCCAATGATTATTCTACAGTATATGAACCTATCTAGAATAATGACGAAATTAAGTTGGTAATATCGAAATATCTAATCATTCAAAATATACCTTGTATAATGTAGCCTAATAGAGCACTACAGTTGGCAGCCCTGGTGACTGAATATATTCTTAGTTCCATCTCTTAAGGTACAGAATACAAAATTTGGTTGAAGTCCAGTGGACGTTACATGCAGTTAGACACTGGATCTATCAGCACGCGTAAAAGCATGTTGGCAATAATGTCATGCGTGAGCTGGTCAGAAATAATCTGAAATATTATGATATATTTTTGTGCCAATTTTGGATGAAATACATTTGTTATTATAGAAGTTACATGTATTTTAAAATTTGACATATCAGCAGGCATAGAATCATGTTGGCAGCACTGTCTTGTATTAATTACTCCAAATTAATCTAGAATGTCAGGTGCTATGCGTGTGCAAAGTATAGAGCTGTTGGCTTGCATACTTTCTGATATATTGATATTAGGGTAAAAAAAATATAGACAGCATTTATTAACAGTTGGCAGCCCTGATTGTTCTTAACAATACTAATAGTAATATCTGTTATGGTACACATAGCACATACGAAATTTGGTTGAAATCCAACTGATAGTATAGAAGTTACATGTATTTAAAAATTTCTACTATCAGCAGGTTTATAATCATGTTGGTAGAACTGACATATATAAGTTACTCCAAATTAATCTAAAATGTCAGAATATACGTGTGCATAGTTTAAAGCTGTTGGCTTGCATACTTTCTGATATATAGGTATTTGGATGAAAAAATAGAGAGAGCAATTATAAACAGTTGGCAGCCCTGGTGGCCTTAAGAATACGCTCAGTCATATCTGTTTATGTACAGATATTACATACAAAATTTGGTTGAAATCCAATTGATAGTGTAGAAGTTATATGCATTTAAACATTGAACCTATCAGAAGGCTTAACATTATTTTGGCAACACTGTCATGGTTGGCCTCCTGGAAATTAAACTGAAATAGTCTTATCTACATGTGTGCCAATTTTGGAATAGCTCCCATGCATACCTTGCAAGATATCCAACATGGAGCTCAAATTTCTAGTGCGTATTTTCAGCAGTTGGTAGCACTGACATCATTTTCAAATATCGACGTGAGATATTCCGGTCCATATCTTTACTCATACTAAATTTGGTTTTGATTGCTGTAGCCGTTTAGGAGTTGATAGGGGGGGACACACACACAGCCAGACAGACAGACAGACAGACAGACAGACAGACAGACGGACAGACAGACAGACAGACAGACAGACAGACAGACACACATTTTCCCGGATCGATCTCATAAGTCTACTTTTTCCTCATTTTTGCAAAATGTGAAAAGTAGGCTAAAAAATCGAATATTTGGCATGAGATGATATAAAAATACGAATTTGAAAATAAGTAGCGTACCCATCGTTGAAATATTCTCAACAGCCCGGTGATTTGAGAATCTTCATAAATGGAGTAACTCAGAGAAAAAGAAAATGTCTCATCCCAGGATTCGCTGAGTCGCTCTCAAGCTCAAAACACGCCTTTGGCTTGCAATACTGCACTCTTCTACCATCCGGCATTGGGATAGCCAAAACACATGGTTGATTTCGATCACAGTACTACTGCAAAAATTGCTTGAGTGCCTTTAATGCATGTCGTGCAAGCCCATCTTGAAGGTTACCGATAGTCGAATCTTGGATCTCCAAATGTTGTGTCACAATTTAACCAACATTTCTATGAGACGCTATGACATATTGTGCCCGTTCAGACCGAAGTCCGGATGACCACATATGCATTTCATCAAAAATCAGTCAGCACGAGAATCAAAATATCCCGGGGCGCCAGATGGGTTAAAGTTGACTACAATAACTCAACAAAAAAAATGCTTTACTGATTTTCGGCTCGATGCAACAATAAGGATAGAAGGAGATTTTCTGAAATGAATGCATCCGATAAAATTATCTCATTTTATTTAAAACTTTAAAATATTGACTGAAGGAATGCCAAAATGGCATTGAAGATGAATGACGAATCATATGTTATGTACAAAATATACAATTTCACCAACACATGAACACTTAACAGTTGAGACGAAGGTCATATTAATAGTCCTGTCGACTTCGCTCAAAAGAATTATTTACAGGAGCAAGGTTTTGTCAGTGCAAATTTAATTGTCTTTACTGATCCCTTTATTGTTTGAGTATTCACATATTGAAAAAATATCACTCGTTGAAATTATGTCATAGTTCACTTTTTTCAAAATATCGTAGCAAATTAACTAACACTTCATGATTCAGTTATTTCAAGATTTGTTGAAATACAAAGTTATTAACAAGAAATAGAACACAATATCATTTACATGGACCTTGAGCATTTGGATTCGATGAACTTCGATAAACAGAAAATATTTATTGAACCATCTGTTCTCGATCCAAATTCTATTCAGAGCTTTTGACTCAATCATAAATATAATTGGCAAAATATTATTATCAACAAAAGATAAATTCCATTCCATATGGATTAAACCAATTAATTATCACTTGGAAATATTATTTAGAAAATTTATCATGAAACAATTTCATTTATTATTATCAAAATTACAATAATTTGACAAAATGTCAAATTTGTTAATCATCAAACTAATTTGCAAAATGTTAATATATTTTTATAGGATCACTAAATCCTCTCAGTTTGTAGTGGTTGTTAAGAAGTAACAGTTTTAAATAATTAATAGCATTGGCCCATTCAATTTAAATGCGACAAAATCACATAATCATAATTAGCGTCTAGACAACGGCAAAGTTTTTCTCGTAATGAAAGGTACAAGTTGAACAATAACAATTTTTGGGTAAGCAATTACTAGGAATACTTCTAGAATACGTGGGTAAACTGTGAATTGACAATGATGGCTCAACAAAATAACCTTTGGTTTTATTTCGACGAAAGTGTGGCTAAATTCGACTCCTCTACAAAAATCAAAGACATCCAACCTACAATATGATTGATGCTTCATTTCACACAACCTCATTCCTGCGACTTAATTGCGCACTCAGAATGGCATATTTAACTCTCTGCACACACAAAAATTATTCTTGCCAAATTATACAGAATAATCAAGCCTTTGCTTGTTACGACAACTGGAAGATTTATAAATTGGTAAACCTCACAAATGAGTTTACAATAATAATTTTACCATCAATTTAAAACATGAATAATTTCACACCGTGTCTATTCTTAGCCAAACGTTTTGAAAGACGTTGCTCCATAATGATTTTATTTTTATACAAACTCCAGCAAAAACCCTGTTTTATACATGCTTTTAGCTTCCCGTATCATTAATTTCCGTGTCTTCTCAAAGATTTAAATGCATAGTACAAGCGTGAAATAATTTCACTGAATTAATAAGCTATTTATTTGTGGGCATGCGTTAACCACTAACCTTCGGAATCAACAAGTATCCGATCTTAGAATATTGTTTCAAATGTCAAATGTATAAATCATACAACCTGAAAATGATTATTAGAAATCACAAATATTTATTATTATTATTTCAGAAAATAGAAAAATAATAATAATTATTATTATTATTATTATTATTATTATTTATTATTGAATAATGAAGATGGCGGAGGAGATCAATGTACGAGTTGAAAGTGCTCTGAATATTTTAGAGATTATCGCTGAGGTAGGAGGTTATCTCAAGAAGGAGATGAAGGAAGACATACAACAAGCAGTAAGTACCATCAGGAGTTGTTTTGTGGACATGACAAGTGTTTTCTGCGATATGCATACTAAAATTGTAAGTTTTCAAAACGAGGTTAGGGAAATCCAAACAATAGGCATGCAAGGAGAAGAAAGTTCTGCTACAGGGCAAGTGGAGCCCTCTGTCAACTTCACACAGAAGCTTATTAGTGACAGTAGGAATTCTATAGCAGGCCCTGGAGTCAGTCAACATCCAACGACATCTGTTGGCCAAATGCCTCAGGCGCTTAAGTCATCTGACTCAATACCGTTGACGTTGGTCTACGCAACACCAAAACATAGTAGTCGAAACTATTGAAACAGACGACATAGCGGACATAAAGAGAAGCTTGCAAAATGTTATGGACTTTTTATCAAACAAATTAGGTGTAGTAATAGAAGAGAAAGTTAATGAAAGTTTAAATCGAAATATGATGCCCCAAATAGATACAACGCCAAATGTCGACAAGACACACAACGCAACTAACGGGGAGAAAAATAACTATAACGGTCAGAGAGAAACACAATTGAGATCGGCTCACGTACGAGAAATCAAGCAAAATACCAATTTTGAAAAACCCATTAGCGGGAGAGGGCTGGTTGAAATCAATGCTCTTGAACCAGGGGAACGAAAAGACCGCAGAAGCCAGAGAATGATGACATCTCGTCGACTAGTAGAGAATTATGACAAACTGTTCTCTATTGACCATAACCATATATTTATTGGTCCAGAAGAGAATAACGACAAGAAGGCAAATGGCACTATTCCAGGCACGGACAAGAGTTTGGAGGAGAGGATCATAGATAAGGTATACAGGCAGATGGATTTAAAGTGGGAAAATTTATTAGAGACTGCTAAGATGATAGTTAAAGAAGAATTCAAATACACGGCGCAACGAACTTCGCTATGCCAGAGGCCCTCGAAAAAGTATCAAGATGCGTTAAACCACAATAACAGCAGCATTCCAGGCATTGGAACATTAAACGTAAGTTGCTAAACTTCGGAGAAAAACGCAGGTAATGAGATTATCAGTAGTGTTACGTACGTAACGAACACAGATATACCTATCAGGTCGAATCGCTCCTCTAAAAGGGACGTAGATGATATTGGATTTCAGGGAAGAGGGCGTAGAGAGTGACAGGTCTTATCCCGAGAAGAGGAAAAGAATACGACGAGGATTAGTGTACAAGCGACACCTACTCCTAAAGCAGATGACGATGCAGAAAACATTTCGGCGGTGATCGGAGGAGACGAGAACGCCATGACGCCTAATGAAGAAAGGCTGCCAATGGTGAGAAGACAAACTGTATCTGGGAGAGTACCAGCTAGAGAGATAGAAATTGGGTCTAGAGGAATAGAAGGAACTAAAGGAGGCAGCAGATTGAAGACGGCGGATAAATATGCTTGGTTTTACATTGGTCGACTGGACCCAGAAACAACAGAGGAGGATATAGTTGGATATCTAAAAGAAAATGGGGTGTGTGGCATAATTAGCTGCAAACTGGTCACCAATACCGACACCTCGAGAGCTTTCAAAATAGGTTTTCCTTTTATTGAGCTCAACAAAGTTTATGGGGAATCTTTATGGCCAGAGAATGTTATATGTCGGCCCATTCGAGCGCCGTGGAGAATCAAAGGAAGACAGTTATGAGGAATGTAAAGAAATAAAAGTCCTCAACTGGAATGAGAAAAGTCTGAAAGGGGTTATGAGTGGCCTCTCGAAAGACTTTTTCAGCGATTTCGATGCTTGCATTCTAACGGAGATTTTCATCACTGAGGAGTCAAGGTTTGAAGTGAAGGGCTTCTACAACATACATGCACTGGCTACAAAAGAGGAAAGAGGGAGGCCGTCCGGGGAAGTTACATGCTTAATTAACCCGAAGTTAAAACCTTTCGACATACTTATGAGCGAAGAGGAACAGCTAGTGGTACGAAATAAAATAGGGGTATTCATCTGTGTTTATTATAGACCGGTCTACAGTGCAATTGATATAATAGACAATATTCAAAGAGCAATTGATGTTACACAAGCTACTGATACCATTATACTTGGGGGTGATTTGAACTGTCCAGTGGACAAACTCAATAGGAAATCGGAACTGGTCCTTAATTACCTGGAGGAGGAAGGTCTAAGGCTCGTGAATGACAAGAAGGCACTTACGTATATTTGTTATAATGGAGGTAGCACCGTAGACCTCATGTTTGTACGAGGTCTCGCTATTCATGATCATGGACTAATGACAAAGTGTGATGCAGCTGTAATTAGGAAGCATATCCCAGTATTTACGATATTGATTGTTACACATCCCTTAAGACTTCCAGCAAAGAAGCAAAGAACGAGAAGAACACTAGACCAGAGCCTGTTAGAGGCGAATACAGACAAAATACCAACTATCATGCTATCAATTAGTGAGGGTAATTTAGATGTGGCTATGGCGGGAATAATGGAATTTATAGAAGAAGGAACTTCAACTATACAGTTTACTCGTCGAGCGCAGAAATGGTTTGATAGAGAGTGCTTCAAGGAGAGACAAACTACATTACAGAAGCTACATATCGCAAAGAGAACTAAGGATAAAGGTGATCTGGAACGCTACCAGACAGCAAGGAGGAAATATAAAGAGCTCATAAAGTCAAAGAAGAGAGAGTTTAGAGGGAAAGAAGACAGAATGCTCATACAAGACATTGAGAAAGATCCGTATAAAGCACTCAGGCCAAGACAACCACGCTTCCCAGCGGACATCAGGATGGAAACATGGGAGGAACACATGAGGGGGGTTCTAGTATCCAAAGAGACCAGACCGGAGTTGGACAAGTCCACAGAGGTAGAGCATACTACGTACTTCACTATAGAAGAAGTTAGGCAGATCTTCACGAAAAGCAAGGATAACAGAGCTTCAGGTGTAGATGGACTCTGTGATGAACATTTGAAGATTTCGCTACACTTCCTGGAAAACGTATGGGTAGAGTTAGTGAATAAGTGCTTAGAGACTGGAACCATCCCCAGTACTTGGCGTAAGTCCATCATCAAACTGCTATACAAGGGTAAAGGCGATGTCGGTAAACCTGAATCATATAGGGGTGTGGCGTTGGAATCGGTTGCATGCAAATTGCTTACCAAGCTTCTGACTCGGAGAATAGATGCATGTGTAGACCACCTGCTTCCAGAAGAACAATTTGGATTTCGGAAGGGCAGTTCTACTCTATTGGCTGCAGAATGTCTCTTAAATGACACACAGGACACGCTTGAAGCTCATGGAAAGAAATATGTAATTTTTATCGACTACACCAAAGCCTTCGGCACAGTCAATAGAAGGAAACTTGTCATAAAAATAGAAAACTTACTAGGACGTTCTGTCATGACAAGACTGATATCGAACATTCTGGCGGACAATCAAGTTCAGATCCATGATGGTATCTCACACTCGGACTGGATTGACCAGACAATCGGAGTACTGCAATGAAATCCGCTATGTCCGTTACTCTTCAATATCATGACCCACGATATTTTCTTCAAATTAAAGGAGGGAACACAGAAAGTAAATATATATATTTATGCAGATGACATGGCCCTGGCCTCCGATAATATAGAGGAGCTACAGAAGGGAATAGATCTTGTTGAGAAATGGGCGGAGGAGAATGAACTAAGGATGAATGCTCGGAAGACTGAATTAATGATAATCAGAAATGGAGGAAGGCTGAGGATGGATGACTACATTGTTTGCGGGGAACACATACTAACGCCGAAAAAACAATTTAAGTACCTTGGAATTACTATGCAAGTCACAGGGACTTCCTTTATGGTTCATATAAAGGAGAGACATGCAGCAGCACTTAGAAATATAAGCGACATCAGACATTTACAAAGAATGTCAGTAAATTCAGCTATGGAACTTTTCAGAGTCAAAGTACTCCCATCTCTCACGTACGGGCTAGAGGTCATATGGAATTATCTATCAATCAGGCAATTAAAAGACATTGAAAGTTTGAAATCAAGGTATTTGAAAAGGGTATTGGGGGTATCAAAATTCGCTCTTTCACGATATGTGTATGCTTTAGCCAGAGAAACATTTCTGGTAGAAGACCTTCGACTGCTAATGCACCTACCATCCACACAGGCATGCGTAGACCTGTTAAGCGAACTTTGCAGGAAGAGAGACTCCATCCCAGAAAGATTCTTCGTAACAGATGCAATGTTATATAAAGAATGGATGCGACCAGAGTATGAGCTGAGGCACCTAGTGACCAGATTTGCGATCCATGGCTTCCACCATCGCATCTGCACTAGGAAGTCCTTCCATCAGCCCAGCCAGGAGTGTGTTTGTCGAATATGCAACAATCAGTGCGATATATATCACGCCATGGAATGCAGTAGAAGACTAATATCACTCACGCAGTTTTGTTTAGACGAGGACTGATTAAGTTGTCTTGATCAAAGTGTAGTGTAGTGGAATGGGTAAACGGACTTGATGAACACAAGTATCTGGTGTTACCTAGGTACATGATTGATTCAATATTGTTCACATTGTTATAATGTTGTTCATATCTATGGCCATTGGCCGCAATAAATATTTTATTATTATTTCCTCAACAGAAGGATTAAAAGTTGTTAAACTGTTCGGGGAATATCATCCTCGACTTCTAAATAATGGATAAATATCCATTCCTCAACTTAAATTTCTTATTAAATCTTTAGTTACTACGGCGGATGACCGCGACTAGAAAAATACCAAAATTAAATAAATGCTCGTTCTGCTCGTCCATAAATTTCGAATCATTGACTTCTGAGTGTAAAAACAACTCAGATCAAAGCTTATATTGCAAAAGAAAAATATTTGCAACAGCAAAGAAAACATCTCGATGAATAGAAAATATGTGTTGGTAAGACTGTAGAAAAATATGAGAAAATCCAGCTAACTACGCATAAAATAATGCAAATTGTAGCTTACATTCTTGTAGATCTTGTTGCTTGTAATCTGGTCTGAACCAGATTATTCAGTCTTCTTATTGTCCCCATTAGGACACGTATTTATAATCTTGTATCGGCCTCCATTTTATACCCACGAGCTGTCTACACAGGCATAGTGGTGTTCATTCTTGAAGCCTTAATATCTTGAAGAAAAATGTTGCCAACTTCAAAAGCTGAAGTAAAGTTGACAGGGGTCTGATCAAAATGATCCATGATGCAAATTATTAACTTGATCCAACTGTGATGTGTTCAGTACTCCTAATACGCTTATAATCTTATTCTGCATGAGTACAAATTCTGTCGAGTTGGCTGGGCAGAGCTTCTCACTCCTCAGATCGCACAAGGCAAACCTGTGTTCCCAATATCGGCTTAAGAATTGTACTGTGCAAGAATGGTAATAAAAGCACTGATTTATCTTGGCTGGTCTATTAACAAGACAAAAGCTTGTCCTCTGACTGTTGGATTAAATAATCCAGCTTTGAATAATTGTGGACAGAAGAAAGAAATGTAGACAAAGTCTACCATATGTCCAATTGTAGCAGTAAATAATTACCAGGTGCCACAAATTTGTATCACTTCGGTGATAACGTTGAAAAGTTTGATCATCACCTAAAATGTTTAACACTTTCCTAATACCAGTAACCATGTACTGTCGAAACACTAAGTCCCAGCAACTGTGCTGTAAATAACGAAGACTTTGCAACCATGTGCAAGAAGATTATAACAGTTTTCGGAGTCGTAGAGTGTTGAGCGGCTAGAGCGCTTACGTAGTACTGCACGTCCATAGCAACGGAGTGCTTATGGAGACGTGAACATCCATAGCTCGAGCGGGCGTGCCTTATATACTCCTCGACTGGCTGCTCGAGGTCACTGCGGAGAAAATTCTGGAACTAAAACATCTCATATCTCAGCTTCCGCTCGATCAATTTCCTCGAAATAAAGCACATTCTTCCTTCCTTGTCCGTGCCAGTAATCTGATATAGGTCTCAAGATTCTACTCCATCGGGAAATATTTAACGACATTTAGCCTCGACTATGACGCTCTCGGCCTACGTCACTTAACCACTTCTTGGCTGTCAAGACCTTCGAATTGCTTCTAAGAAGGTTCGGCGCGCGCTCTTCAAACTTTCAATTCTGGACTTAACATTGTGGCCTGTACCCTCAAATCTAGGCCACTGGATTTGGGCACAATATATTTGTGAATAAAACGTAGGCCATTATTATTTTGTTAATGTATGCATTTATCGTAGTGTTTCTAATGTAAGCGCTATTGGATATTCATTGTATGGCCCACTTAAAGTAAACACACTACACTATTAATAAAGTATAAAATTATTATTATTATTATAAATATTATTAAAATTACTAGAAGATCCGTGCTGCCCAGCAGCATTCACTTCAACAATCCTACAGCAATTATTTCCATGTGACATTTGCATGTCTTCTTGCTAGTGACCTGAACAGACATTTACGGTACCGTCGCTTTTGGGTAAATGGTCAAGTAGACTTAAGAGATCAAATGTGTGGGTGCCTGCCTGTCCTCTGTGTGTGTCCCTCTATTTACCCAGCGTAAGCTTAAAAGGCGCACGGACGTCAGGTACCAGACGCAATTCTGGAAAGCCGAGGTGAACAGCGGCACTCCAAACATATAAGCAATACTTTTCTCCGAAGTATTAACTCAACATGAGTCGACAGTTTGATGCTGGCTGAAGCTGGGGTGATAGGTCGCTCGCAAGCTCGTAAACTCACTCTGAAGCTAGTAATTTAAATTTCCACTGAATGGAGATTGCTGGAAGAAATGAAAACGTAAAAACACTCCTTGTGGGCGATGTTGGAGTTATCGCGGACTTTTTTGCAGAACTATTCATGCTGAACAATTCGCAGAGTATATAGATATTTTTAACGGTTTACCCAGCGTAAGCTTAAAAGACACATGGACGACAGGTTTTTTCTTCGAGTCGATTCACTGAAATCGTTACCGCTCGGCTTATTTGTGTCAAAAATAAATGCTTTTCTACCGATTCCTTCATCGAGAAATCCTTCACAGAATGGTGAAAACCGCATCAAAATCCATCAAGTCGTTCTCGAAATTACCCGTTACATCCAAGAATCGGGGACTTAGTTTTATACTAAGTAGATAGAGATATCCACATAATTTAATGCTACAGCAGTACAATTTGATGTTCTGTCTACATATGATACCAATGGTATAAATTTAAAGGAAATCCTGGGGCTCTTATGTTTGAATTTAGAGTTTAACTCTTGGGTAACATATAGAGGTGTGCAAATTAATAGAATGAAATAAGATAATTTAAATTAGTCATAATTTCTTTTATTGAAAATCATGTTATTGACCAAATTCTTTTGTTGTCCTACCTAGTAGTGTTTCCTCTCCCGTGGAATTACACCTTTTCCCATAAGGAATTGCGTCTGGATACTTTCAGATTAGGGGATTCTGAGGGATATCTGGGCTGGGTCCGTTTTCAAATTTTCACTGGCGTTGGAATTCAAGTCAGGTGATTTCAATGCATAGTTCATGAATCTTTGAATAGTTCAATAGCGATCATCAGTTAGAAGACCCCAAATCCCTCTGCTCTAAATTCACACGATAAGTAGAGTGAAGTAAGAAAAACGAAACGTGTGGCATTTTGCATTTGCAAGGCTCCGCTGTTAGTGGAAATTCTAGAAAATAATTTTAATTTGAGTTTCTTAAATGAAAATACGTACAATTAGGAATCTTGGTTAAACATTTGAAGTAATTTCAGCGCCATGTAAACATGCTTAGTGCATTAAACCATGAAACGCAAAAATGCAATTTTGGAAAACTGACATCGAATCTAATAATTTGCACACCTCTGTAAATACAGCTATCGCTTCCACCACTACAAATAGAATAGTAAGTAAAGGCGATTGAGGAGAAATGAAAAGAGAGCTCACACAGAAGGAATTAATATTTATTAAGCTGTAAATTTGATTGAGTATATCTTGGTTATAAAACTGAGGGAATGAAAGAACAGGATGTAGGATAGTAATCATTGATGTAAGACAATAGCACTTTTTTATCATTACCACATAACAGTTATCGTATTAGGGATGCGGACAGTTGGCAGTTGGCAGTCAAAGTGAAAGGTCGTGTTTTTCCCGAGCTCTCAGGTGTGCTGAAATGGGTTGTTCTCTGGAGTGTTACCGCGCGAGGATCGGACTGTGATATGCGAAGGGTAGTCGGGATTTCCGGAGTTTGTGTGTGCGTACGGGACCTAGTAACTTGTGGTTTATAGCCCTAGTGATAGCTGCGTTGTTAGTTATTGGTGGAGTGGAAGTGAATCCAGGCCCTGTTTCTCCAAATGTGAATCAGGCAAATGATCCAGTGGCAGCATTAAAGTGTTCGACGTGCAGTATAACATTGAAGAACGGTGTTCAGTGTAAACTATGTGGGAAATGGTTTAACTTCGGCCGTATTAAGGTCAAGAAGGAGGATTGTGATGTCGAGAATTGGTTTTGTAAAGTATGTGATACGCCGGACTGTTTGAGGGATCAAATCTAAGCTAGGGATCAAATAATACAGGAACTTAGAAGAAAGCTTCGTGAATCAGAGGAAACGGTGAAGGATGTGACTGAACGGCATTCTACTGGGATCAGTGTGGAAGAGGGCGTGCAGGAGCAAACTGAGGATGACGTTATCATAATGGGTGATTCTATGATACGATGAAGTGCGAATATCTCGAGGAAATCAGGTGCGAAAGTGCGGTGTTATCCGGGGATTAAAATTGACCAGCTTGCCCAACAAGTGGAAGAAGCAAATGTAGAGGACTGTGACAAAGTTAGAGTGTTGTTGCTCCATGTTGGGACGAACGATTTGAAGAAGAGGGCTACAGCTGATTACATCATGGGGGAGCTCTACGAACTCGACAGAAAAGCTAAAAGCAAGTTTAGAAATGCAAAAATTATAATGAGTGGCATTGTTCGGTGGGGAGATGTTCCGTTAAGGCGAGTTAAGACTGTAAATGACCGCATGGACTGGGTTTGTGCACAACTGGGATTAGTGTACGTAGATGCTGACTGCTGGATTGGTGGCTGTGACTTCGCCCGAGACGGGCTGCATTTAAAACGACGGGGCACTTTCAACATAGGGAGCCTACATGACAGGGTCATCGGTTCGTGCCGGCCATTGTGAGGAGGAGCAGGTCCAGAGGTTGCCAGCCGACGGGATCAGAAGGAGGTACTTCGGGATATTTGCTGCGGAGGTAAGACTCTAAGATTACTGCAGGTTAATTGTCAGAGTTTAGGAAATAAATTAATTGAATTTTGGAATCTTGTAGGGACGTATTCTTCGGACATTGTCATTGCTACTAAATCTTGGTTATATGAGGATATAAATAGTAAAGAAATAATTCAAGGGACCTACGAAATGTACAGAAGGGATCGGGGGAAGTGTGGTGGTGGGCTATTTATTTGTGTGCGCAAAAATATAGCTAGTTTCTTAAAGTGGGCTGATACGGATCATGAAATATTATGTGTACAAATTTCGGATAAAGGGAATAAATACCCTCTTCAGGTGATAGGGGCGTATAGAGCACCGAAAGATAACTTTTCGCTTCTCGACACACTGAATGAAAAAACTTATACGGGTAAAGCTATGAAAAAGAGCATAATAATTGCCGGAGATTTAAACCTCCCCAAAGTAGACTGGTCTGGTGAGTCAACTAGCTGTGGTCAAGCTCAGAGCGCTGCAAACAAATTCTTAAGGGAGGGGGGATTTTCCCAAGTAGTTGACTTCCCAACTTGAGGCAATAATACCTTAGATGTTTATCTCGTAAGGCCTCTAGAGCTGTATATTAACTGTCTGAAAGTACCAGGAATTAGTGACCATTCTGGGGTTGAATTAAATATTAGATACGGTGACATTACTAAATTAGACTCTGATGTAGCAAATAAGATCATATTCCAGTATCGCAGGGTGGATCAGGGCAAATTTCAGGGGTATTTGAATGAGCTATTTGTAGGAGGGACTAACTTTTTGAAAATTTTGAATAGCACTATTGATAAATTTGTTCCATTTAAATTACTGAAACAAAACCCAGATCCTGAGTATTACACACGGGAAATCAGGAGTCTTAAACGGAAAATTAGGAAATTATACAATAAAAGACATGATAGTGACAAGTATATGTTGAAATTTAAGTCCTTATCAAGAGAGCTCGTCTTAAAAAAGAGGGCTGCTCATGACAATTATATGCAAGGTTTACTTGGTTCGGGAGGCGATGGGTGTAAACATTTTACAGTTATGTTAGGAGAAGAAAGGGAAATTCAAATAATTTGTCGGTGATAATGTCCGGTGACGGTAAATTAATTACTGAGAAGCAGGACATTGCTAATGAATTAAATGTCTTTTATGGTAGTGTGTTCAATAAATCAAATAGTTGTGTGTTGGACCTTAACGGTGAATCAAGGGCTCCATTTCTCCAAATAAACCAGTCAGCAATTGTAAAGCTAATACAAAAATTGCGTTACAATATTTCGAAGGGTCCTGATAATATTGTTAGTGAAGTACTTAAACTAGGAGGTGGGGCCGTGGCACGATACTTAGAGGTGATGTTTAATGTGTCCATAAACAATGCGCAAACCCCGGATGACTGGGAAAGAGCTACGGTAGTCCCAATATTTAAGGGAGGGAGCAGACTTGAATTGGGCAACTACAGGCCGGTTAGTCTTACGTCCATCGTTTGTAAACAGATGGAGCATCTCATTTGCGACTACATGAGGGAACAGTGGGAAACATTATCATGGTTTAATGATAGGCAACATGGATTTCGGAAAGGTTACTCATGCGAGAGTCAGTTCAAGATATTAGCGAATCGTTAGACGATGGAGTTTCAGTCGACGCCGTAGTTATAGATTTTGCGAAGGCATTTGATGTCGTGCCGCATGACATGCTACTCAATAAATTAGCTTCGACGAAGATTGATAGAAGAGTAATTTTATAGATCCAAGAATGTTTGACGGGTCGTTCCCAGAAAGTGAAAGTTGAAGGTCGATTTTCGGAAGAAATTACCGTAACGTCGGGTATCCCTCAGGGCAGCGTAATCGGAACTTTGTTATATTTGGCGTTTATAAATAACTTACCAAATGGGATTCGCAGTGACTGTCGATTGTTTGCGGATAATTGTGTAATATATCGAAAGATGCATGACTCACAAGACAATGCCGTACTTCAAGATGACCTGAACCTGATCTATAAGTGGGCGATTGAAAATAACATGAAAATAAACACACGAAAATGTAGTCTAATAAAAATAGGGAAAGTGCGAAGACAAGATTTTCAATATAACATTGGCTCGGAAATACTTGTAGAAGAAGATTCTTGCAAATATTTGGGCGTTCACGTAACAAATGATATGAAATGGAGTAGTCATATAGGGTGTGTAGTTTCTAAAGCTTACAAATCCCTGCACTTTGTAATGAGGGTATTAAAAGGAAGTAGTACCTCTGCTAAAGAATTAGGATATTTGTCACTTGTAAGACCTATTCTGGAATACGCCTCGGCGGTTTGGGATCCATATCAAGTAGGGCTCATAAATGAGTTGGAAATGGTACAAAGAAAGGACGCTAGATTTGTGCTCAGTGACTTTAATCCCAGGAGCAGTGTGAGCCGTATGTTAAAGAAACTTGGGTGGGAATCACTTGAGGCTAGGAGGATGAAATCTAGACTCTGCGCTATGTACAACACGTATACAAATCAACCAGCATGGGGTGAGCTTAGCAAACGTATGGAAAAGCCTACTTACATGGATAGGAGCGATCATCCTTTCAAAGTTAAGGGCCGACCACAGCGAACAAATTATGGTAAATATTCTTTCGTAAACCGTGCCATTGATAATTGGAACTCTCTACCTGCCGCAGTCTTAGAGCCTTTTCCCAAACATATAAGTGTGTTTAAGAAAAGACTGACTATTTGTGTAAATACTCCAGTTTAATTGTTAGTGAATTGTTATGTACAATTACAGTATTTATTTGTTATGTATATCTAATTTGCCACCTGGGGACACACCCCCAATTGCAAATAAACGAATGAATGAATGAATAACATCCTTGAATAATTGTTATTTAATCTGTGCCCCGTTTTCTGAGGTCTGTGCTCCTCCGCAACATTCGTTTCAACATTCTAATAGTACTTCTATCCATACAACATTTGCTGTTCGCTTGCCTTTCGGTTCTATTTGAACTTTGACATCATGAAAGGATTTTCCTCGCGATAGTGCGACATACAGTTGTCCATGGCTAAACACCGTTGAGGTAAATAAATGCCTACTTGATTTAGTGTTTGACCATGAGCTTTATTGATAGTTATACAAAATGCCAAACGTACTGGAAACTGCCTCCTTTTGAAGGAAAATGGCATAGAAGTATCTGATGGCGTAAGGTCAAGGCGAGGAAGTAGGACATTGTTTCCAACATTTACACCAGTAATAATTTCCAAGTGTAAGCAATTGTCATGCATCATCCGAACAAACAGTCTAGTACCGTTCAACAGACCTTGGGAGACATTAATATTTCTAAAAAAAAATCACAATTGAGCCTACTTTTATTCGAAAGATATGACGTGGCAATCCACTTATGTCTATGCTGTCTAAAATCTGTTGGGAATTGTAGAAGTTCACTCTCATCTTCAGTAATCAAATTATTCACACTGATGTAAGCTCTCGATGATCCAGGGATAAGCTCTAAAATTTTATCATTGATATCTTTACAGTGTTCATTTTTAGGTGATAAAACCTATTAATAAAAAGCGTGAAATATCTTTCAGCGTGGAAACTTCGTTTCTATATATTTCAGTGATATAGACAGTAGTGGCTACATGGGCTAAAGCGCTGCGTTAGGCCATGGGGCCAAGCTCTCTGCTGACTCGGTAGACGCGTGGGTTCGAGCCCCACCGTCGGCTGTCCTTGAAATGGTTTTCCGTGGTTTCCCCATTTTCAACACCAGGCAAATGCTGGGACAGTACCTTCGGACAGGCCACGGCCGCTTCCTTCCACATCCTTGCCCAGTTTCATTCATCTTCATCCATTCCATCTCTCATCCCGACGCGCAGGTCGCCCACGGGCGTCGAATAGAAAGACCTGCACTCGGCCTCTCAGGAGGCCACACGAAAAAAAAAGTGATGATTTCAGTTTTAGCAATGATGGAGGGTGGTATGTCGACTAATTCTGAATTTTCGCCATCAACGTGAGGGTATTCACCGTTACCAATTTGTATCAAGAAGTTTGCAAAGTCAGGTTGATCTGTATCCACTCACATATTTTTGTTCAGTTTAAAAATTTTGAATAATGGCCACAAAGGAGAGAACCTTACTGACATTTGGACTAAGGCTGCTCTAGATCCATGAGGCACAGCAGGCACTACCTGCATAAAATCTTCACCTAAGATGATAATTG
Source organism: Meconema thalassinum (assembly GCA_946902985.2). Lineage (NCBI taxonomy): Eukaryota > Metazoa > Arthropoda > Insecta > Orthoptera > Tettigoniidae > Meconema > Meconema thalassinum. The sequence goes on from OX336389.2 coordinate 1,149,636,423, forward strand.
TTCCTCCAAAAGGCACGTCGTTATTCATGATGCCCTTGAGCAGACGATTTATACATATCAACGCGTGCTTATTATCCACAGGTGCTTCATCCCAGATAATAAGTTTTGCTGAACGAATATAAAAAGCTTTCTTGCTGTTAACTTTTATTCCTGATACAGAAATTTCATGTAAATGTAGAGGTAGCTTGAACTGGCTGTTTACAGTGTGCCCCTGAGGTAGTAACATTGTTGCAATACCCGCCCATGCAACAGAAACTAACCGGGTGAGTTAGCCGAGGTCGTTGCGGCATGACTGTTGGCAGTCGCTCACATCCGGGAGGCGAGGAGGTTCGAATCCCCCCGCCGGCAACCTTGGAGATGGTCTTCTGTGGTTTCCCATCTTCCTTCCAGGCAAATGCCGGGGTTGGTCCCTAACTATAGGCCACAGCCGCTACCTTCCAACTCCTCGACCCTCCCATCTAACATTCCTCCCCAACGGTACTTGTAGCTCACCCATCACTCCGTCTCGAAGCAGCTACAAAATCTGGCGAGCCGAACATGTCCTCGGACACTCCCGGCACTAAAAAGCCATACGCTAAAAAAAACAGAAACTACATTAAACCACAAATTTGTGCAACTGTGAATCAAACATTGGTAAATAAATATTTTCTCGGTGCCCCCTGGAACGTCAATAAAATATGCATTTCTCATCCTTTCATTGCTGTTTTGTACTAACCCCATAATTTCTGTAATTATAGCTGTTTGGTTTTCATTTGTTTGGTTTATCATCGGACTTAATTGATTCTCATTAAGTTGGTAAATTTGTCTGAGGGAAATTATCAATAATAGTTGGCAAATCCATTATATGAATCATCGTTTTGATTGAACACACAACCTATAAGGACGAATGACGAAACAAAAAGAAGATAGTGTGTAGCTGGTGAGACCAGAAACTATATCACAGAAAGATCGGAAACACAATACAAAATGGCGGTTCCAACATTCGACTCTAGCGGCATCTTCGTGAAATTACCTAGGTAGTTGTCTTACGTATACAGTATTTTTTGTAATTCAAAGAGGTGTTGACATGATAGTGTCATTAGCAAAATGGCTGCCGATTGCGCCAGAGCATTTCAGTCTCAAAGTAATCCATCTTTGAGAAGTTTTAATTAAATTATGTGCACAGAATCCTGTTCTGCTTATTCTATGGATACATGCGACATTATCGCCCGAGTGGAGCGGGTAGAAGTTAACGATATCATGACATAATTAGCTAACTGATCGCCCTATACCAGTGAATGTTATAATTATATTGGATGTATTGAAACACCAAACAAACAAAATATAACAAAATGGCAGGCAGAAATATTCTGTTTTCGCGGGATTCCAACCGCATAGAAGATTTTTAAGTGAATGCGTTAAGGCTTGGTTTCTCAGAACCGACGCATGCGAGGTGCGAGGTGCGAGGTGCGAGGTCGACGTTGCGTACTTTCGTCGCAATGACGCTGCGAGGCTTGTGGTTTCCCACGCTGCGAAGCGGATCAGTTGCCGAGCACATGTCTACAGAATTACAGTTCCTTTTCACAGCAATGAACATTTTCAGGTGGTAACCCCTACGTAAGAAAGGCTTTGTGTCCAATGGATCTCACAGCCTGTGTGCTAGTCTTGGAAGAGGAAGCGGATGATGAGGAAGAAATTATCCTGCGTTGTTTCGGCGGAGAAGGAAGCGATGTCTTTAAAAGTAGGAAGACCGAGATGGCCTACAATATTCATGTGAAACGCCATTTGATTGACAGTGAAACTAAATTCAGTAGTTATTTTCGGGTCTCAAGGGACCTTCTTCATAGGACTTTAAATTTTATCAAAGAAGATATTACGAAGTCACCGAGCAATAACAGGTATCAAAAAACCATATCACCTGAGGAGAAACTCTGTGTCACACTAAGGTGAGTGTAATCATTTAGTAAATCTTAAGGTAATTATTCCACGAAGAAAATGAATTTGTCTTCTTCAAAAGTACGAGTAGGTCTATATTTTAATTTGGAATTCCGAACAGATTATTGTTGCCAAATATTTTCTACAAGGTAAAAGTATGAAAAATGTGTTTTTACAATACAAGATTATTTGTAATAGCGATGCAGTCAGGGTAATAAAGTGATTTATTGGGACAGGGCAGACGACACTTCATCCTGCACAGAGGATGGTCCAGTTGGCAATTCGGTGATAACAAATGTTGAAAACGTCGTGGATGAAGTGGTTCTTTGTTGATGCAGATGCCGCATATCCATCTCTGTTACAATTTAGCAAACTTTCATTCGCGTTTCGGCGATGAGCTCAGGATAAAATTCCATCACCGTATTTGCCATACTTTTGAAAAAGTGTACCACAAGATGATCTTCTTTGTGTCCTTCAGATTTAACAGCTAATAGCTGTTTCGTAATAGCCATCCTATCTTCGCTTTTGTGTTGTAAAATATAAAACACTGGGTGCATTCTCACTTCTTCGATCAGTATCTCGTCCATTTCGTCCGTGAAACTCATCTTGTTGCTTATTAACAGTGGAAATAAGGACAGAAACAATGTCACCTCGCACTAGTCTCGCCTCGCACAAATCTGGCGGGATGAATCAGTGCGGAGTGACGCTGCGAGGTCTCACTGCGAAGTTGCGCAGACTGCGCACCACGCAGCGTGAGAAACCACTGCCATAAGCTCGTGTAGTCTGGATATGTGCGAGGCGGGCCTCGCACCTCGCTTGCGACGGTTCTGAGAAACCAAGCCTTTATGTCGCCAAGGAAGATTTTTACGTGGACTCACATTACTACCATGATTGACAAAAAATGAGTGGATGCGGCCGAACTACGAACTACGGCACTTGGTCACTCGAATGGCAGTGCACGGGTTAAAATCCAAACTCTGCTAAACCAAGGCCTACCACCAGCCGACATCTAGTTGCATGTGCGTTCGTTGTAGCGCCACGTGTGGCAGATATCACGCCTTTGATGGTCAATCTGTCACGTGTGGCTTTGTAAAATATGACCTTGAAGAAATGAATATTCGGAATTATTTTTATACACGGATGATATAATCAAGGAAGGCGAGGTTCAATCGATAATTCGTCATGACATAATTAGGGAACTGATCGCCCTTTACCAGTGAATGTTATCAATAATATTTGGCAAATCCAGAGAGGTAATGGGAAGACCATGGAGCTTTAATGTGCTAGAAATATGTATAAGAGTGAACTGATATGCGATGTTAGGTTCGTTAAACTGCAGATAATCTTCTGATAATGAATTCTTGAAATGTCCCATAACTGTCTTACATTTGAAGGGGTCTGAATGATACATATGAAAGACAACATTTGTCGTAACTGAGAAGGCATCTGAAATTGTGACGCTTCTGCCAAACAACGCCATCCAAAATCATCAATCAGCAAACCTCGCTCCATAGCTTTTTCTTCAAAAGTAGAATAGACAACGGCTTTGTGTGTTCGTAGACCCTGGAAGCTGGTAGCACCTATGACAGGCGTACATAATACCTCTCTGTTCCTGTAGGCGAAGAATTATATATTCTGCCTATAGATTTTTCTTTTTTTCTTTTTTGCCATTGGCAGTTCTTCTTATACCAGGCCTAATGTTTCAGGATATATATATATACGGACTTCTGGCTTGCGAATATTGATTTAACTTGAACCATGCTTGTAATTCCGTGTTGCACAACTGTGCTTGAAGTAAAATATCAGGAGCGTTATCATTTTTAAATAGATATTTTGCAAGTTTGGCAAGTGAACCGGTAATCGCACGATAGAATGTGATTGTTCATAAATGTTACATGAGAATATCCTGTATGCAGCTTCTGTGGGACCAACATACCTAGCATTTAGGAAAGGAGTTATTTCATCGTAGTTCACTGTTTCGCCTTCAGGACAGATTTTAACATTGCAGCAGTCATGAACTTTATACACATACTTGTGGATGTATTTAACACTCCGAACACTTGAGCATATTTCAACATTAATATGAGCTTGAAAGTAAAGTAAACGAAATGGATTGTAGGGAACAATGAATCAACTATCGATTTCAATGTCAATGCTTCGAATTGTTTTTATAATAATCCGTCCATTATTTCTTCTCCTATACGAAGGATAACCATTGGCAATATCTTTGGTCTCTTCCTGAAACTGTTTAGGGAAATCTTTCTTACATACGCCATCTTTCATACAGACTGAAGAAGAATTCAAAGATCCGCAAGGAACATGTACCATATGACGCCTTACCAACTCGTATAGCGCTTCATCCTTGAGATATGGTATTTCGGCTGACACCACACTGTCAATATCGAAACTTACAATATTCCGTTAATTTTAATAGTAAATGGATGTACGGGAGACCTCGGTTTTGAAATTCCACTGTATATAAATATGCCTTTACTTTACAAAATATTTCCTTAACATTAATCAATCGCAGCAATTCCTTTACATTGCAATGGAAAACTCTCACTACAATATCTGGCCTGTTATTAGCCGTTGAGTATATCAGGTCAGCCCGCATTACAGGTGAACGTAATGAATAAATCTGGCTTTCCAAACTTCCTCACTATCGCCATCGCATCCTGATAATTTTGCGACATATTCCTTGGGCTACCTGTAAAAGAAGATGTCAAAATTACAATACGATCGACTTTGAGATTTTCATTTTCTGCTCGTACATGTAAGGCGTCTGCTAAACCGGCATATGTATCAACACGCAACTTCGTTTGTTGATGATGTATATACTTTAACAGGTCACCTTCCATACGACAGTAGTAATCCATGGATAGCTGTTGAGTCAATTTACCAGCGTTAATAATGGGATTGAAATCGACCTCGGCACCTAGACCTCGAATGGCAATTCTGTACAGAATATACTCGCGCATTATTACAGTATGACGTATTTTAGTTTGCTTCACTCCAGCAGTTGACATTGAAATGTGCCAACCAGACTCTCCGCAAGGCCAAATCAAAGTATGACACATAGGATCACATTGCATACTATCAAAATCTACATTCTTCAAGCCACTTTCTCTCTCATATACTGCAATGTATCGGTGAGATCAACAGTTCCAAATACATCAGCAATTTCCGAACATGTGGGGTCATTATAACGTCTTGGATCTGAGGAAGGCTCATGATAGAAACGCATTACCAATTCCATTATCCGACGATTTTTTTTTAGAGCTGCTTTTTCTCTTCACTTACTTTCTGGTGCATTGTTTTATAATAGTGCACGTAAGATTTGTGCTGATCTAGTAAACGATTTAAAAGACTGAGGGTATCTTCTCTCATTTCGTGATTACCATTATTCAGTAGCTTTAAATCATTCGCCTCTGAAAATTTTAAGATGTATAATTGGCCATATGAACTGTTTTCCTGTTTTCTGGCATGTAAAGGGGAGATTCTATGATGAATCAAACCTTTGATTTTAAAACAGTAAGGCCCATGGCTCGGTAGTAGCTCAACAGTAGCACCAAAGGATACAAACTACATAGCATTATTATACTGGAGAACATTGTTCCTAAAATTTTTACTGATTTTGTCACAATTCGTAAACAACTGCTTAATTTCTGGAAGTAGTGTGTATGGTGGAAGTTTCATTTTGCCATCGCTACAGCAAATACTCTTGTATTTTTATCGTTTGAAAAGTATACAGCTGAGCAGTACTGACAAATGTTGCACAGACTTCCAATTGAGAATGGTTCTATGTAGGGAATAGTATCATAAACAGCACATCGATAAGTGGCTGAGAACAGTTTTGTGACAATCTGTTTCTGATATCGATTTGAGGCGCGTAGTGCTCATTTCTGTTTCTTGGTATTCACGTATTCGACCATACTTGACTCTGAGTTAGCACTGATATCTACGACGTCGAAGTGACCGTCCATCTCCAGAGTACAGTAAGGAAATTATTCTATTTGGTTTAGAGTATGCGTTTTATTATTAGTAACTATGTTAATATTCATTTTGTAAACTCAAGCAGTGGCAACTAACTCAACATGATCTCCATGAATTCCATTCATACACATATACATTTTGTAATCATCGCTCGTACTGATAGCAGTTTCGAACATATCGCTGTTTCCAACAATAAAGGAAGAATAATTATTCCAATTGTCTGCAACATGTTTAAGAATTCGTTTTCTAACCTGTGTAAATAAACTTTGATTGTTGTACACACAATATGCCAATGACCTTAACAAACAATTTTCGTCACCTTTAATTTTTATCACATTTTATCTCTGGCTAACTTGTTCTGAGGTTCGCTTCCGACACGATCCTGGGGATTTACTGCTCGCAAACCCACTATTAGTGTGAAACTGTAAATCAGACACTGAATCGAGTGATTGAGCATCTACGTTCTCAACTGAGTTAGCACTGATACCGGTATTTAGGACGTCATAATGACCGTTCCACCAATCCCCAGAGTATAGCAAAGAAATTATTATATTTTCTGGCGTATTTTCTGCTTTTATACTATGCGTTTTATTATAAGTAATTATGTCAATAGCCATACACTTTGTAATCATCGATCGCATTGATAGCAATTTCTTACGTATCGCTGAGGCCAATAATAAAAGGAGAATAATTATTCCAGTTGTCTGTAACAGTTTAACAATTCGCTTTCTAACCTGTGTAAATAAATTCTGATTGTTGTACACACAATATACCAATGACCTGAACAGACAATTACCGTCACCTTTAATCTTTATAACATTTGTAATTGAGGGTTGCCTCTCACTCTTCAAATGAATCATCGTTTTGATTGAACACACAACCTATAAAGACGAATGATGAAACAAAAAGAAGACAGTGTGTAGCTGGTGAGACCAAAAACTATATAACAGAAAGATCGGAAACACAATACAAAATGGCGGTTCCAACATTCGAATCTAGCGGCATCTTCGTAAAATTACCTAGGTAGTTGTCCTACGTATACAGTATTTTTTGTAATTCAAATGACATGATAGTGTCATTAGCAAAATGGCTGCCGATTGCGCCCGAGCATTTCAGTCTCAAAGTAATCCATTCATTGAGAAGTTTTAATTAAATTATGTGCACAGAATCCCGTTCTGCTTATTCTATGGATACATGCGACATTAAACGTCGTCGTAGCGCAAATACTTCCGAAGATATTTCAGTATTAGTAAAAGGTAAAATTTCTTCCAAATTATTTTAATATATATGATTATTACTGTTACTATTATTATTGATTATTATGGTTGTCGTACTGAGTGGTTGTTGCTTCATGGCTTTCGTGGTTTTAGTGCTTTTGACGGTGTATTTCAGTGACTATATTAGTTGAAAAAATTGGGTTATGGGTAGGAGTGTCTCTTCCTCACGAGGAAGTGAGTTCTCTACCTGAGAGGTGGCTGAGTAAGTAATTCTTCCATCTAATCAAGAATTGTATCTCCATCGCTTGTAGAAAGTAAGGTTATGTCCAATAGAAACAAGAGATTGCTGACAGAGATATTGTGTGGAATCCAAGTGGGAGATTCCAATGGCGTGCGATGTGAGGTCTCTACAAGTACTACTTCATCTAGGGCGCTGGACGTTATATCTAATGTCATGGCCGGGCAAATTACAATAATCTCGGGTCAGAATGGAGATTAAGATGAATTGAGATTGACTGCGGACAAAGCCAAATGTCGAAATGAAATAGACAGAAAGCAAGAGTCAGAGATTCTGAAAAGAATAAGATTACTGAAGAACATGATGGCAGCTACCAAAACTCAAAGAAATGTGAGCAATAACATCAAGACTAGCCTAGCGCAGTTAGTAGAGGTTTTTGATGTCCTCGATCACTGTCGCAAAACTAGATTGGCAACAGAGGTCACTACTATCACTCGGCCTAAAACTTCCATATGCGAGAAGACAGTAAATCAAAGAGAAACAATGATTACTGTTATTGATAGCAGTGCCAATTCCGAAGATAGATCTGCAAATGAAGTTGTGGTCATTGAACGTCCTGTGGAGAAGTTACCTGAAGATGCCTGGCAAACATTTCGACCGAGGAAACACAGGGGTCTTAGCGGTAAAGTTATTCTGGAGGACGAAATGAGAGAACTTAGAAGTAATCATTCTCTACATCATAAGGGAAATAAAACGAAGGATAGGCGACGCAACGAGCCAATGGTTATCAAGCCTACTGAGGGGAAGACCCATGCAGAAGTTTTTCAATCATTGCGTCAGCAAGAAACATCTGATTGCAGTGGCTTAAACCTAAAATCTATTCGCAGAACGTCGACTCGTGCGGTACTCCTTGAAATGAAAGGGAAAAATGGTGATAAATGTAAATTTATGGAGATGATTTCCGAAGCAGCAGAGGGATTGGGTGAAGTCAAAATGTTGACTCATACCATAACCTTGGAAATTAGGGATTTGGACTGTCTTACTACAGCAGAGGAAGTCCGGGCATTATTAGAGGACTGGCTTAAGGAACACATGAGTCAAATAAAAGTTACTATTACCAAGCTCAATTTCAGAGAACAGCGAATGGCCATAGTGGTGGTAAATTCCAATGGGGCAAATGAGTTGGTCCTTGATCAGCATATTAGGATATGCATGGTTAGCTGCCGTATTCGGGAAAGGACCAATGGGCTGAAATGCTTTCGGTGTATGGGCTATGGTCACATGGCAAGGCAATGTACGGGTACCGACAGGTCGACGTTGTGCTACAGATGCGGCAGAAATGAGCGTAAAGCTGCTCACTGCACGACTGCCCCAAAAATGCTCTATCTCCACGGGTGAAGGCAAGATTGACGAAAATATGATCGGGTCAGGTATGTGTGCTGTCTTTCGACGTGCATTGGAGAGTGCTAAACACTCAAAATGCTAAGATTTCTACAACGCAACATCCATCGTAGCAGGGAGAATAACGATCTCCTTGTTCAGTTTGCCGTGGAAAAGAATGTTGATGTTGTGCTTATTAGCGAACAATATAAGAAAAGGGATATTCCATCTTGGTACTGAACCCGTACTTTCTGTGAGGCAGAATCTGTAAGGATGCATATATCATCTAGCAATGCAACCAGCGTTATTTTGAGCCCGAATTACGTTTTTTTACATGCCCGCGCGTAATATTCTGGAATTATGGAACACAGGTTTTGAAAGCACTTGAAATTGTATTAAACAAAATATGAGGAAATGGCTGCTCGACGATGACAAGTTAAGCTGCGAGCGTTAGCCAAGTTTAAGCGATAGATGGTAACCACGTGACTGCAGATGGACGAGCACGGCCGAACGTGCAAGCCAGGTGTTTTAATTTGAGGTTGCACATTAAGATATAGGTTAAGCGCCATTATTTGACCCTCACGACTGAAATTAGCACGTGGAATGTTTTACCAGCCGTAAGTATGAGGAGAATACGAACTATATTAGTAGTAAGCGTTTGCTACACTCCAAATATTGCATCATCATGACCAGAAATTGCGTAATCCTGATGACGTCATGGGTCCTTAGAGCGACCACGTGGTCCAGGAGCGGGGCATGTGCACTGCACGTGTTAGCGTGGGAAGGGGTTGACCTTTTGGCTTGTTTATGTGATTGTGATAAAAAGTTAATGGGTGTTGACGGCATGGGGGTTGTTTATTAGGATGGTAACTCGAAATTCAGACTCCTCTTCCACTCCTACAGGGGAGTTTCTTGGTTCGATTCTGTGTTTTGTTATTTAATTCCCGGGGCAGCCTGTGTATCATGGTTATTAAGTATTGATTGATTATTGAATTATATTTTGGTAATTTCCCAAGGAAGTGTAGAGAGTCTTGTGTGTCATAACTTTTGAATGAGAGTGTACGGTGAGGCACTCGACATAGCCGGATCGCTACCAGACATGTGGTGTGCAGCTGTTCCGTTTTTGCTCGCGCCGTGCGGCAAGCCATGAGAGTAGCCAGCGCATGTAGTGCATGGTTGTCGTTAAAGTTTTTGCTCGCGCAAGCTAAATAAGTAATCAGATGTTGTAATGCGACACTCTGTTTAAGTACGACATATATTACCACAGCGTGGGAGTGGAGTTGTGTTACTCCTTCTCGCTATGTTATGTCTGTTTAATTTAAATGATGTTAACATTTTTTGTGTTCTGGCTTGCTTCATGATCTCAATCTGGTTAAAGTGTTTTATATGACATGTATAACTTTGAGTGTGTGAAATGAATTTCGATCTGTTTGTTTTTAGATTCCCAGATGTCATTAGTCAAGTCTGTAATTTTTAATGCGAGAACGAGATTGGATGTCGGTTCCCAGAGCTCCATGTGAAAATGTTTAAAATAGCTTTTTGCAGTTTGATATTCGCAATATATAAGAGCACATAGCTATGAAGTAACACTTAGTTTCAAAGCAACTCAGTTAACAATCAACATGACCATGTATGGAAATCTTTTAGTTAAGCTCCAGCAGCTCTATGAGATAAAATCTCTGAGAGAACAATCAGAGAGGCTGGGGCTAAACTTCGCAGTGAGCGCGTTCAAAGTGGAAGAGGACGTTTGGTTCAACGGGCTTAGCAATCTTCAGCAGGACATGTATAATTGCGAGTTATTGGAAATAATTCGAGACCGCCAGCATTGTAGAGAGTTGACGGCGGATGGCGTAACCCCCCACATATTGGGGGTGATCATTCAGCGGCTGGAATCAATCGACTCCGACAGTATCGAGCTGCTCGATTTTCCACCGCTGGAGGAAGAGAGTGTGGGGGGTGAAGATCGTATGGATGCCGAAGAAGGTGGAGAAGAAGAAGAAGAAGAAGAAGAAGAAGAAGTCCAAATGATTAATTAAATGGACGTTGGACAGTGGGTGTTTAAAAAAAAAAAAAATAAAAAAAAAAATAATAATAATAATAATAATAATAATTTGTGTGGTGTAAATCTTTTTTAAAAATATATTTATTTGATCATTTGTGGTTTACATTAATTATATAATATGAATTAGTGAAAAATGATATGATCTTCGTTCTTAAAGTGGTAAGTAGTTCTTTTTCCAACAAGCGGCAGAGAGAATTGAAGATGCTGTGTTGTTTGCAGAGTGGAATATGCTGGTCTTGTGCACGGGGTAAGTACAATCATTCTTTTCTTTCTTGCGTGTGTTGGTTTTAGTGAGCTGAAAAATATATATATAGAGACACATTAATAATAATAATAATAATAATAATAATAATAATAATAATAATAATAATAATAATAATAATAATAATAATAATAATAATAATAATAATATCTTTTGTGAGGAATAAAAAATAAAAATAAAAAAACTTACACTGTTCTAATTATAAGATATTTTTGTTGGGGATCCAAGAGTTGTGAGTTGAATCGAATCCAAGCCAAGATACGAAGGCTCGGGTTCCTTTTCTACGTAGTACTTTGTCGACTAAGTAAATATTAGGATGTTTTGTTCGTTGTAACTCTGCTTCGTAGAACGCACCAAATATTGGGATATTTTTATTATCTTTTAAAAGATATGTTCGTGGATTAGTATTTTGAACTTTATAAATTGTAAATAATTCTGTTGTCCAATTACCTTCGTACCCTTTACTGAAGTGTTTCTTGATTTTTGATATTCTTACAATGTCGCCGATTTTATATTTTGGTTTTCTTAAAGTTTCATTATATTGTGTTGGCAAGCGGGGTGGATTGTTTCTTTTCACATCATTAGGTTTCATGCCAATGCTGCGATGTATTTTGTGATTATACTTTACTAGTAACTCAGGCAAAATATGTACCCATCGGTAAGAACCTCGTGTTGTGAATTCTTTCCACATCGATTCCTTAAGAGTTCGATTAAATCTTTCTATCACACTCGCTTTAATGGAGCTGCCAGTGGAATAATGCTTTAGATTTTGTTTCTGAGACCATGTTTTGAATTCACTGTTATAAAATTCCGTTCCTCGATCGGTGTGAAAATAATTGGGCAATCTTTTACTTTGAGAATAAACAAATTTTAAGCTTTTCACAATCTCACTTCCTTTTTTGGTTTTAAGAGGAATTGCCCATGCATATTTCGAGTAAACGTCAATAATGGTTAATAAATATTTAAATCCATTATTCCATTTTGCAAGTTTGGACATGTCCACAAGGTCAGCTTCATGGAGGTCATCGATTCCTTTGCTAATAACACGTCGTCTTTTAAACTTTTTTCTAAGCGGTGCGTGAAGTTCTTTTGCAATTTCTCGTCTGATTTCGTTCATAGTTATTTTCCAAACAATGTTTTATAACATACTGTGCATTGTTTTACAAACGTTGGAATTTTTATTCAATATATCCAGCATTTCTTAGTTCTTCTTCTATTGCAAAGATTTCGCTGTCTAGTCCTGTGTGACCTGCAGCTTTCGATGCAATTAATGTTTTAAGTCTTGATACCAATTTGTTTGGTTCATTCCAGTGAACGAATTCAATATTGTTTCCGCCTTCAAATTTCCAAATGGCTTGTGGCGCGATGTGTTTTTTTTGACCATATCCAGTATGCATTGTAGTATTTGCTTCTTCATTTTCATCTGCTGTTTTTATAATTCTATCTATGTCTTCAGTGAGAAGGGGTTCAATTATATGTCTATACTTATAAGATTGCGTTCCTCTTGGAGCTGCATTGCTTGTATAATTTCTTTTGTGCACGTTTGAAACATTTAATAATTTCAAATATGAACTTAAATCACTCCTATCTATTAGAGTGGGGTCTGGTACTTTCCTTTGAATCAATTCAAGTAGACCTTCTGTAATAGGAAATTTTTCACCGCCAACTTTTATCCACTTTTTATCGAAGAAAACTCGTTCGCGTCCCAAGTATTGTTTATCATTTCTTATCGTTATACCAAATGTTCTATCCACGTTTTGTTTAATGAACGGATCAAAGTAGCGGTTAAGTAGTGAAATTATTTTGATGCTATCTCCATCTTCTTCGTCTGAAGTAGCAGTGGATTCAGAATCGTCATATTTTCCTTTTCTTTTTCGATTTTCTTTATTTTGAGTCGACGTATTAGCAATAGCTACAAGTTGATTTAATGAACTTGTTACTGGTTTAAAGTTAGTCTCTATATCTAATTCTTTTCGTCTAACATCATCTTGAAGTGAAAGATACTTGTCTTTAACATCTTTTTTTAAGCGAGAAAGTTTATCCTTTACTCGACTTTCAGCTTTAATCTTTGAGCTCTTCTCCATGACTAAACGGAAATTGTGGTTGTTTTACTTATTTATAGTATATTCAAAATCGATTTGAAGAGGAAGATCATCAGTTTTATGTTTTTTCGGGTCTCTAAGTCGAAACTGAATTTCATCTTGCTCTTCAACGACAATATCACTGCCATCCAGTTCAATCTCTTGACGTATATTTAAAATTGCATACACAATTGGAGATCTTGGTGAAACAAAAATTGGTTTTAATACACCTTTGTAGGGAAGTTGGTACTGTATGTTATGATTATGAAGCGTGTATACTGGTGAATGGATTGATGGTGTGTTGGAGAATTTCAGAATAAATTTCGATAAGTTCTTTTTCTTTACTTCATCTTTTAATATACCATATTCTTCTTTGGATGCAGTAAAACTTTCGAGTGGTTCTTTGTTAACCATTTGCTCAATTTTTTCCAGTTCAGTTTTTAACTTGTTATATTCTTCTTTGGATTCAGCAGCATAACTTTCAAGATCTTCTTTTTTAACAATATTGAGATTGTTAGCAACACCCTCAATACGAGTTTGTAAATTGCTTAAAATTTCTTTTAGTTGATTAACTTCAGTTCGTGACGCAGCATAGTGTTCTACAAACCGTTTATTTGTCACGTCTTGGTCGTTAACAGGGAACTCAACATTTGTTTGTTTTTGATGTTGTAGATTGTTTACAGTTTGTTTCAATTGATCAAATTCATGTTGGGAAGCGGCATATTGCTCAACAAACGTCTTATTTGCAACATCGTTATCGTATATGGGGTTGTTTACGTGAGTAATTCGTCTACTCATCATATTTAAAGTTACACCATCGTCTACGTTTAAAACGTTTTGTTTATTAAATTTAGCGATTAAGTCTTCTAGATCTTTTCGAGAGGCAGCAAAGTTTTCTAAGTAATATTTGTTTATTGCATCTAACGAATCGATTGGTTGAGATATGTTTGTTATTCTTCTATTTAACATATCTACAGTTTCATCATCTCTGTTTATATTCAAAAGAGATTTTTTAATTTCATCGAGTTCATTTGTTACATGAGTTTTAAGAAAAGAATACGTTACCGCATCTTGATTTTGAATTGGATCTTTAACATTTCTTATTCTTTTGTTACCCAAGTCGAGAGTATCTTGATCATACGGAAAGTGATCTTCTGAAAATTCTCGCACTAAACCATGAATGAATTCTACTCGTTGTAACACTTCTGTTATTCGGGTCTCAAGATATTTTTTTATATTCGATGTATGTTGCTGCATTGCAATAAGGTTTACTGCATCATTTGCAGATGATGGTAAAGCTAAGCCCGCGAGACGTTTGTTTTGAAAGTCAAGTTCTTTTTTCTCTATTTTACAAATTGAAAAAATTAAACCTTTAAGCTCGTTAAAGTTTCGTTGTATGTCTTCTTTAGACTCGATTTTATTTAGCTCATTTAATAACTTCACTACATAACCTTTGTTGCATGCATCTTCAACATGTATTGGCATTCCAACATTTTTTAACCGTTTGCCGTTAATACTTAGATGTCCGTCGCTTGTTGTTGTTGTTAGTTGATTTTCATATTGCACTAGCTTATCATCAACATATGATTTAGTTGCAATATCATGTCGTGAAGTCGGTCGTCCGATAGACACATTATTGGTTTTGTTAAACGATGTCATAGTTAAGTTGTTAACCACGCAAAAGCTATAACACGAATGGCCATTTACCTCTTTTTGAAGTCATATTTATAACTGAAAATAAACATCAAATCCATTGCGATATCGACCATTTTGTAAATCGCTATCTTTATCGATAACCAAAAAACCAAACTTAGAGTTTTGCCAACAATACGAACAAATATCAAAGAACTGTTCATAGCTCATATCTGTATTTACATGATCGTTATATACGTGACGCAAGTTTGTTCCGTCTTGTTTAAAAAGAATTAAAAAATTAGCGTTATCTCTAATTAGATGTTTAGGTATACAAGAATATGTTTGACAAAGATAAAATACGTCAACGTCGTGATGACGACCTCTACTGAAATAATCTTTCATGTGTTGTTGTTTATTGCTGGCTACATCATCAAAAACAAATATAGAGTTTTTTCTAGCCATTTCTGGAGGCATTACTTCATCATTATCGGAAAAAAAATCACTTTTTATTTCTTTTATGGAGTCCAAAAACTTTTTTAATTCAACATATTTACTTTGAGCAAGTGATTTAGAATAAATATAAACGTTTTCAAAACGAACTCCATTTTTGTGGCATAATAAATTTAGCATTATGTTTGTTTTACCGCAGTTCGATGGACCGCAAATGATACATCGAATTGTGTTCGGTAGTAAAACACCATGCTTTCTTTTTTCACTTTTACTCTGGTTTTCAGCATTAGTAAATGAAATTACTGGTAGAGTGTTTGACTGCTTAACAAACTTCAACATGTCTACGTTTACGTCTGAGAATGCACACTGCACAAAAAATCACATCACATCAACATATATTGCTTCCACACGTATCATAACTTGTATTATGTGGAATAATAGTAGGATTTTCAGGATTTAAATCAACATTGTGGTGTTTGAAGCCATATTTTCAGTGTTGCCTTAGTAAACCAGAGTTTAGTGCTTTTCAGTCGGTCAACACGAATGTACCCAAAAGAGATGGGTTATGCCCTAATCCTGAAATAAATTACATGAGATTAATAAAACACTAGGATGACCAGTTTCGATCGTCAAGCGATCATCATCAGATCCAATACACTTAGGCTATAAAATCTATGTTTGAAATACAGGTGAAAATATTTACAATATGTACAATTATTTAGTTGCAGTATTGGTACTGCAACTGTCAGTGTATGCTAAATGCAGTATATATGTTAGGTGAAATGCTAAATGGTGATGGCTATCCGGAGATTGTACTTTAGAGAGATTATATGGTTGTAAACTATGGTTAAACTATACAATTTTAGGCTAACTACTTATCTGATTGTCTTCCGTACTACAGCTATTCGCAGTTTCCGTGCTCACTTGAACTCGCTGTGCGGCCGACTGCGGTGGTTATCTTAACGACTGGTTTTTCCCTGCCTTCCCCCCCTGTCCCTACGTGCTGTGGGGAGTGATCGCGATGTGTTTATGTGAGGTGTTGCCAACCTAGATAAGATGTATGTTATTGAATGAGGTGGATCTACAACTATTAAAGACCGTGGATTAGTCCTCGCCACGCGTGGAGCATAACCCATTCGAACTAAGCGTTGACGGTCTTATGAGGACGTCCCGGCACCTTTAATACTGCCTCTAATATGGGCCTTGGTGTATTGCAGAAGAAAAAGTACATCGTACACCTGATCCAGATAACATTTACCTATTAAAAACCCCCTAATTTCCCCCCTTTTTTTATCTAGCTTGGCTGTGTCGCTAAATTGAGTTTTGTTTCCGACAGGGTGTGTTTTTTAGTAGCGTGAAGAGGGGTGAGCTCTCCATGAACGTGTGTTCATTTAGATTGTTGGGATTGTTTCGTTTGGCTAGGTGTATCTCGATTGCTTCCTTTATGTCAAGAGCTCTGCCTTTCGATTCGTGATGGATTATTTTAAGGTCCGACTCTATGTTGGTAAAGCTATGCCCTGTGTCACACATATGTTCGCACACGGCTGAATGTGTTCCGTATCTTATCGCATTTCTATGTTCATTATAACGTGTGTCTACTCGCCTTCCACTCTGCCCGATGTAATTAGCTTGACAATCGGTGTCTTGGCACGTTATAGAATATACCCCTGACCTTGAATACGGGTCACGTTTATTTAGATTACTATTTAGGAGGTGCCTAGCGGTTGTGTTTTTCGTTGTGAAAGCTATCTTTATGCCTTGCTTTTTGAATAGGTTAGTGATTTTATATGTATTCGCATTCACATAGTTGAAACGCGCAAATTTTTTCTCATTACTGTCCGGTTTGGGAATCGTTTTATCTTTATTTTTATGTTTGGCTATAATTTGATTTATTTTGCTTGGCGAGAAGTTGTTTTCCCTTGCTATTTGCATAATAGTTCTTATTTCCTTATTATAGTTGTCTTTTGACATGGGTATGTTTAAAGCCCTGTGCACCATTGAATTGAAACCCGCTAGTTTGTGCGTACTGGGGTGATTAGACTGATTGTCGATTGCATGCGAGGTTTGTGTTGCTTTCCGGAATATGGAATATGAAAGGTCGTTGTCTTTACGTTCAATAGTTATATCGAGATAATTTATTTTCCGGTCTATTTCGGATTCCTTAGTGAATTTGATAGAATGGTGAAGGCTATTAATGGATTGGAGAATTGTTTCTTCGCTAGTTAGTTCAGTATCGTAGATGCAAATTACATCATCTACGTATCTTTTCCATATTACTATTCCCTTTGTTGAAGTCTTTTCTAAGAACGCATTTTCTAGTGCATTGATGAAGATGTCAGCGATTAACCCACTTAGTGGCGATCCCATTGCTAGGCCTTCTCTCTGTGTGTATATTTTATTGTCGAATTGAAACACGTTTTGGGTGAGAACGACCCTCAGTAATCTCACAATCTCTTCAATTTCTTTTGCCGAATTGTTGGATTTTAAGTTGTTTTCGATAGTGTTGATTGCTTCAATAATCGGAATATTGGTGTACATGTTAGTTACGTCGAAGGATACTAGCCTGAAGCTAGGTTTCATTTGTAGGGTGTTCAATGCTGTTACTAGTTCTGTTGTGTTCTTTACAGAGTTGTTTTTGTCGTTGGAAAGACGGCATTTTAAGATTTTTAGTAACTCTTTGCTGATTTTGTAATTAGGGGCATTCCTACAATTGACTATTGGTCTCATTGGGCATTCCTTTTTGTGTATTTTTGGTTGTCCCCTCAATGACGGTATTTTCGGGTTCATGTTTATTAGTTTTGATTTTTCGGCTTTGGTCAGTATGTATTCTGTTTCTTTTAGCGCACTTTTTATTTGTTTTTGGAATTTGTTGGTGGGGTCTTTTGTTAATTCCTTGATTTCGTTGTTGTTTAGGAATTCGACTGTTTTTTCAATGTATTCTGTTTTGTTCAAAATTACTGTAGTGTTTCCCTTATCTGCTTTTGTGATGATTAAGTCATGTTCTTTTATTTTTTGTTTCAACGACTTTATTTCTTTGAATTGTTTGTTGTTTTGAATGTTATTGCTATCGCCCTCTCGTTTGAGGATTTTTTTGGCTTCGTTGGTGGCGAGATTTTTGGTTAATTCCCTGTCTTCTGCTGGGAGCTTGTGACTGGCTATCTCAATATCTGTGATTAACTGTTTTATATTGTGGTTCGTGTGTGCGTCTGTGCAGTTGTATTTCAAACCTTTGTCTAACATATTCATTTCACCTTGAGAAAAGGTTACGTTCGTTCTGTTGTTTACTCTGCTGTGGAAATTGAATTCATTGTTATTCGTGTGTTGTTCGTTAGATTGATGGTTCTGTGTTTCTCCTAGTTTTCTTAATTTATTTTCTAGCGTTTCATGCTTCCTCGTTGCTCTGATTTTGATGGTGTCATGTAGGTGTTCGGTGAAGCTGTCCCATTGGGCTGCGTGCCAGAAATTACTTAGTTGCAATTGAATGTCGTATAATTGTTGGTTAATTTTTTGCTTTCTTATGTATGCAAATCTTAATTCGTTTTTTATCCAAAGCGCTTTGGCTTGTTTAGTTGAAATGATCGAGGCTGGTGTGTTCGGTACGGTTTTAATTGGTACGTATTTAGGGGTGAGGTTTAGTTCTATACATTTTTTGTTGAACCAAATTGACTTGTCTAAATTCATGAGTTTAAGCCTGAGTGATTTGAATTTCTTGGCTTCACGATTTGCCTGACTAGCCGTGAACATTGTGGTGTTTGAAGCCATATTTTCAGTGTTGCCTTAGTAAACCAGAGTTTAGTGCTTTTCAGTCGGTCAACACGAATGTACCCAAAAGAGATGGGTTATGCCCTAATCCTGAAATAAATTACATGAGATTAATAAAACACTAGGATGACCAGTTTCGATCGTCAAGCGATCATCATCAGATCCAATACACTTAGGCTATAAAATCTATGTTTGAAATACAGGTGAAAATATTTACAATATGTACAATTATTTAGTTGCAGTATTGGTACTGCAACTGTCAGTGTATGCTAAATGCAGTATATATGTTAGGTGAAATGCTAAATGGTGATGGCTATCCGGAGATTGTACTTTAGAGAGATTATATGGTTGTAAACTATGGTTAAACTATACAATTTTAGGCTAACTACTTATCTGATTGTCTTCCGTACTACAGCTATTCGCAGTTTCCGTGCTCACTTGAACTCGCTGTGCGGCCGACTGCGGTGGTTATCTTAACGACTGGTTTTTCCCTGCCTTCCCCCCCTGTCCCTACGTGCTGTGGGGAGTGATCGCGATGTGTTTATGTGAGGTGTTGCCAACCTAGATAAGATGTATGTTATTGAATGAGGTGGATCTACAACTATTAAAGACCGTGGATTAGTCCTCGCCACGCGTGGAGCATAACCCATTCGAACTAAGCGTTGACGGTCTTATGAGGACGTCCCGGCACCTTTAATACTGCCTCTAATATGGGCCTTGGTGTATTGCAGAAGAAAAAGTACATCGTACACCTGATCCAGATAACATTTACCTATTAAAAACCCCCTAATTTCCCCCCTTTTTTTTATCTAGCTTGGCTGTGTCGCTAAATTGAGTTTTGTTTCCGACAGGGTGTGTTTTTTAGTAGCGTGAAGAGGGGTGAGCTCTCCATGAACGTGTGTTCATTTAGATTGTTGGGATTGTTTCGTTTGGCTAGGTGTATCTCGATTGCTTCCTTTATGTCAAGAGCTCTGCCTTTCGATTCGTGATGGATTATTTTAAGGTCCGACTCTATGTTGGTAAAGCTATGCCCTGTGTCACACATATGTTCGCACACGGCTGAATGTGTTCCGTATCTTATCGCATTTCTATGTTCATTATAACGTGTGTCTACTCGCCTTCCACTCTGCCCGATGTAATTAGCTTGACAATCGGTGTCTTGGCACGTTATAGAATATACCCCTGACCTTGAATACGGGTCACGTTTATTTAGATTACTATTGTACATATTGTAAATATTTTCACCTGTATTTCAAACATAGATTTTATAGCCTAAGTGTATTGGATCTGATGATGATCGCTTGACGATCGAAACTGGTCATCCTAGTGTTTTATTAATCTCATGTAATTTATTTCAGGATTAGGGCATAACCCATCTCTTTTGGGTACATTCGTGTTGACCGACTGAAAAGCACTAAACTCTGATTTAAATCAACGTTGCCGACGTAAAACCCTCTTATATATGGACAATATGGCGCCCATTTTTCATGATCATTTAAAGGATTATCGTTTTCCCTCCAATTTTCAATTTCAATCTTACAGAATATACATTTCACCTTATCACCATGTCCAGTATAATAAAACCCTGCTGGTGCTAAACAAAATTCGTTTGGACAGGGAAGAGGCCAATTTTGAAAAGTTTTAAGTCTTTCATATTCGCATTTCAATTCTATGCTAGGAGAAATATTGTTTACGTAGGGGCAAGAAAAAGCCCATTTCTTATGTTCTTCAAACGGATCATCATCTTCTTCCCAATAACTAAGTTGCAGATTACAGAAAGCACACCTAACCATATCCTTATATCCAAAATAGAAAAATCCTGCAGCTGCTAACCATGCAGTGTTCGTAAAACTGTCTGAAGACCAGGTCTTAAATGTTTTTAGCCGATCTCTTTCAGATTTTAAATTCATTTCTTTTTGACTCAATATCATTTGCATTAACTGTTTTTTGGAATACTTTACACAATTAAAATACTTCATGATGCTGGTTTACTTCACAAAGAAAAGATGTTCACCACACAAAGCTAAATGCGAACTGACATGAATCAACAAAACACGTTGGCTAATATGCACGTGTTGGGTTGGCCGAGCGGTCTAAGGCGTTAGACTTAAGATCTAATTTTCAGAAATTGAAAGCGAGGGTTCGAATCCCTCACCTGACAATATTATTATTATTATTATTATTATTATTATTATTATTATTATTATTATTTTATTTACATGTAGAGTGAGGAGGTAATTGATCATTAATAAGAACTTTCATATGAAATGGTACAAAAGACATTTTTTTTTTCTTCTTTATTCATTTAGAATTACAATTAATACAATTTTATTTCTCTTGAAGTAATCTCATTCTTTTTTTAGTTGTCCAGATGAGTGTGGCTGTGTTGAGATGATCTTCTTCTTTTTAGTTGTCCAGATGATTATTTTCTGTAGACAAAAAAAAGATACACTGTGTTAAAAAGCAAACTAAAAACAAAATATGTATAGCTGTCAACTACAGTAGTAGATCTAAATTATTCACCTTTTATAGATAGCGATTACAGTTGTCACATTTGCAGCGAAGATGAAACAGTTGAAATTTCCTCTTTAGATGATCTGGTAGATGTTCCCACTCTAGACGAATTCGTTGTGGTTCATATATAGTCAGCACGTTTATAGGAAAGTAGTTCCAATCAAACTTATTAAAACCTCGAAGTCCACTGTTTCGAAACTTGTTTATTATCGAACACACGATTTTCATGATGCCATCAGAAGAATTTAACCAATGTTGAACAGCATTGACGTTGAATTTAGCACAACTATTGCTTCCCATTGCTAGAGATGGTAAATGTTTTGGACAATCTGTAGGTAAACGTTGGCTATGCCTCAACATTAGGTCTGACATTCCATCAATCGTATTAAGATCGAATAATGAGTCTGGGGAAAGTGCTTTTAGTGCAAACAAAGAAAATTCCTGTGGCAAATTATATACAACTAAATAATCATATTTATTCTTAATAGACTCAAAAAAAGAAGAAAGAGTTTTTTCACAATATGCTGCAACCCATGTGATCACGGGGCTGAATGAAGGTATATTGCCGTTATTTAACATACAGTAAGCAAGTTCCAAACTGCCGTTTGGTAGCTTGCGAATGTCTGCAACTATTGGTTGCTTCTTATTCCATGTGCCAGCATCAGTAGAAGGAGAGTTTGTTGTTGTCAATTCCATGATTGCAACTAAAGTGAGAATACTTGTTTACTTGCTTGCTTATAACTTAGCAAATATTGGTTTAGATAATTACTTCATTCGTTAATGGTCTGTAAGATATTTGACGATCATGAATAAGAACACAATAAAGAGTTGTATCTTCAGGTATATTCTCACTTGTCTCGATTTCAATTCGCACATCGACTGAAGATGTCTTCACTGCTTCCACTTGTTCGAGACAATTAATTACAATAATAGGACAAAGAGACTTAAATTCATCTCGTGAAACCAGAGTCTCTGAACGAACATCATCGATCTGATAATATACATTACGAAATTTAACAAACATGTCATACAACTCGCTGTAGTCATTGATGGCAATTTCAGAAGTTGGCATTTCATAGGGATAAAAAATTGAATTTAAAAAAACTCTTATAGATTTAATGTTACAATGGTCGAAATAGGAAGAGCATGTGTTTAGTAAATTTCTTCTAGTTTGAAAACCTAATAAAAATTGACGCGGTTTTTGAGTTTCAGAAGTTGTCATTACAGTCCAACTATATTTAGTTGTTCTAGGAAGAGAAGGCAAGACGTGAACATCCCACGATCGATAACCAACCTGAATGGGAATATTTTTCTGCATTAGTTTTAATCTTTTAATTTGTTCTTCGTCTGATAATAATAAAACGGGAATTTTTAGATAAACTTTAAATAACTTGACCTTAGAAAGATCGTTTTCGGTTGTCGATTGCAACGCACGTGCGTCACTTGACGATCGGAGAAGTATTACCTCATGCTTGCAGTTTAAAATCGGCTTTCTGTAATCCTCTGCTATTCCTAACAGGTTGCTTAAAGGAAGTATTATATGAAAACGTTTTGTGTTACTATCAACAATATTTGCTTCACTTGCTGGCGTTGTTAAAGAGGGAAAATAACCGGCATTTTGTAAAGCTGTATATTCGTTTTTTGAATATGATGCAAAGGTTTTTATAGAACTTGTTATACCTAGATGGCGTGTACGATCAATTTCTTTACCATTTAACGTGATGCGAATTTCGCTAAAAAGATTAGCCCCAAAATTTTGGTCAGGATGCGCTGTAGTAGAAGCAGCTGGATTTATGTTAGAAGTAATAATTTGACCTTCTAAGTGAAGAACACCTTCTGATAATAAAACTATGTTTTCTTCATTTTGAATCGGTATTCGAATTTCATCATTATTTTCGAATTTATTAGCTGAATAAGGTTGATAAACTCTTTCTTCTCGTCGCACAACTCTGTTGTCAACCTCTCTTTTATCTGTTATGTTAAACATGTTAACAGCTTCAACTATAGATAGAAACTAAATAAGATTAACAATTGCATATATATTTATATTGAAATTAAAGTACGCGATAGCCTAAAGACTGTAAGAATTGTTTGTTGTTACTCGATAACTGTTTCTTAGATTTCAAGGTGCGATGTCGTTGTTTGTTTTTTTTACAAATTTTAGCTGATTGATTTATATTATTTTTTCGAATCAGAGTCGACTTCTTTTTTTTCAAACTTTGAGTATTATATAGTATAACCATATTTGTGATTGTTTTCTAGTATGCTTACTCAAGTAGAATGAAAACATAACAGTATTTCATTACTTTATATAGCAAGATATCGTGCTGGACGAATAATTAATTCTACAGTTAAATCTTCATCTTGCAAATCAATGAGCTGTTGAAGATGATCTTCAAGTTGCACAGATACATGTTGAATAAGCTTGGTGTTCATGGGCAAAAAATTAATCGTTGTTGGTTGTACAACAATCGGGTAACCAGCAGGAACATGAGCTTTAAAATTATATAAAGAGTGTGTTGGTTTATGGTTCAAATAAGAACTCGTACCAAGCACAAGGTTGCAACATACTCGAATACTATTAACAGTGTTAATTTTAATCATATATTCAGAATGATGAGTTGTGTTTGCCTTGAACTTTCTATGAGAAAAGCCTAACAAATCTGCAATAGAATCTGCAACACCAAAATCTATAGCAAACACTTTCGAATGTAGTTTACAATGATAAAAGACTTTATCATAATTAATATAAAATGATGGGAATTTGTCTTTGTCGCCTAATAAATGTTCAACTAATAAATCATCAATCTTTTCACTTAATTGTTTTAACGTATAGCTAGCATTGGGTATTATTAAAATCGCTCTATCCGCTTCGTTCAACTTTATAGCCAAAATGTTATTATTCTCGTTAATTGCAAACTTCATTATCGATTCTATTTTTCGATGAATTTCAATTTCTCTTTTATTCTCTTTAGGGTAAACTTTCTTTTCAATACCTAAAGGCCCTGCTACACTGTTGGCTACAGTGAAATCAATATTAAACGGGGAAGACAAAACGAGACGGTTGTCTCTTTTTCCATCTATATCCTCTTCCACATACAATTTTGTTTTTTCTAAATGTTCTGGTATACGTTTCGACAATGAGTGATAACTAAGTAAATCATCAAAAGCTGAGGCTAGATCTTCAAATTCATAAATACCCGGTGGTACCACTAAATCAATTGATAAAAAATTAGTAAAATGAATGCGAAATTTATTATTTCTGTTGGTAACATTTCGAATAGAATTAGATGTATACAATCCTGCAAGTCCTATTTCAAAAAACTCTGCTCCTACAAGATGAATCGGGTTCTCCAATGTAACATCAATCTTCGAGCCTTTACCTTCAAGAGTTATCCGTCTTTCGAAAGCCATCTTTGAAATGTTTAAAGACGGTCTGTGTTTCCCTTATTTATACAATACAAGAAGACTAAACATAAATGTCCACAAATCGAAGAAGTAATCGATTGATATGAATGAAAATTATATTGTAGATAGCAATTTTTAAGATATGTTAAAATTTCAAATGGTGGTCTTAAATTACCAATACTATCAAAATAATGCACATATTTACCATGTTTACTGAAAGCTACCCAATGTGAACCGGATTTATCCATCGGTTCAAGGTTAACAATACAGTTTTCATTTTTTCGAGGATATCTTGGTAACGTATCTCGCATAAAGACTCCTCTAAAATTTGGAATCTTTAATTGATGTGCGTATTTAGCTAAATCGAAATTACTTAATGCTTTATTTGGTATTTGGTTAATTATCTTTTGTATGCAGGAGGATTTAAATAAATGCCTTGACCTCCTTTTCCTCGCATTGCTTCTATCATTCGATTGTGTCTTTTCATTTCTTTTAGTTCTTCTTGAGCAGCTTTCGCCTTGTTTATAGCAGACGCCACCCCTGCTGCTCCGCCTGCTAGACCCCCCAAGCCCGACAAGGCTGCAAATATCGGAAGTAGGGGTAAAATACCACCTTGCTTTTTCGATGTTCTTCTTTTTTTTAATCTTTTCTTGTTTTTTTTTTATTATTTAAGTTTCGCTTACCTCCTCCAATCTTAGACTTAGCTTTCATGATGCCACCCACTGTTAGTGCAGCCGCTCTCTCTCCAAATGATGCGTCACGGGATTTTACACGAGACCAAGCTTTTGAAGCTAAAATTTCATCAGCCTCTCTTCTTTTGTTTGAATCTTTATGCTTTGCGTAAGCAATGTCGTGCTCTTTGCACGCTTTATCTAATATATTTATTCCTGGATCACCACGGCTCAATCGCTTTTCTAATTTTGTTCCTGGTCCACAATATTCATATCCCGGGATGTGTAATTCCACGGGTAAATTATCAATAGTTTTATTAAGTACACGACTGATTAATGATCCACTTCCTGTTCGTTTATATTGAGTGGTAGAGTTGCTCCTCTTACAACGCACCATTACTAAATGATATGTAATATAAAGTAATTATACATATATATATCTGGAAAATGGGAAATGGTGGGGGGGGAGGTGTTTTTTTTTTTAAATAATACACACAAAATTTGGGTTATTATTTATTCTTTTTTCATAAGCAAAGGAACACACAAAAAATTAGTAATATTACCGGCATAAAAGTGTGTGTGTGTGAAAGAAATAAAGTAAGTGAGATGAACTGCTTTAATCTCAATTTGTTTCTAATCATTTTTCAGAGAAAAATGACCAAACGGTAAAGTATCAATTCCGTTTTCAGTTATGTGTCTTTTATCTTCGTTTGATGAAATTGCCAACTTATTTTGCCGAACAGTAAATACAGAATGAGATTTTGAAATTATACAAACTTGAACTTTGTTGACTTTTTCTCTGTTATAAAGACACTTTCGATACTCATCAATATTCATACTTTTACTCACACTCTTCTTAATGCCTTTAGCCTTACACAAGCTATTCATTTCATCACACAATTTTATTGCATACATTTTGGGTCGTAACCCCACAAATTCTTCAACAATCCTTCCAGCATTTTCATCTTTCATTAAACCAATTTCACCTTTATTTTGTCTCACAATGCCAAAAGGATTGTTTGTTTCATAGTTTCCAGTATCAAACAAATTTGAATGTTGTTTCATGAACTCATAAATATCATAATAGAATATATACATAAAACTATCGGTGTCTGTGTATAACAACCTCACATTTGATTCAGGATTTGCTAAAATAACATTGTAATGAAAGTCATTCATTTTACATTTAGACAAATCTAATATAGATGCACCAACATATACTGGTTGATTGTGAAAAATCTTTAGTCTACTCATCTCGATGACCATACATTGTTCATCGAATATAATTCTATGTTTAAAATTAGCCTTAGCTATTAAAGACCTAGCACCACGAGCTCCATGCCATTTGGTGACCCATTTGATGTCCCTTAACTTCCTCACATTCATCAGTGAACGACCAAAAATTGCATTATTCATCAATTTATAAAAATTCTTTTCAAAATCATTTTTGGCTTGTTTTCGTTTCTCTGTGTTCACATCAATATATGGTTTTAGCCATTGGCTCTGATTGAATTCAATTATTCTGTGAATACGATCTAATTTCATTCCTAGTTGAATACATTGCTTTAACAATCTATAATGCAAAACATAACGTTCTTTATTATCTAGGGTAGCCATTAGCTTTGTCAACTTTTCGGGACATAGAGGGTAATCTGAATGTTTGTCATGTAACTCTTGAGGATAAGTCAAATCTACTTCCAAAATATATCCAATTTCTGAAGTATCATCAATAGTTAAAACATCAAAGCCTTCAACATTTGCAATCCATTTAAAGCCACCCGTTGGAAGATATTCCATCATCGCATATCCATACAAATTATTAACGTCAAAGTACATTATGTAGGACTCTTGCTTTTTCTCATCATAAGTTTTCATATACTTATTATTAGCAATCGCATGTCGTGTTATACACTGAACATTTCCTCCTCGAATAGATCGTTCAAAAAAGTGTAACATATCAATATCTTGAAGCAATTCAAGTTGAACGTTGGTTATCTTTTTCATAGCACACCAAGACATAGATGGAGCAGTGTAAAAATGAGCTGCATCAATGCCATAAGTTTCCATGCCATTCGATCTAAAATTTTCAAAGACATCCGCCAAAAGAAGTGTGTCAACTTTTAAATACAAATCTGCGTATTCTCCTAATGTTTGACAGGAAAACGTTTCCCACACCGATTGAGCAAACTCATACTCTTCATTCGATATTGTTTGATCATTAAGACTGCTATAAAACTTGGATATTTCAGGTAATTTAGTTTCGTTAAGAACATCCATACTCGTGACGTATTCATAGGGAAACACACCTTTTCTCGCAGTAAGTCGAAACTGTGCATCATCATTATAATAACGTCGTGTTATTTGCTTTGAATCTTCGCTTAACGAAGATGAACATTGATCTAGTGAACAGGACAAGAAATTATATGTATCGAAAAATCTTAACTGAATGAATCCATTCTTAGCCCGTACATACTTTGTAAACCCTTTGTAACGTTCCATATTCATCGCTAACAATTTTATATGACCAGGATTATGTAACACCTCTCCATCACGTTTCTCGCAAATTTCTTTAATTATAAAATGTCCATCATAGGCTGTTAGATTATGAAATGCTATAGGCAAAACCTTTGTTACTTTGTAATTTAAATTACAACTATTGTGTGCGCTTCCTCTATATTTTCCAGTTAAGTGACAATGATCGCGTACTTTGAGTTCATTAACTGCAATCGGTTTCTCGCAAATGTGACACATTTTACTTGACAAAAATAATCTTTCTTCATTTTCGGTCATCTTTAACATTGGCTTAACCGATAAGTAATATGTTTGAAGTTTATCCACAATACTATAAAGTTCCTTTACAAACAATTCAATGCAATTATTTCCCCTAAAGAGCTGGAAACTGCACAATTCACTATCGAAATAACAATGAAGGTATAAAGAAATGCTGTAAGGAATATGTTTATGTGTTAAAGTAGAGTTATGATTGTCACTATTTGGAAAACATGAGGAAATTGGAGACAAGAGGCATTCAGTGTCTGCATATATTATAAATGGAACTGTATCTTTAACTCGGAATTCTGTAAAATTAACAAATCTTTGTTCATCAGTCGGCATTATGCTTTTTGCAACAGGAAACTGTTTACAGTCTGCAAAGTGAACATTTAACTCATCCTCAAGAAAATAATATGACAAACAACGTCTACATATATAAATCCTTCTGTGAGTGCTAGTGAGGCTTGAACGCACAAGGCGAGCAAGATTTCTAATTAAACAAAAGTGATAACTTTCACTGTTTCCAATCTGCAACATCAATAAGTCTACACTCCTTTCATATACTTTATCTGATACATACAAAGGTACAATAGTAAAAGTTTTTTTTCCTTTTACTTCGTTTGTTCCCATACATACCCAATTGTTTTCATCATATTGTGCTCCAAACACATTTACAGAAATATTGTTTTGGTTTTCAAACTTGTTTAAATATTTCATTTCCATCGGAATTGGAATACCATCTAAATTTAAAACATCTCTGTAATTAGGATAGGAAGAAAGATGATTCACGTTTCGAGTTTTTGGATACAAACCAGCAACCACACTCCACGCAAAACAAGCTTCCTTTGTATCATACAAATTTAGCACTGCATTCTTATTGACTATTACATCAGGCAATCGACTAGTATTGGACATTCCTACTCGAAATCCAACATATTTATTTATATTAATTCTCAAACTATGAATTTTTTCTAAAGCCCACCCGGAACCATTTGCTTCAAATTCGCTCATTTTTGTCAATGTACCTTCAATGATATTCTTATTATAAAATTCATTTAAATCAGTATACTCGAAAACTACCTCATTTTTGATAGCAAAATATTTTGTTTCTGATATGTCGCGAAGCACGTATTGTGCACACAAAACTGAATTCACCTTTAAAGCTTGTACAGTTAACGCTTTCTTAACATACTTTGTAAACCAAATATTAGCATTCGCTAAAAATTCGCGAGGATCCAAAAACTCATTCTTAACATTTGATACTGCAAGTGTGTACACTCTAGAATTGAATGCCGTTTCAATTAACTCACAGCTCAAGAAAGATTCATCCTTTATTTGAATTGTAATTTCTTTGAAATTCACAGCTTGTTGCAATATATGCTCACTAATAACTCTCCAACATTCAATCAACTCATCACTGTTCTCAATCAACTCGGTTTGAGTGTTTTCCCCGATTTGGTATGATACTGAAATAGCACCGTTTAGTTCACTTCGAAAATTAGAAACACTTTCAAATGCATTGTCCAATTGGTTTCTTATATTTTCACTGTTATTATTATGTATTACAATATCGACCTTTCTACGTTTGCTAGGAGGCGAGGTCATTGTTGCTGTTGTCTAAGCAAATGTCCAATTTGCACTAAAGTTAATACACCACCAACACTTGGTGTACCATCACTGATGTCTAAGCATACGTCCAATTTGCACTATTGTTAATACACCACCAGCAGTTGCTGTAACATCGGTTTACCATAAACCTATAATCTTTTAAAGTATATTCAAGCCATTGTGATAAATTACTGCCTGTAATCTCCAATGAACAATGAACAGCCTCAAAAGGAAATTCATCCTGAAGTTTACCAAGCAAATTGTTTCTATACACATTCAATTTTGTTACATCGTAACACGTCATGGAAAATTCGATTTTGAAAACTTCATCAAATGTATTGTATCCGAAGAAACAAATAAAATGTTCATCTTCACATAATTCTTTCAATAGATATCTTAGAACTGTTTCTGTCACCTCTCGCTGACTATCCTCTGATTTGCTAACATTGGTAACGTAGACTGAAAATGTTGAAATTCCACTCGAAGATGTCCATTTGTTAAAACAAGCTTCTTTCTCATTACGACTCACCTCGTTATCATCTTCTTCCTCTTCTTCCGGTTGTTGAAAGCATACACGATGATACTCTATTAGCGGGTGCGATCGATGATCAGTTCCACTCAGGAAATTAACAGTTTTCCACTTCATTATGCTGGTTGTTTTATTAGTTTTTTAGATAATCTGAAAAATTAAACAAATTAAGAAATAATTAGCAACTAAATATATCAATCGTTATATCAATCAATACATAATATATATAATCCAATACTCACCAAAACATGTCGATGTGAGCGGTTCTTCAACCCAAAATACACCGTCATCAGTTTGCCTTCGAGTACTGTTTCAAAATGACTTGATGTGAGCGGTTCTTCACCCCTAAATACACCAGCATCAGTGTGCCTCCCATTGAGTTTAGTTCATCGATCTCTGATGTGCTTAATTTTGAAAATACTGCTGGTAGAAATACACTTGTTACTTCATCTTCAATGTTAATATCCACAACTATTTTTCTTCCAAACCTCGTCTGTACGGGGCGAATAATTTGGACCACATATGGTAAATCAATGACTAGTTCAGCTAGTTTCTTATTAGAATACTCAGTACAAGATGATAAGTTATTGAACTTCGTTAGAGCTTCCATCACACAATTTGTTCCTCGTCGTTGACTTTCTTTATTTCTTTCACACACACACACACACTCTTCGCGCAAAAGTAAAAGTTAAACTCTTCCATGCACTCATCCATTTATATATCCTTCACCCCCACCCACACTCCAGAAACCATATGCTGCAAACTAGCTTCTAACGCAATCATTTCTTTTTTTCCACTATTGCTTAAAGAAGTCAAAGATTACATTCTTAGCCAATGACGTTAAAGGTCAACTCTGTCTCACGCGAACACAGCAGACGAGATCAATCACACTGCTGCACATGGTCAAACTTGCACGGGTGTCAAATGATGGTTAGCATCCAAAGCAAAAAAAAAAGAAAAACAATAACAGCAGCACACCACATGTGTGGATGGGAACCGCCTCCCCGCTCAGCCCACCCATCGCGGGCATAAACAAAAACATAACAGCAGCACACCACATGTGCGGATCGCTGGCACTGACACGGGTGTCAGATGACAGTTAGCATCCAAATAAACAACCCCCATGACGTCAACACCCATTAACTTTTTATCAGCTTCACATAAACAAGCCAAGAGGTCACCCCCTTCCCACGCTAACACGTGCACCGCACATGCTCGCTCCTGGACCACGTGCTCGCTCTAAGGACCCATGACGTCATCCCATGACGTCATCAGGATTACGCAATTTCTGGTCATGATGATGCAATATTTGGAGTGTAGCAAACGCTTACTACTTATATTTTTGCTTAGCCAGTGAGAGCCGAACATATGGTGGGGGTGAAGACAGCTGATCGTGAGCTATCAGATGTTCGAAAGAGGGTTTGCCGGACGGACAGTCGAGACTCTTTTTGAGTGGATATTGTGAAAGTGAATTTTAAAAATCGGGCGTAGTGCGGTAGCAGAGCTTTAAACGTATCGGGACTTGTACAAGTGTCCGAGGTGCAAGCGAACGAAGCCCGTGCTTTTATTGAGGCTAATTGCAAGTTTTTTTGCTTGCTATGAGTGCAACAACGCACGGACAGTTTAGGAAATTAACTATCATTAACAGCCGCGTGTTGGCGGCAGTGAACGTTAACAGTAAAACTTCACAGTGAAGCTGATAGCTTCGACATATTGGGCCATTTTTACCAACGACGGTTATTCAAAAAGGAACATACAGTGGATGGAACTTCGACTGATAGTGGAATTATTATTGGCAATGGTAGCGAGGGGAAGAAATATGATTGATTCCCAAGATAGTATCGTCATGAAGGAGTAATTTCATTAAGGGAATGCTGCAATGAGAGATCATGGAGAATCCGAAGCAACTTGACGACCGGCAAATGATGACGGACAAACTAACTTCTGAGATTACCTAGAACTGCCATACTTTGATCATGAGAGTAGAAACATCGAGGTCATCTACTTTACATCTTAGCAAGATAGAAGCAGATGAGGGGCTTTCCTAGCATACCCAGAAGAGCCGAGTTCGGTGCCAGACGGGAAGTGTGGGGACGAGGAGAGCTGCGGCCATGAGGGATGGCCAGACCAGGAATGCTAAATACGGTATTCTTCCCGTATTTCCTTTCATCGGAAGCCGAATTCAACTCGAGGTTTGAAGACGTGTCAGATTATGTAGCCTTGGCATGAGAAGATCGAGAAACTTGGGGAACCATTTATCTTGGAATTTGTTTGTCTTGCTGTCTGAAAATATTTGCATATGAGTCGATTTCAGGTCCGGGTTCGTTGATGGTTATAGTCTTTTTGGAAATTTTCTTACCATCGTAAATTTGTATTTTTATCGTCGTAATTCAACTAACCTTAAATTTGTATGGAATTTAATTAATATTTATTAGTGTTTACTCTAGACTCCGATTAAATATTTTATTTAATCGCTGTTGCTTTTGATCATAAGTAAGCTGTCGGACTCTGTTGCCCATTTCCACTGCTTATCAGCGTCAGCTGATCGCTATTTGTACTTCTGCAGTATTCGCAATCTGCGATAGCGCGACAGAAATTTGTTTAAAGTGACTGATAATTGTTTGTAATTAAGAACTAAAAGAATGTCGTGAAATAATTTGGTAATAGAAAAAAATGTATAAAGATTACTCGAGGTATGGTTCAAGAATGTAATAATGATGAAGCACAATGAAGAACTGTAATCCGGTAAATAATTAACTTAATTACTTATAGTAATGTAATGATCAAAAGAGAAGTAGACGAAAGACTGTAAATAAATATTAACTATTGAAGTTAACATTTGAGAGATTGAACTTTGAAACTTTGATAGACACGAAATATCTTATGTATAATTTGAAAGCCCCCATAATTGCTATAAATAATTGGAAGAATATTTGATGATCAGTAGTTATTGTGAATTGTATTGCCGTGTATGAAGACACGTTTTTATATTGAAGTATTATAGTGGAGGAATTATTGTTGTTTAAGGTTGTAGTGCAATGTAAGGTCAAATATAACCGTGTGGGGGTTATCCGAACTAGATCTCGAAAATACCAGGTCAATGTTGAATGCCAATAGTTTGGTAATTGTGTGAAAGTTATTACTAGTCGACGTATACAGAATGAAAATTGCGCAAATCCATAAATGGTTGTGTTAAAGTCATTTTGTCAAAGAAACAGATTGAATTGATATACGCCCCTGGAGCAAATGTTAACTAAAGCCTTATTAAGTATTTCACGGAATTCGAAATGAAACACATGTGCTTGACTTAATTGAACGGCCATGTAAGGGACGTAGCCTCTTCAATAAGGCATAGTAATAATTAATCATTGAGGAGTCTAGATGGAAGCGAAACTCCCGTGATTTAAATTGTAAATAATACTTATAGTGAAATGACTGAACATTAATACTGTAAATAGCACCATGATCGTCGCATATAATTTTTCTGAATTTTTTGAGTTGAATTGGAACAATTTGCGATAGGAAGGGATGATGGAGATTCCCATCTTGTATAGAGTAAAATTTATTTGGTGATTGGCTCAGATCAATCCAGGTGAGTAGAACTTAAAAAAAATACGAGCCTTACAGTGGTCGCATATGATGTGTAACATCTGACATAGAAGAAACCTCACGTGGAATTGTTGATACACCGGTATTTTATACTATTATTGGCACAAATATTAATCTATTGTAAAAGGGAGTGTTTACAGATATTGTAGTTTATAATACGGAACTCATTTTATTAGATGATTTGTAGCTTCCACCAGCACTAGCCTAAATAAAGAATACGATATGGATCAACTAGATTAATAGACGCAACACCACTCATAACCTTAAATTCCTTATAAACAGGTCCTCTTCATTCACAGACCAACACGTAATTTCATATGGATTCTGTTAAAATGAGTCATATTGATATGATAAATATCGTTTAAAATGATAATCTGGTAGCAAAAATATCTATCCCGTCCGGGATTCTAACCCAAGATCTCTAGACTCACAGTCATAAGCACTAACCCCACGGCTATTTCGACTACGCAAGGTTTGTGCACAAGATGGTGACTTATTTCCACTTTCCAATAATACTGCATTACGGAATTATGTTTCATTTATATTTTGCTTGTTTCGATAATGTTCCTGCGTGAAATTGAGTTTAAAATGCCTTATGAATAGGCCCTCTTGTGAGTAAAGAGAATGTATTCAGTAATAGTTCATGAATAGTTCGCATGAGCGTTTTCTGCTCAGTATGTCATATACATTCCACATGGCCGAGATTACGTCATGGTATCAATTTTCGACACCGCGCGCTCATTGTTTCGTATAACCACAACTATTATATTACATTGATGACTGCATTACCGTTATGTGGGTTAATATTTGAATAGCCATTGTGCAGAAACATAATACCGGCAATGCCGCCTTATTACAATGTTTGATATTAAGGCATTTTACCATTTAAATACTGATACGAAGACTTGGAACATGTACCATGTCATTTGTTTCAATCACTTGACACCAGAGTTCGCATGAGCGTTTTCCGTTCAGTATGTCATATACATTCCACATGGCCGACATTACGTCATGGTATTAATTTTCAACACCGCGCGCTCATTGTTTCTCGTACCACTGCCAGCTGGGTCTTACTACTGGTCGCTGGATCGATCGATCGAGCGGGCAGTGCATACTTCCGTTTTCCACCACTGACAGCTAGTACACTTCCGTTCGATTTATCGAGCGTGCAGTGCATACTTCCGTTTTCCACCACTGCCAGCTAGTACACTTTCGTTCGATTTATCGAGCGGGCAGTGCTTACTTCCGTTTTGCACCACTGCCAGCTAGTACACTTCCGTTCGGTCGATCGAGCGGGCAGTGCATACTTCCGTTCGATCCACCACTGCCAGCTCGATCGTTCCGATCCACTTCCGTACCCAATTTTCAAAATCACTTCCCACAAAACTATCCAGCAACCGAGCGGAAAGATGTTACACATAAAATAATATCACAGTTTACATGGATTATTTTCTTTTGGGACCGCGATTATGTTCTATTTTGGTTAAGAAACATGATTTTGTTAGTGGATAGGTTTGAAAACTTTAATTTTTCCATCATTTTAAGTTTATTTACGAACACGATGTTTTTCGTGGGACCGATCTTATATTATATCGGATTTTTAATTATATTAATTAACAAAAGTTGTACTACGTTCACGAGTTTTCTTTTTCGAGCCTATTAAATTTAATCCATGCCCGAGAGGTGTTTGTTTCTCATTCCTTTTTCGTTAGATTGTTGATGAAGAATATGGAACCTAGTAAATCTCTAGCTAGTTGATTTTACCCCATTTGCCAAGCATTTCTTCCAGTGGTTTCTTTTAGCCGGGTGACTAGAAAATTTTGCAATCCAGCTCATCTTCGGATTGTGACAAATATTTTGGGTACAGGGCACAGTACTCTGATGAAAGTTTTACGGCTGCTGTATGGGTAGCGGATCCCGGCAGAGTGTTTATTGAAAAGTTGGGTGCTGGAAATGGCTTTGTCTGTCTTAAGAGCAGAAATATTTCTTATATTAGCTGTTATTTCACACCCAATGGATCAATTCGGCAGTTTTAGACCCGACTATCTGCCCTTGAGGATTTCCAGGTACAGTAACTGGAGGTATTCTGATGGCCAGTGATTTTAATGGCCGAGCAGTTGAGTGGGGCTTGGCTCATACAAACGGGAGAGGCCATAGAATTCTGGAGATGGCTGCTAGGTTAGACTTAGTGCTGCTAAATGTCGGTGATGTTCAACATTTTTCCGGCCTCGGCAAAACGGAACCACACCAGACCTAACGTTTGTTTCTGCAGATCTTTCTGCTTACATTGCAGACTAGCATGTAATGCTAGATTATAACAACTGTGATCATAGATACTTCCTTTTTAATACTCGGCCTCGAGGAGGGCTAGACCATGACATTCTTATACTGTCTAGATGGAACGGTTGATCACATGGATGGTAAAATTCGTCTTGCAGTAAGAGCTCAGGGGAAACAAGTTTTGGAGGATTTGTATCAACATAGCCCCGTGGGTTCTGCAGACACCCTGGTTATGTTGACCATTAATTTCATTGTTAAGGCTTGCGAGCATCCATACCCAAAAGGCAGATTTTGCCGAAAAAACGACCAGCCTATTTGTGGAATGTTGAAATAGCAGAGGCTCGACGATTGTATTTTCGATTAAGGAGAAGGGGAAAAAGGCTCTGCAGAGAAACTCTAGAGTTTATAAATGCGATACATGAGTGCAGAGTGCTGAGGAGGGCTCTCAAACGGACCATTGCTCAAAGTAAGGCACATAAATGGAAAGAGCTCATTTACGATGTAGATCAGGACCCATGGGGTCTGGGCTACAAAGTTGTCAATAAGAACCTGGGCGACATTATGGTGTCTACTGCTGCTATGATAGCATCCCAGAAGGAAGCTATTATAGATGTATTTCCTAACCATCTAGAGAGAGTTCCTGATCACATTCCGGTAATGCATGATGATATTCCGCTATTCACTAGAGAGGAATTACAAACTACAGCATGATCTTTTCAGAATAAGAAGGCACCAGGGCCGGATGGATTTCTTGCTAAAGTGTTAAAGGTGATATACGAAGAGGAACCAGATGTTTTGCAGAACATGTATAATTGTTGTTTACTACAGGGAGTCTTCGCAACCTCGTGGAAAGTGGCCAGGCTTGTGCTCATGCCTGAAAGCAAAGGAGATCCCACTACTGCTTCAGGTCAGAGACCTCTATGCATGTTGGACATGGCTGGCAAACCGTTTGAGAAGATGATCAAAGGAAGGCTTCAGGCATCGATTGTTGCAGCAGGAGGTCCGTCCCCCAAACAATACGGTTTTGTGAAGAGTAAGTCCACCATCAGCGCCATGGAAGAAGTGGTGATGGCTGTCACATCCACTGAGCATGAAAACCACTTCTCTAGGAAAATGTGCTTACTGGTTAGTCTGGATGTGAAAAATGCCTTCAATTCTGCCCGATGGATTGACATAATAGCTGCACTTCAAACAACATTCAACATTCCTCGTTACCTGACGTCTGTACTGAGGAATTATCTTTGTGATCGTTGGATACAGTATGGCACAGATGAAGGAGTCAAGTGTCGCAAGATAACAGCAGGGTGGCTCAAGGCTCCGTGTTAGGACCTGATTTATGAAACGTAAATTATGACAGCATTTTACGCATGGAAATGCCAGAGGACACTTCTTTGGTGGGATATGCTGACGATCTTGTTGTGCTCATTATGGAGCGCACCACGGAGGGTCTGCAGCTTAAACTTAATCAGGTAATGCGGAGAGTTTCCACCTGGATGAACGAACAAGGTCTACAACTGGCAGTTCATAAAACTGAACTAGTCCTTGCTACTAAGAAGAGAGATCCACGAGTTGTACTGTGCCCTTGTTCAACATGTGATATTTTGGTCCAATGCACCTATTTTTAAGGATCTGCACATTTTGAATCACGCGCGACTTTTGTTCTGGAAGGTTTGGAAGCAATTACTGAAGGCATGTGGCACGCGTGGTGAGACCAACGGAACTTCGTTTTTATCAATTTTTATTTAATGTTCAGGATACACCACAGGCTATACATATTTCTGGCATTGGAATTTGGAGAAGTTTGAATCATCTCGGAAGAAAATCGGTTCACAGAAAGCCGAGATATCATCGATGGATTGTTGTAGATTTTTTTCGCTGTGACGTATCACCGAGCCAAGCCCAACTCCACGTGCTATGACGTGCAGGACACGAGGAAGCTTCTGGAACTTAGGACGAGTATATATAGAGCGCTGAGCCGCGCTGAGAGTACAGTCATCCTTCGAAGCACCGAGTGTGCGAGTCTTTCTGTCATTCTTCGACGCACGTGTGTTAGTCAAATCAGTATCGCCGAACCGCCGTATGATCATTCTTCGAGCCGCTGTGGCAGTACTCTACGCGCTGAGTATAAGTGATTATTTTCGAAGCACCGTGAATGTTAGTCTTCGTAAAATGTGTGAACTTTTAAGAAGAGTTTGGCTATTAGTTGACACTTGCCATATTCTTCAGATTGGACATATGATAGACTTTGTCTTGGAACTTTGAGTTTCCAAGCAGTCAGTGCTGAGCTTTGTCTTGGTAGTTCGAATGATCAGCCACGACTTCAATACTTCATCTACGGATACCAGTCTTACATGGTCAAACAATTAGCCGACAAAGGGACCAGCCATGCTTGCCGCGTTCTGGGAGATGCATAATCTCACCCGTTAGGAGAAAAGAGGGGCCCATCTGTATTTTACGGATGTGTGCTAGGCACTCCCTATTACCCGACCTAGGAATTAGCCGACGAAGGGACCAGCCGTGCTTAGCGTGTTCTAAGAGATGTATAATCTCATCCTTTATGACTAGCTTACAACAGGAACTGCATTTGAACCATTGTAACAAGACAGTAAGAGTATCAAATTCAGTATAAGCCACAGCTGTATCAGAACTACGACTGGCTGAATAGTATAGGGCAAGCGGGTCGAACCCCGACTTTTCGGATAGCACAAGCTATTAAGATGCTGCAAATGAACAATATGGAACGAGTTAATTTCAAGTCAGCTTTAGAACACTCGGTGATATGCAGTAAAATAGATTGTGGGTAGACATGGAAGCCGATACGAGACTTTAAGTACGCGTTCTAATGGACGATGAAATGGAGCAATTCTTGGACATGGAACCATAATGGAACCGACCAGGAGGTCCTTCGTTGCAAGAGCATCTGCAATGTAAGCTAAGATTTTACTTGCGTAGTCTATGTATGGTATTTGGAAATTTTCATTTGAAGAGAAATATCAACACAACTATTTTCCGTTTGCTTTTTGCAAACCGGCATGTATTTAGGAGTGTCCTGAACACTAGTTCTTCGATTATAAGTCTACGTACAGTGTCACAAATCGTTGGTTAGATATTTTATATTTGTCACCACGGTCATCAGCTGTAAGATCTTCGAAGTTAACTTATTTATTTTTGGGAAATGGATGTTATTTTTCGTCCAAAGATTTCGAGGTTGGATATTTCAAGTGGTTTTACTCCACATTTCCAGGTTTGGAAGCATAATAATGATTATAAAAGATTTTTTCTGAATAAAAATATTAATCATATTTTTCTGAATAATAATATTTTTC
The DNA here is from genome assembly GCA_946902985.2 of Meconema thalassinum. Lineage (NCBI taxonomy): Eukaryota > Metazoa > Arthropoda > Insecta > Orthoptera > Tettigoniidae > Meconema > Meconema thalassinum. Next base: position 1,149,676,134 of record OX336389.2, read on the forward strand.
AGGCTCCGGCGACCTCAATTAATTGGGAAAAGCTGAAGAAAGTTTATAGTAATAATAATAATTATATCTTGATAATTTATAATGATGATATGTTTTGCAATAATTTGAATAGAGAATTGTTGGATTTGGAACAGCTTAGTTCATTTATGCGATTTATTATCCAGTGTTCAATGGTTTAATGCACACTTATATCTAGCGGAAATATTTTTATAAATGGATAGCGGTAGACACGAGTACAATGTACATTCATGTGATCATCTAATTGATACGACTTATTGGAGGAGCAGTGAAGCTTCCTAATGGAACAAGCAAAACATGTTGAAAGAAAAATTATGTAGGAAAATATGTGAGAATTTTGTCATCCAGTAATGAGCTAAATTAATATGAATAAATATGTTATAATGAGTTGCGTCTGCCACAAGAATGGTTGGACAGCCTATAATAATGAAAATGTTGAGGTGAATAATTATGAACGATAAATAACCAATTATTATTATCTACGATCATCACAAATGATTACAGTTAAATTCTCGTATCAAGTCAAGATTTTTCCTCTTTATTTGTCAGTGCGACTCTATTTACACATACCCTAGCTTTGCCGATGCGTTGCCGTTTGTCAAAATGACTGTAAGATTAGAAAATTTAAACCAAAGGAATGAGTATGTGCAAAAATATTACATTGATTATTAGTTAGTGAGAAACCATTTCTAAATTATTAAAGGATAATTCTGTTTTGTATAAACTTGTTGAACTAGTTTCATAACTCGACTTAAATGAATAATTAACTGTCAATTCTTTGGTGTAGGTGTTTAGTTTTGAAATGAAGGAATAAATAGATGAATCAATTCAATTATTGTGTGAAAAATAAATCTAATAATATTATCAATGTTGGAAAATAATAATGTAAATTATGAATTAATTATGTGATTTGAATACGGAAAGAAAATAAGAAATAATTAGGAGTTGTGGTCAAATGGGACAAGTAATATGTATTAAAAATCAGGTGATTGAATAAATCGTGATGAGGATCACATTTCTTTTGCAATCCTGACATAAGGGTCAGGTCGATAAAACAATAATATTTGTGCTCATGATTGTCAAATATTTATGTTTGCAATGAATTAGACTCATAGATATTTTTTTGAAATAATCGTGACAGTGATTCCATTTTTATTCTTGGATAGTGCAAGATCATTGATTTTTGTAAATAGTGAAATACAGGCATCAGGGAGGACATTTAAATTTACCTGAACAGCCTGAAGTATAAATAGTCTTCGGTAAAATAGTGTCGATTCAAAATGGACTAATGATTTTTGGTCATCGATCCATTTATGAGTGTTTCTTCAAGTGTTGATATTTTTAGTGTTGTTTTGTGTGTGAAAAATTTATTTTCCACTCTTATTTGCTGTTTTTGCATTTTTCACTTTAAATTTTAACTTAAATAAAATGAGATTTTAGGAAATTGTGATATTTTCATTTCTCCCTTCTATCCTTATTGTTGCATCGAACGAGAAATCAGTGAAGCAAGTTAGATCTAGTTTTGTGTTTTTCTTTCAACCAGTTTGGCGCCCTGAGATAATTTTCAGTCTCGTGCTAACTGATTTTCGGTGACATGCACATGTGGTGGTTGGACTTCGGTCTAAACGGGCACAATACCGATGCTTGTAGATAATCAAGTGATAGAAACAGCTCCAGCTGTTTGTTACTTGGGTGTAATGATCGACAGCAAGTTAACATTCTGGATTCATATCAGCAAGATTGATGATAGGGCTGCAAGGATTGGTAACAACGTTTCGCGACTCATGGCTAATATTGGTGGCCCTTAACCCTTGAAGAGGAAATTGCTGTTGAGAGTGGCGGAATCAGTTATTCCGTATGGTGCAGAGATTTGGTCAGTAGCTCTAGGCTCTGAGATGTATAGGAAGCGGATAACCTCTGTTTGCAGAAGATCTGCCCTCAGAATAACTTCTGCCTATCGTACAGTGTCTGGACCGGCAGTGCTAGTAATAGCTGGGGTAATACCCATTTACATCATGACCATGTAAAGACGCCGTATATACTTGCGCAAAGAAGAGAATTCTAAGATACGCGTGAAGAGGTAGGAAAGAAACAGAACTCTTCTGAAATGGCAGGAAGAATGGGAACGTGAACATCGTGACAGGTGGACCGCTAGGCTCATCAAGCAACTGAAGCCATGGTTGTCGAGGGAACATGGCGAGGTTAATTATTACATTACCATGTTTCTCTCTGGCCAAGGTTATTATGATGCATACCTCCCATAAGTCCAACCCCTCGTCCACGTCGTGGGAGACGGGAAACGGCACAAAGTAGGGGATTGCCTGTAGGGGCGAAGTACAGTGGGGACTTCGTGTGCCCCGGGACCGTTACGGTAGCTGTGAAGGTCCTACAGGAACCCTGAAAAGTGACGGCTAACGGGGTTCTGGTGAAGCTACGATAGGCCCAGCAAGCCAGTAGTGGATGATACCAAATGCTTTCAAAAATGGAACGAGCCTCGGACAGGATGGATTTAATAGACGACGACACAGCTGTACACATGGACTAAGATTTGGAACTTTAAACCTAAGAACGCTGACGGGGAAGGTGGAGGAGATAGTGGATATGATGGAAAGAAGGAAGTTTGATTTATTGGGATTGGCAGAAACAAAGTGGAAAGGAGAAGGAAGGAGAGTACTGAGAAAAGGCTATAGACTGTACTGGCGTGGGAACGAAGAGGGAAAGAGGAATGGAGTGGGAGTAGTAGTACGAGATGGTTTAAAAGAAGAAGTGAGGAGAATAAGTGATAGGATGATGAAAGTGAAAGTAGCACTGAGGGGAGAGACCATAGAAATAGTGCAAGTGTATGCTCCACAAGTAGGCTGCGCCTCTGAAGAGAAGGAGGAGTTTGAAGAGGAATTGCAGAAGCAGCTGGTAGGAAGAAATATGATTGTTATGGGGGACCTCAATGCCCATGTAGGAAGAGAAAGACAAGGTTATGAGAGTGTTCTAGGACCAGAGGGTTGGGGCGGAAGAAATGAGGAAGGAAAGAGACTGTTGGACTTCTGCCAGAGGAATAGCCTGCTAGTTGGGAACTCCTGTTTTAAGAAAAGAGAGAGCCACACAATCACATGGTACAGTGATGACTTGACCAGGAAGTCGGTGGTCGACTATATACTGTATGAAAAAGAATTAAATAAGAACATCACGGACATCAAGGTTATACCATCGGAGAACCTGGATAGCGACCATCGATTGCTGGTAATGAACCTGAGAGGGAGTAAGGAGAAGAAAGGGACTGAGAACCAGGAAAGACGTATAAGGATATGGAAACTGAAAGAAGGGGATAGAAGGGTCGAGTACCTCAAAATGGTAAAGGAAGGATTTCCATCAGATGAAGAAAGAGGGGTGGAAGAGGAATGGGCTAGATTTAAGAAGACACTAGTAGGTGCAGCAGAAGCAGTATGTGGGAGGACAAGTAGTAAGAAGAGGTGGAAGGAAACACCATGGTGGAATGAGAAGACAAAAGATCTAGTAAGGGAAAAGAATAGAGCCTTTAGGAGGTGGTATCAAAATAGGACGGTAGAGACAAGGGAAGAGTACCAGGAAAGAAAGAAGGAGGCGAAGAGAGTGGTGGGGCTGAGGAGAGAAGGAAGTGGATGGAAGAGTGGACGAAGATGATGGAGGAGGATAGTGAAGGTACAAGAAAGGTCCTGTATGGGATGGTAAAAAATAAGAGACGGAAGGATCCTACGGATTATGTTAGAATGGTGAACAAAGGGGGACAAGAGATAGAAAATAGGGAGGAACTGAAGAAAATGTGGAAAGAATATTTTGAAGAACTTCTGAACCCAAATGGAAAAGATGGTGAGGAGGAAGAAATCGGGGAAGAGGAAGATGAACTGCAAACAGAAAAGGACTTAACATGGAAAGAAGTGGAAGATGCAGTGAACAAGATGAATGGAGGGAAGGCACCGGGTGTGGATGAGTTGAGTGTGGAGATGGTGAGAGCAGCAGGAGAGGTGGGGATACAGTGGCTGTACCGAGTGATGAGGACAGCATGGAAGGAAAGGAAGACCCCAGAGGACTGGAAAAAAGGAATCATTGTCCCGATCTTCAAGAAAGGTAGTAGAACAGATTGCAGAAACTATCGGGGAATAACACTGATGAGTCATTGTGCAAAGATCTTCGAGGAAGTTTTGGAAAAGAGAATTAGGACAAGGATAGAAGGAGGGATGAGGGAAGAACAACATGGCTTCAGAGCAGGAAGGTCCACAGTGGATTTGATTTTTGCTGTAAGGCAGTTACAAGAACAGCACTATGATTATGGAACAGATCTACTGATGGCCTTCCTAGACATTGAGAAAGCATATGACAGTGTATGCAGAAACAAAGTATGGAAGTCCCTGGAGGATAGAGGAGTGGAGAAATGGACTATAAAGAGGATAAAGGAGATGTACAAGGGAAGCGTGAGCTGTGTGAAAGTGGGAGGAGAGAGATCAGACTGGTTGAAACAGAGAAACGGCCTGAAACAAGGAAGTGCACTGTCACCGTTACTTTTCATTGTGGTGATGGATGACATAATGACCCGAGTGGCACAAGTAATTGGGGACGGAAAGATGAAAGCAATGGTGTTTGCAGATGATTTGATGATTTGGGGAAACAAGGAGGAGGAGGTACAGGAACAGTTGGACGTGTGGGAAGGAATAATACAAGGATATGGGATGAAATTTAGCATAAATAAAAGTGAGATGGTGATCACAACAAGGAAGAAGGAAAGAACCACAACGGGAATAACAATTGGTGGGGAACAGCTGAAGAAAGTGGAGAGTTTCAAGTATCTGGGAAGCCTGATACAAGATAATGGAAGAAACGATAGAGAAATAAAGGAGCGGGGGAGGCAGGCAGAAGCATTTCGGAGGAGTGTGAGAAGCATGTTATGGAGCAAGGATGTCCCTCAGAACAGCAAAAAGGTCATATATCGGACGTACTATGTCCCTATCCTGACGTATGCCTCGGAGACCTGGGTTATGAAAGGAAGGGAGAAGAGCAAAATTCAGGCCAGTGAGATGAGGTTCTTGAGAAGCAGTATTGGAGCTACAAAGATGGACAGAATAAGAAATGAGAGGACCAGATAATTAATGAAGGAGGAACCATTACAGGATGGTATAGAGAAATCTAGACTTAGATGGTATGGACATGTAAAACGAATGGAGGAGAAGAGGATACCCAGGAGAGTACATGAGACGAAGTGGGAAGGAAAGAGACCAAGGGGAAGACCGAGAGACAGGTGGCTGAAGGGGGTGGAAGAAAGCGTGAAGAAGAGAGGAGAAGACTGGACAAGGGTGGAGGCTGAGAGATGGTGGGAAGACAGAAGACGTTGGAGAGGCTTGTGTTCCAAACAGACCCGGCCAGTGGCTGGAAACTGTGCAAGATGATGATGATGACCTCCATCGAATGGGAATATCACCGAGTTCACGGTGTCGTTGTTGTGATGATTAATGGGATGACGTTCAGCACACGATCTTTGCATGCTTGAGGTGGAGAAATCTACGAAGGCGTCTGGAGACAAAAGTTGGAGTCATTGCACCGGACAATGTGGTGGATAAAATGCTCAGCAGCAGAGAGAGTTGGGCACGCATTGCTGTCTCCATCTCTGAGCTGCTAAGAACAAAAAAGAAGAGAAAGCTAGAAGATTGGTTGCTGAAGACAGTGAGGAAAATGATGATGAGTAATTTCATTATCATCACGTTAAATGAAATTGACTGAGACCTCTGGTCGTAACAGTGGCGCCACCCTGAAGTAAGGCGGAACAGGCAGTTCCGGGGTGGCCTTAAGCCAAGTATTGCACCCTTCTGTAGGAATAATGTATGGTCATACTTCGCCTAGCTCAATCAATTCGGGGATGGTACTGTCCCCGATAATCCGGATAGTAGGCTGTCAGATATCCGCCCCCTCAATCGGATTGCCAATAATCCATCGCACCGGCACAGCTACATCAATGAAAATGGCACTGACAGATACTACCGAGATTAGAGCACAGTAGTTAACAAGAAATTATTGTGGAACACACCAAAATATACGGGGGTTCATACTTACCTTTTACTTACCTATTCAAATTAATCTCGGGTCTGGGTTTTCAACTGAAGCCTCCGTGGCTCAGGCGGCAGCACGCCGGCCTCTCACCGCTGGGTCCGTGGTTCAAATCCCGGTCACTCCATGTGAGATCTGTGCTGGACAAAACAGAGGCAGACAGGTTTTTCTCCGGGTACTCCGGTTTTCCCTGTCAAAATTTCATTCCAGCAACACTCTCCCCTATCATTTCATTTCATCTGTCATTCATTTAATCATTGCCCCAGAGGAGTGCGTCAGGCCTCGGCAGCCGGCACAGTCCATATCCTCGCCGCTAGATGGGGGCTTCATTCATTCCATTCCTGACCCGGTCGGAGACTGGAAGCAGGCTGTGGATTTTCATTTTTTCTGGGTTTTCAACTGGATCACTTAATAGTATGCCCTCACAATAACCTCCACCACGATATTTAAAATGAACCAAGACGGAAACAAGAAACTTTAAACTGCACAATAATTTATTTCACATAAAGAGAATAATTTAACAAAAATTTAACAACAAAATATACGTGGCAATCGGAAGCCATTGTCAATGTAACCATGTCCTCCTGTAGGACTTGTAGACTTTACATACAAAATTTCAGCTTTCTCTAGCTCAAAAGAACGTAATAATAATAATGCACTTTGGAATGGATAAGGGAGCTGGGACGAGACATATTGCATTTGTTTTCCTTTTTTATGAACTTCACATTTTTATTTATAACCGCAAGGCTGCTATGTAGATGACCTTGGCCTCTATCATAGAGTTGTCTGGCCACCTGAGATACACCCTGCACCATGTCGCATGCTTGCATCGTCAAATGGACCCACCTGTCCATCCAATGTTAGCATATGCTAGTTACATCAGAGCCTAGCTCCTTTTCAAACCACTTTAAATATCCACGTCTCAACTCAAATATTATCACGCAAATCTTTTAAATGCTCCGTTCAAATATCAATGGATTACTCTAATAATCCCAAATCTTGTTTAATTGTATATTCCAATAGTTTAACTAGCGTTGTTTAGAGTATACTAATGAAAACGCTTAATGTTTATAACAAAAAGTTCATTAATTATTTATAACATTTTAAATTGTTTATAACATTGTCAAACGACAATTGAAAAATTTATACACGCCTCTATTAATCCCGTTCGTTTCAAATTATTATTAAAGATATTTATATAGTTATTTACATTATTTATATTATTTATATTATTTATATTATTTATATTAGAAATACATTAAACCACACGTTTATCCGGTTGATAATTACTTAAATCGTGGTGATATAATCGACCAATGAAGGTTAGTTATATTTTTTTTTAAATTTAGGTTTAATAAGATTTAATAATTATTATTTGTGACGGTAACCTCCATTCAAAATCGTTATCTCAAATTATTTAAACACTCATGTTAATTTTAACAGTAACTTCATATGAATAATTTTCAAAGGACCTGAACAATACACTCAGCGGAAAAATACCTCGCTCAAAACGCACAAAATTACACCAAAATTGGCCCATAATTCATCATATATCTCATTATATATGGCATCAAAATCTTCCACAATACATACAAAAAACCTCCACTTACAAATTCATCAACATCATCAATATTACTGTGGGAACCTCCTTCACTTATTCAAGGGCATTATTCATCAGCGACTTTCACACGTCCACTGAACTAACGATTATACATCCATAGTTCCTCTTTAAAAATTCTTATATTCATCAATTGTATCGAAAACTGTTATTATATTTAACCTTCGTGGGTTTCATTCATGAATCGATATGAAGTAAAAATTTGCCAATCACAAATAAATTTAATAGCAAATACGATTAGACACGCCTCCCTGGTCTATCAAAATTGAGATTAATATCATCACAGTATCGCAGTATAAAAATACTATCTTCCATCAAAGTTCATCTAAACTGCATAAATAATCGAATAGAATACAATTAGACTGTGGAATGCAAACATTATTGTTCCAATCTAGAATTGAGAAAAACTCCTATCAAATGTTCATTACTATAGTGTACTCAATAAATCGTAATCAAAGTTCATATTTCATAAAATTGTCTATAATGCAATGGTATTTCATAATTGACGATAAATGTCTATGCTGCAATCATGTTCATAAAACGACTAGTATTTCTAAGATCGTCGATAAAGTAGTAGATTTTAACGCTCTAAAATCTTTTAATCATTCTTCTTTCTTGAGGATGACAGAAAATTGGTCAAAGTAATTTACTGAATAGAATTACTTTAATAAAAATAACACGCTGTCTGAATTCAAATTTGCCATAGAAAATCGTTAACTTTACAGTTAAATCGTGACTACAAAAATATGCAAATTACTGAAAGAATATATATTATCAGTCTCAACTGATCCAAAATTATTTAAATATGCCAATGACATAATAATGTCTCAATAAATCGTAGAAAAAGGCATAAATCATCAAAGTGTACGGAGTACAGAAATATCAAGCAAGAATATGGGGCAAAATATATGGGACAGAAAATATGGAAAAATGGTTGCTCAGATATCGCTAAATGGCGCAAATAAAACAAGAAACGTTCACGACTACCTTATCTGTTGATTGAAGTTCTAGAGGAAAATTTCCAAAGAAGACTGCTGTTGGTTCCATTTCACCACCGTAAAGATGTGCTTCGAACTCGAACCTGGAACCAGCGCCCTCGGAGAATAGATTTCCACAATTCTGCATGCCAAAAGTAATTAAATATGGTAGTTTCAGTAATCTCCGTTTCCCTCCAAGCTATCATTCATTGGTTCGAGCTTCTCCTCCAATAGCGTAACTTCTTCCTCAGCACAATTCCTTGCTTCCCTGCGACTGCGTCGTAAATCTCAGATCTTTCTCGAACAAAATCATGACGTCACCAAGAATCTCAGCTCATCCAGCCTACTTGCATGAAGTCTGCGTCATCCGTGCCTACGTCATGGATATACACGTCACAACTATGACGGTCATAACTTTATTCACATATGCCAATACAGCCACCGTGGTCTCAGTATAATTCAATTTACGGGGGCATTCTCCCTTCAACACGTTTTAAAAACAGTTGCAAATTGTTTTTAAACTCTGTGTTATAAATATCTGAATTCACTTGAACACGAAATTGAATTATTATTGGCTTACTCTTGTATGATATTTCCTCTATGTTCCTTAATCATAAGTCTCTTCTTCTCTGGGTTGTGTGTGGCTAATGCATTCTCTCCTCTCTACTTTCTCTTCTGTCCTGTATTCCTGTTTTCCAAATTCTGCTGGCTTGTAGAAGGACCAGGATCGATCACTACATCCTGTCTTTTCTTCTGGTTTTCAGCTTCCTTCTCTCGTAATTCCTTCAAATACTGCTGACTTTCTTTCTCTCTCTCTTGATACTTGTCCGGTGTCATAACCTGACCTTGAGAATTCTGATTCCGATTCTGGTACTGGTTATTTCTGTTGTAGTTCCTATTGTACCCATTTTTATTTTAGTATCTACCTCTTTCGTTATTATAGTTCCCTCTATTGTTATTCCAGCCTCGTCTTTGCTGATATGGTCGGTAACCTTGTGATCTGTTGTTGCGAAAATAATTGTTCCTATGAGGACCTACATTTTCAGTTTTCTCTTCAGCAGGCGCATCAGTTTGCTGAACTTGATCCATGTAGACTGTATTAATGTCTTTGAATTCGTGTCTCTGACCTTTTTGAACCAAATTTGGCATTGGACTCGTGTAATCAAGCCTTCTCAATAGTTCGTCCATACTGGTCAAATCCCTGATATTTGACGATATAATAAGCCTTCTTACCTCCACAGGCAGCATACGAGAAATAGCATCTATCAACTGCTCTGTCGACAATGGGGGTTGTAAGAATCTCAAGCGCGATAACTGGCTCGTGAAGAAATCAGCGTACCGTGTTGGAAGAGTACCCGAATACTTCCTCGAGTATACCTCAGCTCTTAATGAATTTTGTGCTTCTATTGACCAGAATCGTTTTATCAGTGCCTCTGCAAATTCATCGAAATTACTAAAAGTGTACCGAAATGCTCTGAACCATTCAAGGGGTCCTCCAGCTAGAAATCTTTCTACGATTCTCATCTCTCTTTCTCTAGGAATATGGGCTTCAATAAAATAGTCTTTCAGGTTCCTGATATACTCTATCGGTGTTAGACTGTATTACTAAATTTCTGAGGCTTGTCCTCAAAGTTTCGGATGACTGTCACATTTCTTGGATATGAATCCATGTAATTCTTCCCACTATCACGATATTTCCATTCAGGTTCAATATTCCCATCCTCTTCTTCTTCCCGGAATCTGAATATACGTTCCTCAGGACTAATATCTCTCTCTTCAGTAGCGAGGTTACATCTTCTCACGTAATTCCTATTATCTTCACAAGTCAACCCTTCTGGATCCTTATCTGTGATTTCCGTGATGACTTTCCTAATCAACTCTTCTTTATACGTTTCCATCATGCTAGCTTCTCCTAGTTTCAAATTCTGAAGTTTGCTCGTAGTTTCATTGACATCAGAGACAACCTTATGAATTTGTTCCTCTAACGCGGTTTTTAATGCTTGCACGTCCTGACCTATTTGAGTTCTATCCTCTACCTGCTTTTCGGATAGCGAATCCATCCTTATACTCAAATCCTTTCTAATTTGAACTACCTCATTATTTATATCTACCTGTGTACTGGCAAGTTTTCGTTCAATTCGCTCCTGAATCTGATTGACATGTTCCCCACTTGACCTGTTCCATTCATCTTTCCAAACTGTTACATTTGCAGTTAACATTTCAGCAATATCTACTTCAATGTCATCCTTAAGTAAACGATTATGATCTAAAACTTGGGTTCTCATGACCTCTACATCATATTTTAATCCAGCTAGAGAAGCTGTTGTCCTAACAGACTCGTCAACCAATCTAGTTGTTAAAGCACTAATGTTACGAGTACAAAGCGTTTTTGAAGTTTCAATTTCTTCTCTAACTTTATTAACATCAGTTTGAACTTTGGCAATGTCTACAAAAACTGTATTAACTTCTATTTGTATCTTATTGATATCGCTTTGCATATCATTAACATCAGAATGAATATTATTTATGTCTACTTGAACGTTTGACACATCGGTTCGAACATTTCTAATCTCTCTTTGAACTTCTTCTACCTTGTCTTGTACAGTAGCAACATCATTCCTAACAACGATTACTTCTACTCTAGCACATGAAATATCACCCCGGACATTAGCAACATCAAGATTAAACATAGTAAGGTCTTTCTGTACTTTGGAAACATCAGTCTTAACATCTGAGACATCTTTATGGACATTGGATAAATCTACTTTAACATCTGAGACATCTTTATGGACATTGGATAAATCTACTTTAACATCCGAGACATCTTTATGGACATTGGATAAATCTACTTTAACATCCGAGACATCCTTGTGAATGTCAGTCACGGCATTCTGGATTCCCTGGGTACTGGTCTGTAAACGCGACACATTATTTTCCAAGTTTGCAGAATTGGTCTGAAGAACTTTCATATTCTCCTCCATTCGACTAGTATTCCTAGCTTCCATCTCCCTCACACTTTCATTCATGCTATCTTTCAAATTAGCAGACAAATTACTAGCATTCTCCTCCATCCGACTAGTATTCCTAGCTTCCATCTCCTTCATGCTTTCATTCATGCTTGCTTTCAAATTAGCAGACAAACTGTTGGACATCTCCTCCAACATCTTCCTAATACTCTCATCTGCCATCTCAATAATATTTCAATAATAGACTGCTTTAGGGACATACATCAAACAGAGCAAGATAACAACATCTGAGCAACCTTTTTTACCATATATAAAGTTTGAGAAATTTTCTGTCTTAAATCTAACTTATAATTACCTTATAATTAACTTTCGTAGACACTTCATGTTGAAATAAACTCAAGCACATGTTCAAATTTCCTTGGTTCATTTTAAATATCCTAACACAAATAATTTACATTTACAATCCAAATAGTTTAATTTTATCTTTAATATGACTAAACATGTCATAAGCCGGTCAAATAAAATAAGACTCCAGATCATAGGCGATTTTTCTTAGTTTCCAGCCTATTTAACCTCTCTCAAATTGTATAAGATCTGATCTTTTCTGAGTGTAATTTTCCTAATACAACACAACATTTAATCCCTATATAATCACACTCTCAAATTCTACAATTAGCCAAGACATCTAACAAAGAATCAACCTCTTTATTTGAGTCTTCACAATCCCATTGACATCGATAACTTGGTAATCCAATGTTATTCGAGCACTCCACGAAATTGCGGTGCCAATCCTACTCCAATAACTTGGTAATCCAATGTTATTCAAGCACTCCGAACTTCGAGTCATTCGAGCCAATCGAGCCAATCGATCCCCACGGATTAGGGTCGCCAATCCTACTGGCGTTCAACCTGGTAATCCAGTGTTATTCGAACGTGCCCCACGTTGATTGCGCACAATCCTACTGTCCCCGATAATCCGGATAGTAAGCTGTCAGATATCCGCCCCCTCAATCGGATTGCCAATAATCAATCGCACCGGCACAGCTACATCAATGAAAATGGCACTGACAGATACTACCGAGATTAGAGCACAGTAGTTAACAAGAAATTATTGTGGAACACACCAAAATATACGGGGGTTCATACTTACCTTTTACTTACCTATTCAAATTAATCTCGGGTCTGGGTTTTCAACTGGATCACTTAATAGTATGCCCTCACAATAACCTCCACCACGATATTTAAAATGAACCAAGACGGAAACAAGAAACTTTAAACTGCACAATAATTTATTTCACATAAAGAGAATAATTTAACAAAAATTTAACAACAAAATATACGTGGCAATCAGAAGCCATTGTCAATGTAACCATGTCCTCCTGTAGGACTTGTAGACTTTACATACAAAATTTCAGCTTTCTCTAGCTCAAAAGAACGTAATAATAATAATGCACTTTGGAATGGATAAGGGAGCTGGGACGAGACATATTGCATTTGTTTTCCTTTTTTATGAACTTCACATTTTTATTTATAACCGCAAGGCTGCTATGTAGATGACCTTGGCCTCTATCATAGAGTTGTCTGGCCACCTGCGATACACCCTGCACCATGTCGCATGCTTGCATCGTCAAATGGACCCACCTGTCCATCCAATGTTAGCATATGCTAGTTACATCAGAGCCTAGCTCCTTTTCAAAACACTTTAAATGTCCACGTCTCAACTCAAATATTATCACGCAAATCTTTTAAATGCTCCGTTCAAATATCAATGGATTACTCTAATAATCCCAAATCTTGTTTAATTGTATATTCCAATAGTTTAACAAGCGTTGTTTAGAGTATACTAATGAAAACGCTTAATGTTTATAACAAAAAGTTCATTAATTATTTATAACATTTTAAATTGTTTATAACATTAACAAACGACAATTGAAAAATTTATACACGCCTCTATTAATCCCGTTCGTTTCAAATTATTATTAAAGATATTTATATAGTTATTTACATTATTTATATTATTTATATTATTTATATTATTTATATTAGAAATACATTAAACCACACGTTTATCCGGTTGATAATTACTTAAATCGTGGTGATATAATCGACCAATGAAGGTTAGTTATATTTTTTTTATTTAGGTTTAATACGATTTAATAATTATTATTTGTGACGGTAACCTCCATTCAAAATCGTTATCTCAAATTATTTAAACACTCTTGTTAATTTTAACAGTAACTTCATATGAATAATTTTCAAAGGACCTGAACAATGCACTCAGCGGAAAAATACCTCGCTCAAAACGCACAAAATTACACCAAAATTGGCCCATAATTCATCATATATCTCATTATATATGGCATCAAAATCTTCCACAATACATACAAAAAACCTCCACTTACAAATTCATCAACTTCATCAATATTACTGTGGGAACCTCCTTCACTTATTCAAGGGCATTATTCATCAGCGACTTTTACACGTCCACTGAACTAACGATTATACATCCATAGTTCCTCTTTAAAAATTCTTATATTCATCAATTGTATCGAAAACTGTTATTATATTTAACCTTCGTGGGTTTCATTCATGAATCGATATGAAGTAAAAAATTGCCAATCACAAATAAATTTAATAGCAAATACGATTAGACACGCCTCCCTGGTCTATCAAAATTGAGATTAATATCATCAAAGTATCGCAGTATAAATATATCAAGCAAGAATACGGGGCAAAATATATGGGACAGAAAATATGGAAAAATGGTTGCTCAGATATCGCTAAATGGCTCAAATAAAACAAGAAACGTTCACGACTACCTTATCTGTTGATTGAAGTTCTAGAGGAAAATTTCCAAAGAAGACTGCCGTTGGTTCCATTTCACCACCGTAAAGATGTGCTCCGACCTCGAACCTGGAACCAGCGCCCTCGGAGAATAGAACTGCTTCCTCCTCCGGAAATTGCACTGCTCCGTGTAGACGATAGACATCCTTCTGGCAAAACTCTTCTTTGTGAGCCGGGTCCACCCTGGCCTCTCTTGATAGTTCCCTGAAGTTCTGGTAGAAATTCGCCATGAAGTTTATTGCAATTATTTCCGCAGAAATGTTCATAATTGTAGAGTATGAAGATATTTCCACTGCCATTTGATATAATTCAGCGATGGACTACGATGCATGAGTGTAGTTGGATGTTCATTACATGCTCGCTTTTGTAGAATTACGATTAACGAAGTTCCATGTTACTATTTCACTCCATTGATATATGTCCCAATTGCATTAAAGTTTTAGTCTTCCATCTCCACTTCCGTTATAATAATAGTTGAAAGTACTGCCAGATTATATTGTTCCATTGTAGAATGTAGCGTTGTATCACCAAATGTAATCTTCAGTATCACGGTTGCAATACACGTGTCAGCCGTAGTGTAGAATGTGGTATTATAAAAGTGCTTCTCAGGTGTCGAGAAAATCACTTTTGTCTGCAGTCTTAAAATGCGAATATCTTCCAAAGTATAATCGTGAAAATGTTCAACTTTCCTACACACCTCAATATTGTAATGCACAATTGAATTAGCATAAAGGCAGTAGCTAACTCTTGATAGATAATCTTGTAGACTCGTTTATGTGTGCGCTCCAACTTCGCCTAGTTTCAGTAACCGTAAAATTATACTGCTGCAGGCTCCGTGCTTGTTCGATGCTGTGGGCTCTACCACACGTGCTAATGACGACTTGCTTCACTGAATAACTCGAAGTCTGACAATGTGAGAATCAGAAAAATGAGCCATGAGAGACTTGAGACATGAGACATGAGACATGAGAGCCTCCTCTCTGCTGTGCAAGGCCTTTTATCAACTTCTTAAGGGGCGTATCCATCCCTACCATAGCTTGATCCTCCGTCATTGCTAGAAGTTCTAACTTTGGCTATACTTGACGGATTTTCAAATTTCAAAAACTCATAATTAATTTCTTCAAAATTCCAAATCAATGCCATAGCTGAACATAGATTTCCACAATTCTGCATGCCAAAAGTAATTAAATATGGTAGTTTCAGTAATCTCCGTTTCCCTCCAAGCTATCATTCATTGGTTCGAGCTTCTCCTCCAATAGCGTAACTTCTTCCTCAGCACAATTCCTTGCTTCCCTGCGACTGCGTCGTAAATCTCAGATCTTTCTCGAACAAAATCATGACGTCACCAAGAATCTCAGCTCATCCAGCCTACTTGCATGAAGTCTGCGTCATCCGTGCCTACGTCATGAATATACACGTCACAACTATGACGGCCATAACTTTATTCACATATGCCAATACAGCCACCGTGGTCTCAGTATAATTCAATTTACGGGGGCAGTACATTCATTTTCCACGATATAAAACGTATATTTTGGGATCATGAGCAACACAGGTCAACACGCAAAATGAAAATAAAAACTTAACAAAAACAACATTAAATTATAAAAATGGCACTCCACACAATTTTACATTAATCAAAAATCTAAATAACGTTAAACAAAATCAAACACAAACTTGTTGCATCATAAAAACTGAAACAACCACTACACACAAAGTCTTCTATGGACTCTGTTATTTCGGCTCCACTGAGCCTATAACAGGTCAACTTCCACTTACATATCACATGCAATAACATAAATTCTGCTAAATCTACTGATTCTACCATATTCCACAAGAACCTATTTGGGTAACTTCCTGAATTTTCATTAATAATCATATTTATCAATTACAAATCATTAATTGACATCTCTCCTTCAGTTTTCAAAATGTTTTTAAAGAATCATTGGTTTAGACCGGTAAATGTTCATTCTTCCTTTCACATAACATGTTAAGTACTACTTCTTGTGGATTGTCGTGCATTCCTTCAATATGAACACTACTGAATCAATCAATGGGAAATTTATATTTATTCAGGAATAGCATTCCTATATCTGGCTTTCAATGAATATTTTTAGCAGGAAATAGCATTTATAACATACACAAATGGATTATATCATCCATGTTCTCATTGATAATGCCAAAACAATCTTTACAACTTCAGTAGTTTAATTACCCGTCGGCCCCAATAAGCCTTACTACGGTCGACGACCCTTTTCAAGTAGTGTGCAAGACACACGTAATTTATGACCCACGTCTCGCCCCAACAGCGATAATATTGTGGTCTGCTTCTTTATAGCTGGACATTTCAAGTAACACGTCTCTTTCAATTTGGAAGGTTTTAGTGCATTTATATCCTACTGTATTTTATTCATACTATTGCTCAATATCAATCATTTAGCACACAAAAGTTAAGTAATCGATTCATGAGTATCCAACATTGTCCGGAGAGTTATGCGGTCTTTAATTTGGGGGCACAAACAACTTCTAAGCAGCCAACGGCTTAGTGTAGAATCCATCCCAAGGGCCGAAACCTCTCACACTGGGATTTTCGACGATAATTCAAGCAACTAGAGTGGTACTCTACCAGTCCTCTCTGCGAATACAATTCATGCAACTAGAGCGGCATATAAACCAGTCCTCTGTGAGAATACATTTCATGCAATCAGGGCGGTACACAAACCAGTCCCCTGTGCGAATACAACAACTTTTGCTCCCCTGATGTCCAAAGACCGACGTTTTGACTCGCCATAAGGCTTGCCGCGGCAACTCCACTCAAGAATGATCCTCCTTTATTTTATTCCTAGCAAAATCACGCGACTCTACTTTATTCATCGCTAATATCAGCGGCATCAAACTTTATTTCTCTTAAAACCTTCCGTGAAAGCCTGTTAATTTCCTTCCGGCACTCCTTCATATAAATGAATTTAATTTGGCATATCATAATTAATTATTTATCATTATTTATTCATTAAATAATCTTACCCCTTTCAACAATAACTGGGCTTTTCCATCTTGAAACAATTCTAGTTCAACTTCACTTTATGTCCTGCTAAGACTCTATTCAACTTGATTGTTATTATATTCTGGAATACGTAACACACATTCATAATTTCCCTGTAATTCATGGTGACACATAATTAATTAGGATGAACGACCCTCCACCAAAATTTATAATGACAAATAGTAAGTACTCACATTATTCGGCGGCCTTCTCCAATGACTGTGGAACCTTTGGTCCACCATTTTGATGAATTAACCTCTCATCGTTAACCCGTAACACATTTGTACACCTTTCACAATCATACACTTTACAAATGATATCTTTAATACACACTTTCATTTCACTTAACTTGCTATTACTTAGGGTATTGTGACCCATCAAAATATGATTACACACTATATTAACACTTCTAAACACTATAAGATTATTTTGCACAAAAAATGAAATCAGTCGAGCATACAATAATGCTTCTTTTCACTTTCTAAAGCTCGTGGTTATAGTCTCTTCTGTTTACATGTTTTACAATTTCTTTATTCGTCTCGTCCGGGAAATGCAGGTATCAGGTAATTCTACCCCTTTCCTAGACCACTCCTGACGAATAAAAGTCTCTGAATTTCTAACCCCGTTGGTTCTCTATTCACCTCGGAAAGTTGTATCCTCAAAGTCTCTGTCCTGGTTTCGATCGGCGCGGAATTCACTTCGTTGGCGCGATCCTATTTCTCTGTCACTACTATAGCGTTCTCTCAACTGGGTCTACCTTAACAAGCTCCCTAGAACCATAGCCTAGTTTAAACTAGTGATTTCGTAATATGTGGTCCTCAACTCTAATCCCACGAATAACTGTTTATCGCTTAGAATCCACACTGGCATTCTCACAACTTTATGTACTGAAGATCTAATCTGACTTCAACTGTTACTACTACATTCGAACGTAACTATACTTTGAACTAATGTCCCTTTCACTGACGCTTATCACCCACTTCCCCAAGCATGGGCAAATTTTTGGCTATCCTATTTGCGTAGTGACCCCACTTGGGTCTTCGAACGTCAGTTGATACCGAGTAACCGTCCTCGGTTCACGAATGACTGAATACTGAATTCTTCGTAAATTGTTTATAACTTTGCCCCTCGGTCTCAGAACACGCAACTATCAGCGTAACTTGGTCTCTCGGGACCCACTTGCAGACTAACGTGCTGGTGAAACAGTACGACACCCCACCCCCTCCCCACAGGGGTACGTAAAAGTGAATACTTCTGCTGTGATTCACGGCCTATTTATACAATATTGATAAAAATATAGTCCGCCTTGTCTTCTCGAAACCTAACTTTTGAAGTAATCCTCGTAGCGAGTTAGAAAAAATACTCCTGTAACGTCCAGAGTTCCAAGGTTTCGAAATTCCTTCTCAATTTTATAATCGATCGTTCACTTCCTCTTCAAAACTTTCCAAATAATTATGTTCAGTGTGGACGGTCCCCATCGCTGATAAATCTGCGCGATATTACTACGCCAGGGATCAATGACGTGATGCTTAATCATCATTTCTTCTCTGTTTAATTATTATAAGGTTTTATATCCTTAAAAATTCTCTTCCCAATTATCAATAACAGTGGCGTATTCCGACTTTATTAATTTTCCTTCAAACGTGAAATCCAGGATATTTCACAATATTTCAAGGCCCTCCTCTCAGAATATCACGAGAATATTGCTGGGTAAGCTTTAAACGGGGTTCCCCTGTTCATCTGAGCGCTGTATGTTATCATAAAAAGTTCCTAGCTCTTGTGCCACGTGAGTCATTTAGAATGACCTCACCCACACATGCACTGATTACACATCCTTCTGAATCATATCGTTTAGTCATACTCCTCTTGCATCTCATGTAGAAATTCATCTCGTCTTATGATTAAAGCTTTCTCTAATACAATCTTCCTTTCTTGAATAGTACAGGATTCGATTCCTTGTGCCTACTCCAAAAGGGCACAGTATAGGGTTTGTGGGGGTTTTAGTATGTAAGAATCCTGCACAGTTGTAAGACCGGAAGCTTGCAAGCTGTCTTTTGAAGATTTCCCCTAGGTTTCCCTCGAAAGACCAAAGAAAAAAATATTATTATTATCATTATCATAATTATTATTATTATTATTATTCACCATGTGACAATCATATATCATGGATAAAATATATATTGTGTACATTAGCGAAAAACACTACCGGTACATAAGATTGGGAGCCTTATAAATGTGTATCAAATCAGTTGAGCCTCTGCACCAGGAATGGTGAAGTTTCAGCGAGGGCTCGCGGTCGCATTGGTTAGCTTGAAGAGGGCAAATCCCTATGAATGGGGAGTGCTGACTCTGATATGTTCTTTCTATACACATGGAGTAAAGTACTTGAGTGGCGTTGCTTAGGTCAGTACGTTTGAGAGACGTATCTGTTCAATGATACAAAGTCCTACGCGGCAGGTGAAAACAGAGCCGGAATGGATAGCGGTCGAAGAGAATAACTCATTCAATAGCTATCTTTAACCACTGTCATTTACATTCAGTCGTTACTTCGAAACGAGCACGAATCAGCGTTGTTCTGTGAGCTATCTTCTTAAAATAGTGCTACACTGCACTCAAATCTAATTCTAGCATCCTGTCAATGATATTTTCAGACTTCCATGGGTTTCCATAGTGTTCATCAACTGACACAACTTTAGTTAATGGGAGTATCATAACACAAAAATCACATATCCCATAACAATGATATTAATAAAACATTATTCCATTTCTTATAGCATTTACCTTGATTAACATGAATTTATTACTTTCTGCAATCATTAACAGATATTTGTTGTGTTGCGTGAATCATCTTCCCTCCTTCCGTCCATATGAACGCCTTAAGAAAAGTGGTACTTAATTTTATAGTTTCACCATATAACGATTTTCTGGGTCTTGTCGGGCTTATCATCGTTACAAATGTGTCATGTTCTGGGAAAAACACATACCCGTCTGCATAAATTAGCAGGAATGGCAAAATGCACTCTAAAAGAAAATGCCTACATTATTTTGGTTCAGCTTTTCTCCTCAGAGAATAATCGCGCCAAATATTATCTGATTTCTATGATTCAACAACGTATGTGAGTTGCAACCCACCGTTTAATTCAATTGGCATCATCAAAATAATCATATCTTAATTGCATATTTAAATATCGAGATTCCTCAGTGTCCTAGTGTGACTCTAATTTACCAGGGACCGGTCGGACGACCTTCCTCCCCCTTAGCAGGCAATAAAATTCGTTCCAGCTGGCTCTCCAAGATGACCGCTGCAGAAGTGGTCTACCATTCCCCCCTCTCTCTGCTCTGTCAAGATCAAGGTCAGGTTTGTTTACAGGATGCAGACTGGAGTAACACTGAGTGTGGCTCCTAAATAATTGAGTCATTTAAATATTTTAACACCTATCCTTATAGTGTCTTGGGCTCAACTGGCTCCTTAATTAACATTCATGGCTGGGGTGGAATTCTAGTGATAGACTTGCCGTTCTATGGTGACTACTAGTGGCTTTTAGACGCGCATCATAGTGAAAATCCACGACTTTCACCAGCAGCTGTCAATAAAATATAAGGAAACCTGCGTTCCTGAACGACGAATATGATCCTTTACCTCACAGGGCAGGTCAGTAATACACACATGCTCACAGCGTCTCGACGGACGTCAATAGTGGCATAATTCAAGCAAGCGTTGGATACAGACATGCTCTGTCCAATTCGCTGCGAAATAATACAGTATGCTCAAAGGCGATACTACTCGTAGATTTAGCCAACTTCTCACCTAACGTGCAAGCTATACTAGTTGTCCCCGCTATATTTATTACGTAAATCACTGGATTCTACGTTAATTCTGCACGCTTACATGCGGCTCAAACAATACTTCACATATGTGACTCCATTATTAAGGCACTCGCGTTCTCTCTGTCATACCACTTAAGCCAAAGCTTTACATAGCTCCTAACAAATGTAATAAAATTTACTGGCTTACTTTACTTTAATGGTCCTCAAACATAATCCTAAGGATTGACCATATCAAATATTCATTCATATTTCACTGACACTGAAAAAGCTCTCGTATTTCTCTATATTTCACGTTATACTCTTACTGTTTACCAAATACAGTATCTTTACATTAGACATGACACTATTTGAACACTATTTAGGCCAAAAATGCCTATTACTTTATTGTTGCCGACCCATAATATTATTATTATTATCATTTAACGTTACCGTTACATCCATCACTATTTTTGCCTGAATGGCCTCAAACAAATCACCTTCCAAGCCATATTTTATTCAAGACGAGTGGTGAAAACTCGTTCAGTAAGTGACTATTACATCTTATTCTCAAAGTGATAAATCGTTACATGGTGAACTACTTAGTTAAAATTACATTATAAAAATGGGTACTCACTTTTTCCTCTTTGCTGGATAGTGCCAGCGCCTCAGCTTTAGCGCTACCATGATGCTTGAATTAAGCCATCATGTTATCCTTGACACAACACTTAGATTCATACACTTCCCACATGATACACATATTTTTATCAGTGGCTTTTATCATTGCAATACCCTGCATATTAATCACTATACACATGAACACTTTAAAACACTATTTCACAATTTATATACATTTATCCACTACTTCACATGTTGATCCTTAAATTGGACTTCTCCTACGCCTGATCTCAGAGATGCGCTGCAATTATGACAACCGCTGGTCTCCGTGACAATCTAACAGCGTTTTACGGACGTTCAATCCTCGTTCCCTGCAATCTTGTTCAGCTCACTATCCAAATTAGGTGGCAATGGTTTCCAAGCTCCCATCATTGTAGTGTTTCTGATGATGCTGTCAAATATAATTTTGACAATACCTCCCGGTATCAGAACTGTTCAAAACATTATAAGTTCCTTTTCGCTGTGGCGAATTTATATTGGCGTCAGATAATAGGTAAATACCTGTATTAATTTACTTTCGACGCACTTCATGATTACTTATGAAGCTTTTATAACTTGCTTCTATTGTTCTCCAACGACGGCGCGTTGATACTTTAACATTTGGCGCGCTACTAGCAACGTCTTAGTTACGTGTGTACTGTAGAACAACTGTAGAGCGACTCGTGAAGACTGTAGAAGAACTGGTGACGAACTGCAGAGCAACTTAGAAGAACTGAGATGAACTGGCTTGGCTTGCCTCGCTCCCCATATATAAAGGTTTCTCGTACAAAATAGTCCACTGGACACATGAGAGCGACTCCTTTCTTGAAATAATACCTCTTCAGCCGAAATGACATCTACATCTTGTTTATTTAGGTGTGGAGGTTTCAAAAACATTCGCGTGCCGGCGATCGCTTCGGCCAATTAATTTCAATTAATTGCCTTAGTTCAGCGCGTGGGCACGCTATCGTGGTACTTCCCCGTTGACTGGTCACTAAGTCAATGCTCTTGAGCGTAGGGTAGGTTGTGATGCATCCATTTGGAGATAACGGCCTTAATTTAGGTGAAAAACCATTCCTAAATTACCTCTCCGTGAATATATTCACCTGGGTGTATATTTCAATGCATTTCAATGCTCCACTTAGCTGTAATTAATTAATTTCCATGTGCGGTCGATCCCGCCATAGCTTGCACCGTTGTCAAGCGGTGGATACCCGAGTCATTAATTCTGAGCTGTCTCTCCGCTCCAGACGTAAGTAGTTCGGTAGGCGCCTAGACTCTCCGCCCACTTGCTAAGGGTCATTTGTAAAACTTCAAACTGGCCTCTTCTCATTTTCGTATGCTCTGAAAATGTATATTTCCTTGCATTTGGCTACAGTTCTTCCCTTAAATTGCTATGATATTCACCTATAGATCGTGAAATCAAGCTACCTTCTTATATGCCAGTATACCTCTCATTGCTCTTTGGGTTCCCAATAATTGCTCCCCCGCAGAGATCAATGGTTCGACTCTAGGCATAACCATGTGCCTGGTCTTTTCTGATGAGACCGGAGTTCGATGCCAGACTGCCGTGACCAATTGGGCACATTTTTCCCCTGCTAAGCTCGGAAAATTCATTTCATAAGTGAATTTTTCGGGCCTTTCAGATGGCATCGACTCCATGCAATATTTAATTTAAGCGGTCAGTGCTCTCGGCAATGGGATTGCTCGTTCCCCACTCCACTCTGTCTGCTTTCTCGTAGACTCTCGTTCTGCCTTCGCAATTGTTCATTCATCCCCTCTAGCTCCGCAGCGGCTTCCCTCAACTGGTCATAAAGTTCCTGCAGTTGACAGCTGCATTCTCCCTTCGTAACCGTTAGGTCTGCGAGCTGGTCGCTTCGCTCCGTCCCTTCCTGAGACTGCAAGCTTTTCTCAAGATTCTTTCCGTGCATACGTAATGATTCCTCGTCCACTTGGGTGTACATTGCTTGCTCCTCTCTTGTCTCATAGTCTTCTGGTGGACTATATAACTTCAAATTTGCTGCATTTACAACAACTTCTCTACCTGTTGCTTCGTCTTTGATCCGATATGCATTATTTTGCAGATCCCTTATAATCAGGTAGGGTCCGTGATAAGCATGTTGAAATTTCTTATATTTCCTGCTCTCTGGATCTGAACTGGCGTTCTCTGGCTCATTAATTACGAGTTAGGCTTTACTCGTTGGCACATATCACATGTCCTGATAGTATTCCTGACTGTCTCTCTAAGTTTAGGCCAAATAAATGCTTCTTTAAGCAGGGCAACAGTCTTATCTACACCGGAGTGACCAAAAGCTCGGTGTGCTAAACATACTAGCTTTCCCTGCAATGCTGGTGGTACGACTATCCTAGGTTTGGTGTGGTCTGAGTCGCTCCATTTATGTAACATCTGGTTAAACCATAGATATTCCGTTGATAATGCTTCAGCTTCCACATACATCGGAGTTCCTCTATCCAGCTTTCCCTCGAAGTAATGAATCATCAACCGTATCCAGGGATCTTCACGTTGAAAAACGGTGATGTTCCTCAGATCATCTAAGGTCTTCTGATCTCTATCTTCTATCTCGATAGCTAGAACTTCTTCTTCATCAGCTGTAGGATATCTGCTCAGCAAGTCAGGTATGATATTGTCCTTCCCCGGGCAATACTCTATTTCCACTTGAAACTGCTGTATGTACAGGGACCACCTTGTCAGTCTTTGACTCGACAAGTCAGTTTTCAGCAGGAACGTTAGGGCTTTATGGTCTGTTCTCAATATAATTCTAAAACCATAGACTAGCTTTCGCCAATACTGCAAGGCATACAGTATCGCGAGTAATTCGATTTCCGTGACCGTATAATTCTTTTCATTTGGCTTCAACCTTCTGCTGATAAATGCAATGTAAGTTTTCTCCTCTGACCTGTCCATGTTCTCCTGATATAACATAGCTCCGATCCCTATAAATGATGCGTCAGTCTGGATAATAAATTTCTGAGTGTAGTCAGGATATCCCAATTTCACATTATCTAACAACATCTGTTTAGATTTCACGAAGGCTTCCTCGCATTGTTCCGTCCAGCGCCATCTTCCTCCCTTCTTAAGTAAGTCTTGGAGTGGTGCTACGGTCTCGGTATACGTTGGACAATGGTTTGAAAAGAATCCAATAACGCCTAGATATTGCCTGACGTTCTTTACCTTCGTTGGTCTCGGGAAATGTTTAATGACTTCCAATTTTCCCGGATTAGGTCTGACTCCTTGTGCATCTATTACGTGGCCTAGAAATTTAACTTCTCTCTGAGCAAAGTTAGACTTCTTTATATTGACCTTAAAGTTAGCCTGACTTAGGTCATATAACAACTTGCGTAGATCTCTGACATGCTCTTCGACAGTTTCAGATGTCAGTAGTATATCATCTACGTAACATATGGTTGTAGCTTTTACTTCTTCGGACAGGTTCCGATCTAGCGCTCGTATCAACGCTGAAGCTGCTGTTTTTAATCCAAATGGAAGACGCACGTATGAATATGTGTGCTGGTCAAATAAAAATCCAGTTAGCAAACTTGTTTTCTCTTCCAGAGCAAGATGGTGAAAACTTGCCGTCAGGTCAAGTTTTGAGAACACAGTCTTTCCTTTGAACCTTCTGAGTACCTCCTTAATGGGCGGCACTTTATCAAATTCCGGTATGACCTTGGAATTCAAATTTCGTAGGTCCAGGCATATCCTCACACTTCCGTCCTGTTTAGGTACAACTACCAGTGGGCTGACATAGGGTGTGGCTGTCTTTACAATGACGCCTGCTTCTAGCATTTCCTGTATCGCTTCTTTGACCTTTAAATAATGTTTCTCAGCTACAGGATACGGCTTCTGTTTAAATGGTGTCCAATCGCTGACTTGGAACGCATACTGGAAATTCTTGATCCGGCCAGGTCTCGAATCGAAGACTCCTTTATACTCAAATAGCAGTTCCCTTAGCAATTGCTTATATTCTGGACCAAATTTAGCTTCTTCAATCTTCTCTTCCAGGCATTCTTCAAATTTTGGTTCGAGATCCTTTTCAATGTCTGCGGCCAGTGTTGCCAACTCTTCCTCGATGTCTTCTGTTGTCGACACTGCATCCCCAGTCATATCTCCGTATGTATGCCATACGTACTCTTCTGGTCTCGTTTCATTATGCTTTAATGAGAGTTCTAACTCTTCCTTTTCCTCACTTGCGCGAAACATCACAATGTCTTGCGAGAGATCTATAATAACTTTATACTCTCTTATGAAATCCATCCCAACAATGATATTAAAAGGCAGCTTATTTACAAGTAGGAAGCTCTGTGAGAATGTAGAGTTCCCTATATGCAAATCTAAAAATACTTGGTATTTGCATATCATAACTTTATCTGGTATGACACCTTTTATTTTCACGCTTGAAATAGGTATTTTCAATACGTGAATTTTACTCTGGATTTCACTGTATAATGCCTGGGTTATCAAACTCACTGTAGACCCTGTATCAATGAGACTTCTTATCTTCATACCCGCAATGTTTAGAATAATAATGAATAGTTCCCTTCTTACATTGACCGTCCTTTCATCGAGGTCTTCGATAAGCTCCTCAGGTTTGGCAATCCAGTTAACAACATTCACTGTATTCCATCCTGAACTTATCTCTCTTTGGTCATTTAAATTTGGTGTTTTTTTTTCAATTGCTCCATTCTTTGTGGAGTTCTTCTGTCTGTCTTCATGCTGCTGAAGCTCCAGACTTTTGGCACCGTCATCATTTTGATATATGTCGGGTGACCTTCTATTCCTAATCGCTTCATCCCAATGAACTCGCGATTGTCTTGGATCATCTCCGCACTCTTCCATGTATCTTAAAGATGCGTGATAACGTTCTTCCGCCTCTTCATCGAACCCGCGACTCTGCTCTTGGGATCTGCATCCTTGGTTGTTCCCATTTCGGCCGTAACTCCTTCTGTGATCAAGCTGCTGGTCTCTGGTACCACGCTGATTCCAGTTTTTCCTTCCTCGGTTACCACGGTTTGATCCTCCTTGATATGCTGGCCTCCAATTTTGGTTTTCGCGTCCTTCGCGTTGCCAGTCGAATTTTTCTGTTTCGGTGCTTGTAGATTTGCTTTTTGTTTGCACCTTAGTTGACTCAATCGGTGTAGTCGTCATGTTAACTTGTTCCGCATTTCGACTTTGTCTTGTGTGCTGCACTGTGGTTAGATCAAGTTGTCTCAGCACCTCCTCCATATCAATTGCAGTTTTGGCGTTTGCCGAGATTAGCAGACGTTGTACTTCATACGGTAGCTGCTTGGCTATTGCTATGCACAAGTCTGACTCTCTAAGCCCTTCATCAAGCTCTCGAAAACGGCACAATTGATTCACAAAGAATTCCCCGTACTTAGTCGGATTACTAGTACTGTAACGCCTGGAATACAAGTCCAATCTGAGGTTCTGTTGTACGCTCGCGTTCCAATATCTGCTTAAAAATGCTTGGCGAAATTCTTCAACGGTGTCGAACGTGTATCGAAAACTCCTAAACCATAGGGCACACTCCCCCTCGGTTAGTTTTTCAATCGCTCTCAACCTGCACTCTGGCGGTACTTTCGCGTCATTCAAGTACTCGGAAACTTCTTTAAGCCAGTATTTGGGTGTCATGTTAGAATTACTCCCAGAGTATTTCTTTGGTTTCTCATCACTAGCCCTTATAACTGTGACTATTTGACTTTGAACAGCATTTTCATGCGGTGTTGACATGGCAATTGGCATACCAGGTGTGGTATACGGACTGTCACTTGGCATGGCTGCATTCTTTGGAGTGGGCTGTATTTCTATCTCTGCCCATTTATTTCTCCTATTCTCGTCTATACTTCCTTCGCTAGACCTAGGATTCCGCAACATAGATTCTTCCTGCGCGATCATTCTAGTCTCGATTTGACTGTGTCTATTTTCTGCCCTTTCCAAACGAGCCAATACCTCTCGTTCTATTTTCTCTAGGCGATCTCGGTTTCTTTCTGCCATAGAAAATGCCTTTTCCTTATCGTCCTTAAGGTTTTCCTTCAGGTGGATAATTTCCCCTGCTAGACTCTCTCTTACTTCGGCAAGAGTCTTATCACTGGCTTCAGTCTTTAAGCCTTCTCGAAGTTCTAATTCTTCTCGTAAGCCTGTGACTTCCTTTTGAATGTGACCTTGTATATGAGAGATTTCAGTCCTTATTTTCGTGATTTCTCCCTGGTCCTCGTCTTGTCTTTTATGGATAACTGCTAAGTCGTTCTGAGTTTGTTCCAACTCTTTCTGTACTTTCCCGACTTGCCTCTTCATATTTGACACTATCTCCTTATTCTCTTGATCAGAAGTTTTTATTTCTTGAATTTCCTTGCATTGGTCAAGGATATTCTGATCCTGTTTTCTTAAGGCTTCGTCTACCGCCTTGGCGTAACCTGCCATTCGCGTATTCCATTTTATATCGCTATCCTCGAACCTTTGATCTACGGTCTGAGTGAACGTATTAAACTGCTCTAATTGACGTTTAGTATTAGCTTCATTCTGACTCTGAATGTCTTTAAGCTCCATGGACATACTGCTTAAATTATCGTTAATTTCACGCTGTGACTCTCTGCACGCTTGCAGATTATTCTCTAGTTTTAATTCAATAGACTCAAAGCGTTTATCGTTATCACCTTGCATTTCTGAGATCACGCTAACAATATTCTTAGTTACCTCACGCTGGACAGACTCTTTAACGTCATCCATTTTCTTATTAACCTCTATTAGGTTTGACTCTAATTGCGTGTTTATTGTAACTTGATTAGCCTCTAATTGAGTATTGACTGTAGCCAACATCTGGCTTACCTCAGTTTGACTAGCCTCCAATCTAGTATTGATTTCGGTTTGATTGGCCTCTAATCTAGTATCGACTGTAGCCAACATCTGGCTTACCTCAGTTTGATTGGCATCCAATCTACCCGCTATTTCATCTTTAAATTCTCTAATTTCTTCCTTTCTCTTAGAATTAGAATTATCAAAATGCTCCCTTAACTCAGCAATACACCTGAGTACGTCTTCAGTTCCAGCCATCCTGTACTTCTTAATTTGAGATATAGGTAGGCCGCAGCTGAATATGCTGGCGCGTTCTATTGGAAAGGAAAGGATTCCGATCCCACGACAACAACAACAACATATTATAAAATGTCAAAACCAACTATGGAATGGGTATAGACCCTCGTACCCGTCTGACAACCGTGTCTGACGTCTGAATATCATCTAGAAAGACTCACAATCGCTCAAACAAAGTTTGAGGAAAATATCATTTCTATGGTTTTCCCCATGAAAACCGTGCTATTATTATGGGTTTTATCTGAATCCCATAAGCCATCCACGTACTGGGTGCCATTGATAATGATGAGGGTATTGATGCTCATGCTCATGTGCCTATGGTGACCCGTAATTTCAACAGGCCCCACTCACGGGCGACATTGATAATGAATAGGGTAATATGTAGGGATAACACGCTTTGCCCCACACACCTGGGTGACATGATAATTAAAGGGGTTTGTGTATAAGTTACATTTACATTTAAGCATGTTTGATGGAGGATTATCAATAATTTATTTCACGCGATGGCTTATTAACAAATGGGACGCGGCCTTTCCTATTCTGTCCTAATTTCTATGCTATATTTGCTTCTACCATTAATATCTTGGCCGACTTTAGCAGTACCTGTGACTCAATCCCAGTACAGAGACATCTCCTCCATGTACCCGATTGTCATCCTGTGGACCATGTGTTCGTATCCCAACTAACTCACGGTCTTTCGAGGTATGGGACGTTCCTGCCCACCATACGACCACATGCTCAGGATTTGAGTCTACCAGCTAACTACTCTACAGGAAATACACAACATTATTCCTAAAAATAACACATTTACTGGTCTAAAATCAATGGCTACACAACAAATACAAACAAAGGACAAATTACATTTAATTCCCACAAATAAAATAGGGTTGCTCTGTGAGCTTTCTCCTTAAAATAGTGCTACACTGCACTCAAATCTAATTCTAGCATCCTGTCAATGATATTTTCAGACTTCCATGGGTTTCCATAGTGTTCATCAACTGACACAACTTTAGTTAATGGGAGTATCATAACACAAAAATCACATATCCCATAACAATGATATTAATAAAACATTATTCCATTTCTTATAGCATTTACCTTGATTAACATGAATTTATTACTTTCTGCAATCATTAACAGATATTTGTTGTGTTGCGTGAATCATCTTCCCTCCTTCCGTCCATATGAACGCCTTAAGAAAAGTGGTACTTAATTTTATAGTTTCACCATATAACGATTTTCTGGGTCTTGTCGGGCTTATCATCGTTACAAATGTGTCATGTTCTGGGAAAAACACATACCCGTCTGCATAAATTAGCAGGAATGGCAAAATGCACTCTAAAAGAAAATGCCTACATTATTTTGGTTCAGCTTTTCTCCTCAGAGAATAATCGAGCCAAATATTATCTGATTTCTATGATTCAACAACGTATGTGAGTTGCAACCCACCGTTTAATTCAATTGGCATCATCAAAATAATCATATCTTAATTGCATATTTAAATATCGAGATTCCTCAGTGTCCTAGTGTGACTCTAATTTACCAGGGACCGGTCGGACGACCTTCCTCCCCCTTAGCAGGCAATAAAATTCGTTCCAGCTGGCTCTCCAAGATGGCCGCTGCAGAAGTGGTCTACCATTCCCCTCTCTCTCTGCTCTGTCAAGATCAAGGTCAGGTTTGTTTACAGGATGCAGACTGGAGTAACACTGAGTGTGGCTCCTAAATAATTGAGTCATTTAAATATTTTAACACCTATCCTTATAGTGTCTTGGGCTCAACTGGCTCCTTAATTAACATTCATGGCTGGGGTGGAATTCTAGTGATAGACTTGCTGTTCTATGGTGACTACTAGTGGCTTTTAGACGCGCATCATAGTGAAAATCCACGACTTTCACCAGCAGCTGTCAATAAAATATAAGGAAACCTGCGTTCCTAAACGACGAATATGATCCTTTACCTCACAGGGCAGGTCATTAATACACACATGCTCACAGCGTCTCGACGGACGTCAATAGTGGAATAATTCAAGCAAGCGTTGGATACAGACAGGCTCTGTCCAATTCGCTGCGAAATAATACAGTATGCTCAAAGGCGATACTACTCGTAGATTTAGCCAACTTCTCACCTAACGTGCAAGCTATACTAGTTGTCCCCGCTATATTTATTACGTAAATCACTGGATTCTACGTTAATTCTGCACGCTTACATGCGGCTCAAACAATACTTCACATATGTGACTCCATTATTAAGGCACTCGCGTTCTCTCTGTCATACCACTTAAGCCAAAGCTTTACATAGCTCCTAACAAATGTAATAAAATTTACTGGCTTACTTTACTTTAATGGTCCTCAAACATAATCCTAAGGATTGACCATATCAAATATTCATTCATATTTCACTGACACTGAAAAAGCTCTCGTATTTCTCTATATTTCACGTTATACTCTTACTGTTTACCAAATACAGTATCTTTACATTAGACATGACACTATTTGAACACTATTTAGGCCAAAAATGCCTATTACTTTATTGTTGCCGACCCATAATATTATTATTATTATCATTTAACGTTACCGTTACATCCATCACTATTTTTGCCTGAATGGCCTCAAACAAATCACCTTCCAAGCCATATTTTATTCAAGACGAGTGGTGAAAACTCGTTCAGTAAGTGACTATTACATCTTATTCTCAAAGTGATAAATCGTTACATGGTGAACTACTTAGTTAAAATTACATTATAAAAATGGGTACTCACTTTTTCCTCTTTGCTGGATAGTGCCAGCGCCTCAGCTTTAGCGCTACCATGATGCTTGAATTAAGCCATCATGTTATCCTTGACACAACACTTAGATTCATACACTTCCCACATGATACACATATTTTTATCAGTGGCTTTTATCATTGCAATACCCTGCATATTAATCACTATACACATGAACACTTTAAAACACTATTTCACAATTTATATACATTTATCCACTACTTCACATGTTGATCCTTAAATTGGACTTCTCCTACGCCTGATCTCAGAGATGCGCTGCAATTATGACAACCGCTGGTCTCCGTGACAATCTAACAGCGTTTTACGGACGTTCAATCCTCGTTCCCTGCAATCTTGTTCAGCTCACTATCCAAATTAGGTGACAATGGTTTCCAAGCTCCCATCATTGTAGTGTTTCTGATGATGCTGTCAAATATAATTTTGACAATACCTCCCGGTATCAGAACTGTTCAAAACATTATAAGTTCCTTTTCGCTGTGGCGAATTTATATTATATATATATATATATATATATATATATTATATATAAATACCTGTATTAATTTACTTTCGACGCACTTCATGATTACTTATGAAGCTTTTATAACTTGCTTCTATTGTTCTCCAACGACGGCGCGTTGATACTTTAACATTTGGCGCGCTACTAGCAACGTCTTAGTTACGTGTGTACTGTAGAACAATTGTAGAGCGACTCGTGAAGACTGTAGAAGAACTGGTGACGAACTGCAGAGCAACTTAGAAGAACTGAGATGAACTGGCTTGGCTTGCCTCGCTCCCCATATATAAAGGTTTCTCGTACAAAATAGTCCACTGGACACATGAGAGCGACTCCTTTCTTGAAATAATACCTCTTCAGCCGAAATGACATCTACATCTTGTTTATTTAGGTGTGGAGGTTTCAAAAACACTCGCGTGCCGGCGATCGCTTCGGCCAATTAATTTCAATTAATTGCCTTAGTTCAGCGCGTGGGCACGCTATCGTGGTACTTCCCCGTTGACTGGTCACTAAGTCAATGCTCTTGAGCGTAGGGTAGGTTGTGATGCATCCATTTGGAGATAACGGCCTTAATTTAGGTGAAAAACCATTCCTAAATTACCTCTCCGTGAATATATTCACCTGGGTGTATATTTCAATGCATTTCAATGCTCCACTTAGCTGTAATTAATTAATTTCCATGTGCGGTCGATCCCGCCATAGCTTGCACCGTTGTCAAGCGGTGGATACCCGAGTCATTAATTCTGAGCTGTCTCTCCGCTCCAGACGTAAGTAGTTCGGTAGGCGCCTAGACTCTCCGCCCACTTGCTAAGGGTCATTTGTAAAACTTCAAACTGGCCTCCTCTCATTTTCGTATGCTCTGAAAATGTATATTTCCTTGCATTTGGCTACAGTTCTTCCCTTAAATTGCTATGATATTCACCTATAGATCGTGAAATCACGCTACCTTCTTATATGCCAGTATACCTCTCATTGCTCTTTGGGTTCCCAATAATTGCTCCCCCGCAGAGATCAATGGTTCGACTCTAGGCATAACCATGTGCCTGGTCTTTTCTGATGAGACCGGAGTTCGATGCCAGACTGCCGTGACCAATTGGGCACAGTATGTTCGTTCTATCGAATGAATCAGCTGTCCCTAATTGTAAAGTTTTATGCTGCCCAACTAACGTGTTTTGTCAGGAAGATCGATATTTCTCTGCTTGTATCCCGTAAGGTACTAATGCACTGAAATCATATCCCGCAACCGATACTGAACATTATTATTTTCCCTTGATCATATTATTCGAACGATCTGTAGTCACATCGAGGGAACACCTATAGTGTACAGTTTCGTTTTCGGGATATGCTTGCAGTGCATTAGTACCATACGGGATTCAAGCACAGAAATATCGACCTTCCTGATTACAGACGTTAGTTGGGCTGCATAAAACAATATTATTAGGGGCATACACGTGGATTAAAGAATTTGTGCGTCGTTGTTCAACTTGACCTTATTAACATGCTCGTGTCTCCTAAATGAGATAAAATGTTTTTTTGTTTACAATTTTGACTCTTACCATCCGTGACAATTTAAAAGCGAATGAACTACATCGATGAGCTTAAAGTACATATTTCTTGTACAAATGCGCCAAAATAGCAGGGTTTCCAGATGATGTAAAGGAAAAACAATTCACACGACCACCATGTTGGTCTCTACCATTTCAAGGTTTATAGGTTATATCAGTGAACGAGTCTTAAACCGTAGCGAGGCACAGTTATTGCTCTAACGTTAGTGGTCCTGCGTCGATCGTTTCACCAACCTTGCATCTTTTGTCAAAATTACTGGTTACCTCCTGTAGATGTTTAGAAGAGCCTTGTAGTGAATTGAAACAATGATGCACATGTTGTTTGAGTCTTCAGTTATTTGACTTGATTGATGCAGAACTCCATGTCTCCCTGTCCTGAGCAAATTGCTTCATCTCTACATAGCTACGACACCTTACATCCGAAACAATCTGTTTAACATATCCCATACATGGTCAAGAACTTTCTTTCTATAACTTAGTTTATTATTCCTGGGTGTCTTAGTATGTGTCCTACTAACCTATATATCCCCTTCATTACCATTCGTCAGAATCATCACTCTTCTATAATTTGTTATTCTATCTACCCATCTTCATAACTCTGCTGTAACACCACATTTGAAATGCTTCTTGTCTCCTGTTTTCTACTGTACCAACTATCCAAGTTTCATTTCCATATACTGCCACTCTCCAGAGAAAGTCTTTCAAAATGACTTCCTAATAACTAAATTTATAATCGATGTGAACAGATGCTTTTTCTTAATAAATGTTTTCCTTGCCTGAGCCAACCTACTTTTTATATCCTCTTTGCTTCGTCCATCACTGCTTATTCTGCGTCCCAAGCAGGAGAATTCCCCTACTTCCTTTAGATTCCGAACCACCAATACGATCCCAATCGGGTTTCTTATTTCTAGCTGCATTCCATTATTTCTGTTTCATATTTCTTGATTTTTATCAGATATTAGATGACCCGACAGACGTCGTTCTGTCAAAATAATGACAGTGCATTGAGCTCCAATTCAGTCTCTATTGCACGCAAAAATCAGACTAATGCATATCACTACATCAACAATATGTAATGAGTTAATTTTCTACTGCTACCAAAAGTTACTAAGGAACTATGCGATTTCAGTGCCTGCAATATTAATATCTTCATAGTGACAAAGGGAATTCTCGAAAAGATATCAGGATATCACAACTCAGAAATAACCCTGACTGACTGTTGCGTAGATGGAAACTGTTTGTCAGGTCTTCAAATCTCTCACTGAGCCATAATTATCCCCCGATGCAAATCGAGTAATTTCATAAGTTGATGCAGTGAAGATAATGTGCCAAATAGAAATCTTCTTTCTTCGGTGCAAATAATTATCATAGAAAATGCTGATTCCAATCAAAAATTTAAAGATAAAATTCAGTCTAAGAATACCGCTGTTTACACTGGCGTAAGAGTGTTCCTCACATGATCACAATTCTTGGGCGTGGCTTATAACTTACTGCCACATAATGAATTACTTCTTGCCCATGTAATAATACTGACCAGTTCCATTGAAAATTCTTCTCTTAAATGATATTTTCATTGTAATGCATTATGGTAAACGATATTTTTTGTTTGATTATCTCGCGCGTAAACAATTAAAGTTGGTATTTTTACAACACGGGATCAGGCAACATACAATTTCCATGCGAGAAACATGGATTTTCAAGATTAATGCCGCAAACAATCAATGACTGCACCTGGGATTTATTTATGGTAATAGCGAGAGCAAGCCGCACTGGAAACTGCAGTCGTTTAAATTCAAATGGTATGTCAGTGGGAATCATTGGGATGCATGATATCAAATCGTCTTCTCCTTTGTACCTTCCCTTTAGAATGGTTGCTTCCATTACATTGTACATTAATTGTTTCACCACTGGCCGTGTGCCGTTACAAAGACGCGGTTGGTTGATATTTCGCATTATTATGACCACCGATCCGACTTTAAATTGAAGATTATGAGGCAGCAATCCCGTCAAATCCAGCGAGTTCAATCATTCGGGTAGATAGTTGACTACATCATCTTGGTTGGTAGCGGAATCAACTGATTTGTATGTCCTCAAATCACCGGCAATTTCATTTTGAATTTTGAAATTTAATTCATTTACAACATTACATCCATGTTTTCGGCAGCCAAAATAACTCGTTCGCTCAACCAAATATGATCTCTGTAATTTTGAGCAACGTTTGGGAACACCGTTTGAATGAGTTCGTTTTTTGAATCAGTAAACTGACAGTAATTGGCAGGAAATATAATGCAGCCAGTCAAAACATCCGAAGGGAATTTGCCATTTCCAATGTCAATGAGCTGTTCTGAAAATATTTCTCCATTTGTATCACTTTGCAACTAGACACGCGTATTCTTGCTTAAAATTAGTATCTTGATCTGTTTCCACAAAATGGAGGACTTTAAACATGCATTGAGTGCATCAGCTGGCGTTGAATCGTGGAATCACTGGCAATGTTTGAGGATAATCTCCTGCTAACAAAATTATCGCACCTCCAAATCGGGTTTAATTGTTCCGCAGATCCTGCATGGTTCGGTCTAATGCCTCCAAAGACTTTTTATGTGCCGTCGTGCATTCATCACACACTATCAATTTATATTGCTGCAAAACCTTTTCTATTGCAGAATTAATCGAAATGTTGCAAGTCGGAGTTTCGTTGCTTTGCATATTCAACGACAATTTTAGTGCTGATTGGGCTGTTCGACCGCCTTCCAACAATGTAGCTGCAATGCCTGATGAAGCAAGTGCGAGTGCAATTTCATTGTGTGAGCGAATATTTGCTAAAATCAATGAAATTAAAACAGTTTTCTGTACCCCCGGGAACGTCCAAAATGTACAAGTAAATCCCTCCCGTTCCATCATTTACAACTTTCATATGAGTATCAAATACAAACCGGTACTTTTGTTGTTGGTTCAACAGCGGAAGATTTTTTCGAACGGATTCTCTTAAAGGATTGAGATCGTACAAGTTTTCGCGTTGCAACTCTTGATTAAAAGAGCTTTGCATCGAGCGAATGGGTGAGGCGACGCCTAATTGAGATAATACTTTGCTTGATATCATCAAGGACATGTTCTCAATTGATATCAACGCCTCGTTGTACATTTCTTCACTGATTTGTAAATGTGTACTTCCTGTTGTAATGCACATTTGATGCAAGATATCGTCACACATATTATCTTTGTATTTTATCCGTAAATCAACTGGTCTTAATGGGAAGCATGTTTATTAAATTATAGAAAGCAATGTTCGTATTTGATGAGATTGTGAAGAAATTACAGCATGTTTGAGAGTTTGATCCCAATGAGCGTCATTTTCTAACAGTTGCAAACGTAGACAGGCTTTTCTGTAAGAGCCACACAATTCACCAATAACAGTTCGTAAATGCTGTATTGATGTTGGTCCTCGATCATTCACTAAGATAGCAATAGCAACTTACACTCTGCCCGTGGCGGTATCTGTTGTCAAACTGTGCTACTGCCGCCACACCCGTAACAATAGCAACGCATTTCAAATTTTTCTCTCCATAAAAACCTTCTTCGGGCTTTAAAGAATATTCGAAAAATAAAATAGGCGAATTGGTCCAGCCGTTCTTGAGTTTTGCACTTATCAACACATTTAGAGATTCATTTTTATTATATCGATTTTGTCATCAAGACTGAGTCAATAATATACAGAAACTCATTAAAATCGTCTGCTGAGAAGGCTAAGCTTACAATGTAGTAAGTGAATCTCAGAGCTGTTATATTAGGATGTCTTATAAGTAATGTCGTATTTTAAGTTTGGTGTTTTATAAGATAGAATTGGTTTTGTTTGGTTCGCCAATTCTATCTACGGTACAGGAGGCCATGACTAGAAATAGTCGAAAGTTGAAGGTGTGATTCACTGGAAGTTTGTTCCAAACAGGCCTGCAGTCGATGCGGATCTTTATTAGGGCTACCGATGAGACACGGATTGATATGCACCCGTGTAAACCGCGACCCATGTACACGCGTAGGTACGCTCGAAGAATCCGTGTTGCAGTGAACACACGTGTACATGAGTACACGAGTAGTACCACAGGTGTACCCGTGTATGAAGGTCCGTGTACATGGATTCACAGGTATATATGTCCGATCGTGTGTCCGTGCGGTGCTTCGCAACTTTGTAAGAATGTTTTTTACGTTTTGTAGCACAAATGCCCCGTACAATTGAAAACAAATGTAGAATCAGGAATACGAACACAACAAAAATTCAAATATAAAGATTTTGCTATTACGAAGAATAAGTGAAACGATATCACTACGAATTTTGTAAAAGTATGTTTTCGAAATACTATGAACACGGCACCACGTGATTCAAATTTTTCGGCATCGCGCATCCCTTATTCGTTAGGGTGCCCCTAGAGGGCAGAATTCTAACCTGATCGAAGTTCAGTGCGATCATAGTGGTCAAACCACAGCTGGCACGCGCTGCGTAGTAGAGGAGTAATGGGGAATATAAGCTGTTGCGGTGTGGGAGTACGCGGAAACGAAAGGAGATAAGGCGTTTTGCTCTCTATGTTCTCCTACCGAAAATAATGAATATTCCTCTGCTGGTGGGTCCACGGCAGCCATCGGACGACACTTGAAAATAATACACCGGAAGATGGAAAACCAACGAACGTCGCCAAGCAATCGCGGGTATGTAATTATGCATGCAAATTGTGTAACACCATATGCGTAAGCGTACCGTGGTTACCATGACCTATCACAGAAATGTCTTTCTGATTTGACAATAAATACAGTAGTTTGTACTGTTTACTTTGTTTTTGTTTACATACGACCAACCTCTGTGAACAGCATACTTTTACGACTAGACACAAGCTCTTCCGCAACACTCCCACCGTCTTTGGTCAGTAGGCAATGTCGTCAGCGCCGAAGGCGAAGTGATGTCGCGCCGGTGCCGTGGCGCTTCCTTCACCGAATGGAACTGGAAATATGTTGAAAATTACTGCTTTCCCATACATTTCGGTCTAGTGCAGACTACTTGACTGATTCGCTACGATCTGTATTATTTTCGGTTCATGCCACCGTCACACTCGCTTATCCACTTACCGTGCGCCACCACGGCACCACTCAACCGCACGCTCCAACTCTCCATCACGCACTGATCTTTAGCGCCCTTGCGCTGCTGCTGGTATTTTCCGATTGGTGCACACGTTAACAAGGAATTAAAATGAACTGCGACTGTTCTTCGCATATGTCATACAACTATTCCCATAACGTATAGTATTTAGATGGTGGATTGTTAAAATGAGGGAATTCGCGTGCCGTAAATTAGAAAATGTCCCAACAATTAGACAGGCGAGTTTATCGGGAACGCAACGGTGGCGGCCTACGGGAGCTTCAGGATGGGCGTGTGGTTGTGCCTGGAGGCGTGTGCTGTGTACATAGACAATTTTACAGATATTAGTGAATCAGTCGAGTCATCATGATCTCCGCGCCGAAATGGCAGGGCAGGCGCGCATTTCAATCGTTGTCAAGTGCAATATTCGCGGTGGTGGCGCATCTCGCACCACACTGGTTTGACTTCAGTACCGGCGAAATGGAAAGGTGGTGTACTTATTTATCTCCAATGCAACTTTCCACGATTTGCGCTTAAATTGCACAGGACCTTCCTCGTTGTGAAGGTTTTCATTTCGCACCGAAATTAAAAATGATATTGTATTATTACAGGCATGAAGCCGAGGCCACACAGGAAGACACTGCAGACAGTGACCATGTTGATGATGAGGAGCAGGAGCAGGTATGGTCATCCCTAGCCAAGAGACGACGCAGGCGACGCGTGGCTGGTAACGCACACCGTCCGTGCGATACCACACGCTCAGAGGAAATACACCAGGCTCTTGCGAGGATGGTTGCTGTGAACCAATTTCTTTTGTCATTTTGTGCCAGTGACGGGTTTAGGCAGTTCATACCAGTTGTAGAGCCAAATTACTTGTGTATTTCAGAGGATGCCCTCAAGCGGAGACTGGTCCTAATAAACGATGGGGTCAGAGAGAATGTGCGGGGTGTACTATCAGCGACATAAAGCGTTGCCTTTACATCAGACTGTTGGACATCTCGCTAACAAACGTCTTTACTGACGGTAACGGCTCACACCACATCTACTCCCAGTGGGTTCCAAAGGCGATGACGCTTACCACGCATGACACGGAAGACCTCCACACTGTAGAAAATCTAGCATTGGAATTGCAATTGGTTGCAGAAGAATGGGGTGTGCAGGACAAGATCACCGCCATCGTCACTGACAACGCGTACAACGTCGCCAACGCTGTGCTCGCTCTTGATGTGCTGGAGAAGGATAAAGTGACTTGTGCTGCACATTCTGTACAGCTTGCTGCAAACAAGGCTCTTGCTCATGAAAACACTGCTAATATGTGTCTGAAAGCAAGCAAGATAGTTGGCCATTTTGGGCACTCTGACGTTGCATCTAGTGTGCTGACACGAATGCAAGCACAACTCTCAATGCCTGAACAACCCCTGATTCAAAGCTGCAACATCCACTGGATTTCAACTTTTGCCATGATCGAGCGCCTTTTGTAAAATAGGAACCCCGTCAGCAACATCTTAGGTGACCGGACATGCCCGCCAAAGGCCACAGCACCGAAGCTGCAAGTAACTGAAGAGGAGTGGCATTACATGGAGGTTTTAAGCAAGCTCCCTAAACCTGTGGAAGTGGTAACCACTCTCTTGTGCGGTGAAAATTCGCCCATACCGAAGGTACGGCCACTAATAAAGAAGATAATTAAAAACCACCTCAGCACCCAGGAACTGTCGGGCGACAGCTTCCTAGAGGACGTGCAGTCTACCTTGGCCTGTGAATTGAACGATCGGTTCGGCCTCCTATGGATAAATGATAGTACTGTCACAGCCAAACAGATTGCACCTTTCCTCGAGCCGAGGTACAGGGATTTGATACATAAGACAGCAGAGGCTCGAAGACGAATTCGTGACAGAGTGCTCCAGAAGGTTCAGAACGATGCACCTGCTGAAGTCGTGGTTAATCCTGATAAACCCTCCACCAGTAGATCCCTGGAGTTCTTGTATCAAATGCCATGTGGGAGAAGGAACAGCCCTGAATCTCAATTTCAAGATATTCTTTCAGAGGCAGAGATACGTTTCGACATGAACCCGTTTGAGTGGTGGAAAGCAAGGGAAACCAAATATCCTGCGGTTGCTGCTCTAGCGAAAAAATACTTGTGTATTCCAGCAACATCCACAAGTCCCGAAAGGTGCTTTTCCTCTGCTGGAAACATTGTCACAGCCAAACGGAATGGTCTTCTGCCAGAAAATGTAAACCTCTTGGTGTTCTTGTTCCAAAACAAAGGTTTCTGAAAGTAAATTGGTCAATGAGTCATATTTCTAGAAATTGTTGTTCTTGTTATACTGTTATATTTTGTATTCATTTCCTGCACCTGATATTTTCATTTCGTTGTTAAGTTACATTCTGGTCAAATGACAGTGCAAATATTACATTATTATTCCAATACATATAATTTAGTATCTACTCCGCTTTCATCCTCGGAACGAACATTTATAATTAATTTCACACTGCTTCGAAAAAACGCGCGCGAACATATTGCACACGCAAACACGATTTCTAAATTCATGTATAAACGGCACGATATCGCCGAGAACAGATGTTTGATCAAGGTTACCGCACACAGCACTGGAAACCCGTTGTAACGGGTACTCATTCTCAATATCCGGTCGTAATTACTCGGTTACAAAGGTAAATAGTAGAACTAGGATTCTTAGCACTCGGATCTTAAACACGTGGTTGAGCGTGTACACGGGTACACGGATAATAGTGAACCCTTGCAAGAAGCTTTTTATAAGACTCTTTTTTGGGGTGGTGTACGGTTCATAATGAAGTTGCTAAAATACGCTTCTTATCACGTGCAAGGTAACATAGCCTAAATATATGGTGGAAAGAAAGACAATGAAGCCAGAATAAACGAACACATATTTAATTTCAGAACAAATATAACAACAAACAACAAAATAAATCAAAACACTCCCATTAACTTACACCCATAATTAAATGAATAAATGCAAAGTCAATATCTCTCCCAGCGATTTCCAAAGTTCAGGACTGGAGATTTGGCCTGAGTATTCTTCAAGTTATGTGCGTGCGTGGTGTGATAAAGCATGCAATATGGTATGAGTACAGATACGAGATTTGGTGCCATCATGCAGTAACCGTCAGGCAACAAATCTGTATTTGAGATAAAATAGCAATGGGAACTAAACACATCAATATAATTTACACTACCGACACTCGCTAAAATTAATTATTTACAACAATGATTTCCGATGAAATCTGGAGTAAATGTGCCCACAGCACAACAAGATTGCGTCAACTCAGGACTTGACAAACTGACACAAGAATGATTAACGTGACCACGACTACAAAATGAACGCATGTAATTTTACAAATAAAATACAACAAGGTGTCAACCAGAATCAAAGATCACGAATATAATGATCACACAATAAATGCTCAAAACATATGCACTTATTTACAGAACGAAACATTTTCATTTGAACGTGACAACATGCAATTTCCGCGCAGGCGTGGAGAACATCATGCTTTAATATTATTATATTATGAACAAGCAAGCCATATTTAACAGACTGGGACAATGGCTAGGCCGTTCCCTGTAGTCCAATAAGTGTCCAGAAATACCCAAAATCAGCGCTCAGTGTGGACTCTCAATACACCTGTGAATCACCCTCGTGTCAACAACATCCCAGGCCAGCATTAATCCCTGCTCCAAAATACGACGAAATACAGCTGCCAATTCAGCTAACACATGTGTGTCATAAAATAATATCTCATTAAATCCATTTGGAATTACACGATCCAATTGGACTGGTCAAAGTCTCCGCGGAGCATCACTTGCCATCCGCGACTGCAGCCAACGAGGACTTGGCAAACCTATGCCAATCTCCCGCGCATAAATTCAACTTCACACAAGACACACAGACACACAATATCACACGCTATGGTTTTGACAATCACCTGAAATAAAATCGCACAATTATTTTCCACACACCTGGCGCGTCTGATCTAAGTATTCCGACCAAAGAATAAAGCAATACTGACTTCAAAATAAAAATTTAAATAAATAATAGAACGGGCGGTTCTTTCCAAAATCTGTCGCAACAAGGCAACTCAATTAAAATACTTGTTCATTCAAAACATCGCTGTAAGAACTTATTTTCCCCCTTACTATTTTATCGTTACATTAAAACCACCCATCATTCACCCTGGCTGCAATTCATGAGTACACCAAATCAAAATGTACACACATGTACACGGAGTACACGGATTACTATTGCACAAAAACAAATCATCAAAACTAGTGGTCACGTGTCCTCACGCATTTACCATTGAGTTTCGGGACACTACGTTAAAATCTACTAGAATTAAAACAAGAATAAAATCACAAGAAAATATATACAGTACAATGTTCCCATGCCAAAATATTGTAGGGTACCTGAGAGGGTAGCCTCAAC
This sequence comes from Meconema thalassinum, assembly GCA_946902985.2. Classification (NCBI taxonomy): domain Eukaryota; kingdom Metazoa; phylum Arthropoda; class Insecta; order Orthoptera; family Tettigoniidae; genus Meconema; species Meconema thalassinum. The sequence continues at coordinate 1,149,719,666 of OX336389.2, forward strand.
AAAGTATTAATCTAAGGGTTGAAATAAATGTGTTTAGGGGGAAAACTTGTCAATTACGTGTATGATGTGGTGATTAGGTAGTGGTTTGGGATCGTCAGTACGATCTGAAAGGAGAACTCCCCCAGGTACTGCTTGGCGGGGTAGTTCACGGTGTGAGTGTGAATGGAAGGGTGGTTTACTTAGTGCTCTGTGCGCGATATCGGCGCTAAGCCGTCTGATGTGAATCGTAAGCAGGCGAGCTGGGAGCGAGCCTGCTGGAGTCAGCGCTGTGGCTGTAACGCTCTGCTGACGTCTCGAAGCAATTAAATAACAGTGCTAATACTAGATCCTACCTAGCGGGGAAGCTAAGAGGGTAGGATCTTATCAATTAATTAAATAAATGAAACGACCAGTGGCTTCTACTATGTTTGAGTTTAATGAGTACTTCGTATTTGAAGTACTCCTGTAATTAGCAGTGCAGTTAATAAAAAATAAGTAATTATCACAATCCAAGCACAGGGGGATGGGAGCGTAATTGAATGTGTGTGTAGTGATCGCTTAAGACACTTACCCTTCGGCTTCCAGCAGAGATTCGGCACGCAGGTAACACTGAGACAGACTGATCCGGAGGCATGACCTCCCAGAGTTTTTACAGGAGCGTCGCGCTGCGTTTGCGGAATTTGCACATTTTATCCATGTCATAGCCCTCCCTGGGGTCGTTGGGCTTGGACACGAGGCTACCTGAGTTCTTTGAGGTAATAATTTGTGTAGATGTGTAATTATGTAGATGTAGTCGTTGGTTTTTGAAGTAGGTATGTGGCATTTGGTTTTCCGGGGGTGTTAGTGTTAGGGGATGATGGTGGCGTACCCTAGGGGTACAACAACCCCCTTTGTGGAGTTAGTTATCGTCCTCGATAACTGGACGAAGTCGTGGGGGTGGTTTTTGAAAAATAGGGCTTTTTCTTACTTGTATATCTTCTTTCTTCTGTTCTTCTCATCTGGTATTTCCGTCCGGAAATGTGTTGGTGGCGTCGTCGGGGGTGTGTGAAGCCTCGTGGTAGATAATGTGTGGAAGGGTGAGTTATGGGGCAGATAGAGAATATGCATTAGAGAAGTGAGCGTCGAAGGTTGGCGATTCGCAGAAGTGCCTTGTAGATTATATGTGCCTCCGGGTAGTGTCCAGCGATCATGTGTATGTGTATATGGAGAGGGGAACAATATTTTATTACAACGTGGTATCAAAAAACGCAAACAGTGGGGTGCGAAGCTTAAAATATAGACAATGTCAACAGGCATCCTGACGATAATACAAGTATACTCTCGTGATGCAACATGTATCCCTATTACAAATTAAAACAAACATGTAAAATACTATCATAATTAAATCATAGATAGGTAAATCATGAAATACAATCATAATTAAAACCTTGAACCTCGGCAAGGCATTCGAAGGGGTGCATGGACACAACGAGAGGAAAAAAACATCCAAGGGGTGGGGGAGGTTATACAATTAATATACCCGTGGAGCGGATGAAAAACTGCCCTCGTGTGCCCTGCACGTGTATAAAAGAGATAGGGTGGAGAGAAAGAAACAAAGAAATATCGCCGGGTGTAATTTAAGGGAATATTTGTATAAATGGTTTATTTGTGGGGAAGAAATGCGACATTAGTACAACCGGGAGTTTAAAAGAACACAAAGGAAAAACAATGTGTATTCTCTCAACTACAACAATATCATACTCTCTCAACTACAACAATACCATAATAATACCTTATTCTCTCAACTACAACACTATCATACTCTCTCAACTACAACAATACCATAACAATACCATATTCTCTCACCTACAACAATATCATACTCTCTCTCAACTACAACAATAACATAACGATATCATATTCTCTCACCTACAACAATATCATAATATCTCAAGTACAACAATACCATAACAATACCATATTCTCTCACCTACAACAATAGCATACTCTCTCAACTACAACAATACCATAACAATACCATATTCTCTCACCTATAACAATATCATGAGTGCACTCTTAACTAATATGTACCTGCAGGTTATTTATCTATCTGTCTATGATATGACTCGCTCCCTGTGGGAAAGCGAAGTCATCTTGGCAGCACAACTCGTCCTTCACAAAAATAGGCGCGAGTTGTGTGGCCGTAGTGCACCTCTCATTGTAGGTGGCAAATTGTCATCGTTGATCCGACCTCCAGTGGGGGGATATCCCACAGGTATATCTCCACCCTGGTTCGGATTTTCACCTGGAAACGTATACCATGTGTGTGGGGGGGGGAATCGTATATGGGCCGTGTGAGTGTGAAATTTGGGGAGGGAAACTTGTGTATAAAAAGACACATACATGAGTGGTTATATTATGTCGCCACATGTTGGGACAAAAATACAAATAATATGAAAATAGAGGGTGTCCACCCTCGCCATCTGCGGGGCGAACCTGTGGATGTACACGAAAAATATATTAATTATGAAAATATATCATGTGCATACACTGTATTTGGGTAACTCGGCGAGTGCCCCAAAATGGAGCTACCCCCGATGCATATGTGCAACTTATGCACCACTGGGTGCGCTGTGTCGGGAGTTGGCTTCGCAGGTTTGCAAGCTGTGCTGAAAAATTAAGACACAAATATATATCTATAAGATATCCTTTAAATTAATTCTGGCCATTCTCAAAAAACGCATATCGCATCGTATCTCGAAAAATCGCTTCGAGAGATATAACGGATGATTTGCATATATACATCCGTACAAGTTATTCTGGACCATAGTAACAATATGCTAATATGCATATGAGCACATCGCAAAACATATCGCCTCGTCAAGGCAATACAAAGGTATTCCTCCATTATGTCTTCGTACTTGATAAACTTCTTTCTTCTGTCATGATACATTTCGTTCTTCTTTCTTAATACTGAACCCTTATTGATCTACGATAAATAAGTATTCATAATTTATTATTATTATTACTGCAGCCCAGGCAGTACTTGTGGAAGTTGATGAGGATAAAGGCAAGGTAGCGTGTCGCAATGATTGCCACAGAAGTAGCAAGTGGTAGCTATTCTTGAAAACGGCCTGGTAATCTGAGTTCAAGGCCAAATTGTGTAACAACTTGCACCAGAATTGGAATCATAAAGGGATGGTCACGAGTTTCTTGCAACCGACCTACGATTGAATCACCCAATCAGGAGAGACCACGCCAAGACCACGCGATGGCGTCAGTGGTAAAAAGCGCGCGGAATTGATTATCTAAAGAACCGCCGATCAGAATTACCTCCGCACGAGTGCGCTGAGACGATTGAAGTATTTGATGAAGATTGACACTAGTCCCGTGTGTGTGTGATGAAAACTCTGGATTTTATTTCTTAATTTACCCCACTCTTCATCCCCCTGTCAGTTTCTAATAAATTGACCGACGAGGCGCTGTTCGATGTCTTTTCTGTTTGCAGCTCTGATGAGCTAACTTCACGCCAGTTTGTGTAAAGATTTTAACGCTCTAATATTATTCGAAGTCATTTATTTGTGAGCTCTGACGAGCTAACTTTACATCAGTTTGTGTAGCGATTTTTTAAAGCTCTAATATATTATTTGAAGTCTAATACTTTTTGAGCTTAGTGAGCTAATTTCACGCCAGTTTGCGTGATGATTTGAAACTTGAGTATTATCTTAAAGACAACTACTTCAGCTCTTAGGGGGCAAGACGTGAGTAACATTCTAATTAGCGCTCCAGCCCGAGCGAAGGTCAAGCAGAGCAGTAGAGATTACCGAGCGAGATAGCGACTGAAAGTCAGTCAGACTTTAAATCTTGTATTGTCGAGCCAGTGACGATGGACTCGAAGTTGTATATTTCATGTAAATTTTTATTGTATTTCTTTTATGTGTGTATCGTGCGTGTGTGAGCGAGATTAGGGAAAGTCTTCGTGATTAATTGCATAGGACTATTTGTGGGCGAATTTAGTAACTCACAGGCGATTATAGCCAGGTCAAATTATAATAACATTGAACTTTACTTCCAAAGAGACTACACCAAGATGTCCAACGTGTGGTCAGGAGCTGGAGTGATGTTCGACGCTTCTACGAAGACGACTATGGAGTGTCAACTTTTCCGTGGGGAAATGGGCGGAGATGGAGGTCATATGTTCTACAAGCTGAGACGGTGATGTACAACAATTGATTATTCAATTACGTAGTTAGATTGGCGGGGGAACTTTGTAAATAGTTAATTTTAATCCTTTCTTGTTTTAGAGTGTTTTTCTTTGTACCGACACTAAATGTTTTAAATGTACGTTGGCACGTGGCCAAAGTGTTTGTCGTGTATTTATTTTTCTTTGGAGTCGTATTTAATGTGCACGGCGCGTGTACGTGATTTTATCCATGCAAATGCGAAACCCGTTACATTCGATAACTGGTGCTTTATTAAAGTTCATATTTTGATAGGAAAGGGAAGTAATTACTGTAAGATGTTTGCTGAACAGGTTATTATTCATATTAGGGTTGCCAAGTGCAACACTTTAAGATGTAATTGTCGAACACCATAGTTCTAATTTGATAGCTTTTTTTTAGTCCTTTTCAGGTTTATTAGTCACTGGCATCGAACGGAGGCGCCAGCGAGTGGAAAATATTTATGTCATTTATTTCAGGGTCTGTCAAACCCATACGTGTGATTCTGTGTGTGTTATTGTGTCAGGTGTGTGTTGATTCTACGTGAAGAGGGGTAGAGGTCCTACCGCCCTCATATGTTGTTGTATTTTTGATGGAAAGGCAGGGTGCTCTAGGGAGACCGCTGTTCCTTGTCCATACTGCTGATTCTTGGATTTCCTAGGGGAAATGCCGGGATATTTTGTTCTGACACACACACAAGTATTATTGTGCTTTGGGGCACGCTTCTTCGAGATTCGATCCCGTCCCTGTGGAGGTCGAGGTTATTGTGACACGTGGGTTGACAGATATGCAGATTTCCGCAAACCGCCCGTCTCGCCTGGTGACTTATTTTGGTAGGCAGTCCTATGTTCCGACTGGCCCCTTTAAGCTTTCAAGTAGCAAACCTGTTTCATTGTGATGGTTATTTTGAACCATAATTAATTGGGGAGTTCGCCATGTGTGTGACGGATTATTGCATGTTGTACGGATAGAATATTGTGTTAATAATGTAAATGTTGGCTTTGAGCCTAGTGATTTGTTTATGACTCAATTCATGTAATTTAGTATGTGACGCCTGTGTGGTGTAGTGGTAGTGTACTTGTAAAAATGACGGCGGTCATATGTGTATTTCTTTTGTTGGTCACGTGTTAACTTACTTGTGTTGATTTGTGTGTGAAGTAATAATTTTAGGCAGTAATGTTTTTGCTACGGCAGTTTTGATTCCAATTTCACGCGGAAATTATTGTGTTGTTTATTTTAAGTATAGGAAGTGTTGGTTTAGTTTTAAGTGTTGTATAGTTGTTCCCCGCGTCTGTCTAGCTCTAAGCAATGTGGATTCGTCGTCTGAAAGTTTATTGTCGATGATGACGAATCATGCATTCGATTGTACTCATCGTGAAGCATGTAGAACAGCACACGCGCATACAATTGTCACTGTTGTTGATTTTTCTTTGGGACATTTGGTCCAAGTATAATCTCTCCAGAGATTTGGCCTAGTTTTGGCAAACCTTATTTTATTCAGTGGGAGTCATTTGGGAGTTTGTTTTGTTAATTCTTGTTGTAAATAGCTGATCTGTTTATTAAATTCATTTGTTTTAACCCTGGCTTCACTTTTTCCTGCATGTTATTTTGTTATATGTTACCCTGCATGTTAATGAAGTGCTTTAACAACAACTTACGATATGGACTGTTACAACCCTGAAACTGAGTCTCATAAGCTTCTTTGCAAGGGTTCATAAAACAAAAATGGCTGCCCAAGTGGGACTGTTGTTGTTGTTGCTTCGCTGATCTCATATTTATTTCGCTGAGAAATGATGCCAGGTCAAGCGGGCAAAGTAAATTCAGTAAATTGAGGCGATGTTGTACCGCCATGTGCATTAGTAAAATCACTGAGTTCCTAAAGTTAGATATTGAACAAGGTTAGGATTTGATATTGTATTTGTTATAAACTTGTTCTGGCGCCCGGCATTAAAATTAGAAAATTTGCATATTATTGAACTCAGTCAAAGCAGGAAGGTGTTGCCTTATATTTGACATTTAATTAACTTCGGTTAATTAGTGTCGTTCGTAAATTCTGTTGGTTAGGAATTTAAAAGCAGATCACTAGGGAGTTATTTTGTTGTTTGGAAATAAGAGTAATTTATTCAGTACATTTTGATTACTGAAATTTTTATTAAATAGAAGTTATATTGCAGCAGGAGCCTTGCGGGTCGATCAGAGGGACACAGAAATAACGGAGTGCAGCATTGTGCGCGCTACTTGTGTTAAATAGAGGTTATATTGCAGCAGGAGCCTTATGGGGCGATCAGAGGGACACAGCGATAACGGAGTGTAGCATTGTGCGCGCTACTTGTATTAAATAGAAGTTATATTGCAGCAGGAGCTTTGCGGGGCGATCAGAGGGACACAGCGATACCGGGGTGCAGCATTGTGCGCGCTACTTGTGTTAAATAGAAGTTATATAGCAGCAGGAGCCTTGTGGGAAGATCAGAGAGACACAGCGATACGGGAGTGTAGCATTGTGCGCGCTACTTGTATTAAATAGAAGTTATTTTGCAGCAGGAGCCTTGCGGGGCGATCAGAGGGACACAGCGATACCGGGGTGCAGCATTGTGCGCGCTAATTGTGTTAAATAGAAGTTATATTGCAGCAGGAGCCTTGCGGGGCGATCAGAGGGACACAGCGATAACGGAGTGCAGCATTGTGCGCGCTACTTGTATTAAATAGAAGTTATATTGCAGCAGGAGCCTGCGGGGCGATCAGTGGGATACAGCGATAACGGAGTGCAGCATTGTGCGCACTACTTGTGTTAAATAGGAGTTATATTGCAGCAGGAGCCTTGCGGGGCGATCAGAGGGACACAGCGATAACGGAGTGCAGCATTGCACGTGCTTCATGTGGTTAATGGAAGTTATATTGCAGCAGGAGCCTTGCGGGGCGATCAGAGGGACACAGCAATAACGGAGTGTGGCATTGTGCGCGCTACTTGTGTTAAATAGAAGTTATATTGCAGCAGGAGCCTTGCGGGGCGATCAGAGGGACACAGCGATAACGGAGTGCAATGAAGCAGCATTGTGCGCGCTACTTGTGTTAAATAGAAGTTATATTGCAGAAGGAGCCTTGCGGGGCAATCAGAGGGACACAGCGATAACGCAGTGTAGCATTGTGCGCGCAACTTGTGTTAAATAGAAGTTATATTGCAGCAGGAGCCTTGCGGGGCGATCAGAGGGACACAGCGATAACGGAGTGTAGCATTGCGCGCGCTACTTGTGTTAAATAGAAGTTATATTGCAGTAGGAGCCTTGCGGGGCGATCAGTGGGACACAGTGATACGGAGTGCAGCATTGTGCGCGTTATTTGAGTTAAATAGAAGTTATATTGCAGCAGGAGCCTTGCGGGGCGATCAGAGGGACACAGCGATCACGGAGTGCAGCATTATGTGCGCTACTTGTGTTAAATAGAAGTTATATTGCAGCAGGAGCCTTGCGGGGCGATCAGAGGGACACAGCGATAACGGAGTGCAGCATTGTGCGCGCTACTTGTGTTAAATAGAAGTTATATTGCAGCAGGAGCCTTGCGGGGCGATCAGAGGGACACAGTGATAACCCAGTGCAGCATTGTGTGCGCTACTTGTGTTAAATAGAAGTTATATTGCAGCAGGAGCCTTGCGGGGCGATCAGAGGGACACAGCGATAAAAGAGTGCAGCATTGTGCGCGCTATTTGTGTTAAATAGAAGTTATATTGCAGCAGGAGCCTTGCAGGGCGATCAGAGGGACACAGCGATAACGGAGTGCAGCATTGTGTGCGGTACTTGTGTTAAATAGAAGTTATATTGCAGCGGTAGCCTTGCGGGGCGATCAGAGGGACACAGTGATAACAGAGTGCAGCATTGTGCGCGCTACTTGTGATAAATAGAAGTTATATTGCAGCAGGAGCCTTGCGGGGCGATCAGAGGGACACAGTGATAACGGAGTGCAGCATTGTGCGCGCTACTTGTGTTAAATAGAAGTTATATTGCAGCAGGAGCCTTGCGGGGCGATCAGAGGGACACAGCGGTAACGGAGTGTAGCATTGTGCGCGCTACTTATGTTAAATAGAAGTTATATTGCAGCAGGAGCCTTGCGGGGCGATCAGAGGGACACAGCGATAACGGAGTGCAGCATTGTGCACGCTAATTGTGTTAAATAGAAGATATATTGCAGCAGGAGCCTTGCGGGGCGATCAGAGGGACACAGCGATAACGGGGTGCAGCATTGCGCGCGCTACTTGTGTTAAATAGAAGTTATATTGCAGCAGGAGCCTTTCGGGGCGATCAGAGGGACACAGCGATAACGGAGTGTAGCATTGTGCGCGCTACTTGTGTTAAATAGAAGTTACATTGCTCCAGGAGCCTTGCGGGGCGATCAGAGGGACACAGCGATAACGGAGTGTAGCATTGCGCGTGCTACTTGTGTTAAATAGAAGTTATATTGCAGCAAGAGCCTTTCGGGGCGATCAGAGGGACACAGCGGTAACGGAGTGTAGCATTGTGCGTGCTACTTGTGTTAAATAGAAGTTATATTGCAGCAGGAGCCTTGCGGGGCGATCAGAGGGACACAGCGATAACGGAGTGTGGCATTGCGTGCGCTACTTGTGTTAAATAGAAGTTATATTGCAGCAGGAGCCTTGCGGGGCAATCAGAGGGACACAGCGATAACGGAGTGTAGCATTCCGCGCGCTACTTGTGTTAAATAGAAATAATATTGCAGCAGGAGCCTTGCGGGGCGATCAGAGGGACACAGCGATAACGGAGTGTAATGAAGCTGCATTGTGCGCGCTACTTGTGTTAAATAGAAGTTATATTGCAGAAAGAGACTTGCGGGACGATCAGAGGGACACAGCGATAACGGAGTGTAGCATTGTGCGCGCTACTTGTGTTAAATAGAAGTTATATTGCAGCAGGAGCCTTGCGGGGCGATCAGAGGGACACAGCGATAGCGGAGTGTAGCATTGTGTGCGCTACTTGTGTTAAATAGGAGTTATATTGGAGCAGGAGCCTTGCATGGCGACCAGAGGGACTCAGCGATAACCGAGTGCAGCATTGTGCGCGCTGCTAGTGTTAAATAGAAGTTATATTGCAGCAGGAGCCTTGCGGGGCGTTCAGAGGGACACAGCGATATCAGAGTGTAGCATTGTGTGCGCTACTTGTGTTAAATAGAAGTTATATTGCAGCAGGAGCCTTGCGCGGCGATCAGAGGGACACAGCAATAACGGAGTGCAGCATTGCGCGCGCTACTTGTGTTAAATAGAAGTTATATTGCAGCAGGAGCCTTGCGCTGCGATCAGAGGGACACAGCGATAACGGAGTGCAGCATTGCGCGCGCTACTTATGTTAAATAGCAGTTATATTGCAGCAGAAGCCTTGTGGAGCGATCAGAGGGACACAGCGATAACGGAGTGCAGCATTGCGCGCGCTACTTGTGTTAAATTAGAATCAGTAATATTTAAATGTTATGACATGTATGCGTGTGTATGACTGAAATCTCGGTGCATGACCCTGTTTTTCTCTGGTTATATTTGTGTATTGTGCAATGGCGAGTGTTGAGGAAATTAAGGGATTGTTGGAACAGATGTCGATCCAAATGTCCGCGAAAACGGAAGAACAGTTAGTGCAGATGTCCGCGAAAACGGAAAAAAAAATTAGAAGAACAGTTGAAAATTCAGAGCGAGCATAATGATAAACAATTAAAAGAACAATTAGAAATTCAGAGCGAGAATTGTGAAAAACAGTTACACGACATGAGCGGTAATATTTCGGTCCAATTACAGGTCCAGAAATTGGACAATGATAAACAATTTCACGAATTAAATCACAAATTATCGGAACAGGCGATAACATAAATAACACAAACAGAGCAATTAGAGAAGATCACTAACGACATAAATCAAAGTGTTAGGGAGGTAGAGAATCTGGCAGGTGAGGTTGCGGAGAATAACGTCAAACAATTAGGTGAAATTAAAAAGTTGGAGGCGAAATTTGATAATAAACTCATACAATTTGATGAAATGGTGGCCGATAAATTAAAGCAAATCGAGGCGGCATGTGTCAACAACACAGCGGGAATAAAGAGCACACAAGATAAATTACAGCAACAAATCAATTCAGTCGACAGCAACGTACTTGAATTAATCAAAGAAATCGATAAACTTGAGATCAAGACCGAAACAGAACGTATTCACTTGCGTGAAAACTTAGAGGACCAATTAAGTAAAACCCGGCAGGTCATAAGAGAAGAAGTCGGAGAACAATTGGTTAAAACACAAGAGGTTATCAGAGAAGAGGTAGGAGAACAGCTCATTAAAAATCGGGATAATCTGGAAGACCAATTAATTAAAACCCAGCAGGTTATAAGAGAAGAGGTAGGAGAACAGCTCATTAAAAATCGGGATAATCTGGAAGAACAATTAGTCAAAACACAAGAACAAATACGAGAAGAGCTAGAAAAGAATCAGGAAAGGAGCGAAGAGAAAATTAGCAGTTTGAAGAGCAAGATCCGAAGAGATTGGGAACAGCAGGCAAACGCAAATAAGGAAGACAGGCTGACGATTTTAAAGAGAATGCAGGCTTTGGAGGAAAACGTAAAATCTAAACTACAAGAACACTCAGATTTAATAATTAAAAATGAAATTAGATCATTAGAGAACGCTACATTAATTTCGGCTGAAAATACGGCAGACAAGCAGGGAAGCATTGGAAGTCCGGTGGGCTTGAAGTTGGCTGAGGATAACAGCCGAGGTCAAAGTCCCAAATTAACGAGCAACGCATTCCAAGAGTACAGGGGAGAGACCTCCACACCACAACCAAACTTGGCACCCGCCCAAGTAATTCAAGTCATTAGGGGAAATGATTTCCAACCCGATAAATTCAGGGAGCACTCAGGAACCACTCCCAAAGCCTTTTTACGTCAGTTGACTGACTATTTTAATGATCACCATATCGGTCCCGAAAAACAGTTGCGACTCGTGGAGAAGTTTTTAGAGGGACCAAGCTTAACCTGGTTTTTAAGCTTTAAATAAACATTCACCGACATGGCTCAATTCAGAGAAGCGTTTTTAAAGAAGTTCTGGAGCCCTTCTTTACAGCAGGGATTCAGAATGGACCTGTATACTCGAAAATACCACAGCACGCATCCGACCATATTTTCAGAATTCTTTAGCCAACAGCTGGTGAAATTCCGCGATTTTGACGACCCCCCTAGCGAACAAAATATGGTTCTAACCATCGGGAAACAACTTCCTATGAACATTCAACAACTGTTAGTAGCAGGAAATATCAAGACCGCAGTGCAGGCCGAAGAATTACTCCGACACCTAGACGAGACAAGTATGGTGAGTCCACAGACAGGGAGGAGAAATATGGAATGTGTCAACACGGCAGAAGTGGTTCAGGGACACCAAAATAGTCACAGCCAGGGGAACCAAACGAAAACTCAATCCACAGGGACGCAGTTTACACCGAGAAGGCAAGACTTTGATGGCCGGAACCAATTCAACCAGAATCATCGAAATTTTCAAAATCACCGAGATAGATATAACCAGAACAATCCAAACCAGCAAAATCAATGGACGTACCAGCGGGAATACACGAATTGGAGGGGAAATCAAAGGCAGGGTAGACCTTACCAAAGAAATGGAGATGGCAGGTGGAACAACACGAGGAACTATCGCCAAGAAAATAGGGGAGACTATCGCAACAATTGGGATGAGCGGTATGTCGAGTCTCAAAAGTACTTAGATCAATTAAATGCCGAAGAGATGGAGAAGGAGAAGTGGGGGCGCGCAATGGCAAATAGACAGAGCCCAGACAATCATCAAGAAGAGGGGGCAGAAAGTTTATTGAGGCAGCAGGAGAGACGCGAGGACAACCGGCGGAACACAACGAATGGGTCCCGGGATAAAAAAAAACTTCAAATGAACTAAAACCTGATAGCCTGAAAATGGAGGACGCCAGGGAGCGAGAAGAGATGATTGTGGCCAATATAGAAGAGTGGGTAGCATTCCCGGACGATTGCCTGGAGGAAGAGGTGAAAGACCGAGAAAATGTCATCAGACAATTGCCAATTATTTACGCACATATTGGAGGTATGAGGGTGAGATGTTTAATAGACACAGGTAGCCAGGTGAGCCTAGTCACTGATCATCATCATCATCATCATCATCATTTCGCCTTATCCAGCTCCTGCCGGGTCGGGGTATTTATGGCACTTCTCCACTTTCCTCTTTCCTTCCTCCATTCTTCTTCCACGATCTTGTCCCAGTCCAGATTTCTTTTTCTTACGCCGTTCTTCACTGAATCCATCCACCTTGTTCTAGGTCTTCCTCTTGGTCTCTTACCCTTGCACTTCGCCTCCAGCATCTGTCTTGGTATTCTATTTTCCTCCATCCTCTTTACATGTCCAAACCACCTTAGTTTATTCTTCTCAATTCTCTCATTTAGTTTTCCCATCCCAACTTCCTTCCTAACATCTTCATTCCTCACTCTGTCTTTCCTTGTCTTTCCTATCATACTTCTTAGGAATTTCATTTCACTGGCTTGGATTCTACTCTCTTGCCTGCTTGTCAGGGTCCAAGTCTCAGCTGCATAAGTTAATATGGGTACATAGTACACTTTATACATTACCTCCTTGCTTTTCCTTGGTACTTCCTTATCCCAAACAAGTTTTCTTACACTTTGATAGAATGCATTGCTCTGCTGTACCCTCCTGCCAATCTCCATGTCCAACCTACCAGTTTGCATCAATTCACTTCCTAGGTATTTGAACGTATCCACAATTTCCAAACTCTGACTTCCAATTTTCACAGTGCCCTTTCCTTGTCTTTCCCCTCTTGTCATCACCATGGTCTTGCTTTTCTCTGTACTGATTTTCAGGCCATACTTCTGAATATTTTCGTTCAGTGCATCTAGTTGTTTTTGCACTTCTTCGGTGTTCCTTCCCCAGACCACAATATCATCTGCAAATAACAGTAACTTCATTTCTTTATGTTCATATGCTTCCTTTGTTTCCTTTACTATTTCATCCATCACCATTATGAACAAGAGAGGTGACAGCACACTCCCCTGTCTTAGTCCAGTCTTGTTCCTAAACCAATCTGTCTTTCCAACTGGGGTCAGTACCCTGCTAACACAGTTGTTGTACATTGCTTGCACCATTTCCAACATTTCTCTTCCCAGTCTCTTCTTAACCATGGTTTCCCATACCTTCTCTCTGGGGACACTATCATACGCCTTTTCTAGATCTATGAAAGTCATGATCAAATCCTCTCCATATTCCCAGTTCTTTTCCATCACCTGCCTCAAGCTAAAGATTGGGTCCACTGTGGATCTTCCACTCCTGAAGCCATACTGTTCCTCTTGCAACTCTCCTTCCACCTTTCTTCTCATTCTTCTTTCTAATATCCTTTCCAGTATTTTTACTATCTGTGATATGAGGGTGATCCCTCTATAGTTATCACACACCTTCTTGTCCCCCTTCTTAAACACTGGTATTATTAGCCCTTTCTTCCAGTCTTCTGGTACACATTTCCATTTCCACACACACTTTAGCAGTCGATACAGCCATTGCATACCAACAGGTCCAGCAGCCTTTATCATTTCTCCACTGACTCCATCCACCCCTGTTGCTTTTCCCATCTTCATTTTCTGTACTGCTAATTCCACCTCCAGCATTGTTATATCATCTTCTGTTATAGAGTCGTCAGGTTGTGTCACTTCCATCTCACCAGTACCATTGCTCACATTCAAAAGCTTATCGAAATACTCCTTCCATCGTTTCTTTATCTCTTCTGGGTGTGTTAACAACTCTCCATCTTCCTTTTTCACTAGCTTTGTAGTAACTCTTTCTTTCCTCTTACTTCTTAGAAGCCCATACAGCATCCTTTTACTGCCACTTACATCTGTTTCCATTCTTCGTGTAAATTCTTCCCAACTTTTCTTCTTTTCTTCTCCTACCACTTTCTTACACCTCCGTTTGCTGTCGTGATACTTCCTTTTGCTTTCTTCTGTTTGATCTCGGTTCCATTCTTTCCATGCAGACTTCTTTTCTTTCACTGCTTTCCTCACTTCCTCATTCCACCATGGTGTCTCCTTCTCTTTCACTCTTGTTGACGTCCTACCACCAGCACTCTCTGCTGCACCAACAAATGCCTTTTTAAAGTGAGACCATTCCTCTTCTATGTTTTCCACTTCAGTAACTGGGATTTGTTGCTTCAATCTCTCCTGAAAATCTTCCTGTACGGTTTTGTCTTTCCATTTCCATACTTTTATTTTACTTTCTCTGATCTCCTTTAGGTTTTCCAATTTTTCCCATCTAAATTTTGCCACCACAGCTCTATGGTCCCCATCAAATGCTTCTCCTGGTAAAGCTGTCACATCTATCAGCTTTCTGCGATTAGTCCTTTCCACCAGAAAGTAGTCAATTACTGATTTTGTTCTTCTATCGCCCCAACCATATCTCGTAATTTTTCTGCTGTTTTTCTTCCGAAACCATGAATTACCCACTGTCAGTCCATTCCTTTCACAAAAGTTTACAAGTTCCTCTCCTTCCCGGTTCTTTTTCCCATATCCATATGGTCCAATGACTTCTTCCTTTCCTTGTCTCTCGTTTCCGACTTGTGCATTCATATCTCCCATGATCACCACTTCTACATCTGAAATTACTCTTTCTACATCCTCCAGGAATACTTCAATATCTTCTTCTCTGTTTCCAGTCTGTGGTGCATACACTTGTATGAAGTCCATCACGTCATTTTTCATCTTCATTCTAATTTTCATTATTCTGTCACTCACACACTCGACCAATTCAACATACTCCTCCAGTTGTTTCGAGGTTATCAGTCCCACGCCATTTTTGGCCTCTTGGCCACCACTCCAGTATAATGTATATCCTTTCCTCAATTTCTTCCTTCCTTTACCTTTCCATTTCACTTCACTCAGCCCCATCAATCCAACATTCTCCCTCTCCATGAAGTCTACCACCTCCTCCACTTTGCCTGTCAGGGTCATGACATTCATGATTCCCACTTTCATTTCGGTTACTGGTCGCCCATTTCTCACAGTTCCCCCAGTACCAAAAGAACTGCGCGTCGCCTGCAGGGTACGCCCTAACCTTTTCCGATTCATTCGAAGTGCCATTTCCATTTTAGGCTATTATTACGATGGGGTCGCCACTCCCAAAGGCATTTTATGAAGCTACTGCCAGCTATTATACAGGCCGCCCCTAACATGGGAAACAGACGCCCTTGCAGCCGCCCCTAACCTGGGAAACAGACGCTGCCGATTGATGCTGTACTCTTACTATTCCCTGAGTACTGGGTTGCCTCTTCCGCAATCTCCACCGTTCCGAAGTCCATCTTCTCCGCTGCAGATTCCGTTGAGGTCTTCGCACGTAACCCTGTGCACGGGGCCTATGTTATACCCCATAGGACTGGGTCCTCACCAGAACTTAGCCGGTACTGTAGTTCCATGGTATATTACAGTACCGTTGCCCACCCCCGCGACGAGGACGCGCCTGGCAAGAGTTATCCATGTAGCCAATTAAAATTGCCTCATGGACCGGGTTAAGGAGCTGTCTAAATCCAGTCTCCAAGGCCTAGTCACTGAAGTATTGGTAAAAGAAATCGGAAGAAAACAAACTGTTCCAATTATGTCTGTACCGCTAATGGAAGTCAGAGGGGTTATTCCTGACAAGACCATCAATTGTAAACAGCTAGCATATTTAGACCTGGAAATATTGAATCACACATTTTCGCAAACATTCATTGTGATACCGAAGATGAATTATAACATCATTTTGGGAGCCAACTTCATCTGTGATTTTCATGCTGTAATTGACTTACATAACAACACTGTAAGTTTCAAACAAGTTGAGGGGTTGAATCACGTGGGTTTTAACATGGAAGAGAGTCCACTAGAGAGAGAGGCGAATACTTGGGTTATTGAAGAATGCACTGATAAGGTGATCAGAGATAAGAACTTGACGGAGGAGCAAGTAAGCCAGACAGCAGTGGTGGAAATTGACAGCCGAGATATTTCGCAGGAACTTTGGGTACATTTGGCGGAAGAAGAAATTAGCGGAACCAAATTTGAAATTCTACTTCAGGAGCGGCTTAAGGAGGCTATAGTAGGGGAACCTGATAGAAGAAGACTGGAAGAAATTTTAAGATTACATAAAGGAGCTTTTGACACCATCCCTGGAAAAGTTTTAAATTTTCAATATGCCATGCAAGTTACAGACTGGACTCCATTTAAAAGTAAATTGTACCCGATCCCAGAGAAACATTTTGCTCAGGTGAAGGACATCATTAATAATTTATTAGATTCTGGCATGATAAGGAAAGCAGCAACCCCGTACCTGAACGCAATATTGGCTGTGGCCAAGCCAAATGGATCAATTAGGTTATGCCTAGACGCGCGAGTTTTGAACAGTAAACTGCTAGTTGAGCATGACCAAGCACCTAGGATCAAAGATGTTTTGAAGGGCTTCCGTGGGAAGAAGATTTATTCAAGTGTCGATTTGACAAATAGTTTCCACCATCTTGAACTTGAAGAAAAATCTCAACTATTGACGGGATTTTTATTCGATAACCAAAGTTATATCTGGTCTCGAATGCCCTTTGTCGTGAAAACTGCTGGATGTGCACTGATAAGAGCACTAGATAGGAATCTGACTGAGGAGGTCAAGAGCTTCACTACGAGATATGATGACGACATATTAATTGCAACTGAAACAATGGAGGAACACCTGATAAACTTAAACAAACTTCTGGATAACTTGATAACCATGAACTTCAAAATTAATCTAAAGAAATCACACTTTTGCCAGAGCGAGATTCTGTATTTGGGGCATATAATTGATGTTGAGGGCGTGATACCTAATCCAGCGAAGATCGATGCTATCAAGAAATTTCCCACACCAACTAAAGTCAAACATGTAAGAGCATTTTTGGGAGTGACAGGCTTCTTCAAAGAAAATTGTCCTGGATACACAGAAACAGTAGCACCTATGCAAGAGATGTTAAAGAAGGCAAATCGATGGTCATGGAATGAGGAGTGCGACAGGTCTTTTAGAGCCACGAAAGACTTACTGGAAAACTGTGTGAAGCTTGGATACCCGGACTTTGAGAAGAGATTTATTATTCAAGCAGATGCTTCATTGATTGGAATCGGTGCTATGCTGTACCAAGAGGACGCTGAAGAACCCAAGAAGAGATCGTATTTGGCATTTACGAGTCGTAAATTGAGGAAGCATGAGAGAAACTACACTGTGACGGAGCTTGAGCTGCTAGCAATTTTATATTCTCTCCAACAATGGCGTAAGATGATCTTCGGCTATTCCATTAATGTCAGAACCGACCACCATGCACTGACATTTCTATTCAAGACGACGATGGCAAGTGAGAGAGTTACGCGTTGGTCCATCTACATACAGCAATTTGACATTACAATAGAGCATTGCCCTGGAAGGATGAACATCATACCAGATGCCTTGAGCAGGAATCTTGAAGACGAGAACGAAGTAACAGCGGAAGTTCACCATATAACATTAACACCTAAGGCTCGTGAGTTTTTGGAGAAATTAAAGGAAATTCGGAAGGAGCAAGAAGCAGACCCATGGATGATGATGATGATCAAGTTCTACAGGAAGGAATTACAACCAGATTCACCTGAATACCGAGAAACCCGTGCTAAAGAAGCGAGATTTCACTACTTAAATAACCTGTTGCATAAGTACGTGGATGAGCATCATACCAAACTGCGAATCCTAGTTCCAGCATCATTACAGAGAGGATTGACGTGGCATGTCCACGAGAGCTTAGCACATATCGGCACGGATAAGACTGAAGCTACGATAGGGGAGACTTTTACTTGGCCTAAGATGCGATTCACCATTGTGGAAGTAATAAGAACTTGTGACGCATGCCAGCGCACTAAACCGAACAACTTCATTATGAAACAACCTCCAAGACCACTATTACCTCAAAAACCATGCGAGATGCTCGCTATCGACTGTTTTGGCCCTCTGGTTAAAGGGAAGCGTGGATGCCGACACCTTCTGGTGTGTGTCGATGTATTTTCAAAGATGGTAGTGTTATGTCCAATCCAGAAGACGACATCAAAACAAGTCCTCAGTAGAATTCAGAACAAAGTTATTTCGATGCTTGGGAAGCCGGAATCCATTTTATCAGACCATGGTACTTATTTCACGAGCAATGTTTTAGGCAAGGTCTAGAGAGCCTAGGAATAAAACATATATTTTCGAGCATTCGTCATCCTTGTGGGAATCCGAGCGAGAGAACGATTCGCTGTGTTGCCAAGTACTACAGAGTAATGATTCCTAACGATCATAATAAATGGGTTGACAAAGTAGGAGATATTGAGATGTGCATGAACACCACTAAGCACGAGTCGACGGGTCAAGTCCCACTAATTGTACACCACAACAGGTTGCCGGAGAGATCGTGGGACAAGATTATTCCATGTCCAAGGGATCCACTATTAGCGAATGAGTTGCGAATTCAGCGAACGAGAGAGCACATGAGAAACCAAGCCGACCGAAAACTGAGAAGGTACAGAGGAAAGAAGTTTCACCGGGAATTACAAGAACAAGGGTTGGTGCTGGTTCGCAGACCACCGATATCTGATCCAAAAAAATAAAAGTATTTGCAAAATTCTGTCCAAAATTTATTGGCCCGTTCCGAGTCATTAAGAATCTGGGTAACAATGCTTACAGGCTTGAAGAAGTGAGCACTGGTGCTAAATCTGTTTTAAATAGCGCCAACTTAAAACCATATTACAGAAGAGAACCATTTGATGAATAAGAAGGATGATGTGTGCAGAATCATTGTGGCAGAATTTTATTTTGAGAGCCAACACTCAAATGTACGTGGCCGTGGAGTGCTTGAGAGCGAGCGCGCTTTGTTTGTAAACAACGAGCAGCTGAGACGACAGGAGTGGCAATCACGTGAGGAGAAGGGGAGGTCTAGCATGAAGTATGAATGACATTCCGGCGAGGGAGCGCACACACTAATTGGGTCAGTTGAGTGTGCACTCGAGCAGCTGAGCGAGGTACTAAAGAGATGTTGTTACTACTGTGGATATTGTTTTTGAAATCCAAATCAATCACTTGCTTCGAATTTCAAAACCTTGCTGAGGATAAATGAACCCTTATTGATCTACGATAAATAAGTATTCATAATTTATTATTATTATTACTGCAGCCCAGGCAGTACTTGTGGAAGTTGATGAGGATAAAGGCAAGGTAGCGTGTCGCAATGATTGCCACAGAAGTAGCAAGTGGTAGCTATTCTTGAAAACGGCCCGGTAATCTGAGTTCAAGGCCAAATTGTGTAACAACTTGCACCAGAATTGGAATCATAAAGGGATGGTCACGAGTTTCTTGCAACCGACCTACGATTGAATCACCCAATCAGGAGAAACCACGCCAAGACCACGCGATGGATGGCGTCAGTGGTAAAAAGCGCGCGGAATTGATTATCTAAAGAACCGCCGATCAGAATTACCTCCGCACGAGCGCGCTGAGACATTTGAAGTATTTGATGAAGATTGACACTAGTACCGTGTGTGTGTGATGAAAACTCTGGAAATTTTTTCTTAATTTACCCCACTCTCCATCCCCCTGTCAGTTTCTAATACATTGACCGACGAGGCGCTGTTCGATGTCTTTTCTGTTTGCAGCTCTGATGAGCTAACTTCACGCCAGTTTGTGTAAAGATTTTAACGCTCTAATATTATTCGAAGTCATTTATTTGTGAGCTCTGACGAGCTAACTTTACATCAGTTTGTGTAGCGATTTTTTAAAGCTCTAATATATTATTTGAAGTCTAATACTTGTGAGCTTAGTGAGCTAATTTCACGCCAGTTTGCGTGATGATTTGAAACTTGAGTACTATCTTAAAGACAACTACTTCAGCTCTTAGGGGGCAAGACGTGAGTAACATTCTAATTAGCGCTCCAGCCCGAGCGAAGGTCAAGCAGAGCAGTAGAGATTACCGAGCGAGATAGCGACTGTAAGTCAGTCAGACTTTAAAACTTGTATTGTCGAGCCAGTGACGATGGACTCGAAGTTGTATATTTCATGTAAATTTTTATTGTATTTCTTTTATGTGTGTATCGTGCGTGTGTGAGCGAGATTAGGGAAAGTCTTCGTGATTAGTCGCATAGGACTAGTTGTGGGCGAATTTAGTAACTCACAGGCGATTATAGCCAGGTCAAATTATAATAACATTGAACTTTTCTTCCAAAGAGGCTACACCAAGATGTCCAACGTGTGGTCAGGAGCTGGAGTGATGTTCGACGCTTCTACGAAGACGACTATGGAGTGTTAATTTTCCCGTGGGGAAATGGGCTGAGATGGAGGTCATATGTTCTACAAGCTGAGACGGTGATGTACAACAATTGATTATTCAATTATGTAGTTAGATTGGCGGGGGAACTTTGTAAATAGTTAATTTTAATCCTTTCTTGTCTTAGAGTGTTTTTCTTTGTACCGACACTAAATGTTTTAAATGTACGTTGGCACGTGGCCAAAGTGTTTGTTGTGTATTTATTTTTCTTTGGAGTCATATTTAATGTGCACGGCGCGTGTACGTGATTTTATCCATACAAATGCGAAACCCGTTACATTCGATAAATGGTGCTTTATTAAAGTTCATATTTTGATAGGAAAGGGAGGTAATTACTGTAAGATGTTTGCTGAACAGGTTATTATTCATATTAGGGTTGCCAAGTGCAACACTTTAAGATGTAATTGTAGAACACCTTAGTTCTAATTTGATAGTTTTTTTAGTCCTTTTCAGGTTTATTAGTCACTGGCATCGAACGGAGGCGCCAGCGAGTGAAAAATATTTATGTCATTTATTTCAGGGTCTGTCAAACCCATACGTGTGATTCTGTGTGTGTTATTGTGTCAGGTGTGTGTTGATTCTACGTGAAGAGGGGTAGAGGTCCTACCGCCCTCATATGTTGTTGTATTTTTGATGGAAAGGCAGGGTGCTCTAGGGAGACCGCTGTTCCTTGTCCATACTGCTGATTCTTGGATTTCCTAGGGGAAATGCCGGGATATTTTGTTCTGACACACACACAAGTATTATTGTGCTTTGGGGCACGCTTCTTCGAGATTCGATCCCGTCCCTGTGGAGGTCGAGGTTATTGTGACACGTGGGTTGACAGATATGCAGATTTCCACAAACCGCCCGTCTCGCCTGGTGACTTATTTTGGTAGGCAGTCCTATGTTCCGACTGGCCCCTTTAAGCTTTCAAGTAGCAAACCTGTTTCATTGTGATGGTTATTTTGAACCATAATTAATTGGGGAGTTCGCCATGTGTGTGACGGATTATTGCATGTTGTATGGATAGACTATTGTGTTAATAATGTAAATGTTGTCTTTGAGCCTAGTGATTTGTTTATGACTCAATTCATGTAATTTAGTATGTGACGCCTGTGTGGTGTAGTGGTAGTGTACTTGTAAAAATGACGGCGGTCATATGTGTATTTCTTTTGTTGGTCACGTGTTAACTTACTTGTGTTTATTTGTGTGTGAAGTCCTAATTTTAGGCAGTAATGTTTTTGCTACGGCAGTTTTGATTCCAATTTCACGCGGAAATTATTGTGTTGTTTATTTTAAGTATAGGAAGTGTCGGTTTAGTTTTAAGTGTTGTATAGTTGTTCCCCGCGTCTGTCTAGCTCTAAGCAATGTGGATTCGTCGTCTGAAAGTTTATTCTGGATGATGACGAATCATGCATTCGATTGTACTCATCGTGAAGCATGTAGAACAGCACACGCGCATACAATTGTCACTGTTGTTGATTTTTCTTTGGGACATTTGGTCCAAGTATAATCTCTCCATAGATTTGGCCTAGTTTTGGCAAACCTTATTTTATTCAGTGGGAGTCATTTGGGAGTTTGTTTTGTTAATTCTTGTTGTAAATAGCTGATCTGTTTATTAAATTCATTTGTTTTAACCCTGGCTTCACTTTTTCCTGCATGTTATTTTGTTATATGTTACCCTGCATGTTAATGAAGCGCTTTAACAACAACTTACGATATGGACTGTTACACCCCCCGAAACTGAGTCTCATAAGCTTCTTTGCAAGGGTTCAATACATTTCTTTCTTGATAAATTTCTTTCTTCTTTCTTGATAAATTTCTTTCTTCTTTCTTGATAAATTTCTTTCATCTTTCTTCTTTATTCGTTATTCGTTCTACGGGGGTATGAACAAAGGAGAACATCGGTGTTACGTACCTCGCCCCGGGAAATAATCCTTATTATGTCTTCTTTCTTGATAAACTTCTTTCTTCTTTCTTGATAAATTTCTTTCTTCTTTCTTCTTTATTGTTATTCACCTGTGTGTGTGTGTACAGGACTTGCTCCTGCTATGAAGCTATTACGTGTTTTTACATACTAATTTCATATGTCTTCATGTTTCTTCATTCTTCATTCGTTATTAAACTGTGTGTGTGTGTACAGGACTTGCTCCCGCTATGAAGTTATTACGTGTTTTTACATACTCATTTCATATGTCTTCATGTTTCTTCATTCTTCATTCGTTATTCACCTGTGTGTGTACAGGACGTGCTCCCGCTATGAAGCTATTACTTGTTTTACATACTAAGGTGTGTCGTAAATTGCAAATCGTAGGTGATACTCTCCGGGGTCATGGACAGAGGAGATTATCGGTGCCACATACCTCGGCCCGGGAGATCATATATTCATTATTTCTTCGTGTGTGTTTATTCTTCATTCTTCGTGTTTCTATATTCTTGATTCGTTATTCTTCTTTCTTCGTTTTTCTATATTCTTGATTCGTTATTCACCTGCGTTTGTGTTCAGGACTTGCTTCCGCTATAAAGCTGTTACGTGTACTTATATACGAACTAACGTCAAGTAAAGGGGGTTGTCTTGGGAAGGAGGATCTATCCTGCCCGATGCGGGGGTAGTCAATCCCCTCAGCGAACTATCAAGCCTCCATCCGTAGGTATAGCTTAGCCAACGTTAGGGCATAAAAATGGGTATAACGGGCCCCGCGCATCGGGAGACAGGCTAGGTACATCCTCGAGCGCGAGCGCTTGCCCACCCTAACACGTCACCGCTATGACCTTCCGTCGTTCGTCAACGTCTAAGTCATATCCTGTCAGGTCAAGGGCTATACTTGCCCTTTATCCCAGTCAAAACTCACCATTTCCTATTTTCCCCAGGAAAATAGTGTCACATCCATCACAGTGCACCTTCGTGCACAAACCATAAAAAGATAGTGTCAAGCGGTACTGTGTTTGTGTGGGGTGTTATAGTTATACGGGGGGGACTGTGGTGGCACAGTGCACTTTCCTTGCGCCTGGCTTTCAGATATCTAGCTAATTTCAGCTGCGTATTATCCCCTCTCACATGTTAGAGGGTAAGTCAAGGATTTGGAAGGGTGTTTCCGTGTTATTGGGAAGCTGTAAGCATGTTAGATTTCGTAAGTAACGGGTAAATGAATGGTGAGATAGGGCCAAGGAAACGTGGTCCTATGGGGATGTCGGGAAACGTTAAATGGAAGGACCGGTGCGGGCGAGGATCTTATTGAGTTAGAAACTGGGCGTTCAGTGTGGTTGTTAGATACCGTACTGAAGGAGGTAGGGTGACATATATGCTCTAAAGGCGCATGCAAGGTAAAAATGCAGGGAAAAAAATAAAACATTTCATGCACTGATGTTAGCAGGTGATGCCTGGGACGCTAAGCTGTTAGCTTTATAATTCCGAATGTTGACTAACATTGAGCCATTAGCGAAAAAGCATGTCGTGCACCCTGGCAATTGCATGATTACCAAGTGCCGTGCATTAATAGGGAACAGGTGTAAACACTTGTAACTGTAGAGTGTTAACAATGTGTGGTGGGATGGAGAAGTGCTATGAAGCTCGGATGAATAAGTTGTGATTTATGGCATTTGTGGCCATACCAATAATAGACTGCTGTCTGCACTCGTATAATATATAATGTATACTTACATACTATGAAGCCTATATCCTAAAACAGGTCATCTGGTATGATTAAATAACTAGATCCCTTATCCTAGGGATTCTGTCTTATATATTTATATCCTAAAGTAGGCTGCATCTTTGTGCACGGGATGTGTGGACTAAGTCCGTCCTGTAGGGGGGATTATTGTTTTTTTTAAATATCTTATCCTCCATGCGGAAATGTGGGTGGATCCACTAGTGTGTAATGCCATTCTAGTATTGGGGGACGGTATAGATAAATGCCAACCATGTGTTAATTGGTGCTATAATTGCCAATAGATGTGGTGTTTTAACTGGGGAATTCAAGAGGGGTAAAATGCGCGTGGCGGGAATATTAATGCGCCACCGATGTAGACGAGATTGCTCGTCTGAGCCTGGAAGAAAATATCTGATCGAAGATAGCTGTTCCGCGAATAAAATAAAATAAAACCTCCTAAATGGGAAGTAAATCTATTTATTTGTATGGTCACGGGGAAGTGCCCGTGTCTGCGTATGTGGGAGAGCGGTGTCTATATAAGGGTGTATTCGAGGGCAAATGTTTACTGGTGCCCGACGAAAAGATAAAGGAAAGTGCATCTGTGTAAAGAGGCGCTCCGTATTTAGCATCGATAACAATGGCTCCTGCCGTGAAATATGCTGGCCCGGTGTTAAGTAGTGAGGGATGAAAGGGCAGAGTGTAAATAAAAATGTTTGGTTACCCTGGTAGATATGGTTTACTCCGAGAATCATATTTTCCGACCGCACCGTCATTTGAATTCAGCGCGCGAGAGTGCGATTGGTTAGTACAAATAAGGGCTGCTCGTAGGTTACTCGTCACGTGGGAGGTGTGTTTTGAGATAATGTGTGTGTACGTAAGGTAGGCGGAACCTACGGTGCTTATTGGCTAGCGTACTGCTGTGGGTCATGTTTATCGGCGCGCTACGCTGATTGGACCTGAGCGCTAGGAGTGAGTTTAGAGCATGGCGATTTGTTACCATACAGTGAATGAACTGTCAAACGCACGTGTTGGGTGTCGACTGGAGTGTTTGTCATGTACGCATTGTCGCATGCTAGACAGCCTGTGTATGATATAAACTTGGTATAAGTCAGTGACTTCGCGTCTGCGTATTGGGAAACAAAGCATGTCCCGCCGGTGGGGAACAATGTTGGGATGGCGCTGTCATCATATCGTATTCAAATGGGACAAATGGTATACAAAAATATACTGTGTTTCTTGTACCTAATTTACGGAGTGTACTAGAGTGTACTGTGAATGTATGGAAGCCTATTGCGATTCCATGCGGATGTAAAAACGTTGGTTGTCACTCTGTAGGAATAGTGTTTCCGCGGTTTGAACCCACTTACTTCGGGAAAATGCAAAATGATATATATAAAAATACTTGGTTTCTTGTACCTAATATACGGAGTGTACTAGACTGTACTGTGAATGTGTGGAAGCATATGGCGATTCCATGTGGATGTAAAAATGCTGGGTGTCACCCTGTAAAAAACGTTTCCGTGGTTTGCTCCCACTCACTTCGGGAAAATGACAAAAATAATGCGGGGCGCAGTAATATGTATATCCAGAGCGAATATTGTATTCCGCAAATGTCGGAATATCCGTGGAGTAGCGAAAATGGGCTACATTTATCGGGCATCCTGCGGTATGGAAGTGAGAGCTATATGTTGTAGTCCCAAAACGCAATGTGTTGATGTGGAGATGATGTATTCCTAGTGCGTGTAACATGTTTGCGGACTCAAGTGGATAATTAATGTTTGTAGAAAATAAAATCATTGGGCCTTTGTTATCCGTTATCTACAAAACCAGGCAGTCCTATGTTCATGGCTGATATTTATCCTAGAATGGTGACCCAGGAGGGTAGAAATTAATCTGCCCTGGGCATAACTCGCCTAGGAAACCATAGGACACTTATGGCCCATGGACGTAGTGGCTGCCTGAATTATCTATGCGCTCATGTCTGATATGCATCCTAGAGTGTTGACCTAGGAGGGTAGAAGTTAATTTACCCTTGGCATAACTCGCCCAGGTTTACTTTAGGACATTTATGGGCCATGGCGTCAATGTGACGCTGATGGACATATAGTGATATGTACCACGTCGTGTTACGTTGCCTCAAAACGAAAATACGAAATTTCCATGTGGCCAACTTATGACTTTGACGATAAGTGTGTATCTATTGGGTATATATTAATTAAAGGGGACCTATATAAGGACTTGTGGTCCCATTGGAGCCTTGTGGCACTTATGAAGTCACTTCGTGAATTCATTATCGAATATCATGTCGGCATATAGCAGATCACGGCGAACAGTTTATACTTAGCGGAAGGATGATAAATGGTTTCCTACGTTGACTGTTAGAGGTGTAGCCCCAATCCTCTAGATTTTCTAGGAGTCCAGTCGGTCGTCGGCTTAAATGATATGATTATAATTATAATTATAATTATAAGTTGATTGGAGTCCCTACTCCGTCGACTAATGATGAAGTCGCCTCGTGGGAAAACTGTTCATCCGGTCAGACTTTATGACGGTATTGTGTGGTCAATGCCACTGTTAAATAGAAATAAAAGTTAATGATCCCCTGTGAGGAGAAAAAATATATAAAAACGAGTATGTGATAACGGCAAGAGTGCTGTACGTGACGTGTGAGTTTTGGAGTCCCTGCGTCTCGTAAGTCGAGATGCTGTGTACGCAGTCCTCGCTTCCGGCATTGTGTATGGAGCGCGCATCACTGTCTTTGAGCAGTTTGCAGTACTGAGTGTGAAAAGTGATTGAGATGTAATAAAGGATGTAGCCTGGATTATAGTGTATGGGAAATGTAATCTACGTAAGTATAAGTTATCCTTACACCAAGTGTCTCCTAATTGTTTGTTCAGATGACCTATAGAGTCTAATGCTCGGACGGTATCATAACCTGTGTAATTGTATCAAATTCTGCTGGCCGTAGTGGTAGTACCTAACCTGTGTAATAGTGAGATTGTGTGCGGAATTATTTCGAATATCGCTACACTATGTCATTAGTGTTAATACGTTTTGGCCTGTAGGGAAGGCCGCTAACCTGTGTTATTGTACGAATATTTCGTTGCAGTTCCGGAAGGCCGCTAACCTGTGTTATTTTACGACTACGTCTGTGCCTTTGCGAAAGGCCGCTAATCTGTGTTATTGTACGAATATTTCGTTGCATTATCGAAAGGCCGCTAACCTGTGTTATTGTAGTTGCTAGGCCACTGTATGTGTGTGATGCTGCTAACCTGTGTAATCGTGTTGTCTGCACGAGCCTATGTCGGTGATGAAATATGGTAAGAAACGAAGATCGTTCATCATGGAACGTCCTGCGATAGTGATTGTACTAGGCTACCATTAGTGGTCTAGATTATAGTGTGAATCGTTTATGGACGATGAAAGTAATAACAGAAGAGTGTATTCGTGTTAGGCAGTTTAAAGGACGTGCTGAGGTCCAAAGACCTGTGTTATTGTGGTGTCTGTAACCCTGTATTTTCTTCCGCTACTGCTGGAGCAATGGCGTTTGCTATACAAATTGTATTGTTCGTCCAGTAATGTATTATGCTTGGCCATATGTGTAAACTTAGTGGCCTACTCGGTGATAATGTATAGGACCGGGCTGTCATCCCGCCTTAATATGGGGTGAATGCTGGAATCCGTGCACTTCCTAAATTCGTGCAAGTAAAAATTTTGTGTATCTATTTCCTAAATGTGGGCATTAACCGTAGGAATGTTAATCCCTCTACTGTCATGGGAGATGTATGTATTCGCCTATTACTTATTACATCTGGTTATTGTGTTTGAATTTGCCATCGGCCGCTACCGAAGGTATATATATAAATAATTAAGTTATGTGTCGGTTCCTATTAACTGTGTACTGTGAATACAGTTGTATGGAAAGGGTGCGTTAATCAGTCGACCCTTGTGAAAGGTGATTTGATCTGTAGTCGGTCGCCTAATGGTCGTGACCGTGAATTGAAATCTGCGTGCGATTACGTTGGTTAAAAATGTGCGTCCTGTATGAGAGTGTATGAATATTAATAATGTTATAATAATAATAATGTTATTGGTTTTACGTCCCTTTTAACTACACTGGCTTTTAGAGACGCCGGGGTGCCGGAATTTTTCCCCGAAGGGGATCTTTAACGTGCCAGTAAATGTACTGACACGGCTCCCTCGCATTTGCGCACCCTCAAATGCCAGCTGACTGCGCCTCGTTTCGAACCTGCAACCTTGGGCTCAGCAAGCGAGAACGTTACCCCTGAGCCACGCAGCCAGACAGTATGAATATTAAATGTGTAGATAGCCTCCTATGGTAAAGGAACCTTTCCGTGGTTCGTTATTTGTATTCCAGTTGAGTGAATGACCTGGCTGACGCATGGCTATGTAGGCGCGTGCCTGTCTGCATGACTTGTCGCAAACAGTTGTTACTAGGGAGGAAGCGTGCTGAGTGGGCGAGACGGCTCCGCGTGTCGCAGCAGAGGATTGACCTCGAGTGCTGATGTATGCGTGTAACACCTGTGAGGCCGTGTCTATAATATATTACGTGAAAAGACATATATACACTGTACATATTATAAGTATGGAACTATTATAAATGACATTATATCGGCAGTCCTTATCTGGTACCATGCAACTTAATAATACCTATGGTGTGGGGCCTAACCGGTAGTGGTGTTGACACCTATTTCTGACTTTCTGACTTGTGACTTTAATCCCAGGAGCAGTGTGAGCCGTATGTTAAAGAAACTTGGGTGGGAATCACTGGAGGCTAGGAGGATGAAATCTAGACTCTGCGCTATGTACGACACGTATACAAATCAACCAGCATGGGGTGAGCTTAGCAAACGAATGGGAAAGCCCACTTACATGGGTAGGAACGATCATCCTTTCAAAGTTAAGGGCAGACCACAGCGAACAAATTATGGTAAATATTCTTTTGTAAACCGTGCCATTGATAACTGGAACTGGAACCTGCCGCAGTCTTAGAGCCTTTTCCAAAACATATAAGTGTGTTTAAGAAAAGACTGGCTATTTGTGTAAATACTCCAGTTTAATTGTTATTTAATTATTATTGAATTGTTCTGTATATTTATTTATTTGTTATGTACATCCAATTTGCCACCGGGGGACACACCCCCCATCGATAATAAATGAATGAATGATTGAATGAATGAATGACTATGGCTACCAGATGCCATAGCGCATCTGGCGCTATTGCCAATGCTTGTCTGGCGTATCGTGTTCATGGGGACTTAAGGGGAAGATGAGGCACGTGTAATTGCTAAATGTGCCTCTAGCCTCGACCTTTCTTACTCTCAATCTAATGGTGTGATATGTCAGAAAGAGAAAAAAATGGCTCTATTGTCTATGGGTGTTACCTATGATATCTGTGTGTGCCTTATATGGCCTATTCCCAGGTGACATCGCCGCCTATTTGGGACATTGGACTATCGGATGCCATCGTGTGTCTGACGCTGGCGCTATCCGTAGGGTTCTGGGTTCGATATGTGTGTGACATATATAATTTTATTCCCTACTCGTGCGATTTAACGCTTCCGTTTCTTAGCCACGGAGGGTCGAGGTGTGGGGGTGGTTTCGCGGGAATGGTAGTGTTTCATACGCCGTACATGAACCGTGTCCTTAATAATTTTAAGGTTGTACCGAATGTTGACGAGGTAGTTTAGGTCCGAAATCTTCCTCTGGATTCTGAACGGACCTGTCCATTTCGGGATGAGGAATTCTGACACGTTTTTTATGCGAGTGCGGCGACCGGATCATAATGAGCTGTCAGGGTTTGTATTTCTGGTGTTTGTGGGTTTTATCATACGTGAGTTTCTGCCTGATTTGTGCAGTGCGGATATTACTTCGCGCGGTGTCACGGGCTGTGCACAAATATTGCAACCTTTCAGCGTTGCTAGGGAGTGTATCCTGTGGGATGTAAATGTTGTCGATCGGACTGCGCGGATGGTAGCCGTGT
Organism: Meconema thalassinum; assembly: GCA_946902985.2. Classification (NCBI taxonomy): domain Eukaryota; kingdom Metazoa; phylum Arthropoda; class Insecta; order Orthoptera; family Tettigoniidae; genus Meconema; species Meconema thalassinum. The sequence goes on from OX336389.2 coordinate 1,149,749,861, forward strand.
AAAAGAATTTGCGGGGTGTGTTTGGTCGCCTGCGACACGGATGTATTGTAACTAAACGTTACTGCTGGGAGGTAATATCCCAGTCGGTGCCCTTGTCGTTAGTGAAACGAGCTATAGCCCCGCCAAGGATTTTGTTCATAGCTTCCGGTAATCCATTCGTCTGAGGGCTGAAACTAGTGGTCGTGTACGCTTTTATGTGAAGCAATGTAAGGAGCTGTGTAATGACATTAGATGTGAAAACTGTTCCTCTGTCGGACAACAACGTGTGGAAAATACCATACTTGGTAATGATTTCCATGAGGAACTCTGCGATTTGGTGCGCGCTAGCTTTTGGGAAAGCTTAGGTGATAATGTATCGGGTAGGGTACTCGGTTGCTACCAGTATGTATTTGTTACCTTTGTCTGAGGTTGTAATTGGACCCTTGACGTCAATACCTATGCGGTGGAAAAGTTCACCTACGGGGATGGGGTGGAGTAAGCCATGGGGTTTACCATGTCGGTGATTGTACCTCTGGCATGTGTGACAAGTTTTAATGAACTCTATGATGTCATTCTTCATGTTTTCCCAATAGTATTTATTGCGAATGCGCAAATATGTCTTATGGACTACAAAGTGTGCGCCATTAAGGGGTGGGCAGTGATATGCCGTCATTACGTGGTTTCGGAGTGTAGTGGGAAGGGCAACGGGTGTGACGTCATGCGTGGCCGTGGATTTGTACCTCAGGAGATCGTCCTTATCAAGAAAAAATCTGCGTGATAAGGGGCAGTTTTACTATCTACCTGGTCGCGATTATGTAAGGCAATCCTAATTTGTCCCAACTGGGGATCGTCTAATTGCTCCTGTTTCAGATCAATATGAGTGACTGCAAATGTGGGTAAGGAATCCCACGCATGTTTGACATCCTCGTCAGGCGGTTCAAGGACAGGTAGTCTCGAGAGGCCGTCTGCATCAAGGTGTGCCTTACCTTTTTTGTGCTTAACTGCAAAGGTGTAGTCATATAATTTAAATATGAACCTATTAAGCCGGGAATTGGGATTTTTGAATTTATCCCAGTAAAGAAGGCTGGCGTGATCCGTAACTACCGTTAAGTGGATACCATAGAGATATGTCCTGAAGTAATTTACTGCCCAAGAGAAGGCGAGCATCTCTCTTTCGGTTGCGGAATATCTGGTTTCTACCGGTGTAAGTTTACGGCTAGCATAAGTAATTGGGTGTTGTTTGCCATCATCGGCCTCTTGTAGCAGGGCTGCCCCTATGCCGAATTGACTTGCATCCACATGTACGAAGGTGGGCCTACCTTTCTGAAAATGTTGGAGCAGGGGCGGTGTAGTGAGTAAGTGTTTAAGTTTGTTGAAAGCCTCTTTATGTATTTCTGTAACGATAAAGGGCGTTTTCTCGTGTGTAAGCTCGGTTAGGGGGTTAGCTATCTGTGCAAATCCGTGAATGAAACGACGATAATAACTGGAGAGGCCCAAAAAGAACGTAGCTGTTTAATGTTTTCCGGCATGGGAATATCGGTGATGGCGGCGACTTTGGCAGGATCAGGTGTGATGCCGTCGCGGCAAACAATGTGACCTAGAATTTATTGCGAATGCGCAAATATGTATTATGGACTACAAAGTGTGCGCCATTAAGGGGTGGGCAGTGATATTCCGTCATTACGTGGTTTCGGAGTGTAGTGGGAAGGGCAACGGGTGTGACGTCATGCGTGGCCGTGGATTTGTACCTAAGGAGATCGTCCTTATCAAGAAAAAATCTGCGTGAAAAGCGGGTAGTTTTACTATCTACCTAGTCGCGATTATGTAAGGCAATCCTAATTTGTCCCAACTGGGGATCGTCTAATTGCTCCTGTTTCAGATCAATGTGAGTGACTGCAAACGTGGGTAAGGAATCCCAGGTATGATTGACATCATCGTCAGGCGCTTCGTGGACAGGTAGTCACGAGAGGGCGTCTGCATCAAGGTTTGCCTTACCTTTTTGTGCTTAACTTCAAAGGTGTAGTCATATAATTTAAATATGAACCTATTAAGTCGGGAATTGGGGTTTTTGAATTTAGCCCAGTAAAGAAGGCTGGCGTGATCCGTAACTACTGTAAGGTGGATACCATAGAGGTATGTCCTGAAGTAATTTACGGCCCAAGAGAAGGCGAGCATCTCTCTTTCGGTTGCGGAATATCTGGTTTCTATCGGTGTAAGTTTACGGCTAGCATAAGTAATTGGGTGTTGTTTGCCATCATCAGCCTCTTGTAGCAGGGCTGCCCCTATGCCGAATTGACTTGCATCCACATGTACGAAGGTGGGCCTACCTTCCTAAAAATGTTGGAGCAGGGGCGGTGTAGTGAGTAAGTGTTTAAGTTTGTTGAAAGCCTCTTTATGTATTTCTGTAACGATAAAGGGCGTTTTCTCGTGTGTAAGCTCGGTTAGGGGGTTAGCTATCTGTGCAAATCCGTGAATGAAACGACGATAATAACTGGCGAGGCCCAAAAAGAACGTAGCTGTTTAATGTTTTCCGGCATGGGAATATCGGTGATGGCGGCGACTTTGGCAGGATCAGGTGTGATGCCGTCGCGGCAAACAATGTGACCTAGAATTTATTGCGAATGCGCAAATATGTCTTATGGACTACAAAGTGTGCGCCATTAAGGGGTGGGCAGTGATATGCCGTCATTACGTGGTTTCGGAGTGTAGTGGGAAGGGCAACGGGTGTGACGTCATGCGTGGCCGTGGATTTGTACCTAAGGAGATCGTCCTTATCAAGAAAAAATCTGCGTGATAAGGGGCAGTTTTACTATCTACCTTATCGCGATTATGTAAGGCAATCCTAATTTGTCCCAACTGGGGATCGTCTAATTGCTCCTGTTTCAGATCAATATGAGTGACTGCAAATGTGGGTAAGGAATCCCACGCATGATTGACATCCTCGTCAGGCGGTTCGAGGACGGGTAGTCTCGAGAGGCCGTCTGCATCAAGGTGTGCCTTACCTTTTTTGTGCTTAACTGCAAAGGTGTAGTCATATAATTTAAATATGAACCTATTAAGCCGGGAATTGGGGTTTTTGAATTTATCCCAGTAAGGAAGGATGGCGTGATCCGTAACTACCGTTAAGTGGATACCATAGAGATATGTCCTGAAGTAATTTACTGCCCAAGAGAAGGCGAGCATCTCTCTTTCGGTTGCGGAATATCTGGTTTCTACCGGTGTAAGTTTACGGCTAGCATAAGTAATTGGGTGTTGTTTGCCATCATCGGCCTCTTGTAGCAGGGCTGCCCCTATGCCGAATTGACTTGCATCCACATGTACGAAGGTGGGCCTACCTTTCTGAAAATGTTGGAGCAGGGGCGGTGTAGTGAGTAAGTGTTTAAGTTTGTTGAAAGCCTCTTTATGTATTTCTGTAACGATAAAGGGCGTTTTCTCGTGTGTAAGCTCGGTTAGGGGGTTAGCTCTCTGTGCAAATCCGTGAATGAAACGACGATAATAACTGGAGAGGCCCAAAAAGAACGTAGCTGTTTAATGTTTTCCGGCATGGGAATATCGGTGATGGCGGCGACTTTGGCAGGATCAGGTGTGATGCCGTCGCGGCAAACAATGTGACCTAGAATTTATTGCGAATGCGCAAATATGTATTATGGACTACAAAGTGTACGCCATTAAGGGGTGGGCAGTGATATTCCGTCATTACGTGGTTTCGGAGTGTAGTGGGAAGGGCAACGGGTGTGACGTCATGCGTGGCCGTGGATTTGTACCTAAGGAGATCGTCCTTATCAAGAAAAAATCTGCGTGAAAAGCGGGTAGTTTTACTATCTACCTAGTCGCGATTATGTACGGCAATCCTAATTTGTCCCAACTGGGGATCGTCTAATTGCTCCTGTTTCAGATCAATGTGAGTGACTGCAAACGTGGGTAAGGAATCCCAGGTATGATTGACATCATCGTCAGGCGCTTCGTGGACAGGTAGTCACGAGAGGCCGTCTGCATCAAGGTGTGCCTTACCTTTTTGTGCTTAACTTCAAAGGTGTAGTCATATAATTTAAATATGAACCTATTAAGTCGGGAATTGGGGTTTTTGAATTTAGCCCAGTAAAGAAGGCTGGCGTGATCCGTAACTACTGTAAGGTGGATACCATAGAGATATGTCCTGAAGTAATTTACGGCCCAAGAGAAGGCGAGCATCTCTCTTTCGGTTGCGGAATATCTGGTTTCTACCGGTGTAAGTTTACGGCTAGCATAAGTAATTGGGTGTTGTTTGCCATCATCAGCCTCTTGTAGCAGGGCTGCCCCTATGCCGAATTGACTTGCATCCACATGTACGAAGGTGGGCCTACCTTCCTAAAAATGTTGGAGCAGGGGCGGTGTAGTGAGTAAGTGTTTAAGTTTGTTGAAAGCCTCTTTATGTATTTCTGTAACGATAAAGGGCGTTTTCTCGTGTGTAAGCTCGGTTAGGGGGTTAGCTATCTGTGCAAATCCGTGAATGAAACGACGATAATAACTGGCGAGGCCCAAAAAGAACGTAGCTGTTTAATGTTTTCCGGCATGGGAATATCGGTGATGGCGGCGACTTTGGCAGGATCAGGTGTGATGCCGTCGCGGCAAACAATGTGACCTAGAATTTATTGCGAATGCGCAAATATGTCTTATGGACTACAAAGTGTGCGCCATTAAGGGGTGGGCAGTGATATTCCGTCATTACGTGGTTTCGGAGTGTAGTGGGAAGGGCAACGGGTGTGACGTCATGCGTGGCCGTCGATTTGTACCTAAGGAGATCGTCCTTATCAAGAAAAAATCTGCGTGATTAGCGGGCAGTTTTACTATCTACCTGGTCGCGATTTTGTAAGGCAATCCTAATTTGTCCCAATTGGGATCGTCTAATTGCTCCTGTTTCAGATCAATGTGAGTGACTGCAAACGTGGGTAAGGAATCCCAGGTATGATTGACATCCTCGTCAGGCGCTTCGAGGACAGGTAGTCACGAGAGGCCGTCTGCATCAAGGTGTGCCTTACCTTTTTGTGCTTAACTTCAAAGGTGTAGTCATATAATTTAAATATGAACCTATTAAGTCGGGAATTGGGGTTTTTGAATTTATCCCAGTAAAGAAGGCTGGCGTGATCCGTAACTACCGTAAGGTGGATACCATAGAGATATGTCCTGAAGTAATTTACGGCCCAAGAGAAGGCGAGCATCTCTCTTTCGGTTGCAGAATATCTGGTTTCTACCGGTGTAAGTTTACGGCTAGCATAAGTAATTGGGTGTTGTTTGCCATCATCAGCCTCTTGTAGCAGGGCTGCCCCTATGCCGAATTGACTTGCATCCACATGTACGAAGGTGGGCCTACCTTCCTAAAAATGTTGGAGCAGGGGCGGTGTAGTGAGTAAGTGTTTAAGTTTGTTGAAAGCCTCTTTATGTATTTCTGTAACGATAAAGGGCGTTTTCTCGTGTGTAAGCTTGGTTAGGGGGTTAGCTATCTGTGCAAATCCGTGAATGAAACGACGATAATAACTGGAGAGGCCCAAAAAGAACGTAGCTGTTTAATGTTTTCCGGCATGGGAATATCGGTGATGGCGGCGACTTTGGCAGGATCAGGTGTGATGCCGTCGCGGCTAACAATGTGACCTAGAATGTGGACCTTCGTTTTTGCAAAATTACATTTGGATGGCTTTAGCTTCAATCTATTGTGCCGGATCCTGTCAAAAGCTTCGTGCAAGTGTATGATGTGTTATTCGAATGTTTGCGAGAAGACTGTTATGTCGTCTATATAAGTTAATACCGAGCGATATTTGAGGCCCGCGAATGCCTTATCTACCAATTTTTGGAACGTCTGACTGGCATTTTTTTAAACCCATTGGCAATACGTTATAACGGAAGAGGCCGTTTTCGGTGACAAATGCCAGCTTAGGCCTATCAGGCTCAAAGACAGGGATCGAATAAAATCCGGAATAAAAATCCATTATTGAAAAATATTTAGCTCCGCTTAGGGTCTCTAGACAAGTGTCTGTGCGTGGTAGCGGGTAATTGTCACTCTTAATTAATCTATTGAGGCGTCGATAATCTGTCCAAAACCTATGTGAACCATCGGGTTTACGGGTAAGGATGACCGGGGCACTATAATTAGACACAATGGGGTGGATGATTTTGGCTTCTAACATCTCCTGAATCTGTGTTTCTATGGCTTATCGCTCCTTAGCGCTAACCTTGTAAGGTGCCTGGTGAACCGGAGCATCACTGGTCAATTCGACACAGTGGTGAATTAAGTCGGTCACTTCTAAGTCGGCAAGGGAATGTGCAAAAATTTCCTTATATTCTTCTAAGAGGTCTGTAACCTTCCTATTCTGTTCTGGGGTTAATGCCTGTGTGTCCCCAATGGCGGGCGTGGCTGCGTTAGCACTCGTGGTTGTTGGCGGAGATATGGTAACCAACGGAGAGACTTGGTGCGCGCGCGGGATTCGCTGCGTTCGTGGATTGTAGTATGTATTCCGTGCGTGTGATATCGGGTGTGTAGTGATAAGGTCTCCGTTCACTAACCGTATTTCATTAGTGACAAAGCTAATGTTCGCTTCGAACTTGGCAAGAAAGTTCGTGCCAATGATACCAGGAACGGAAAGGTCCTTAATAACAAACATGGGATAGCTAGTTTCAAAAGAACCTTATTGAAGATGTATATCAGTAGTGCCTAAGTAGGAAATTGTTTGGGAATTAGCAGCCACAAGGCGAGTGTTGAGAGGCATCCTGTGTATGCGCTCGTTGTTAATGTACCTACTGCTGACACAGCAAATAGCTGATCCCGTGTCTAATAAGATCTGAATGTTATACACGTTAATTTTGGCCGGGATAGACAGGGCTGTAATATTGTGTCCGTCCTGTGCAGTATACATGTTGTTAAGGGTATACGTGATGATCGGTACTGAGGGATTTTGGGACGGTGAATTATGTTTATCGTTATGTATCGCAGCCTGCGAGACTGTTTGTTCTGCCGATCTGGTACTTGTGTTGAGAAAACGTGGAGTTGCGGTCTGATCACTGAACCTGACACGCTTTGCTGAGTCCCGTGAAACTGGGAGTCGCAATTCAGCTGTGTCATTCCCATCTGCCATGTGTAGTGTCCTATGGTTTCTCTTGAGCTGTCGGTGAATGGATAAATATTTGGAATGATGTTTGCTGTCACGGGATGTGAACCCTGGTCTCGGCAGGGGTATTCATAAGGGCCGATGTGTCTGAGTGATTGTGGGTTTGCAGCCGGCTTTCTGTGGAGGTAGCGATACACGTTACCGGCTTCGCCGCGCCTGGTTTAGTGGTCGGGCCGCTTGGGTCCGCGGGTGGAATCAATGTGGGTGGGCGTATCAAGGGTAGTCTAACTACGCTCGTCGTGGAAACGTCCTTAGGGGTTGTAATCTTGTTGCCAGTTGTTAATGTGCCTATAGTGTCCTCATTTTCAACCTGAGGGGCGGTGGGTTGAGGTGTGTGAGGCGATTTGATAGTGAGAGGGCTGTAATGACCCGCATTCGGATTGCCCGTGAACAAAAGGTACAGATGTTTGTCGTAGCCTACTGTAGAAAAAGTGGGTGCCATCTTGTCCAGTGTATAGACATGGATATTATTCTTAATGATATGGCCTAGAGCGGTAACCTTCGTCGCTCGAGCGTATGTGCCATTTCGATGCATGTAATCCCCATATGCATATTTATTGGGGAATAAGGCATCATTCCCGTCGGCGAGGAAATATTTATACTCGTCCCAGTGTGCCATTATATACACGACCAGCTGTGTTCGGAGTTCTTTATGCTGGTCCTCATCTTTATGGAGCAGGAAACTGAGTGCTCGAAAGAGGCAGTTACCATCCCCTTTGACCTATGTGCCTGGAGCTGCGATCGGGGAGGTATTTCCTGCGCTGTATTCTGGCGGACGGAAATTGGGGGGATTTGTGGCTTACTGGACCGGACAGAACAGTTGTCCTGCGGGGGTAGAGTGGAATGCTTAGTGGTTACCGGGGGAGGGTTATCCGATTGAATGGGTGCTGGCCCTCCCCTAGCCAATAGTTTTTTGGCTGGGCATAACCTCGGTTGTCTGTGTAGCGAGGCTGCCCCCTGGGCGCATTGTCTCGCCAATTGTTTGGCCGGGGCAGATATTGGGGGTTGGGGAGTAATACCCGTCTATCTCGTGGGGGGGAATGCCTTCGTAAATCCCGTGGAGGGTGGTTGGGCAGTGGATAGTCCTCCGGTCTCCTTTCCCGTATTACAGAGGCGTACTGAGGGTACCCTGGAGGAGGTCTTTCGTACTGGGGCTCATATCGCTCCTGCTGCGGGGGAGTGTTTGGCCGACGGTGTGGAGGGGCATAGACCGGGCGTGTGTATCTGGTGTTTTGGTCACGATGCCATGTTCGATCGTCCCTATATTGGGGATGATGGTTTGGTGGGTAATCTGGGAATGGGTTGCCACGTGGGCGAGTATCTGCCCGATATTGTGTTGGTCGGCAGGGATTTGATTCACTGCGGCGTGGCATTTCCTCCCAGTGTTGGGAATAAAAGTTCGCTTCTCTCAGCGGGGGTGAATTATGCCGTGGGGGATGATTGGGTCCATATGGATCCTGGTGATCGCCCCGTGGTGATCGCCCCTTATCTTGTGGATCCTCCCTACGAGGGCGGGTTTTATTGCTAGTGTGTATGGCCGTAATTTGCATCTCCTGCATCTGTTTTGTCAGATCGCGGATTTGCTGATGCAGATCACCGTTATCCGCGCGGATGTGCTGGTCCACGGCTTTTTGGGTCATTTTGTTGCCCTCTTCTACAAATTTGATGTTTGCCTGTAGCTCTATTACGATGCTGCTTTGCAAGGGCACTTTCTGCCTGTCTGGCATCTCCCTATTATACTTGTAAATGCCAAATATGATCGATGATTTAAATTTGAAGTGTCCTCTTGGTATACCATTGCACCAATTCCAATAAACGATGCGTCAACCTGAATTACAAATTTCTTCCCAAAGTGCGGGTATCCTAATTTCACGCAGTTTTCTAACAGTTCTTTCGTGGCATTGAAAGACCTGTCGCACTCCTCACTCCATGAACATCTATTACATTTGTTCAACATCTCTTGCATTGGCGCTACTGTCTCCGTGTATCCTGGACAGTTCTCCTTGAAGAAGCCTGTGACTACCAAAAATGCTCTCACATGCCTTACCCTAGTTGGTGTCGGAAATTTCTTAATAGGATCAATCTTGGCAGGATTAGGCCTCACACCTTCATGATCAATGATGTGTCCTAAATACAATATTTCACTCTGAAAGAAGTGTGATTTCTTGAGGTTGATTTCAAAATTTATATTTCTCAGGTTGTCCAAATGTTTGTTAAGATTTACAATGTGTTCTTCCATTATTTCAGAAGCGAGGAGAATGTCGTCAACGTATCTCGTAGTGAACTCCTATACTTTCATCGGTTAAGTTTCCTTCCAGGGCTCTAATCAGGGCACAACCCGCTGCTTTTACTCCGAAGGGCATCCTCTGCCATATATAGCTTTGGTTATCAAATAAACACCCCGTCAGCAACTGGGACTTTTCCTCTAACTCCAGATGATGGAAACTATTTGTCAGATCTACGCTACTATTGATATTCTTTCCTCTGAATCCTTTTAGTACATCTTTAATAAGCGGCGCTTTGTCGTGCTCGGGAAGCAGCTTGCTATTTAAAAAACGTTCGTCTAGGCAAAGCCTAATAGACCCATTTGGGTTACCTACTGCAAAAATAGCATTTAAATAAGGTGTCGGCGATTTCTTGATCATCCCAGCTTCGAGTAGATTGTCAATGATATTCTTTACCTGAGAATGATGTTTCTCCGTGAATGGGTAAAGTTTACTTTTAAAAGGTGTCGAGTCATCTACTTGCATTGCATACTTAAAGTTGAGAACTTTTCCTGGTATGGTGTCAAATACTTCCTTCTGACGGCGTAAAATAATTTCTAATTTCAATTCATCAGAGTCTACCAATTTTGCTTCTCTTAGCCGCTCCAGAATTAGGTTTTCAAATTTTGATCCAGAGTGATCTTCTTCTGTCAAATATGTCCGTAGTTCCTGCGAAACATCGCTACTTGCAAGTTCCACTACTGCTGTACTAATTACATCTTCTCCCTGTGTGCTTATCTCGTCCGTGACGTCATCCGTAATCGCCTCAAGCGTCCAAGTGCCGATCTCTAGCTCCGATGTAGTCTCTTTCATATTCAGCCCCACCTGACTCAATTCTTCTACTTGCTTGATACTGACCGTGTTATTTCGGAGATCTATTATTGCATGATAATCGCAGATGAAATTTGCACCTAAAATAATATTGTAACACATCTTTGCCATCACAATAAAAGCTTGTGGGAATGTCTGTTTAGAATGTCTAACTCCAAATATGCCTGGTGTTTACATATTACCATTCTTTCTGGTATAACTCTTCGTACTTTTATTTGTGGTGCAGGAATGAGTGGTACAGTCTGATTCCTCCCCACTTCTTTGATTAATGCCTCCGATACCAAGCTGACCTGACTACCGGTATCCATTTAACAGTGGACCTTCAATCCTCCTATCCTTGCATATATAACTGGTAACTGTCTGATAACATCCTCCTGCGGTTTTATTACTTCCTCCAGACAATCTTCTGGGAAAGCTACCCACTCCTCGATGTTAGCAATAATCACATCACGATCATCACCCACTCCCGTTTCCAGACTATCTCCTAGTTCGAATTTTGAGACTTTTTAAAATCTCGAAACCCGTTCTGTGAGTTTCGCCCACCATTGTTCTGTCTTTCCTGTTGCCTTAGCAAACTATCTGCGCCGGCACTACCGTGATTATCGGAATTTGTTCTATTTTTCATAACTCGCCCTTACTTCTCTTTCTCTGACTCTTCATTGGCGTGCATTTCTTGCAAGTATTTCTTTGATTCCCTGTAACGTTCATCTCAGTTATTCCTATAGTCCCTTGGATCATCTTGCCTGTTATCCCGCCAATTTTTCCAGAAACGTGTGTCTCCATTTCTTTGATACGGTCTCTTCTGCTGCCTATTTCCTCGCCAATTAGAATATCCTCGTTGGTACGGTCTGCGGTTATTATTATTATTATTGTACTGCTGGTTGTAATTGCTATTGTTATTATGCTCGAAGCGACCCCTGATGTCCTAATACTCTTGCCTCCTTGGCGTGAACTGCGTGTTCGTCGCTTGCGACCTGATATTCGAATGCTGGTTATTATTATTATCATTATTATTATTCTGATTTATGATTTCTGCCGTATTGACGCTTTCGATATTTCTTTGTCGACTTTGGGACGTTACCATACTAGTTTCATCCAAGTGCCGTAGAATCTCCTCTGCCTCAACCGCTGTTTTTACGTTTGCTGCGACTAAAAATTGTTGGATGTTAATAGGTAATTTTTTGCCTATAGTTAATACTAAATTATGTTCTGAAGACGCCTCGTCTTAGTCTTTAAGTCTGATCATCTGTTGTGAGAAAAAAAAAACGAAAATTTTGTAGGATGCGTGCTGTGATACTTTCTGGCATATAACTCCATCCTGAGGCTGTGTTGTAATGTAGGACTCCAAAATTTCTTCAAAAATGCTTCTTTAAACTGGGCCATATTTTCAAATGTGTATTTGAAACTCGGAAACCAGACGAGACTCGAACCTTGTAATAAATTTCTCGACTATCCTGAACTATTTAATTGGACTCATTTGGTTGTCATTGTAATAATCATGAAGTTCACGGAGAAAAGCTTTTCGTGTAGTTCCTTGAACGTCTATACATTTTCCTGGTCTGAAATAATTCCCACGAATCACCTGGATTACTTGCTCTGTCGTTACGTTCGGTTGCGGTGTTGACGTTTCGACTCTGTAGTTGCGAAAGCTTCAGTATCGCCGCCTGCCTTAAGAGTGTGTTCCTAACTTGTATTTCCCGTAGATTGAAATGCCTCAGGGCTGCCAATACTGACAGGTCTCCCTGCTACCTGCTCTGACGAAAATAGAGTGGCATTCTCTAATGAACGAATCTCATTCTTGACAAACAAGTCTGCGTTCTCTTGGAATTTGGTATTCATGCATTCCTCCAGCGCCTGCATACGAGAATTATGGTCTCCCAACCTCTTTAATATAGATAACCTATCTCCATTATTTTCTTCTACCTGCTGCTTCCAATCGTTCTTGATCTTGTATTTCAGTGTTTTCAACCCCTCTTCTATCTGCTCCTGGTTTTTATCCAAACGTTCGTCTATCTTTTCCAGCCGTTCCACCATCTGTTCTTGATTTCTGTCTTGACCTGTCTCTATTTTGTCTAGTCGTTCTTCCATCTGTTCTTGATTTCTGTCTTGACGTATCTCTATTTTTCCTAGCCGGTCGTCGATTTGAATTCTATTTATTTCTATGTTCTTCTTAATTTGCTGTTGGTCAGCTTCTAAATTCGCCCACCTGTCCATAGATCTAATTTCCAGCCAATCGAGTTATTTAATTAACCGCAATACATAACTGTCAACTGATTTAATTTTCTCCTGTATGATGGCCGTCTTGGCCTCGATTTTCTTAAATTCTCCCTGCAATTCTTCCTGCGTGGTTTTTATCCCCGTAGTGTTGTTTCATGCAAGCCTGTTCGATTTGTTCTAACTTCGCAGCTACAATTTCTTCAAGCTCGATCAATTTCCGATCAAATATAGATTCTATTGATTTAATTTGCCCCAACTGCTTATTATTACTATCGTACATCTCAGTTGCCAGTCTGTCTATTTGTGTCTTTGTACTCTCATTAATTTCAAGCGTAATTTTACTTAAATTATCGGTCTGTGCTATCGCTTGTTCTGCGAGTATATTATTTTACTGTTCCGTAATGTTGTTATTTAATGTCAATTACTGTTCACCATTTTGTACCTGCATTTCATTTTTCAGTGTTAATAATTGCTCACTACTACGTTCCTGCATTCTATTTTCTAGTGTTATTAATTGTTCACTACTACTATTGTTTATTTCCTCCTTCACATCAGCCAACTGCTTCTGCGTTTTAGCTGAATCCCTCTCAATCAACTCACTAATCTCAGCAATCGTCGCCATCTCAAAACACAAATACACTTCTTGAGAAATAGGGCCATGCAACCAGTGACCTCCACCGCACACACACACACACATGTTTTATTTTATTAACTATTCATACTCAATCATTTAATTTTTACGTTAAAAAGAACAAACCCAACAATCAAATCATCAATGAGTATTATGAATTTAATTTTAATTTTAATTTCCCTTTTTGTTCTGATCACAAATTCCTAATCTGAATGAATTTACGTAAACATATTTAACTAACCAATGTTAATTAAAATTTTAAGGCGACACCTTCCTGTCATTTAAATATTTCTGAGTTCATTGAATCAAAAAAATCACTATTTTATATTTATAACTGGGAGCCAGAAACACATTTTAAATCAATACAATATCAAATCTAACTGTGTTTCGTATTTCTAACCAAAAATGAACTCACTGATTTTACTTATGCACATGGTGGAATGACTTCACCTATATTTACTGAATCTACTAATTAACTCTAACATTTTCCACAAAATAATTATAAGGCAAGCAAAAGCAACATCAATCCCCACTTGGGCAGCCATTTTAGAACTATGAACCCTTTAAAGAAGCTTTTTATGAGACTCTTTTTCAGGGTGGTGTATGGTTCATAATGAAGTTGCTAAAATACGCTTTTTATCACATGAAAGGCAACATAGTCTAAATATATGGCGGAAAGAAAGACAGTCAAGCCAGAATAAACAAACACAAATTTAATTTCAGAACAAATATAACAACAAACAACAAAAGAAGTCAAAACACTCCCATAAACTTGCACCCATATTTAAATGAATACATTCAAAATCAATATCTCTCCCAGAGATTTCCAAAGTTCAGGACCGGAGATTTGGCCTCATTATTCTTCAAGTCATGTGTGTGCGTGGTGTAATAAATCATGCAATATGGTATGAGTACAGATACGAGATTTGGTTCCATCATGCCGTAACCGTCAGGCCACAAATCTGTATTGGAGATAAAATAGCAATGGGACCTAAACACATCAATATAATTTACACTACCGACACTAGCTATAATTAATTATTTACAACTATGATTTACGATGGAATCTGGAGCAAATGTGCCCACAGCACAACAAGATTGCCTCAACTCAGGACTTGAAAAATAGACACAAGAATGTTCAACGTGACCACGACTGCAAAAACAACAACCAAATGACCGCATGTCATTTTACAACTAAAACACAACAAGGTGTCAACCAGAATCAAAGATCACGAATAAAATTATTACACAATAAATGATCAAAACAAATGCACTTATTTACAGAACGAAACATTTTCATTTGAACGTGACAACATGCAATTACCGCGCAGGCGTGGAGAACATCACCCTTTAATATTATTCAAGGCTTTAAAAGAACAAGCAGGCTATATTTAACAGACTGGGTCAATGGCTAGGCCGTTCCCCCTGCTCCAATTAGTGTCCAGATATACCCAAGATCAGTGCTCAGTGTGGACTCTCAATACACCTGTGAATCACCCTCGTGTCAACAACATCCCAGGCCAGCATTATGCCTGGCTCCAAGATACGACGAAATACAGATGCCAATTCAGCTAACATATGTGTGTCATAAAATAATATCTCATGAATTCCCTTTGGAATTACAAGATCCAATTGGACTGTTCAAAATCTCCGCGGAGCGTCACTTGCCATCCGTAACTGCAGCCTACGAAGACTTGGCAAAACTATGCCAATCTCCCGCGCATAAATTCAATTTCACACAAGACACACAGACACACAATATCACACGCTAGGGTTTTGACAATCACCTGAAATAAAATCGCACACATATTTTCCACACACCTGGCGCGTCTGATCTAAGTATTCCGACCTAAGAATAAAACAGTACTGACTTCAAAATCAAAAATTTAAATAAATAAAAGAACGGACGGTTTTTCCGAAAATCTGTCGCAACGAGGCAACTCAATTAAAATACTTGTTCATTCAATACATGACAGCAAGGACTTATTTTCCCCCTTACTATTTTATAGTTATATTAAAACCACTCCACATTCACCCTGGCGGCAATCCATGTGTACGTCAAATCAAAATATACGCTCATGTACACGGAGTACACGGATTACTGTTACACAAAAACAAATCATCAAAACTAGTGGTCATGTGTCCTCACACATTTACCATTGAGTGTCGGGACACTACGTTAAAATCTACTAGAATTAAAACAAGAATAAGATCACAAGAAAATAAATACAGTACAATGTTCCAATGCCAAAATATCTACAAAATTGATAAATCAATGTTCAGTACTCATCCATAAACAGCTCATCACGTCAGTGAATGTCACTTTCGATGGCCCACTGGATATTTACACAGCCATAGAAAATATTTCCGTAGATTGATCGGTCATCATCCCAGAAGTCGTCCTCAACTCAATCATCTTGATGCCTTCTTAAAGATGGAAAATCAAAGTTCAAATTATTAATTACTATGCTTTCCTTCTATAATTACGATCAGAGCTGCTAACTTCACTCTTAGTCCTAAGCAATTAATTACGGTGACAATTTCCCTAAATAAGCAAATCATGCTCTAATTACACACGCACTGATCACACGCATAAACATTTTTAAATTAATATCAGAAGTGTGAATGTTATAGCTTTTAGACCAAATGTCTACATTAAAAATTATTATGTTCACTGCAGAAGGAAATCTCATCAGAGATTCAAAGTTTTTAAAAGTTATCACTCGTGCAGAATGCACGCCAAAAAATATCAACTCGCATCGAGCTAAATAAGAAAATGTATAAGTATGACGTCTCGCGTCAGCCGAAGAACGAATACATGACACCTCGTGTCGATCAAAGCCACAAGTAAAATGCATAATTTCGCTAGCACTCCACCTAATTTATACAGATCTGGCAAATGGTACTAGGATGGGGACTTTTAAATCACAATATATCTAAGGAATCGGCGCACAGGCTTGCGAGTGGTATCAATTATCTATTTTTCCAAGCAGGTTCTAGTCCTTGGTTGCGTAATTAAATTCCGTCGTGAATTAACTTAATCCAGCGTTCCCTCGCTTTTTGATAGCATGCTTCTTTCCCGCCGAAAATGACTTGGTGCATCCTGATTCGCAGATTCATATTCAATATCGTTGCAGCAGACACCAAACTCCGCCTTCTTGACGTCACAATTCTATCTTCTTCTCTCTTCCCACTCAACGCGCTGTTTGTCTAACGTTGCGAACAAAGGTTAAATAGTCCTTTTGCGTCACTAGTAGATGCTTGGCTCTCCGCTCATTTACCTCGCTTACCAGGAAATTTTAAATATAGCTCCCTGTCTTCAACTTGCTCAATTCTTGCAACATCAGGTTCCCACTTCCTTGAGACTTTACTGCTAACTTTATTACAGCATAAAATAAAATGTGAACAACTATTCTATGACAATAGCATAAATGGTTCAATATGGAGCGCTAATTTTTATTCTCAACAACTGGAACGAATTCATGAAATTTTGAGACGGAGATACCCAGCATTAGTTAACTGAAATGGAGATCTCTTGCAGCAGGGCAACGCGAGACATCATACTGCACGAACAACCTTGGCAAAAATTCATGAATTTGTAGGAGTTAAACTGCTAACACATTCAGGATACAGTTGTGATCTTGCGCCTTCAGATTACCATCTTTTTCGAACTATGGCCCATTTCATGCGTGGATGATGTTTCGAAAACATTAAAGATGTGGAAATTTAATGGGTCTCACAGATTCTTTGCATCAAAACCCAGAGACTGGTACTGTCGCGGGATAAGAAACCTCGCTGAAAGATGGCTCACAACCATAGAATCTGATGGTCTCTATTTTGAAGAATAGTTTAATTTCAGGTCAAAAAACTTTCCAAATAAAATGTTCCTTAGAAACCGACATTACTTATTAGACATCCTCTGTAATTTCAAATATGGAACCTTTACTCCTTGTATAATTTGCCCTCTCATTTCCTTCTTTGTTTGTTTGTTCAATGTATGGGCGATAAATTGCTTCATTGCTTCCCAACTTTCTGAAAACTAGTTCCTCTGCTATGTCCTTTTCCTCCAATAACTGTAGTCTTGGTTCTGTATGGATTATAGACCACCATCCTATCCCCGTACTTTTTCCAATCCTTTTCCAAATTTCAAACAATTTATTTCAATGAACGTTATCGAAAATTGTTTCTAAGTCTACAAATATCATGAGCATTCTGTTATCTCCGCTTATGGTTCCTCCCTAGATCAGTCTACGACTTAGTATAGCTTCTCTGGTTCCTAATTTCCACTGCATAATCCTCAATCTCCTTACCCGAATTGAAACTTTCTATGTATGCTTTCCATAATTCTGCCTTTTCTTCTGTATATATTAGAAGTTGTCAGTTTTATTCCCTTAAGTTGGCTTATCCTTCCCCGTAAGTGAACTTATTTCTTCGACAAGTTGCATCTACTTTTCCTACTATCAAACAAACGTCTGTACTTGCACATTTTTCGACGTGCTTTCCCCCTTTTATCACTTACATTCTTTTTTCTTCAGCCTTTCCTCCATTTATTATATTATACGCTGAGTAAACCAAGGTATCCTCTGCGAATTATGTTGTTTGATTCTTCAGAATTGCCCATTCAAAGTTCGTTCAGGGTTCTCCGTTAGCCACTGCCTTATACTCCACTTGAATTCGTTACTTCGGTTTATCAATTGCTCACAACTGGATTGTAATCGCGCTGCTTATTTTTGAATATGCTTGCATTAAATTTGTTAACACAGTACGTGAGTAAATGGATTCAGACAGCCATGTTTCGAACTATACTGAGAAATGTTATATCAATCCGACGATCGGGGTTATAGCCAGGTCATTAAGTAAGAATCACGATAGAACATAATCAAGTTTACATTGGCTTTTTTAGAAGTACTAATGATGGACACCTACACTTGGGTGAATTTATAAATATACAAAGGAATTAATTAACTGTATAATCACATTATCTCAAGATTCAAATAACACAAATATGACTGGTGAAACTTCCTTCAAATTATAAACTTTCATGGTTGAAACAATATCTTTGCATTAACTGCTCTCAATTTAAAATTATAACTGTCATAAAACACACGTGGTTACATCCTCAACTACAACTTTCTGATATGAACTATGTCTCGTTATCTCACACGGTGCTTAGTTGTGAATTTGAACAATACATATTTACAACAAACGTTTGATGCTTTTCAGTCGGTCAACATAATTGTACCCAAATGAGGTGGGTTATTCCCTAATCCTGAAAAAAATTACATGAGATTAATAAATACACTTGGATGAACAGTTTCGATCGTCAAGTCTTACAACTGAAATTACCGAATATTTTACAATTCGAAAGCAATGAACTTTATGAACCGAATCATCTGAATGTATACAAATTGAAACAACTGAATGTTTATAACACTGACAGAAGTGAATGTTTAAATTACTGAACAACTGAATGTTTAAATTTGAAAATCAACAAATATTAACATTTTGAAGCAATGCTTTTCTTTAAATGATAGCGCAAAGCCATCTATGACTATTACTGCCAATTCTCTACTATCCCTCCGAATCGAGGAATTTTGCTCTGATGTGGCTTGGTATATAATTACAACATTCAGTAAGACATTACAATATAACACTAGCCCTACGAGGCAGTCACTTTACACACGCAATTATATGGTGAATTCACTGACTCTGACCACTTAACATAGATATCCTAGGTTTGAACATGGATTTGTCATCATCCTTATCAATTAATTCACATTCTATTCCTAAATCAATTTTTATTATCGCCTAGCACATCTCTACAATTCACATTCAGACATAAATACATTTTCTAAAAATAGTCGAAAAAACTGCCATAAGATATAAGTATTTATCACATTACTTTATGTTGGGTCAATGCCTCCTTCTTTCAATCTCAAACTTGCGGGTATGTCTGTACTGGCGTCTACATGTATCTCAGCATGGATATAAAGGTAGATTAGCACAGGGAAGTAAGGCTTTTCTACGGAATAGTAATCAGTGTACATCAAATATAAATATAGGTATTAGGAAGTCATTTTGGATAGCCTTTTTCTAAGGCGTGAAGTGAAACGTAGACTGTTGGTGCAGGCGAAACGAGGAAATCAGGGGAATTCGAAATGAGGTGTTACAGGAGAGTGATGAAGTTCAGATGGATAAATAGAGTAACAAATGAAGAAGTATTAAGACGAGTGGGCGAGGAGAGACTTTTCTGATGAGTGCTAATGAACAAAATACATTGATACGACACATAGCAAGGCACCCAGGAATAGCAAACTTAAATATGGTAAAAAGGGTCGAGGACAAGAAATGTAGTGCAAGCCAAGGTTAGAATATGTTAAACAAATTTCATCGGATGTAGAGTGAGGTAACTATGTGCAAATAAAACGATTAGCAAAACACATGGAGGAATGGAGATCTGCATCAAACCAGCCCTTCGCACTGCAGATTCAATAACTCTCATAGTAAAGAAGATCTGGCTTATAGCTGTAACAGACTTTGAGAACAGGCAATTAAGAGTTTGAAGATATGTTCGGCTGTCATGTCGGTTTCTAGCTTGTATCGATTTAGGAGTCATATCTGTGATTTTGTCTTATAGTCCTATACAATGGCACAGCATTTCATGATTGTTGCTTTAATAGGTTCCGAGGGATGGCAAATACATTTTGCAAATTACCGTGGCCAACAAGTTAATATCGTTCTTCTCTCACCTTTAAAGTACACTACAGTAGAGTCTCGCAAACTCGGCACTCCGTAACCCGGCACCCCGGATTTCTCTGCCACCCTGACAGGAGAAAAACATGTTGATTTGTGTTCGATTTTGTGTTTCCGCACAAAGCGTTATTATGTTTCCTTTCGTCTTCTCCGTCTTCTCTGCTATGGACATTCTGTTTCTTCGCCGTCTTCGTGACGAGGCTTCAAGAAACAGGTTTCAAAGCGAAAAGCAAAAGAACACTACTTACTTTTTTGAAAATAGTAAATGGTAATTTTCATTAAGTGAAAAAACTAATTTGCGTACAGGAATTGTTTTGTACATATACTAGACAGTGTACATATTATAAACATAATTTGTAGGCCTAGATTTTCTAAGTTTTCATTTATAATTTAATTGTTTCCCTTGATTTTTATGCAGTACAGTAGAACAGTACTGAACTATATATTCAAGTACTGTAATTGTAGTGGTTTAGTCTTTTAAAACTTGTGTTTCTGATAAAAACAAATAAATGTACCGCATTGCATTACATTTAAACCAAAACAAACAGATTATTTCTTCTTTTTAATAGATTTCCCGATAACCTGGCATTTTCGCGAACTGGGCCACCCTTCGGTCCACATTAGGCTGAGTTTGCGACACTCTACTGTATCATGTTTCAAAATTTCAGGCCGATCACCGCAGCATAGGCTATGTCAAAATATTTAAAATCGCATTATGATCATAGGTGTCATTATGCGTCGTAGATAACATTCATAATAATGCACTCGTCCGAAAAATACCCCTCGAAGTAATAAACAGCATGTTTGATATCATGCAGCACTGAAATGAAGTTCGTAAACAGTCATATCATCGTGTTAACGCAATAGTGATATATATTTCAAAACTGAACATTTTTGGGAAATAAAAATGTGAGTTTTTCTGAAAGCATTAATCTCTCTTAAATACTGTATTGGCTTGTCTGGTAAAGGAAATATCCCGGCTGCTGCGAGCAATATTGGTTTGAATAAAAACTAATATGTATGTGGCCATTCCAAGTTCATGACGTACGAAGAACAAAGAACTCACGACTGTAGGCTCGTAGGCAACGCAATATGTAACAACATGAACCTACTTACTGTATATTTAACCGTGACTGAAAACATGCTGGAACTTGTCGTACTGATAAAAATTGTAAACAATTGATCCTCTTTCCCCAATGTTCCTGGTTCGATTTTTACCTCTGGCACGATATTTCATTCTGGTCTGTGGGTTGGAACCAAACATACTCAGCCTAGTGAAGATAACTGAGAAGAGGTGGGTTCGGTGCATATTCCAGCCATCCTAAAGGAAGGTTTTCGTAGCTTCCAAGTCCACTCCAAACAGTGCCGTAATGGTAGGGGAGAGTGTTGTACCTTGGAACAGTTATTACATTTTTTGTTTGTTTGAATACCGTGAATCCTACATATTATACCTCATTAATATAGGACTTTCCACTCATTTTAAGGCAATTTGATTCGTGTTCAGTGTCAGATTATAGTTTTTTTGAACATTTTGTTGATCTCTGCAACATGTTCCAAGGTACAACACTGTCATGTACCTTAGAACAAATTTAACAATAATGACAGAATTGCTGAATATGACAAAAATATTATATTCTTTGCAAGGAATGTCATGGTTTTTCATCTGTACATGTATACATAATATTAAACATGTTGTGTCACTGGACACATAATTATTCTCTCATTACAGTCTCTAAGTAATGACTGAACAATTTGTTGCGAATGACTATTAACATGACAATAAAAAGAATCAGATTAAACTAGTTCTGTTATCAGTTTTCCTTCATAATATAGCAACAGCGCAATCAAACACAGATTTGTTTCAGTGAACGTTGTTTCTGGAAGTTTTGAAGTCTATTTCAAAGTGAATCTGTTTCTTTTGTCGCTGGGTGACACCAGAGACATATGGCTGAGTCAATTTCATTATGACGTCTTCCTTGGGAACATCATATAATGTATTCTTGTCAAAGATGAAGTTTTTAGTGTCACCCTGTCTCTATGAAAACTGAATTTTATACTCAGAAAAACATTTTTCATATTCGTGTATTTTACCTTATGAATAGCCCATACTATGAGGACTACTTCAGATTATAGGGTCCATATCTCTTAATACTGAGTTGGATTCAGGTCAATACAGAATAAGAACAAGAAAAAGTTTCAAAATAGCATTTAGGAGAACATAGTGTAGAAGCATTTCCATGTTCCAAGGTACACTAGGTATGTGTGTTCCAAGGTACTGTACCCGATATCCGGATAGTAGGCTGTCAGATATCCGCCCCCTCAATCGGATTGCCAATAATCAAACGCACCGGCACAGCTACATCAATGAACATGGCACTGACAGATACTATCGAGATTAGAGCACAATAGTTAACAAGAAATTATTGTGGAACACACCAAAATATACGGGGGTTCATACTTACCTTTACTTACCTCTTAAATTTATCTCGGGGACTGGGTTGTCAACTGGATCACTTAAAGTATGCCCACACAATAACCTCCACCATGATATTTAAAATGAACCAGAACGATGACGAGAAACTTTAAACTGCACAATAATTTATTTCACATAAAGAATGATTTAACAAAAATAAACAACAAAATCCACGTGGCAATCAGAAGCCATCGACCACATAACCATGTCCTCCTGTAGGACTTGTATACTCTACATACAATGTTTCAGCTTTCTCAAGCTCATAGCAACGTAATTATAATAATGCACTTGGAATGGAAACGGGATTTGGGACGAGACACATATATCAATTGTTTTGCGTGTTTATATACTTCAAATTTTATTTATAGCCACAAGGCTATTATGGATACGTCCTTGGCCTCTGTCGTACAGTTGTCCGGGCCAGCTGCAATGCACCTGCATCGTCAAAGTGGACTCCCCGTTCGTTCAACCCTAGCATAAGCGAGTTACCTCAGAGCTTGGCTCTCCTTTTCAAAACACGTGAATGTTCACATCTCAACTGAAATATTATCACGCAAATGTTTTAAATGCTCCATTCAAACACCAGTGGATTACTCCAACAATCCCAAATCATGTTTAATTGTTCAATCCACCTGCTTAATTAGCGTTGTTTAGAGTATATAAAAAACTCTAAATGTTAATAACAAAAGTTCATTAATTATTTATAACAATAATAAATTGTTTATAACAACGTCAAATGACAATTGAAAATTTTATACACGCCTCTATTAATCCCTTTCATTTCAAATTATTATCAAAGATATTTACAAAATTATTTTACAATATTAATATTGTTTACATTATTTATACAAGAAATACATTAAACCACACATTTATCCGGTTGATAATTACTTAAATCGTGGTGATATAATCGACCAATGAAGGTTAGTTATATTTAACTGTCAAATTCAGGTTTAATAAGGTTTAATAATAATTATTAATATTTGTGACGGTAACCTCCATTCAAAATCTTTATCTCAAATTATTTAACACTCTTGTTAATTTTAACAGTATCTTCATATGAATAACTTTCAAAGAACCAGAACAATACATTCAGCGGGAAAATACTTCGCTCAAGACGCACAAAATTGCACAACAATTGGCCCAAAATTCATCATATATCTTCATATATATGGCATAAAAATCTTCCAAACTACATACAAAAACCTCCACTTATAAATTCATCAACTTCATTTATTACTGTGGGAACCTCCTTCATTATTCAAGGGCATTATTCATCAGCGACTTTTACATGTCCACTGAACTAACGATTATACATCCATTGTTCCTCTTTAAAAATTCTTATATTCATCAATTGTATTAATGACTGTTATTATTTAACCTTCGTGGGTTTCATTCATGAATCGATATGAAGTAAAAATTTGCCAATCACAAATAAATTTAATAGCAAATACGATTAGACACTCCTCCCTGGTCTATCAAAATTGAGATTAATATCATCAAAGTAACGCAGTATAAAAATACTATCTTCAATCAAAGTTCATCTAAACTGCATGAATAGTCGAATAGAATACAATTAGACTGTGGAATGCAAACATTATTGTTCCAATCTATAATTGAGAAAAACTCCTATCAAATGTTCATTACTATAGTGTATTCAATAAATCGTAATCAAAGTTCATATTTCAGAAAATTGTCTATAATGCAATGATAAATGTCTATGTTGCAATCATGTTCATAAGACGACTAGTATTTCAAAGATCGTCGATATCGTAATAGATTTTAACGCTCTAAAATCATTTAATTATTCTTCCCTTCTTGAGGGTGACAGAAAATTGGTCAAAGTAATTTACTGAAAAGAATTACTTTAATAAAATGACACGCTGTCTGAATTCAAATCTGCCATAGCAAATTGTTAACTTTACAGTCAAATCGTGACTACAAAAATATGCAAATTACTGAAAGAATCTAAATTATCAGTCTCAACTGATCCAAAATTATTTAAGTATGCCAATGACATAACAATGTCTCAACAAATCGTAGAAAAAGGCATAAATCATTGAAGTGTACTGAGTACAGAAATATTAATCATGAAAATGGGGCAAAAGATAGGACAGAAAATATGGGAAGAATGGTTGCTCAGATATCGCTACAAGACTCAAATAATACAAGAAACGTTCACGACTACCTTATCTGTTGATTGAAGTTCTAGAGGAAAGTTTTCAAAGAAAACTGCTGTTGGTTCCATTTCACCAGCGTGAAGATGTGCTCCGTCCTCGAACCTGGAATCAGCGTCCTCGGAGAATCGAACTGCTTCCTCCTCCGAAATTGCACTGCTCCGTGGATACGAAAAACATCCTTCTGGCAAAACTCTTCTTTGTGAGCCGGGACAACCCTGGCCTCTCTTGAAAGTTCCCTGAAGTTCTAGTAGGAATTCGCCATGAAGTTTATTGTAGTTATTTCCGCAGAAATATTCATAATCGTGGAGTATGAAAATATTTCCACTGTCATCTGGTATAATTCAGCGATGGATTCACGATGCATGAGTGTAGTTGGATGTTCACTACATGCTCGCTTTTGTAGAAAGACGATTAACGAAGTTCCATGCTGTTACTTCACTCCAACGATATATGTCCCAATTGCATTAAAGCCTTAGCCTTCCATCTCAACTTCTGTTATAATCATTGAAAGCACTGCAATATTATAATGTTCCATAGTCGAATGTATCGTTGTAATACAAAACGTATTCTCCAATATCACTGTTGCAATCCACGTGTCAGCCGTAGTGTATAATGTGGAATTTTTAAAAGTGTTTCTCATGTGGCGAGAAAATCACTTTTGTTGGCGGCCTTAAAGTGCCAATATCTTTCGAAGTATAACTGTGAAATTGTTCAAATCTTCTACACACCTCAATGTTGTACTGCCCAATAGAATTATAATAAAGGCTGAAGTTAACGCTTGATATCTTATCTGGTGGAAACGTTAATGTGAGCGTTTCAACTTCACCCAGTTTCGAGCAGCGTAAAATGGAACTGCTCCGTGTTCGTTCGATGCGCCGGGCTTTAACCACACGCTAAAGACAACTTGCTTCACTTATTCACTCGAAAATGACTCTATGACATCTGAAATATATATGCGGTATCAGCGGTATGAGAGATATGAGAGCTCCTCTATCCTGTGCACGACCTTTTATCAACTTCTTAAGGGGCGTATCCATCCCTTCCATAGCCTGTTGCTGCGTCATCGCTAGAAGTTTTAACTTTGGCTATACTTGACGGATTTTCAAATTTCAAAAACTCAAAATTAATTTCTTCAAAATTCCAAATCAATGCCATAACTGAAAATAGTTTTCCGCAATTCTGCATGCCAAAAGTAATTAAATATCGTAGTTTCAGCAATCTCCGTCTTCCTTCCAAACTATCGTTCATTGGTTCGAGTCTCTCCTCCAATAGCGTAACTTCTTCCTTAGCACAATACCTTGTTTCCTGCGACTGCGTCGTAAATCTCGGATCCTTCTCGAACAAAATCATGACGTCACCAAGAATCTCAGCTCAACCAGCCTACTTGCATGAAATCTACGTCATCCGTGCCTACGTCATGAATATCCACGTCACAACTATGACATCCATAACTTTACTCACATTTGCCAATACAGCCATCGTGGTCTCAATATAATTCAATTTACGGGGGCAGTACATGATGTAGCCATTTCAGAGAAAAACATGCATTTCTTTTGATAGGTTAGGTAGAACAAAAATGTAACCTGTGCATTAGTTATCCCATTTACTTACTAACCTTGTGGTCTAAAAATTGAAGGAATCTCTTTTACCTGTGAGAACTACTTATATACCGATATGAAATCGTTTAAAAAATACTTTCAAGTACCAAAATGTTTTATACTTAAATAACTTGGAACTGTAGCCACAATGGATGCCACCAGACAAACAGTGCTGCCTAGGGTGGCAAAGTAATGAAATCAACCCAGCTATTCCAAACAATGTTTATTAAGATCAAAGATAATGCGACTGTTCCAAGGTAAAAACGTACCAAGGTACAACACTCTCCCCTACCTAATTACAGGCAATCAACTTTAATTCTGGTCTTAGGGCTGGAATGGGGTTCACACAGCCTCGTGAGGCAAATCTGAGCAGAGTTAAATTGCCACACAAGCCATGTTGGAAATTGTTTTCCATGTTTTCCCACTTCTACTCCAAGCTAATGGTAATGGTTCATTACTTAAAGCCACGGCCGCTTCTTTCCCGATTATCATCTATATTACAAATACACGCACTAATACAGCCATCACAATAACACAGTTTAACAAATCAATTTCAGACATACCCAAGTAAGCTACACGGAGCCACATGACCATGATGTCGCAAACCCCGTAAATCAAACAACAACAACAGACAGCATAACACGGAATGTTTGGAACATTTTAATCAATCACACACTCACACCCACATAAATGGGGTTGCTTACCTCGAGCTTACAAGCCCTTAAATGAAACAACAAGAAAATTGTAAGAAAAATGTGAAAAAATTTATTCTGGAAGAAATCAAATGAACTGACGTGTACAACAACCACGGCGAATAGTTTCATCCACAGAGTCAGTGGACATGAATGACAAAAGCAAATTATTATACAGAAATAAAGCATATGATCTAGGCTGCTAGCAATTAGATCGATCTTAGTGGCAGAAACAAAACATCTAGCCTAAAACATAAGATTAGTGTGTTTTGGCCGGTTCACGGCCCTCCTCCTCCTCACCCTCCTAACGAGATGGCGGGGGCACGATATCTCTCGAACGCATGGTCGGATTTTGACGAATGAGGTGTCATTGAACTCGGGCTGTTACCCCCTTTCCATTGGACAACACATTTCCACCCTAAAATAAAATCTACCCCTACTAGGGGGGGGGGGTGAAATTGTTTTTTTTTTAGAATCTCGCTTTCCAAGTGCAACATGTGAGAGTTTGAATGCCAATATGGAATTAAACGTTATTCAACACAATAGACATGTGTACGGTGGATAGCCAATATGAATTAACATGCTTGTTATTTGTTTTTATGCATGCCCATTCATAGCTTTTGTAAAAGGGCGGGTTTTTTAAAAGATGGCGGCTGTAGTGTAACCTAACCTAACCCAACCTAACGGGTCATTGTTGACGAGTCCTTGTGGACGAGTCCTTGTTGACAGGTCATTGTTGACGAGTCCTTGTTGACAGGTCCTTGTGGACGAGTCCTTGTGGATGAGTCCTTGTTGATGAGTCCCTTTGGACTGATCCCTTTGGACCGGTCCCTTTGGACTGGTCCCTAATGATATGATGAAATTAAACGTTGTTCCACATGAAACGCATGTGAAGAGCCGATTGCTACTATGAATTAACATGTTTGTTTTCTGTTTTTACGCATGCGCATTTGGGGTTTTCGTAAGAGGGCGGACTTTTTAAATAATGATTTATAGATGAGTAATTTAAAAAAATAACCAAAAGATCCAAAACTAATAGGTCATTGGCTTTTTTTTAATATCTCATGAACCAATAAGTCTAGGGACTTGTATGAGGGGTCGTTGGACTTGGGATGACGCCCCGTTCTTCAATGTATTTTTGATTTTTGTCAAAAGGGCCTAAGTACACTTTTGTTAATATCTAGTGAACCAATAAGGCTAGGGACTTGTATGAGGGGTCGTAGCACTTGGGATGACATTCCCTTTTTAAATGTATTTTTTTGAAATTTTGACAAGGGGCCTAACTACAATTTTGATGATATTTCCTGAACCCATGATGGGATTTTGACCTGTGAGGTGTCGTTGGACTTGGGCAGACACTCTCTTTTTGAATGTATTTTTGACATTTTAACAAAGGGCCTAACTACACTTTTGTTAATATCTCGCGAACAAATAAGGCTAGGGACTTGTATGTGGGGTCCTAGCACTCGGGGTGACGCTCTGTTTTTGAATATATATTTAATGTTTGTCAAAAGGGCCTAACTGCACTGTTATTAATATCTCGATAACTAATAATGGGAGAGAGTCAAGTGAGGTGTTATAATACTAAGGATGCCAACCCTTTCCCATGACCAAAGAATTTACCCCAAATATTCAAAACAATATGGTCTTTGAACTGAGATTATATAAACAAATACTCGGATATCGACATGTGAGGTGTCATAGGACTTAGAATGGTCAACTCTTTCCCATGACCAATGAATTTACCTAAAATATCCAAAATATTAAGGTCATTGACCTGAGATTTTATAAATTAATAATTGGATACGAACATGTGAGTTGTTTACCGTGAGTGATGAAACATAGGTAGGTAGAGAAAGAATTAGTGTAGCCAACATATATGGTGACTGACAAGTCTTTCACTATTGGAGCTTGTTTTCAGATCAGACTGTAGTACAAAGAGAGTATAGGTTGCAGGCATGGGTTAATAAATGACAAACGGTGTACACAAAATCGGATTTATTGATTCCAGGATTAAGAGTTGACTATCTTTAATTGATTGGTTAAAGAGGATAGCTAATGAAATAAAAAGGTGACTACATTGAACTAAACTGAACCAAGCTGAATCAAACCCAACCAAACTTAACCAAACCTAATCGAAACCAAGCCAAGGATTTAAGTGTAAAACTTGTGGGTGAATGTGGTCATTGGTAATGTCAAAAAGGAAAGGGATAACGCTCTACCTATAGACGGTAAGGTAAAGCTAGTGCATGGTGCTAATGCACATACCCAAGTACATGAACCACACACACAATTATCCTATGCAGTTTTTATGGGTTGACTGTTAAAACTTGCTCAGTGGTTACTGAGACAAGATGGTCGCTACACACAACAAGCTTTAAATACCTGAGGCTAATAATCTGTACACACACACATTTTCTAAACTAAACTGTCTTGCTGGCAGTGCCCACACAGTAGGCAAATGACAGAAATGCTTGGCTAACAGAAATACATTCTTTTTCGGTTGTCTAATGTTACCAGCTAAACATTACGTGCTATAGTGGTGAGCACAAGTGCCTCTTTCACTGGAGATCTTACCTCGATTTCTAGCTCTAAGGCCTAGAACGAATCAAACTAAGAAAAAAGGGTATGGTGACGCAGTGGTTAAACTGTTAGCCTTTAACTAAGGTAGACTAGTGTTTGATTTTAGGTTAATATGCATGTCATAAACAAAAAGATAAAATCAGAGATAATGTTTAAAACTGATTATACACTTGTCTCTTTTCAAATTATTACTTAGATTACACATACAAACGTGGACTGGGTTTGATATACAGTTAATGCTTCCTATCACATACCAGACTGTAAGAAAGCCAAACAAGCAAAAGGCGTAGGTAGAGCAGTGGTAAAATCGCTATGTGTAGAGAAATACCTAACGGTTTTATGAACTGGCAAAGGTATGTCGCATAAACAGTGCAAGATACAATCCAGCAACCATAATTTTTTATCTTGTGGACAAGAGAAAACATATATTTATAGAGAGATATATAGAAAGCATGTGTATGGGTGGGTAGCATTGGTTGTTTGACCATAGAAAATACGGTGAGGTAGGGTGGGGAGAGGGAGAATTAGCACTTATATAAGAATGGATTTTTTTTCAATAGTTTTGTTTTTCAAATGCAGTGGTAGATAGTCGTTATTTTGTAGAACATTCTTACTTGCAGTAGTAATAAGCCTCTACGGTTCCGCTAACACATAGATAGACTGTATTATTGCCATGGTCAAGCACTCACATTAAGATCATTTACAAAATCATAAAATGAAAAATAAAAAATCTTGTTTTGGAAATATCGTTTTTCAACAAACACAAAATAAATAAACAAGATGTTCAGTAAAGAACATATAGCCTACTTTCTCCTAAATGCATGGGTATTGTTATAGCTCTTTGTCCTTTTCAAGGAGTATGATTGAATGTTGGTTGTAGTAGCTTGTTGAAATACAACGTGCTATATGGATATTAAACATGAATATGAGGTTCCCTTTGCTAGTGCTACCTCTGTACCAAATTTTGTTCAATTCGGTTTCACCGTGTTTGAATTGATAGGGGGAATCGATTTGCACACATACTTGGCCACCATCTGCAAACTATTGGGCTGATGTTCTTGCAGTTTGGTCAGAATATGTTTCCCACATAAAGATATGGTGTTGCAAAATTTGGTAGAGACTAGATTATTAGGTTGGTCGTAATTACATTTTAGCTTTTAATATTTGGGTGGCCGCGATTACGTTTCCGTCAAGATAGCGGTGATATAAAACATGACACTGAGGTGCCCTTTGCTAGTGCTACCTCTGTACCAAATTTCGTTCATTCGGTTCCACCGTGTTCGAATTAATAGGGGGAATCAATTTTGACATAAAGATGGCCGCCATCCGCAAACTATTAGGCTAATGACCTATTAGATTGGTCAAAGGATGCTCCCTCCATAAAGGTATGTTGTTGCAAAGTTTGGTAGAGATCGGATGGTTATGTTAGTCGTAATTTGATTTAAGCTTTAAACATTTGTGTGGCCGCCATTACGTTTCTGTCAATATGGCGGCGATATTAATCATGACACTGAGATGACCTTTGCTAGTGCTATCTCTGTACCAAATTTCGTTCCATTCGGTTTCACCGTGTTTGAATTAATAGGGGGAATCGATTCTGACACAAAGATGAACGCCATCCGTAAACTATTAGACGAATGACCTATTAGATTGGTCATAGGATGCTCCCTCCATAAAGGCATGTAGCTGCAAAATTTGGTAGAGATCGGATGATTAGGTTAATCGTAATTTGATTTAAGCTTTGAACATTCGAGTGGCCGCCATTACGTTTCTGTCAAGATGGCGGCGATATAAAACATGACACTGAGGTGCCCTTTGCTAGTGCTACCTCTGTACCAAATTTCGTTCCATTCGGTTCCACCGTGTACAAATTAATAGGGGGAATCAATTTTGACATAAAGATGGCCGCCATCCGCAAAGTATTAGGCTAATAACCTATTAGATTGGTGAAAGGATGCTCCCTCCATAAAGGTATGTTGTTGCAAAGTTTGGTAGAGATCGGATGGTTATGTTAGTCGTAATTTAACTTAAGCTTTGAACATTTGTGTGGCCGCCATTACGTTTCTGTCATCATGGCGGCGATATAAAACATGACACTGAGATACCCTTTGCTAGTGCTACCTCTGTACCAAATTTCGTTCCATTCGGTTTCACCGTGTTTGAATTAATAGGGGGAATTAATTTTCACACAAAGATGGCCACCATCCGCAAACTATTAAGCTAATGACCTATTCATCTGGTCAAAGGATGCTTCCTCTATAAGAGTATGTTGTTGCAGAATTTGGTAGAGATCGGATGATTAGGTTAATCGTAATTTGATTTAAGCTTTGAACATTTGTGTGGCCTGTGGCCGCCATTACGTTTCCGTCAAAATGGCGGCGATATAAAACATGACACTGAGGTGCCTTTTGTTAGTACTACCTCTTTACCAAATTTCGTTCCATTCGGTTGCACCGTGTTCGAATTAATAGGGGGAATCGATTTTGACACGAAGATGGCTGCCATCCGCAAACTATTACGCTGATGACCTATTAGTTTGGTCAAAGGATGCTCCCCCCATAAAGGCATGTTGTTGCAAAATTTGGTAGAGATCGGATGATTAGGTTAGTCGTAATTTGATTTAAGCTTTGAACATTTGTGTGGCCGCCATTACGTTTCCGTTAAGATGGCGGTGATATAAAACATGACACTGAGGTGCCTTTTGTTAGTACTACTTCTGTACCAAATTTCGTTCCATTCGGTTGCACCGTGTTCGAAATAATAGGGGGAATCAATTTTCACACAAAGATGGCCGCCATCCGCAAACTATTACGCTGATGACCTATTAGATTGGTCAATGGATGCTCCCTCCATAAAGGTATGTAGTTGCAAAATTTGGTAGTGATCGGATGATTAGGTTAATCGTAATTTGATTTAAGCTTTGAACATTCGTGTGGCCGCCATTACGTTTCAGTCAAGATAGCGGCGATATAAAACATGACACTGAGGAGCCCTTTGCTAGTGCTACCCCTGTACCAAATTTCGTTCCATTCGGTTCCACCGTGTTCGAATTAATAGGGGGAATCAATTTTGACATAAAGATGGCCGCCATCCGCAAACTATTAGGCTAATAAACTATTAGATTGGTCAAAGGATGCTCACTCCATAAAGGTATGTTTTTGCAAAGTTTGGTAGAGATCGGATGGTTATGTTAGTCGTAATTTAACTTAAGCTTTGAACATTTGTGTGGCCGCCATTACGTTTCTGTCAATATGGCGGCGATAAAAAACATGACACTGAGATGCCCTTTGCTAGTGCTACCTCTGTACCAAATTTCGTTCCATTCGGTTTCACCGTGTTTGAATTAATAGGGGGAATTGATTTTCACACAAAGATGGCCGCCATCCGCAAACTATTAGGCTAATGACCTATTCATTTGGTCAAAGGATGCTTCTTCTATAAGGGTATGTTGTTGCAAAATTTGGTAGAGATCGGATGATTAGGTTAATCGTAATTTGATTTAACCTTTGAACATTTGTGTGGCCTGTGGCCGCCATTACGTTTCCGTCAAGATGGCGGCGATATAAAACATGACACTGAGGTGCCTTTTGTTAGTACTACCCCTGTACCAAATTTCGTTCCATTCGGTTGCACCGTGTTCGAATTAATAGGGGAATCGATTTTCACACAAATATGGCCGCCATCCGCAAACTATTACGCTGATAGCCCATTGGTTTGGTCAAAGGATGCTTCCCCCATAAAGGTATGTTGTTTCAATATTTGGTAGAGATCGGATGATTAGGTTAGTCGTAATTTGATTTAAGCTTTGAACATTTGTGTGGCCGCCATTACGTTTCCGTCAAGATGGCGGCGATATAAAACATGACACTGAGGTGTCCTTTGCTAGTGCTACCTTTGTACCAAATTTCGTTCAATTCGCATTCACCGTGTTCGAATTAATAGGGGGGGACAGACATTCAGAGTACACACACTCACACACAGACACACACACACACACACACAGACTCACACACACACATACACACACACACAGACTCACACACACACATACACACACACACAGACAGACACACTTTTTTCGCCCTGTGTTGATCTCATAAGTATACTTTCATTTTTTGCAAAAATTGAAAGTAGGCTAAAAAGTGTAAACAGCAAAATGGAAAATCCATGTTTCCATATAGACAAAGTTTAAAAACCTTAAACGGACATTTAAGTAAATATATGCACATGGGAAATTGACAAATGTGTAAATATGAAAATGGAAAATCCGTGTTTCCATATCATGAAATTGAAAAACATCAAACTGTCATTTAAAAAAAAATGCAAATGGAAAATTGACAAATTGCAATGTGTGAAATGTAAAATTGAACAAATAGCTATCATTATAAAAAAAAAAAAAAAAAAATCATGGTGCTCTATGGTTGAGGTGTGAATCAAACCCTCTCTACTTATTTGGACCACCCGAGACTTAGTAGACTAGTTTTAGTTGTCATAGCACTTTTAAAAGTTTGTGTTAAATCTAGGAATTGAACCCAAGAGCTTGTAGGGGAGATCAAAGGTTATAATATGTTAAACAGATAGCCTTGAATGTAGGGTGTGGTAGCTATATAGAGATGAAACGTTTAGCTCGGGGCAGGGAGGCATGGAGATCTGCATCAAACCAGTCAAAAGACTGACGACTCAAATAACAACATGTAGAGCTCACCAAAATAATGTTGTGTAACGGTAAATGTTAGTCAACGAACAGTAATGCATTACTAAAACCCATGACACGATACCTAAGAGCTTTTCTAGTAGTGGTTTTTGGAGAGTTCCGCAGCCACCGCCACCGCTCCACCGCCAAGATGGCGGCGGCACGATATGTCTCGAATGCATGGTTGGATTTTGACGAATGCGGTGTTGTTGAACTCGGGCTGATACCCCCTTTCCAATGGACAACATATTTCCACCCCAAAATAAAACCTACCCCTACTAGGGGGTGAAATTGTAATTTTTTAGAGAATCTCGCTTTTCAAGTACGACATGTGGGAGTTTGAATGCCAATATGGAATTAAACGTTGTCCCACACATTAAACATATGTACGGTAGAAACCCAATATGAATTAACATGTTTGTTTTTTGTTTTTACGCATGCTCACTCATGGCTTTTGTAAGAGGGTGGGCTTTCTAAAGATGGCAGCTGTAGTGTAACCTAACCTAAACCAATCCACGAGGGGTGATAAAAAAGTATTCCAAGCAGCGCTTGTCGATAGGCAAACCAATAATCAAAGAGGGTCTTGTCAGGCCTTGAGGCGAGAGCCCCTGTTATTGTTGACGAGCCGCTGTTGTCGGGTCCCTGTAGTGGTTTTTTAACAGTTCCGCAGCCACCGCCACCGCTCCACTGCCAAGATGGCGGCGGCACGATATCTCTCGAACGCATGGTCGGATTTTAACAAATGAGTTGTCGTTGAACTCGGGCTGACGCCCCCTTTCCAATGGATAACATATTTCAACCCCAAAATAAAACCTACCCCTACTAAGGGGTGGAATTTTAAATTTTTAGAGGATCTCTCTTTCCAGTGCAACATGTGAGAGTTTGAATGCCAATATGGAATTAAACGTTGTTCCACAAGGAGGAATGTGGAGGAGGGTGTAGAAATCTTAAAACTACTGGTGTGGGGGGTAGTAAGAAATAAAAACAGTGTTAATTATTATTCAGCATGAGAGTTTTTAATTCGTTAAAACGTACAATACATCTATTGTTTTTTATACCCTCATAAATTAGATATAGAGAATGTCCACCACGATTTAGATCCTCAAGCACACTTTCTGACATATCGTTAAAACGTGTAGGAAGGAATGTCTGAAAATTTTCACTAATACATAGTACACGTTCACCATACATTGTGTCCACTTTTTGAATGTTGATGATACGGAATGGAGTATGCATTGGTAATTCAGTGAGCTTTTTTCTCTCTATTCCGCAGTTCTGCCCAATAGCATTGAGAATATTTATTGTAGTAGCCTATAAAGAAACAAAAAAATCTATTACAGTTTAGCTATAAGTGAACAGAACCACTATATATATCATTTTATTCTAAGAGCTTTCCATAATGATAAGAAAAAGACCTTACCATAATGATGGATTGTGTGTAAGTAAACGTCTTTTGCTGCTTGATGCCACTACTAAAGTGATACTCATACAACAGACAAGTGAGTTCATGTTTCGCTGACGTTATCATATGTTTCCACGCATTCATAGTGGGTTTCCACCGTACACATGTCTATTGTGTGGGACAACGTTTAATTCCATATTGGCATTCAAACTCCCACATGTCGTACTTGAAAAGCGAGATTCTCCAAAAAATTAAAATTTCACACCCTAGTAGGGGTAGGTTTTATTTTGGGGTGGAAATATGTTGTCCATTGGAAAGGGGTGTTAGCCCGAGTTCAATAACACCGCATTCGTCAAAATCCAACCATGCATTCGAGACATATCGTGCCGCCGCCATCTTGGCGGTGGAGCGGTGGCGGTTGCTGCGGAACTCTCCAAAAACCACTACTAGAAAAGCTCTTAGGTATCGTGTCATGGGTTTTAGTAATGCATTACTGTTCGTTGACTAACATTTACCGTTACACAACATTATTTTGGTGAGCTCTACATGTTGTTGTTTGAGTCGTCAGTCTTTTGACTGGTTTGATGCAGATCTCCATGCCTCCCTGCCCCGAGTTAAACGTTTCATCTCTCTATAGCTACCACACCCTACATTCAAGGCTATCTGTCTAACATATTATAACCTTTGATCTCCCCTACAAGTTTTTGGGTTCAATTCCTAGATTTAACAGAAACTTTTAAAAGTGCTGTGACAACTAAAACTAGTCTACTCAGTCTCGGGTGGTCCAAATAAGTAGAGAGGGTTTGATTCACACCTCAACCATAGAGCACCATGTTTTTTTTTAAAATAATGATAGCCAGTTGTTCAATTTCACATTTCACACATTGCAATTTGACAATTTTCCATTTGCATTTTTTTAAAATGACAGTTTGATGTTTTTCAACTTCATGATATGGAAACATGGATTTTCCATTTTCATATTTACACATTTGTCAATTCCCCATTTGCATATATTTACTTAAATGTCCGATTAAGGTTTTTAAATTTTGTCTATATGGAAACATGGATTTTCCATTTTGCTTTTTACACTTTTTTATTTATTTTGTGTATGTTGAAAAACGATATTTCCAAAACAAGATTTTGTATTTTTCATTTTATGATTTTGTAAATGATCTTAATGTGAGTGCTTGACCATGGCAATAATACAGTCTATCTATGTGTTAGCGGAACCGAACAGGCTTATTACTACTGCAAATAAGAATGTTTTACAAAATAACGACTATCTACCACTGCATTTGAAAAACAAAACTATTGAAAAAAAATCCATTCTTATATAAGTGCTAATTCTCCCTCTCCCCACCCTACCTCACCGTATTTTCTCTGCTCAAACAACCAATGCTACCCACACATACACATGCTTTCTATATATCTCTCTCTATATATATGTTTTCTCTTGTCCACAAGATAAAAATTATGGTTGCTGGATTGTATCCTGCACTGTTTATGCGACATACCTTTGCCAGTTCATAAAACCGTTAGGTATTTCTCTACACATAGCGATTTTATCACTGCTCTACCTACGCCTTTTGCTTGTTTGGCTTTCTTACAGTCTGGTATGTGATAGGAAGCATTAACTGTATATCAAACCCAGTCCACGTTTGTATTTGTAATCTAAGTAATAATTTGAAAAGAGACAAGTGTAATCAGTTTTAAACATTATCTCTGCTTTTATTTGTTTGTTTATGACATGCATATTAACCTAAAATCAAACCCTAGTCTACCTTAGTTAAAGGCTAACAGTTTAACCACTGCGTCACCATACCCTTTTTTCTTAGTTTGATTCGTTCTAGGCCTTAGAGCTAGAAATCGAGTTAAGATATCCAGTGAAAGGGGCACATGTGCTCACCACTATAGCACGTAATGTTTAGCTGGTAACATTAGACAACCGAAAATGATTGTATTTCTGTTAGCCAAGCATTTCTGTCATTTACCTACTGTGTGAGCTCTGCCAGCAAGACAGTTTAGTTTAGAACAAGTGTGTGTGAGTGTGTGTATAGATTATTAGCCTCAGGTATTTAAAGCTTGTTGTGTGTAGCGACCATCTTGTCCCAGTAACCACTGAGCAAGTTTTAACAGTCAACCCATAAAAACTGCATAGGATAGTTGTGTGTGTGGTTCATGTACTTGGGTGTGTGCATTAGCACCATGCACTAGCTTTACCTTACCCTCTATAGGTAGAGCGTTATCCCTTTCCTTTTTGACATTACCAATGACCACATTCACCCACAATTTTTACACTTAAACCCTTGGCTTGTTTTCGATTAGGTTTGGTTCGGTTTGGTTGGGTTTGCTTCAGCTTGGTTCAGTTTAGTTCAATGTAGTCACCATTTTGTTTCATTAGCTATCATCTTTAACCAATCAATTAAAGATAGTCTACTCTTAATTCTTGAATCAATAAATCCGATTTTGTGTACACCGTTTGTCATTTATTAACCCATGCCTGCAACCTATACTCTCTCTGTACTGCAGTCTGATCTGAAAACAACCTCCAATAGTGAAAGACTTGTAAGTCACCATATATGTAGCCTACACTAATTCTTTCTCTACCTAGCTATGTTTCATCACTCACGGTAATCAATTCACATGTCCGTATCCAATTATTAATTTATAAAATCTCAGGTCAATGACCTTAATATTTTGGATATTTCAGGTAAATTCATTGGTCATGGGAAAGAGTTGACCATTCTAAGTCCTATGACACCTCACATGTCGATATCCGAGTATTAGTTTAAATAATCTCAGTGCAATGACCTTG
The DNA here is from genome assembly GCA_946902985.2 of Meconema thalassinum. Lineage (NCBI taxonomy): Eukaryota > Metazoa > Arthropoda > Insecta > Orthoptera > Tettigoniidae > Meconema > Meconema thalassinum. The sequence continues at coordinate 1,149,788,111 of OX336389.2, forward strand.
TTGTTTTGAATATTTGGGGTAAATTCGTTGGTCATGGGAAAGGGTTGGCCATCCTTAGTATTATAACACCTCACTTGACTCTCTCCCATTATTAGTTATCGAGATATTAACAACAGTGCAGTTAGGCCCTTTTGACAAACATTAAATATATATTCAAAAACAGAGCGTCACCCCGAGTGCTAGGACCCCACATACAAGTCCCTAGCCTTATTTGTTCGCGAGATATTAACAAAAGTGTAGTTAGACCCTTTGTTAAAATGTCAAAAATACATTCAAAAAGAGAGTGTCTGCCCAAGTCCAACGACACCTCACAGGTCAAAATACCATCATGGGTTCAGGAAATATCATCGAAAGTGTAGTTAGACCCCTTGTCAAAATTTCAAAAAAATACATTTAAAAAGAGAATGTCATCCCAAGTGCTACGACCCCTCATACAAGTCCCTAGCCTTATTGCTTCACGAGATATTAACAAAAGTGTACTTAGGCCCTTTTGACAAAAATCAAAAATACATTGAAAAACGGGGCGTCATCCCAAGTCCAACGACCCCTCATACAAGTCCCTAGCCTTATTGGTTCATGAGATATTAAAAAAAAGCCAATGACCTATTAGTTTTGGATCTTTTGGTTATTTTTTTAAATAACTCATCTATAAATCATTATTTAATAAGTCCGCCCTCTTACGAAAACCCCAACTGCGCATGCGTAAAAACAGAAAACAAACATGTTAATTCATAGTAGCAATCGGCTCTTCACATGCGTTTCATGTGGAACAACGTTTAATTTCATCATATCATTAGGGACCAGTCCAAAGGGACCGGTCCAAAGGGATCAGTCCAAAGGGACTCATCAACAAGGACTCATCCACAAGGACTCGTCCACAAGGACCTGTCAACAAGGAATCGTCAACAATGACCTGTCAACAAGGACTCGTCTACAAGGACCTGTCAACAAGGACACGTCAACAAGGACCTGTCAACAAGGACTCGTCAACAATGACCTGTCAACAATGACCCGTTAGGTTGGGTTAGGTTAGATTACACTACAGCCGCCATCTTTTAAAAAGCCCGCCCTCTTACAAAAGCTATGAGTGGGCATGCATAAAAACAAAACACAAGCATGTTAATTCATATTGGCTATCCACCTTACACAAGTCTATTGTGCTGAATAACGTTTAATTCCATATTGGCATTCAAACTCTCACATGTTGCACTTGGAAAGCGAGATTCTCTAAAGAAATTACAATTTCACCCCCCCCTAGTAGGGGTAGATTTTATTTTGGGGTGGAAATATGTTGTCCAATGGAAAGGGGGTAACAGCCCGAGTTCAATGACACCTCATTCGTCAAAATCCGACCATGCGTTCGAGAGATATCGTGCCGCCGCCATCTCGTGAGGAGGGTTTGGAGGAGGAGGGCCGTGAACCGGCCAAAACACACTACTCATAAGAACTACAGTTCCATACAAGCCTCAAAATATAGTATATACGATACAGGCAACATCGCATCAGGGACTAAAATTGTCTGCTTGTTTGACTTTGAGTTTAGAGGAGACTCGCACTATTCAGAGTTCAAGCTGCCCAATGAGCCTTCGGGTCTGGAATGAGTTGGGGCTAGCGGTGTCCAGATGGGTTGCACTGACCATTCGTAGCAGCAGTTGCATGCATGGTTAGACCGGTGAGTGGACTGGCAAGCGAGCCACGTTGGAGAAGAGGCTGACCGAAGAAGCCTTGATAGCTCAAACTGAAATATTCCATGCATACATTAAATAAGATGTTGATAATTTGCTAGGTTGAAATAAGACGTTTATGTTTTAATCTCAGAAGAGTTGTCTGGATAATTAGCGTTATAAGTACATGAAACGTGTAACCCTGAAGAGAAGACCCAAGTAGTACGGTGAATCATTTTTCAACAGTCCTAATTATTCCGTAGAAGGTAATCAGAGAACCGGGGTATTCATGTCTTTATATACTGTATGTCATGAATTAAATATTGGGAAAAGGCTCCAAGTTATCCCAGAGCGACTTCACATTTCGACCCGTACGCACACGCCGTGCTAAGCTACCTGGAGTAGTCTTATGGATTACATAACTCATGCCTTTATGTGACTGTTAATGGGCTTCAATAATTCAAGTTTAACAGCCCATATATGAAGCAAGCAAGTATAACAAAGAAGGTAGAAAACGAGAGGGCGAAATAGAATGGCTGGGGAAGAGACGGTTCCTCTTCGTTCAATACGTTGCACAAACGCTACGCGAATTATACACGGAGGCCAGCAAATGAAATACAGAAATGTTCGGAGAACATGTCAACAGAATACAGTCTCATGGACGAATTGAAACCTCCAGTGAAGATTATCTGGTAACAATGGTCATTAAACCAGAAAGATGGCATACTAGATGAGCGTCGTTTATGGCATATCAATAAACAATGCAGTTCAGCAAGGCAGTAATGACATTTAGGTTTTGTTACTCGCTCTCTGCAAAGCTGTTCGATAATGGAAATGGTTGAAATGTATGCAGCCAGAACATCGAAGCAATCTATAGACCACAGAAAGACGAACCAAGCAGCCAGTTGCTCGTCAATGTGCGATTACCGACATCCACTTTTAATACTAACGGCAGGTATTACAAAAGTAAAGCAGGCTCCTGCACGTAGCGTTTCTTATAGGGACACCCTTTTAGATTGAAGGGAATGAATTCCAACAGAACATTGTTGGTTGTATGCTATTTTAATGATGAAGCTTCATTATAAGACACCAAATATTTAGGCAATATTTCCAAGAATTGTGAACAGGAAATATCCCATAATTTAATCATGCATTATCCGCACTTAAGAGTGAGAAGATGCCAATACTCAGGCAAGTAGGTAGGAAATAATTTTGGAGTGACGAGATGGATTGCAATAATTGCCGCTGCTCTGTCAATAACGACGTACTGAATTTAACTGTGGGGATTATATTCTATCTGCCGTATAGTTTTATTAACATTAGGTGTCTATCTCATGGCACAGTACTGTGCCCGTGTGTTGCTACTCGGCACTTGTCATTATCCAAGGATGGAGAAGGATTGCAGAAAGATTGAAGTCGCCGGATAGGCCAACTTCGTTTTTACGCTGACAAGTTGCTCATAATGGAAAGTTTTATAAAAATGATGTTGCACTATGGATTATTTACTGGAATAACTAGAGATGGAGAGTGAGATTCTTAGAATCTTCGGTAGTATCCGGTGATGTGGGTAAAAGTGGGCGCCTAATATCCATAGCACATCATCCTTATAACTAATACAAATATAAGACGGAATTTATATCAAATAGTTCGGGCAAAACAAAGCGTGCTCATTAGTTTATTAAACTAATCATCTGTACAATAAATTAAATAACCCTCCTAAGCTTGTGTTAAAAATACATTAAATGAAAATAATAATAAATTAAAATATTTAAATTTTCGGTCAATGACCTGGCTGTTATCTAACAGCTGTCAAATTAAAAATTTATTTTCTAGAAGCTCCAAAATAAAAGTCACTTCTTCTAATCACTTCTTTAAAAGTTTTCTCAAAAATAAATAAAAATTCAAAATAACTTCTTGAACACCCTGTTCAAATAATGCTTTCATAATTTGCATTCATTGTGATGTTTGAAGCCCGTTTTCAGTGTTGCCTTAGTAGGGAAATGTTTGATGCTTTTTAGTCGCGTCAACACGATTGAACCCAAATGAGATGGGTTACTGGCGTAAAAAATTATATGAGATTTAGAAATACACTTGACGTTCGAAACTGGTCATCCAAGTGTATTTATTAATCTCATGTAATTTTTTTCAGGATTAGGGAATAACCCATCTCATTTGGGTACAATCATGTTGACCGAATTAATTTACATCCACTTATTTTAATCTACACAAATAACTCCTTTTCCAATTCTAATTCCTATTCAAAATATCAATTTCTAATTCTAGTTCTAAATTCCTCTACCTATACTTCTGACTTCTATACTTTCATATTTCTATATACAACATCTCCTATGTACAACTCTCCCTTATTCATTTAAAATTATGTCCATATCTCACTTCTCTACAATCGTAACATCACTATCATATCTTAGTTATCAATTTCGGCTCATCTTGTCATCATAAGGGTTATATTTTACCGAAGCGATTAAGGGGACCCGGTACGGTCTACTGTATATCTATAATGTTAAATTTACTGTTTTAGGTAGGCCTACATTTTTCTCGAAAATGGTTCATACTAAAGGCTTCATTTCTTGGTCATGCATTCTTTATACCTTCTTGCATGTTTTAACATAGGGGTTTATTCATTAGAGATATTCGCCCCAATATTTTTAAATTAAGTGCAACATTTTTTTTGAAAAAATCGCTCCCTTATTAGCCCCTTCTCTCCAAAACCGTTGCGTTGTGTTAAAGTATGTATATTATGAGTTTATGTATCATCTGAAGGTTTCTAGAGTGTATACTGAATAGTTTTTGAGTAAATGTTCCTTTTGTTCTGAAAGAGTGAACTTGCAGAAACAAGCCGTCAAAGTTTTTCAATGTAATCCTGTCCCATACGATGGACCATCTGGGTTATCTTGCATCTCATCTTCTAGTCTTCTTCTCACAGATCTCTTAGTTTGTCTTGAAAGTTCTTTACTGTCGTTTACTGCACTTTCAACCGTCCTCTACCGTTCATAAACGATTTTCAAATAAAATGGGTGGGATAGAATTCTTATGGAAAATCTGCTGATTTAAGGATTTTTTGGGAATTTTGGTACATTTAGGGATTGTAGGTGATGGAGGAAAGGGAAACGGGTGGGAGTATAACAGTTAGGTGAGATGTCATCTCGAAAAAACCCCTCTTACCTTTGAGAAAGTTTACCATTTAAAGAAAAATATGAAAAAAAAACACAAATTTAAAATTTGTAGTTAGGCCCTTTGGCAAAATCTAAAACCCTAACTTATCCTGAATATAGGGGGCGTGACCCCCTTTAATTCAAGCCCTCTTGCGACTCTCTACGAATATTAGTTCGAGAGATATAAATAATCAATCATGTTGAGTGGCCATCCTGATTCGACCAATTAAATATACCTCCCCCTCTCGCTCAGGGCACCCCCTCCCCTGTCAGGATAGCTACCTACATACAAATGTTCCACGGCAAAGAGGACGTTACACGCTTTAATTTGAATCCTTGTGCGACTTTCTACAATTGGTTCGCGATATATTTCCTATAATGTAGTTAGGCCCTTTGGCAAAATCTGAAAAAAAAAAAAAAAAAAAATACTGAAATTTATCTTCAGACTTAAGACAATTCTTTAGCTGTTGAACAAGTACGGGTATCACTATTGGGCGGGAATATGACGAGACAGTCATGGAAACGTGTATTGTCGTTCTCAACAACGAAATCTCCCGGCAGATCAAGTATCCGCGCCCATGCAGTGTTGTCTTGGAAACGCAATTTAAAGCACTTATAACTAAGATATGACCATGAATGATAGATACAATTAAAGAAGAAATTCTCCAGATTCTTTTGCAATGAAAAAGTAAAAATCTTTTTTTTTTTCCAAATTTCACCCTTAAGCTTAGTAAATTTATATAGGCATAATTCATAATAATAATAATAGGATATCTTCTTGCGAAATAATATCGATTCCCTAGCACATTTTCTTTACATAAGTTATTAATCTTTCCGTATTTCACTAAAAACCTGTTTGTAAACAGAAATTTAATTTTATCTTTCTAATCATGGCATTCTTTCATGTCTCAACTGTGTCATAATTTTTCACATTATATAACCTCGCTTTATTACTAACAAACACATTTCAATTCAACTATAACCATAATAATGAAGCCCTTGCTTAACTCCATTCTATATGAAGTTCCTTTCCTCAATAATAACCATCAAATATCTCATCGTAGACCTTGCTCAAAACATAATATTCCTCTCACAAATTATTCAAATGTGCACATTTCTAATTTCAAATTGTGGAATAAATCTTCACATTCTATAACTTCACATAGCCTTTCCCAACTTCAATATAATATCGTACCCCTGCAAGAAGACTGCCACAAGTCAAAAACACAGTTCTGTGATAATGAGCTTCAACGTTATTAAATTGCTGTGATTAATTCAAATGAATTGCTATTTGTTCAATATTTTGTAGAATTGCCCCTCATTTATTGGATTCTACTTCAAGCATACCAAGATCAAGTTGAATTAGAAATAAGGTGCCTATTAAGCATAATTATTGAGTTAAGGCACGCTTTCGCCGTGATCTAATGCAAGTTTTATGGTCTGTTACATACTGTACTATAGTTGTGGTACTTATTCAGTAGGCTATACAGCATATTTTACAAGCAATCATTATGCAAGTTACTGAAAGAATTGGCTTACAAATACAATGCAATCTGTGAAAATTTTATCTTGATGTGAGATCATGTTTACAACTAACTGTTTTTAGAAATATTAAGTTGCATTCTTACAAATTCATTTTGTGTGTTCCTGATAGATATCTTAACCTACACTATTGAGTGCTCACGAAATTACTACTTGAAAGAAGGAAACAATGCATTAATTACTTGCGTACCATTTTCCAGATCTTTACATTCAAAGCATGGTCAAATTAAATTAATTTACTATACCTTCTTACACATTTTCTACGGGTTGCACTCTATTGTTTCTCCAAAACAGAACTTTTGAGTCCTTGGCAGTAGGAATGGTATTGAGAAGGAATCAAGATAGCCGATGTTCAAATACTAATTTGGTTCTCTCTCCTCTTCTTCAAAGTCACGAAACACTATGACTATGCTGCCTTTTAATAACATGTACTTTGGTGGCGTTGATTAAGTAATGGATTTAATTGATAACATGGTAATAGCATTGGGAATGTTGGATCACCCACAAAATTGCCATAATCTGCATCGACAATATTCACAGGCAATGCCCCTATAAGATGATCAAATCAGACATTACTAATTTCTAACAGTTGTAACACTCATATTTTTCAAGTTTGAAGCCAAATCATTATTATAACTGTGATAGAATCTATTATCATGAGGATCAATAGACTTAGATGGTTAGGGCGTGTGGAAAGAATGCCTGAAGAGAGAATGTATGCAATTTCTTGGCAGAGTCGGGAATCGAAGCCGGTAGAGAGACATGAGGTCCCTTATCTTCAATTCAGAAATAGCGTAGAGAAGAATTCTGATTGTGACGCTAATGTTGATCATCCTTGTTTGAATTTGGAGGTATTCATTCTTTGAGGCTAGAGAAAACAGAACATGGCGTACCTTTCACGAGGCATAAGTAGCCGTAGCCTTATCTAGCATCTTACGACATGATTGTGTGCAAGTCGATCTAAAATCTTCCATTTCTTCATTAACAGCCACATTTTGACTTGTGGCACTATTTCTCATGTACAATAATAACACATAAATGTATTATTTTTTGGAATTATATGATATTCGGGAGGGCGCCAGTTCATAAACAGATTACTTATGAACGAATGAAACAAATAGATAGAGAATATAAGAACTCTTCCCTCTCAAATGATGGTGTGATTTTTTCACCAATCAGGACACATCAGAGAACAAGGCAAGTTTAAATATACTGCAATATAATTATAGTTCATTGAAATATAACTTACTTTTTGGAAGAAGAAAGGGATGTAATATAAGTAGTAAGAGTAACACTATCAAAAATATATATTATTTTAAATTTAAAGCACCGTCGATTTCACAATCATTCTAGTTTTATTTCTTTGGAGGAGCTATATAATATGCTGTAGTAAGATACAACCAATGCGACGTAGTAAAGATAACAGAATATCTCCTATTATATATTCCTTCACATACGTCTGATACCATAATTTTTATAATCAACCTCCCTCCCTTCTTTTTTCTATTGTCTCTCTCTCCTCTGGAATCCCCAGAGTTGAAACTCCCGTCCGACTAGTTCAGGTTATCTCCAGTCAACCGATCCAATGCCGTGTTAGCCATCTTGCTTGTCTTCCTTACATAGCAATTTTAGTTCAGCTCTATACCACTTCCAATGAACACAAAGCACACTGCAGACTGTTACAACAGAACCTTCATGGTTTCTGGAAACGTTACATTAGCCCACAGAAATCCTGACAACTATGTCATATTGGAAGGATTTCTGATACACATGTAACATACAGGGTGATCTTAATTATACCGACAAAAAATCAGGAATGCTGTGCGTGTTATGTGAAAGGCGACGCCGCAATCGGATTGGAGGAGGATATTCTCCTTCGCGAAAATGAGGTTACTTTGTTACTTTCGGGCGCGCGATTCAAATCTACGAACATGCCGTATTTGCTGAGTCAGAGAGCAAGCCGCTGGCCACTGCTATGCATCAGGCAAGGGAAGGGAGTGTGATAGAAGGAGACAGAGATATCCTGGCGGGAATGCGGAAGTGTCCTCGTTCGCCCCGGCTTGCACTCTGGCTCAGCAAATACAGCGAGCTCGTCAATTTAAATCGCGCGCCCGGAAGTAACAAAGTAACCTCATTTACTTGAAGTGAAAAATTTCCTTCGCCAATCCTATTGCGGCATCGTCTTTTACATAACTCTCAGAGCGTCCCCGATTTTTTGTCGATATAATTATGATACACCTGTATATATACCGTTATTTTAGACCAAACGTGGAATACACTCATCCTCATCTTATGCATAATCCGCACGGGATGTCCCCTCTAACCTCTGGATGCGAGAGCAAGACGCTTCGGACACAGAATGTGTACTCGAAGCCCTGGAGTTTGTAGCAGTATACAAAATCATAATTACCACCTTTACTGTTAACGGTAATAGGAGGCTTAGTCATAACTGACCCATTGGTGTCATTGCACAGTATACTGCCATCACTGCCATTATCGTAACCACTACTGCAAGGCTAGGTTTTGGTTGACCGAGCATTTTTTGCATAGCACATCTGCAGACACTATTTCCTCTCCCGTAGAATCACCATTTTCTTGTATGCAACACACAGTTCATTGTTGTTAACCACCTGATCAGGTTCCCATTCACCAATTCAGGAAGAGTACATCATATTTTTCCCATTCCTTCTTAATTTTTAGTTCTGGACTCCTTATCTTAGAAGCATAAATTCCCTCTCCAATTCTTCATCATCATTAATCTCCATCTCCCGCACTGTTACAATTTGTTTAGTCTTCATGAACTTGTCACCTGTAGTATGACATGTATTACAATACTACACTTCCATGATTCTACATTCCCAGCCAAACCTTCTCATTCTTCATGCAGAAACCTCGGATGGCACTCCTCAGATCCCCAATTGCTTGCAGGAGACTGTATATATTGCTCCTCCATCAAAAACTTGTCAAACCTCTCACATTTAGTTTGCAGTGTAGGTCAAACAAGGACATTTCCCTTACTATGTTACGTCTTTGAATCACAGAATGCGAACACTTGAAAATGATATCTTAATAGTTCAAAACTACAACAAATTGAAAGTAAACAAAAACCTGAATAATAGGTAAAGAAAAAAGTTAGAGATTTGAAAAACGAAAAGATCCATGAATAGCGTCATAAGATAGGATCCACCAAAGGTATACAACAAAGAAAGAACAACAAGCATCGTAAACAATGAAAAATATTTATATTACAGCATAAAATATATAAATTGTGCAAGTGTATCCGTAAGTAAATAAGTAGACATCTAAATGCCTCAATAACTCTGTCTTTAGAAGAACATCAAAGTAGGGACACGCACCCCCAACACATGTCATTTTACATCCTAATATAAAATTGTCTCGACAGATCCTACATACATATCTAAGTTATTTTGTCTCTTCTCCCTCCCTCTCTTCAATTTCATTACTCATTTTCCTCACTTTCTTTGATCTAATCTCTTCTCTGCCATAATCTCCTCTATCACTATTCTATTTTCGCCTAACGTCTCCTCTAAGAGATTCGTCCTCTCATCTTCTCCATTCTCACTTACACTTTCCTCCAACTCTATGCTACCTTCGCCTAACGCCTCCTCTAACAAATTCTTCCTCTCATCTACTCTATTCTCACCTACCATCTCCTCTAACTCTATTCTACTTTCACCTAACGTCTCCTCTAACAGATTCTCCATTTCTTCTACTATATTCTCACCTACCATCTCTAACTCTCTCCTAATATTTGCTACCATCTCCTTTAACTCGAAACTACTTTCACCTACAGTTTTCCTTCCTTTATTTTGCTTTCACGTATTATCTCTTTTACCTCTAATTCACTTCCATCGACAGTCTTCTCTATTCTACTTCCATCTACAATCTGCTCTACTTCTATTATAATATTCTTATATCTCTCCTGCAACTGAGTTTGGATTTCACTTCTAATTTCACATTTCTTCTGCTCTAAGCTTTCATTAAGCTTCTCATAGTTCTCACTTAGCCTCTCACTCACTTTGACCACGTTATCTAGATTCTGATTTATATTTTCAAATTTACTGCTAAATTTCTGATTATTTTGTTTTAATTCCTGTAATTTATTATTAGTTTCCTAATTATTCTGCTTAAATTCCTGTCTCATTTGCATCTAAGGTGTTCCACCTTCAGCGCTCTAATCACCAGGATTTACCTCCGCATTCTCACCACTCTCACCTTCCTTTTTCACCTCCATTCTCTGTACATTCACTTCAACACCAGTTCTGAGCTTCATCGTTTTCTCCTCATCCATTCCTTAACAAAGTTAAAACAGCCCCCAAAATCAATCGCACAATATATACATATTCCTACCCCTGCACTGATGAATCCTGGTTATCGGAACCCACGTTGGGCCCCAAAATGTAATATTTTTTAGCAATAATATGATATCCGGGAGGGCGCCAGTTCATAAACAGATTACTTATGAACGAATAAAAGAAATACTATTAGATAGAGAACACAAGAACTCTTCCTTCTCAAGGGATGGTGTGATTTCATCACCAACCAGGACACATCAGAGAACAAGGCAAGTTTAAATATACTGCAATATAATTATAGTTCATTGAAGTATAACTTACTTTTTGGAAGAAGAAAGCGATGAAATATAAGTAGTAAGAGTAACACTATCAAGAAGAGATGTTATTTTCAATTTATAGCACCCATCGATTTCACAATCATTCTAGTTTTATTTGTTTGTTGGAGTTATGTAATATGCTGTAGTAAGATACAACCAATGCGACGTAGTAAAGGCAACAGAATATCTCCTATTATATATTCCTTCACGTATGTCTGATACCATAATTTTTATAATCAACCTCCCTCCTTTCTTTTTTTCTATTGTCTCTCTCACTTCTGGAATCCCCAGAGCTGACAGTCCCGTCCGACTAGTTCAAGTTACCTCCACTCAAGCATTCCAATGCCGTGTTAGCCATCTTGCTTGTCTTCCCAACATTGTAATTTTAGTTCAGCTTTACACCACTTCTAAAGAACGAAAATCACACTGCAGACTGTTAGAACACAACCTTCATGGTTTCTGGAGACGTTACAATGTGATTTACTAACAACGCAACTACTCATCTTAATACTGCCACAGCACAAATTGAGGCAGTTTAGAAACAAAGAGCTGCATTTTACGGGCAGTGTGCATACTGCTTTACAGTGTGCAATAATAGTCAAATATAAATTGAGACTAGTGGCAGTCTTTGAACCGAAAAAGGACACAGTAAACTATTCCCAGTCATATAAACTCAAGATCGACAATTGTTGACTTGCGACAGTCTCCTTGCAGGGGTGCGATATATATATAAACCATATGTTTATAACTTCATAACATAAAAATTCAAATAACCATTACTTCAACAATGCCTTCTTTACTTTCATCAAATACTTATTAAATAATTGCAATCTTAATAACGTCTGTAACTTTTATGTCTCGTAGCGAATGACCAGATCCTAATAAGGCTTCTGTACTAACAATATCTTTCATGTCTCTCCTCAGTCCTGTCTGTTTCATATTCTCAATAATAATAACCAAGTGTCACAACAAATGATCTCACAATGACATTGTTAAAGTTCAGTGCACTGTTCTCATCTCACATAAATTCATGAAATTCCTTCTATCTACTTACTTACTGGTCGGTGCTACAGTCATTGAAGAACCTTGGCCTCCTTGACCACCTGCCTCCATTGATCTCTATCTTCCGCCTTCCTTCTCCAGTTCCTGCTTTCCTGACCACTAAGGTCGTCTTCCACGTCATCTATCCACTTTCCAGCTATCGTAAATAAAATACTCATCATCATATAGTAAATCTCTATATCCTTCTATTCTATTTCAATTATAGATAATGTCAATGGATCTCAAATCTATCTAGCTCACACGAATGGCTATCATAATATCTCAAATCTATCATCTCAAATTCTGTAACAAGTCACATAGACATTATTTCTCAACATAACGTTGTTTAAGTAAAACATTATCAACTCCAAAAATTCCTATTTCCTCACATTAAACTCTACTCGCTCTATACTCAAAATCTGGTTATGTCATTTCCAAAATATGAACATAACATCGTCGTATAGTTGCAATAAGTAATCCTAAAATCTAAATCATGTCCAAAAATCTCCAGTTAATATTACCATTAAATTTACAAAAATAGAATAAAATCCTAAATCTTCCTAATAATCCAAAAATCACTCAAAATCGAAGAATTAACTCCGAAATAATCCTATATACTCTAATATCACACACATTGAAATATAATCCTAATAGAAATGGTTATCCACGATTTCTGCATGCTCCAACTATCTACATAAATCAAAATTGGTCTTCTTCTACCTTTGACTGGAAACGGATGTAATCAGTTGGTAATATCCTCATGGATATTGGACTCGTTTCTTTGGTGTCTGCTTTGATGTAACCATCTCTGCATTCGGCTGCTCCTAGGCGTTGTTCCGGTGGTGGTTCTGGAATCCTCTTCCCTCCTACCCATTCTTCCTGAATCGGTTCTTGAACTCGGATCTCGTACCCCTTCCATCTGCTTCTTTCTCGTAGACATCATCTTGTTTCTAGTTGGACCTCTGCTTCGATCTTGATAGTTAAAATACTTGACGTTCTGACGTACAATTCCATTTTTGATATGATTTTGGAATTTCTATGTCACTCCTTCCATTCTTGTAATATCCAACTACTCAGCTTCCCTCTGCATAGCAAATTAGCAACTCATTTCCACGTTCTCTGAACTAATTACTGACATTCCTCTTAACTCAGATTCTGATTTGCCTTTTTTGAAGTTTGTAGAAAAACTTGTATAATTTCCAAAATTTCCATAAACTTTGATTTACGACGAATGTTCGTTGTAGAATTTTTCGATATATTTATTTCGATTAGCGAAGTGTAATAGTGCTTCCCAAATCGTAATTGTAGAATAGTATTCAAAAATATATTGCCCTTGTAGTTGGCAATTTTTGCAGTGATTGGAAATGTTCAAAGTTATTCACTTCTCCCACAATAGCTCTAATGTGCTGGATTTTCACTTCCTGCAGGTTCAAGTTCTCTTTTTTAAATGCATTATATTCAACGTGATGATTTATTAATTCATTCTCATTAATATTTTTCAAATTCATAATGAAAATCCACAGCCTGCTTCCAGTCTCCAACCGGGTCAGGAATGGAATGAATGAAGCCCCCATCTAGCGGCGAGGATATGAACTGTGCCGGCTGCCGAGGCCTGACGCACTGCTCTGGGGCAATGAGTAAATGAATGACATATGAAATGAAATGATAGTGGAGAGTGTTGCTGGAATGAAATTTTTGACAGGGAAAACCGGAGTACCCGGAGAAAAACCTGTCTGCCTTCGTTCTGTCCAGCGGTGAGAGGCCGGCGTGCTGCCGCCTAAGCCACGGAGGCTCGCTTTTCAAATTCATAATATTTAGTAATAATTTCACAGTATTTACGTTACCAATACTCATAGGCGATCACAAATACTTGACCGGAGTCGTAAACTTGGATGGGGTCAAATAACATTTCTCGCGCACTTACATAATCTGGAGCTCGATCACGCTCGTCTATGCTCTAAGGCATTTCAGAGAGAACACCCTCGCTTCAAATCCACACGGTGGCGTCTTTTACAATTTCGCGCTCAAATCTGTGCGATAATTTGTAGAATTATTTGCCTCATCTTAAAAGTCTGTTCTTCTCATTTCCAAAAATACAAAACTATTCCTCAAATTTTCTACTATCAAACCAAGTTCTTTGTTCTTTTACTTGACATCCAGATGTAATTAAAACAGTAATTAAAACGTAATTAGTAATTATTATTATAAATATTCCTGTTGGTCGATTACAACACGTGGTCTCTGTCAATTGCGCTAGAGCCGTGTCTCTGACACCCGTCAAATCCTCACCACTTGTTTTCTGTCGGCGTGATATACAGATTCGCTACCTGGAAACTGTTTTGATTGTGGTGGCCAGCGGCCCTCTTCTCTCGTAATAACAAAAGCAAGTAGCCGCCAATTATCAAAGGTTTTGACTTCTCTCTCGCTGCCGCTACCGGTCGTGCTTTCAACGAGTAAAATATAAATCCTTTCACGCACTGAAAATGTAGCATGGTTATGCGTGGACTCTCCCGTTCGATTATAGACGTCATAACTTGCTTAAAATTGCTCTAAATGCTTCCCAATTTTCTATTTATCACAGAGTCCTTTAATCAATGCCAAATTTGACTTTACACAAGTAAATTATTGAGTTCAGTACCTAGCAGGTCTTGGTTCAATTCCAGGTCCTGCCAAGAAATTTAATTCCGGTCGGAGGTTTAGAACGTATTTCACTCAGCCTCGTGAGACTTAACTGAAAAAGGTGCATTCTATTCCAACCTCAGCCATTCTTTCCATGTTTTCCCTCTTTTATTCAGGGCAATAGCCGGAATAGTATCTGATATACGGCCACTGCTTTTTTCTGCCCACTCATAGGCCCCTTCAGAGATACACAAACTAATACAGCAATCACATAATCACAGGAAGTCAAACAGTTACCACACACACAAAAGTGCCTAAATGGACCAGAAACAACTTTAAAATGAGGCGAGTGGACTGAGCATGCCGGTCAACTCGCAAATTGAATTGAGTGCAAGTGATGGAAGTGCGTAGTTTTGTTAGACACTGCATGGATGATTCAACACTCAGACTTACAATCACTCCACCTTAGAGTTGTTTAACAATGTAATGGCTCCCCTTCAGGGTGCGTGGGAGTTCAACACCTGTACGATAATAACAACAGCAATAAAAATTCACATCCAACTACACTGGTGACCGCATAAAATAAAAACACTGGAAATCTGGTAAAATGGACATGTATTCTGATACCAGACTAAATATATACTCTTGGCAGGATCCTCGCCGATACAGATTACCCTAACACTCCACATCATATATACTCTGGCACACTTATGACATATATTGATAGCCCTTGGAAGAAGAAGATGATGACTGGTACTTACAGATGCTGGTCTCAGATGTGAAGACTAACTCTACTGATTCTGGGGTTAATGCTCCCAGAGAATCAGTCCTAGTTACTTGTATCGCCGTTACTAATTGATTCACACGTATGTTTTTTCTATTAAAACTCTTAATTACTGTATATAACTGATTTTCGGAATCCAACGATTTATAGTGCTTCGTGGATCTGACTGAATAATAGTGCTCTGAATCCGTTTGGTGGATTACCGCAAGTACTTCGCACCTAAATTGAACAATACTTAGCATATTTCACTAGAATTCTTAGATAAACAAATTTGTTGTTATGGCCCTCGAATTACAGTAAACAAACTTACAGTAAGTTCTCAATACTTCATGCTTTTCGAGACAGGAAGTCTTGGCAGCTTATCTGAAACTAGGTGAATTATTCTCGTAAGAATAATCAAACCTGAAACTCCGTATCGAACTCCACACACAATATCGTGATCGTCTTGAATCACTGCCCCTCCTTCTTCACTTAAAAATCCAAGCACCTATCAACTGACTTGATGCCGATCCCTGATCAAACAAACAACCACTCCGCACCCCGGAGCCACGAAAAGAATCAACCACTCCCTCGGGAGCAACAAAATCGAATAACCTACTCCACCCGGAGTCTACCGTAAGAATAATCTTCACTGCCTCGACAACTATACATATCAGTCACATCCCCTCCAACCCCCTGGTCTTCACAACATAAATCACGGATACAGCCAATCCGAACAATATCTCCAAATAAGGACACAGTATAATACCTTTCTAATCTCACTGAGATACACCTCCAATTACATAGATGCCAAACCTACTCCTGCCGACTTGCAGCATGACTCACCCTTGCACACGGGCCGCTTGGGATAAACCCAGCGCTCACAAGACATACTTCCTGGTCTTGGGCACAAATCCAGACCCTCGAATGAATATTCAAACAATGTTAAGAATATTCACTTCTAAACTGACTTCGGATCCTTCTATAAACAATATCTTAAACCTTAACAAATTATTATGAGAATCACTCACATGACATAATACACTCCAAAAAATAATTGTTCAACATATAAAAGCATCAATTAAAAATATACACTCGATTATGGAAATTATGAGTCTCAAAAGAGAGGGTTCGATCTCTTGTAACTATGGGACGGTTACAGCATTTACATTGCAGTACGCCAAAACCCTTTTCTATAGTATTTGACTTTAGATTGAGAAACGAATGTGAAAAACATAAAAGTGATTTTAAACATATGACTCTAGCCACAAATTATGGTAGAGAACAAATAGTTTAACACAAAAATGGATGTCCTCATTCCTGAAAAAGGCAACTCTTATTACATTATTACTTGGTGGCATTCTATATCTCCCAAACTACTACCGTGTCACCCTGAAATTTTTAAGGTGATAAAGGTCGTTACTAGAAAGTCACTCCTGTGGCTTTTTAAAAACCTGTTAGGTACAAAACGAACATGCCCGCCAGGCGAATTCAAGAATACTTTTCTCGCGTTTTGAACATTCGAGCGCAGTGAATCTTGGTACAGCAAGTGTTTATATACATTGTAATGCACTGACATCTAGTTTATTTCAATTGTCCTCATAATCTCAAGATGCCGGCAGTACGAGGTTTAACAATTAAGTTCTTATTTCTTGTAACCTAATCATGCGATCGATGTCTACGTTTAAATAATTAACCTACGTAATGATCGCAATCAATTAATACATCGCTATATGGCCTACATATACAAAAAACCAACATGACGATCTTCCGAAATATGTAAATGGTTCTCAATATCTACTAATCTATGACAGCAATCAAACTTAAATTTTGTATGTTGATAAAGGCTATTAACATAAGTTCACCTATGGAACATTGAATAACCTGATGAAAAGAAATCTAACATGGTGGCGATGCGAAATTTAATAATTTAAATAGACGATTCTCGCGATTTATCCACCTGAGCGCAGTGAAACTTGGTATGGTAAATGCGTATACAAATTTGAATGAACTGACATCTAATTTATTTCAATTGTTGTCATAACCTCAAGATGACGGCTGTGGAAATTGTAAAATCTTGTTTTTATTATTTCTTGTGACCAAATCATGCGTTTGAAATTTGAATAATAAACCTACGCAATAATCTTCATCTAATAGTACATAAATCTATGGCCTTCATATATACAGATATTACATGGCGACCATTCGAAATATTTAGACGGTTCTCAATGAAAAAAATCCACAGCCTGCTTCCAGTCTCCGACTGGGTCAGGAATGGAATGAATGAAGCCCCCGTCTAGCGGCGAGGATATGAACAGTGCCGGCTGCCGAGGCCTGACGCACTCCTCTGGGGCAATGATTAAATGAATGACAGATGAAATGAAATGATAGTGGAGAGTGTTGCTGGAATGAAATTATGACAGGGAAAACCGGAGTACCCGGAGAAAAACCTGTCTGCCTCCGTTCTGTCCAGCACAGATCTCACATGGAGTGACCGGGATTTGAACCACGGACCCAGCGGTGAGAGGCTGGCGTGCTGCCGCCTAAGCCACGGAGGCTTCCCGACGGTTCTCAATATCTGCGAATATATTACGGCAATCAAACTCAAATTGTGTGTGTTGATAGAGGCTATTAACATAAGTAGGACATATGGAAATGGGCTATTTAGTTAATCATTGAACTACTTGTTGTATGTTCGATTATTGTTCCCGTCGCATGAATTGGCAATGTACCGTAATAAAACCCAAGGAAAGTTTCAAACATAATTAAATCAACTGGTAAGTGGTGAGAACTGATATTTTCAAGGGACCATCACATCCGTTATTAAAATAATAATAATAAAAATAATAATGGGTCTAATAATAATAATCATCATCATCATCTTGTACAGTTTCCAGCCCCAGGCTGGGTCTGTTTGGAACATAAGCCTCGCCACTTAGTCCTTTCTTCCCACCACCTCTCCGCTGTCACTCTGGTCCAGTCCTCGCCTCTCTTCTTGACACATTCCTGCACTCCTTTCAGCCATCTATCTCTTGGTCTTCCCCTTAGTCGTTTCTTCTGCATCTGCATCTCATGTATCCTCTTGGGAATCTTCTTCTCATCCATTCTCTTTAAGTGTCCATACCACCTCAGTCTTGATGTCTCAATCCTACCTTGCAAGGGCTCCTCTTTCACCATTTCCTTGACCTTTTCATTCCTCACCCTGTCTCTTCTTGTTACTCCGATCCTACTTCGCAGGAACTTCATTTCACCTGCCTGTATTCTGCTTATATCTCTTTTCTTCACTGTCCACGTTTCTGAAGCATAGGTCAGTATCGGGATGTAGTAGCTTCTGTATAACACTTCCTTGCTTTTTGTGGGACATCTTTATTCCACACTAAGCTCCTAATGCTTCTCAGAAATGCTTCTGCCTGTCTGCCACGTTCCGTAATCTCTTTGTCATTTCTCCCATTTTCCTCCACTATACTTCCCAAGTACTTGAGACTTTCCACCTTCTTCAGCTGTCCACCTCCAAGTGTTATCCCACTCATTGGTCTGTCCTTTTCCCTGGTCGTTAACAGGATCTCACATTTACTGATGTTGAACTTCCATCCGTACTCTCCCACTGTTTCTTCCCAAGCCTTCAGTTGCTGCTGAATTTCCTCCTCCCTGTTTCCCCAGACCGTGAGATCATCTGCAAACACCATTGCTTTCATCTTATCTTCTCCTATCTTTCCTGATGTCCGTGTCATTACCTCGTCCATAACCATAATAAAGAGAAGGGGTGACAGCGCACTACCATGTTTCAGGCCACTCATTTGTCTGAACCAGTCTGTTCTTTCCCCTCCAACTTTCACACAACTCACACTTCCACTATACATATCCTTCACTCTGCCTACAGTCCCTTTTTCCACTCCCATGTTTTCCACTGCTTTCCAAACCTTCTCCCTACACACACTATCGTAGGCCTTTTCGATGTCCAGGAAGGCCATCAACAGATCCTCGCCAAATTCGTAGTGGTGTTCCTGGAGCTGTCTCACTGAAAATATGAGATCCACTGTTGATCTCCCAGGTCTGAAACCATACTGCTCCTCTCTCAATTTTCTCTCCACTTTGGCTCGTATTCTACTTTCTAATATATTTTCATATATCTTGGCACAGTGAGGTATGAGTGTGACTCCCCTGTAATTTCTGCACTCCTTTCTGCTTCCTTTCTTAAATATTGGGACAATTAATCCTTTCTTCCAAACTTCTGGGGTCTTTTTCTCCTTCCATATCACCCTCATAACACGGTACAGCCACTGTTTCCCAACCTCCCCTGCTGCCTTCACCATTTCAACACTCACTTCATCCACACCTGGTGCCCTTCCTCCTTTCATCTTGTCTATAGCCATTTCCAGTTCTCTCCAATTCAGGTCCTTTTCCATTCCTGTGTTGTCTTCTCCATCTTCCAATTCATTGTCTTCCTCCCTATGACCATTTGGATTCAGCAAATCCTCAAAGTACTCTTTCCACACTGTCTTGAGTGTTTCTTTGTTGTGTACCTCATTTCCGTTTTTGTCCATCATTACCACATCCCCTCGCAGACCTCTTCTCTTACTTTTGACCATCCCATAAAGTACTTTCTTATTTCCTCTGTTGTCTTCCTCCATCATCTCTGTCCACTTTACCATCCACTTCTTCCTCTCCTCTGCGACAATCTTGTTTGCTTCTTTCTTCTTTATCTTATAATCTTCCCTTGCCAGATCAGTTCTTTCCTGGAACCACACTCTGAAAGCCTTGTTCTTCCTTCCCACATCTTCTTTTACTCTCTCATTCCATCATGGTGTCTCTATACACCGCTTTCTGTTGCTAGCTCTTCCACATACTGCCACTGCTGCTTCCACCATTGTGTTCTTGAATTGCTTCCATTCCTCTTCCCCTGTTTTAGGATTGTCTGTTGGCATCCTTTCCCTTATTATCTTCTGGAATTCTTCCTTGACTTACTTTTCCTTGAGTTCCCATACTTTGATTCTCCTTTCCTGGTACTCTGTCCTCTTGCTATCCTTAACAACTCCCAGGTTCATTACAAGTATTCTGTGGTCGCTATCTAAGGCCTCTGATGGTATTACCTTTATATCTCTGACACTTCCCTTCATTTCCCAGTCATACAGCATGTAATCTACCAAAGATTTCTTTGTTAAATCACTGCTGTACCACGTTACCTTGTGGCTTTCTTTCTTCCGGAACCAGGAGTTGCCTACCACTAAACCGTTACTCTTGCAAAAATCCAGCAACTTTCTCCCTTCTTCATTCCTGCTACCCCATCCTTCTGCTCCCAATACATTTTCATATCCTTGCCTTTCACTTCCTACATGTGCATTCAAATCTCCCATGACAATGATGCTCTGACCATTCAACTGCTGTTGTAGCTCCTCCTCAAAGTCTTCCTTCTCTTGAGCTGTACATCCAACTTGAGGGGCATATACCTGGGCTATCTCCAGGCTTCTTCCCTTTACAGTTACTCTGAGCTTCATGATCCTGTCACTTATTCCCTTTACCTCTTCCTTCATTCCATCTCTCACAACTACTCCTAATCCGCTGCTCCTTCCTTCACTGTTCCCACTCCAGTACAACCGGTACCCTTTCCTCAGTTCTCTGCGACCTTCTCCTTTCTATCTTGTTTCTGCCAAGCCCAGTATATCCAGTTTTCTTATCTCCATCACATCTACAATCTCCTCCACCTTTCCTGTCAGTGACTGTATGTTTAATGTCCCAACTCGTAGTCCATTAGCATATCCGGGTCGTCGTCGTTTGCATCCGTCCTTTCCGAGGCCTGTTCCTGTTTTGAAAGCAAATATGATATCCACTACTGGCTTGCTAGGCCTATCGTAGCTTCACCAGAGCCCCGTCAGCCGTCACTTTTCAGGGTTTCCATAGAGCCTTCACAGCTACCGCAGCGGTCCCGGGGCACACAAAGTCCCCACTGTACTTCACCCCTACAGGCAATCCCCTACTTCATGCCGTTGCCCGTCTCACACCACGTGAAGGAGGGGTTGGACTTGTGGGAGACTCTAATAATAATAATATCTTTAAAATTCCTACCTCGTCACCATTAAGAGATACCAAAGATGATGGGAGCGACGAATATTAGCCTCGAAATATTTGGCTAGTAAAGAAAGTTCATGTTCACCTCTCATTATACAGTATTTTAAAAGTAGAGGGAATTTCTTGTTACTTTGCATATATCACTCATCAGCAAATGAAACATCTTAACATAAGACACTAGCACCCAGGGAGTACAGTTGAGGTGAGTTCCCCAGTGAGAAAAGCATAACAGTCGCTTGACAAATAGGAAGCTTGAGATCAAATATTTCATGAAGTCTAAAGTTTTCTTCATCAAGTTCGACGAGTTTGAAAAATGTAATTGTAAATTCGTAACTAACAAAGAATCATTTCTTACAAGGAAACATGATGAGACTTGATTACAACTAACTTAAAAATAACAATACCATGTATGTGTAAGTTATGTAATGGCAAGTGTTGCTTCCGGAATATATTGCTTACTTTTTCAAATGAAAAATGAAAATCCACAGCCTGCTTCCAGTCTCCGACCGGGTCAGGAATGGAATGAATGAAGCCCCCATCTAGCGGCGAGGATATGAACTGTGCCGGCTGCCGAGGCCTGACGCACTCCTCTGGGGCAATGATTAAATGAATGACAGATGAAATGAAATGATAGTGGAGAGTGTTGCTGGAATGAAATTGTGACAGGGAAAACCGGAGTACCCGGAGAAAAACCTGTCTGCCTCCGTTTTGTCCAGCACAGATCTCACACGGAGTGACCGGGATTTGAACCACGGACCCAGCGGTGAGAGGCCGGCGCGCTGCAGCCTAAGCCACGGAGGATTTTACTTTTTCAAATACTAGTTTTAAAAAAGGAGTTACCTCGTACGTGTTGAACGACTCCTGTTTCATATATTTAAGCAATAAGGTCTGGCACTTTTCTGATTGTTTTGTATACCCCTGAAACAAGATTTCACAGTTGGTTAATCTGAAACCATCCGTTACAGACGTCTGTAAACCACTATATACCTCCGTCATCCCTTGCAATCTGCATTTGACGGTTTAAAATATTGACACACCGACTCTCAACTCGCGAAGTATAATGAGACTTATGTTTGTGACTGTCCATGGAGCAAGCATAAAGAAATGAGAAAAAAAGGGAATTTCCGAGTGAATGGTTTAACGATTCCATGTTGGGGAACTTGCCTTCCCTCAGTAATGAGCAACTCAAACGAACAGAACTTTCGAACGCATACAAAGGTACTCTGAGGTGGGCGTCCGTTGGATCAAGGAGGTGGTTTATAGCTGCTGGTAGGGATTGAAGAGGGCACCTAGACAATTTGGCAATCATGTTTTATTTTGTTTTAATCTATTACAATTTCTTATACTCTATGTATGTTTTAAGTAACCTGTGACATCATGATTTTCAATTTTAAGAATCAATATAAACCAAAATCAATACTGTGAACATTAATTAATTATAATTTCATTTAATAAAATCAACTGCATATCATGAGTCCACAACTGGGGTATTCATGACACTATTTCTGATGGCTCGCTGTTATCCCTCGCTGTTATTACGCATGTAAAATTTAGTCTGGTTCATGTGGTCGTGATGCTTGCTTTGAGGTTAGCAACACTATATACGGTATTTCGGCATTGCTAACGCTTTTAAGCAGACACACCTTCGAGTAGGTTGTGGTATCGCAAACTTATGAGTAGGTTAAAAACATAGTCACTGTACTAAATTTCACGACTATTGGAACTGTAGGACAGTTGCTTTGGAAACTATGTAACTGCAAATGTACAAATATTGTATTTTCCTGGGGGGTTAATAGCTCTAGTTGGGGTGGTTTTGTATATAACACGATGCACTTGTCTGTAGGACAATGACTCGAGTGTAATGAAGTGTGTGTGTGTGAGGTCGGTAATGAATGGAGCAAGCAAGCAGCGAGCGGGCCGTGCTTACGAGGCTAATGCTGAAGCGTGTTTACAAGGTTTAATACCAGACAAATAAGACAGCCGCCGTGGCGCAGCGGACTAGAGCTCGCTGGCTGAGGGCCAGAGTTCGTACAGGGGGTTCAAGGAATACAAGATGGTGGTTTAAGAGAGTGTAAATGAATTAATTAATGTAAGTGTGAAGTGTGCAAAGAATGAATGTGATGAATACAAGAACTAGGTATCGAATGGAGAGGATTCACTAAGGATAACCTGTTTGAGTACAATTACCGGTCTGTAGAGCGGTCGAACGGGTGTCAGACAGCACCTCGGCGTATGAAAGAGATCTCCGTTCCTGGTGTGGGTTGTATTTAAGTGAATCGTCAATGTTTGTGTAATTTAGTCAGCAGATTCTTGTGCTACGTAGTACGAAGCTATCTGTTTAGACTTATGTTGTAAGGATGTTGTAAGGATTACCACATGTGTGTGTGGTTGGCTTGCCAAGCTGAGTCTACTTGCGTTGGCTAGATGTTTGCTGTTGTTGGTTCCTCTAGGGGTTGTGACGTGACGTGGGGGTAAAGGGTGGTGAAAAGGGGTGATAGGTGGTGGCCATACCCTGTGGGAACCCCAGGGTATAACAAGACCTCTCCTGGGTCGGATGATCGTCCCCGATCATTGTAAGAATCTTAGGGCGGTATCATCTTCTCCATCTTCTTCTACTTCATCTTCTTCTTCTGCTGTCCTGGTGTCTCCTGGGCGTGTAGGTGTGTAGTGTTAGATGTAGTTGTGGATGTAGACGCTGTAGATGGTGGCGCTTTTGTGTGTACTCATGTTAAGGGAAGTACATTTATACATAGTATGTGAATGAATGTGAGATGATTTTTACAAATTTTACATTGGGTAATTTTAGATGACAGTATAGATACAGTGATACAGTGGTATAGTGATACAATTACAGTTTGTGTTGACGTTTATAGTGCATTACAATAATTGGAAGTAGTTAAACTTATGATGATTACGGATGAGGTGACTTTAAATAGTTTCTTTATTGTATGGGATGAGGGCATGCTATGACATATACAGAATTTACATACATATACATACTAATGGACAGGTTATGTGTTAATGCAATACGATCATGTGTGGACGTGTACTTATGCTTGAAGGTAACTTACATCTATGGTATCAACTTATGTTTATATTAATGCGCTCGCTTCTTGGTAGGAACTATGGCCATGCTACGTTTAACTTAAGGTCTAATTGGCCGTACGTATGTGTAACTTATTAACTATGTGGCCACGCTATGTTAGGTTGTAAGCTTACCTTCTGTGGACAGATAAGCTTTTTTTCTTCAACAGTGAAAAGCGTCATTTACAGACTATGCCTTCTCCCACTGTTGTGTGTTTCGCCTCATTTGAGGCGTCTTTTTGTGTATCTGTTGCATGAAGTGTGTGTGTAATTGTTTAATATCCGTTGCCCCACAGGCACAGGGCATTATCGTGTTGGTGTCCCCTCGGCATGCGGTGAACTGTAAAAGAAAATACTGCATTCTGCCAAGTCAGTTTTTTCCTGTCCTTCGGCTTGTGCTTTCTGGAAGTGAAAGTATAAAAGATATGGTGCAGCTGCCGGCCATGTGATCTCTTTTGTTGCAACTTCTTGTGTATAGGTGTGTATGGGATTGAGCTACGCTCGTTTAGCTTGGTGTAAGATCAATCTTAACGACGGAGGTGTTCACTGTGGTAACATAGCATGTCTTGTTTACGAATGTTGGGCGCGCTGATCTTTTGGCAGAATTTTGCCGTGTTTTTCAGTGGTACATCTAGTGAATTTTAGTATTGTGTGGTCGCCGTTTTTATAACTTCTGAATATCTAATTTTACGAGTAGGTGTATATTACGCTGATGTTTTGTATACGCATTATGTTCCGAATTAATCTTCATGATTCTTCCGTGGCTCCGGGCATCCCTCACTCAGGGGCGGTATTTAACTTGTCTAACGGTTGCAGTTACTTATTAATGGTTAAAAAAATGTATTAAAAGAAACAGGATACATATTAACCAAAGCTGAAAAATCAGAACTAATATACATGAACCCGAAAATACCGTCATTGAGGGGACAACCAAAAATACACAAAAAGAGTGCCCAATGAGACCAATAGTCAATTGTAGGAATGCGCCTAGTTACAAAGTCAGCAATGAGTTACTAAAAATCTTAAAAAACCGCCTTTCCGACGACAAAAACAACTCTGTAAAGAACACAAGGGAATTAGTAACAGCATTGAACACCCTACAAATGAAACCTAGCATGAGGCTTGTATCTTTCGATGTAACTAACATGTACACCAATATTCCTATTAATGATGCAATCAACACTATGGAAAATAACTTAAAATCCAACAATTCGGCAAAAGAAACTGAAGAGATTGTGAGATTACTGAGGGTCGTCCTCAGCCAAAACGTGTTTCAATATTCGACAATAAAATATACACACAAACAGAAGGCTTAGCGATGGGATCACCACCAAGCAAACTAATCGCTGACATCTTCATTAATGCACTAGAAAATGAGTTCTTAGAAAAGACTTCAACAAAGGGAATAGTAATATGGAAGAGATACGTAGATGATGTAATTTGCATCTACGATAATGAATTAACAAGCGAAGAAACAATTCTCCAATCCATTAACAGCCTACACCACTCAATCAAATTCACTAAAGAATCCGAAACAGATCGAAAAATAAATTATCTCGACATAACTATTGAACCTAAAGACAACGAGCTTTCAAATTCCATATTCCGAAATGCCACAAAAACCTCGCATGCAATCGACAATCAGTCCAATCACGCCAGCACGCATAAATCATAGGGGTTCAATTCAATGGTGCACAGGGCTTTAAACATACCCATGTCAAAAGGCAATTATAATAAGGAAATAAGAACCATTAAACAAATAGCAAACGAAAACAATTTCCCGCCAAGCAAAATAGACCAAATTGTAGCCAAACACAAAAATAAAGATAAAATGATTCCAAAACCGGACATTAATGAGAAAAATATCGCGCGCTTCAACTATCTGAATGCGAACACATATAAAATCACTAATCCATTCAAAAAACAAGGCATAAAAATAGCATTCACAACGAATAATACGACCGGGTGGCACCTGCAAAATAGTAATCTAAATAAACAAGACCCGTATTCAAAGTCAGGGGTATATACTATTACATGCCAAGACACTGGTTGTCAAGCTAATTACATTGGACAGAGCGGAAGACGAGTAGATACACGTTATATTGAACATAGGAATGCGATAAGATACGGAACACATTCAGCCGTATGCAAACATATGTGTGACACGGGGCACAGCTTGACTAAAATCGAGTCTGACCTAAAATAATTCATCGCGAATCGAAAGGCAGAGCTCTCGACATAAAAGAAGCAATCGAGATTCACCTAACTAAACAAAACAATCCCAACAATCTAAATGAACACACTTTTCTGGAGAGTTCACCCCTCTTCATTCTACTAAAAAACACACCCTGTCGAAAACAGGCACAACTTAGCGATACAGCCAAGCTAGATAAAAGGGGCGGGGGGGGGGGGGGGTGAATAGCGGTGGTTATAGGTAAATGTTATTTGGATCAGGTGTTCTATGTACTTTTTTCTGCAATAAACCTAGGCCGGTAAAACGGCAGTATTAAAGGTGTCGGGACGTCTTCAATAGACCTGTACCGCTTAGTTTGAATGTCTTTTTAGTCCACGCGTGGCGAAGATAGTTCCACGGTCTTTAATAGACGTAGATCTTCCTGTATTCAATAACATATATTCTTATCTAGATTTGGCAACGTCACACAAATAAACATGGTACTGACCTCAGAAAGAACATAGGAACAAAAGGGGGAGAAAGGGAAAAACCAGTTCCGCCCAGTTAACACCCGGGTTAGTCGACCTTAACTAGTGCCAGAGTGAACACGTAACTGCTTGAAGTTCCAGTTAGGGAGACTACCGGATAAGTATCAGCCTGTATTATTACAGTATAACCTTAGTTGATTTTGTATAACCATATAATCACCCCAAACAGACAAATTCCGGATTTTTATCACCATTTTAGAATTTCACCTAACATTAGATATACTGCATTTAGCATACACCGACAGTTGCATTACCAACACTGCAACTAAATAATTGCACATTTTGTATATATTTTTCACCTGTGTTCTCAAACATAGATGTTATAGCCTAAGTGTAATGGATCTGATGATGATCGCTTGACGATCGAAACTGGTCATCCTAGTGTATTTATTAATCTCATGTAATTTATTTCACGATTAGGGCATAACCCAGCTCTATTTGGGTACATTCGTTTTGACCGACTGAAAAGCACCAAACTTTTGTTCAGTAATAACAATTTAGATCTCAGATCTATTTTTGAGCTAAAAAACAAATTATTTGTTTTAGAAAAATTGTAAGGTCTCAGACCTATTGCAAACACTAAAAACCTCACAAGGGTTTTCAAACTGTACATAAAATTAAAAAGTTTAAAGCTTATAATAATAATAATAATAATAATAATAATAATAATAATAATAATAATAATAATAATAATAATAACAATAATAATAATAATAATAAAGGACATACAATTTGGTTTAATATTTCGTTAGATTGGTTAGGTAGAATACCAATATTTCAAAAAATGCTTGTAGAAGGCCTTAGTAGCAAGCGAAAAGACAATAATTTCCTGGGCACAGCAGTATAATAGAAAAGGAATTAATAAGTGGATTATAACCACAGGTAATTATTCGGACATTAAGAGATGCTAAATTCTAATAAGACAGGTCACCATTTGTGAAGCCAGGATTACACAAATTAGATAAATGTTTAACAATTAGAAAACTTTAACTTCCTGGAAGTAACAGGAAAAAATGCGTATTAAAATGTAGGTTTATTTATTTTTAGAGAGTGAATAAATGTTATGTTTAGCAAAATTGGGAGGGCGCCTATTTATAGGCGAAGCCTCATTGAAAAAAGTAACTAGTTTAAATATTTACTCTAAATTGTTAGTAAAGGGAATTAGGAGTATAGGAAATATGGGATTAAAGTCTTGGCCAATTTTATTGCTCTCAAAGATTTCGCGGTGCTGAAGATCGTTAAACGGGCACTGTTTGTAACACTAAAGTTCGTTGAATGATTGTAAATTGTCACTATTGCAGTTTGTGGAGATGCACTGAGTAGAACTTGAATATGTTTCCGTCGTTATAGAGTTTTAGGTTGCAATTAATAGTTCCATTATCTTAAAGTTCACAATAATTTTGACGGTGTTGAGTATAGTTCTTCACGGTTTAGAGTCTAATGCGAATGGAAATTTCCAGAGCTGTAGTGACAGTTTAAAGGAATACGCAGAGATCCCCCGAAGGCAGATAAGCTAAGTTTTAGACAGGTATGAATTTGACATAAATCCCTCGTTGTATGGAAGGTATTCGCTTATTTAGTACACGAAATGCTAGATTTCATGACTTAAGTGGCGAGCCTAGTTTGCTAAGAATTACAGTACCCACGGGGGCAGTTATTGAGTAATATTGCGAAATCAAAATACTGCCTATAAAATCCATTAACGCTTTCTTGAATCAGATTAAACCCCTTTAAAAATGGTTAAAATCAATCTAGGTAGTTACTTGTCTTGCCATGTGTTGTGTGCAAACATTCTCTCTGGTAGCTCATAAGGGAATTCCACATTTACTTAATTACCACGTTTATTATCTTAAAACTAACTGGAGCATAAGAGGACAATATACAATAATATAAGACAAGGAGCTCATGAAGTCAAAGATATGGCATTACACGGAATGCGCAGGTACCCGACCGTGCTACGGGCGCTGCCGTACGTGGACACTGGGTGAACTACCGTTAATATAGAGAGCAGCACCGTACATGCCGCCCACCTAATTTGTCAAACAAATTAAAATTGGTAGCAATTCATAGACACACTTCTCCAACGCAAGTCTCTAGCAACTAACAACAAAAACTGTACACATACGTGTATAAGAAACAAAAAGGAACACAGTACAGAGGTAGTCCTTTAAATGAGCTCGTCAGGGAAAAGACTGATCCTTGTCACTGGCCTTTTATATGACCCTTTGCTTGTCCGCACAGTTACTACACGCACCAAACCATCAAACCCAGGATGGAGCTCTTCTATTATCCCGGTTGGCCATGTGAGGGGGGGGGGGGGGAGCATTTTCTTCTTTGAGGAGCACCAGCCTTCCTGCCTTGAGGTTGGGTTGGTTGTGGAGCCACTTGGAACGCTGCTGGAGCTGGCCCAAGTAGTCAGTTGACCAGCGCTTCCAGATGAGTCGTCGGCACCGCTGGACCAGTTGCCATCTTGACAGCCGTGATGATGGCCCTAAGAGACAATCTGGTTCAGGGAACGAAACTAAGGGTTCGCCAGTCAAGAAGTGACCAGGGGTGAGTATCAAAGGATGTTTTTGTTGAAATGATGCTTCAGCATTCTCCAGCCTGCCGCCCACCCTCAATAGGTTGTCACTATCCAGAAAGGGGTGCAGAGTGAGAAGTTTGCTCTGAAGTGGCACTGCGTTTTCTTGATGTAAATTATGTATCTCCTGACTGTACGAGCAGCGCTGAACGATGCGGATGACTGCTGTCAGGCTATCGCGAAGTTCGTCAGTAGTCAAAGGTCCATGCCGTCTTGCTGCTGCCTCATGCTTTAGATTGTGAAGAAATCTGAGAATGTATGCAAATACTCTGTGCAGTTTAGTCCAGCTGGAAAAGCGGGTGAAGAGGTTATCTGCGTCATGATTACTCGCCACGAAACACAACCTTACTCCTCGCTGCTCAGAAATTTCGGTTGGTTCAGCAGTGGTTAGTTCAGGCCAGGCTGAAGGATCCGTCGATAGCCAGGCGGGCCCCGCCCACGATAATCGATTGCCTTGAAGTCGATGTGGCTCCGTTCCCCTGGAGATAACGTCCGCTGGATTTTCCTGTGATGAGACATGGTTCCAATCTTGCTGAGAAGTCAGTTGGTGAATTTCCGACACCCTGTTGGCCACATATGTTTTCCAGGCTGAGGAGCTACCTGCAATCCAGGCCAGAACGACAGTAGAGTCTGTCCAGTAATAACGTCGACATGAATGTAGATTAAGGGCTTGAATCACTCTTTCCATCAGCCTGCTCAGAAGGAGTGCGCCATTCAACTCCAGTCTTGGGAGCGACACTTGCTTCAAAGGGGCTACCCAAGATTTAGAGCATAGTAAGTGAACGGAGATCGTTCCATTGGAGTTGATGCAACGTAGGTAAGCGCAGGCACCGTAGGCTCTTTCTGAGGCATCAGCAAATCCGTGAAGTTCAACATTGGCATTCATGCCATCTGAGGTCACCTTCCGTGGTACACGAATCTCATTTAGTTTGGGGAGCTGCTGATGTATCTCCTTCCATTGTGTCTCAAGTTCTGAGGGAATTTTACCATCCCAATCGAGGTGTCGTTGCCAAAGGACTTGTATGAACAACTTGCACTGGACAATTACAGGCCCTATGGGTCCCAATGGATCATAAATGGACGCTACATTGGCCAACACTGATCTCTTTGTCCAAGTCAATTTGTTGTGGTTGAGAGCTCCCACGGTGAATTGAAATGAGTCACTACTCGAATGCCATAACAGACCAAGCGTTTTCACGGCGCCATCTTCAAGAGGAAGACTGCAAGACACCTGGCTCTCGCGAAGTGTAGGTGGGATGGCCTCCAATACATCGGGATTGTTGGACCGCCATTTACGGATGGGGAATCCTCCGGTTTGCAGGAGCGATGTGAGGTCTTTGTACAAATGGATGGCTTCTTCAATGGTGTCTGTCCCTGTCAAAAGATCATCAACGTAGAAGTCTCTCTTGGCAACTTCGGCTGCTGTAGGGTGTATGTCTTTACCGTCGAGTGCCACCTGCAGTAAGCAAAGGGTAGCTAGATACGGAGCCGCTGCAGTACCGTAGGTTACCGTAGTCAATCGGTACATGTCCAATTGTTGATTCGGAGAACTGCGCCACAAGATTCTCTGGAAGTCTCGGTCTGCTTCATGAATCTTGATCTGTCGGTACATCTTCTCGATATCTGCTGTTAGCGCATACTTGTGTGTGCGGAAGCGAAGAACGATCGAGAACAGATCCTGCTGAACAGTTGGCCCAACCAGCATCACGTCATTCAGGGAGATCGACGAAGTAGTTTTAGCCGACGCATTGTAGACAACTCTGACCTTGGTAGTGTTGCTCGTGTCCTTGATTACTGCGTGATGAGGCATGTAATAAACAGGTTTCTGCTGGTCACTACGATCGACAAGTTCCATGTGTCCTAGTTGGAGGTATGCATCCATGAATTTGATATACTCATTCTTCAGGTCAGGTTGTCGATGCAATTTCCTCTCGATATAGCCAAAGCTCCTCCTGGCATTGGCAAACGAGTCACCAAGTTCTCCTACTGCTTCTCGTAGTGGAAGTCTCACTGTGAACCTGCCCGACTTATCACGCGTGAATGATTTCCTAAAATGCTCCTCGCATTGACTTTCTTCCTTGGAATGGCTACGAGTCGTCAGCTCCTCCTGTTCCCAAAAGCGTTCCACCTGTGTGTGCAAGGCTTCAGCCGTGGATAACAATGATGTTGTTCCATTCTTACGTTGTTGAACTGAGTGAGGGGGTAGACATCCAGATAGCACCCAACCAAGTTGTGTATTTTGAAGAGTAGGGTAACCTTCTCTAGATTGTTGTTCGGGTCTCAAGACTTCAAAGAACACAGTAGCACCTAACAGCAGATCTATCTCCTTAGGCTGGTTGAAATTAGGGTCGGCTAGTGGAATGTTGGCGGGCAGTTGCCAGTCCTCGTACTCTATTCGTGATGAAGGCAGCGGACCAGTAATCTGACGCAGGACAGAACCTACTATATGCCGACTATAAGTACCAACTCTCGACTCTATCTGAAGTTGACAGAAGTAAGAAGATTCAGTCGCTCGCGTGTTGCTAATGCCATTGATGGGTATTGATTGCCGATTCAGCTTGATACCCAAACGGTCCACTAAGTCTCGAGACACGAAGTTCATCTGTGATGCACTGTCTAATAGTGCTCGGCATTGATGCATTCGACCTTCGCTATCCCTAATGTTAACAATGGCAGTTGATAGCAATACTTCATTGTGAGGGCAAGCGCCTCTGACAGAACAATATGCTTGGTGTTGGGATGCAACAATGGCAGTTGATAGCAATACTTCATTGTGAGGGCAAGCGTCTCTGACAGAACAATATGCTTGGTGTTGGGATGCAGTGTGTGACGAGGTAACAGTACGGTCCATATTCTGGTCTATATGTAACATTGTGTGGTGACTTTTATTGCATCTTCGGCAGTTACCTGCGTTGCAATTGTTGGCTATGTGGTCATTTCTCAAACAATTGAAACAGAGATTATGTTCCCTCACAATACCTATACGGCCATTTACGTCCATGTATTTGAATTTTGGACATTTATGCAGACTGTGAGATGTCTTACATAGCACACAATAAGGTGACGTGGTGACGAAGGCTCGGTGTTGTCCCCTTGAACTTGTACCACGCTTGACCTCATCTTGGGTTACAGCAGCTGTCTTGCTGGACGTGACTATTTCTAAAGTTTGGCAATTACTTTCCAAGAATTGAATTAGGTCCTTCAAGCTGGCATGCACTTCGTTTGACGTACCGTTCTCCCATTGTTTCCTGAGATTGAGACTGATTCTTTCCAAAACTAAGTGCGAGAGCATAAGGTCATGCAAGGGCGTTTCAATTTTTAGAGCTTCTATGGCATTTAAGTTGCTGCAAAGTTGATTAATTAGCAAACGCAGCTCTTTAGGAGAATCATGCTTTGCGTTAGGGAGTGACAACAATTCCTTGATGTGAAGGTCTGATATAAGTCTGGGATTGTGATACCGACTGCGAATCAATTCCCAGGCGACCTTGAAGTTATCCTGTGAAATTGGTAAATTCTCAATCAGGTGGTGAGGTTCGCCAGACAAACATGATAGAAGATAATAGTATCTTTGAATGTCTGTGATTGTATCATTATTGATGATCAGCGCTACAAAGGTGTCATAGAAATGCATGAAATCTTGTAGAGCACCACTGAACTTGGGTAGTGAAATAGTTGGAAGTTTTAGGGCGCAACTATTGCTCATGTTATCACTATTTACAGGCGGAGGTGTGTGAGTATGTTCGGGGCACAATAGCGTTTCCATTTTTGACTTAATGTCCAAGCATAAATCATCAAAGGCTGCTCTATCTAGATCATGTGCTTCGTTTTCAGGATCATCGATTTCCAATTGTATCTGAGTGTCATTATACTCATCCATTAAACTCGCCAACGATTGTTTCCTAACTTTAATGTCATTAAGATTCCCACCTGCTGCAAATGCATTCACGAATATACTTAAGCGAGTCACGCGAGATTTGATGACTGCTCTTTTCTTTGTTAATACACGTTTTTGATTGGCATCCATAATAACCCGGTAAGAAAAGGACAAAGGAAATGTAGAACCAGATTGTACTTACTGGTGTAGTTCTGTGCTCTCTTACTGAACCAAGTTAGCTATTTTCATAGATGGTTACGTAGTTCACCTATATCCGGCAATCGGAAGGACCAAAAAATGTTGTGTGCAAACATTCTCTCTGGTAGCTCATAAGGGAATTCCACATTTACTTAATTACCACGTTTATTATCTTAAAACTAACTGGAGCATAAGAGGACAATATACAATAATATAAGACAAGGAGCTCATGAAGTCAAAGATATGGCATTACACGGAATGCGCAGATACCCGACCGTGCTACGGGCGCTGCCGTACGTGGACACTGGGTGAACTACCGTTAATATAGAGAGCAGCACCGTACACCATGATTAATTGAAGGTTGGCGTATCCTTGCAGCCGTTAGACACAAAAATCAGACATGGCGTCGATTTGAATCACCTCATCTGTTAAGGAGATGAGCCTCCTAGAGAGGACTAAACTTATCACTCAAACGTCCAGACGAGAAGTGATCGGGAAAATATGAACACACAGAGAGCAAGCAAGCGGGGAGGGAGGGGGAAACAACGAGAATAAGACCAGAATGGGTACCATTTGAAAAATAAAACACTCTACATGATATAAGTTAATTCATGGAATAAAATATTCTAGGAGATGGTAGGTGACGACAACCACGACCTCTGCTTGAGTGGTTTGGAAGCATTCTTGATATTGTTGGATCCAAAACATCGACAGGTTGCCGCGTGGAGCACCGCCCACAAGTTAAAAGGAATACGCAACTGAAACAGACTTAGACAAAATATCAAAACATATCCAAAGAAACGGGAATACAGAAAGGGTCCCTGTTGGTGTCTGCGAAGGGAAATAAAAGAAACTAATGAAAAGAGAAAGCAAAGAGCAGCGACTGCTAACTCTCACTAAACGTGTATTCCAAGAAATTCACCACCACCGAGCAATACATATTTATTTGAAAGCTGAATTCTTTTAGTGTGCCGACGGCATAAGAGTGACACAAAATAAGGCTGGAAGTTTAAGAACTACGACATGTAAGATTGTGAGTGAAATGAAAGCTCTCTGAATGAACTCACTTTTAAAAGGTGATATCCTGCAAGATGCACTCTCAGAGCATTTTCCCACAGATACAACGTGAGTATATGAACAGTAATTCTGTACATGAATATAACATATTCTTTTAGATATATTTGATCCAAATAGTTAAGATAGTTAAGATAGTTTCATGATCACTGTGACAATGTTCAAAAAGAGCAATAGGCGGTACATACATACGAGGGGCGTTCCAGGGAGGCAGCATTACAAGTCTCGAAACACATCATCATGACAACGGACAAATGATCCTTAATTCTAGACGGGCAGAACGAGAGCAGAGGAACATTGTCACATGCGCTGAGTACCAGAAGCAGGAGATCGGCTTGCCCGAGTTAATTCGAATCCAAACTAGTAAGGTAAAACGACGTGCGCAGTAAACGTGGAATGCAAGTGCGCTATAAATGTACGTGTGGAACTTTTGTTTAAGATATCCATCGCTACCTACAAAGCGTCTATGGAGACGACGTCGTGTCGCGTCAAATGGCTGAGCGCTAACGTTCAATGTTAAGTGAAGGAAGGCAGTGATGAAGATAAAGACCGATCTAGATGTCCACCATGTTCACGATTGCAACAGTCGTCAGAAGAGTACAGTAGGTGGTGTTAGCTGACAGGTGCGTAATTGTGTCTGACGTGTTCTCAATCACATTGGGTGTTGGACGTGCTCAAGCCCACCTCATGATTCACGAAATGTTGGGATATCGGAGGATGTCGGCAGAATGAGTGACAAGACAGCTCACCCCTGAATTATCAAGACAGCATGTGTTGTGTTGATACGAACGCAAGGCCAATGACTTCCAGTTCAGGATCATCACCGCGGATAAGACAAGGGTACACTACAAACCCCGGTGACCAAGGCCACCTCAATGACAAGGTAACATCCCAGCTCATCCGTCCGGAAAAGAACAAAGCGGGCCGGGCACCGAATTGTACCAGGCGGGTTTCTTGAAATTGATTTCACGTTACATTAAATGTATCTTTGTCGGTGGTGACTATGTGAAAAAATAATCAAAGGTTTGTGTTGACCATTCCTTTGTTATGACGATATGTTTTCTCACCTTGTAATACAGCTTCCCTGTGTCAAAATTCACATTCGAAACGTCTCTCGTGCAAGAAGTTCAATGTTCCCCAACATTTATCGCAAACCCTCAGATGTAGAAGGTGTTAATATTGCTCTATTTAATACAGTATATAAGTACAATCCAACGAAGTTACCCTACAAGACAGAGGTCAAAAGACAGTGTCAGAAGTTCTGAACAACCCTCCCAGTTTTAGCCTATTTTCGTTTGATGAGAAAATAGCCTTATGAGATCACGTTTTGTCCGTGTGAGTGTGACCCCCTTAATAAATTCTAAACGGCTGAAGGGAATTCAGTGACCATCGGTAAAGACATACTACTACGTCGTACTACCTCGACGTGCCCTTCAAATATTAATACGTATCACCAATCCAACATGGCGGCCACTCGAAAAACTTCACTGGCTTTCTATATCTCCGCAACAGTTACCGGTATCACTCTGTAATTGTATACGTTGTTATACGATACTACTATAAGTTAACCTATGAGACTTCAAAATACATTACCTGTCAAGAGCAAAAGCAACATGGCGATTAAGCGCAGTTAAAATATGTATCTCTCGATTTAACAATCCGAGTGCAGTGAAACTTGGCGCAGTAAATATTTATACAAGACTTAATCTACTGGCATCTAATTTATTCAATTGTGTTTCATTACTTCAAGATGGCAGCTGTGCGAAATTTTAAAATTAAATTTTTATTTCTTCTTTCCTAATCATGCGATCAAAGTGAACGTTTGTATAATGAACCTACGCAGCAATCTTCATCTAATGGAACATAGCTCTATGACCTACATATAGAGCAACCCAACATGATGAAAATCCCAAGTATTTAGACAGTATGTCTATTACAGCAATCAAACAGAAATGTTGTATGCTTATAGAAGCTCTAACGTAACTTCACCTATGGGGCTTTCAATAACCTGATGAGCCCAAAACATTCATGGTGGCGACGCAAAATTGAAATATTTATATGGATTTTTCTCGCGACTTAATTATCCCGGCGCAGCAAAACTTCGGAGGCAAACCTTCATACATATACTGACGTCTAATTCAATTCAATTGTATGAGAACCTTAAAATGGGCTATGTAATTTTTTTAAAATTACATTTTAATATATCCTATTCAGGCAATGAAAATGTAGATTGGTATAATGAACTATCATTAGGACATCCATGTGCTGGCATATACATGGCCTATATACGAAGGGAAGATGTAGGGGAAATTTTCATGATCATTTTTTAATTTTTTTATTTTCTGTAAAAATTGTATGTAGTTTCAAGATTATAATCACAAAGTTTCATTGCTGTACTTTAATTCTAAGGGCGTCAAAAAATCGAAACGATATGGCGCCACGCCCACTATTTTGCTGTCACCAGTACAGCTGGACAGGAATCCGCATATATCTTGCCACTCGGAACGTCATAGCGACGAAATGTTTGACATTATTTTCGGAAGGCTGTAGACAAGATGTCGGCTGTTCCGGCTCTCTGTTGTTGAGTAACCATGGATACCACGGGGTTAATAAATGTGTGTTACCTGAGATAAGCGCTTCTGTCGAATATTTTTTTCCAGTTGTTGATTAGGTTCTATAGGCTACTGGTTTTTAACGTAAATATGGGGAGAATATGTGGTAGAGTGTTTAAAAGAGTGTCAAGGAATAGGATTCAACATGCAGGTACCAGTACAGTGAAGGGAATTGTCCCGCAAAGTTTGCCTAGCACTGCATCCACAAACAAAATCAGTGAGGGTATTTTACCTGACATTAGCTCCGAAGAAACTTCTAATAGTTGTTTCACATTAATAGACATCGAACTACTTAGTTATTGAGGTTTTAAGGGGCGGAACTACGAGGTCATCTGTGAAACAATTAATAACAGCTGTACATGTACCAAATGTGGTTCAAAATCTATTAAATTGTATGATGATGGTACAAAAAGGATTGGCATCGTTGTTACACTACATGCTGTTTATGAGAAGTGCAAAGCAGACAGTAAGTATAAAGCATCCCTTATAAACAAATGGGTTTATGAATCTTACATTATACAGTGAGTCCGGGAATGTTCGCCGCAGCGCCTAGGTTGGTAGAACGGCTGCCGCTTGCAACATCTCTACTTAGTATTGTGCCGTTTGGATCAGGATCCAAATTACCACATTTTGAAAAATACCGAAATCAGATAAGCACGAGAAAATCTATCTCAGGGTCTATCTAGGCAAATAATTGGTCTATCTGGCATCCCTGATTCCGGTAATTCTCAAGTAGGTAAGGAGTGAAATTATTTTTGAAAACACACACTTTCTTAAAATATCTCAATTTATTGATAATTCAAATTGACTTTAACTGGCAAAAAAAAAAAATTCAGGACACAAACAAACAACAAAATCATTTAAAAAATCAACCTTCCTATCATTCACCACTTCGCAAAATTTGATAATCAAAATTCCATGTCCATCTGATATCAACAATAAAAAGCTTTTTTTTTTACATATTTACACTAGATAATGACTTTCATTAAAGAGTCCGAGTGATTCATCCTATTTACATATCTCGTTGCACATTACGAAGATTCGTCGTTCGTTGATGATATTCAAAAAAAATATTTACACACTTTTAATTTTTTTCCTTTTTTTCACAAAAGAACAATATATTTTATTCTGTTGATTCATTGCTAACTCTGTCTTATGAACCTCATATGAAGATTCGGCTTAACAAAGTCGAATGTTAATACGGTCATTATTTCCAAAGACTTTGTTCCTACAATAAACAAAATTTATGAAATTTTCATCAAATTGAAAATTAAATTATAACTCATTTGTCTATAAGTCTCGTTGTTCCAAATGAACAATGTTCAAAAATAGGGATTTCATCATTTGAAAATTATTATTCATAATTGACATTTATTTGTTATAAACAACACATTGTTGCAATTTATTCTCAGTTGACTGAGTTTCTTGCCACAACATCTTCTCACTTAGAAAATCTGTGCAATTTTTCACAAAAAATTAAATTATAAAATTCTCTGAATTTATTATTGTTATTATTATTATTTTCATTTTTAATTATTTCCATAATTCTCTTAGAATTTTATTTATATCAGGGAATCACTTTTGATCTGGTGAATATTAACTGCTCATATCAAAAGAAAAATTCGTTTATATCAATACTCAAAGCACAAAACATAAATATTTAATTATTTATCTTGTTAATCTTGGCATTTTCCAACAATTTTTTTTCCTCTTAGGTCAGGTTCCTCAAAATCTAAACTCATACTGTTCGAATATTTAGGCAACAGGTTTGGAAAATTGAAGTTGATCCAGATAAAATTTTCATTTTTGAAACCGACAGATTTAGCGGGATTAGACTAGAAATATGGGGCTGTCTAATAATGCCTTACCTTTTTTTTTACAATTCAGAGCCCATATGCTCTCCATAAACTTTCACATGACACACACGCATATCCCTGTGTGCGCAAGACAATGGGACTCAAAGCCTTCAAGGACGACCCATCTGGCCTCCTCACCAAACTTAAGTGTTGACAATTATATTCACACACTATACAATTATATTTGACTTCATCTATTATATTTTTTATCCACCAAACACTTTTATATATTTTCCTCTTTGTAATATCCTGTCTTACCACTCTGCGTTTTTCCCAAATTTTATTTTTATAAGAAAAGATGTATTTATTATGGTCAACATTTCCTGGCCTTCCCTTTTAAATTCTGCCCTAAAGTTATACATAAGTACCTGCCTTATTGTTTTCTTTTGATATTCGTTTATTGTTATTTTTCTTTTTGGAAAATTTTATTGAGCTCAAAATTGATTATATTTCACCTTCATTTACCAACTCATTCTACTTGTTTATACATTTTAACTTCTATTTCACCAAGGTTATTGCATTTAAAACCTTCAATTTAAATAAATTCCTACACAAGTTATTATTATTATCAATAGAAAAAAATGTTTATTTAATAATGCTTTCCTATTACTTCATAAGGATTATTAATGCCCTGTTTCACTCCTAAACAATTATCTAACTCCTTGTCGCGTATTATCTATAACACTTTATTATTATTATTAATGCGGTAATCATTTAACTTTATTTAGTTTTAGTAAATGGTGCTATTACCAAATTATCTTTTACAACGTTAAATAGTGTTTCAATCAATAACATTACGAAATTATTTTATTCACATTTGATATTATTATTATTATTATCTTTGTTTTATTTTATGTTTATTTATTTATTTATTTATAAAATTAAATTATTCAAATAATCCAAGATGTAACTTAAAACTCTCATAAGAATTTACTTAGATTCTTCCTATCCTTTGGAAAAATTTTATATCTTTCATGTTGCAGAAAACATGAACATGACTGTAGTCTGAACGAAATAGAAAATACGGGAAAATAAATTTTCAGACACTCATGTCGCTCCATTTGCCATCCTGGACAAATATGATATTCAAAATAAACTGTGGTATTGATTTCTTAAAATGACTGAGTAAAAAGAATTCTCAAAATGCTCTACTAAGCTAGTTGATAGCACATGAAATAGCTCTTACTTAATTCTTGCTGTGCTGGCGATGCGTGCCCTTCAGTAAACGCTATACCCATAGCGTCTCCCATGGTCATCTGCAATCCATTTCAACTTCGTTGGTCCCACGTCGCACCTATCCTTAATTCGTTTAACGGCGCATGTCGATTTCAATGATCGCTCGCTTAAAACAAACACTCCCGTATTCTTCAACACGAGGTAACATTTCGAACTGTAGCAATAGTTCCAAATGAATGTGTTACTCTTGCAATTTCGTTTCTTGGAACAAGTTCCACGTTTGAAAATACTGTTCTGATCGTCCGCTCGCATAGGAACACCTATTAGCAGTTGAGACTGAACCCCATGTTCACAGTCTGTCCTGTCTAAAGTTTGAAGTGCCTCGTACAGTTTCGCAAATAGAAACAACAAATTATTGTAGGCGACTTCAGTGAATGGTTTATCAAATAACCATCACTTGTAGAGTACTTGTAAGAATATCTGACTATAGAGTGCTCCAATATTCCAAGTCCGTTGTTGAAAATTTCTATCACTTTGAACATAGCCCCAGCCCACATGGCTTTACTTGATGGCAAAGTTCCTTCGGCGTGTAGTATGACGTAGTATACACGGTTATGAAGCGTAGCGGCGAGTTCCTCCCAAGCAGTTGCTTGCTAGGAATGACTTGACTGTCTTGCAAACCTGGCTCTTTATATAGGTCAGCCAGCAATCTTTCTCGAAAGTTCCATTTCCAGATCTCGGCACCTGGTGTACGGATTCTTCTGCTCAATAGCTTAAAATTCTTCTCTTTTCAATGCCAGAAAACTGTGTTACTTTTTAAGTCGCTAATCCGTCTCCTTGAGTAAAATTTATAAAAGTTTCTACTCATGACGTATGCAAGCTTTCACGTCATGTCTCCGCGTCACTCACTCCGGCCCTATATGCTTCCCTCAACACTCTGTCCTCCGAGCGCGTTATTCAAACATCATTAGTCTTGTTGTCTCTCTGGATTAGCGTTCGTTCGTTACCATCAGCTCGTTATTATGTCACGGACGTTTGCACGATCCGGGGACAGTATAAAACAAAGTCCCCGATTCTTGAATGTTTCAGGTGCACTCGAGTACCACTGGATGGATTTTGATTCGGTTTTCACCATTCTGTAAAAGATATATCGAGTATGATTTCTGTAGAAAATAATTTATTTATGATCAAAGGAAGCCGAGCAGTAACGATTTTAGTGGAAAAGTCGATAAAATACCTGGCGTCGAGCTCTTTGTAAGCTTACGCTGGGCAAACCGTTAAACATATCTAAATACTATGAGTGTAAGAA
Source organism: Meconema thalassinum (assembly GCA_946902985.2). Taxonomy (NCBI): domain Eukaryota; kingdom Metazoa; phylum Arthropoda; class Insecta; order Orthoptera; family Tettigoniidae; genus Meconema; species Meconema thalassinum. The sequence goes on from OX336389.2 coordinate 1,149,830,097, forward strand.
TTGTTCAGCATGAAAAGTTCTACAAAAAGTCCACGAGAGCATATGTCTATCTTCCGTACATCGCTCACTATAAGGGAACAACCGAAGCTTGTCTCTTACAGCTCTATGAGCTGTCGACTTAGAGATTCATGTTTATTGAGCTAATTTTCGTGTTGATTTACTTGGACTACGCAGCATTATATCGGAGATTTTATCAAGTTCTTCGTGTGTTAAAAGCATAGGCCAGCCTGTTCCCAGTACATCGTGAACTGAGCCTGTCACACGAAATTTACTTACCAAATCCCGAACGGTATCACGGTTTGGACACTTTGAATTAGGAAACCGCGCCTGAAATCTTAATTTTACATTTTCTGTAAACCGATCGCCTTCGCGAAAAACGTATTCCACCAAAAACACTCTCTTCAGTAGTAAACATTACCTCCTATATACTGTTGCACTCTTCCAATAATAATCTATCTGAACGCTCGCTGACTGTAATACACGCTCAAGACATCTGGGTTGGCGCGCTTATTGCGATACACATCGACAGCTCACACGGGGAAGTCCCGCTTTGAAGGACACAGTGCAGTGCAGCCAACTAAAACTCATGACTCAACCACTCACAGCTGCACGTACCCACTGCGGAGAACATTCTCGGGCGCCCTGTATTTTGCAACGGGATGAGGTGCATAGGTGAGGGAAGGGGAACTAATTTATTTTGTGGCTTGATGAATATGCCACCACCTGTCAATAGGTTTACATATCTCAACACAAGATTGCTAATTTCCTTGGAAGAAGTTGCCAAAACAAACTTACTGGCTGCAAAGGAACTAGTAGAAGCAGAAGATGATGAGGAGTATGGATATGGCCTCCACTGAAAACTTCAGCTCTAGGTATTGCATTGTAATATGAAGATAAAACTTTAAATTAAGTTTCCCGTAGATTGCATTTTTTCACTTTTAAGGTTCATTTTCTCAGACAGTACTGCATCTCAAGCAACGAAACTTGGTAGTCTCCTTCTACATAGGACTATGCATAATCCTGTGCACCAGAATTTTAATTTTTGGCCTATTAGAGAAGTTATGATATGGATAAAAACATTTTCATGCAGATTTATTGTAGTAATATTTTTTATTTTTTATTTGAGTAATTTAATAGGTATCAAAATTCCGTTGCACAGGATACTAAGTTGAGCCTTTTTAAATCTGTGGTAAAAATATCAGAAAATAATACCCAATAGTTCTGCAGAAAATGCACCTTAAAATTTCAGGAAGAGTAAAATATTTATTTTTACGTATTAAGATTCTATTGTCATATTGAGTTAGAAATGCAATATCGAGCAGCATATTGACAATAACCATACAAAATATGAAATAAATATCTCAAAAAACGTAGAAGTTATGGACATTTATCTACGGCCATGTTTTTTTTACCTATGTCCTCCCTGAAGCATATGGCGTCCATATTTCACTGGTTCACGATATCCCCGGAGCTATTTTGCAGTGAAACGTAATTTTTTATTGTGATAGAGGACCATTAAATAAGTAGGCCTACATATATGTGATTTTCAAAAACTGAGAAATACACAAACAACATGGCACCTGTGTGATTTTCAAATGTTTCAAAAGATTATCCTGGCGATATAATCACCCAAAAGCAATGATGCTAAGAACAGAGAATCTCTATTCTGAGTTTAGTTTGGAGAGAAGTTCAATGGTTTTCAATAATATAAGTTGGCGTCAGTTCAAAATTTTAAAACTTTCTATTGTTTTATTTCTCATACCCCATTCAAGCGAATAAAAAGAAGATTCGTATGATAGGCAATTATGCTATTATAATATAATGCCACTGATTTTTTAAAACTTACTTGTCGTAAATCACAGAAGCCGTGCAGTTGACTTTTCTTTAAACACCGCTGACTCGTTACATGCCATCTCGCGGGAGGAGTTTTAATTACTGATACTGAATGTCTAATATTGTAGCACTTGTTTTAATGAATTGGTTGTTGGTGCAGCCCGCTCTTGCCCATCCAGCAGTATCCTAATAGCGAGCTGCTGCAGTATGTCCCAGGGCGCGTTCCCTGTTGTCAGTCGCTTGTCCACCATCTACGGAAAACTGTGTTAGTCGATCTGCCGAGAGGACGCTTTGCCAATCCGCACTTAGCTGTCCAGCGCTGGCCCAGTGTCTATACTGATATACACTGATGAAGTCAGCGACGAAACTCTTCTTTTGGCTGAGTTCAGGTAAGAACTAAATTGTCAATTCACTCGTATTTGTATACAGGCAGCTATGTGCGGTAAATTACATTGGAATATTTTCTCTTATATACATGAACATACATTTTCTCGTCAATATAATTACTCCCTCAATCATTGAGGAAATTAGTACTTCCTAATTATTAAAATTAATCTGATAAACGCAACTGACGTGTAGCCAGCTGATATCCAGGTGATGGTTATGCAGGAGACCATGGAAGAGCCGCTGTCACGGAAAGAAGGGTACACCTCCAATCTCATTTCAAATCATTCTGCCCTCTTGCACACACAACACATGACACACACGTCACATGGCCCCTCTCAAATTGATTGCAGCAACATACATTATCTAAGAAACACACATCGTACGCAGATCAACGCCGGACATCATTTCCTTATTTCATTATGCTGCAAAACATAGTGCAAACACAAAATAATAAGACATGCGTTTAGCCCGCTACACAAAGCTCAACAATTTTTCCTCCTAATCCGGCCATTTCATTATTACACGTTCGTCATGTCTTACGGTGCTTCTTGACCTGAGGAACCATAAGTTCCTAGCAACCTTGTAATGGCCCCACCACTCTGTGAAGTGATGTTATTGACATAGAAGTTATTCAGATATTTATACTCCTTACAAAACTGATAATGGTATGTTGGAGCAGCAATGTCTCGAAGTAAGGGACTTAAACGGGTTTAGCAATATAAACCAACTAAAAATATGAACTATTCTGTGTGGTGGGATTAGGTACCCGGCCATCTCTCTCGCTATAAATCCTATTTGTGCAACGGGTGCAGATTGTATGGAACGCAGTAGATGCGAACCGTGATGTCCTTAAGCCGAATTCCCACATCATTCCCTGTTGCAACTCTTTAGAATCCCAAATTCTAACGTGACAACGGGTAATGCAGTGAAACCCAGAGATTAATGTCATAGGGTTGAATTTCTACAACGTCCCCTTTTTCTGTAAACCATTAGAACTTGAGGTTCTCACCTAACAGCCCTTGTTGAATAAAGGATTTAGCCAATTTAGCCCGACAGCCTTAAATCGTGTGGCCAGTGATTTTCCTAAAATGCAAGCTAGTCTCTCCAGGAATTCGCTATCTCCCCGTCGACTAACCCTTCAACTTCGTAAGAACCTTTCGAACCCAATATCGCCGCTGTCATTCTAGATGTAGGAGGACCCTCAGATCGCTGACAGTTATTATTAATTGTGTGTGTTCGTCCTTTCCATTGGAATAGGATACATAACTTTGGTGACCTGGATCCTATGCCAATTAGTGGATTACAAACCCTCTTCAACTAAATTGGAGAATGTAGCCTGTGTCATTAAGATAAACCCTAGATAAATATTATACATTTCTTAACTTGATCTGTGACCGAGTAATCGAATATTGCCAGCTGCAGGGGAGAAAAGTAGCGTTCTCTCGATCGTATATAAAGCCCAGGGCGCGTTCCCTGTTGTCAGTCGCTTGTCCACCATCTACGGAAAACTGTGTTAGTTGATCTGCCGAGAGGACGCTTTGCCAATCCGCACTTAGCTGTCCAGCGCTGGCCCAGTGTCTATACTGATATACACTGATCATCAGCGACGAAACTCTTCTTTTGGCTGAGTTCAGGTAAGAACTAAATTGTCAATTCACTCGTTGCATCGCGGAGGACCTCACTCTGAATATATTATAATTGTATGATGAAGATATAGTTTCTTCGCCATTTTCTGTCTTGTTTAAATAGTAATGCCTAAGTGAGGTATTCATCCTTTGTGTATATCAAAGTCTGCCAAAGTGCTGGCTGTACATCATTGTTGCTTCTGTGTTCTGAGTATAACACAGACACAATAGTGTGGTACGTTGTAATCGCGATTAACGTAACCTTGTATAGACCTGTAATTGTAACTTTATCTACGTGTCACTTATTCAGAGTAGAATAAATTTCATCATACTAAATCTGTAGTCATTTCAAGTAATTCTTTTCTCCCTCTCCTTGTGTATTGTTGCTGAATTGTGGCCAGTCGGCTATTTGAAACCAAGGTGGGAGTTACTCGCTTGAGTAGCGGCACACATCTGAGATAACAGAACTATATGATATTAAGTACATCAATATTCTCCAAGGTTTTCTGGTCTTGGATAAAGGCGAGATTTGGATTTCGAACCAACGCTCGCTTGAAAGCGCGGACAGCCTTTCCCAACCCGCTCGTTCGAACCGCGCTTTTAACAGAATGGTGGCAGTAGCGTTGGGATGATTACCACGTAAATCAAGTTATTTACATGTGCTAATTAAGCAATGTTTAATTGATTTTATCCCAGTATTTTAAAGTCATCATCCCCTTACCTTCGTCTCTGTGGATATCCGAGCTATATAAATCTGTAATCTTGATTTTTATATTGCATGTCGAGTCCCAATCGGTCCAATGTGTTAGAGTGGTATAATATTTGTGAATGCTGTATTTTATTGTTGTGAAGCGTATAGAGCCAGTTTCTCTAACTGTCCATACTGTAGCGCGTGCGTACTGTGAATACACAATATCGTGTTATTGTATCGTGGTATTGTATTTTGTATCTCGAGTGTGTGAGATTAAATTTTTATGATGGCGAACATAACTTTGAACTGAGATGACGTGTCATTGCAGGTAGCATTAAGTAGAATAATGTCTCGCATAGATGAGAACTCCATATCTAGGCTAAATATCACAATTATGACAGGTACACCATCAGACAAGTTACGTTTAGGAGGTACCATACCGATGTTTAATCCAAACACGTCTGGCAGTCAAATCAGTGACTTGCTGAACAAAGTACAGAGTAAAGATGAATTGAATTCCTGGAACGACCAGGATATGATTCGTTTTAAAACATATAAGCTTGAGGGTCCTGCCCGACTATACTTCGATGTCGCGCTAAAGAACAAACATTTTAATTCATTCATAGAATTCAGTAAGAATTTAGGGAGAGATTCGCAGAACTTAGAGATGCGCAATATTTTTACGATAAACTAGCAAACGCACGTCAAGGCACGGGATAGCTAATAAAAGATTTCGTAGACAGATTGCGAATGCTTGGAAATGGCGTATTGTCTGGCATGTCGAGCGGACCAGCAGGCAATGCGGCCACCGCAACCGTGTTAGTGGACGGACAGGTGCTGAGAGCTTTCCTAAAAGGATTATCAGGCTAAGTAGGTTTTACACACGTCTGCAATTGCCCCCTCCTTCAAATTTAGAAACAACTGTAACTACTGCCCTGTCAATAGAGCGTCAGATGGGACCAAATTCAGCACAGCCTACGCCTGAAAGGAATGTATTCTTAAATAACGAAAACAAAGTTAGGCTATTACATGTTATAAATGCGGAAAACCCGGTCATCGATCCCCGGACTGCAGGTCAAAGGAGTCGAACCGTGGACGAGGAGTTGTCAAGCGACGTAACCCCAAGGATATAGAATGCTTTACGTGGCACGAGCGTGGACACATTAGCAGGGACTGTAAGTCTCGCCCCTCTCGCTCCTACCCATCAGGAAGTCGATCCCAGGATCACCCAAACGAGCGAAAGATCTCGGCGAAGGCTGCCGCACGGGATCCCCAGAGAAATTAGCTAGAGGCCGGAGCTCGATGCCTAGACATCACACACGAGGAAAACAATCTCACGAATGAACTTGTATGCGTAGGTACAATAGAAAATATAACAGGATATATAGTTATAGACACGGGAGCACAGATTTCGCTTTTACAAAACGGAGTTAGTAGAAAGCAGTTGAATAAGCATACTAATATGCTCTACTTAACGTTTACGGCGAACAAAGTGTCGTAGTAAATTTAGGTAGCGAACTTAGTGACTTACCGGCAATCTTCCGGCAGGCTACCTGGCCGTAGTAGGAATCGATCTGCTTAGCTTATGGGATGCAGTGATTGATTTAGCCCTACGGCAGGTATACCTCAAAGGAAGAGGAATGATCAAAATTGTGCGTAGGTATACTTCTGGTATCATACCGCGTGTAACGCTGGTTAGTGACCCGATCGAGGTCCCGACCCAACGCAGTGTAGTCGGAGATGCACCCGTACTCGCACCGATTTCTACCGGAGAAAAAATTAAGGGTACCTATAACGGAGCACTTCGAACAGACACTTGACATACCTAGTGCATGCCGCCTTCCTTCAAAAAACGTTGCGGTTTCTTCCGCAGAACCGGACACACATGCGTTTATTGCATCACCCTCTAAGGATTTCAACCGCACGTCCTTAGTTCTTATTCAAAGGTCGCGCACGTTAGCACCACGCATAACGTGAAGTTGCCGCCTAGGAGGAAAAGTATTGTATCTGTTAAACATAGTGGACCAGTACCAAAAACAGATACGGACGTAATTTTAGAACCGATTGAAGTTAGCATACATGGCGTACAAGTAGCGCGAGTGTATAGCACACTTCGCGAGAAGAAGTCATACTGTAAAATAATTAACATCAGCAAAGAAGAGTTAGTCATTCCCAGTGCTACTCCAATTGCCTTGGTAGAGGAAATCAGTGATTTTGTTGGTGGAAGCCAGGAAGAGCTTTCCACTTTAGATTTTGCCCAATGCACGGGAAAATTGTGTTGTATTGAATTTGAGAATGGGAGGAAGAACCTCACCACGCATGAATGTTACCATAGAGGTAACGAGAGGTGTTGTTGGATTGCAACACGTGGTGACCTAAGGTACTGGATGAGCTTAGGCCGAAGCTCGTTCACCTTGGAGAAATAGAATGAAGTATAGTATTAGAGGCATTATTGGAATATGAAGATCTATATTACGATGAGAGTAAAGGAATGTTAGGATGCACTTCAAAAATTACACATGAAATTGAGACAGGTTTAGCTCCATCTATTTCCAAGAGACCTTATGGAGTTCCCTATGCTAAGAGAGAAATAATTGAAGAATTAATTAAGGACCAATTAAAGAAGGGAATTATTTTTCTTAGTGTTTCACCTTGGTCTGCCTCCATAGTAATCGTACCAAAGAAATCAGAGGATGGTACACCCATGTATATGTTCTGTGTAGATTATAGAGCACAGAACAATGTGACGACACCAGCACATTACCCACTACCTTTAATACACGAAACATTAGGCATGCTAGTTGGTGCAAAGTACTATTCCACAATTGCTTTGGCGAGCGGCTTTCATCACATTAAAATGGACCCACAAAGTCATGAAAAGAGTGGATATAGCGTACCAACTGGTCATTTTGAATACAGAAGACTCACTTTCTGTCTTATAAACGCGCTTGCATCATTTTAAAGAGTAATGGATAGAGTACTTTCAGGTCTCATTTGTTCTCAGTGTCTCATTTACCTTGACTATGTTATTATTTTTAGTAAATCCCTACAGGAGCACATCGAGGGAATCAAGAACGTGTTCAGTAAACTTCGAGAGGCTAACTTAACTATACAGATAGATAAATGTCATTTTTCAGCTAGCAATGTGGACTATTTAGGTCATGTGATGGGCACAGACGGAGTCCGCCCTGATCCCAGAAAAACGAAGCCATTCAAAAGTTTCTTAGACCGGAGACTGCATGAGATGTGAGAGGATTTATAAGTCTAACAGCTAATTATCGCAGATTTATTCCCAGCTTCGCAGAAATAGCGAAACCCCTCAACCATCTTACGAAGGAAGATGTAAAATTTTCTTGGAATGCAGATTGTAACGAAGCATTCGAGACGTTGAAATCTAAATTAGTTTCAAACCCAGTGTTAGTATTTCCCGACTTCACCCTCCCATTCATGTTAAGTACAGGTGCGAGTGGAAAAGCCATCGGAGCGGTCCTAGCACAGGTAATCCACGGACAAGAGCATGCAGTAGCGTATGCGTCTCGTCAGTTGAGCACACCAGAGAGAAATTATTTAACTACTGAGCGTGAACTACTCGCCGTGATATGGGCAACTAAGTATTTCAGATGCTATTTGTTAGGTAGAAAATTCACGATAGTCACCCACCATTCAGCACTGCGTTGGATGCTCAATCTTAAGGATCCTAGCAGCAGGTTAACCCGCTGGGCACTAAGATTGTCAGAATTTGAGTATGAGATTATTGATAAACCGGGCAAGAAACACACGAACGCAGATGCATTGAGTAGACATGTGCTTAAGACACAGGTTGAATATGTTCAAGTATTGACTTCGACCTCATAAGGCATCATCAGAAGAATGAACCCGAATGACAGAAACTTAGGAATCGTAAAAGATTCAAGTTAAGTCCCGAGCAAATTATATATTACGAATTTAGAGGAACGAAGTTAATTCTCGTCCCGCCGACTTTAAGAGAAAGAATTTTGTCTATTAACCACGACCTCCCAACAGTAGGTCACACAGGGTCAAAGAAAACACTAGCTAGAATTATAGAGAAGTTCTCTTGGTTAAACATAGAAGCCGATGTAATGAATTACGTACGATGCCCCGACTGCAGCCGTAGATAGAATTATGGACGTTGTACCATTAGGAAGGTTTGACGAACCCCAACAGCCATTTGAACGTATTGCTTGCGATATAGTAGATAAGCTTCTGACTACTACGTCTGGAAATAAATATATGGTAAGTGTAGTTGATTCCGTTATTCTGAATTCATACCCCTTTCAGATCAGTCTGCTGAGACTGTAGCAAGAGCATTCGTTCATAGAGTTATAACTAAATTCTGAGTTCTGAAGGAACTATTGACTGATCAAGGAGCCAATTTCACTTCCTCCCTGATGCAGGAATTGTGTAAGCTTTTAAAAATACGTAAGCTACAAACCACTGCATATCACACTTCAGCAAATGGTCGAGTGGAAAGAATACACCGTACCGTAGCAAACATGCTTAGACATTACGTTAATAAGAGCCAGAATGACTGGATGAGTATTTACCGTACATTACGATGGCAGTGAATTCAGAAGTGCACGAAAGCACAAGATCTTCACCGTATGAACTTGTCTTTGGTAGACGAATGTCTGCCCCATTTGAGGAAGATCTAACCATTTCCGCAGACACGCAGATTTATTCAGATAACATCGAGAATCTCAGAAGTAAACCAGTAGAGCTATGGTCGCTGTGTGAGAATAATCAAAGTCGAGCAAGACTTAAACAGAAAACCCAGTACGATAGAACAGCTAAGGTCAGCACTTACAAAGTAGAACAATTAGTCTATCTACATACCCCATGCATAGGTAAGCATAAAGTAAAGAAGCTAGCACGATTGTGGAAAGGTCCGCATAAAATAGTGGAAATTGTTTCACAGTTGAACGTTAAACTGAAGATACGTTCGCGTATTTTGACAGTTCACATCAATATGATAAAACCATGCCTTGTGAAGATGGCACGTAAACAAGTTCAAACCCGTGTACGGTTAGTTGAGAGAACTTGTAACCATAGAAGCTTGAGATCACGAGCTAACGAATCCACGATTCCACTCCCCAGCGAAGTAGAAGAAATCCCGACGAGCGAAGTCGAGATCCTAGAGTTCAAAGAAGACGAGTGCGATGTAAGCAAACAACCAGAGCTAAATCTAGAACTTACCCCACCAGCGAGTAAAGTGAATAAGGAGAGCATAAGAAAGGAAAAGCTAAAACCAAGCTTGAATATTAAACTAAGACACCGTGGTGGTGCTAAAACACTTAAGTTACGTGGAGGAAGAGTCGTTACGTATAGGTAATTTTCTATTTCAGTTTTCGTTGGCATTATATGTGCAGAAGCGACGAAGCAAACTACTCTAAGCCAGGGTATTGTGTTCGATAATGTGGCCAATGTCATCGTTTCCGATAGCGAGTGGACTATTTTCGGTACCTTCGACCTGAGACAGCTAGCAGGTGAGTCAGAAGTTCTCAGCTCAAACTTATAACGAATAAGAAAAATGTTACATCTAACAGAGAAAAGAAATGATTAAGAAACATGAAATTTGAACTTAATAGAATCAGAAATTATGTAAATGAATATATAATAGATATTGAAGATTTAATATCCTTGTTACCAATGGATCATAGGTCGAAACGTGGTTTAGTTAATGCCGGAGGAATTATTTTGAAATTTTTATTCAGAACCGCAGATTATAACGATATCGATGAGATTCATAGGATTCAACGGACGATGTTGTGCATAACATTAGGAACCAAGTTTCTATATTGAAAACAATAGATGCTAGAGTTACTAATAACTCTCAAGCATTACTGGATGCTATGACCGAAATAAGCAATTATACTGAAACTTTAAATAAAAAGCATGAAACAGAACGCGAAGGAGATAAAAGAACCATGAGTAGTCTACTTCATTTCACAGAGGCTACCACAATGATTAGAGATGCAGAGCAGTTAACGACCGATGCACGTTTGAAAGTAATAAACTTTCGCCAAGCTTTAGAACAATTAGCACAAGGTCACCTTAGCAGCGTATTGTTACTACCCCATGAGTTCCGTAGGTTATTAATGGAAATCGAACACGTATTATCCCCCAACTTACAGATGATCGTACCAGTTAGTTATGATAATATTGACAAATTTTATAATTTAGCGAAAGTACAAGCAATTGCCACAGAAAATGATATAAAGTTGTTTATTGATATACCACTTGGATCACATGATCGAACTTTTGAATTCTATGAGATAAAGACATTTCCAGTGTGTCAGGAAACCCTCATGCACTGGGTAGATTGGGACATCGAATTTACATTTCTTGCCGTATCCCCTGATAGGCAGAATTATGGAGGTCTAACAAGCGAAACGATCAAACACGTGGGTGTGTCCCAGTGATCAACCCATTCGACACCAGAGTGTTAAATTATGTGCTATAAGTCTGTTTAAAGATGAGATACCAGATGCTTCATGTCCAAGGAGGATACGGAACATCACCGCTACACCTGTGTGGACACGTGTTCGAGACAACTGGATCTACAGCGTCTCGGAACCCGAAATCGTCAACCTGAAGTGCTTGAATCACCCCCAGAGCAATATCACCGCAGTCCAATTACAAGGAACCGGTATTCTCACAGGAGTAAATCATTGTGACATATTTGGTCGAAATTTTAAGATCCTATCTCAATTGCATGGAGATAGTGAATATGTTAAGAATATATCTACGATTAACTTCCCTAAGTTTTAAAGTATTTTCTCCGTTGAAGAGACCTCAACTTTGATCAAATACCCTAAACTTACATTGAATGTTCTTGAATCATTAAGAACTCAAATTAACAATGACCCAGTATGAGTTAAACTTGACAATTTAATTAAAGAAATAAATAGTAAATCTACCCTGAGTCATATCTGGAAGAGAGGTTCACGAGGTCTCGGTGTTACAATTGTTTTTCTAGTTTTCATCATTGTCATAATATGTTTATATAGAAGGAGGAGACTGCTGAAAACATGGTATCTCCACCGCAGAGGGGAGACACTTCCTGGAGTCAACTACACGGGAATCAGAGGGACGACATTGGTAAACAAGCGAACATGCCGGAGCACCAAGCAGAACCCAAGGTGACGATCAATTTAAGATCGCCATCAACAATGGAGAATTCAACTCCTGCTCCGTTAGCACGAAGTAACAAGTAAGGAATGAAAATAAAGAAATAATAAGTAAGAAGAGAGAATTGAGAAGAATGAAGCAAAAGGAATAAGACTATTTTTAATTGTATTTTGGTTCTGTAAACTGTCCTGTAAATGCATTGAGGCTACTATTCACCATGTAAGATGAGAAGGGATAGGGTGCTTTACTGTTTTAAAGTAAGAAATATGAGATTTCTTTGTGTAGTTTGTGTGTGAGGAAAGGAAGACGTGGAAGGTCATTAATCCTGAAGGAAGGATAGCTAAAGAGAATATATATTCTGTGTAATGTAAGGTGCAATACGTCATGCCTGTGTACACACCTATCTGATCTTACATGATTGATAAGCCGTGATTAGTGTCAAATAGAGGACATGTGTGTTGATACATTTATTTGATGTACCTAATTTAAAGTTTGAAAAGTAATTTAAAAAACAAGTGAAGCCCGATGCAAACGATGAATTAGCAAGCCAAAGAGAAAATTTCGTTGGACAAAAATTAATCATGGAAATGTTAAATTGTCTGGAAGATCCGATCCTTGGTCTAGTAGTTGTCATTATGATGAGAAATTACCAAGTCACAAAGTCTAACACCACTTAATACAGTAGGTAGGATAGTAAATTTTCTTCCCCACATGCAAGGTTCGCTCTCTAGTTTACTGCCCTTAAAGTTTTGAAGTAGCTATTAAAAGCAATTACACGCGTGCACTCTGTAGTAGATGTTGCTGGTATGCGTAGGACGAGTATTTGTGAGTGCGTTCTTTCTATGACAGGATTGGCCTCTGGCGGAACTGTAAGAGTTCACAAGTCAAGAACTGGGTCGAATCTGGGTAGGCAAAAAAGGCCTGCAGGTTCGACTGAGTGATATGTGTTATTAAACTCGTCAATGTACTCTACTACGAGGCACTTGCGGTAAGATTATGGGCACCTATGCCAACACTTTTTGAAAGCAGGGGGTTACGTAACGCAGTAGATGCGAACCAAGGTGTCCTTAAGCCGAATTCCCACAGCATTCCCCGTTGCAACATATTAGAATCCCAGATTCTAACGTGACAATGGGTAAAGCAGTGAAACCCAGAGATTAATGTTATTGGGATGAATTCCTACAACGTCCCCTTCTCTGTAAACCATTAGAAATTGAGATTCTCACGTAACAGCCCATGTTGATAAAAGGTTTAGCCAATTTATCCCGACAGCCTTAAATTGTGTGGCCAGTGATTTTCCTAACATGCAAGCTAGTCTCTCCAGGAATTCACTATCTCCCCCCCTCCACTAACCCTTCACATTCGTCAGAACCTTTTGAACCCTGTATTGCCGCTGTCATTCTAGCTGTAGGAGGACCCTCATATCGCTGACAGTTATGATTATTTGTGTGTGTTCGTCCTTTCCATCGGAATAGGATGCATAACTTTGGTGACCTGGACCCCGTGACAATTAGTGGATAACAAGCCCTCTTCAACTAAATTGGAGAATGTAGCCTGTGTCATTAAGATAAGCCCTAGAGAAATATTATAAATTTTTTAACTTGATATCTGACCGAGTAATCGAATCTTGCCAGCTGCAGGGGATAACAGTAGCGTCCTCTCGATCGTATATAAAGACCCGGGCGCGTTCCCTGTTGTCAGTCGCTTGTCCACCATCTACGAAAGACTGTGTTAGTCGATCTGCCAAGAGGATGCTTTGCCAATCCGCACTTAGCTGTCTAGCGCTGGTCCAGTGTCTATACTGATATACACTGATGATGTCAGCGACGAAACTCTTCTTTTGGCTGAGTTCAGATAAGAACTAAATTGTCAATTCACTCGTTGCATCGCGGAGGACCTCACTCTGAATATATTATAATTGTATGATGAAGATATAGTTTCTTCGCCATTTTCTGTCTTGTTTAAATAGTAATGCCTAAGTGAGGTATTCATCCTTTGTGTATATCAAAGTCTGCCAAAGTGCTGGCTGTACATCATTGTTGCTTCTGTGTTCTGAGTATAACACAGACACAATAGTGTGGTACGTTGTAATCGCGATTAACGTAACCTTGTATAGACCTGTAATTGTAACTTTATCTACGTGTCACTTATTCAGAGTGGAATAAATTTCATCATACTAAATCTGTAGTCATTTCAAGTAATTTTTTCTCTTTCTCCTTGTGTATTGTTGCTGAATTGTGGCCAGTCGGCTATTTGAAACCAAGGTGTGAGTTACTCGCTAGAGTAGCGGCAAACATCTGATATAACAGAACTATATGATATTAAGTACATCAATATTCTCCAAGGTTTTCTGGTTTTGGAGACAGGCGAGATTTGGATTTCGAACCAACGCTCGCTTGAAAGCGCGGACAGCCATTCCCAACCCGCTCGTTCGATCCGCGCTGCTAACAAGTATAGTAAAATTATATGTTAGAGCAATACGTTCGGTAAGTTGACAACTGTGAAATAAGGGCTTTTCGAAAAAAGAATTATTGCTCTTGTGACAGTCAATGACCAGCGAGCAGTGGTGGATTTAAGACAAGAATATGGGGGGGGAGACACCGGCGGTCTAGATTACCTCCCAGCCCATATGGGGTGCGAGGAAACTCATCCAGAAAACTTTGCAACATTTAGGCCCCAATTAGTGATTCTTTTTGTGATATTTTTGGGTAAAAATAGATGTTAACAATTTAAAATAAACAATCAAAAATTATATGAAACTGTTTGTAAATTTGGAAATATTTGCGTGATATTAGCCATTTTATGTGAAATATTTATTGTATTCTAAATTATCTCAGCTTTGTAAGTCCTACTATTTACTGTCATAGTTTTAATATGAATGGTTTAAAACTAATCTTAGAGAGGTTTTATGAATTGTAGAATTCTTTCAAAAACAATGTTTGAAATATGAGGCTATTGTAAACTTTACATTTTGGTATTATATAGTATTTAAGTGTGAAAGAAATTGTGAGAAACAAATGTTTTCCTCAGGAGCTTACGTACGCTTTAATGTATAACAGCAAGATGAATCAAATTATTTGAAACAAAAACAAGAATGTTCTTGACTGACATACAACATATAATAAAAATCATTATATTTATATTTAACATTAATACAGACTGCTCACTTATTTAATTTCATCTTATAACAGGCTTGTGGATTTTTTTTGCTCTTTTGCCCAAACCTTGCGACCAATAGGAATTTCTCTGTGGATGAACTTTAGAGCCAATCTGTTGAGTCTGGTCTCTGTAGTCCTCGATCTCAAGTATGTTTTCAGGAGACGGAGAGTCAAAAATGACCGTTCGGCACTTGCGATGCTTACAGGATATGTCAGTATTACTTTGAGCATGGTCTTTACCAATGGAAATAAAACTGGGTGGCAAGTCCCGAACGCACTAGCTACAGTTGATGGGATGATGGCCCGATTGTCCATTTCCATATTCCTTTTTGTTGACCAATGGAGATATTCAGCTTTTAGTTTCGTATACAAAACGTATTCTTGTATTTGAAACAAAGTGGCGAATTTCTCAGTCACCGTCTTCGAGAATTCATTTTGGTCGTGAGTATCCAGATTAGTAATACAGTTTTTAACAACATTTTGAGGTAGACACATATTTAACTTGTAGATGTCAAGGATTCCATCAGAAAATCTTGTGTTTATATCGTTGTTCACCCAGTCCAGCAAGGGGATATATATATTCCTCCTAAAGTATTCTTCAGCAGTAGTGAATGGTTCATTTCGTCGCTTTTTTTTGTCTCTCTACGACTTTCGGAAGCTTGATCTCTACAGCCAACACACTTGCAATTATATTACACTTTTCATACTCGCTGCTGAAGTCTTTTTTCTATATTATTCATTTTCCTGGCAAAGATGGATATCACGCTGAATACTGCATCAGATGCTGACTTGACATGTATGTTTTCAGTTTAAAAAAGTACGCTCACGTAATGAGTTATGGTTAGAACTTCGATAAAACAGCATAAAGATACAATAACTTCCTCATCGATCATGCAGGACAACAAACATTGTGCCTGAGGTGGTGACGCATCCCCTTCAACGTCTGACTAACTGGAGATAATTTCCAGTGCAGCACTGACTATTTCAATGTTGGCTGAAAATTTCAAGATAGCATCGTGCTGTTCCACCCATCGTGTCTCGCAAAGGTCAATCAGTTGGCCAGTTTGTTTTGAAGAAGCATTAAAAATGATATAATTTCTGCCAAAATACCGAATGTATTTCATACAGACTGGACCTTTGCTGTTTCGGATATAACCATGTTTAGTTGGTGGTTGTAGGAAGGACATCTTACTGCATTAACAGCAACTTTCTGAATCTCTTGTACTGCTCCAACAGTTTCGGAAATATTCACGAAAACTCCATCAGTTCCTATGCCAACACAGTTGTTAAGGTTCAAACAAAGAACCCTTAACTCTCTAATCATTACCTCACCGAGTCTCAAACCTGTCATCTTCGATTCAGTTTCATTGCTCGAATTGTTTTCATGACTGCCATGTTCTATCTTTGAGCCAGATGGTGAATCTTTCTCAAGGTCCAAAACAGCTTTTCTAATGTCGAGAAATCCCACAAAATCTCCTCTAATCTTGTTGTTGCCTGCTTCAGTGCAAACGTATCTCAGAATAAGTGACATTTGAGAAATATGGGACACACCCACTGTTTCATCAAACATACAGCTGAATTCCTTGTCTTTGTTTACACGAGCCACTCTTGTCTTCAAACTCTCCTCGCCACAGCATTCTATGAGAAAATTTTGAAAAGTTTTACTGGTAAAGGGGCTTCTTGGACCAGCCGTTCTTAGATGTTCTTCAAGAGTATAAAAGATTAATATGCAAATGGATCCTAATTGTCATTATAAGGTAGTTACACTTTTAAAGGTTTGTAAATATTAATATTTCACGAGCTTCGAGTTTCATGTTTAGTAAATAACAAAAAAATAGCCTGATTTGTTTCCCGGATTTCAATACAAGTAACCAAAAAAAAGTTAAAATAATATTCAAAAATATTAGTAAAATTCGTACAAAATTCGTCCCTGCCAGCGGGTAACCTTCTCCTTCAACCGCGAATGACACACACGGTGATAAAGTCTTCTTGATATTATTTTGATATATATTGTTAAGCATTGTATGTACAAAAATATCTGTTTTCTGTTTAGCTTTCATTACATGAAGTACTGTTGGATTGATACGAGTTGTTGGTTGGTTCCTTAGTTTAGGGGCTGCGACAACGATGTCATGTAGCTCCGTGTACTTTGGTTGTGTGTAGAATCTGTCTGATAACCAGTGTTAATTTTGATGACTGCATTAGTGTGTGTTATCTGTTTTTAATTCAAGTAAGGACTGCAGACGATAATTTCAAGTAGTTCCTACTTTCGCTAACAAATGCTACCATCCACGACACCTAGCTCTGAACTTGGCTATTACTAGATGCCATTGCAAACAGTGCCTGGTGACGAACGTTAGAACTTAAGAGCATTAATCAAATCTAACCTAAAAATTTTGCTTCACACAAGTTTAGTTAGTAGAAGGTTCTTTTACATGCCAAAAATCTATGACATGGGCATGGTAGCTTTACTTCCCCTCCGAAGGAAGGCATACTAAGGGGTTTTAACGCTCTTAAAAAATCCGATGACTTCGGCGTACGAGGGGTGTAAATGAAGTAATAAGGCTGATATTTTACGAGTTTTAATCGAATACCATTAAAATTCAACACCGTCTTTTTAATTATAACTGCATTGGGAAGCCACACAGCGCTGGAGGTGATGCATTCGTTCCTCACTGCAGTGCTGGAACCAGGAGACTGGAATCGCCTTCAGCTCTTCAGTTACAGCCGTTTGAATTGTGTCCAGTGCCACAGAATGACGTCCCTTGAGGCGTGATTTCAATCTCGGGAAGAATAATGAGTCACAAGGACTCAAATCTAGCGAATAAGGAGGTTGAGAAGCCACATGTATGTCCTTACTTACAAATACTGGTTCACTGAAATCGCTGTATGACAAAGCACATTGACGTGATACAAAACCCAGTCCTGTTTAATGTTTGGTCTCACACGCAGGACCCTTTAGCGAGGTCTTGCAAGAACGTCTCGGTAAAATTGTTGGTTCGTGTTAGTCATTGTCAGAACGCATAATCAAAACCTGCGTCACTGAAATAATCACTGCGGACAACTGATGTGACTAACGAGGTCCAACTCTCACTGTTGGCGCATCACATGTGCACCCGCCTCCCCTTCAAGTCCCGTGTCACCAGTGTTGCCCTATCGCACACCACGCTACCAGTTTCGTTACTTAATTTACACACTACGAATGTCTGGTATAATTCGGGAAGTGTATAGTATTGATGAAATGTGCCGTAATGATTGTTACTCATTATTAATATTAACCATAGTAGGCTTTGCATGGCTATCGAGGCTGAGGCACAGCAGATTACCGTTAGTGATGTATATAGACATATTTCTCAATTCGTACACAGATTGAACATGAATTTTATTTAATATGATGCTAAGTTAACTCTACACATCTCTCCATTATGCAGGGATAAAATAATGTTCTTTTTAACAGAACTTTCTTTCGGACATCTGAATTCACGTGTTTCTGAAGCTAATGCGGAACAGCATGTCACTATGTAACCACCTAACACAACGAAGAGCACAATGTACATCATCACGAATCCTGATGCAGCTGAGACAGACAACAATAGCCCGTTACTCTCTGAATTATATGACATCATGTCGATTTATGTCGAGCGAAGTGTTTTCCCACAAACAGAAACTTGTATCTTTGATGGAAGACCGAAGGATATATTGGTGGCAGTAACAGATTACGGTTACACATGACTGATTGGTAACATCCATAGCTTGTGAAATAAGGTGCATTACCAAGGGTGAAATCGGAAGCTTCAGTTGAGGCTCCACTCTTGACATCATCCAAGCATGAAAGAGAGAAATTCGCGCAACATTCCGTGGTCATCCTAACTGTAAATTTTCCTTGTTTATTCCAAGCTTACTTCTGAAAATTCTTAAAAATACCTATGAACATATTATTTAAAGCTAACTGAATCACAGTCACTCACACTAGGTTTAAATAATAATAATAATAATAATAATAATAATAATAATAATAATAATAATAGTAATAATGAGGGATATGGAACAAATGTATGAACAAATAAACACTTGTTGAAGACCACGTTTTACTCAGTTCTGAAATGACTTGCACTGCATTCATGATGTCTACTCTGCGAGTTAATATGGATACAGAGGTGATCATCAGTTGGAAAATAACAATGTTTGTATAAAAAAGGAAACTTGTACATGCAGCTTAACGTGACCGTTAATCTCGCAATCATGAGCCACGGGACCTCCTTTTTACGTGGAATCGCAACCACAAGGTATGATATTTCACTTCGAAAACCTAATACGCATTGACCAGGAATCGAACCCGGTTGGCCTTGGTGACAGGCAAAGAGCTTGACCGCTGCACCACCACGCCCCCTAACAATGTTTGTCCTTCCCAGTGTGCATATAACCTCGGTCACACTTTGACCATTATGAAGACTATTCGAGAACGTCTATGATTATAATCACATACCTACTACACTTATAGCTTTGCAGGAACACGTGGAACAGGCAAGGAATAATTTATCCCAAAACAGTGTTCGCGACCTCTACGATAACCTGCATGACAGATTCAGTCAGTGCTTGCATTACCACCCATGACAGCTACATTGCTCACTAGAGTGGATCTTTCAGTAGGGTCTTATACCTTGGAACTGCTTGAGATCTTGGACTCAAATTTTATGATTTCATATGCAGCCTACTCTTACCATAACAAATCTTATACGAATAGGAAGCCTCTCAAAGGATATTCTTAAACATTTTCCAGCATTGTACAGAAGATGATTTTCCAGGTCATCTCAGAAATTACAATGACAGTTAAAAAGCCCATCCCGTATAGTTCATGCATACTGGGTTCCATCAAGGTTCTCAATATTCTTCATGAAGGTAGTCCATCTCCTTAAATCGTATTATGCCATGCGTGTTTCTGTTCATCTGCCAATATATACACACAACAGTGTGCATGAAAGCCTGTTGCGTACTGTAATGCGAAGCGCATACTTCTTGTCTTGTGACTGGGAACATAATGGGACAGCTGGTAGCTGCACTGTGGGCGGTTCACTGGACGCTCTATTTTATCGGACCTCTCGTTTGTTTACTGTTTCAGTTGTGCTTGTCCCATAGCTCTTGTGCAGCACGATACATGGGAGCTACAATGGACACGTTAGTGGCAACAGCTAATAAGATTACTCATTTGGACGTTTGCAGTGATAAAATATGCCTTCCACTTGTAAGTTACCATTCACACTTTATGACCCTATTTCACCACTGCACTGCTGAAATTGCAAATTACATGTAACTCAACAATTCTGAAATGCTTATATCATTATCTTATCGTCTTAACAATATTGTGACCACTTCATGGTGCAGTAGGTAGCGTTATTGACAAGCACCCCGGAGGTTTTGATTTGGTTCCCATTTTGCCAAGAATGTAAAGGCCTTGGTTTGGTACGGGAATTTCTAGCCGCATGCTGCATAACTGGAATCGGTCTGATGCTGTAGCAAGAGGAGGAGGGGAAAGGAACTGGCCACCCTACCACACGCGAATTCCACTCAGCGTACTCGTTAAGTGATTCTAAGCTGAGCCAAGGCCTCTAATTTTGTTACCAATGACCTTTGTGGATGTGAAACTCGTAAGAACAGGGTGGAGGAGGGATAACGAGGCAGCCGGGGACATACGATTCTCCAGATCAAGAACTGCCTTAAGACGTTTAAAACGCGTAACGTAGTAAAGGTTACGTGGTTGAGGGGAAATCGATGGAAGAAATACGTGACACTTGACTACACTGATTGCTGTTATGCGCATGACCAGAACCTAGAAATGCAGCTACGATGGGTCAGCAGTTAGCTCATATGTTGGCTACCACGCGAAGACGAGTTGTGATAAAAAAAATGATTCTATGTATGCATATTATAATACAAATCTGAGAAAAGTAAACAAAATGAATGCAACCAACTATTCTTCAAGTGTAGGTCATGAAGACAAGTCACTTATGGAATATGATTTCAAGGAGTGGAAGGGAACACGTCCATTCTCATTCCCGCCCCTTGTCCGCTAAGACAAGCATTCGTGACACTTATAGTGCTGTTGCCAGACTACTGTCTTCCAGAAAGTGATCGTGAAAACTTTGACTTCTGAGAGAACCATTCACCGAATTCTGATCTTCTCGTAACTCGTTTCTTCGTTTTCTTATGCTGCACAACATAGTGCAAACGCAAAGACTAAAGGGCGTACAATTAGCTTGCTAGATATGTTTACATATCGTAACTGAACCATTTTCGTTAAACCACACAGCTTCCACAATACGCTTTTCTCGTCGCTTGGTGCTTCCTGACCCGGGCAGTCGTATTTTCCCATCTTGCATACTATGCCTCTATAATTTACTGATTTTCAAATATAATATTGAATTCCTATCTGGAAATGTAAAGAAATATGGATAAATGATAAATAAACTGCGAAATAGAATGTGCAATATTGTTAATATTGAAGTTAATGTTACTTTTTTTTGTGTTATTGTTACATACCGATGTTCGCTCTTGAAGATTAGCCAGGGCATCAACTCCAGCAAATAGTAAGCTTTTAAATACACATGTGGACATTCCCTTTCCTGGGACCAGAATGTACCTCACGCTTTTTCCCTGATATGTGGATGATATATTTAAAGAATTACATGAAATTACAATCTTTCGTGCTACATGGACGCTATTTTAATTCTCCGTATACATTAATTTCAAATCAAACATTTATGGGTACACGAAATAGTCTTATTTTAGTTATTTCAAATCTAACTTCTTGATATAGATTATGTTATTTGTTACATGTTTTGCTCATATAGCTTCCCATGAAAATTACTTGTAATTTTGTCTTGACCTTAAGCTATTCGATGTTCCTCAGTGAGACTAGGTTGGTTTATTCAGGGCTTATTCCTTGATATATATATATTGTAGATGCCTCTTTTTTATTTTATTATTTTCTGTAACTTTAGCTAGGTTAATTGATTAAATTATTTTTGCTTTTAAATTAATACAGGTGTTATCATTTCATTGGTCATAGCTTCTGTAGGTTACTGGGGGATATCTGTAATTAAGCCTGTGGGTCAACCCCTTTTCCTACACCTATAGGTTCTTCAGTCGGAGTTTGTTCCTGTGTGATTTGCATTTGCGGACTCTGAAGACAGGTAAGCAGTCCAACACGCTTCCCCCTTAAGCTCTATCAGTTAGGTTAGGTGAGGTTATGTCAGGAAACGTTACGTTAGGAGAACTGAGGTTAGGTTAGGTTAGGTTATGTTATGTGAGGACACGTTTGGTTAGGTGAGGTTATGATAGGTTAGATTAGCAGGCCATATGTATAAGTGTTTGCGCACGGTGACCATTTTGCGCATTAGCCCTGTGCTCAAAAATAATAAATTAAGTGTTAAATACTGTAAATACAAATTTAAAAGTAAAAAAAAACAAAATCAAAAATTGCTAGGTCTGTGACCTTGTAGTTTGGTCTTTTAACTAAATTTAAAATATTAAATGTAAAATGTAAAATTTAAAATGTAAAATATAAAATTTTAAATGTAAAAATTAAAATGTTAAAATCTAAAATCTAAAGTTTCAAAATTAAAATCTAAAAATTAAAAAATCTAAAATTTAAAATTTAAGAATGGAAACGTAAAATTTAAAAGGTAAAATATAAAATTTAAAATATAAAGAAATACTACATGCATTAATTTAAATCTTAAATCAGGTTTCTGTAATTACGGGTTAGAGAATTTTTGGGTTAATGACCTTGCAGTTTAGTGCTTTGACACAACAAAAAAATATAAATAATAAATTTAAAATTAAATATAAAAGAAAATTAATAAATATAAAAATAGTAATTAAAATCATATACATAATAAATTAATAAAAAATTAATAATAAATAAATAATAAATATTTAAATAAATAATTGATAGTAAATAACCAATGAATACTTATTTGAAAAGCTCATAATTTAGAAATCGGTTGCACGCAGTGGCCATCTTGCGCAGTAGCCCCTGGCCCAGCTATGACTTTCGCTTTATACAATGAGCATAGGGTCAGTTGTGCGTGGCGGCCATCTTGCGCAGTAGTCCCTGGCCCTGCCACGACTTTCGCTTTATACAATGAGCATAGTCTCAGTTGCGCACGGTGGCCATCTTGCGCAGTAGCCACTGGCCCAGCTTCGGCTTATAATCCCGACTGGTGGCCGTCATCAAATGTCTTTATTGCACTGTCACCACAGTTTCCAGTGGCATTATTGCATTATTATGTCACCTTTTGACCTAAATCCACGTCTCCCTGTATATTTCTCTGTTGTAAAATCAAATCGCTGAACGTTATCTTATCACTCCTGATGAAGAACAGGTAGTAAAATGCTCAGCTACAATGGTAGACTGGTAGTTGAATTATGGAAAAATTATACTTAACGACGATGAAGTCATTTGCTGTAAAGCTCATGAAATAGTTTACCAAAGTACTTTGCGGTGGCATTACATTCTGCTTAATTATATATTATATGGCGCCAAAAACATTACATTTCTATACTTTATAGGAAATAAATGAGTGCTTGCATCAGTACGTTAATTTTATATCAGTGAGTTTGGAGAAATAATTTTCAATATTACTTTATGGGAGACTGTGAATAAGCAACTGCAGTAGCCTACTATATTTGCTAAACAAATACTACAATATGACATTTACTATAAACAGAATCATTTCAACACGTTCGCGTTTAATATCTACCAGAACATAATAGCTGGAAGGTATTCTCAATTTTATACCTAAATAAAACGTGTCCTGCTTATACACCTAAGAGTAACGTTCTATAATACTGCAAGTTTTCTACGGAAGTATTTTGGGAGCACAGAATAGAAGATAGTTCTGCACTTCTTAGTACACCACCATAAAATGTTCAATGGTAAGACAATCAAGCTGAGAGGAAAGGAGCCTATAAAACATCCACAAACTCACAGAGAAGAATTTTTATGATCAATAAAAGGGTTCTTTTGGTTCAGATAGTAGTAGGAAAATATTCCTACTAGCACGTCTTTCACCTTGAAATTGAGTTCGTCGGCTCAACTGTCGTTAAAACACCATAAGCACACTGAATGAAGTGAACATATTTTACCTGGAGAGAAAACGCATCTTCTTAACCTGTCAGAGTTTAACTGCTGACGACCCATCAGAGTAGCCGAACTGGTAAAGGGATGGTCAATGACTGTAATAGGTATCTGCAGGCTTGTAGTTCTGAGCTTCGGATCTCGGTGTAGACAGTGAGCATCCTGACTGTAGATATTCCCAGTGTGTTCCAGTACATGCTCCATTGCAATGACGGGATCGTGTCTTATTTGAAGATGCGGGATACCATCCTAATCCATGCCCCTAGGTAATTACAATTATACACACGGATACAGCCACCTCGATAACACAGGTCATCTGATAAATGCCACAAACGTGGCTGATGATCACAGAAGTCCATAACTATTATTTAAAGCATAAAAGCACTTAAATAAAGACAAAAGCAAATAATTTATACGTCAGGTATAATTTGAATTTCAAATTGAATTAATTAATAATGCATGTATTGAAGAAAGTTTCAAGTTCAAGATAGTTGTTATTCATTTTGGGGATTTGGGACATCGTGGTCATGTAGCCCCATGTACGAGGATGTGTGTGTGTGTACGTTGTGTGATAAGCTGGGTTATTGTGATGGCAGTAGGCTATTAATGTGTGTATTTGTAATTCAGATGAGTATTGGGAAGGAGACGGCCGTGGCATTAATTTATGTACCATCCCGCCATTCGCCCGGAGTAGAAGTGGAAAACAACGGAAAACCACATCCAGGATGGCTGAGGTGGGAATCGAACCTGCCTCATCTCATTTTGCCTCTCGAGCTTGAAGTTCAAGATAATAGAAGGTATTGCCTCAATACAGGGTGATTCGTAATTCCTATTACAAAATTCTGGGGTTGTCGAGGGGACTAAGTAGATCACAGTATGTATAGGAACCCTTGTCCAGACATTTATCGTTTTGCTACCAAATCGGTTTGAGGATCACTTTCATTTTACCTCGCCCGCTTCACGGAACGTAAATAACATTGGCTGAGGGCAAGCTCTGCAGTCCCCTGATGTCATAGAGTACGTATATCTCTTGTTTACAAACTGTTGTGACAGTGAGTCTGCTTTAACAGCAGTTGTGATCCAGTCAGGGCGCAGTACAGGACGAGATCGCAGTCCAATGATATCGTGTCGTCTGATCGTTTACAAACGATAGTACGCTTTGACAGCTGTTGTGATCCAGTCATTCAGCAGTACAGAATGGCGGCATACACTTTTGAAGAGTACACTGAGATGTTACCAATGTACGGCGAAGCTGGACGTAATGGTCGAGCTGCATAACGCATGTACCGGTATCATAAACGTATTCCGCATCGCTCCACCCCATCACATACCACTTTTGTGAGACTACAACAAAGGCTCCAAGAAACTGGTACTTCCAACCCAGGAGGGCTGCTTGTGGTACTCCATAGACGCTGTCGACTTTGAAGAGGACGTCCTTCATCACGTAGAAGGCGACCAGTCGGCGAGTACGCGAAACATTGCCGATGCCGTGAATTGGTCCCAATCGAGCGTCTGACGTGTTTTGCGTGACCATTAACTGCACCCTTTCCACTCACAGAATGTCCAAGCAATGGGCCTGACAGATTTCGCTTCACGTGCTTGGTTTCTTACTTACTTTAGTCCTGTTGTTCACATCGCT
Source organism: Meconema thalassinum (assembly GCA_946902985.2). NCBI lineage: Eukaryota > Metazoa > Arthropoda > Insecta > Orthoptera > Tettigoniidae > Meconema > Meconema thalassinum. The sequence continues at coordinate 1,149,855,718 of OX336389.2, forward strand.
GGAACATAGGGCTTCGACGAAGCATCGTCATTCGGTTTCGTGCCATTGCCTTCACTTCTCCTCACGTTCTCCCCGTTTCTGCAGCTTCCCTCTCCACAGTCCTTCTCCAATTTTCCCTCGGTCTTCCTCTTCTGCGATGTCCCTGAGGATTCCAACTCAGGGCTTGCCTCTCTATTGCCGTCTGGTTTTTGCACAGTGTATGTCCGACCCACTTCCACTTTCTTGCCTTTAACTGTAAATCCACGGGCTTCTCGTTTGTAAGATTCCATAGTTCTTCAGTGGATATTACATTTGGCCAAAACACTCTCAAGATTCTTCGTAAGCATCGGTTTATAAAGGTCTGGATTGTCTTTATGATTGATTTTGTTACTTTCCAAGTCTCACATCCGTATATCAACACTGATTTTACATTGCTATTGAATATTCGGAGTTTAGTTCGTGTGGAAATCTCATTGCATTTCCAGATAGGATGCAACTGGACAAAGGCTGCATTTGCTTTCTTGATCCTACTGCTCACATCCTCCTCTGCTTCTCCAGTTTTAGAAACGATGCTACCAAGATACGTAAATTCTTTAATATCCTCTACGTTTCTTCCGTTTATTTAAAACCTCCTATCGCTTGTTACGTTTAGTCTTAATGATTTCGTCTTCCCTGAATTTACAGTTAACCTAGCCTTCTTGCCTGTGCCTGTAGATCTTCCAGTTTGTCATTCATGTGCCAAAAGCTTTGTGAGACGAGACACACATCATCAGCAAAATCAATATTTTCTAGTTTATCTGTTAAATACCAACTTACTCCTCTTTTTTTACCTTCATTTGTTTTCTTCATCACTGCGTCTATCACAATTAGGAAGATTGATGGAGAGAGAACACAGCCCTGTTTTAGACCTGTTCTTATATCAATGGATGGTGTCAATTTCCCTTGGTGCATTACTTTGCACGAATATCCGTTATACATTTCTTGCATAACTCTGATGACCTTTCCCTGAATACCATAATTTGCAATTATTTTCCACATGCATCTTCTGTCCACTGAATCGAAAGCCTTTTCAAAGTCTAAAAGCACTAGATATAGACTGGCCATAAATTCCATGCTCTGTTCAAGGATAATGGGCAGTGTATTAATCTGATCAACACACGATCGGTTTCTGCGAAACCCAGCTTGTTCTCTTCTCAGGTGGATTTCAAGGTAGTCCTTCATTCTGTTTAAGTTGATTCGTGGCAACACTTTGCTAGGAATAGATAACAGCATTATTCCTCTCCAATTAATACAATTTGTCAAGTCGTCCTTCTTCGGAAGTTTGACTAAATTGCCGGTCTTCCATTCTTCTGGTATTTCTTCCCGGTTCCAATTTTTTTTCAAACAGGGGGTGCAGTAAATCTACTGTTGTTAGATCTTCTTTCAAGAGCTCTGGTGGGATGTTATCTGTTCCCGGCGCTTTGACACTTTTCGTTTGCTTTAGAGCAGCTCTATCTCTTCTCTACTAGGCGCACCACTCATGATTCTACCAAGAACCTCATATTCATTTCGATTTCCATCTTCCCCTGCATTGTCATCTATACCTCCCTGTTCTTCTCCGTCCTGTTGTTCTAATTCCTCTGATCGTACCTCTCTATTCAGCACTTCTGCACAATGTTCATGCCATCTTTCCAATTGCTCATCTTCAGTAGTCAGCAACGCTCCAGTTTTACTTCTCACAGGATGATCTATAGGTCCCTTCCTCTTTCCTAGCAGTCTTGTGGTCTGGTAAAGTTCCTTCATGTTTCCTTCTCTGGCAGCCCTCTCCGCCCTTGATGCGAGCTCACTTGCCCACTTCCTTCAGTCTGATCTTGCACTCCTTTTCACCTCCCGTTCCACTCTCGTGTACTCTGCATGAAGGTCCATCTTTTGTCTCCTAGTTTTTATAGTATTCATCTTTGCTTTCAGTTTCTTCCTCTCTCCCACCTTTTCCCAGGTGTCCGGGCTCATTCAATCCTTCCTTCTGAAACCCACTACTTTCTCTGCAGTTTCTAGGATTGATCCTTTGATTTTCTGTCATTCTTCTTCTACTCCATCTTCCCTTGTATTTAGTAGTTCGTATCTGTTCCACAGTTCTAATCTAAATTCTTGTTTGACGTTGGGGTCCTTCAGTTTTTGAACATCAAACCGCTTCTTTGGAACATCAAATTTGCTCTTTGCAGCTATGATTTTTATGCGCACCTTGGCTAACATCAAATGGTGATCACTGCCTATGTCAGCTCCCCTTTTGTTTCTGATATCTAACAATGATCTTTTCGAATTCCCACTTATGGCAAAGTGGTCAATCTGATTCTGCGTCCTGTGATCGGGTGATACCCATGAGATATTATGGCATTTTCTATGTGGGAACACCGTTCCTCCGATATTCAACTCATTGCTCGCACAGAACTCCTTAAATGGTCCTCCGTTTTCATTCACCTCTCCAACTCCATGTTTCCCCATTATATTTTCTATCCCAAGGTTTTCTGTGCCCACTTTCGCATTTAGGTCCCCCATCACAATGCCAATATCTCGTTTCACCCCATTCAATGTTGCCTGTAGCTCCAAGTAATTTTTGGTATCCATGTCTGCATGTTCAGTTGGGGCGTACCATTGGATGATAGTTACATTTCATACCCGTCCTTTGAACCGCGCTGTTATGATTCCGTCAGATATTGGTCTCCATTCCAGCAGACGCTTCTCTGCCGTTTTATTTAGAATTAGGCCTAACCATTCACATGATCGTCCTCGGCATTTGGTTTACCTGAATACAGAAAAGTCATCCCCTCTGGTAGTCTATTTTCTCCAAATTCATTCCAGCGTACCTCGCTCATTCCCATTATGTCTAGTTTATAGTTGATAAATTCTGCTACAGTTTGATGTAACTTTCCACTCTCGTAAAGTGTCCGTACATACCAAATTCCGATCCTCGTGGTCCATTTCAATCCATAGGTTGTAAACTTGTTGTTCGTCCGGCTTTTGCTTCTTGAAGTTTCTTTAACAATACATTTTAAGAGATGCAGGTTCTTAGCCCACAGTCCCCGAGTGCTTTAGTGGGGCTCCCACCTTTTGGCCTAAGCACATGCCATTGTAGCTAGATGGTCTGCTATGTTTCTCACAAATTCTTTACAGGGAGAGTTGAGACTGGTCTCCCTAACCCTCCTCCTTTCTGCGGGCTTGGGACCGGCAACGACACCCATGGAGCTACTCAATCCACCCCATGGTTGCCGCAGGCGGAGTTGCTTGGTTTCTACACCAGTGCATTAACACACCCCACTTTCCGCGTCACGTTCTTTTCACCGATGAAGCTCAATTCACCAGGGAAGCTGTGAACAGTCACATTTGGGCTGAAGGAAATCCACATGCTACACATGCACGTGGATTCCAGCAACGGTTTGGCATCAATGTATGGGCTGGTATCCTTGATGGTCATCTGATTGTGCCGTACTTTCTTCCGTACAACCGTACGTGTCCCAGGTGCTGTACCTTCCCGCAAGAGGTAATGGTAGAGTTCTGTGAAGATTTGCCATTGGCACTACGTCAGCAAATGTGGTACCAACATGATGGCGCACCAGCGCTCTTTGAAAGTGCAGTCCGCGAACATCTCGACCAAGCATTCGGGGAAACTTGGTTAGGTCAAGGTGGTCCAATTACGTGGCCACCACGATCGCCAGATTCAACACCCCTCGACTTTTTCTTGTGAGGCCACATGAAGAACCATGTTTATGAAACTCCTGTCGAGTCGGAGAAGATCTTGTTGCGCGCGTTCTGGCAGCAGCGCACAATATTGAACACACACCAGGTCTCGTGGGACATGTGTATGACAACATACTGCGCAGATACACGTTGTGAAATAAACAGCAGGGTCGCCACGTGGAACAACTCTTGTAGTGCATATGTGTCTGTAGTGAAGTGGGAGATGTGCAATCGAGTCAAACTGATTTGGTATCGAAACGATACATGTCCGGACATGGGTTCCTTATCAAAATGTGATCTACTTAGTCCCCTCTACAACCCCTAGAATTTTGTAGTAGGAATTATGAATCACGCTGTATATTGTGGCCCCTGGAAACCAGCCACTTTAAGGACACGAACAACGTGATGATGATGATTGTTTTAAGGTGCCCAACATCTGGGTTATCGGCATTTACTTGTGTAATTATGGTAAAATGAAAATGAAATCCAAACTTTAATTAAACAAACTACAGACTTGCAACAAAAAGTAACTAAGGCTTACATATTAAAAGAACAAATAAATAACAAAAAGATTAAGATAAATAAAAGACAGGAAGAAAATAAAAGTCCACAACCCTCGAAAACTTAGAATTGAGGGAAAGGGGAACAATGGAATGCAGATACGATAGGGAAAGAAGAAAGGGTCCTGTCTATAATGCGTCTCTACCTTAAAAGACAGTATGGAATTAAAAGTAGTATTTGCCTCTCACTCGCACTCCTATGTCCTGCAATTCGCTTCGTCCTCTTCTACCCCGGCGACGTTGCCATTTCCCAATAATTGAAAGTGGCGAATCTAAGAAAATGTTTTCGTGGTTATATAGAGAATTTTCCGCTCTTTATGATGATGTAAAAATAAAAGCCATGAATAATTAACACATGGCCCAATTTTCACAATTACGATATTTTAGTGCGTATTTATATTTTTGCAGATATAAAACTTATCACGCCATAGATCACTATTGATCGCAACAGATCAAGAATTTAATTTTAGATTGCCTGATGTTGCTAGAAGATGCTCTATTTCTCAGGGAAGTACTTATTTTCTAATAAGAAAGTTATGATTTTTTTTCTTAAATGTTACTTGAAAACTCTGGGATGGTGTCACAGAAAAGTTACGTAGCGATAAACTTTTTCGCTGTTGACTTAACTTTGGTGACTAAGCGAGATGAAATGTTCATTAATGTCTGAAATAGTTTTTAAAACAAACCAGAGCTCGATATCAGATAGCATTCATAAGTTATCGCACTTCGCGTAGTCCTCCGGCCCAGCGCAGCGCTGACGCAGTGAACGTTTGTTTACTCAGGTGACGCGTATATTCCCGACTGCGTTTTATGAAGGGTAGGTGAAGTTAAACTGTGAAATGAAGTGGACATAGTGTTCTTTATAAATTGTCCGCCTCGTTGCGTAGAGGCCAGCATTCTTGACTGTCACTGTGCTATCACCGTGGAGGCCGGGGTTTTGAATCCTGCCTCTGCCAAGAAATTTAATTCTGGTCTGAGGGCTGGAACGGGATGTACTCAACTTCATGAGACAAAACTGAGAAGAGGCGGGTTCGATTCCTACTTCAGCCATCCTCGAAGTGGTTTCCGTAGTTTGTCTTTGTTCGTCCCGGGAATGAACATGGGTTCTTTAATGGTGCAGAGTTAACGTTTCTGTGGCAAAAGAACACGGCAGCCACCCACGACAAAATGACAGGAGAAGAGTATGGAAAGTGGTTCGCCGAGCAATTGTTGCCCAATGTTTCCGAAGGATCTATCCTAGTAATAGACAATGTAGGCTATCGCAGCAGAGAAATGTTCCTTGCTTGCCACTATACCACACCACCATACCACAGTGAACTTAACCCCATCGAAATGGTATGAGCACAAGTGAAGAACTATATAAAATTGAACAACGTCTCATTCAAGGAACAAGAAATGGATAATTTAATTTCGGCTGCATACCACCACTTGACCACACAAAATTGGGTAAATTACGTGGACCAGAATATATTTTTATTATTATTATTATTATTATTATTATTATTATTATTACTATTATTATTATTATTATTATATGTCATATTAGAATTTATTATAACCTATGATATTCGAGAAAATGTAATATTATAACATGTTATAATATTATCATTCTCATGAATAATTGGAAATTATAAATTATTATTATGTTTGCATTAAAATCGCGCTCTGAACTTCGGTGTATCATATCTAAATATTGTACCGTCGTTCGCTTCAAGGCATGAGGTACAGTTATATAGACTACAACAAACAAATATTTTCGAAATTTCACGAGTTTTGCGTAAAAGCAGGCCTGTATACAAGTTATGTTACATCATGTGCCCGGCCATGCAGAACTTGTATATGCAGCAGATCTGGCATCAGCGCGCTCCATTTAATGCGTACTGTCTTTTAAGGTAGAGACGCTCTATAGAGTTACTGGAAATAAGGGGTAAAACCAGCTCAAAAAAAAAAACCTTCAGGTCCCCAATTCCTGAACCCACCAGCCGTGAGCCCTTGAGGGTGTAGTACTATCCAGTGTGCACCATATGTAGAGGGGCTACGCACACCCTGCCTCTTTTAGGGCCTTGTGCAGAAGGCAGGTGATACCAGGAAAATGAAAGAAGAGATCTGATCCCTCGAAGGATGTGGGTATCAGAAATGGTATGGCAAGGGGCAATTAAGGCGGGAAAATGAAGGATTCCGTAGGCCTTGGTTACCCTAATACAATTGGGGTAGGGAGAGATGAAGAATTTACCATGGGAGTTCAACAGGGTATATTAAAAAGAGGAGCCCGGCACAAGTAAGTGAGAGCAATTCCGGACTCAGCTGGGGTTCTGTGGCCGCCAAACCACGTCTCAATAGTTATGAGCCAATGGGGGAGAACGGATTGTAGAGCTGGAGCCTTTAAATACTTATCATCGATATACACTGATGAGCCATTCACAATGTTTGCATGCTGTCCGGCTATGATATAAGAACATTACAATGTTTACACAAATCTCACTGTAAGATTTAAGGGCAGATGACTTTGTAGTTCCGCCCCTTAAAACAACAATATCTAACTATAACTCGCTGTAAGATCTTTCACCATCAATGAGTTTCACTCCTAACACGTCACTCCTTCACAAAGCTTATGAACCCTGACTGAGTCACAGTTCCTTTATAATGTTTTTATTTTCATTCCTGGCATGGATATCATTCGATTACAATATTTCCACAACCCTGGCAATAAAATCATTCCATTACAATGTTTCTACCACTCTGGTTTTCACATTACTTCATTACAATATTTCTACACTCAGGTCGTCATATTTTTCAATTACAATGTTTCTACAGTCAGGGTGTAACATCACTCCATTGCAATGTTTCTACAGTCTTGGTTGTCACATCACTCCATTACAATGTTTCTACAGTCCTGGTTGTCACATCACTCCATTACAATGCTTCTACAATACTGGTTGTCACATTACTCCATTACATTGTTTCTACAATACTGGTTGTCACATCACTCCATTGCAATGTTTCTACAATACTGGTTGTCACATCACTCCATTGCAATGTTTCTACAGTCCTGGTTGTCACATCACTCCATTACAATGCTTCTACAATACTGGTTGTCACATTACTCCATTACATTGTTTCTACAATACTGGTTGTCACATCACTCCATTACAATATTTATACAGTCAGGTTGTCACATCACTCCATTACAATATTTATACAGTCAGGTTGTCACATCACTCCATTACAATGTTTCTACAATACTGGTTGTCACATCACTCCATTACAATATTTATACAGTCAGGTTGTCACATCACTCCATTACAATGTTTCTACAATACTGGTTGTCACATCACTCCATTACAATGTTTCTACAATACTGGTTGTCACATCACTCCATTACAATGTTTCTACAGTCCTGGTTGTCACATCACTCCATTACAATATTTATACAGTCAGGTTGTCACATCACTCCATTACAATGTTTCTACAATACTGGTTGTCACATCACTCCATTACAATGTTTCTACAATACTGGTTGTCACATCACTCCATTACAATATTTATACAGTCAGGTTGTCACATCACTCCATTACAATATTTCTACAGTCCTGGTTGTCACATCACTCCATTACAATGTTTCTACAGTCCTGGTTGTCACATCACTCCATTACAATATTTATACAGTCAGGTTGTCACATCACTCCATTACATTGTTTCTACAATACTGGTTGTCACATTACTCCACTACAATATTTATACAGTCAGGTTGTCATATTACTCCATTGCAATTTTTCAACAACACTAGTTGTCATATCATTCCATTACAATGTTTCTACAGTCCTGGTTGTCACATCATTCCATTACAATGTTTCTACAATCCTGGTTCTCTCATCACTCCAATACAATGTTTCTACAGTCCTGGTTGTCACATCACTCCGGTTCAATGTTTGTTGTTTGTACAGTCCTGTTTGTCACATCACTCCAGTACAATGATTCCACTGTTACATCTTTCAAATAAAGAGTGTAGTGAGTATCATTCTTGATTGTCTCCCCTGCGCCGAGAAATTGAATTTTCGTCCGATGGCTGGAACAGGATACACTCATTTTCGTGAGACAGAGTCGTGAAGAGGAGGGTTCGATTCTCATAAGACCGTCTTAAAAGTAGATTTCCGTGATTTTCCTATTTCAACTCCAGGCAAATGCCGGGATTGTTCGTTACTTAAGGCCAGGGCCACCTCCTTCCCAATCTGAGTCTGAATTACAAATACACACACTAATACATACGTCACAATAACACCGTCTACCAGAATAATATCCATATCGCAAATCTTCTAGATGATAGTTATCGTGTTAGCCAATTTTTAGTGCTGCCCTAGTAAATAAAATTTAATTGCTTTTCAGTTGGTCAACACGATTGTACCCAAATTGTAATTGGTATTGTTCCCTAAACCTGAAAGAAATTACATCTCATCTAAATGGATAGGAACAGTGTTTTACGCCCCTGGACTTCTTGTTGAAAGGAGAATTCAAAATTGTGCAATCTACTTCATTAAATTGATCTAAGATTCATTTGCCAGTAATTACTGAAATAAGGACTAGGGATACAGTTAGAATTACTTTGTATGAATGCGTTCATTATAATTTTCTTGAATATTTAATAATTGTATGATAGTCTATGATCTGGGTTCTACGAAAAATAGTCTATGATCTGGGTTCTACGAAAAAGACGATATTAGCAAAGTGGAGGAAATGCATTATATAAACTGACCATGGGTAAATCCTGATTAAGTATGTATGATTGACGGTCTATATAATACTAAAATTTATGAACTCTGTGTAGATAGACAGATAGATATATAGCTTTATTTTGTCTGGCAAGATTAGGGCCATTGGGCCCTCTCTTCCATCTAACCAGATTTTGCAATTAATACATTATTACATTATTTGCAGAACTTAACAATGGTACTTAAGTCTAAGAGGAATACATTTCACATCCGATCACAATACATATAATGGCTGGTAAGCATGGCGTATGGAAAATTATTGTAATTAGTTAATTATTGCTAAAGTAAGGAAATAATAGGGAAACACGAACACTAATAAAACAGAACCTAATGATGATGTGATGATGTTGATGATGGTGATAAGCATCATGGATGAGTTATTACTATAGCCTAATATTGATTTTGCAATGCGCATTTAAAAGGATGTAAGAAAACATTTATGTAACTAAACAGAAAATAAATAAAATGTAAATTAGAAACACGAATATAACTTAGCATAAGGATTCAAATATTTGACGTGTTGAGTTCAGCTTTCATTTCTTTTGTGATATGTACAGCTGGCATTGCTGCCTGAAGCTAGACGGGGTTGCTCCTCTGACACAGCGCGGCAGGTTGTTCCACAGATCTGCAGTAGAAACTACGAAGGAGTTAGTGTAGCGTACCGTGCGGTGTATAGGTATGTGATCGATCTAAAATAAGGTACGGTATTTGTATCTTTTGTTCCGAAAAAGAGTTGGATCAAACAATACTTACCTTACCCAGTAGCGCTACATCTCACGAAGGACGTTGGGCTGCTCCACTACAAGTCTCCAGCCTTCACGATTTTCTGCTCGTGTCCTCCGAATTCTGACTCCAAGGGCGCGGAGGTCTTCCTTGACGTCATCGAGCCAGCGATTCCTTGGGTGACAAACTAACCTGCATCCTTTTGGTCTGCTTTGGAAGACCTGGCGCGCAGCCCGAATTTTCGGCATGCGCTGAATATGACGAAGCCAACGGATCTTTGCTCCTTTAATTTCTGTCGTGATAGGAGGGTCTTCAAAAATTATAAATATCTTTATTTGTGCACACTTACCATTCCCCACTAACTTGGGTAGGTCCATAGATTTTCCTCAGTATCTTCCTTTCCCATCTGTTGAGTAGATCTTCATTTCGCTGTGGTATCACCCATGTCTCCAACCATAGGTCACTGCCCGCCGTATGGTCGCTTTATAAATGTTTTTCTTACATCTGCGTGATAATGTTCTGCATTTCAACAGATGAGTAGGGGCAAAATAACATTATTACCAGCATTAATTCTCTCTTTAATTTCTTCTGAGTTGCTGTTCCTACCAATATATTTAAAATTACAAGTACGCTCAAATTTATTTCCTTCCACTATTAGGTCCCCAGGAATTGACCTTTCTCATTCCGTCACTACATATTTGGTCTTGGATACATGCACAAGCAGTCCTGATTCCTTTTATGCTCCCGATAGTTCCACATAAGCCTTCTCGATATCCATCCGAGTTCTTCCATGTACTGCCACATCACCTGCATACGCTAGATACTGAACGGGTTGATTAAATAAGGTACCAGCGGACCCTTGCGAGAAGCTTTTTATGAGACAATTTTCTTCGGGGAGTGTACGGTTCATAACGCCGTTGCTAAATACGCTTCTACAAGATACAAGGTAACATAGTCCAAATGTATGACAGAAAGAAGAAAGTGAAGCCAAAACTTAAACAAAAACAAATTTAATATCAGAATAAGGGATAAACATAAAACACAACAAACAACACGAGGGAACACCCTCTTACGTTACACCCATATTTACAGTATGAAATGCAAAATAACTTATCTCACAAGAGATGTCAAATGAAAAGACAGGTCCCGAAATACGGCCTGTTCATCCTAAAAATCATGTGTGCGTGTGATGTGACAAGCATGCGATATGGAAGAGTACTTAATGCGCGATTTGTTGCCATCGTGCGACTGCCGACAGCCTACAAATCCGCCTCTGTGATTCCTTAGCGATGGGAACTAAACACTATTAATACTATCAATACAGTAAGATGACACTCGCTAACTTTAAGTATTTACAATAAACAAAGATTTCCGTTGAAATCTGGACCAACGTGCTACAGCACAACATTACTGCCTCATCACAGGACTTGTCAATTGAACACAGGAGTGAGTAACGTGACCATGAAACAACAACAACAAAGAATGACCGCATGTCATCTTACACTGAAATACACAACAAGTTGTCAACAAGAAAATTACATTAACCAAAAATAAAATAAAATAAAACACTTGCTCAAAAGCACGACAATTCACTGTACAAGAAAAAAAAAATATTTGGACGTCAAACATGGTAATACCGCTCTGGCGTAGCGATCTAAATCCCTGAATATCATATCGCTCTTCAAATGAACAAGCAAGCTATCTCTTTAATAAGTAGGTCACGTCAAAGCCGTTCCCCCTTCCTCACACACACAGGGGTCCAGAAATACACCTCAGACCAGCACTCAGTGTGGAACACGTTATCAATGTCAAAATCACCCCTGCGTGAACATGTCCCGGGTCAGCACTAATTGCTTGGACCCCAAGACCCACGAAGAAATATAGCTGTCACAGCAGCTCAAATGTGTGTGTGTCATCAAAATCAATATCTCATCAATTCCCCTTGGAATTACAAGACCAGCATTGGATTGGTAGAGGTCCCTGCGGGCAACACTCTCCATACTAAAAACAACACTGCAGCAGTCAGAGGACTAGCCCGAAGCTATCCTCCCGCGGAGATAAAATCACACCATGTGATACACGTAGACACACAGACACACACAAATTCACGCGCTAGGATTTTGACAAACACCTGAAATAAAAGTACACAAATATTTTTTCCACACACACGCGCGCCTGATCTGGTATCCTGACCACAGAATGAATTACTCAAAAAGCAAACATTAAAAAATAAAAGAACGGACGGTTCTTTACAAAATCATGTTGCAACAAGGCAACTCAAAATAAAGACTTGTTCATTAAAAGTCCTAACAGCACAAGTTTTCCCCCCTTTGCTATTTTAACTATAATTACGGCAGCTCCACTTGTCACTGGTGCCGCATCCATGTTTATGCCAAATCAAATATATGCGTACACGAGTACACAATTAAAATACACAATACACTGAATCAAACTAATGGTCACGCGTCCTCACGTATTTACATAATTGAGTGTCGCTACACTACGTTAATCTAAGTCAAAAAAATGAAACAAGAAAAATATGCACACAAAAATTACTTTTAAAAATTGTTCCCATGCCAAAATATCTAGAATATGAATAATTCAGTATTAGTACTCATCCAAATCACTTGTCACGTCAGCGGACATCCTGCTCATGACCCACTATGGATCTACTCAGCCATCTCAAACATCTTAGTTGGTTGCAGGTACATCACTCCAACGGTCGACCCAAAGTTCATCATTTTGCTGCTGACTTCGCCGATGAAAAAATACAGTTCAAAATTAATAACCTTTCTTATTCCTGCTATAATTGCAACAGAGCTACAGTCACCCTTTGTCCTAGGCAATTAATAAAACGTCGACACTTTCCCTAAATTAAGCACTTGGCTGAATTCACACGCAAACATATTATAAAATTTACAAATATTTAAACTCGGCTCTCAACAGAGTCCACACAACTTTAAACATCTCATTTGATATCGAAGACCAAAAGTACTTTCAAATGTTAGTAGCGCTACACCAAAATATGAACTTGAACAAACGTACCTGTAGCAGCCTCGGCCACATCGAAAATAAGAACATGGACTGTACGTGTAGCAGCCTCGGCTACATCGAAAATAAGAACGTGGTCGCTAGCACAGACAACTAATTTATACAATCTGGTCAAATGCGTAGTAGTGGGGACGTTAATATTTTTATTATTCGAAGCAGTCATCGTAGAAACTTGCGGGTGGTGTCAAACTTCATCATTTCTTCTGAACGTCAAAACGATGCCTCGCGGAATTGAATCGCATCTGTGATTTATTAGATACAGCATTCGTGGGCTTTTTCCAGGACACGCTACATTAATGCCGAGCTTGGCTTGGGTCTTCGTGATTCGTCAATCCAAACGTAAAAACGTTGAGTAAAATAGATCACTTCCCCACCTGTCATCATCAAACATATCTCCGTCTCTTACTTTCATCACTGCTTGCTCTGGCTAACAATTACTGGGGACGCGAGGTCCGCAATCGTCGACCCCTCTTCCAGGAAAATGTTTTAATATATCAGGCGCGGTCAACTGCCCTATCTATTGCAACACACAGCTCCCATGTTGCTTCAACTGACTGCGACCTCAATGCAGTACATAAAATAAAATATGAACAATTATTCTATGATATAAAGAATAAGGGTTCATTTTCCTCCAGCACAGTTTAAAAATTCGAAGAAGCCAAGATTTGAATTTTTAAAAAACAACATAGTCATTTTCACAATTGAGTCTGGACCTCACCAGCTCTTTAAATTTTTCATTGCAGTCTGAGTATCTGGCATCTCACAGCCCTCTAATTGCTTTTCCAGTGATGACTAAGTGTACCTTGGCCTCGCTGAGTCGTCAACCACCTGTCACATTCCGGTCTCTCCCTCTCTGTCATAACAACACGTAGACCTCCCTGACTTGCCAACATGTTTGTAAACAATGCTCTCTCATTCATTCTTCCGTCCAGTAGCCCCGTACATTTGAATGTTTTCTTAATTTGCACCAGAATTTGCAACTGCTCCATTTTCCACTTGTTCCCGGGGCTCTCTTTTAAAATACAATTTCAAATTTGCAATATTGAAGACTGACTTCGTCCCAGTATTCAGATCTTCAATCCTGTAGGCGTTATTTCCAAGATTTTTGACTATGCGGAACGGTCCCAAGTACTTGTTACAAAATTTTGCGAATACCTTGTTCTTAGGATCAGATATTGGTGGTCGTCGTACAAGTACCAATTCGTCTTCAAAAAGTTCTCGGTGAAATTTCTTCCCTCGGTACCTGCGTAATCTTCTTTCAGCCTGATTCTTCATGTGCCCTTCGTTCTCTGAATCCTTAATTCATGTGCTACCAATGGATCCTCAGGACATGGAATGATCATGTCCCAAGTTCTCTCTGGTACTCTGTTATGGTGCACTAGCAATGGCACCTGTCCTGTTGATTCATGCTTATTTGTATTCATAAAATGCTCAATCTCACCAACTTTATCCACCCACTTATAATGTTCATTAGGGATCAGAACACGATAATACTTCTCCACACAACGGATTACTCTTTCACTAGGATTAGCTTGAGCGTGCCTTATGCTGGATAAAATGTGCTTTATTCCCAGATTTTCAACTCCCTTCCTGAACACAGAACTGGTAAAATAGCTACCATGGTCTGCTAACATGTACTCCGGTTTTCCTAGGGTAGGAATAACTTTGTTTTGGATCCTGCTGAGTACTTGTTTTGACGTGGTCTTTTGTATCGTGCATAATACTACAATTTTCGAAAAGACATCCACGCATACGAATAGATGTTTACACCCTCGCCTTCCTTTGGGCAGAGTTCCCAGGCAATCGATCGCCAGTAGCTCACACGGCTTCTGCGGTAATAATGGCTTCGGATACTGTTTCATGAGGTAATTATTAGGCTTAGTGCGCTGACATGCGTCACAAATCTTTATTACCTCTACAATGGTAGATCTCATTCTTGGCCACGTAAAAGTTTCTCAAATCGTTGCTTCCACCTTGTCTATACCCACATGTCCTAGATTGTCATGTACATGCAACGTTAATCCCCTCTGAAGAGAAGCTGGAACTACAATTCTGAGTTTAGTATGCTCTTCGTCCACAAACTTGTGTAGAAGGCCATTTAAATCCTGATACTTGGCTTCCCTCGCTCTCGCTTCACGATGTTCAGGTGTCCCCTGTTGTATCTCTTTCTTGAAATATCTTATCATCAGCAGCATCCACGGATCTCGTTCTTGCTCCTGTTGAATATTCTTGAGTCTGTCCAAAAACTCTCGGTCCTTCGGTGTTAATTCCAACTGATGTACTTCTACTGCTGTCTCGTTATCCTGCTCAGGATTTCGGCTCAAAGCGTCGGGAATGATGTTCATTTTCCCTGGGCAATGCTCAATCGTAATGTCGAATTGCTGGATGTAAATAGACCAACGAGTCACTCGTTCACTCACCATCGCGGTCTTGAAAAGGAATGTAAATTCATGGTGGTCTGTTCTCACCATAATGGAATACCAGAAAACAAATTTTCTCCACTCTGGAGTGCATAGAGTATAGCCAATAACTCTAGCTCGGTAACTGTATAATTTCTTTCGTGCTTGCGTAGCTTGCGACTCGTAAATGCCAAATATGATCGGTGATTTAAATCCGAGAGGTCCTCTTGGTATAACATTGCACCAATCCCAATTAATGATGCGTCAGTCTGAATTACAAATTTCTTTCCAAAGTCCGGGTATCCTAACTTCATACAGTTGTCGAGCAGTTCTTTCGTGGCATTGAAAGACCTGTCGCACTCCTTACTCCATGACCATCTATTTCCTTTCTTCAACATATCTTGCATTGGCGCGACTCTCTCCGTGTTGCCTGAACAGTTCTCCTTGAAAAAGCCAGTGACTCCCAAATTGCTCTTACATGCTTTACTATGGTTGGTGTCGGGAACTTCTTAATAGCATCTATCTTGGCCGGATTAGGTTTCACATCTTCATAATCAATAATGTGTCCCAAATACAATATTTCACTCTGAAAGAAGTGTGATTTCTTGAGGTTAATTTTGAAATTCATGGTTCTCAGGTTGTCCAGAAGTTTATTAAGGTTTTCCATGTGTTCTTCCATTGTTTCTGAAGCGAGAAGAATGTCGTCTACATATCTCTTAGTGAATGCCTTTACTTCATCTGTTAAATTTCTATCCAGGGCTCTAATTAGTGCACAACCTGCTGTATTGACGCCAAATGGCATACGCTGCCAGACGAAGGTCTGATTATCAAATAAAAACCCCGACAACAACTGTAATTTTTCCTCTAGCTCTAGATGATGAAAGCTATTGGTCAAATCTACGCTACTATAGATCTTCTTTCCTCTTAATAAGCGGCGCTTTGTCATGCTCGGGAAGAAGCTTGCTATTTAAAAAACGAGCGTCTAGGCAAAGCCTAATAGATCCATTTGGCTTAGCTACTGCCAACATAGCATTTAAATATGGTATGGGTGATTTCTTAATCATTCCAGCTTCGAGTAAGTTGTCAATAATATTCTTCACCTGAGAATGATGTTTCTCCGGGATTGGGTAAAGTTTACTTTTATAGGGCGTCCAGTCATCCACTTGCATAGCATACTTGAAATTGAGAACTTTTCCTGGGATGGTATCAAATACTTCCTTATGACGGCGTAAAATAATTTCTAACTTCAATTTATCCGAATCCCCCAATTTCGCTTCGTTCAGCCGCTCCTGAACCAGATTTTCAAACTTTGAGCCAGAGTTGCCTTCTTCCGCTAAATATGTCCACAATTCCTGCGAGATATCTTGACATTCAAGTTCCAATAGTGCTGTACTAATTACTTCTCCCCCTTGTTTGTTTAACTCGTCCGTGACGTCATCCAGGATTACCTCCATTGTCCAAGTGCCAACCTCTCGTTCCAAAGTAGTTTCCTGCATGTTCAGACCAACATGACCCAATTCTTCAACTTGCTTGAAACTGACCGTTTTATTTCTCAAATCTATTACTGCATGGTATTCACATATAAAATTCGCTCCCAAAATAACGTTTTAATTCATCTTTGCCATCACAATAAAATCCTGTGCAAATGTGTGATTCAGAATGTCAAGCTCCAAATATGCCTGATGTTTACATGTTACCGTCTTCTCTGGTATGACTCCCCGTACTTTTAGTTGTGGTACTGGCATTAATGGAACCGTCTGCTTCTTTCCTATTTCTTAAATTAGAGCTTCTGATACCAAGCTAACTTGACTCCCAGTATCCATTAAGCAACGTGTCTATAATCCTCCTATTCTTGTATAGATAAAAGGTAATTGTCTAATAACATTCTCATGCGGCCTCGCTACTTCCTCCAGACAATCATCAGGGAACGCAATCCATTCTTCTATATTGGCGATAATGACATCACGGTCATCAGCCTCTCCCGTTTTCAACCTGTCTTCTAGTTCGTAATTTGGGCTATTTTATCGCCCCGAAATCCGTCTTGTGAATTTCGTCCGCCATTATTTTGCCTCTCCTGTTGCCTCAGCAAACTCTCTGCTCCTTCTCCGTGATTATCGGGATTTCACCTGTTTTCCATAGCTCGCCCCCATTTCTCTTTCTCTGTTTCTTCATAAGCCTGTAGCTCTTGTAGATATTTCTGCGATTCTCTGTATCGTTCATCCAAGTTGTTCCGGTACTCCCTTGGATCCTCTTCCACGTTATCCCATCTGTTCTTCCATTGGCGCGTGTCACCATTTCTCTGATACGGCCTGTCCTGCTGTCGATTTGCTCTCCATTTAGAATATCCTCGCTGGTACGGTCTTCTATTATTATTTTGATTCTGGTACTGGTTGTAGTTATTATTATTATTCGGGTGCAGGTTGTAGTTATTATTATGATTCTCATTGCGACCTCTGTTGTCATAATGATCCTGACTCCTTGGCGTGAACTGCGTATTCGTTGCCTGTGATCTCGTATTCGAATGCTGATTATTATTATTATTACTGCTCGGAACTACTTCTGCTGCATTAACGCATTCAATGTTCCTCTGAAGACTTTGGGCTGAAACCATACTTGTTTCAAGCAAATGACGAAGGATTTCCTCTGCCTCTAGTGCTGTCTTTACGTTAGCCGTTACCAAAAATTGTTGTATATTCAGAGGTAACTGCTTGCCTATTGTTAATACTAAATTTTCCTCTGAAGGTGGTTCGTCCAGATCTTCCAGCCTAATCATCTGTTGCGAGAAAAGCTCTGACAATTTCGTTGGATTTGTGCTGTGGTACTTTCTAGCATACAGATCCATTGTTAATCCTAGTTGTAGTGCGGGACTCCAAAATTTTCTCAAAAATGCCTCTTTAAACTGTGCCATATTTTCAAGGGTGTACTTTAAACTTTGAAACCAGACGAGACTTGATCCAAGAAGAAACTTCTCTACCATTCTGAGCTGTTTAATTGGACTTATCTGATTATCATTGTAGTAATCGTCTAGTTCGCAGAGAAAAGCTTTCGGCGTGATTCCTTGCCCGTCTATGAATTTCGATGGTTTAAAATCATTCCCTTGAATCACCTGAATTACTTGCTGTGTCGTTTCATTAGGTTGCGGAGTGGATGTCTCGCCTCTGTAATTACGAAACGCTTCCGTGTCGAGCCCTGCTTTCACGCTATTTTCCTGGCTCGTGCTTCCTGTAGATTTAAATGCCTCCGGACTTCCAATACTAACAAGTTTACCTCCTGTTTGTTCTGAAGTAAATATAGTTGCATTTTCTAATGACCGAATCTCGTTTTTGATAATTAGATCCGCATGCTCTTGGAATTTAGTTTTTATACATTCATCCAGCGCTTGCATTCGAGCATTGTTATCTCCTAATCTCTTCAAAATTGACAATCTGTCTCCATTATTTTCGTCCTCCTGCTGCTTCCAATCTTTTCGGATCTTGTCTTTCATTGTTTTCCATCCCTCTACGAAACGTTCCTCCATCTGATCCTGATTCTTATCTATCTTTTCTTCTAGCTGCTCTAGATTTTTATCTATCCGTTCTTCTATAGCTCCATTTGTTCTTGACTCTTATCTTGCCCTATCTCAATTATTTCCAAACGCTCGTCCATTTGCATCCTATTTATTTCAAGATTCTTCTTTATCTGCTGTTGGTCGGCTTCTAAGTGTGTCCATATCTCCGTTGATTTAATTTCCACCCGATCGAGTTCTTTAATTAACCCCAATACTTTGTTGTCTACTGATTTTATTTGCTCCTGTATATTCTCTGTCTTGGACTCCATTTTCTTAAATTCTCCCTGTAATTCCTCCTGCGTTGTTTTTATTCCCGTCGTATTAGTCATACACACTTGCTCTATTTGTTTCAATTTCACAGTAACCGCCTCGTCCAACTATACCATTTTAAATTCAAATTTAGCTTCTATTGCTTTAATCTGTCCCAATTGTTTAGTGTTATTACCTTCCATCTCATTTGCCAGTTTGTCTAATTGTACTTTCATATTTCCATTTATCTCAAGTGTGATTTTACTTAAGTTTTCAGTCTGTGCTATCGCCTGTTCCTCACTATTCTCTTTCATCTCATTCTTTAACGTTAATAATTGTTCATTACTGTTCTCCCGCATCTCGTTCTTTAATGTTTGTAATTGTTCGATACTACTCTGAGTAATTTCGTTCTTTAATGTAAGCAATTGATTCTCACTACTCTCCCGCATTTCTAATAATTGTTTCTCACTACTCTCCTGCATTTTATTTTCTAATGTTTGTATTTGTTCCCTACTACTCTGAGTAATTTCGTTCTTTAACATAAGCAATTGATCATTATTACTTTCTTGCAACTTAGCTGCCGACTTCTTCAACAACTCACTAATTTCGGCAATCGTTGCCATCACAACACAAAATATATCACTTGGAGAATAAAAGGCTTTGCAAACAGGAACCTCCACCGCACTCACACACATGTTTTGACAATTAATAATTATGCATACTCAATCATTTAATTTAACGTTAAAACACACCCCTCAATCAAAGCATCAATGAGTATTCGAATTTACTTTTAATTTTAATTTCCCTTTCTTTATTCTGATCATAAATTCCTAATCTGACTGAATTTACATAAACAACTTTTAATTAACCAGTTTTAATTAAAATTTCAAGGCAACACTTTCCAGTCATTTAAATATTTCTGAGTTCATTGAATCAAAACAACCACTAGTTTACTTTTTAAAGTGGGCGCCAGGAACACGTCATAAATCAACACAATATCAAATCTACTGTGTTCCGTATTTCTAACCTTAAATGAACTCATTGATTTTACGTACGCACATGGTGGAAAGACTTCACCTAATTTACTGATTCTACTAATTAATATGCAATGCCTGGTATTATTTTTCCACAAAATACTACGAGGTAAGCAAAAGCTACAACAAGCTTCACGTTGGGCAGACATTTTAGATCTATGAACCCTTGAGAGAAGCTGTTTATGAGACTCTTTTCTTCGGGGAGTGTACGGTCCATAACGCCGTTGCTAAATGCGCTTCTACAAGATACAAAGTAACATAGTCCAAATGTATGACAGAAAGAAGAAAGTGAAGCCAAAACTTAAACAAAAACAAATTTAATATCAGAATAAGGAATAAACATAAAACACAACAAACAACACGAGGGAACACCCTCTTACGTTACACCCATATTTACAGTATGAAATGCTAAATAAGTTATCTCCCAAGAGATGTCAAATGAAAAGGCAGGTCCCGAAATACGGCCTGTTCATCCTAAAAATCATGTGTGCGTGTGATGTGACAAGCATGCGATATGGAAAAGTACTTGATGCGCGAATTGTTGCCATCCTGTGAATGCCGTCAGGCTAAAAATCCGCATCTGTGATACCTCAGCGAAGGGAACTAAACACTACTAAATACTATCAATACACTAAACCGACACTCGCCAACTTTAATTATTTACAATAAACAAAGATTTCCGTTGAAATCTGGACCAAAGTGCTACAGCAAAACGTTACTGCCTCATCACAGGACTTGTCAATTAAACACAGGAGTGAGTAACGTGACCATGAAACAACAACAACAAAAAAGAATGACAGCATGTCATCTTACACTGAAATACACAACAAGGTGTCAACAAGGAAATTACATTAATCAAAAATAAAATAAAATAAAACACTTGCTCAAAAGCACGACAATTAACTATAAAAGAAAAACATTTTATTTTTACGTCAAACATGGTAATACCGCTCTTGCGTGGCGATCTAAATCCCCGAATATCATATCGCTCTTCAAATGAACAAGCAAGCTATCTCTTTAATAAGTAGTTCACGGCAAGGCCGTTTCCCCTTCCTCACACCCACAGGTGTCCAGAAATACACCTCAGATCAGCGCTCAGTGTGGAAGACGTTATCAACGTCAAAATCACCCCTGCGTGAACATGTCCCGGGCCAGCACTGATTGCTTGGTCCCCAAGACCCACGAAGAAATATAGCTGTCACAGCAGCTCAAATGTGTGTGTGTCATCAAAATCAATATCTCATCAATTCCCCTTGGAATTACAAGACCAGCATTGGATTGGTAGACGTACCTGCGGGCAACACTCTCCATACTAAAAACAGCATTGCAGCAGTCAGAGGTCTAGCCCAAAGCTATCCTCCCACGGAGATAAAATCACACCATGTGATACACGTAGACACACAGACACACACAAATTCACGCGCTAGGGTTTTGACAAACACCTGAAATAAAAGTACACAAATATTTTTTCCACACACACGCGCGCCTGATCTGGTATCCTGACCACAGAATGAATTACTCAAAACGCAAACATTAATGAAATAAAAGAACGGACGGTCTTTACAAAATCATGTTGAAACAAGGCAACTCAAAATAAAGACTTGTTCATTCAAAGTCCTAACAATACAAGTTTTCCCCCTTTGCTATTTTAACTATAATTACGGCAGCGCCACTTGTCACCGGTGCCGCATCCATGTTTATGCCAAATCAAATATATGCCTACACGAGTACACAATTAAAATACACTATACAATGAATCAAACTAATGGTCACGCGTCCTCACGCATTTACATAATTGAGTGTCGCTACACTACGTTAATCTAAGTCAAAAAAATGAAACAAGAAAAATATACACACAAAAATTATTTTTAAAAATTGTTCCCATGCCAAAATATCTAGAATATGAATAATTCAGTATTAGTACTCATCCAAATCACTTGTCACGTCAGCGGACATCCTGCTCATGACCCACTATGGATCTACTCAGCCATCTCAAACATCTTAGTTGGTTGAAGGTACATCACTCCAACGATCGACCCAAAGTTCATCATTTTGCTGCTGACTTCGCCGATGAAAAAATACAGTTCAAAATTAATAATCTTTCCTATTCCTGCTTTAATTGCAACAGAGCTACACAGTCACCCTTTGTCCTAGGCAATTAATAAAACGTCGACACTTTCCCTAAATTAAGCACTTGGCTGAATTCGTACGCAAACATATTATAAAATTTACAAATATTTACACTCGGCTCTCAACAGAGTCCACACAACTTTAAACATCTCATTTAATATCGAAGACCAAAAGTACTTTCAAATGTTAGTAGCGCTTGGCTACACCAAAATATGAACTTGAACAAACGTACCTGTAGCAGCCTGGGCCACATCGAAAATAAGAACATGGACTATACGTGTAGCAGCCTCGGCTACATCGAAAATAAGAACGTGGTCGCTAGCACAGACAACTAATTTATACAATCTGGTCAAATGCGTAGTAGTGGTCACGTTAATACTTTTATTATTCGAAGCAGTCATCGTAGAAACTTGCGGGTGGTGTCAAACTTCATCATTCCTTCTGAACGTCAAAACGATGCCTCGCGGAATCGAATCGCATCGGTGATTTATTAGATATAGCATTCGCGGGCTTTTTCCAGGTCACGCTACATTAATGCAGAGGTTGGCTTGGGTCTTGGTGATTCGTCAATCCAAACGTAAAATCGTTGAGGAAAGTAGGTCACTTCCCCCACCTTTCATCAACAAACATATCTCTGTCTCTTACTTTCATCACTGCTTGCTCTGACTAACAAAGATTGGGGACGCGATGTCAGCGATCGTCGACCCCTTTTCCAGGAAAATGTTTAAATATATCAGGCGCGGTCAACTGCCCTATCTATTGCAACACACAGCTCCCAAGTTGCTTCAACTGACTGCGGCCTCAATGCAGTATATAAAATAAAACATGAACAATTATCCTATGATATAAAGAATAAGGGTTCAACTATTAGGTCCTAAGGTATTGTCCTTTCTCATTCCGTCACTACATATTTGGTCTTGGATTCATTTACATGCAGTCCTGAATCCTGCAATGCTCCCGATAGTTCCACATAAGCCTTCTCGACATCCATCCGAGTTCTTTCATGTACTTCCACAACACCTGCATACGCTAGATGCTGAACGGATTGATTAAATAAGGTACCAGCGGCTCTCAAATCCTTTTGAAAATATCTTCTCATCGTGCCTCTGTCACTGATAATGATGTGTCGTATCAGTCTCTCCAATACAAGGTTGAATAACACACAGGAAAGTGTGTCTCCTTGTCTCAAGCCTTGGTTCTCCTTAAATTCCCTTGAACGTTCCTGCGGTACCTTAACCTTCGGGCGGGCGCGCACGCGGCAAATTGGCCGGGTTTTTTAAAAAAGACGCGCTACTTTGCTATACTCCCGTGAGGGACAACCACGCCCCTATGTATTCTCTAACTACTATCTAAGACGTCAGATGGCAGACCAACACCACCTCAGACTTGTAGAGGGATTGCGCAATTCATTACGCAAGTTGCCTATGTCACGGTAGGACGTTCGACCGGCCACATTGTCGCCGCGCGCCTAACAGTGCTAAACGTTTACCGTCCACCACAAACAATGTAAGTATTTATTTCTTTACTTTTTACTTGATTTATAATATTATATGATGAATTGCTCAAATATCATATATTTCAGGGTGATATATTTTTCAAATATTTATGCTTTACACATCTATTTCGCTGTCCTCCCTTTCCCTCGTTCCCTCGTTTTTACTCTGTAGGATTTTATGAATACGTACGATTTACTCAATCTTCACTTTTGGGTTTCAGGGAACCTTACCTCAGACCTGAAGATATTTCTACAATTCTTCAAGAGTTGGAGGAAGACGAACGAATGGACCAGCTAGAAGATCTGACGGAAGACGATGAGAATGATCCAGATTTCGAGACTCAAGAAATACATGTGGACGACCACGACAGTGAGTCTGAAGTGGAAATTGAAAGTGAAGGTGAAGAAGTCGCTGAAAATAGCGAGAGTCTTCGATTTTTATCGGTAAAGATGGAGAAACATTGTGGGCAAATCAACCTGTCGCAAATCTTGTAAAAACAAGGGGAAGAAACATTATCAAAACTTTTCCAGGCCCTAAGGTAACTGCCCGTCATTGTATGACTGAAATCGAATGTTTTTCACTAATAATGTCCCCTGACATTATTGATAGTATTGTTAAGAACACCAATATATACATTCAGAAAAAGGAAACTGGAAATCGAGAGAGGGATTTTAGGTTGACTGATATAAAATAAATTCGTGCTTCTTTGGGGGCATTATTATTTATGGCGGTCAAAAGGGAGAATCGTACGAATCTAGCTGAACCATTTGCGACAAACGGGACTGGGTATACAATTTTGCGCGCTAATTTCAGCGAAAGGCGATTCCGATTTTTATTGAGATGTATACGATTCGATGATGTGAATACACGAACGGAGCGGATGAACAGTGACAGACTAGCTCCCATTCGAGACATTCTGAATAAATTCGTCCACAATTCACAACAGTCATATTCTCCTGGTGAATTCCTGACCATCGATGAAATGCTGGTTGCTTTCCGGGGCCGTTGTCGATTTGTGCAGTACATGGCTAAAAAAAACCAGCCAAATACGGCATCAAAATGTATGCCTTATGTGATGCTCGAACATTCTATACGTACAATATTGAAATTTATTGTGGAAAGCAAGAAACTGGCCCTTATGCTACCACCAACAAGCATCATGATATTGTTGTCAGACTGACAGATCCCATCAAGAAAACAAATCGTATTGTCACTCCAGATAATTACTTTAGCAGCTATCCTCTAGCCGAGGATTTGCTGAAGGACGGATTGACCTCTTTGGGCACCCTGAAAAGTAACAAAAAGGAGATTTCCCCAGAGTTTGTGGAGCGCAATTATTCATCAGTACGCGGAAGTTACAAGTTTGGTGCTCAATCTGATATGACTTTGATCTCTATGGTGACAAAGAGAAAGAAAGCAGTGCTCGTATTGTCTACGATGCACGACGACAACAAAACTGATGAAGAGACAGGCAAACCACACCAAATTATGGACTATAATGGCACCAAAGGAGGGGTGGACACAGTGGACCTCATGTGTTCAAGGTGCTCCACTTCCAGAACAACTCGAAGGTGGCCAATGGTGGTATTTTACCGTCT
This sequence comes from Meconema thalassinum, assembly GCA_946902985.2. Taxonomy (NCBI): domain Eukaryota; kingdom Metazoa; phylum Arthropoda; class Insecta; order Orthoptera; family Tettigoniidae; genus Meconema; species Meconema thalassinum. The sequence goes on from OX336389.2 coordinate 1,149,880,964, forward strand.
TCTTGATGGGGCTGGGATTAATTCCTTCAAGATCTTCAAGGCTAATACTCGGAACAGTGATTTGAGGAGAAGAACTTATGTATCCAACTTAAGTTTTGCCCTCATGGAAGAAAATCTAAAATACCGGGCCACAATAACTACTCTTCCTCGAGAACTACGTTGTTTTCTAGAAAGGTATAAGGAAGAACCTGATCAGGTTGAAGTAACACCTTCCACAAAAAGGCAAATTTGTTTTTATTGTGGTAGATCTAAGAACAATCGGACTCGGATGTTCTGCAAGAAATGTGCGAAATATGTATGTAAAAAACATTCAGTCCAAGAAATCACATGCAACTCATGTGCACAGCCTGAAGTAGAGGATGAAGATGAAGACGTCTAATTCCAAATGGAAGTGTGGTAACATTGTAACCTTGATTTGATAAAATCTAAACACAAGTGATAGGCCTATATTTGGAATATTATTCTTTTACAGTACTATTTTCATTGAGATGTGTGTTGCGTTGTTCCTTTTCAGTTTGCAGATGTGATAAAAGTCGTTGAAAAATAAAAAACATTTGCTCACTTAATGTGTCTTTAGTGTAACAATTGAAATCCCAGTGAATTTCATGTCAACAAACACTTCTGGCTTTGAGAACTGACGTGAATGAGAGCGGCCAAAATTCCGGAGCGCGCCAACTGGTGTGAGTGCAAAAGGCGCGCCCGCCCGAAGGTTAACTCTGCACTTCGAGTTACTCAAAGTCTTTATCACAAGTCTGATGATTGATTTTTATGGTACCCTATGGTATTCTAGTGTTTCAAGAAAACTGCTTTTCGCACTATCATATGCTCTCCGATAATCAATATGCAGCTGATGTACAGGCTTATTGTACCCATAAGCCTTTTCAAGTATATTCCGTATGGTGAAAATTTGGTCTGTTTTCGAGCAGTTACGACAAAATCCACACTGATAATCTCCAATTATCGATTTGGCATGCGGCGGACAGATCAATGCTACTTCCCAATCCACAGGCATTTTCTCTTCTTGCCATGCCTTTAAGATCAAAAGATGTAATCTGCTCTGGAGAAAGCTGACTCCTTCCTTCAACACTTTGCAGTAATCTGATCTTCACCTGGTGCCATGTGGTTCTTCATTTTCATAACAGCGTCCTTTACCTCTAATGGCGATTGATCTTTCACACCCAAATCTGGTCCTCCCAGATATTCTAGCCCATCACCGCCACTTCCATTTGGTCCTTTCCTGTCAACCTGAGTAGTTTGAATCTACCATACATTTTGTAGGCATTTTCAATTTCACTTGCATTTTGTAAGTAATTTGAATTTCAATTGCACTTTGTGAGTATTTTGACTCTGAAACGGCCTTTTTCAATATAAATTGCAATATGTATTTTCAATTTCAATTGCATTTTGTAAGTATTTTCAAACTCGATTGCATTTTGTACGTATTTTCGATCTCATTTGCATTTTGTGAGTATTTTGAATTTCAATTGCATTTTGTAAGTATTTCGACTCTACATAGCATTTGTACGTATCTTTAACCTAACCTACATTTTGTGCGTTTTTTTTTTCAATATATTCCTTTTGTGAGTATTTTCTTCTAAATTCCCTTTCGTAAGTATTTCCACTCTCCATTTTGTGAGTCGTTTCAATCTGAGTTCAATTTTGTAAGTATTTTCAGTCACACCTTGATTTTCGTTATGATTTCCATTTCATTGTTTTTTTCGCGATCACCCAGACCATTAAGGGTCGATAACCTAAATGTTAGGCCCCTTAAAACATTTTTTTTTATCATCATCGTTATCCTTGCCAATCCTCATCTAAATTACAAAATATACACATTAACATCGAAAGTCTTCAGAGAAAAAAATAATGGCATATACAATAACAAGTAACCCGACCCGGCTTCGCCCAGGAACAGTTATGAATGTATTACGTGATAAGCGCTTTATTTTCCAATGTCAATGATCAACGACCAATATCCGTTTTATGTCTCGGCATGATGGGTTAAAATCACTGACTGGACTATTAATTATATTATAATGGAGATGCATGTACAACAAATTCTTGTCAGACGTAATTTAAGAATGGCGAGGTGCATGAAACACAAATCCCTCTTCCGTCCAATCTTAACTTGACTATGAGTTTTGCGGAACGAAAAGTTCACAGGCGAAATGAAGAAAAGCTGAGTCGCACTTCCAGGGAAACTCCAAACACAACCACTCGTCTCTAATGTTTTTAACTAAACACGACTCGACAGTTTTCTGCTGGCTGTATCTGGGGCATTGGCGGATCCAGGCCTTGCGGGGCCCTGGGCGATATGATGAGGTGGAGCCCAAAACAATAGGAAATTTAAAAAATATCAAATCAAATGGAAAATAGTTTTGTAATAATAATAAAATAAAGAATAGTTACAATATTTTTAATACACTACAGTACATTTTTAGCCTACTTTTCACATTTTGCAAAAATGAGGAAAAAGTAGACTTATGAGATCGGGCAAATGTGTGTCTGTCTGTCCTTCTGTCTGTCTGTGTGTGTGTGTGTGTGTCCCTATCAACTCCTAAACGGCTGCAGCAATCGAAATAAAATTTGGTAGGAGTAAAGATCTATACCAGAATATCTCACGGCCATATTTGAAAATGACGTCAGTGCTACCAACTGCTGAAAAATAGCAATTGAAATTTGAGCTCCATGTTGGATATCTTGGAAGGTATGAATGGAAGCTATTTCAAAATTGGCACACGTATAGATAATAATATTTCAGTTTAATTTCCAGGAGGCCGTACATCGCAGTGTTGCCAACATGATTATAAGCCTGCTGATAGGTCCAACATTTAAATGCATATAACTTCCACACTATTAATTGGATTTCAACCAAATTTCGTATGTGGTATGTGTACATAAACAGATATGACTGAACGTATTCTTAAGATCCACCAGCGCTGCCCACTGTTAATAAATGCTCTCAATTTATTTTATCCAAATACCAATATATAAGAAAGTATGCAAGCCGACAGATTTAAACTATGCACACGTATAGTACCTGACATTCTATATTAATTTGGAGTAACTTATATACGTCAGTGCTACCAACATGATTCTAAGCCTGCTGATAGGTCCAATTTTAAAATGCATGTAACTTCTATACTCACTAATGGATTTCATTCAAAATTGACACAACAATAGATCATATTATTTCAGATTATTTCTGACCAATACATGTACTGTATGTCATTGTTGCCAACATGATTTTACGCGCGCTGTTAGATCCAATGTTTAACTGCATGTAACGTCCATGTTATCCGTTGGACTTCAACCACATTTTGTATTCTGTACCTTAAGAGATGAAACTATGAATATATTCAGTCACCAGGGCTGCCAACTGTAGTTCCCTATTAGGCTACAATATGCCAGGTATACAGTATTTCGAACTAATTAGAAATTTCGATATTACCAACTTAATTTCGTCATTATTCTAGATAGATCCATATAGATTAATCATTGGCATGGATCTTACATTTTAAGAAAAGTAGGCTCTTTAGTTCGTCACGGAACTTCTTGTTAATAATATGAAAGAAACCTTTAAGTCCCCTTGAAGAAGATTATGTAAACTATGAAATAGGCCCTATTAAAATATTACTTTGCGACTATTTTCCCGGCTGAAGTCTTCTATCATTTAACTGAAATCTAAACTTGCTAAACGGTCACGGGAGGTCATAGCTGCACTAAAAAACAATGTGAATTATGAATTAGTTTGAAAAGTTTCATTAATTAATCAATTACATTTAAAACAATCCATGGCGCGGGGCCCCCCGGACAGCGGGACCCTGGGCGGTCGACCTCCTCGCCCTCCCCTAGATCCGCCCCTGATCTGGGGCAATAAGCTTGTCCACTAGCTAAGCTGTAACTGGGGTGGTAGACTCGCCCCTAGCTAGCTCGTAAACTGTCGCCTCAGTAAATGAATGGAGATTGTTGGAAGGAATGAAAACATAAAATCACTTATAGTAGACGATGTATTGAAGATAGAGATATGCTCTCCCGGGCTTTTTGTAGAAATTTTCATGCTGAACAATTCTTACATTTATGGTATATAGATATTTTTAACGGTATGCCGAGCGTAAGCTCAAAAAGCGCACGAACGCCAGGTTTTTTTTCGAACTTTTCACTGAAATCGTTAGTGCTTAACTTCCTTTGGTCATAAATACATTATTTTCTACAGAAACCTTCTTCGAGACATCCTCTACAGATTGGTGAAACCCGCATCAAAATCCAATCAGTGGTTCTCGAGATTACCAGTGACATCCAAGAATCAAGGACTTTGTTTTATACCAAGTAGAGATTATACGCCAATCAGTATAATTTAATATAATATAATCCCCCCTCCGTCCAATCTTAAATTGACTGTTAATTTTGCGGAGCGAAAAGTTCACAGGCGAAATGAGATTTGCACTTCCACGGAATGGCGAGGTGAATGAAACTCAAATCCCCCTTCCGTCCAATCTTAAATGGACTGTGTTTCGCAGGCAAAATGAAGAAAACCCGAGTTGCGCTTCCAGAGAAACTCCAAACACAACCACCCTTCTCAGAAATCTTAACTCAACACGACTCAACGGTTTGCTGCTGGCTGTATCTGGGGCAATAGGTTCGCCCGCTAGCTAGGCTGTAACAGGTATGATAGACTCGCCCTTAGCTAGCTCGTAAACTGTCGCCTCAGTAGTTGAATGGACATGGGTGGAAGAAATTAAAACGTAAAAAACATTTATAGTGGGCGATGTATTGAAGATAGACATATGCTCTCCCGGACTTTTTTGTAGAACTTTTCATGCTGAACAATTCTTACACTCATAGTATTTAGATATGTTTAACAGTCTGCCCAGCGTAAGCTTACAAAGCGCTCGGACGCCAGTATTTTTTTTTCGATTTTTCCACTGGAATCGTTACTGCTTGGCTTTCTTCCATCATAAATAAATTATTTTCTATAGAAATCATCCTGGAGATATCCTTTACAGAATGGTGAAAACCGCATCAAAATCCATCCAGTGGTTCTCGAGTTTACCCGTAACATCCAAGAATCGGGGACTTTGTTTTATACTAATTAGAGATGTGTAAACAGATCAGATAGGAGCTCTCTATAATAGGAAAACATGTGTTGATAAGCGGTGATAACATCTGTGATCGTTAATCATGTGATCATGAGCCACTGAACCTCCTTTTTACTTGGAATCCGAAACAGAGGACATGGCATTTCACTTCGAAAATCGTACATGCATTAACCATGAATTGATACCGGTCCACTTTGGTGAGAGGCAAAGAGCTTGACCGCTGCGTCTCCACGCCCCTTATTGTTGTTGTTACTTTATGTTGTAGTTTACAATATTATGATCACTTCCATGTACTTAGGTTTGACTTAGGTTTTGACTTAATAACATGTGACATTGTGATGGATGCCAACAGCAGTGGCTAAGCTTGCTAAAGCGCAGAGTTAGGTACTCTCTGGCAGGCCACGACCTCCCCCTTCCCAACCCTCTCCAGGGGCTCACAACTTTTTGGACGTGGGTTGACGATCACCGGACCCTACTGAGTCTGGCATTGCTTCCACTTACTTGCTCAGGGCTCCTCTCCATCTTCTTTCCTGTCGACCTCCCTTGGTCAACTCTTGTTCTTTTCCGACCCCCGACGGTATTAGGGTATCCGAGGCCTAGGGAGTCTCATCCTTTCCCACCTTACTTGGCCCTTGTCTCATCATTGCTGATCCCTCATTCTTCAAGGGGTCCGACCTCTTGTTCCCTTTTCATTCTATTTCCTTTTCTCTTTAAGATTCCCGCACTGTTTTCGTTAATCGGCTCCCCATGTATCCAAATTATCTTAAGTCTTTCAATGTAGCAGCAGGACATTCTAGTGAGAATTTAGAATTGCATTTTGTAAGTTTTTTCAACCTAAACCGCATTTTTCAAGCATTTTCAATCTTAATTGCATGTTGTATGGTGCGCATTTCGTAAGTATTTTGATTGTCAATTGCATTTCGTGTGTATTTTGAATCTAAAGTACTTTGTTGAAGCATTTTTCAGTCTAAATTGCATTTTGTATCTACCATATATTTTGTAGACATTTTCAATTTCACGTGCTTTTTGTAAGTATGATGTATATCATCAATTTGAATTGAATTTTTATAAGTAATTTGAACCTCAATTGCATTTTGTACATATTTTCGATCTCGTTCCCATTTTGCGATTAATTTGAATTTCAATTGCATTTTGTAAGGATTTTGATTCGACATTGCATTTTGTACGTACCTTGAATCTAACCTATATTTTGTGATCTTTTTCAATCTATTCCTTTTGTGAGTATTTTCTTCTAAATTCCCTTTTGTAAGTATTTCCACTCTCCATTTTGTGAGTCATTTCAATCTGAGTTCAAGTTTGTAAGTATTTTCACTCACACTTGATTTTCGTTGTGATTTCCATTTCATTGTCATTTTCGCTATCACCCAGACAATTAGGGGTCAATAACCTGGATGCTAGGCCCCTTAAAACAACAATTACCTTCATCGTTATCCTTCCCAATCCTCATTTAAATTACAAAATATACACAATAACATCGAATGTCTTCATACAAAAAAGGAATGGTATATACAATAATGTGTGAACAGTTCAGATAGGAGCTCTCTATAATAGGATAAAATGTGTTGATAAGCGGTGATAACATGTGTGATCGTTAATCGTGTGATCATGAGCCACTGAACCTCCTTTTTACGTGGAATCCGAACCAGAGGACATGGCATTTCACTTCGAAAATCGTACATGCATTAACCATGAATTGAAACCGGTCCGCTTTGGTGAGAGGCAGACAGCTTGACCTCTGCGCCACCACGCCCCTTACTGTTGTTGTTGCTTTATGTTGTGGTTTACAATATTATGATCACTTCCATGTACTTAGGTTTGACTTAGGTTTTGACTTGATAACATGTGTCATTGTGATGGATGCCAACAGCAGTGGCTACGCTTGCTAAAGCGCAGAGTCACATACACTCTGGCAGGCGATGACCTCCCAATTCCCAATCCTCCTCCAGGGGCTCACAATTTTTTGAACGTTGGTTGGCGATCACCGGACCCTGCTGAGTCTGGAATTGCTTCCACTTACTTGTTCAGGGCTCCTCTCCATCTTCTTTCCTGTCGACCTCCCTTGGCCAACTCTTGTTCTTTTCCGACCCCTGACGGTATTAGGGTATCCGAAGTCTAGGGAGTCTCTTCCCTTCCCATCTTACTTGGCCCTTGTCTCATCTTTCATGATACCTCATTCTTCAAGGGGTCAGACATCTTGTTCACTTTTCATTCTATTTCCTTTTCACTTTAAGATTCCCGCACTGTTTCCTTTTGGTGCGAGGCAAACATCTTGACCTCTGCGCCACCATGCACCTTATTGTTGTTGTTGCTTTATGTTGTGGTTTACAATATTATGATCACTTCCATGTACTTAGGTTTGACTTAGGTTTTGACATAATAACATGTGTCATTGTGATGGATGCCAACAGCATCCAAATTATCTTAAGTCTTTCAATGCAGGAACAGGACATTTTAGTGAGAATTTAGAATTTCAATTGCATTTTGTAAGTATTTTCAACGTAAACCGCATTTTGCAAGCATTTTCAATCTAAATTGCATGTTTGTATGGTGCGCATTTTTTAGCCTACTTTTCACATTTTGCAAAAATTAGGAAAAAGTAGACTTATGAGATCGGGGCAAATGTGTGTCAGTCAGTCTGTCTGTCTGTCTGTCTGTCCTTCTGTCTGTCTGGCTGTGTGTGTGTCCCCCCCCTATCAACTCCTAAACGGTTGCAGCAATCGAAACAAAATTTGGTAGGAGTAAAGATCTATACCTGAATATCTCACGGCCATATCTGAACATGATGTCAGTGCTACCAACTGCTGAAAAATCGCAATTGAAATTTGAGCTCCATGTTGGATGTCTTGGAAGGTATGAATGGGAGCTATTTCAAAATTGGCACACGTATAGATAATAATATTTCAGTTTAATTTCCAGGAGGCCATATATGGCAGTGTTGCCGAAATGATTATAAGCCTGCTGATAAGTCTAAATTTTATATGCATATAACATCTACAATATGAATTGGATTTCAACCAAATTTCGTATGTGGTATGTGTACATGAACAAATATGACTGAACGTATTCTTAAGAGCCACCAGGGCTGCCAACTGTATATAAATGCTCTCAATTGTTTTTATCCAAATACCCATATATCAGAAAGTATGCAAGCGGACAGCTTTAAACTATGCACAAGTATAGTACCTGACATTTTATATTAATTTGAAGTAACTTATATACGTCAGTGCTACCAACATGATTCTAAGCTTGCTGAGAGGTCCAAATTTAAATACATGTAACTTCTATACTATCATTTGGATTTCAACCAAATTTCGTGTGTGCTATGTGTACCATAACAGATATGACTATGCCGATTCTTAAGAGTAACCAGGGCTGCAAACTGTTAATAAATACTGTCTCTATTTTTGTTACCCTAATATCAACATATCAGAAAGTTTGCAAGCCATTAGCTCTAAACTTTGAACACGTATAGTACCTGGCATTCTAGATTAATTTGGAGTAACTAATATAGGCCTACGCCAGTGCTGCCAACATGATTCTAAGCCTGCTGATAGGTCCAATTTTAAAATGCATCTAACTTCTATACTAACTAATGGATTTCATTGAAAATTGACACAACAATGGATCATATTATTTCAGATTATTTGTGACCAATACATGTATGTCATTGTTGCCAACACGATTTTACGCACGCTGTTAGATCCAAAGTTTAACTGCATGTAACGTCCATGCTATCCATTGGACTTCAAACAAATTTTGTATTCTGTACCGTAAGAGATGGAACTAAGAATATATTCAGTCACCAGGACTGCCAACTGTAGTTCTCTATTAGGCTACACTACGCCGGTTATACAGTATTTCGAACAAATTAGAAATTTCGTCATTATCCTAGATAGATCCATATAGATTAATCATTGGCATGAATCTTGAATTTTAAGAAAAGTAGGCTCTTTAGTTCGTCACGGAACTTCTTGTTAAGTATTTTAATTGTCAATTGCATTTTGTGTGTGTTTTGAAACTAAATTACTTTTTTGAAGCATTTTTCAGTCTTATGTATTTTGTAGGTATTGTCAATCCAACTGAGTAGTTTGAATCTACCATACATTTTGTAGGCATTTTCAATTTCACGTGCATTTTATAAGTATGAATCTTCAATTTGAATAGAATTTTGTAAGTATTTTGACCTTCAATTGCATTTTGTACGTATTTACGATCTCGTTTCCATTTTGCGAGTATTTTGAATTTTAATTGCATTTTGTAAGTATTTTGACTCTATATTGCATTTTGTACGTGCCTTGAACCTAACTTACATTTTGTGCGTGATTTTCAATCTATTCCTTTTGTGAGTATTTTCTTCTAAATTCCCTTTTGTAAGTATTTCCACTCTCCATTTTTGAGTCGTTTCAATCTGAGTTCAACTTTGTAAGTATTTTCAGTCTCACTTAATTTTCATTAATATTTCCAATTCATTGTCAATTTCGCTATCTTCCATACCATTAGGGGCCGATAATCTAGATGTTAGGCCCCATAAAACAACAACAATTATCATCATCATCATCCTTCCCAATCCTCATCTACTGTAAATTACAAAATATACACAAAAACATCGAATGTCTTCATAGTACAAACAAGTAGTTCCGTGAAGAACTAATGCCTATTTTAGTATATACTACTTATGTTAATTGCCTCTTTCAACACACAAAATTTCAGTTTGATTGCTGTGATAGATTCGTAGATATTGAGAACCCTCTAATATTTCGGTTGGTCGCCATGTTGGATTTTCATATGTAGGCCTTAGAGTTATGTAATATTACATGAAGATTATTGTGTACGTGTAGTTCAAATTTCAATCGCATGATTAGGACACAAGAAGTCAAAATGAGATGTTAAAATTTCGCACTGCTGCCATCTTGTGGTTATGTAAACAATTGAAATAAATTAGTTGGCAGTAGATTGACATTTGTATAGGCATTTACCGTACCAAGTTTCACTGCACTCGGATGGTTAAATAGCGAGATACGTCTATTTGAATTTTTTTTATTTTACGTCACCGCCATGTTGGATTTGTGATCACCAGGTCATTGACAGTCGTACAGGTGAACTTATGTTCATAGCCTCTATGAACATAACAAAAATCAGTTTGATTGCAGTAAAAGATTCGTAGATATTGAAAATCGTCTAAATATTTCGGTTGGCCGCCATGTTGGATTGTTATATGTATAGCCCACAGATTTACGTACCTTTAAAGAAAAATTATTGCGTAGGTTCATTGTTCAAACTTTCACTTCGATCGCATGATTACGACAAAAATTAATGAATACTTAATTTTAAAATTTCGCACAGCCGCCATCTTGAGGTCATGTAAAAATGCCCTAAATTAGATGCCAGTGCATTACAATGTGTGTGATCATTTACGGTACCATATTTCACTGCGCTCAGATGGTTAAATCGCAAGAAAAGTCTATTAAAATATTTCAAATTCGCTTGTCCGCCATGTTCGTTTTTAACTTTACAGGTTTTTGAAAATTACATAGATAAATTTGTAGTAGCGCCCCTTTTTACCGAACAAAATTTCAGAGTGTTATCCGTAATAGTTTCGGAGATATAGAATGCCGGTGATATATTTCGCACAGCTGCCATCTTGAGGGCATGTAAACAATTGCACTAAATTAGATCCTAATACATTACAATGTGTATAAACATTTGGTGTACCAAGTTTCATTGCGTTTGGATGGTTAAATCGCTAGAAACGTCTATTTAAAAGTCTCAAATTCGCTTGGCCGCCATGTTGGTTTTGTAGTACCAGAGCTTTGAAAGTCCCATAGGTGAACTTCTAGTAGTGAACTTTATCTTCGTACGAAACTTCTGGGCGATATCAGTAATAGTTTCGGAGATACGGAATGCCAGTGAAATATTTCGCATAGCCGCCATGTTGGATTGGTAAAACGTAATAAAATTTGAAGGACACGTTTGGGGTCAGCAAAAATAGTTCCATGACATCACCGAGTTTCATTAAAATCGGTCCTGCCGTTTAGAAGTTATTAGGGGGGACACACTCACACATCACACAGACACAGTTCACACACACATACGCACACACACACGGACAAAAGGTGATCCCATAAGACTTTTTTTCCATCATAAAATGACAATAGGCTAAATATGGTATATACTATACTGTGTAAACCGTTCAGATAGGAGCTCTCTATAATAGGAAAACATGTGTTGATAAGAGGTGATAACATGTGTGATCGTTAATCATGTGATCATGAGCCACTGAACCTCCATTTTACGTGGAATCCAAACCAGCGGACATGGCATTTCACTTCGAAAAACTTACATGCATTAACAATGAATTGAAACCAGTCCGCCTTGGTGAGAGACAAACAGCTTGACTACTGCGCCATCATGCCCCGTATTGTTGTTGTTGCTTTATGTTGTGGTTTACAATATTATGATCACTCCCATGTGCTTAGGATTGACTTATGTATTGACTTAATAACATGTGTCATTGTGATGGATGCCAACAGCAGTAGCTACGCTTGCTAAAGCACAGCGTTAGGTACCTTCTGGCAGGCCACGACCGCTACCTTCCACATCCTTGTTCAGGTTCATTCATGTTCATCCATTCCATCTCTCATCCCTGCACGCAGATCACCCACGGAGTTCAACTAGAAAACCCTGCACCCGGCCTCTCTAGAGGTCACATGACAAAAAAGAAAATATAACGGATTAATATTATTTTTATTGTTATTAGGTTGATGTGGAAGTTCATCGCTCTGTATTTCTCTTTCGCAGGTGTAATTTATTTCTAGAAAGATGCGGGTTTATTAGGGGACCTTCAGCAAGAATATTTTCAGATTAATGCTAGCTCTCGAGCTGATCACATCGTGAAAGATGGTCTAACCAAACCATTCTACAGTAATTAGCTGATTATAGTTAACATAGCATCTAGGGTTGTATCAGATCTCTAATTTAGAGGCTGCTAGCAAGTTCAAAATTATAACCGTTGTATTTATATCGCATATTTCTGAAACGAAACTTCAAGAATAATTATCTGAATATTAGTTTAGCGTCTAGGGTTAGAAATGCCCACCATGTTATTCTTATGGAGGAATAACACTGGCAGCTTGGCTGTGTCATTTACACGTAAATAACGTATGTTCCGTCTTGAGAATCATAATATAACGCTGTATTATAATTTTCAGAGCAATGGCATGTCTCTAGGGGTTTAAGCCCATTGTGTAATAGGTTGGGGTATATTAGGAGACAATCAGCAAGAATATTTTCAGGTCCCTGCTAGCTCTCAACCTGATCCCATCGTGAAATACCGTCTAACCAAACCTTTCTACAGCACTGTAATACACAGTAAGTAGCTAATTATGATAAACATAGGATCTAGGATTGCAACCGATCTCATATTTGGAGGCTACCAGCATGTTCATGATTAAAACCAAAGTATTTAGATGGTGTATTTCTAAAACGAAACTTCAAGAATTATAATTAACTGAATATTAGTTTGGCCGCTAGGGTTATGAATGCCCCGCATGTTATTCTTATAGAAGAACAACACTGGCTGCCTGGCTGTATCATTTACACGTAAATATCGTTATGTTCACAGTCATATAAAAAGTGAGCTGTAAGCATTGTATTCGATTAGGAAAGCCCAGGGGATTGAAACGCGGATTTAGTTGACAGTCAAGGATGTTGGTAAATTTAATGCTAGATTGTAAGCAGCAAGTCATAGAATTACCTTATTATAATTATTTTATAGTATTTTAATTATTATTATTGCTAACAATGTAAAAGGAGTGTTTATCTTACCTCTTAAACATATCGTATCCTAAAAAACAGTTCACACAACTGTTCTCAATTAGGTTGATGGGAAAGTACATCGCTCTGTCTCTCTCTTTCGCAGGTCTGATTTACATCTAGAGAAAAAGAAGCAGCTTCTAGCAGAGAACAACATCCCTAATGGAGCAAACTATTCCAAGCTATATATTGTGTCCTTGAAAGAAGCACGAGACAAGACTCCTTTCGGGGAAGTATTCGGTTCTTTTTCATGAGGCTGGTAAATTTATTTTTAGCTTCCATTTCATCAAGGTGACATAGGGATAGTTAAGATAGAAACAATGTGAAACCTCGATTAAAATAAAAACAACTTTAATAAATGATCAATGACACAACATATAACAAAAGCCTCCCATAATTGTCTCCCACAAAATTTAAAACATAAATATCAAAATAACACTCTGCTTAGAAATTCACTGAAATCCAATTATATTCGGATTGAGTCCGTATCTTCTCATTTTTGTGTGCACGCGTTGATGGGAAATTGTATGCTAGAAAGACATGAGTACATATTATTCATAACTAGCAACGCGACCCGGCTTGGCCCGGGAACAGTTATGAATGCATTACGTGATAAGCGCTTTTTTTCCTATGTCAATGAACAACGACCAATGTCCGTTTTACGTCTCGGCATGATGGGTAAAAATCACTGACTGGACTATTAATTATATTATAATGGAGAAGCATGTGGAACAACTTCTTGTCAGACGTAATTTAAGAATGGTGAGGTGCATGAAACACAAATCCCCCTTCCGTCCAATCTTAACTTGACTGTGAATTTTGCGGAACGAAAAATTCACAGGCGAAATGAAGAAAAGCCGAGTTGCACTTCCAGGGAAACTCCAAACACAACCACTCTTCTCCAAAGTTTTTAACTCAACACGACTCGACAGTTTGCTGCTGGCTATAACTGTGGCAAAAAGCTCCCTTCTCGCTTGTAAACAAACCGTGACATCCTTTCTCCAGCTTGCTATACTGGCCCCGTGTCATTGAGTGTGGTCTAGTAATACTTTGCAACATTTTCAGCGGCAATGCTTCTTCTCGGCTCCCATGGTTCCATCTTGTGATAAAATTTAAGATTTGCTAAATTGAAGACTGACATCGTTCCAGTACTGATTTCCTGTATTCTGTAGACATTGTTTCCTAGATTTATGACTATGCGAAACTGGCCAACGTACCGTTCACAAAATTTTGCAAATACTTTGCTCGCAGGATCAGATATCGGTGGTTCCTTTACAAGGACTAACTCGTCGACATTCAAGTCCCTGCGGAACCTTTTACCTTGTACTCGTCGCAGACGTATGTCAGCTTGGCGTTTCATATATTCTATGGTGTTTCTAAATCTTATGTCTTGTGCCAACAATGGATCTCTAGGACAGTTGAGAATATTGTCCCACGATCTCTCCAGATACCGGATGTGATGTATAACCATCGGTATTTGTCCCGTTGACTCATGTTTTGTAGAGTTCATACAGATCTCAATATCTCTCACATTATCCACCCACCTATGGTGTTCGTTAGGTATAAAAACTCGATATAATTTAGCCACATCTTTGAACGCGCGTTCACTCTGATTTGCCTGTGCATGCCTTATAGAAGATAGAAGGTGCTTTATTCCTGGACTGCTGAAGTAGCTGTCATGATCTGAGAGTAAGTATTCAGGCTTACCAAGTGTCGGTATGACCTTATTTCTTATTCTGCTTAGCACTTGCTTTGATGTAGTTTTCTGTATTGGACACAGAACAACAAACTGAGAAAAGACATCAGTGCACACTAGTAGGTGTCTACACCCACGCCTTCCCATCGGAAGCGGCCTAAAATAGTCGATAACCAGCAGCTCACAGGGTTTCTGTGGTAATATAGGCTTAGGGTACTGCCTCACCAAATAATTGTTTGTCTTAGTTCGCTGGCATACTTCGCAAGTTTTTATCACATCACAAATAGTGGTTCTCATTCTCGGCCAAGTTAAAGTTTCACCAATAGTTGCTTCCGTTTAGTCGATACCTATATGACCAAGACTTTCATGCACCTGTCACGTTAATCCTCGTTGAAGTGCTGTGGGAACCATAATTCTGAATTTGGTGTGGTCATCATCCACAAATTTGTGCAACATGTTGTTAAAATTATGGTATTTTGCTTCCTTCGAACTAGCTTCACGATGAGCAGGTGTTCCAGATTGTAGTTCCCTCTTGGAATATTGTATCATCGTCCTCATCCATAGTTCATTTTCTTGTTCCTGCTGGATATTCCTTAATTCTTCCAGAAATTCACTATCCTTCGTTGTCAGTTCGATATGTTGGACATCTAATGCTACCTCGTCATCTGGTTCAGGATTCCTACTCAAAGCGTCAGGGATTGCATTCATCTTCCCCGGGCAAATTTTCAATTTCAATACTAAAATGCGGAATGTAACAGCGTGTCACTCTTTCACTCACCATTGCTTTCTTAAACAAAAACGTCAGTGCCTCATGGCCAGTCCTTACAACAATTGGATATCCAAAAAACAATCTTCCTCCATTGTTGCAATGCATGGAGTATAGTAAGAAGCTCCAGCTCTGTGACAGTGTAATTTTACTGATGTTTGCGCAATTTGCGACTTACAAACGCTAAATAAGAGTGATCCTCCAGTTTGCTCGGATCCTCCTGATATAACATTGCTCCAGTACCAATAAGTAAATAAATAATATTGCATTTAAATATGGTGTTGGTGACTTCTTTATCATGCCAGCCACGAGAATTCCTTCTATAAAGTCCTTCACCTGAGATTGATGTTTCTCTGGGATCGGGTACACTTTGCTCTTAAATTGAGTCCAATCAACAACTTGCATAGCGTAATAAAAATTTGGTCTCTTCCCTAGTACAGTGTCGAAAGCTTCCTTATATGTACGTAGAATTAGCTCCGATCTTCACTTTTCTGAGCCGCTCCTGAAGTAAGACTTCAAACTCAGCTGCGCTGATTTCGTCTTCCGCCAACAATGTCCAGAGTTCCCTAGAGTATTCTTGGACTCCAAGCTCCACGACAGCAATGCCAATAATCTCTTCTTCCTCGTTGCATAATTCTTCAGTTGACTCTTCTGGTATAGCCTCGAGCATCCACGTGCTTGCCTCACGTCCATTTGACATTTCATCCCTGTGTAGACCTATATCTTTCATCCCTTCAATTTGCCTGAAGCTAACAGTATTGTTATGAAGATCTATGATAGCTTGGTAGTCGCAGATAAAATTAGCACCTAAAATGATGTTGAAATTCATTTTTGCCATCACAATAAATGTCTGAGCAAAAGTATGGTTTAGAATGTCTAGAAGTTCTAGGTATACCTGATGTTTACACACCACAGAACGTTCAGTAATTACGCCCCTGACTTTCAGTTGTGGTACAGGAATCAACGGTACATTTTGTATGCTTCCCAATTCTTTTACCAGAGCTTCAGAAACAAGACATATCTGAGAGCCTGTATCTAGTAGAATCTAACCGTAAGTCCACCAATTCTTGCATATATTACAGGTAACTGTCTTATTGTCTAATTCTGAGGCTTAATTACTTCCTCTAGACAGTCCTCTGGCCAAGCGATACACCCTTCGATATGTGCCACTACACCCTGTTGGAATACCTCTTTGTCGCGTCTCTCCTGCAGCCTACTGAGACTTTGCGCTCCTCCCTCCATGAAAAATGAAAATCCACAGCCTGCTTCGAGTCTCCGACCGGGTCAGGAAAGGAATGAATGAAGCCCCCATCTAGAGGCGAGGATATGAAGTGTGCCGGCTGCCGAGGCCTGACGCACTCCTCTGGGGCAATGATTAAATGAATGACCGATGAAATGAAATGATGTGGAGAGTGTTGCTGGTATGAATTTTTGACAGGGAAAACCGGAGTACCCGGAGAAAACCCTGTACGCCTCCGTTCAGTCCAACACAGATCTCCCATGGAGTGACCGGGATTTGAACCACGGACCCAGCGGTGAGAGGCCGGCGTGCTGCCGTCTAAGCCACGGAGGCTTTTCCTCCTCCCTCCATGTATGTGTCTGAATTTCTTCTATTTTCCATTGAACGTTCCCATCTTCCCTGTTCATTCTGTTCTGCGGCAGAAAGTTCTTGGAGATATCTCTGTGACTCCCCATGTTGATCATTCCAATTATTCTGTTGGTCCCCTGGATCACCTTGCCCGTGATTCCGTTTTTCTCTCCACTGCTGATTATATCGCATGTCGCCATTCCTTCAGTGCGGCACTTCCTGCCTCCGGTCACCACTCCAATTTTGGCAGCCCTTCTGATTTGGTCCGGAATTTTCCTGGTACTGTCTATTGTTTCCTCTATCGTCATATCTTCCTTGAGATCTGTTATCATATTACTCCTGTCTTCTCGGCGAGGCTCCGGTATTTGTAGCCTGAGACCTAGTGCTCGGATTATTATTCTTACTCTTAACGACCACTGTCGTGTTTACGTGTTCGACTTGCCTGTCCCCCCTGTGTGGTAACTGCATCATAGTCTCGTCAAGGTGACGCAAGATTTTCTCTGCTTGCACGGCTTTAGTGATGTTTGCGGCGACTAAGAATTGTTGGGTATTGACGGGAAATTGTTTTCCTGTCGTCATAATCAGGTCTTTTCCTGATGGCGGTACTTCAAGGACACGCAGTTTGAGCATCTGCTGAGTAAAAAAATCTGCAAACTTTGTGGGGTGTGTAGAATTATATTTTCTCGCATATTAGTCCATCCTGAGGCTCTGTTGGTAAGATGGGCTCTAATATTTCTTCAGGAAGGCCTCTTTGAAGCCGTCCATCGTTTCAAAAGTGTGCTTGAAACACTGGAACCAGGTAAGAGTGCTCCCATTCAAAAATGTCTCTACCATCCTAAGTTGTTTAATTTGAGGAATATGCTGGTCACAAAAAACATCGTCCAGCTCTTTAAGAAAGTTTTTTGGAGTGATGCCAGTCCTTTCAGTGTATGTGTTAGGTTTATATTCATTCCCTCGTAAGACCTGTATTATTTGTGCTCTGCTCCGAAGTCGAAGTCTGGCCCATATAATCTCTAAATACTTCAGTATCGCAACCAGTTGTCGGACTCGGCTCATTAGCTGTACTTCCCGTCGCGTTACTCGGCCCCAGGCTATCCATACTTCCTAGTTTCTCCCCAACCCTCACAGATGAGAATAACGTCTCATGCTCCATTGACTTCAGTTCTGTTTTCACAATTTTGACGTCTTGTTCTCTGAATTTGGGCTATATATTTTCCTCTAGAATTTGTAATCTAGTCAAATTATCCCTTAATCTTCTAATTATTGTTTAACTTTCCTCCTGACCGTCTTCTTTCATTTGACTCCAATATTTACGTATTATGTCCTTCATCTCGTCTAGTTTTCCATCCATTTGATCCTTATTTCCCTCCTGAGCTGTTTCGATAATATCTAGCCGCTCTTCTAATCGTGCGTTATTTTCCTCGATAAATAATTTAATTTCTTCCTGATCTGTCTCAATACTTTTCCACCGCTCCACTGCTTGAATATGTAGCTTATCCATTCCTTTAATTAGGTCTAATGCGTTACTGTCTACAGATACTATTTGATCTTCAATGCTTTGCGTATCCGATTCTATTTTTTTGAATCTGCTTTTCAACTTCTCTTGGACTGATTTTAACTCCTCCGTGTTAGTAAGACATGCCTGCTCGATTTGCCTTAGTTCCGCCACTACTTTATATTTAGCTCTTCTAATTTTCTATCGAACTTGTCCTCAATTCGCTGCATTTGCCCTATCTGTTTACTATTTTCTTCGGTCACTTCACTAGCTAATTGCGCTAATTGTTCCTTAGGGTTTTGCTTAATCTCAGCCGTAAGCTGGTTAAATTGCTCCTGATTTCTTTCATTTTGTTTAACTAACTGGTAAGTTATCTGTTCAACAGACGTCGGCTAGGGCCGCTGGCGACGCACACTGTATAACAGATAATGGCTCCAGTTAGGACTCCACTTCTTATACTTTTAGGTGCTGCGTGGTCAGCATTACGTCACTGTAGCTGCCCCAGATAGTTGTTGATGTAGATGTTTATGTGTTTGTTGCAAGTAGTTGGCTAACCTCTCAAGCTGGGTGTCCGCCTCTTGCTGTGTATGGATAATGTTCTTGTCTTATGGTGTTGCCAGTTGGGGTGGTTTTGGTAAAAGGTGGGGGTGGCTCCCAGGTGGTACTGCCCCCCCCGGGCCTGTACAAGACCCCCTCATCGATTAGTTCGCGTCCCCGCGAATTGGAAGTAGAGTGGGCGCGTCGATGTGATGGTTTGTTCTTGATTGCTCCTTGTACTTCTTCTTCTTTTCTTCCGTGTTGGTGTAGGTGTGTCGATGTTGTTTTGATGTGAGTTCAGCGTGTGCTCAGAGGGGTTGGTTTTGGGTTATACATGTTATACATAGTAAATTTGGCATAGTTCATTTTTGAAAGTTGACATAGTAATAATAAAAGAAAAAAATGCATGGTCTTGACGTTATGTATATATATGTTGTTATTATCCAGGGAGGAAAAAAAACATGGCTGGACGGATGGTTGTGCAGTCCGGCGCTGTATGGAGAAAAATTGCTCCCTGCAGTGTATAGTTTAAAAGATGGAAGAGAATAGAAAAACAGGTGTCCCAGGGTATAAGTTAAAGGGATATATCATAATGGTTTATTGTTCTTGGGATGAAACGGGACACCATCACAAATTTGGGCGTTAGTAGAGTAGAAAGGAAAAAGCAAAACAGTGTATTCAGTGTTGACATTATGGCAGTGTTGAATGGCGTATCATATTGGAAATTTATGTGCGTAGGCGTACACTTGAGCATTAATATATATTTGTGTACGCTTTGGGTTTACATTTTGTTTTACAAGCATGATATAACATAAAATAATAATCTTATTTACTAGACTGCTTTGCTCATGAGCCTGGTACATTGTCTCATTCTCTAGGCCTTCTGTAGCGCTCTCGTCTGTCCACTCATTCTCCCTTCACTTTGCTATTCGATGAGCTGTAGGTACCTCTCACCTATGGCTGTGGGTTAGTGGTCATGCCGTTAACCTTACCTTTCGCAAATTTTCCCCGTGGGCGGAAAAATTCACCTTGGTAGCGATGGTAGGTGCTCACAACCTCTGCACCGCCCCTGGCGACCGTATATTGCTTATTATTGAAGCGTATCCATACGTGTGTTTGCGTCAGCGTCGCTCGGTGCCCCACGTCACCTTACGTCGCTGATCGCGGCGCCGTCACCTTATTGGCGCGACTGAAAAACGATGAGGAGCAGGGTGTTTGAGTGACAGAGATAAGGGTATGTGTAATTTGGTGTGGGAAATATATTTACAATAGACATGCTCATGCTCCTTGTTATCTGTAAAAAAATGTATTAATGGCAACTCTTTTTCTGTTGTGTATATCTGTGGACGCGTTGCTCCCTGGTTTTCCTGTGTTTGGGAAAGTGGATTAGTTGTTAGCAATACATGACAATACATTACAATACATTATATAAGACATTTTCTTGGCAGCGCTTAATTTATAAAACTAAGTGTGGCGCCACTGTAGTCTAACATACTTCTAGGTTAGCCTATGTTAACCTATCTTAGCCTAGTGTTGTCGGGCTTACCCTGGTAACGGATTTTGGTCACCAGGTGCCGAACGGCTTTATCTTAATCCTATTTATATTAATATGTTGTCGGGCTTACCCTGGTGACGAATTTTTAGTCACCAGGTGCCGAACGTGCTATCTTAATGTAATTTAACCTAACGTATTGTCGGGCTTACCCTGGTAACGGATTTTTAGTCACCAGGTGCCGAATGGCTTTATCTTAATCCTATCTTAATTTAAAAAAAAATGCCTTAAGTTATGTTAATTAGTACTTAAATGTAAGAATATGCTGTATTTACATGCCGAGGGAACCTTAATCTAATGCCGAAATGTGCTGTGCTATTATTTAGCAACAGCGCTTATTGAATTTGCTTACATCTAAGTGACCTTTAAAATGGCACTGTAACTTAAACACTAGAATTTCGATGGAGGCTCGTCCGGTCGTTTTCACTAACGGGGGCCCTTGTAGTACATTGTTGAGACCGGAACCCAACAATGCCTCGTAGTCCCCTCCATCTTAATCCTAATTGTCGACATTACATTAATATTAATTAGTAAATAGTAATTAATAAAGTCCCGGGCTACTGCGCTGCTGAAGAGCAAACGCCTCGCCGGGTATCCTGTTCATCGCCGTTGTATTTGCCTATGTTGCCATCATTCTTCATTGGTGATTTGTTGATATATTTATCATTGCTGGGTTTGCCCACGAGAACCCCTCTTGGCAGCCCGCTGCTTACCTATTTAATATCTCTGGCCGCCCGGTGCGTGACCATTTAAGCTCTGGTGAATCGCTGTCAGCCATTTATGTGGGCACGGGACCGAATGATCGCATTCATTCCATATTATTCATATTTCATATATATCATTCATTATTTGTTGATTATCATTTATTTGGTCGTCTTCACCCCGTCACGCGGGACGAGGACTTGGCGAATCTAGGATTGGTCCCGCTGAATTCTGAGATTCTTCTTCACTTCTGCGAGTAGAAGACTAACTTCCCGCCATAGAAGTTCTACTTAACTTACATACTAACTAGGAGTCTAGTCCTAATGTGGTCGTCCCTAGGTTCATCTCCTGAGTTCGGTGCGGAGCTGGCTAATTCTCCCCCGTCCGTCAAAAAGTCTCCCCTGCAGGTCTTGGCTTCGATGACCGTGGCGCATAGTGGGTGTAACTTTCCTATGCCGAGGGGGTAGGCTAGACGCACCCCCGGTTTTGGCGTTTGCCCGCGCCAGGCCATCAATGCTTCAACCTTACGTAGTTCCGTCTGTTATTTAGTCTGGGTCATTGAGTTAACTGGGGCAGGACTCATCATCGCCTTCCCCAGCTCTGTTCTTGTGTGGCGCCTCTGTCTTTCTGTTTACACTCTCATCACCGTTCAGCGTGAAATCAGATTCCTTTTTTATTTAAAAATAATAGGTGTGATGTGTAAGTAATTTACTGTGTAATTATGTACATTTTTAAGTGTTCTGGGGTTGTAGAATCTTCTAAGTGTATGGACTACTTCAGGCCTGTAGTCGCCATGTCGGATTTCCAGCGGTAATGCCTTGGTAATTTTCTGGAGGTGTTAGTAGGTTTTTATGGCGTTGGGTCCCTTGTTATTAGGATCCGGGGGTGTTATCTACTGAATGGGCTTAAAGTGTGGTAGGAGAGGGTTGCGCATCGTTGGACTCCATGTTAATGGTAGCCGGGAGCCGGTGATGCTGCTAGGATGTACTTACAGTGAGTGGACGGGGTAGGTACTTCCCAGGTGTGCAAAAATTTTAAATATTCCATGCAGGTGTAATAATAATAATAATATCCCTGGTATGTGGGTGGGATATTCCATGCATGAGGATGGATATGAGGCGTATCCGCTCTCAATCGAGGATAAGTATGGGCCGAGGTATAATAATTCTATGTCCCTTGCATGCGGGATTATTTAGTAAGAAAATATTTGTTAGTGTAAATGCGGCCTCATCTCTTTACATAGAGATGTGCATTATGCTTAATTCTGTTTCCGACTCACCCCTAATACTCGGGTGTAGGCATTTAGAACCAGGGTGTAGTGTACCCCCTCCTTGGGTAGACGCATGAAGTCTATCAACCCCGATGTATATTTTGGGATGTAGTTTAGCTGTTTTTATGTGTCTGTTTGTTTGTGTTGAATGGTGTTGTTGGTGACGAGTTATGTAGGGAGAGGGGTGCTAGGATAGTATCCCGTAGCTAGTATTTCGGCCATTCTGATGGCGCTATCCATCTCTGCTCCTGTCATCCTCACTTGGTCACTATTGGGTTTCTATCCGCTCCTTGGGATGGTTAAGTGCGGTGACGCTGTGACGTCATGGCCTAATCTGGTCTCTTATCTATAATGTTAAGGTAGCAAGTTGTTGTGAGTGTAGATGGACGTGTCCTGATCGCCTATGATGGTTCTTTTAAGATTAAAAAAACAAGAGGTGAAGTAGTTATTGGGGGGGGGGTTGTTCCCTCAGGGAATCTGTCTGTAATCGCCCCTGATTAGTGGGCGTGTGTGGGAAGGACGTGGCCGTAGCTGTCATTAGCCCAGCTGCGTGTGTGATGCTGCGTTCCGCTACAGCACGCTGGCGGGTGGGCTGTTATCGGATAAGTTTTATCGTGTGTCGCGTGGCTGATTGTCAGGTGGCGCGTGTGGCTTGTTAACATCCTTGTAAACATGCTCCTGTGGCCCTAAGATAAATCCGGCCTATAGTATCTGTACATTGCTAAATGTTATACCTATTGTAACAGCGCTGAATCCTGTGTCAACTGTATGCTATTATTATTGTTTGTTTTTGTGGTCATGTCTGCATTTCATTGTCACTTCCGTTATAACAAGAGTGTCTGCCGACAGCAGTGTTGCAAAGCGCTAGAATTCGCAACTCAGTGTTTTGTTGTGTTTTGTTTTCATGTCCTTGTATACGGGAAGTCTCTGGTGTTACGTATGGCGGCTGACGGAACGTGACTTTTGCCAATGTCCGTGTGTTGACATTGTTTGACATTCCGGGAGGGCCAATGTGTTAATCTGTCCTGTTTTTGCTACCGATGTTGTGTAGACATTTCTTCCGCAAGACCTTTGCCTTGTGTAATTATCTGTAATTCATGTCTAGGAAGTCTATTGCCCATGTTCGGGGTAATCGAAATTTTGGCATGATTTCTGGCCGTAAGAATGAGGTGTTACCTCTTTTGTGTCTGTGAGAGTGGCGTCCCCCGTATTTTAGGTGTTGGGCGCTATGGTTCAAAGGAAAGTGTGTTGTAGTTTCCGTAGGAGTCTGGCGCTTTCGGTACGGCCCCTATTGGTAGTCCCGGGGTCGCTAATGCCCTGGGTAGGCTGTTGTAGCGAGTACCTTGGCACGAATCTATGCTCCTTTAGGTATGTTAAAGATCCTCCCTGTTATTATAATTGTGTGGCTCAACCGCTTATGTAGTTGTATACGGTCCTATTGCAATGCCTTTGCCACCTCTAGTACATGTTTAAAGCGTGTACTCTGTGATAACACGCCATTTATATATATATAATTTAAACAGTCTAATGCCTATCTTCATTCTTGGCTCCCTTCTATGGGGCACCGTGTCTGCATGGGACCCTATGGTTTTTTCTGTAGAGGATGGTGTATGGATGCTATTTGTGCGATGGTACTCGTGTAATTGTCTGTAAGTAATCTTTCGTCGGTCGACAATTCTTGTTTTCCACGGTGTCCGCTCTTATAGGGCATTCGGACCCGCGATCCCGTGTAATGCTCCGTGTTTTGTGTCTGCGTTGTCTGTTGGGATTTGTGCGTCCCTAGTGTGGCTTCTGATTGTGTTTTCGCGCCAAAAATGCCATTGTTTAGCTTTCTTTTTTGGCACGTTTGTATTGTGTTTCTATGTGCTTGTTCACGCCTTGGACTAAGGCCTTGGTATTACAATTTTTGTATTTTATGTACCATAGCACGTGTATTGTATTTTTGCGACACGCGTATGAAAATGTACGTTAGTGTGGGTATATTGTGCCATTCGGAACGACCCTCGTACCCTAATTTTGGGAGTTATCCAGCTTTGAAAACAGCGGGAATGACTGTGTGTGTTACAGCCAGAGCTAGAGCGCTCGTAGGTTGTTTGCAGCTGGTGAAGGTCGCATGATTATGTGTGTGTATTATCGCTGACCTGGCGATGGTATTAAGTTACAACCGTGCAGGAAATTCTTTGCTTGCTTGTCTGGCGGCCCGCTCGCCATATGTGCCAAGGCAATGTGTGTAGGTTTGTTGACACGTCTTTCTGATGTCTGCGTATACAGCGCGTCTTGGCTCCCCGTAATGGAAAAGACCCTTCCTCCCTGTATGTTTGTGTCCCCAAATTTTGTGTCGTTGTAAGCGTGGGGCGAATATATTCCTGTTAGTGGTAACTAGATGTTGTTATGTATGTTGTGTCTCCGGACCGCTAGTTGCGTGTTGGGTGACTAGGTGTCGGAGGTGGTTTTATTATTTTGTGCGTATGAATTCCCGTTAGTGTGACTGTCCCTTATTGTTCTATCCTTCAATTGGATAGTTACCTGACCTTGTATTCCTGGTATTCAGGAGGTCGCGGGTTCGAGACCGTCTTTGTCCAGGGTAATTATTCCTGGTGCCTTTTAGGCCTGTGTCTCCGGGACAGTTTTGTCAGTGTTACTGATGTTTTGTGGCAATTTGAGCTTACTGTGTGCCTTCCAGAAATATGTGGGTTTTCCCAAAGTCTGGGGTTTTCACCCTATGGTGTTTATGTTTAGTTTGGGCGCTATTATGGGGGACGATAAAAATTCATGCTATAGGCCGTGTAATAAATAGCGTATACCTATGGATCAAATATATATAGTTCAACTTGGATGGTTCGAACCTCACGGGATTAGTAAAAAAAATTGAGTTATCCAAAAATTCGAATTAAGAAAGAAAGAGTAGGGAAAATACATTGTATCACGTTTACATAGTGATTTATGTTGACTAATGCAAATTAACAAACGATGGTACCTTATAAAGATTGTACCGTAAATAATTTCAATAGTTTCAAATGGAAGTAAAACCTGAGTGTACTATTCACCTATTTGACGCCGTTAGTAAGGCAGTAATCTAGTTATGTCTCAGAGAAATCTACTATTTTTTCAAAAATAGTTTGAAATTCTTAACTGTTTCTTACGATTAAGTCTCTCAGCCATCACAAAAGAATCTAGCAAATTGTAGGAACGGAAAATAGAAAAACTTAGTCATTTCTACTTAGAAAGACCCGCCTAAGCTCTGTGCTGTGGTTTGTTGCTTAGGCTGCATTCGGAACATTTCTTTCCGGACCTGAGCCGCGTGGCCCAACTGATTGGCCTCCGCTTGGCTTTGTACATTAAAAACTTTGAATTGATCCTAAATATACTTTGAATTAACCACGATTATAAACCATTGATGGCCTAAAAATGCTAGGGCCAAGAAAAAGAATTAAGAAACATTTTGAATTATATAATTTTGAGTTAGCTACGTTCCACTGTATATACGTGTAAAATGTATAGTTTTGTGCATGAGTCCCTGCGTGTCTGCCGTTTGCAGGGGTGGAACCTGTCCTTTGTGTATCAATTGTAGTGTTTCCTTCATGTAAAAGAACCTACTCGTGTGTATGTTTGTGATTCAAGTGACATTAGTGTATGTTATATTCATGGTGAAAGTTGCTATCCACGTCCGAGCGTCATTGCACGAGAAGGTGAATACTTTCGCCGTGTCACTAAGGCGTAGGCCCCTGATACCCATTGGGGTGCTTTTTTTACTATTTTCTGGAGGGGTTTGTAGCAAAGTAAGTCTGGGCCTACTTTCACCGTAGTGCCTGGATATTGGCCTGAGTGTGCTTGTGTCTGCGGGGCTGGTTGCGCTCCGCGCTACACTAGCAGTGTTTATAGGGGTGTGTGTCTCCCTGTTTGCCTGGCCTCGTGGGGTAGGTAATAAAACCTTTCGTATGCCCCGTGTATTGCGTGTTTGTGGCTGGTCAGAGTGCACAGGTGTGCGTTTGGCACCCTGAGGGCCTGAAGGCAACACCATCTTATGCATTTTCACCTGGGGTACACATGCTAGTGCCCGCTTCCATTCTGGCAAAATTGGCCTTTGAACTAGCGGTAAAGGCCGTGTAATTGCCTGTGATTGCCCTGGCGATGTATTGGAGTGTAGTCTAACCGATTTCAGGCCTATGGCCACGGTAGACTCCTGCCCTTGTGTTTGCCTATGTGTGTAGGTTTGTGTGGACTTAATGTGCTGTGGCACGGGCTCTATGTCCTCAGCCCATGACATGGTTACCTCTCGGTTTCTCCCTGTGTTACGGTGAGTGCCTGAGAGTCCTGGCGTCAACTCCCTCTCGTTCGTCCGTTCCGAGGGGGTTGGCGCAAGTTCTGCCCCTCGTCCTGGCAAAGTTGCCTCCCGAACCGGAACTGAGGGCCGTGTGTTCATGTGAGCTTGGCCCTGTAGTGTGTTGAAGTCTAACCTGGCCGTTTTCTGAACTGTGGCCACGGCGAACTCCTTCCCCTGTGTCTTGCTAGTGTCTGAGATGGACATCCGTGCGAATTGCTGCGTTAGCGTATCTACGCTTATGTCCTCTCTAGGCTGGGCTGGTGGCCCTGCCATGAACTCAAAAATGGCCTTGTTGGCTTGGAGCTCCCTATATTCTTCCCAAATTTGGGCGTACTGCCTATTGAGGCATATGGCCTGTTCGGCAATTTTGGTGCCATTAGTCCCTATCCGTTGGTGTTCCCATATGATTGTTTCCCATTGCTGGAACATGAATTCGTGTCGGCAGTGTAGTTGCCAGTGTGCCTTAATGATTTGTGTACGGAGGGTGGGGATTTTCGGTCGAATCTTGCGATTCCTGGCGCTGCGGAGTGGCCGGTCAAATGCCCTTATAATTCGCATATACTGGGCGTGCAGTAGTTGCTGAAACCTTCTGAGGTAGTCCTGTCTTGTCTCAAAGACCTTGTGCCAGGCAATTAACTGCTGGTACTCCCCAATGCTCCTCAGCACAGCTAGACGGTATAGAGGGGCCATGCTGGATCAAGTGTATGTATAAAAAGGACTGTGTGTGTTTTACAATGTATTATGTTTCTGATGCTTTCCAGGGGGTGGGGGTGGGTGGGTTGATTAAAATTTCCCTTGTATTTCTGGAGTGAAGGGATAAGAGAAAAAAAAATAATACTTTCTTTAAAAAAAATTAACTAACGCTTGGCTGTGTGCAGTACGGGTCGTTCTACCACGAGGGCTCGTTGTATGAGTCCTACCCTTACTGTGCGTGGTAGGTGCGCCTCCACCAAATATGTTTTAATCCCTTGGTTGGGGGGTAGTTTGGGATAAAACACGCTTTGTGTTACTGAGCTAATTTGGAAGATTGTTCCTAAATGAGAGTAGCTTCCTGTAGCTGGGAGAGCTTACTAGTGTAGCGTGTTGTTTGGTGCTTAATCTCTAGGGGATGTTCCTGTTTAGATGTAAGTGTTCGTTGGGGGATGGATCTCTAAATACAGGCTACTGTACTGGCCTGCCAGCTGAGCGGAACAATAAACGTGCTATGTCAGCGGCTCGATGCTAGGCAGTTGAGTCGCGTGCGGGAAGCACAATGGAGTCTGACCAAGCAATTACTGGCTACTACGGTCACGGACAATCGTGACGAAGGTACGGCGGGGTATTAGGACGTGAAGAGGAGTGTAATTAGTAAATGCAAGTGTAGATTACTGACCATGTGTTTATTTGGTCAGTAGATGTAAATTGGTAAGGCCCTCTTGGGGAATGTAGACAAGTATACAATTGGTGTGTACAAATTAGGGGTAGGTGTTCACAAAATAAAGGATTCTGAGCACTACTGACTCTCACCTGATGATGAAACTGGAACAGACGTCGGCTAGGGCCGCTGGCGACGCACACTGTATAACAGATAATGGCTCCAGTTAGGACTCCACTTCTTATACTTTTAGGTGCTGCGTGGTCAGCATTACGTCACTGTAGCTGCCCCAGATAGTTGTTGATGTAGATGTTTATGTATGTGTTGCAAGTAGTTGGCTAACCTCCCGAGCTTGGTGGCCGCCTCTTGCTGTGTATGGATAATGTTCTGGTCTTATGGTGTTGCCAGTTGGGGTGATTTTGGTAAAAGATGGGGGGTGGCTCCCGGGTGGTACTGCCCCGCGGGCCTGTACAATATGTTTAATTAACTGGTCATTCATCCGTTCTTTTTGTTTAGTCAACTGGTTATTCACCTGTTCGTTTTGAACAGCTGATTGCTCCGCGACCTTACCATTAATTTTGGCTTTTAACTCCGTTAATTGTTCAATGCTTTGTTCTTTATATCTCGGCCTTTAATTCCGCTAATTGTTCACTACTGCTAGTTTTCATTT
Organism: Meconema thalassinum; assembly: GCA_946902985.2. Classification (NCBI taxonomy): domain Eukaryota; kingdom Metazoa; phylum Arthropoda; class Insecta; order Orthoptera; family Tettigoniidae; genus Meconema; species Meconema thalassinum. The sequence continues at coordinate 1,149,909,850 of OX336389.2, forward strand.
CCTCTCTTAATTCTATTAACTGCTAACTACTAGTGTTTTTCTGTGCTACTGATTGTTCGGCAATAACCCCCAACAACCCCTGGCACTATACAGCCCATGACGGCCTAAGGCCGACCAAGCGACCACTGCCCAGCCATTTGGCCTGCAGATATTGGGGTGACGCGTGATCAGCGCGTCGGGTCCCCTCGGCCGTTAATCTTGGTATTCGTGATCGGGGCGCTGTCTCACTCTCAGACAGCTACTCAATTATCCTCACGAGGCTGAGTGCTCCCCGTTCCAACCCTCACGTCAGTTTTAAAATCCCTGCCGGAGCCGGGGATCGAACCCGGGGCCTCCGGGTGAGAGGCAGGTGCGCTACCCCTACACCACGGGGCCGTCTGATTGTTCGGCATTACTATTGTTTATATCCGCTTTCAACTCAGCTAATAGCTCCGCATTCCTCGCTGTTGCGAGCTCAATCACTGCCCTAATTTCTTCGAGTGTTGCCTTGACAACAAATATAAATCACTGAGAACGGACGGTTCATGCATTTGGGTTACATCCATTGACGCACACACACACACACAATAATGCACATTTAAATTCCTTAGTTATGTACCCAACTCATTTAACTTACATTTAAATCCGCAATACATTGCATCATTGAGTATTCTCTACTTTACATCAATTTATTGTCACCCCTTTTGATCAGTTATTAGGTTCATCTAACCTTAATTGACGTTACGTTATCACATAGATTAATTACCAAGTATAATTAATCTTTTTAAGGCTTCACCTTCCTATCATATAACTGGAGTTTGTCATTACTACTGAATTCTAATTTAAATTTATTTGGACGCCCGGACTCACATCATGACATTATCGTTGTTGTTTGAGTCTTCAGTCTTTTGACTGGTTTGGTGAAGCCCTCCATGCCTCCCTGTCCTGAGCTAATCGTTTCATCTATACATAGTTACCACACCCTACATCTGAGGCAATCTGTTTAACATATTCTGACCTTGGTCTACCCCTACAGTTCTTGTCCTCGACCCTTCCTTCCATAACTAAGCTTGCTATTCCAGGGTGTCTTAGTATGTGTTCTACCAACCTATCTCTTCTCTTCATTAGCAGTCGCCAGAAACATCTCTCCTCTCCCACTCGTCTTAATACCTCTTCGTTTGTCACCCTATCTACCCATCTGATCTTCATCATTCTCCTGTAACACCACATTTCAAACGCCTCTATTTTCTTCCTTTCTGCTGCACCAATGGTCCAAGTTTCACTTTCAAAGAGTGCCACGCTCCAGACAAACGCTTTCAAAAATGATTTCTTAATACCTTAATCTATATTCGATATCAACAGATTCCTTTTCTGTAGAAATGCTTTCCTTGCCTAAGCCAACCTACATTTTATATCCTCCTTGCTTCGTGCATCACTGGTTATTTTGCTTCCTAAGTAACAGAAGTCTCCTACTTCCTTCAGCTTTTCACCTGCCAATTTGATGTCCATAGAGGTTTCTGATTACATTCGACTGCATTCCAATATTTTTGTTCTACATTTATTAATTTTCATCATGACTTATTTCCTCAAGACGGAGTCCATACCATTCAAATACTCTTTCAAATCCTCAGGCGTGTCGGCCAAGATGACGATGTCATCGGAAAATCTCAGAGTTGAAATGATTTCTCCTTGAATCTTCACTCCCACTTTAAATTTTTCTCCAATTTCCTTCATTGCTTGTTCAATGTAAAGATTGAAAAGTATGGGTGATAAGTTGCAGCCTTGCCTTACACCTTTCTGAATACCAGCTTCTCTCTCATGTCCTTCAGCTCGAATGACTGCTGTCTGGTTTCAGTATAGATTGTAGATCACTCTCCTATCCCTGCACTTTATTCCAATCGTTTTCAAAAAGTCAAACAATTTAGTCCAATCAACGTTATCAAAAGCCTTTTCTATGTCTACAAATGCCATGAACGTTCTCTTGTCTTTCCTTATTCTACCTTCCAAAATCAGCCTAAGACTTAGTACAGCTTCCCTTGTTCCTACATTTCTCCTGAAACCAAACTGGACTTCACCCAACTCTGCTTCTATCTGGCTTTCCATCCTCTTGTAAATTATTCTTGACAAGATATTTGAAGCATGAGTAATCAAGCTGATTGTACGGTAATCTTCACATCTGTCAGCTTCCACTTTCTTCGGTATAGGGATGTTAACATTCTTCTTGAAAAACATTCTTCTTGAAATCAGAGGGTACTTCACCCGTGTCATAAATCCTACAAACCAAGTGAAATAACCTGATCAGACCTTCATCTCCTATGCAGCGTAGCAACTCAATCGGTATATCATCTATGCCTGGTGCTTTGTTCCTGCTTAAGTCTTCCAATGCTCTGTCAAATTCTGATCTCAATATTAAATCTCCTTTTGCATCCTCACCAATTTCCTCCGCCCTTTCCATTACATGATTCTCAATCTCCTTTCCCTTAAACAAACACTCTATATAAGCTTTTCATCTCTAAACCTTTCTTCCCTATCTGTTCGAGGCTTTCCCTTTGGGTCCGTTATATTACAACATTATCAACAATATTAAAATAATAGTATGTTTCGTATTTTGATATATTAGAACAAACTCCATGACTCTACTTTATTGTATCACATTGGCGGTAACACTTCGCCTAACAACTGAATTTATGCCTAAGACAGTGGCCGAACTTGTACGACCAAGATTCCAAAAACCATGTTTTTCACAGGTTCCAACTAACCTAACAAGCAACGCAACACGTTGGCCTGCGCCATCTATAACCTATGTGCCCTTGAAAGAAGAACGAGACAAGGCTCTTTTAGGGAAATGTTCGGTTCTTGTTCATGAGGCTGGTAAATTTATATTTTTGCTTCCATTTCATCAAGGTGACCTAGGGTTAGTTAAGATAGGAAGAATGTGAAACCACGATTAAAAATAAAAAAAAACTTTAATAACTGATCAGTTACACAACATATATGAAAGCCTCCCATAATTGACTCCCACAAAATTTAAAACATAAATATCAAAATAACACTCAGCATAGAAATTTCGGATTAAGTCCGTATCTTCTCATTTTTGTATGCTAGACATGAGTACATATTATACAAAATACGCTTCCATTAGAGCAGACTGCAAGTCATATAATCCGTATGTGCGGAACTAGATTTGGGCCCTGGGAACGACTAATTAGAATGGCTAAGGAAATAAACAAACTCAACCGACTACACTACTCTTCACAAATATTAACACACTAACTTCCAACTGAAGTTTCATCAAGTGCATTAGCACGCAATAAAAGTAGCCTAAAAGCAGGTCTTACATACAAATCTATGAATCCCTATTTGACTATCATCAAAACACAAACAAATGGGTCGACCGCTCGTCGCCCTTAGATTAAATGGCACTTGTATACACAAAAATGCACAAACAAGTATTTAAATGAATAAATCAGACAGGCACTAACTCAAAAGAACAAAAAAATGTATATCAACATGAACTATGACTTGTGGATCTGACGTAGAGAACACCCACATAAAAATCACGATTAATTTCCAACCATACAGGCTTATCACATTATATAATATCAAGATCACAGACCTTCGTTGCCTGGCACTATTTACCACAAGTTCTGATCTCTAATCTGGTCGCGCGCATAGTGGAATACCCCACTCATCTGTCAACTATCCGGTGTGTCACAAATAACATTTGCTTCGGAAAAGCACCCAGCTTTTCGAGAACCGTAGAATGCAGACTCACTGCTACCTGAAAATACACGTGTGATACCACAAAACAAATATGTCCCAAACATTCTCTGAAGAATTTCAAGACCGTCGAATCGTACAGTCGCCTCCCTGGAGTGCGCACTGTCGATAAATTGCAGCATACAGACTTTGACCTAGTCAAGTCCAGCCCAGAATATATTTCACATTAGACCCAATAACATGACATGACATATCATTTCCACACAATAAAGAGCGCCAGATCAGAGACTTGCTAAAATATAACTATAGTGTTTAAAAACACATTATCAACTCTCTGATCAATTTAACTCAAAAATCTTACATCGAAAGCTGACGACTTTCTGCAATAAAATATAAAATATGGCAAAATATTTCACACAGTCTGTGTGATCACAAATTAGGTATAATATTCTCAATCCCCCCATATCTGTATTTAATTTTATGCTTACACAAGCTCCACTTATCGTGAGAATCACAGTTCACATTCATGTTGAATAATATCAATAACACACAAGATATACCCGCTGGTACATTCTAACACTCTGTCTATTATAAACATACAAGCAAAATAAATACAAAACAGTCACGATGAGCTTCCTCATTAAAATGGTATGTCGGTGAAATTACACTACAACAAAATCTAAATAAACAAACAAAGAAATATATACAATGTTCCCATTAACCAAACTAGCTACGATAAAATGAAATTAATTCATATGGGTACTCAGCCCTTCTGCAAACAGTCAATGGATGTCGCCCGCCATGCCCCTGCTATTTTATTCACGCCATAGCGAAAATAATGGCGATGCTGGATTCCAATATCATCCTTCCTTCAGTGTGGGTAGCCATAGTCTCCCTGGTTATGATTTTGCTGCTTAGAAGAAATCGTATAAGTTCAGTATATTTTATCACACGCCTGACTACTAATTGCTTTAATGGGTTACTACAATTCGCGCACGAGTCCTATAAGCAATATCTCGATGAATTGTCCATAGGTATACAGTAGCTGGTTTAGCTATCTGACTAACTGCACACACTTCGCAATGTTTGCACCACTCACAAAATGAACTAATATCAATCTAGATATGATTTTACAGTTTCTAAAGTAAAAATCACATAGTAGACATTTTATACAAGTTCGCTCGTCCTCAGACGTGATTTTAACATGTTCATACTCTGTTCTCAGACAGTATTAATAATTCTCCAAGTCCGAAGAACTACTAATGTTAGTAATTTCCGCACACCTTCACAAAAGTATCGTGGACTATGTCCGAAGATATACAAAAGCAATATGTTCTTACCAGAGCTACACTCAGTATTTATAGTAAATTGGCAAAATACTGAGGGTGGGGATAACTCTAATGACTAACGTATCAATCAATCATCGCACAAGCACTCAATTTACATCTAAACACTCGCTATAAAGAGAAGTGCATGACTCGGCAACTCGAAATCCAAATCGATCGGCGATTTAATAACCATTTGATTCCTTTCTAATCTTATCTCTCTTCGCTATGATGCTATGGTCCCGAGTAGAAAAGCGTCATCTCACCTTATTCGTCAGTCCAATTCTAAGTTCAGCGCTGTGTTTGCAAACCATGCCTACAGGGCGTGTACGAAGTGTATCTCTGTCTCAAGTAATACAGAAAGCCTCTTTGTTTCTCGTTGGTAGACAATAAATTTTTTCACTCCTGAATCATACGCGTCTCCAAGCCTTCCAAGTTCGATGAACTCAAAACTAACTGTACATCATCCTGTGTTTGTGTATGTCATAAACACCTGAGTCAACCCTCTCTGTTGTGTTTTGGAATGTGCAGGGTTCCAACTGCCCTCTATCTCTCACTAGTAGGTAGCAAGCTTATTGCGAATCTAAGCAGGTGTTTCAGCAATAGAAGAAACATTTCCAACATCTCAGAAATACAATATGAAACATTAATATGTGGCACTCATATTAAGGGTTGAATATGCAAAGAATGTGGAAATACTTTTCTTCGGGACTATCATAGGAAGCTTCACGAAGTATCGTGTGGTGAATTTCACCAGTGTAAAACCTCTGGAAGGATATTCAATAATGTCTACAACGGACGTCACCATGAAGAATGTTGTAATGTTATGTCATCAGCTAAAAGACAAAAACTGAGCCTACAAAACATCACCTATTCTCAATGGTTCCTTATAATAACGGACTTACTGAATATGAAACGTCTTTCCAAGGTCGTCTTAAATCCTATTTAATACGTTGTGATACGTATAAGGATTCAATTTCATACCTCAACGAGTCTAAACATCAAATAATCCTAGCTATACAGAAAGAACAAGCAACACATAAGTCTTAATCTTGTGGCTGAATGTAGATTTATTCACACGTCTACCAATGAAATTACAGATCGTAATCACGTAATCAGGCCATATTTTAGGAATTAAACCTAAGTAGTTTCTTGGAAACGCAATTTAAAAGTTTACTACGGAAATGGAGGAATCTGAGCTAAAAGGATTTGCTGGCAGTTGAAGGATTGCGATTGAAAATTAATATGTATAAGCACTTGCGTGGTAGTATATAAATTCCATTATCAGCAGCTGTAAAGGTAAGAAAAACCTGTATTAATCCTCAAAGCCTTAGGGACGTGATGTGTATTATGTATGCCCTTTTATCAAGACTGGTTAAAAATAATGCTCAACGCGTTAGTAAATACAAGGACCTGGAAAACAAGTATAATTTTTCAGCGATATCGTTTCCTTCATAGCTAGCTGACATTACCAAATTTGAGAAAGCAAACGATATATCCATCAATATGTTTGGACTGGAAAAAGATAACAAACTGTTTCCTCTAAAGGTAGTGGATCAAGAGTTACAAGACCACCACGACTTTCTTCTGCTATGTTTTTCGTCTGGCCAGAACCAGTATGTCTTTATCAAAAATTTTGATAAACTAGTAGGACTTTGGACATAAAATATATACGTGTGAACGGTGCTTTACACACTTTGATGATCGATATGGACAATGAGGGATGGATAAATTAAAATAACAAAGTACTTTGTGTATCCTGCATGACATTGCAAGGGTTTAAATGACTATTAAAACCCAATTCTTAAGTTTTTAAACGTGGAAATATGCTTAGAATACCTTACGTTATCTATGCAGATTTCGAAAGTATACTCTTACCATACCAAACATGTCTACCTAATCCTGAGGCAAGTAATACAGTCCCATACCAGAGTCATGTTCCTATGAGCTTTGGTGTATATGTTAAGCTTCGGTTTGCGGATACGTTTCGGTTGATGCCGAGGAGTTTGGAAAACTTAGTTAAAAACTTAAAATCATACCCTGAAACAGGTAAGTGCTTTGGAAAAGAAAATGCAACACTCATGACTCGTAAAAGTGCATTTCCTTATGATAACATTGTTCATGGGAAAAATTAAGTGAAAGGTGATTACCTCCAAAAGAAGATGTTAGTCAAGAAGACTCTGAACTTGCCAAAATGTATGTAATCGGTTCAAAATTAAAATTGTAGGGGAATATATGGTAAGCATTTACCGTACCAAGCTTCACTGCACATGGATGGTTAAATCGCGAGAAATGTCCATTTAAATATTTATGTTTCGCGTCGCCGCCACGTCGGATTGGTTCTCACCAGATTATTGAAAGTCTTATAGGTGAACTTATGTTCATAGCCTCTATGAACATAGAAAATTTAAGTTTGATTGCTCTAAAAGATTCGTAGATATTGGGAACCGTCTAAATATTTCGGATGGTCAACATTTTGGATTGTTATATGTATAGGCCATAGAGATATTTACCTTTAAATGATTATTGCGTAGGTTCATTATTCAAATTTCCACTTCAATCGCATGATTACGACAAAAGATATAAAATTTGTTTTAAAATGTCGCACAGACGCCATCTTGAGGTTATGTAAACAATTGAACTAAATTAGATGCCAGTGCATTACAATACGTATAATCGTTTACTGTACCATATTTTACTGCGCTCAGATGTTTACATCGCGAGAAAAGTCTATTCAAATGGTTCAAATTCGCTTGGCCGCCATGCTAGTTTTGTACCTTACAGGTTTTCAAAAGTTACATAGATAACCTTGTAGTGGAGCCCTTTATCACCGTGCAAAATTTCAGGGTGATATCAGAAACAGTTTCAGAGATATAGAATACCAGTGAAGTACTTCGCACAGCCGCCAACTTGAGGTTATGTAAACAATAATTGAACTAAATTAGATGCCAGTGCATTACAATGTGTATAAACATTTCCTGTACCATGTCTCGTTGCGTTTGGATCGTTAAATTGCGTGAAAAGTCTATTTAAAGTCTCAAATTCGCTTGGCCGTCATGTAGGTTTTGTAGTTACCAGGTTTATAAAAGTCTCATAGGTGAACTTCCAGTAGTGCCATTTATCACCGTAAAAAAAATCAGGGTGGTATCGGTAATAGTTTCGGAGATATTGAATGCTGGTTAAATAATTCGCACAGTCGCCATGTTGGTTTGGTGAGACGCAATACAATTTGAAGGGCATGGTCAGGGTCGGCCGAAATGGTTCTTTGCCCTTACCGAGTATCATTGAAATCGCTCCAGCCGTTAAGAAGTTATTAGAGGGACACACACACCACACACACACACACACACAGAGAGACACACACATAAACACACACATACACACACATGGACAAAAGGTGCTCTCATAAGTCTATTTTTTTTTTCATAAAATGAAAATAGGCTAGAAAGGTTCCTCTAATCCGGATTGAGCTCATTTTTTATTTCTTGGTGTAAATTTCACAACAGCTCCCAAATAATTCCTATGTATACCAAAACCTATTTTAAACAAGTAGTTCCGTGAAGAACTATACAGCCAATTTTTACATATGCTACTTATGTTAATTGCCTCTATCAACATACAAAATTTCTGTTTGATTGCTGTAATACATTCGCAGATATTGAGAACCGTCTAAATATTTCGGATGGACACCATGTTGGATTTTTATGTATGTAGGTCTCAGAGTTATGTACTATTACATGCAGATTATTCCGTAGGTGTAGTATTCAAACATCAATCGCTTGATTAAGACACAAAAAGTAAAAAACAGATTTAAAAATTTCGCCGAGCTGCCATCTTGTGGTTATGAAAACAATTGAAATAAATTAGATGCCAGTGGATTGAAATTTGTATAAGCATTTACCATACCAAGCTTAACTGCGCTCGGATGGTTAAATCGCACGATACGTCCATTTACATATTTATCTTTCGCGTCGCTGCCATGTTAGATTTGTGCTCTCCAGGTCATTGAAAGTCCTATAGCTGAAATTATATTCATAGCCTCTATCAACATAGAAAATTTCACTTTGATTGCTATTATAGATTAATTGGTATTGAGAACCGTCGGTAGGTCGCCATTTTGGATTTTTATACATATGGGTCATAGAGTTATGATAGACTATTAGATGATGATTATTCCGTACCGGTAGGTTTATCTTTGAAACGTTCACTTCGATCGCATGATTGATACACGAGAAATAAAAACTTCATTTAAAAATGCGCACAGTCGACGTTATATGAACAATTGAACTAAATTAGATGCCAATGCATTACAATGTGTATAAACATTTGCTGTATCATAATTCACAGCGCTCCGATAGATAAATCGCGAGAAAAGTCTATTAAGATGTCTCACTTTCTCTTGGCCGCCATATTCGTTTTGTATTTTACAGATCTTTGAAAGTCTCATAGCTGAACTTCTAGTAGTACTCTTTATCACCGTACACAATTTCAGGGTGATATCAGCAATAGTTTCGGAGATATAGAATGCCGGTTAAATATTTCGCACAGCCGCCATCTTGAGGTTATGTAGACAATTTAACTGAACTAGATGCCAGTGCATTTCTATGTGTTTAAACATTTGCTGTACCAAATTTCATTGAGTTTGAATGGTTAAATCACTGGGAATGTCTATTTAAAATTTAAAATTTACTTGGCAGCCATGTTCGGTTTGTAGTTAACAAGTGTTTGAAAGTCCCATAGAAGAACTTCTAGTAGTGCGCTTTAACACCGTACAAAATTTCAGGGTGATATCAGTAATTATTTCGGAGATATGGAATGCCAATGAAATACTTCGCACAGCCACAATGTTGGATTGGTGAAACGTAATAAAATTTGAAGGGCACGGTCGGGGTCGGCTGAAATAGTACTATGACCTAACCGAGTTTCATTGAAATCTCTCCAGCCATTTAGAAGTTATTAGCGGGGGACACACACATGCACACACAAACAATACGCACACACATACAGACGCACGGACAAAAGGTGATCTCATAAGCCTATTGTTTCTTAAAATGAAAATAGGCTAACCATCTTTTTTCCTCCTCTATAGAACAGGGTATAATTTCCATGGCTACTACTAGCATACCCCTAACATCAATTCTCCTGCAATGCCAAAATCTGTATTTTAAATTTCTCAAATTCGTCTATTAGGTTAGCACATGCCCGAGCTCTATACAGACTTCTTACGTTCCATGTACCCATCACACAATCTAGTCCATGTCGTCGCTTAGGTCGTCGCCTTTTAAAATCCGTCCGGCTGTTAACTTGTGATATTGTTTTCATAACAGTTATATTTTGCCATGGCCGGATCGTTAACCCTGCACACAACCATTTAGGGGGCTGACCCTCACATCTCTCCGGATCGCTGCCCATTAACACCAGGGTGGGTCCCCTAGCCTTTGAAGTTCTATTCCACTAACTGCAAGGCAGTAGATGTGATAGAATTGTAACTCGTTTGTCTTCTCTGCTGTTGGGATAATATCTAATATCCTCTTCCACCTTCAGAGCCATTGGTTACCAATCTTCCCCAGAGCTCCATTAGCCGTCCATATTTCAGGGTTCCTGTAGGGCCTTCACAGCTACCGTAGTGGTTCTGGGGCACATAGAGTCCCCACTGTACTTCACCCTTTCAGGCAATCCCTTACTTCAGTCCGTTGCCCATCTCCCAAGACGTGGACTTGGGGTTCATCACACGGGAGACTGGATTAAACAATACCAGTAGGATTATCGGAGCGGTGACATAGCACAGCGAGCAGTTGGGCGTCGTGGTGTACATCAGTCGTTAATACGGGTGCTGCAACAGAATTATTTACATAACGCAAAAGGATTATTATTTCATTATTCATATTTACAGATTGAGGTTGGAATCATGAAGAGAATCAGACTTTAAAATATAAAAATACTCATTACACCTCATCCCCGATCCCATGAAAAAGGGAAAAATTATGGCATAGAAATAAAATTTTATTTCAGATATAATTCCCTATTTGTGTATGAAAAAATCCACAGCCTGCTTCCAGTCTCCGACCGGGTCAGGAATGGAATGAATGAAGCCCCTATCTAGCGGCGAGGATATGAACTGTGCCGGCTGCCGAGGCCTGACGCACTCCTCTGGGGCAATGATTAAATGAATGACAGATGAAATGAAATGATAGTGGAGAGTGTTGCTGGAATGAAATTTTGACAGGGAAAACCGGAGTACCCGGAGAAAAACCTGTCTGCCTCCGTTCTGTCCAGCACAGATCTCACATGGAGTGACCGGGATTTGAACCACGGACTCAGCGGTGAGAGGCCGGCATGCTGCCGCCTAAGCCACGGAGGCTCCCCTATTTGTGTATAATCTATTTAAAATTAATATATATTTCCAGTAATTGAAAGCACTAGATAGCGAGGTAGCTAGAACACCCACCCACCTGTCAATGGTCAGTCATGGCGTTCATCGATTATAATAAGGGGGAAATCTAAACTCTAAACAAAACCCTTTAATGATGTGATATAATACTTCAAAATTTCTAACTTGCGGATGCTTTTCACCTACATCACTTAACGGTGTTTAAATGCGATAGTCTCGTATCTGTAGATGTAACCGTTGGTATTGTTTCCGTACTTCAAATTTGGCGTGTGCTTGGAACTTCATTTGGCTGACATCATCGCGCGGCTTAATAGTTCCTGATTCCTGAAGGCTGTGTGACATATTCCACACCACGTAAGTGACAAAGAGTTGATTCTGGATAGTTCGAAAATCTGTGACGTTCATCTGGGTAACGTGTATAAGAAACGGTAGGGATCATTGGTGGGTGATCTTCGTGAATATCATCGACTTGGCTCAATTTGTAATACTACCACGAGGTGTGGTGGTTAGCGTTCATAGCTGTCGCCCCGGAGGTGCGGGTTCGATTCCCTGCTCTGAAAGGTATTTTAATTCTTGTGTAGGGACTCGGACACAGGGTACACTCAGCATCGTAAGGAAAACTGGGGGGGGGGGGGGGTAGATTCGCTGTCACCCTGGAAGTGGCTTCAGGTGGTTTCCCACTTCTATTCCTGGGAAATGTCGGGATGGATCCTAACTTAAGACCACAACCACTTCCTTCCCAATCGTCAGCTGAATTATAAGTTTCAAATACACACTCTAATATCTTCACACACCTATGCTCGTGGAGGTAAATGTCCAAGATGTCCAAGCCCCTCATTTCAACGCTTATTTTGTTTTATATCTCATCGTCATGTAGCGACAGGCCGAATAACAACATATTCGCCAGCGTGGGATGGCTGGGTAATGTATTCGCGCTACATGTAATTATAACGTTCGTGGACTTTATAGTAATCCTTTTATGACTTCAAATACTCCTGCGTTCGCTAGACTGAATGATATAGCCACCCCCTGTAATCAATGGCACGAGGTACTAGGAATGTTTGTTGTTTCATTGATAACTGTAGGCTACTTCTTACACAAGGTGTAGCAATTTATGGTGAGCTTTGCATTGAGCTTGGTGGTTTTTCAAGTAGGTGGTATATTTTAGGTTATATATGTAATTCGGTTGGGTTTCATTCTATTCTAACTTTCATTCGATCAAAACAAAATATTTATTTCTCATATTCCAGTAATTGAGATTATTTTGTGTTGACCGATTGAAAGTTACGATATCAATTGTTAATAAGGCAACACTGAAAAATGGCTTCAAACCTATCATTCATATTTTCTACTTTTTACAATTTGTCAAAATATGGTGAAAAATGATGCCACTATCTGCAATGGGTATATAATTTACTAGCACTATCAGATATTAAACGTGAACTATACTCTATCATAACTATACACTTGTTCTTTACTGGGTTTTGTGAGCCTCAATCTTGTAATATGTTATGAATTAATTTACTTTAATGTGCCTGTGTATGATGACCGATCTCGAGCTTATCGGGGGTTGAATGGGATTCTTTACATTTGTTTTATTTATTTATGTTCTTTTTGTACTATGCCGACTTAACAGGTGATTTGCAATATAAGGTTTATTTATGTGGCCACTGCGCCATGTTTGATACAGAAGTATATATAAGACAAGGCGGGGTCGTTTGATGTTCCTATGTCTTACTCCAAATAACTTGTCTTCTTAGGTTTGGATATCTCGTAGTAAGAGGTCTGTCATTATGTTGGAACGAGTTTAGTTCATTACTATTTCTGTTGGCTAGCCTTGCGTTAAAGCTTGGGATACAGATGTTGTATGTATGAGTGGATTACATCTGAGGGACACCTGTTAGAGTTGTATTTCTATTTTGGACGTATGTACATGGTAGGAGCAATGCGGTGTCCAGGTGAATTGATTGTTTGAGCATATTTTAAACAATATTATTGTGTAACAGGAATTTTCTGTTAATTACATTATTTTGCCACATACCTAATTTCATTATTCGACGTGCGCATCCTTCAATTAGGTTATTTATTGGTTGGGTTTTACCTTCCTATTTCTCTACCACCGGGTAGTGGCTTCCTGTGTTTGATGTTAATGTGAGATTATGTGCTGATGAAGGTTGTAATACTTCCGTGAAGAGTGATGGTTGTAGATTTTCTGTGATATTAAGACCCCTTTTCTGAGTCTTTAAACGTTGTTTTATTTATGGACTTGAAACGTAGTGCATATCAAGCACGTGTGGTCATGTAAAACAGGTGTGTCTACCTCCTGGAGTTGTGGCTAGCATTCATGGCTGACACCCCCTGAGGTTTGTGTTAGAATACCTCCCTTGCATGATATTAAATTCTGGTCTCAGGACTAACCCAGGGTACACTCAGCTTCGTGAAGTAAAAACTGACAAAAGTTAAGTCTGATTTCAAATTTAACTAACCTGGAAGTTGTTTTCCCACTTCATCTACAGGATGATCCCTAATGTTACGCCACTGCCGCCTCTCAATTCTCACCTGAATTTCAACTTCACATACTCCTACAAATACCACAATAAAACAGGTTATCATAAAAATTCCACTCACACCCACGTACACGGGGCTAAATGTCCACGATATCTAAACCCTCAAATTAAACAACAACAACAACAATAGACATGTGTGTATGCACGTTTTGACTGATAAGCGGTGTGTACTTTATGTCTTGGTCCTGTGGTTGTTGTGTTGGCCCATATTATGGTGTCTGAATTAGAGTGTGTACTGATAACTATGATACGGGTTGTGAGAGGAGAGCTTCTACGGCTATTTCACAGGTAAAAGGGAAAACGGACCAGGCTCATCAATCCCTTGCATCTTTGGTCGTGTGTTAAATCTTGCAAGGAATATAAGGAAAATGAAAGAATGGGTTTGACCCACCAGAAAATGGTATTGGAGAAGAAAAGACGAGAGCCAGATATATGAAAGTCACAATTCGGACACCCTCATACCATCGCATCGGGATCGAAATGACCTCCACGTACAGGCCTTAAAATAAACAATAACAACGATAATTAATAAAAAGTGAATAATTAGAATTAAATTTCACATAACTGGGGAATGTTCAGAGTAAATTTATAGGGTCCAATGTATTATAGAGTATTAATGTTTAATATACTAAGAATTAGGGATATCAAAGTCTGAAATTTAACTTGAATCAATAAGATAATTTTTCTCTCCCATAGAAATAAATATTAGAAAAATACTTCTCGCTGAATTTATCTTCCCTGCATTTTAATTTATCTCTCTTGCATATTTAAGCTACCTTCTATTCCTGTAGCACACCGCACGAGGCACACGTAAAGCTGCCCCCGGATATTATCATACACAAGCGTGTTGCGAATACATTACAGCTCTCTCTTCCTAATAAAAGAAATATCGTTTTCGTTACATACTCTTCAAGGGTTGGCGCGCCTGCGGGATGCTGTGAGAATTACGATTATATTGGACTCATCCTCAGATATTACCTTTGGGTGATAGTTTTATTACTTATGATTCATTGCTTCAAATCGTATAGCAAAATACGGATTCTAGCGGTTTGGCTGTTAAAGCAATGCAAATTCAGTATGGGGGAATTTCTTCCATCCGATTCACGTAAAGTAAACTACATTCCGACCACCTCTTTCTGTGGTGGTTAACACTGTTAGATGTCACCCCTGAGGTCCAAGGTCGATTTCAGTCACAGCTATATATATTTAATTCTATTGTATGAGTTGACTTTCATATTACTGGGGGTAATTCCGAGTAAATCTTAAGTGGACAATGTATTATAATTACGTTTTATATAAAAAGAAGTAAGCGTTTCTATTATCAAATTAAACTTGAAAGATTTTCATGATTTCTTCTCATCCATGAAATTAAATATAAAACAATAAAACAATCTGAGACTGAATTGAGAAGAGGTGATTTCGATTCCCACCTCAGCCATATTGAAGTGCACAAATAAGATTACGATGTGGTCCTGCCAGTAAGGATACCACTTACTAAGGAATAGGATGGGAATGGCCATCTCGGATTATACGGAATCGTAATCTTACTTGTGCTTAGAGAGCTAGGTCTACCCTGATCACCGAAACCCTACTCCTTGGGATACTGCGTGAGTAAGGATAGCATCCTGCCTTACATGTAGTTTCTCGTACCTACTTATGACAGACAAAGTGAAGTTAAAGTTGGATCTGATGGGAATGACGGTGTACTGATTAGTCCTTTACGGAACTACTTTCTTAATTCGTATTCAGTATTTGGAAATCGAATAGATTCTGCCCAGCACCGATGACAAGTAATACATCACTCTAAATAGTTGTTTTAATAATATATTTTCATACTCTGAAATTAACTCTGTCTTTTAAAATTAATTATCATGCGACTTGATGCCATTCGTTTATTAAATGGTTTTCCATAATGCTGGATTTCCAATCCTGAAAAATACTGGTGTGTGCATTTCTTAAAACCACAGTCGCTTTTCATTCTATCCCTAGTCCCAATCTCAAAATATACGCATCAGTAAAAATTATACCGCAACAATTTCACATACACGGGCACTGGACCAATTTAGGTGCCACTGCCGAGCAGATAACAAAACAAAGAATCGAATACACAGAATGCAAATTGTCAATTTACAAGATCGTGTTGGAGGACGTAATGAAATAAATAAATAAATAAATGATTATATGAATAAATAAATAGGCTCGACAGCTCATTGGAAGTCCTGGCCTACCAAATGACCCACTGCACTGTTGACCCTTGGTCAACGCGTTGTGATCTCTTGGCAGTAAGTGACTTGTGACTAGGATCGCTGTCTCTCTGGTATCTTGATGAGTTAGGGAAGCTTGCATATCACAGTGAACCCGAGAGCGATGCTAGCAGGAGCTTCGGTTCCTGGCAACGTTACCCAAGCTGGTATGATTGAGTGTGAGAAACCCGACTAGATTACCTACTTCACACATGAATCATGGGGAGTACAACTTAACATTTCCCTCGAAAAGGGTGGCTGCATGGGAAGTGCCACGTCACAGTGTGAGTAACCAGTAGCTGTGCACGCAATGAGCGCGTGTGCCAGTCGTCCTAGAAGCTCGAATGAAGAGAAAATCAATCCGAAACTTTCTGATGATATATTGACAGAGTCTGTATTATCAACTGAGCCTCTGTGGCGTAGGTGGCAGCTCGCCGGCCTCTCACCGCTGAGTCCGTGGTTCAATTCCCGGTCACTCCATGTGAGATCTGTGCTGGACAAAACGGAGGCAGACAGGTTTTTCTCCGGGTACTCCGGTTTTCCCTGTCAAAATTTCATTCCAGCAAAACCCTCTACTATCATTTGATTTGATTTCATCTGTCATTCATTAAATCATGGCCCCAGAGGAGTGCGTCAGGCCTCGGCAGCTGGTACAGTTCATATCCTCGCCGCTAGATGGGGGCTTTATTCATTCCATTCCCGACCAAGTCGGAGACTGGAAACAGGCTGTGGATTTTCTGTGTTATCAACTACTCACTCGGGACTTTAGAGTAATGCACTGGACTCGTGTGATGAACACTGATGTCATGAGTTGCAATTTCATAGTAACTCACAAACTAACGCCATCTGCTGTTCCATGTATTCATCAAGTTGCATCTAGAAGCAGCACATATCTCACAGCAAAGACTGTCATATCAAGTCCGCGTAATCGTACGGAACTCATATTTACCTGCACTTATATTAACTGAAGATATGACGGAATTAGCTGCTTAAATGGGGATAAACAATGAATTCACAACAAGAGATAACG
This sequence comes from Meconema thalassinum, assembly GCA_946902985.2. NCBI lineage: Eukaryota > Metazoa > Arthropoda > Insecta > Orthoptera > Tettigoniidae > Meconema > Meconema thalassinum. Next base: position 1,149,927,105 of record OX336389.2, read on the forward strand.
TGCACAATGAACTAAATTAGTGTCCAGAAACCTGGGCACTGCCACGTTCAGGTTGGACGCTTGAAATGCCTTTTTTAGAACATTGGTGCAACCTTCTGTACTCTCGGGGTAAATATTCAAGTATTCAAAATTAATATAAAATGATATTAAATATAATTCGGATGATATTCACGACATCTCGTGAGAGTAACGGATTTTTAAGCCATGTGTTATAATTTTTATGGACTGACATGACTTATACGGAAGTCCAAAGAAGTAATCATCAATCATATTAGGGACAGCTTAGTTGTGTACACGTATTAAGGAGTTTTGTCGGAAAATCCCAAATTTTCTGGCTAATAAACGTCGAGGGAACAGTGAGAGTATGACTTGGGTTTAGAAGAGTTAAATTTGAAAATTTAATATAAATCATCATCATGAAAATCAATCAACACAAAACATAAAACATCAACACTGGAAATTTTGGGTACTAGACGCTGCGTATTCGCTTTTGGATTTAAGATACAATGATTCAAATTTAGAGTTAGGAGAAGAGGGTTCACTTTGGTTAGATAAAGCGGTTAAAAGTTGAGATCTAGCATTTATGAAGGTGACTAAATGCTCGTATGAATAATCATCATTGTTAGAAGGTTCCATTTCCCAAGCTTTAAGGGTAGCAGTATCAACTTTAGAAACCACTAAATGTATTAGGAAAGTGTCCCAATTGTCAGTGGGTTGATCTAATTGGGATAATGCTTTTACATGAAATTGTGTCGTATTGAAGAGGGTACGCAGGCTAGTGACGTCATTATGTTGTGCCGAAGGCAAGTTAAATAGAGCTTTCATATGGCGTTGAATACGTAACCGTAGATTACCGTATCTTTCCTTCAATAAATTAATGGCAATGGGGTAGTTTTCGGCGCTTAATGGGAGTGTTTCAACTAACTGCAGGGCATGACCACGGAGAATAGATCTCAAATAATGAAACTTATAGATGACTTGAATATCTTCATTGTCATGAACAAGGGAGCAAAAAAGTTCGTAAAAAGAATCCCAAATAGATTCGTCTCCAGAGAAGTGAGGCAAATTAATTTTGGGTAAAATAGGTTTGGGTTTGTGTGTGCCCTCACGAGACGAAGTTTGTTGTTAGTTAAGGGAACCAAGAACTGAAACGTCCTTTTTCTGTTCTTCAAGTTGGCGAATTATTTTGAAGGCAGAGCCTAAGCCTTCGTAGTATTGATTTTCTACTTCTACTCGATCGTCTGTTTGATTGAGCATGCAAGTTTCAATTTCGGTTTGAATAGTACAATAATTTTCAAAAGAACGTTCATAATCCTTTACGCGATGTTTTAATAAATCTAATTGAGCTTCTGAAGGATCCAGCTCTCTGATATATTTCCTGAATCTGGTAATTTGCCCTTTGTAAGACGCTCGTTTGGATGTGAGCTTTTCATCCCTACCTTCTTTGTCTTTATCTGTGGGAGCCATGGTAAAAAAAAGGTAAATTAAAGTGTGACTAACGAAACTGTGGAGTTTTGGAAATGCTGTCAGACTGGCAGCAGCATACAAGTTGAAAGAGAGAGACACATCAAAGGAGACAGGAGCAACCTCATTCCCACTCACCAGCTTTGCACAGCGAAATTATAGCTGAAAAAGTCAAAATAGATATTAGTATTTTGCAGAATATTGACAAATGGATTCTCCCGGGTTTCTGGGACCAAGTTTTAGTAGGTTTTAGCTGAGGATTAACTCTACCTAAGGGATGATGATAATAAAAAAAAGGAAATGGGTTTCGTGTGGAGAACAAGTATGGGTAGATAGGACGGGAGTCCAATACAAAAGCGTAAAACCAAACTGAAATAAGTCTTCAGTAAAAGGTTCCACCGTACAATGCCCGTGAGACACCTAAAGTGGGTAGGGACCTGACCACAGCTAACGGGAAATGCAGCTGAAGCTTGGGCTATTTGCAAGCAAGCGGCAAGCGTTCTTTCCCTCCCATGCCGGTATTCCCATACTATGGGGACGGGTGGTAGTCTGGCAAGGCAAAGTGTGTTAAGGGATACAGATTTACTGTTTCTCCTTTCAAAGGAGTTAGATTTAACCAAATGTTTTGAAAGGCTGAAATAATTTGAATTTGCCGTGATATTTTTTAGTTCTGGGAACAGTTGGATCTACGGCAAATGACCGAATGCTCCCGGAGAGGAAAGCGATAAAGCAGCAAGATGCCGATTAAAAGCTTAGAAAATAGGAAGAACTCAAGCCTAACTCAAACAAAACTTCAATTTGGAAAACAAACCATAAGTCAGAGAGATAATCTCTACAAGTAGGAAGCTTGCGGATCTAGCTATACTTGCCTTGATGGCCTGTTAAAATTGGCTATAAAGACCAAGAGAAACTTTGAAAATGTTATTACTTGAAGTTTTAATTTAAATGCAACAAATAGTAAAGACTTTGTTATTTTAGATATTATATTTTTTTGTAAAGATATCTTAAGTTTAAAGGAAGAATCAGGGAAGAGAAGGTCCTGCCTAATTGTGATTTTTCGGAGAAAGATAAAGAACAAAGGAAAACAACGTATTTATTTAACAATAAATATAAACTTTAGAAACTTAACACTTGGTAGATTCAAAATATTATCTTTTAAAGTTAGAAGAATCTTTTCTTTGTTTAGTTCTACAAATGTAAAGGTCTCAGACCCAATAAGATAAAAGTTTACTATGAAAAATAGTGTACAAGTTTTGAACTTGTTACGAACACTAAAGCTCTACAAAGGTTTTTAAACCGTGCTTAAAATTGCGAAATTTAAAGCTTTTAAAAGCAATATATTGTACAGTGAATGTAACTTCTACAAATTAGGTAAGTAACAAGCGCTATTTGACTGCTCTTATGACAAGCCAACAAGCTAAAGACAAATAGATTAAATCCTGATAGTTACAGGAGAAAGAAAAAGAAAATAGAAAATGGAAAGCGGAAATTACCGCTATTTGAAACAGTAATTACAATATTAAAAGTGGAAAAAATTTGCGAGGGCGCTGGCTCGCAAGCGAGGGCTCATAGTGTTTTAGATAGATGAAAATTTTAATTTAATTTATGTTAGTAAGGTATTTGGGAGAAGGGAAATAGGAGATTTAGGAAAACGTCCTGGCCAGATTTATTGCTCTCGTAGAACGCTGCGCTGAAGATAATTGAACGGGCACTATATTGAACTAAAGTCTATTAAAGGATTGGAAAAGTTCACTATTGCAACACAGAATGTTTATGTAACGAAAAGTTATTCCAGTTTTGGAGATCACTTAGTTGAATTTTGACATGTTACTTGCGTTGTACAAGTTTTAAGATGCACATAATAGTTCCAGAATTATAGCAACAATTAATTGATGCAGTAGTAGTCCCGCGGTGGGGTAGCGTGTTCCCTTATTTTGTGTAGGAAATACCAGGTTTCTTGACGATTAGTAAAGATTGGTTTACGTAGAAAGTTCTGGAGTTATGATGACGGTTGAATAGGGCAGTAAAGTTCCCACGGAGGAAAAAGCTAAGTTTTATAGAGGGTGGGTAATTTGAATTAAATCTCTCGCAGTGAGAAAGTGTTCTCAGTTAATTTGTACAAGAAGTACTACATTTTCAAGTTTTAAAGTCAGCTTGGATAACTAGAGCATGACAAGAAAATTCCCTCGAAGGCGAATATTGCATAATTGTCAGCAATTCAACACACTGCCTATAAAATTGTGTTAAAAACCATTAAAACATGTTTAAAAACATTGAAGTTTTGTACTTAGCTTGATTCTCTTGTAGGGCAGGCGATGGTTCCTGGTGACGGTTGAATTAAAAAAAAAATTGACATGGTGTCTAGTTTAAAATGTCTCTCGAGGACAGGAGACAAGCCCGTGAGAGGGCCCCAACTGTAAGTTTGACGACTGAAGCAGAAATGAGGACGAGCGAACACGCACACGGCAGAAGTAGATAGGCAAGGGGAAGGGGAAGGGGAAGTGAGGGAAGAGGGGAGGGAAAACAAAGGAGTTTACATCAGGGTATACAACATAAGAAAAATTAAATTCTTATACAGAACATAGAATTCTTCTTAGAGCGGTGTCTTCAAGGAGATGTTAGCTGGCGACAATGACGACGCCAGGTGGTTTGATTGGTAAGGAAGTCCTCTTGAGCATGGAGATATCGAGAAACTTCAGTGGTTAGCTGCTAGATGACGCTAGGTTGACCATGGAAGACATATATCTAGAACAGACTTATAAAAAAACATAAGAAAATGCACGGAGAAAATAGAACGTAAGGAATCACTGTTGGTGTCTGCGAAAAGGGAAAGTAGGAATTAATGAAAATTAAAGCAAAGATCAGCAAGAGCTAACTCTTCCAAAGAATACACCAATTAGTCCATCGGGCATCAGAATTTTTTATTTTTGTTTTTATTATTTATTGCAGGTGGTCCAGAGTAAATTGTTAGTTCGTCTGACCCCTGTCGCTGTACACTTAACAGTTTTCACTATTTCAAAAGACAAAACACCGTTTACTATTTTCCAAGATCAGAGTTCCTCTATAATGTTCAAGTTTGACAAATTCTGATCTGTAGAATTTCATCAGAATGAAATCTTGTTATCCCAGTGGAAAAAATATAGTCTCATTTGAAATTCTTTCCTCAAAATATTACCATATTTTGCTTGTATGTGTTTTCCAACAAGATCATGATTGTTATAAATAATTATTTCGTTTAGAATTATTTCTGCCTATTCACCATTTATTCCTTCATTTAATACCAATATTTGAATAACATGAACAAGAAATATTAGTATGGTTTGGCTTTATCATGATGTTCCACAGAACAATAGTCAATTAATATGTGCTTCATTATTATATTCTTCGGCTGTTTCAATAATTGTCGTATTAACAAATTCACATAAATCATGACAAATATTAACATAAGTTTGTCCAATACCACGAAACAAAACTATTTAATCTTCCAGTCCTAATGATTTTATTATTATTATTATTGTTATTATTATTATTATAATCCACTTAATTAACACATTCATTATTTTACACAATCTGATTTAATTATAAACATTACCTTCTTAACCTAATTAATAAATTTAATATCGTTATTAGATTAATAATTATTATTATTATATTTATTTCGAAACAATAATTAAGTTCAAAAATATTTTACTGCATATGAAATTATTATTATTAAGGGGAATTACTCCTATCCAATTATGGCGTTAAGATGATCAATTTTTATGCAATTCAATTTAGTTTGTCGAACATGACTTCCTATCTCATTTTCATTTATGCGCTCAAATAATGTTTTATTAGTTTCAATTGATCCGGTAAGGTTTGATCAAGTCTAATAGAAACCATATTTCATAGGCGTAAAAATAGAAAATCGGATAATAGACTCAGGTATCCACGAACAGAATTCTACTGACAGTACTTGTATGGGACAAAAATGTGCGGCGGTAACACGACTCTACCCATCTTATCACTATAAGCAACAACATATTCATCTTCCATCCACATTATACTTGGGACACTATTTCCCAGTGGACGACTCTTTTTCTCCATGCAAATCGCAAATTTGCAACCATGAGTTTATGCCAACACTCATGCTGCATAATATTTAACCAAAATAGACAACAATTATATCTGAAAAAAAATCCACAGCCTGCTTCCAGTCTCCGACCGGGTCAGGAATGGAATGAATGAAGCCCCCATCTAGTGGCGAGGATATGAACTGTGCCGGCTGCCAAGGCCTGACGCACTCCTCTGGGGCAATGATTAAATGAATGACAGATGAAATGAAATGATAGTGGAGAGTGTTGCTGGAATGAAATTTTGACAGGGAAAACCGGAGTACCCGGAGAAAAACCTGTCTGCCTCCGTTTTGTCCAGCACAGATCTCACATGGAGTGACCGGGATTTGAACCACGGACCCAGCGGTGAGAGACAACAATTATATCTAATTTTCATATATTTTTACATTAGTGCAATATTTCCGTCATAAAGATAACCTTGTATATTTCATCCAAACACCACTTAGTTCTTGTGTAAACAAATCTCTTCTAATAGTGGTTCGATTTACGCCTGGTCAAAATCCTTCCCATGACTATATTTAACAATAATCCACCCTAGTTTATACATTTATGTTATTCAATAACCTTCCATTTCTCTATTCCTCTCTTGTTCTTTTATAGTGCTTTCAGAAATGTGCCATATTCAAATACGTCGATGTTTAACTCTCATTAGATTCTATTGCCAACAATACAAAAATTTATTTAATCAATCATTATAGTCTATTATTATTATTATTATTGTTATTATTATTACTGAAAAATATTTAAATGTTGCAACACCGAATTAGAAATAATTAAAAACACAACTCAAACAATTATTTATAATATTTAAACAAACATTTTATTATTATTATTATTATTATTATTATCTCGTAACGAGATTTTAAATGTCGAATGGAATTATTTAAATTACTTGAAAAATCCATGATTTTTCAGAACTGCAAAAGCAATCATATTGAAAAAACATATCCTAATAAAAATGACGTCAGCGTGTCACTCAAACAAACCGTCGCTGATCGAAGCATATCTGAACTAATTTGTACTAGAAATCACTAGTCGGTTGATTATCGTAACATAACAAAATTGAACAAAATAATCGTTTCTTCAAAGCGTAGATTGTGTTGATATTTTATACGTTAAATGAATTCTCAATTACATACAACTAGCAACTAAAACATGTTCCGAGTTCAGCTGACATATTCCTCCGATGTTTCATGGCGATGCGGGTCCTCGGTTGACGTCATAGTCCAATGGATTCCCCAAGATTCCATAGGCATGGCAACCTTCCCCTAGGTCGTCTGCGGCACCATCTGCTTCCTTTCCGGTATCCACCATTGTCCAATCCACTCGTGATTTAGTGATACATATTCACGTTCAGAATTACGCACTTATAAAGTTCTCGACAACTTTCACGAACGTCTGGCATTATAACTCGTGTTATACAAAACACTTCCGTGGTTTTACACAATTTCTTCACTTTTTCAAAGTTCACAATAGAGTTCAATTGTAATGTTCCGTCTTCAACCAATTATGTCAGTTTTGACAATAGCAACTTGTTTTCATAAGACATACTCTTACAATCATGGAGTGTCAAAATTTTCGTAGATGCCTGTTCTAGATTAATCCTATTACGAGTACGGGATACTGTTTAGATCGTCACCCTCTCGAATAGGCCGGCGATGCTTGGCGAAGGGGGTAGCAATGCAATGTAATGGGGGTGCAGCCGCACAAGAGGGTGACGCACTAAACGGGATGTGTGTGTGAAGGGGTATATGTGTGAATGCTGGGGAAATGGTGCTGAGGGGGTGTAGAGGGGGTTGGAACAGGTTCAGGATGGGCGCTTGTTACGGGTTAGCGCGCATGCCATTAGCGAGGGCAATGGCCTGCGGGCGAAGGCTCGTGCTGTCAGCTGGTTACATATAGCTTCAGCGAAACGGTCACAGGCCGTACCGTGACTGTGTAGAGAGGAATTGGGATAGCAATGCCGGGACTAAAGAAACAGAAGTTCCTTATTTGTACCTTGCAGTTTATTGTAATAAAGTAAAGGGGTGAAAAGGTAGTAAAAGTGCAGAGAATGAAGAAAAAGGGATAGCCGACACACTCACCATTGGAAGTTGGGTCTCGTAGTCTCGTAGACTAGGCGTCGTCCATGCTGGGGGTGGCACCGTACTGCCGATGGACGCCGCCCTCCAGGATACATCGCACTCTTCCTCGTGGAACCGTCTGACTGTCTTACTGTTAGAATGAATGTCCCGGGCGCGAAGGCGCCTTGCGTATTTGAGGGCTCAATTAGGTTAACTATCGTCAACGGAATTCTGCTTGTGTACCTGTTATTGTTGTCAGGTAATACTGCCAGCTTGTGGTTATAGTGTTGTGACCATGAAGCAATGGTTACTTCAGCTGTCTGTCAATTAATGATTACCCTGTCTGTAATCCCTTCCTTGTATTTCTTTGGTATGGGATATGTTTGGGGTTTTCAGGGATTGTGTAGGGCGTTACAGCCTCTATGAGCTGGGGCTATAACAAGACCTCTCTTCCAACGAATGGTCGTCCCCGACCATTGTGTGAGCCGTGGGGGCGCCGGTTAGTTTATATTTTCTCTACTTTTCTTCTGTATTCTTCTCTTCTTTACTTCTGTTCTTTTTCTTTCTTCTTCTTCTTCTTCTTCTTCTACTTCCTGCTCTTCTTCTTCTTCTTCTTCTTGTGGTCGGATAGATCAGTGTGCCGTACTAGGGGGTGGGTAGGTGTGACAAGGGGTGGATTTGTGGCGTATACAGTCGGTATTATAATTTTACATATTTCATTCGTTGTTGGTATAGAGTTAATTGTCGATAGATTTGTTGTTTTGAAATGTGAGGTTGATTACGGGGGATGATTTCAAATATTGATGTGCGTGTGAGGGTGTGTACAGATTCAGATGTAGTGTGGATGAAAATGAGGGTGTTGTATGTAAGTAATTAAGATATCTAATTAAGAAAGCGAAAAATAAATGGTGGGAAAGGGGGTCTAGGGAATTTAAAGTATAGCTACCCCTTTAGGACTCGTCCATGAATTGTGTAGTAGTCCGCAGTTCACGTTCTGCCGTGAGGGTACGTTTACAACGCTACTTTCCCTATCAAGTAGGGGTGCTGATGCATGAATGATAGTTTAAGTTTGTTGGTGAAATGTTTTTTTTACAGTGCATTATGTGATGAATTGGTGTGTATATGTGTAGAAGGAATAGAACTTATGGCTAACCTGCCTATATACGGCTTTGCATGCTATTTGATTGTTGTCTTCTGTGTTCCGTCTCATTGTCATCTCCTTCATCTTCTTCCATGGTCACCTGATCGTCACGTGCTATTATGGGGAGTACATGGAGTGGCATCTTTGTTATTTCTGTAATCAGAAAGAGGTATTAGTTTCTGTGCATGTTTGGGTGGTTTTTACGCTGGTGATCGTTCTCCACCTGTAATGGAGAAAAGTGTGAGTAGGATGGTGATGTTTCAATGTTAAGGATGATATAATAGATATACTTCTTCGTGTTCCTGTATGTTTCCTGTGTCTTTCCGTAGTTAATGTTATGATCGATAATATTAATGAATGTCTGCGTTGTGACTTACATACTAATACTCCTTATATACTAATGTGTGATATATGTTTCTTCATATACTCATATTCTCCATTATTCTATATTCTTCCTTATTCGTCGTACTTCTATCTCTCTCTCTGCGTGTTGTTGTGTATATTTAGTTATGCTAGTATCTCATATCGGTGTGGATAGTACTACAATTGTGTAATGTATTGTTTGTATTGTGCTTAATCCACTTCATCTAAGTCGGTACACTTGCTTTCTTCCTTCTCTAGTGTAGATATTGTGTAAATATAGATACGATAAACGTTATAATCATAATTGTGACGATAATAGTAATTGTAATGTTGTGACTAGGACATGGTGAGACTTGACGATCCTAGAGCTTCTAGGGACAGAATTCGTAATGTTTTTCAATTGTGTATGTAGCGTAAGTGGTTTGTCTCAGGAATTATTATAAATTACCCTTACAAATCAATAGTTAAGGTTCCATCGAATCTGACAAAATTCAAAATGACATTCACTTCCATATAGCACTTCCCTTAAACTGCATTAACGTGCTCCTCATGGCTCGGCGTTTACATCTACCAATTATATATTGTCAAAACACTCTTGACTCCCTTATTAGAGTATTACTTTACTGTGCTAATTATTTATAATTATAAATTTATAATTACCATTTCATTTGGTCCACATGAGTATAAGTTATCATCTCTCTCTCTCTCTCTCTACAATTCTGCTACCCTTGTATTGCCCGGAAATAATTCGTGCACCCCTGGAGTTTTGGAAACTACTGACTATATCAAATTAAGACTAACTCCCTAGGTTGTCTTAAGATTTCGATAACTCGGGAACAATACTTATGTTGTTTATCAAACAAAAGGGATTTTTACCATAATTTCCATAACGATTATATCATTATTAGTACGGTCCTGAACGATACTTAGCTAGAATAGGTAATATAAATGGATCTCAGTGCTAATTACCGGATCATCTCAAATGTTTATACACCTCTGCAGACCGCATGAACACATGGGGCTATTCCTGACCTACCACAATCATTTGAAGCGACCCTTCTCTCTTGTCAAGGCAGTCAAGTTTATTTATGAGGGGAGCCATGCGGTCTCCTCAACTCTGACGGGATTCTCTTACAAAGCCGACTGGCTAAAAGTATATTCCTTCCTTAGACTCGAAAAGCAACACAATAGTCTCTTTCAACTTTAATTATGCGGTTATATCTTCCGCTCATATTGGCTCAGGTAAGAACACTAATTGTGAAGTATCCACGTTGGCAGGTATGAGATTAATACAATGAGTAATAAAGGGGCTTTCGAAGTAACTGAACCTGAGTTCATATTTGGCCGGCCTCCTAGGCAATTCCATTTTGGGAGGACTTAGGACCCAATGAAGGGGCGAGGGCATTTAATACCAATCCTCCTTAATTAGCGACTTCCGAGCGGCATACAGCAGGGTCCTCGGCGCGAAACACAATATAAATTCAGCACCCTTTCCAAAATTGCAACAAGCAAATACACACATTTCTTCATTATCGCGCGCAACTACACCCCACAATTAATTTCGTCCTGGCATAAGATCACAGCAATACTAGGGTGAATGTTATATATATACGCTATACTTGCGTTAGTTATAATTATTAATTAGGTGATGCCTTTCGAGTAAGTTATTTCTCCACTGTCTTTGATCTCTGTTTCTTAAGATATTTGCCTTCATAATGTGCCTTGCACTGACAATTAATGAATCCTTAGTATTTCTTTAACTCGAACAATATAGTTCAACAATCATTTATAATTTTTTTATTCAAGGAACCTAACGGCTGCCATATTTCATTATTACTGAATATTAATTTAACAATTAATTCATTCATGAAGTTTTTACCTTCTATTCTTGCTTTAATAGTATTTGACATTTACATTTAATGTTATTCCAAACGAATACAACTCCACAGAGTATTTATTTAACACAATTATCTGGTTAATTTCATAATTAAGCTATCGTTCATAAACCCGTATATTTCATCATACACACTGTATTTCACATATCCCTGTTTTAGATGAGAATACTTTCTCCTTATTTTTGTTGCACGAATTCTCCCAAGAAACAACACATAATCAAAATACGTTACTTACATGACTTCCAGAGCTGCTTGTCCCGGGATTCCAATGAATCGACTTTTTCACACACATATTTGGGCTTAAGCCTTCATTGCACACATTATAACACACGTTATACACACTGATCCTTCCTTAATTTTATACATTTTACATACATTGGTAACCTCTACTTGAGGAAATAAACTCATGATTTCATTTAGCACTTTATCACTAAAAATATTTAAAGACCCTGAAAAATATTTGTAACACTAGAAAAGTATTTACATACAAAAATTTTCACTTTTGGCATAGAATAATGCCTTTTCACACGCAATGTGATTATATTCCCTAATCCACTCATGTTACACGTTCTCCAATCATCCTATCCTAGAAATGCAGGTATCGATGTACTATTTCATCTGATCCTAACATCTGATTGAATGATTGAACGTCTCTGACGGTACCCGTGGTTTCCTGTTCACCTCTGCAAGTCCTATCTGCACTGTCTATATCTGGTTATCCTATCGGCACTGACTTCTTGTCCGGGTGCGATATTTCTCGGTGCGGCTACACTAATGTACTCGGCCGTGTTTCCTGATTAATTAACGTTTTGTTTAGAGTCGCAGTCTAGTTTCCAACTGGCACTCCGCTTAAAGTGGTTCTCCACTCTATTTCCACATTTTCAATGTTCCTCGCTAGAACTCCTTACTAGGAGTCTATCACTTTAAATGTTCTGAAACTTAACTAGTTTCAAACAGTTACTGCTATACCGTAGTTGACTTGAACTGTTTCGAACTAATGTCCCGTGGACTGTCAATTTTATCTTAAACTTCCCATGCACGGGCAAGTTTAGATTATCGAAATTTACATTGTGACTTACTTGTTCTTTGAACGCACTGATTTAAACAGTATAACACCCTTGATGTTCATGAATACTTGGTACTGTCGAACGGTAAAACGACCTCTTGGCGTACACGTGCACTGAGTTATGAATACTTGGCAGCAACGCCTCCACAGAGGTCCGCTGTAGACTGCATGGTGTGGTGACACAGTACGATCCGCACCCCTCGGTTGCTCAATACTGAATATCTTTGAGATTCAGCGTTTCTTCCTCAGAGGAACACTGAGACTGAATGATGTGAGACAGCACGACGCTCTCCGGCGTTGATGGTAGCCTGAATAATATTGGTTGATCCAGCGTGACGCGCATCAGCGCTCACCAAAGACTGAAGGATGTGAGACAGCACGACGCTCTCCGGCGTTGATGCTAAACTGAATGATTACCCTCGGTTTAGCTTCTTATTTCTTCGATTCCTCTAAAAATAGTCTAGTTTCGCTCCTTCTCAATAATATTTTGTAAAGTAAACGTCGTACTTTTGTGAAATAATTATCTACTTGTTGCTCACGATCTAAACGTTTCAATGATACATAAATTTTCAAAAATCGATCGTGACAAATTGCTTATAAAAATTAAAAGGTGCTCCTGTAGTGTGTAGGCATAAATACTTCTTGTCGCACTCCCTGAGCCGCTTGCTAACTCCACCTTCCATTACGTAATGCACAATCAGCGTTTCTATTCTGTTCACATATTACAGATTTTTATACTTCTTAAAATTCTTATTTCCAGACTTATTAATATTTCTGATGAGATTTCTCAATATTTTTACGTGGTTCTTGCCAATTCCGGCATTACACTTTAATTGCTGGCCCCTCCTCTCAAACGATGTTGCCAATTTATCGTTGAGTCAGGACTTCCTAGTGGTTCCCCTTTCTATATGAAGCGATGGAACTTTCCTCTGTAATATTGCACCATCAAACGTATGCAACTCTGATCACGTAGGCTGGATGATCTTATGCACGGGTTGCGTGCAGTAACTCAGATTTACCAGTCTTATCGTCCATGCGTCACGCATAGTTGAGCACATCTGATTATCTAGCTGGCTCGTAACTGTACTGGAGACCTATAAATATTCTTTCTTTCGCTACATAAGATACCACGGTATTCCATTCTTGTCCGCTACAGATGGGTACAAATGGTCCTTCCTTTGTTTAAATAAATTTCCGAATTTATGAGGAAATTTATTTACTTTTAATTTTGGAATGCATTCTGTGCCTTCGTGTATCGAACACATGTTCTTTATTCTCACTCTTACCTTTCCTTCTTGGGTTAAGTTCCGTCTGGCTCTACAAGCACTTCCCATTCACTGGCTTGCCCCGTCTTGTTCGGGTTTAATTCATTTATTCCCTAGTGGACGTCTCCACTTATTGGGTAATATATTTCTCTGGTCACATTCATGATTTCCTTAGTCCCCTACCCCTGCCGCGCTTTCCAGTTTTTTTTGGCAGAAAAGGTTTTGTTTGAGGTGCCTAGAATCAAAACCCTCCAAATCCATTCCTTCAATTTTTTGGCAAAGTGGCAAAAACTGCCACAAACGAACCAATACCCAAAAGGAAATACTTCTTTCAGTAAAAAATTAATTAATTCTTTTTAAAAACAGTGACGAAATATGAAACTGAATACCGAGATAGATATAAATTTATTTAGAAAAATATAAAGCAATAATTCGGATTTGGCGGGGTTTGTTACTAAGATTTGGATTTGGCAGGTTTTGATACCAGAGAGGCCTAATAAATTTGAAGTTGCGAGGTGATTGTAGAAACTGCGTAAGCTTTACTAAGAAATTAATATTTTGAATGAAAGTTAGCAAAATATAGGTTATAAAATAAAAAATCGTGAGTATCATTTTTGTGTTTATTTGCACAAAGATTATTGGCTAGTAAGAATAAACAGAAAAAGACTAAAACTAATATAACCCATTCAAGATTTGATTGCCGCTGAGCGTGGCTGTGCCAGCGTTTTTATTGTAGCATGAGCCCCGCGGGGCGAAGCGGAGGACACAGCGATGACAGAGTGCAGTCTGCACATAGCTCAAGCTGCATTGCGTCAGATAAGCGTCATAGGAACTCATGCCACCATGGACAATTAGTTAGTTATTGTTGTTTAAAGGGGCGGAACTACGATGAACAGTTAAACGATGACTGACGGTACTGGAGCTGAGTCATATGCTACTCGCGTAACACTAGGCTACGCAAAGAATAGTTCCCATCTCCACTGCCGGCAATCAATTCGTAAAAGGGTACTGAATAATAATTATATGGGAAAAAGTCAAATTAAATTCATGTTCAATTCATATGGTTCAGGTTCTTAGAAACAAAACAATCGTCATTCAACTATTAAATCACATTCTTTATTGGAAGTTCTAGCTACAAAATGTCTCTTTCTACCTCAACCTCAATAGTAGTTTCACAATCTTCATCATTCCCTTCATGTTTGCCACGACCTTCCAGATTGTAATAAAACTGCAGCACTTCATTTTCCCTCCATCTTTCTCCAAAATGCTTCGAAAGCAGTCTCGAAACATCTTTCACTTCTTGTTCCTGAAGGACAACCCCTCTGTTAATGTATTCTGGCCGTACGTGAGTCATATCAAAATCAGGTCTCGAGACACGTTTATGTTGGCAAATGTCAGTTCTGTGGAAAACTTCACCCCGGACCAAAATGTTATTGTTCTTCTTGTACTTTGTCAAAACAAATTATTATTATCTGAAAGGGAGTAGCAGCCTTTCAGAATAAATCAATTCATTACTAGTCTTATAGACGGTTAAGATATTGATAATATAAGCCAAATAAAGGCTACACCCTCCTGCTGCACGGCTGAAAGCAACGGGAAACTACAGCCGTATGCTATTCCCGAGGATATGCACCTCTCTATGCATAATTACATGTGATGATGGCCTCCTCCCTTGTAAAATTTCAATCCGGAGGTAAACTAGTCCCCCGTTCGGATCTCCGGGTGGGGACTACTCGAGAGGGGGTTAACATCACAGAAGTGACAAAGAGGGAATCTGACATTCTACGGATCGGAGCGTGGAATGTTAGAAGTCTGCTAGGAAGTGGAAGGTTAGAAAACTTAGAAAGGGAAATGGATAGGTTGAGGTTGGATTTGGTTGGGATTAGTGAAATGCGCTGGCAGGATGAACAGGACTTTTGGTCAGGAGACTATAGGGTCATTAGCACTAAATCAAACAATGGCCAAGCAGGGGTTGGCCTCATATTGAGTAGAAACTTGGACAGCGGGTGGAATATTATGAGCAATATAGTGAACGGATTATTGTAGCAAAAATCAATACTAAACCTACCTGCACCACAGTGGTACAAGTCTATATGCCTACCAGTCAAGCTGATGATGAGGATGTTGAAAAGGTCTACGAAGAAATAGACGAAATTCTGAGGTATATCAAGGGTGATGAAAATGTTATAGTAATGGGAGATTGGAATGCTGTGGTAGGAAAAGGGAGAGAAGGGAAGATAGTAGGAGATTTAGGATTAAGTGAAAGGAATGATCGAGGAAGCAAGCTGGTAGAATTCTGCGCCGAGCATGAGTTGGTCATAGCTAACACCTTATTCAATAACCACAATAGAAGAATATACACATGGATGAGACCAGGAGATACAGGGCGTTACCAAATCGACTTCATTATGGTCAAGCAGAGGTTTAAAAACCAGATTTTGGATTGTAAAACATATCCTGGTGCTGACATAAACTCTGACCACAATCTGGTTGTAATGAAATGCAGATTAAAGTTGAAGAAACTGAAGAAAAGTCAAAAGCCAAAAAGGTGGGCAATAGACAGACTGAAAGAGAAGGATATAAACGAAAGATTGAAGAAGAGTATAAAGGAAGGACTAATGAAAAACCCTAAACAAACTTCAATTGCAGATGAACGGGCACTTTTGAAGAATGAAATAACAAAATCCTCAGAAGAACACATTGGTAGGAAAGAAAGAATAGGTAGAAAACCGTGGATCACTCAGGATATACTAGAATTGATGGATGAAAGGCGGAAACACAAGAATGTATGAAATGAAAAGGGGAAAGCAGAATACAAACGTCTGAGAAATGAGGTTAACAAGAAGTGCAAGGAAGAGAAGGAAGAAAGGTTGAAAGAGAAATGTGCAGGTATAGAAAATTATCTGAAATTAGGAAAAGTAGACACAGCTTATCGAAGGATTAAGAATACTTTTTGGGAAAAGAAGACTAAGTGCTGTAATATTAAGGACACAATTGGAAAGCCTCTAACAGATAGGGAAGAAAAGGTTGAGAGACGGAAAGCTTACATAGAGAGTTTGTATAAGGGAAAGGAGATTGAGAATCATGTAATGGAAAGGGAGGAGGAAATTGATGTGGATGCGAAAGGAGATTTAATATTGAGATCAGAATTTGATAAAGCTTTGGAAGACTTAAGCAGGAACAAAGCACCAGGCATAGATGATACACCGATGGAGTTGCTACGCTGCATATGAGATGAAGTTCTGATCAGGTTATTTCACTTGGTGTGTAGGATTTATGAGACAGGTGAGGTACCCCCTGAATTCAAGAAGAATGTAATCATCCCTATACCAAAGAAAGTGGGAGCTGACAGATGTGAAGATTACCGTACAATCAGCTTGATTATTCATGCTTCAAAGATCCTGTCTAGAATAATTTACAAGAGGATTGAAAGCCAGATAGAAACGGAGTTGGGTGAAGACCAGTTTGGTTTCAGGAGAAATGTAGGAACTAAGGAAGCTGTACTAAGTCTTAGGCTGATTTTGGAAGGTAGAATAAGGAAAGATAAGAGAACGTTCATGGCTTTTGTAGACATAGAAAAGGCTTTTGATAACGTTGATTGGACTAAATTGTTTGACATTTTGAAATCGATTGGAATAAAGTACAGGGATAGGAGGGTGATATACAATCTATACAGAAACCAGACAGCAGTCATTCGAGTTGAAGGACATGAGAGAGAAGCTGGTATTCAGAAAGGTGTAAGGCAAGGCTGCAACTAATCACCCATACTTTTCAATCTTTACATTGAACAAACAATGAAAGAAATTAGAGAAAAATTTTGAGTGGGAGTAAAGATTCAAGGATAAATAATTTCAACTCTGCGATTTGCTGATGACATCGTCATCTTGGCCGACAAGCCTGAGGATTTGAATGAGTTTTTGAATGGTATGGACTCCGTCTTACTGAAAGAATTCATGATGAAAATTAATAAATGTAGAACAAAAATACTGGAATGCAGCCGAAATAAATCAGAAACCTCTATGGAGATCAAATTGGCAGGTGAAAAGCTGAAGGAAGTAGGAGATTTCTGTTACTTAGGAAGCAGAATAACCAGTGATGGACGAAGCAAAGAGGATATAAAAAGCAGGTTGGCTCAGGCAAGAAAAGCATTTCTACAAAAAAGGAATCTGCTGACATCGAATATAGATTTAGGTATTAGGAAGTCATTTTCGAAAGCCTTTTTCTGGAGCGTGGCGCTCTGTGTAAGTGAAACTTGGACTATTGGTGCAGCAGAAAAGAGGAGAATTGAAGCATTTGAAATGTGGTGTTACAGGAAAATGATGAAGATCAGATGGGTAGATAGGGTTACAAACAAAGAGGTATTAAGACTAGTGGGAGAGGAGAGATGTTTCGGGCGACTGCCAATGAAGAGAAGAGATAGATTGGTAGGACACATACTAAGACACCCAGGAATAGCAAGCTTAGTTATGGAGGGAAGGGCCGAGGACAAGAACTGTAGGGGTAGACCAAGGTTAGAATCTGTTAAACAGATTGCCTCGGATGTAGGGTGTGGTAGCTATGTAGAGATGAAACGATTAGCTCAGGACAGGGAGGAATGGAGAGCTGCATCAAACCAGTCAAAAGACTGAAGACTCAAACAACAACAACAAACAGTGTAACAACATAAACCATTCTGATCACGTCAGGCAGGCGTACGTTCTCTGACTAATGCTGTTAGGTAAAGAGTAAACAATTCGCAAAGCATCATGGAAGGTTAGATGGCCGAACTTAGTGCTCCTATTGGCTGATGTGGATGTGGCGGGTGTTGTAACCAAAAATGGCGAAACTGTCTTTGGTCTTGGCGGATATTGCAACTAAGCCTCAACTTTGACTTCGTTTTACAGTAGGATGTAGCGGGTTTTGTGACAAAATAATATTTTTCATGAATTCAGCGCATCCAAAGCTATAAGAAACAATGCTTATCTCAATTTGCATAAAATATGGATTTGGCGGGTTTTGATTCTAGGCACCTCGTTTCTTTAATTATCTCTGGACTGGCCTTCCGCCTGTATGTCTCCTTTCTTCTTTTACAATACACATAAAGGGTTATTTACAATTTCATAGGACGACACGGGTAAGAGCTTAGCCTACCCCGTTGGTCGTTTCTTGTTCTCTTCCTTTTATCCTTACTCTAATATTTACATTTTTCTCCGTTTCTTCCAAACTTCCACCTTCACGATGGTTGAGGGCAGGTCTAACCCGTTTCTTTCTCATCCTTCGTATTGCGTTGGGCTTGTATTTTCTCCGGGGTTACTTTTTCTATCCCTGATGTCTCCATTTGACATCTCTGAGGGTATTTATTTTTTCCTGTTCTCCTTCCTCATCTTTCTCTTCTTCCAAGTCTTCCTCTTCATTTCCATTCAAAATGTTTTCATGTTCCCCTATTTCCATCTCGTCTACTTCCCCTGCCTGTAAATCCTCAATCATCATGCATTCCCATTTGATTAATAATTCTTGAGCTCGGATCTCGACGTCTCCTCCTTGCTCGTGAATACTTTCTACTGTCTCTACGACCTTTGTCTCGATCAGTTGTTGGACTGTAATGGGCAAGTGTCTTAATATGTTCAAACAATATAATAGGACACCTCTCAATGGCTTTCTGATAGTATATTACAGTTTTCAATAATTTCATACTCTCGTATCCTACCAGTTCCATTTCTATTTGATGAGTTTCTTTCTCTTCGTCTTCTTCTTTTTCCTCTGTCTCTATTTCCATATCATGTTCTTCTTCCTCCTTCCTACATTCTTCTTCGCCGGAGTTCCCTATTACAATCTCCTACCATTTATGGACTAATGATCTCGCTGCTTCACCAATTATTCCTTCCTGCTTCCTCATCTCATTTACTGTTTTCCCAATTCCTGTTTGTTCGAGGTGTTGGATAGTAATTGGCAGATAAAACAGTCTTTTAAAACAATGTATTGTTTTGTCCTCATTTCCTTGGCATCTTCTTAATGCTCTCTAGTAGTGTTCTATTCGTCTTATATTGTTAGCATTATCCTGGTTTTCTTCTGCCAGTGATTCCTCCTCTTCATCTGTCTTCACCTCATATCTGGGATTCTCTGGTGTATGTGTTTCTCTCACAGTATAGTTTTTATTTCTCCTCTTCCAAACTATGTATCTTCTTCGTTTTATGTAGAGGATCCTTCTCTTTTTAATTCCCTTCCATAAGCGAGTCCTTCTCTTATTTCTTTCCTTCATTTTCTTTTTCCTTAATTTCCATCTGTAGAACGATTTCGAAATACTCATTTCCATTTGGTTCGTCGCTGTACTTTCCTTCTATTTTCGTCAAGCATTCCTCAGACTCATGGCTTTCCTCTAGAGTTTCTGTGGCTTCCCGAATGACTAGATTTTGGGATGCTACAGAGCTATCTGCTATTTCATTTCCCCGATCCATTTCTTCTTCTAAGAGCATTTTGCCTGGTTTCTCTTCATGCTCAACTTTCGCATAACAATGGTGTTCTTCTATGTAACGTTTATTTCCATTGCGGTCTTTTACTTTACTTGGGAGTATCATTTCCGTTTGTGCATCTGTGACACTCTCTTCCTGGGATTCAATAACCCTGTCTACTTCCATTGGTGTCACCATGACTTCCACTTCTTTAACTTCTTTCTCTACGTTAGGATATATTTCGGGTTCCCTAACCTCCATAATTTCCTTTTCCTCTAATAACACTACGTTACCTTCGGCTTGAGTTACCGTTTCTTTGACTTATGGTCCTGTGTCTGCGTATGTTCCCTATACGTATTTTCCGCGGCCTCTAACGATCCTTCGAATTCCATGAATTGAACTTTTCTCAATGCATCTGATTCCTGTACGGTTATCATATCAACTTCATGGTATATTTTCATTCTGAACTCTTGCATGTTATCGTGCTCTTTATATGAGCCGTCTGTATCTGAATATAATTCATCATATCTTGCTCCTCGTAATTGGTTTCCCACTGAATACTACACCATCTATTTCTGATTTCCCAAAGTTTCTTCATTCTCTCCCCAAACTCATTACTGAATTCTTTCATCTGTTTCCAAGTAACTCCCTGTACCTTTCTCTCTTGAACCGTGCGTTTCAAGAATTTCTGTTTTTTTCTTTCATAGCTCTTTTACTACTAGGAACTTGTGCATTTAACTCTTCTAACTCTTGGCTAGATACATTATACCATTTATCCCTTATACTTTCAACAATTTTTTTAATATTGTGAATTTCTTTATTACTATCCTCTACTTGTTCATCAATTTCCCTTTTCTTATTTGTGTCTTTAAACTCCAATTCCCAGAGTTCTTTTATCATTCTTCAATGCTCCTCGCGTATTTCTCTGATCACTGCCAGGAATCCTTTTACTTCATTCAAGGTAGCCATTTCTACCTTCTCCTTCTCTGTATCCATTACAATATATTCTGAGATTTAGTAGGCTACTCCAGCCTCATCATTGGGTCATACGTACAAGAGATAAGACCTTAAACTATTCTTTGTGTCCCCTTTAGTGTTTATTCAGTACGGGTTGGACTAGGCCGCACCCGTCTGGTATATTAACTCTTTAAAAGCAGAATGTCTCTTATGGAAGTGATTTTTCATAAAACTCAAAAGTTTGAGAAACCATGATTTTTCAAAAATAAAAACTCTGGTGTTTCCAAGAAAACTCGGGTTTTCCCCGAAAAAATTAGCCCCTAAGTTTACTGGCGCCATTTTATATTAGGTGTTCGGCGTGCTCACAGATGGCGCACATGGTCACCCCCACGCGAGACATCAGCCAATAACTTAAGTTTTGAAAAACCATTCCCGGGGTGGTTTTTACTGCCGATGTCCCCACGTTGGGATCCATTTTATATAATGTGTGGGGATTGCTACGGGGCTTGCTCGGTTGAGTTTCCGGCTTCCCGAATGCGGTCATTAGGTTTATGTTTTAGCTTTGCCTCTCCTTTTATTTATTTTGCTCTCTTAAGACCGTCTTTTAGTGCTTTCATTAGCTCAGATCCAGGCACAAAAATATGTATCCCCTGTGCCCTTGCAAGCAATAAATACGGGATCATAGTCCGCTAGCTCATTGGTTTTTCGGGACATGGTTCATTTTCCCACTCTATGATTCACGTATCTTGGATCAAAGCATAAGGATAACACTTAGAATGAACATCAAAATATAATATAAAAGTTATTTAATATAATTCAAATTAGGCGCTACAAAACATAAACATTTACAAGATTATATTTCACACTTGCCCGTAAAAGAGCAAGGAATTATTAGAAATTACCCTTAAAAATCAATAGTTAAGGTTCCATCGAACCTTGCGGTCTCCTCAACTCTGACGGGATTCTCTTACAAAGCCGACTGGCTAAAAGTATATTCCTTCCGTAGACTCGAAAAGCAACACAATAGTTTCTTTCAACTTAAATTATGCGGTTATATCATCCGCTCATATTGGCTCAGGTAAGAACACTAATTGTGAAGTATTCAACGTTGGCGAGTATGAGATTAATACAATCAATAATAAAAGGGCTTTCGAAGTAACTGAACCTGAGTTCATATCTGGCCGGCCTCCTAGGCAATTCCATTTTGGGAGGACTTAGGACCTAATGAAGGAGCGAGGGCATTAATACCAATCCTCCTTAATTAGCGACTTCCGGGCGGCATACAGCACGGTCCCCTGCTCGTAACACAATAAAAATTCAGCACCCTTTCCAAATACACACATTTATTCATTACCGCGCGCAACTATAGGCCGGACGTTTGTTTTAGACGAGTGAAAAATCTTAACGGAAGCCTGGAGGCGAGTTACTGCAGTACCTGTGTTGTTATCCGCTGCCCCAAGCGGTCCGATGATTGACAAAGTTGTCTTACACTCCTACTGAAGTACAGTAATTGGCAAATATAATGACGTTCTGTTCGTAAGTACGTAACGTGTACTTCTGCGTCACACAATCCTTCGACGTTGACTTTACTGTCTGTAAGTCGGTGTCGCCACGTGCTCAAGTCTGGAATTCCATTACATCAGATCGGTGGTGACAAATGTGAAGCGATAGGGTGAGAGAGTGACTGTGTACAGGCTCACACGCAGGCTTCAAGGTCAAGGGCAATCGTCTAAAACAAACGTCCGGCCTGTACACCCCACAATTAATTTCGTCCTGGCATATGATCACAGCAATACTAGCGTGAATATTATATATATACGCTATATTAGCGTTAGTTATAATTATTATTTACGTGATGCCTTTCGAGTAAGATGTTTCTCCACTGTCTTTTGATCTCCCGTCACTTAACATATTTGCCTTCATAATGTGCCTTGCACTGACAATTAATGAATCCTTGGTATTTATTTAACTAAAACAATATAGTTCAACAATCATTTATTATTTTTATTCATAGAACCTAACGGCATCCATATTTCATTATTACTGAATATTCATTTAACCATTAATTCATTCATGAAGTTTTTACCTTATAATCTTGCTTTTATAGTATTTGACATTAACATTTAATATTATTCCAAACGAATACAACTCCACTGAGTATTTATTTAACACAATTATCTGGTTAATTTCATAATTAAGCTACCGTTCAGAAGCCCGTATATGTCATCATACACGCTGTATTTCACATATCCCTTTTTTTGATGAGAATACTTTCTCCCTATTTTTGTTGCACGAATTCTCCCAAGAAACAACACATAATCAAAATATGTTACTTACATGACTTCCAGAGCTGCTTGCCCAAGGGGCCCAATGAATCGACTTTTTCACCCACATATTTGGGCTTAAGCCTTCATTGCACACATTATAACACACGTTATACACACTGATCCTTCCCTAATTTTATACATTTTACGTACACTGGTAACCTCTACTTGAGGATTAAACTCATGATTTCATGTAGCACTTTATAACTAAAAATATTTATAAAACACTAAATTTTTTTTGTAGCACTTGAAAACTATTTACATACAAATTTTTTCACTTTTGGCATGGAATAATGCCTTTTCACACACAATGTGATTATATTCCCTAATCCACTCGAGTTACACGTTCTCCAATCATCCTATCCTTGAAATGCAGGTATCGGTGTACTATTTCAGCTGATCCTATCATGTGCTTGAATGATTGAAAGTCTCTGACAGGAAATGTGTTGACATTAGTTTGAGATCAAAAGTTTTGCAAAAATCAAGTAATCTTTCTCCATTTTTATTAGTTCTATTGTGTGCTGGATATAGTCCTACAATGGTCCTGAATTTCCTTTCTCTACCAATTTGGGCATTAAAATCTCCCAAGAGGATTTTTATGTGATGATTTGGAATGCTGGCTGTAGTTTCTTCCAGCAGTTCCCAGAAGTCTTCCACCTTTTGTGGATCTTTACGATTGTAGTTGTTGGTGGGTCCATGCGCATTAATAAGCGTATAAGCTTTGTTTCCTGATTTAACGGATAGTGTTGAAATTCTTTCAGAAGGCGAGGAAAAGTTAAGCACTGAGTTTATAATGTTTTTTCTGACAGCGAATCCAGTGCCAGTGGCTTCATATGGAGGGAGATTGCTGGCTTGCCTTTATAAATTCTATAATTTCCTGATTCAAAATGATTTTCATCCGTGTATCTGGTTTCCTGTAGTGCTAAAATTTGGATGTTGAAGTTATCCAACATGTCTGTTAATTGTTTTTACTTGCCAGTTTTCCGAAGTGTGTTGATGTTTAAGCTACCAATGAAAGTTTTGCATTTTGGGCGAAGAGATTTGGGAAGCTCCGATACATTCCCGCATGATGTTCTCGGTCCCCCAGATTCCGATGACCGAGAGAAATAACTAGTATGTCTACTAGGGCCTGGGGTAGTTATATTGTAGGTTGTTTCCATCATGCTAACAAGTTGAAAGTAGTGGGGACATCGATCTATGACCTTTATTTTTTTAAATAAATCTTTTTATTTTTCATATTCTTTTGAAAACAGTCCAATTTTGAATTTTTATATTTTGGAAACTGGGAATTCTACAAAACAGTTTGTTTGACATAAATGAAAGGTGCCTACTCCCTCTACCCCCAAGATAAATTTCAAGTATCTAGGACAAAAACTTGTAGTAGTGTTAACTTGGCGATTCTACCCATAATCGCGTGCGTGCTTGAATACGTATGACTATGTTGGAAAAAGGTTAGGTGGTGGGGGAGGACTCGGGTCGAGTGAGGAGTCGTTTAGATGGTATTTATTCCGCTCTATTTGATGGTGAAGTTATTTTTTTAAATGGGTGGAATTTGGAAACGCAATTTTGGGGTAAACCATGTTTTTTGATATTTCGGTAATATTTCGGAAACAAACAAAGCTAGAACGATGTGCTTTGATTCATTTTTCTCTTCAAGATGCCCTCTGGACGACGATGTCTGTGTCAAGTAGGAGGAAAATCCATTATGGGGTAAAACCATGATTTTACCTTTTTGTTATATTTGTCGAATGCATGGTCGGATTTTAACAAATGAGGTGTCCAAGGACTCGGGGTAACGCCCTGTTTCCAATGCGATCGTTATTTTTTTCAGGAAAATAATTTCACAAAGGGATTAACGCTGAAAATATTATTATTATTTTAAATAATAACTTAAATTTTTTAAAAATGAAGCATGCTCGTAGACAGAGAGCCGCTAGCGCTGGGCGTGTGTTATAACTAGGCTATCACCGGCCATGGTGAATACAGGAAATGGCTATTTCGACGGGGAAATGCATGGCAGAACGTTAGAACGAGGGGTCGCTTTTCGATATTTTCCTATGACAGATGAATGGAGGTCAATATTTCAAAATTCCTCATGGTCATCTTTAAACGTGTTTGTAAACACTGACCAGTAACCTGACAAATTCGTAATGATATGAGGGGAATGAAAGCGGGAAACGTTTGATAGTTGTCAACAACTTGAAGAACTTGCTTTGTATGTCTTGCTGGAAGCCTGAACGGCAAACAGAAAATCTGCTGGAGGCTGGCTGGCCGACCGACGGAGAGCCGGCTAGCAGAATGTGTCCTCTTATCAAGTTTCAGGAATGTGAGCGAGAGCTGTCCACAGGCCTATGGAAAATTACGATGACATAGACGACACTTGAAGGTCGAACAATATGACAACTACGTCAGAGAGATAACGGAGTAAGCGACGACAACTCCTCCCCCTACCATTGCCACAGCCAATTGCCGGGCAAGTGCGGCGAGGGGGGCCAGAGGGTTTGGGGAGAGGTGAGGTAAGAGAGTGTTCAGCTTGTCATGGCGCATTGTGCGTTATTCCTGCTTTAAACGTTACACTGTGCACATAGGCTGTGTATTGTCTGCGTTAAACAGTGAAAAAAGGTTAACAGTTTCGTGCGCTCAACTCTAATTAGTGACCATATTGGATGCATTATATTTTAGAAGTAAGTGTGTGAGATTAACACTGTTTAGTTTATTTTATGCTAATCAATGTTTAAGTTACTATTGGTTTACAATTTTATTGATGAATTGTTTTTTATTCTGTTTGTTTAAGATAATCTGCATACTTGTTTTGGCCAAGGAGAGAGAGAGAGAGACAGATACAAATCATTTCACTCGAACCTACCAGAAGGCAAACGCGGGGCTCTTTTACAAAGCAAGGTAAGATTTTATATATAAATATAACTTGTTTTATTTTTATTTTATTTTTGTTTATGGAAGGTGCTATTCGGAATTGAAATACTTATGGTGGTTTATTTTATTTCTTTTTAGTGTGTTGGAAAACGCTTGTCTGCCACAGCAACTACTGTTTTTTGGGAGTATTGTTTACCGGGCAGTCTACGGCTGAAAACTCTGGCGAGATTGTTTTTTTTTTATAAAAATCATGTCTTTTACCGTTACCAATACATTAAATTGGGAACCCCTCGAGTCCTGTTAGTAGGGGGGTGATGAGAGTTCTAAATAGTGTCATGGCCGCCGCGTGAGTCTAAGCCGATAACTCCCGAACCCGTGGTCGGAGATTCACGAATGAGGTGTCGTTGGACTCGGGCTGACGCCCTCTTTTCAATGGACTACTCATTTCAACCCCTAAATAAAACATACCCCTATTAGGGGGTGAAATTTAATTTTTTAGTGAAAGTAGTCTTTCAAATGCGACATGTGTAAGGTGCGCTGCTAATATGAACTTAAATGTTGTTGCTCATAAAGCGCATGCGTTTTGCTGGATGCCGCCATGAATCAACTTTTTTTTTTTACGCATGAGCACTTGAGGATTTTGTAAATAATTATTTATGGATGAGTTTTTTTTAATTTAACCAAAAGTTTGAAAAGTAATAGGTCATGTGCTTTTTAATATCTTGTGAACTAAGAAGGCTATGGACTTGTATGAGGGGTCGTTGGATTTGGGAAGACGCCCCCCGTTTGAATGCAGTTTTGATTTTTGTCAAAACGGGCCTAAGTGCACTTTTGTTAATATCTTGCGAACTAAGAAGGCTATGGACTTGTATGAGGGGTCGTTGGATTTGGGATGTAGTTTTTGAATGTTGTTTTGATTTTTGTCAAAAGGGCCAAAGTGCACTTTTGTTAATATTTTGTGAACTAAGAAGGCTACGGACTTGTATGGGGGGTCCTAGCACTTGGGATGACGCCCTTTTTTTTAATTGATTTTTTGATTTTTGTCAAAAGTGCCTAACGACACTTTTGTTGAAAAAAAAATTCCTTACCTGTATAAAATGTTCATGAAGCGTGGTTGTTGAGAGAGACGATACTGCTGGGTGTGTGTGTGTGTGTTTCAACGAACCTGTCGCTGACCGCGGTGGCTGTACTCAATAGAATTTCGACGGGTTGTCATATTGTTCGACCTTCAAGTGTCGTCTATGTCATCGTAATTTTCCATAGGCCTGTGGACAGCTCTCGCTCGCATTCCTGAAACTTGATAAGAGGACACATTCTGCTAGCCGGCTCTCCGTCGGTCGGCCAGCCAGCCTCCAGCAGATTTTCTGTTTGCCGTTCAGGCTTCCAGCAAGACATACAAAGCAAGTTCTTCAAGTTGTTGACAACTATCAAACGTTTCCCGCTTTCATTCACCTCATATCATTATGAATTTGTCAGGTTACTGGTCAGTGTTTACAAACACCCGGGTCGGATTATGACAGAGCGATGGTTCGCTTTTTTTCAGACATTTTACCCCCGAAAGGGATCTTTAACGTGTAAACGGTGATGAGAATTTGGTTCTATGTTGGTCGAAGCGAGTACAGAAAACAAACTTGCAGAGGAGTAGACTAGCAGGAGGTGAATGTCCTTTGAGCTTATTGGAATGCGCTGATCAGACTTGACAGCAGGTGCAGTGGAAAATGACAATGACGCTTGAAGGTTAAATAATCTAACAACCGTGGTGGCAGGGGTGTGCGAAATGCATGTGAACACGTGTGAGATGACATGTGAAACCACATGAGGGCTAAACAACTTACATCCTGTCTTGCTTCGTACGTGACAAAATGCAAGTTCATGTGAAATTTGACCTGGCACAGGTGTTCACCTTGGGCGTTAGCTGTCCACGTGCACGATAACTGTTAACAAGTCACATCCTGTTTGCTTCGTACGTGACAAAATGTAAGTTGACGTGTAATATGATCCAACACACGTGTCCACCTTGGACGTTAGCTGTACATGTGTTTGATAACAGAAGGTTCAAAGCGTGGGAATCGCTAAATCAGTAAAAAGTATGATGCAACTTGTGGGAATGATGTCTCAACCAATAGATAGGCAAGAGCTGCGAACAGCAGTGGTGGGAGGTGAAGGGGGGAGAGGGGGAGGGGTAATGCAAAAGGGAACACAAATGGAAAGAGAAAGAAATATGTGGAGCTGAGGACTGTACACACAGAGCTATAGGTGGTGTACAACATGTGTGAATAAATAGTACACAGGTTCACACAACATGTAATTTATTGATCCAAGAATTAAACGTAGAGATAAATCCTAACCATTTGACATATAGATTATTTCCTTTTTGTTTCAACACATTTTCCACTAGATAATGTTGAGGAAATGCTGTTTTCTGAAGTTCATGGAGATAAAATCTACCTTTTATGGGTTGACGGTTGAGGTCCTCGAGTAAATAGGTGACTGGACTGTCCAAGTTGACTTGACGAATACGAAATAGTTCAGTCCCCCACTGTGGCGTGTAGCCCTTATTGGAGGCAGACTCAAA
The DNA here is from genome assembly GCA_946902985.2 of Meconema thalassinum. Classification (NCBI taxonomy): domain Eukaryota; kingdom Metazoa; phylum Arthropoda; class Insecta; order Orthoptera; family Tettigoniidae; genus Meconema; species Meconema thalassinum. The sequence continues at coordinate 1,149,955,635 of OX336389.2, forward strand.
TTTGCTCACACGAAAAAAATCCTCAATTTTCAGTCGGTGACGTTTAGGATCGGCTGTTTTTATGGGGTTAAACAGTTTATCCAATCGCTGAATATTTTTGGTCACGAGGCGTGGCTTGGTCCCAATCGTTCTATGTTTGGTGTCATTGTAACGTGATACTAGCTCTGGTAACATGTCCAACCAGCGATACGTGCCCTGAGCGTTAAACGCTTTCCACTTATGAGTTTTCAATGTTCGGTTGAACCACTCAACCACACTGGCTTTGAGATTGCTGTATGTGGTGTAATGGTGAATATCCTTAGATTTGAGAAAACTGGAGAAATCCTTGTTGAAAAATTCTTCCTCCTGGTCAGTTTGTAGTAACTGAGGTTGGCGTTTGGAGTGTTGAATAATATGTTGAAAGGCCTTGGTAACTACTGGACCAGACTTGCGACGCACAGGTTCAACAAAGGCCATTTTGAAATAAACATCAATGACGGTCAACATATAGCGTACACCGTCGTTAACGCTAGCATAGGGTATCATTTCAACAAAGTCAGCCTGCCAAAGTTCATCCACACCTCGTGAAATCACCTTGAGTCGTGGATATTGACGCCTAGCTGGGCGATGCAACTCGTGAGCAAAACCCATTTTAATGGGTGAGAGCTTATACAATAATTTTGGCACTTCGCTTGTTCAATTTCTTGAATTTCCCAATCGTGACCGGTATGGCCGGCTTGACGTGAAGCATGCAACAACTGTAGCCGCTGGACGAGCTTATTGGGATTGTGCCATTAGGTAACATCCACAAGGGGTTTTAATGGTTTAAATGTCACTCCCGAAGCGGATGCTTTACGACGACCACTTTGACAGGTGGGAAACATTTTTGCAATGATGGTTTTATATTTTTGAGATATATTGGCATTCACTTGTTGAGGGGGATCATACTGTCTTCTGTGGGCATGGGTGTCCAATAAAATGGATTTATATTTGTCATGATCCTCTAACGCATAATAATGGGAAGAGGGGGTCCGAGATAAGAGCAGCTTTAACAGTCCTGGCGTTAATTTATAATTGATGTTCTTAATGACAGCTTTAGTACGAGCAAATTTAATGGATGAAACACCAATTTTAAAACTATCATTCTCATATAGGTAAGAAACGGGTCATACTATACTTTCTGCTACCGAGTTTCAGCTACATTTCAAGGTCAAGCTCACCAAGCATTGCCGGAGGCTGTCGAAGTTAAACGATAGGATTATGAGTGTGAGGCAGGTAACAAGAAACACAAGCGGTGCCCATGCAATAGTTTTATTAATTATATATACCTAGAATTTTTACATATAATACACTCTTTTCTTTATTTTAGTAATAATATCCATGTTTATTTTTATAGATTTTAACTTAAATTTTTGCTTACATTTTTTAGGTCCCTTTTGTATGCATTAGTTTATACGAGCAGGGGAGCCCATGTTCTTGATTTGCCATGCATATTTACACACAGAACACAACTCTCTCCTTACGTTTGCTTGGTGTAGTTTTAATAGCATTTAGCTTAATTTTGATCCGATAATTTAAATCTGTATCCGAATCTTCTAGTTCCTTTTCCAGCCAATAATTGGATATAAACAAAGAGTCAATATTTTCCATTTCCAAAACATATCTAACTTTATGTCTATATACTATTGATTATATTCCCTTAACAATTAGTTCTGTTCCTTTTTCCAGACTTTCTAACGGGGTACACTTTTGGATTTTTATTTGGCCTTTGATTTCCTGCACACATGATTACATTTTTCACTTTCTACAAGCACACCAACGCGTGGATAAGTTCCTTTGTAATTAACGGTAAATGCAGAGAGTTTTTTTTCCACTCACATCGAGATTTTGCAAGACTTTGTTTAAAGTAAACTGTAAACCTCTTTCTTGCATCCACAATCGCCTGTTCTTTCTGCAACACTGCTTCGTACACTTTCTTACACTTTCAACTACCACGAAGCACTGATCGAATGCATCTGTAGCGTCTCTTATATATACCGATACTCAATTCTATTTTTAGATTATGACGTAACCTACAACGCTCGTCGGCACAAAGCAGTACCACACATAAATACACAATCTCACGAACTTTGCCGGAGACTGCCGAAAGTTAACGATTGGGATTCTAATAAGATTTAACTTGTCGCATATCGTAACAAAGTTAAATTACGTAATTGTATGGGAATGTTGCTATACCTAAAATGTAATACCATGCAAGTTTTTAACATTCTACAATCAGCTTGTGTATTGGCTTTTATATTGGCTTTTTCTTAGCTTGTATTGGCTTTTTGTTGGCTTTTGTTGGCTTTTGTTGGCTTTTTGTGTTGGCTTTTTATGTTGGCTTTTTGTATTGGCTTTTGTATTGGCCCATATGTTGGCTTTTTGTATTAGCTCTCTCATATTTGCTCTTACTGATAGGCTTATTTGGTCTTGGAAAGTATGTAAGCCCTTTTTAAAGCAGCATAATTCATACAGCCATGTTTGTAAGCAACAACGACAATACACAAAATTCCAAAAAAATCCAAAGTACTCGAAGGTTTATCATTGACTCTCAACTCTTACTCTTACCTCTATCCCATGCCTAGTCCAAAAATAGTGTATTTTTCAATTTTTCCAAAAAATATTTGGAAAGTAGGCTATATGATTAAACTAAAAATCAAAAAATGGACATTATGTTAACTCCAACACCTACCTCCATAACACTCTCAGTCCAAAAATAGTGTATTTTTCAAATTTTCCAGAAACATATTTCCAAAATGGGTTATATTTCGAAAATTAGATTTTTTACAAAAATTATTGTTTGACATAGATGAATGGCCTTTGCCCCCTCTACCGTCGTGCCAAGTACCAGGTCTCTAGGACAACAAACATAATACATTTGAAAATGGGCTAATATTTCCATAATTAGGAATTTTACAAAAAAGTTTTTCTGACGTAAATCAATGGTCATTACCCCCTCTACACCTACACTAAGTCCCAGGTTTCTAGGACAACAAAAATAAAATTTTGAAAATGGACTATATATATCCAAAATTAGGAATTCTACAAACACGTTTGTTTGACATAAATCATTGGTCTTTACACCCTCTACCTCTAAACCAAGTCTCAGATCTCTAGAACAACAAAAATACAATTTTGAAAAAGGGCTATATTTCCAAAATTAGGAATTCTACTAAAAAGTTTGTTTGACATAAATCAATGGTCATTAGCTCCTGTAGCACTATACCAAATTTCAAGTTTCTAGGACAATAGAAAATGAATTTGGAAAATGGTCACTAGTTTGGAAACCAGGAATTCTACAAAAAAGTTTGTTTAATATAAATGAAAGGTCTCTATCCCCTCCACTTGTAAACCAAGTCCCAGGTCTGTAGGATAAAAATAAAAAATATTCAATTGGGAAAGTAGGCGACTTTTCATAAAACCAAACATTCTAAAAAGTGTTCTATGGGCTTCAAAGAATGGCCTCTATGTCTTTTATTTTTTATAATAAAACTTTTTTATTTTTACATTTTTTGAAAAAAGTTCAATTTTGAAATTTTTATATTCTGGAAACTAAAGAGTCTACAAAAATTTTTATTTGACATAAATGAATGGCCCGGACGTCATTTAACTTCTTGTGACGTCATGCGACAAGTTAATTCATGTTAGAGTTCCAATCGTTAACCTTCGGCAGTCTCCGGCGATGTTCGTGAGATTGTGTATTTATGTGTGGTACTGCTTTGTGCCGACAAGCGCTGTAGGTAACGTCATAATCTAAAAATAGAATTGAGTATTGGCATATATAAAAGACGCTACAGATGCATTCGATCAGTGCTTCGTGGTAGTTGAAAGTGTAAGAAAGAGTACGAAGCAGTGTTGCAGAAAGAACAGGCGATTGTGGATGCAAGAAAAAGGTTTACAGTTTACTTTAAACAAAGTCCCTGGCAAAATCTCGATGTGAGTGGAAAATACAAACTCTCAGCATTTACTGTTAATTACAAAGGAACTTACCCACGCGTTGGAGTGCTTGTAGAAAGAGAAAAATGTAAACATGTATGCTACTTAAGACGATATTTAAAATGTATGTTTTTAAAGATTCATGGTAATTTAGACTTGCTTAAAAAGGATGGATTTATTCTAACTCGATGTGGTGGATTGGACATTGTATATCTGGAAACTGAAAAACCGTTTGCAGAATTCAACACCAATGGAATGACTACATTTAATGGTAACTCCTTTGCTAAAATCGAGAATTTTAAGTTGTTCACAAGCATCCAAACAGACTATAGAGTAGAGTCGACAACGTATACGCAAGGTGACGTCGATCTGCTTAATAACATTACCATGCAGGAAGTCAAAGGCCAAATAAATATCCAAAAGTGTACCCGGTTAGAAAGTCTGGAAAAAGGAACAGAACTAATTGTTAAGGGAATAAAACCAATATATATAGACATAAAGTTAGATACGTCTTGGAAATGGAAAATATTGACTCTTTGTTTATATCCAATTATTGGCTGGAAAAGGAACTAGAAGATTAGGATACAGATTTAAATTATCGGATCAAAATTAAGCTAAATGCTATTAAAACTACACCAAGCGAACATAAGGAGAGAGTTGAGTTCTGTGTGTAAATCTGCATGGCAAATCAAGAACATGGGCTCCCCTGCTCGTATAAACTAATGCATACAAAAGGGACCTAAAAATGAAAGCAAAAAGTTAAGTTAAAATCTATAAAAATAAATATGGATATTATTACTAAAATAAAGAAACGAGTGTATTATATGTAAAAATTCTAGATATATATAATTAATAAAACTATTGCATGGGCACCGCTTGTGTTTCTTGTTACCTGCATCACACTCATAATCCAATCGTTAACCTTCGACAGCCTCCGGCAATGCTCGGTGAGCGTGACCTAGAAAAGTAGCTGAAAATCGGTAGCCGAAAGTATAGAATGACCCGTTTCTTACCTATATGAGAATGATAGTTTTAAAATTGGTGATTCATTCATTAAATTTGCTCGTACTAAAGCTGTCATGAAGAACATCAATTATAAATTAACGCCAGGAATGTTAAAGGTGCTCTTTTCTCGGACACCCTCTTCCCATGATTATACGTTAGAGGATCTTGAAAAATATAAATCCTTTTTATTGGACGCCCATGCCCACAAAAGACAGTATGATCCCGCTCAACAAGTGAATGCCAATATATCTCAAAAATATAAAACCATCATTGCAAAAATGTTTCCCACCTGTCAAAGTGGTCGTCGTAAAGCATCCGCTTCGAGAGTGACATTTAAACCATTAAAACCCCTTGTGGATGTTACCTACTGGCACAATCCCAATAAGCTCGTCCAGCGGCTACAGTTGTTGCATACTTCACGTCAAGCCGGCCATACCGGTCACGATTGGGAAATTCAAGAAATTGAACAAGCGAAATGCCAAAATTATTGTATAAGCTCTCACCCATTAAAATGGGCATTGCTCACGAGTTGCATCGCTCAGCTAGGCGCCACTATCCACGACTCAAGGTGATTTCACGAGGTGTGGATGAACTTCGGCAGGCTGACTTGGTTGAAATAATACCCTATGCTAGCGTGAACGACGGTGTACGCTATATGTTGACCGTCATTGATGTGTATTCCAAAATGGCCTTTGTTGAACCTGTCCGTCGCAAGTTTGGTCCAGTAGTTACCAAGGCCTTTCAACATATTATTCAACACTCCAAACGCCAAACTCAGTTACTACAAACTGACCAGGGGAAAGAATTTTTCAACAAGGATTTCTCCAGTTTTCTCAAATCTGAGGATATTCACCATTACACCATCTACAGCAATCTCAAAGCCAGTGTGGTTGAGCGGTTCAACCGAACAATGAAAACTCATATGTGGAAGGCGTTTATCACTCAGGGCACGTATCGCTGGTTTGACATGTTACCAGAGCTAGTATCACGTTACAATGACACCAAACATAGAACGATTGGGACCAAGCCACGCCTCGTGACCAAAAGTATTCAGCGATTGGATAAACAGTTTAACTCCATAAAAACAGCCGATCCTAAACGTCACCGACTGAAAATTGGGGATTTTGTTCGTGTGAGCAAATTTAAGTCTGTCTTCAATAAGGGCTACACGCCACAGTGGGGGACTGAACTATTTCGAATTCGTCAAGTTAACTTGGACAGTCCAGTCACCTATTTACTCGAGGACCTCAACCGTCAACCCATAAAAGGTAGATTTTATCTCCATGAACTTCAGAAAACAGCATTTCCTCAACATTATCTTGTAGAAAAAGTGTTGAAACAAAAAGGAAATAAACTATATGTCAAATGGTTAGGATTTAACTCTACGTTGAATTCTTGGATCAATACATTACATGTTGTGTGAACCTGTGAACATTATATTCACGCATGTTGTACAACACATATAGCTCTGTGTGAACAGTCCTCAGCTCCACATATTTCTTTCTCTTTCCACTTGTGATCTCTCTTGCATTACACCTCCCCCTCTCCCACCTTCACCTCCCTCCACTGCAGTTCGCAGCTCTTGCCTATCTATTGGTTGTGTCATCATTCCCACAAGTTGCATCATACTTTTTACTGATTCAGCGATTCCCACGCTTTGAACATTCTGTTATCAAACACATGTACAGCTAACGTCCAAGGTGAACACGTGTGTTGGATCATATTACACGTCAACTTACATTTTGTCACGTACGAAGCAAACAGGATGTGACTTGTTAACAGTTATCGCGCACGTGGACAGCTAACGCCCAAGGTAAACACCTGTGCCAGGTCAAATTTCACATGAACTTGCATTTTGTCACGTACGAAGCAAGTCAGGACGTAACTTGTTTAGCCCTCATGTGGTTTCAGATGTCATCTCACACGTGTTTACATGCATTTCGCACTCCCCTGCCACCACGGTTGTCAGATTATTTAACCTTCAAGCGTCATTTTCATTTTCCACTGCACCTGCTGTCAAGTCTGATCAGTGCATTCCAATAAGCTCAAATGGCATTCACCTCCTGCTAGTCGGCTCCTCTGCAAGTTTGTTTTCTGTACTCGCTTTGACCAACATAGAACCAAGTTCTCATCATCGTTTACACGTTATAGATCCCCTTCGGGGGTAAAATGTCTGAAAAGAACGAACCCTCGCTTTGTCATAATCCGACCCGTCGAAATAACGATTGTTCTATTGAGTACAGCCACCGTGGTCATCGACAAGTTCGTTGAAACACACACACACACCCAGCAGTATCGTCTCTCTAAACAACCACGCTTCATGAACATTTTACACAGGTAAATAATTTTTTTTCAACAAAAGTGTCGTTAGGCCCTTTTGACAAAAAACAAAAAATCAATTCAAAAACAGGGCGTCATCCCTAATGCTAGGACCCCCATACAAGTCCGTAGCCTTCTTAGTTCACAAAATATTAACAAAAGTGCACTTAGGCCCTTTGGACAAAATTTAAAACTGCATTCAAAAATCCAACGACCCCTCATACATGTTCATAGCCTTCTTAGTTCGTAAGATATTAACAAAAGTGCACTTAGGCCCTTTTGACAAAAATCAAAGTTACATTCAAACGGGGGGGGGGTCTTCTCAAATCCAACGACCCCTCATACAAGTTCATAGCCTTCTTAGTTCGCAAGATATTAAAAAGCACATGACCTATTAGTTTTCAATCTTTTGGTAAAATTAAAAAAACTCATCCATAAATAAATATTTACAAAATCCTCAAGTGCGCATGCGTAAAATACAAAAACAAAAATGTTGATTCATGGCGGCATCCAGCAAAACGCATGCGCTTTATGATCAACAACGTTTAAGTTCATATTAGCAGCGCACCATATACATGTCTTATTCGAAGGACGACTTTCACTAAAAATTACAATTTCACCCCCTAATAGGGGTAGGTTTTATTTAGGGGTTGAAATGGGTGTTGCATTGAAAAGAGGGCGTCAGCCCGAGTCCAACAACACCTTATTCGTGAATTTCCGAGCACGGGTTCGGGAGTTATCGGCTTAGACTCACGCGGCGGCCATGACACTATTTAGAACTCTCATCACCCCCCAACTCCTGTTTTATGAAACGGGTCTGCTCTGGCCGCGTAGTGAATTTTTGTGAGAGTTTAATTCCAAAAGACTTGATCGAATCATGTTTTGAAATTTTTAAATATCAAATTTTTACTAAACAAAGGCTGCATACGGCTTTAAATTTCAATACACAATTTATGTGCGATTTCGTATATAACAACAAGGACGGTGAACATAAGAAACCATTTTATATTGGGAGTAAAATGCAAGAGCTTTTGATACCCAATACTCTGAACGAATGATATCAATGCCATGTGGTCAATGCTTTGCTATCAAAATTTGATAAACTGCTACAAGGACCGAGTGATCTAGCATTAGACAAAATCCATTACCTACAAATCAACATTTGTCATTTCAACCCGTTGAACCTGGGTCTAGCTTTATTGAAACACCACCAGCGATTGCCTGCCGGTGTGCGGTGGAGAATATTACAATTTTTGATTATGAATGTTTTCTGTGGTCTGTGGCCGCGTATTTACAGTCAGCACAACCTGACAGTTGTCGATCAGGAATATACAAGGCCAAGGTTCATGAATTAAACAAACATTAAATTTAACTTGTGTGTCGTTCCCTAGGGACTTAAGGGAAATCCATAGGTTTGAACAAGATATCCATGATTTTTCGTTCATGGTGTATGGCCTTCATGGTAATGAGATTGTGAGTCCTCTTTATGCTACAAAGGAACCGAAACGAAACCACTTTCATTTTTATATCTGTCTTACGGAGAGGTAAATCACTATTGCCTGATTAAAAGCCTGAGTAGATTGCTGAGCAGTCAAGTGTCCGAACATGGTGGTAAGAAGTACATATTTGTGATCGTTGCTTGCTATATTTTACAACCCCTACGCTTTTCGAACGCCATAGGGTAGATTGCGTTTCTCAGGAAGCGGTGAGACTGATATTGCCACAAGGGGACAAAGCTGTGTTGAAATTCAAGAACATTCATAAGCGTGACACTGACCCCAATGTGGTGTATGCAGATTTCGAAGCTCTCACCACACCCATGGCGGGATGTGAACCAGATCCCACCATCAGCTCAACCCCAACCATTCAAAAACATGTGCCCTTTTCCATAGGATTTAATGTGGTGTGTGCCTATGACTCCGCGCAATCCTTTTACAAATCCAGTGAGGGGCCAGATTGTGCCAGATGGTTTTTGGATGAACTTGTAAAGTTGACTAATCATGTACAGGGATTACTGGACCACCCAGTACCCATGAGCCTATTTACAGTACAGCAGCAGCAGTATGAGCATGCCACGACATGCCATATTTGTGAAAAGCCACTGATCAGTGTTGTAGACACCGTTCGTGATCACTCGCACTTTACGGGAGAGTTTCGTGGAGCTGCGCACAGTAAATATAATTTGAACTTTCCAGCTCCTCGTTTTATTAGTTTGTTTTTACACAATCTTGCTATTTATGACATTCAGTTTTTGATTCGTGAATTGGGTCATGTCAATAAGGGCTCGTTTACCAATATCCCCCAAAACCATGAGCGTTTTACAACCCTGACATAGCAGTTGGGCGACATTAGAATTCGATTTTTGGATTCCTTTAAAATTGATGGCATACTCGCTAGACAGTCTTGGGAATGGCCTGGATGAGAAGGAATTAAGAAACACCAGAATGTATTTTAATGATCCTGAGCAATTTCAATTGTGCATTCGGAAAGGAATATTTCTCTATGATTTCTGTAAAAGCTGGGATGTGTTAGAGCAAAAAACTCTCCCACCACAAGATAAATTTTACTCAAAACTAAAACGCAGTACCGTTTCCGATCAAGAATATGCACATGCATATCAAGTTTGCCGAGTGTTTGCAATTAAGACGCTAAGTGAATATGCTATGCATTACCTAAATATTGTCCTGGCCCCAGCCCTTTAGGAAAGGACTGTGCCTATAAATACATAAAATATAATAAGAGATAACTACGTAAAAGACGACATGGCAACGCGACTACGGAGTAGACCGTAGGTCATAGACCTAGCTCCAATAGCAAGCACTTGGACAGGACACAGAGGACATTACACTCCCAACATACCGCTGACTGGACTGACATCGCACCTTTTACTTATAAATAGAGGTACGAACACGCGCCGCGCTCTCTAAGCTTTTGACGCTCTAAGCTCTTAGGAACGTGGACTCTTCTGAACCTGCAGTGACAGTATTACACTCTATAGGAGTTGTGCTACGTCGGACCGATATGGGGGAGGGCCCCATATCGAGTCCCAACGCCACCATCATCATGGAAGACCGGTATTAACGGTGGGGTGAGTGACATCGTGCCTGCTTAATTCCTTTTTCCCCCTAGATTATTATTTCCATCCTCCCCTATTGCAATTGCCACTATTTCTTAATAAACCCCCTTTCTGAACAGTCTATTGACTACCTTTTTATTTCGTTTAGGTTAAGAAGCCCTTCCCTTTAGATTAGTACCTAGTTTTAAGATCTACATTGAACGCTGACATGCAGGAGGCGCTGCACCGCCAGCGTGCGGCCTAGAGGTGAGCTAGGTGAGTATTCATCCCTCCCGCCAATTCCCCTGTATGTAAATTGCTCTCTAAACGTGTCCGCAGTTCTTCCTAAAACAATCCCAACCTCTTACAAATTCGCCAAGCTACAACCCCAATTTAGATTAATTTCATCCCCTAGATTTAGTATTTGTATTGGCATCCCTCTCAGATACAATACAAATGGTGGGAGGCGCGGGTTAGTCAAACCAACAACACCCTTAACATAACAGATACAATACAAATGGTGGGAGGCGCGGGTAAGAACACTATACAAAAGATACAATACAAATGGTGGGAGGCGCGGGTTAGTCAAACCAACAACACCCTTAACATAACAGATACAATACAAATGGTGGGAGGCGCGGGTTAGTCAAACCAACAACACCCTTAACATAACAGATACAATACAAAATGGAGGAGGCCCGGGGTATCGTGACGTTGTCGTCAGACAACGCCTACAGGAGTTCAGACAACGAATTTCTACGATACAGGTCCCTAAAAACCCTCTTATGCAGCCAAGCAAAATTTACCCAAAATTAAGGAAAATTTTTTGAAGTACGGGTCAAATATTATTTTTGGTACCCACCCACACCCGCCCCAGTAACTAATACATATGTAAACGCCCCCTATACTCATTACATTAGCCAAGCGAGTGAGACAATTTAAATCCCCCCCCGAACAGATTTTTTTTAGTAGATTAAGTTAGAGAATATTTTTAGTACACAATAATTATAATACCCCCACCCCCACCCTTGTAGATTTCGCGATAAACACCTCTTACGCCAAGCGATTTGAATAGTAACAACCCCTATCTAATAAGTCACTAGGAATATTAATGGAAGCCTAGTAGGAAGACGTATTGATAACTACCCTACTATATTCAGAGAAAATTGCTCCTTATTTCAGATTAAACCCCCCACAATGAAGCTCTATTAGGAATAAGATTGTGATATCCCATAGGATAAATGGAATGAATAAATAACTTTGTATTTTTTACAGCAGTGCAACTATACATTGTATATGATTGTAGGCTAAAATATTTTCTTCTGAATCCATTTTAGTATAACTTAGCGGAAGGTAGTATTGGCTAGATGCTTACATAGAGTTAGGAGACCTTGCAATCACATTTCTGCAAGGTGCCGCAATAATTAGTTTGTAAACGCATTCAGTCAAGACGTACTACAGTTTCTCTTTTGTTCTGAAAGCCGACCACAGAGGAAATGCTTATTTGTCCATTGTAACACAATCCAATATGCCATATGACTGACACGTGCTCAGCACACCGTCCGCCCGCAGGACATTAAACCTGACACTATCTCGCTAGCTCAGCGTGCAGACGCACTCGAGCGGAAGCCAGACACCTTGAGTTCAATTCCTGGCACTATTCACTCACACGCCAGATAACTTTGCATAAGTTTGCCTGCATTATTTTTGTTTTCAATGCGAAGCGTGCGATAGTAGAAAAACGCACTAATGATTTTAAAGATGTAAGCGTAAAGTACACTCTTAAGGTAGAATTCTTTTTCCAGCAGTACATTTCAAACAGAACATTCAGTTAGCAAAGAAAACACCATTCCCTCACGAGGTAACATAGGTGAGAAAGCAATCCAGTAGGAATTTATGAAAAACGCCGACAAATGCACGGCGATATCAGTATAGCATAAATGCGTAAGCACGGACTTGGGCACAGCAGGGCAACATCGCAACGTACGACAATTGTTATCAAGAGTATCATCGTTAGTATATTAGTAATAAGTATTAAGTATTTTTAAGTGAAGTTGATAGATATCTTGAGCTGGCACAAGAGTTCGCACAGCCTCAAGAACACGACGTTATTGATATCTTGCAGCAGGTCCATGGGTGCACCTCGCTTTGAGATAAGGGAAGTATTAAGTGAAGTTGAAGAAATATATTATAGATATCTTGAGCTGGCACAATGGTTAGCACAGCCTCAAGAACACGACGTTATTGATATCTTGCAGCAGGTCCATGGGTGAGCATTGCTTTGAGATAAGGGAAATATTAAGTGAAGTTGATAGATATCTTGAGCAGGCACAATGGTTAGCACAGCCTCAAGAACACGACGTTATTGATATCTTGCAGCAGGTCCGAGGGAGGACATCGCTTTGAGATAAGGGTAGTATGGAGGAGATTAAGGAGATATTAACACACCTACGTTGATAACAAATGCCATTAATAAATAAGATTAGTGTCCACACCGTGGCCCCAAAGTCCACAATTTACGCAAGCCAAATGCTTAAAAGTCGAAACGTCACACCCAGAGGGAATTAATTAGCTACAGGTATATTGGTCAATATAATAATGACAACCGGCGACCGAAGACTATCATTTCAGATTCAGGGACCTAGCCAACCCGCTGAACACGTTAGAAGTAGTCCAGATATTAGAACGCTACTGAACTTTGAAAGGACATAGCCAACCCTTTCGCCTAGATGACGTTCGTTTTAATACTTTCAGGGAATTAAACCCTCCACGTTATACATCTTGTGGCGGTCAATTCAAACTTAATACATAATAAATTTAACGGCCGCTGGGACGCGTTCTGTATCGAAGTACGGACAGCCTGCCAACAGCCGATAACTTTATAGTATTCTGATAAAATATTAGGAAATATGTATATTAAAATAAACTTAATACACAATGAACTTAACGGCCACTGGGATGCGTTCTGTATCGAAGTACGAACAGTCTGCCAACAGCCGATAACTTTATAGTATTCTGATAAGATGTTAGGAGATATTTATATTAAAATAAACCCAATACAGCATGGATTTAACGTCCGATGGAATGCGTCCTGTATCGAAGTACGGACAGTCTACCAACAGACGATATCTCTTTGGTATTATGTTTAACATGAGAATATAGTGACACGTTTTATGATATTGTAGCATAGTAGGTAAACTGAAACCTACACCGCTGGACACATTTGCTGATTTTCTATATAAAGAGTGACACCACTTGGTTAAAAGTCATAATCACATGCATCCGTATTTTCTATGACAAGAAGGCAACAGGATATGTAAAAGAAATAAAACTGTGCAACTCAGGCATAATATTAGTCATTCCATATAGAGCAACCGCATTATATTCTTACGGAGCAAAGGTAGGCATTTAATTGAAGATACAACCCCCATTAATTTTATTAAAGAGCAAAAGTAACTATTTCAGTGAAGTTACAACCCCATTATTTTTCTTACGGAGCAAAGATAGGCATTTAATTGAAGATACAGCCCCCATTAACTTTATTAAAGAGCAAAAGTAGCTATTTCAGTGAAGTTACAGCCCCATTATTTTTCTTACGGAGCAAAGATATGCATTTCAGTGAAGACACAGCCCTATTATTTTATTAAGGAGCAAGGTAGCCACCTCATTGAAGGCACACTTTAGAAAATTTTCATGGCTGCGGATACAATATAGAGAGAGCTTAAATATTTAAGAAATACCTTTAATATATATCGCCCCCCCCCCCCCCCCTTCAAGAGATTTTTTTTCACCCCTGTCCAGGCACGTTAGTCCACCTTACCCCGTGTATATAGCATATTTAGCTAAGAAAAGATAATATTATTAGATTTAGCATTAAGAATTAAGCTAGATAGTAAATCACCTCCCCCCCCCCCCCTATATAACGTGGCAAGTTTTACAAAAGGGTCTTACATACCATGTCATTAACAGTGTTATTTTTTACAGGCAATTATCACATGTCAGTAATAAATGTCATTTTTTTCAGATAATATATTTTCAGATAGTATTATCTTGTTAATTTATATTTCCTGAAGTTCTATACAGTGCACAGAATTTCCAAGTTAGCCCGGAGAGGCAACAAATAATTTCTAATTTCAATAACTTCCCGACGAAACAGTCGCCATTTTAACAATACTCTATTTAAACTTAACGATCGAGTGTACACGTGGTGCGAATATCCTTACATAATGTCTGCATATCTATAGATTAAGAAGCGAATACGTCGCTTAATTCACGCTGAGAAAGTGTAAATGTAAAACTTAAGGATTAATTCTCAGCTATAGCAAAGATATACGTCGATATATAAGAAAGTTTTTTACAAATATAAAGGATTCAAGTTCTACGAAATATAAGTGGATATACGCAGCTAAATGCTTAAGGAAGCATGTTGCAGTTTTACAACGACGCATATAAGACGGGGTATAGTGTATAACCACAATGGCCAATATGTCAATGAATACATATTGCACGTTAGTTTATAAGGATATTAGTATATTATGTCATAATGCAGACATTAAGTAACGAAATTACCGCGTACGACGTAACGAACTTCAGTGAAAACAAATAACGGTACCAGGGTAAACCAATCCCTCTGTACAAAACGATAAGAGAGATTTCTGATTTCAGACTAATTATACGGTGTACAATCCTGTAATCCCCCAGTAGGACGTACATGCAGGATGCCCCCAGGATGAACGTGACGCAAGACCAAAGTTACAACACGCATGGCAGCAAACAGCAGTCAAAACCTACAAACCATACTAGAATGTCAGCCGATTTAGGCAGGAGCCTTCAGCTATTTATTAACAATACTTCAATGCTAATTTTTTCTCTTAATAACTTAACTACATGTTTTTTTACGCACTTCATCAAGTAACTTTGACGGAATTTCACGTTTTCTAGGATATTTTTTACAATTTTATTTCATCATCCCCCACGTTGTAAGGAGGTTATTCATAGTAGCGCACCCTCATAGCTACACTTGGCCTAGAGTACAATACACTACATTTTTTCTTTCCCTTTTTTACACACGCTACGAAGGGCGCGTGCTAGTTAATAAGAGATCGCCATTATTTAAGCTCCTTACAGCATCATTTCCCATCGTAGGAAAATTACAGTTATGTATGCATCCTCGAGGCAGGGCTCGACTTGACGGCATCGTACGCAAGTCACGCACTAGTCCGAGTACGGTGCTAATAATGTAAATTTCCTATGTGATTTCATTAAAGATATATCTTTCAGTTTCATTTATTTCAATTTATATTTCCGCTGAAATTCCATTTATTAGTTTTCTTCAATTTTAACAAAACAATGTCAACACTTTTATGAAAATTTTAACTCTGCCAAATGGGCAATACAGATTATGTAAAACATACAATATGGGATATAGACAGATACAGAGAACTATCTGCCATGAAATGACTGTAAAACAAACCACCCCAACACTCTTGCCACGCCTTCCAACCCTTGGCACGGTACAATTTCGCTCATCCCCCCACCCACGAAGAAGACCAGAAGCGACGAAGGACGATACGACGAATCAAAAACAAATTCACATCGACGAAAGAAAGAAAAAAGAAGAAGAAGAAAAGAAGAAGAAGGAGAAGAAGAAGAAGAAAGAAGAAAATAAAAGTTTCCGCCCCCACGTCTAGTCCAATAATCGAGGACGATTATTAAAACAGGAAGAAGACTTGTCCTGGCCCCAGCCCTTTAGGAAAGGACTGTGCCTATAAATACATAAAATATAATAAGAGATAACTACGTAAAAGACGACATGGCAACGCGACTACGGAGTAGACCGTAGGTCATAGACCTAGCTCCAATAGCAAGCACTTGGACAGGACACAGAGGACATTACACTCCCAACATACCGCTGACTGGACTGACATCGCACCTTTTACTTATAAATAGAGGTACGAACACGCGCCGCGCTCTCTAAGCTTTTGACGCTCTAAGCTCTTAGGAACGTGGACTCTTCTGAACCTGCAGTGACAGTATTACACTCTATAGGAGTTGTGCTACGTCGGACCGATATGGGGGAGGGCCCCATATCGAGTCCCAACGCCACCATCATCATGGAAGACCGGTATTAACGGTGGGGTGAGTGACATCGTGCCTGCTTAATTCCTTTTTCCCCCTAGATTATTATTTCCATCCTCCCCTATTGCAATTGCCACTATTTCTTAATAAACCCCCTTTCTGAACAGTCTATTGACTACCTTTTTATTTCGTTTAGGTTAAGAAGCCCTTCCCTTTAGATTAGTACCTAGTTTTAAGATCTACATTGAACGCTGACATGCAGGAGGCGCTGCACCGCCAGCGTGCGGCCTAGAGGTGAGCTAGGTGAGTATTCATCCCTCCCGCCAATTCCCCTGTATGTAAATTGCTCTCTAAACGTGTCCGCAGTTCTTCCTAAAACAATCCCAACCTCTTACAAATTCGCCAAGCTACAACCCCAATTTAGATTAATTTCATCCCCTAGATTTAGTATTTGTATTGGCATCCCTCTCAGATACAATACAAATGGTGGGAGGCGCGGGTTAGTCAAACCAACAACACCCTTAACATAACAGATACAATACAAATGGTGGGAGGCGCGGGTAAGAACACTATACAAAAGATACAATACAAATGGTGGGAGGCGCGGGTTAGTCAAACCAACAACACCCTTAACATAACAGATACAATACAAATGGTGGGAGGCGCGGGTTAGTCAAACCAACAACACCCTTAACATAACAGATACAATACAATATGGATGTTTTGCTGTTCACCGGTGTGTTTCAAAAATTCCGTGAGTTGTGTCAACACATTTATGGTCATGACCCGGCTCACTATTATACGAGTCCTGGGATCTCGTTTGATACCGCTTTGAAATACACTCAAGTGGAATTGGATTTACTCACTGATGTAGACATGGTTCTATTTTTTGAAAAGGGCATTCGCGGTGGCTTTGTGTCGCTTAACCAGCGTAATCGCGAAACGAACAATTTCTACATGCCTGGTTATTCACCAGCCAATCCAGAATCGTACTTAATGTACTATGACGTGAATAATTTGTATGGTTACGCCATGAGTCAGCCTTTGCCCTATGAAGAGTTTGCTTCACTGACTGAGAAACAAGTGTCAGAATTTGATGTGAACCTGGCTAGCCAAGAAACAGGCCGTGGATATTGAATATCCCTCATCCTTGTATGTTGAACATGCCGATTTCCCATTCTGCCTAGAGCAAATGGTCCCCCCCTGACAGTAAAGTGAATATTGAAAAACTCATGGGTACACTTTACATCAAAAATGCGTTTGTGCTACATGTCCAAATGTTGGTGCAATGCCCAGCCCAAGGCTTAGTGTTGAAGAAAATCTATAAGGGTATTTCTTTTGCTCAAAAAGCATGGCTCGAGCCATACATGCGACTCAACACACAGCACCGACAAATGGCGACACAGCAGTTTGATTTTTTTAAAATTAATGAACAACTGCATCTATGGCAAGTCCTTGAAAAATGTCCCCAGATACCGTGACATTAAATTGGTGAATGTCTGGGACGGGCGGTGGGGTGCCCGGTGGTACATTGCCAAGCCAAATTTCATATCGATCAACATTATCGATGAGGATTTGGCTACTATTTAATTGAATAAGACCAGCGTGATCATGGATAAGCCCAGTTACTTGGGCCAAGTCATTTTAGACTTTTCCAAATCGGTCATGTATCGATTCCACTACCAGCTTGGCAAACAATATTTTAAGGACGTATCTCTTTTGTATTTGGATACGGACTCTTTTATGTACCACATTAGCCACTGCAACCCCTATGAAGTCATGAGGCAGCATAGTGACTGGTTCGACACCTCTTCCTATAGCGCTGACAACGTGTTTCAGCTGCCCATAAAAATAAGAAAGAAGTGGGCGTTTTAAAAGATGAATGCGGTGATTCGGTCATGACGGAATTCGTTGGTTTCGCCTCTAAAATGTATACTTATCCCACACTAGACTCTAAGGAAGACAAACGAGCAAGAGGAGTAGGTAGGGCAGTGGTAAATTCGCTACGTGTAGACGACTACCTGGCGGTTTTACGCACTGGCAAAGCTATGTCTCATACACAGTGCAGGATACAATCCATCAACCATCATTTGTAACATTGGAACAGAGAAAACGCACCCTCGTCTCCATGGATAACAAACGAGTGTGGGCTGAGGACCTGCTTACCAGCCTGCCCTGGGGTTATGACAGCAAGGGGGAGGAGGTGTGATTTTTCTGTTTGTTCGATTAGGGACATGGCTTTTTTAACTTGTAGATTTAGTATTTTGTAAATATTGTTTTTGCCATTGTAAATATCTAATTTTGTAAATAGTATTTTTAGTGTGTAAATAGTGGCAACCCATTTTGGCATTTTGCTCTTTAAAAAGCCCAGTGCAACCCTAGTTTATTTTTATTTTAATTTTAAATTTAACAGAGTTGGGAATTTGAAAATGGTATATAGTTTGATTCTTTTAAAGCTGTTCACAGTTGCTGTTTTTTGTAAATATGAAATGAGTAATATATTTTTTAGTAACTTTAATGACAAGTATTTAATTTTTTTGTAATGTAAATGGTAAACTAAAATGTTCTTTGGGGATGAGTGTGCATGGCTTGAATGTGCTTTGAGAATAAATAAAGGGGTTGTGTTTGTTCCTAAAGGCAGGTATGGTTGTGTGTGTGAATGTATGAGTAGAGAGAAAGCTGGTGTATATGTATGACTGGGGCAAACACGGTGAGGTAAAAATTAATAGTCATTTTCTTTTGTAAATAGTTTTGTTTTCTTTCAAATGTAGCGGTAAATAGACATTATTTTTGTAAAACAGTCTAACTTGCAGTAGTCGTAGACCTCGAAGGTTCTCGAAATGCACATAAACACATTGCAGCATTATCATGGTCAAGCACTCGCATCAACATCATTGAAAAAGAAATGAACCTTCGACATACATCAAATGGAAAATGTGTGAACAACAAAATGGAATACGCATTTGTCCATATCAGCAAAATTCAAAAAACGTAAAACTGTCATTAAAAAAACTGGAAATGGCCGTGTGCGAAATACGAAAATTCAAAAACTTCAAACGAAAATTTTTAGTCTTTTTTCAATTTTGAAAAAAATAGGCTTATGAGATCACCTTTTGTCCGTGTGTGTGATTCGTGTGTGTTTCCCCCCTAATAAAATCTAAACGGCTGGAGCGATTTCAATGAAACTCGGTAAGTTCATAGCACAATTCCGAACGACCCCGACCGTATCCTTCAAATTTTGTTACGACTCACCAATCCAACATGGCGGCTGTGCAAATTATTTCACCAGCATCCAATAACTCCGAAATGATTACCGATATTACCGTGACATTTTGTACGGTGATAAAGGGATAAAATAGAAGTTCACTTTTGTGACCTTTGAAAACCTGGTAACTACAAAGCCAACATGGCAGCCAAGCGAATTTGCGACTTTTAAATAGACGTTAATCGCGATTTAACCAACTAAACGCAATGAAACTTGGTACAGTATATGTTTATATACATTGTAATGCAACGACATCTAACTTCGTTCAATTGTTTACATAACCACAAGATGGCGGATGTGCGAAATATTTAACCGGCATTCTATATCTCTCAAACTATTAGCGGTATCTCCCTGAAATTTTGTACGGAGATAAAGGGCACTACTGGTCGTCCATCTATATGACTTTCAAAAACCAGTTAAATAAAAAACCAACATGGCGGCCAAGCGAATTTGAAAATTTTAAATAGACCTTTCTCCCGATTTAATGTTCCAAACGCACTGAAATCTGGTACAGGAAATATTTATACACATTGTAATGCACTGGTACCTAATTTAGTTCAATTATTTACATGACCTCAAGATGGCGGCTGCGCGAATTTTAAAATTACGTTTTTATTTCTTGTGATGTATTCATGCGATCGAAGTGAAAGTTTGAATAATGAACCTACGCAATAATTTTCCTTTAATGGTGCTGCCCTCGTAAACTCAAATATCTAGGGACAAAATGAGAGTATTTTCCGTCCCCATGATAAAATTTAACTAGCAAATATAATTTCTGGAAATGTGACACAAGAGTGTAGTGTTACAAGCTCGAGACTGTGGGAGAGCCCGATCACGTGATATGTTGCACAATGGACGCTTCTAGAAGGCTAAATTTAGCATAGCAACAACGAGTTTGGAAATTAATATTATAATTATTGTTATAAATTATGCTATTGGATCCCAATCCAGAGCCAATGAGAACAGGTCTTATTGAAGACGGGATCAACTTTAATTACACATCATGATGAAATTATGCATTTAGGCCCTTAGAAGAAGATTTTCTTATTTGGTAATGAAGAGAATATTAAGAGAAATTATGTCTGATACTTTAAAAACCGCAGATCGGTTAATCTACGCAGTAATAAGCATTAATAATCTACGCGCTAAAATGATGGTGGGAGATTGATATGGTCGCCAAAATACGACTTGGAGGGGGAAATCCAAGGATCGAGGTTGTTATTCCAGCAGTCTTTGAAGAGTGAGGAAGTGTTTTTACTGGGTTAACGGAGATCCAAAGGCTTAGTCCGAGTGCGACGACTGTCGACTTGTGGAGACGCGAGGACCGCTAGGTGGAACGTAAGAGATCACCGCACTTCCATTCTACGTGAAGTTGCGAGGAACATTGTATTGATTATATCTCATATCTAATTGAGATCTGATGTTAAATAAGCGTATATATATTAAGAACAGGTCGCCTACTATATATTGTGAAAAGTCGAGCGCTTTAATATTCACCGTTTCGACAATATAAGCCTGTCAAGTTAGATTTCCAAATGTGATGGAAACAAAGCTGAATATCATTATAAATTGCACTGTGAAGTTGACGAACGCAGTTCAAGTGAACAGTGGCGGAGGATTTTAATATTGGCGCAACACATAAACATTAACAGAATGACTATTATTATTCTTCAAACATTATCATTCAGCATAATTAACATTGTTGATATGATGAACTAAACAGTCATGCGCCAGAGACATATTCGATAACAGGAGTTAAGATACAGCGATGGAGCTTCGTTAGACAACGTATTCTTGAATACAGACGTAGTGTACGATCCATCTTGTGCATTTTCGTCAGTCTACGAACACTAATATAACATCAACTAGCAATGGAAACATTTCATTCACCTTTTATATGAATATTTCCATAATTATATTCCAATGATGATGCTGATACATATTTACGACGGAGAATTGAAACTTTACAGAAGAGATTTGTCAAGATGCTAGGGAAAGGTAGCCCTGCCACACAGACGTATTTGCCAGAAGGATGTCGTTCCAGCCCAGGCGAATGTTGGTGGATTCCAGAGAGAGACGTTTCATATCTCTGAGGTCGCAGATCCGAAGTTAGAATGCAGATCCCTCTCAGTGTCTTGTACTGAGGAAACATCTAAAGTATTGTGGGAATACTAACATTGATTTTCAAGTTTTCGTCCAAATACGGTATTAGTGTATCTCAATGTTATATAGAGCGTGATTAGTAACATTCTGAGCCGGCGATCTTATTCCATATTTTCGGCGATCTTATTCCATATTTCTATATTTTCACACTTCATGTATTTCAGTGCTTTTATGAATTTTACACTTCAGATGTGTGTTGAGTTTTTTATACTTCAAGATTATTTAGAAGATGATTGCATTTCATCAATTTTTCAATTTTATTCTACGAATCAGTTGTGGAACTGACATTAAAAATTTTGTTTGAGGAATTATATTGCCTCATAGAAGACTAGTCGTTTCAACTCTCGAATTTTAATAATTTCATTTAAACCAAGTATTCTGACATTGTGTCATAGCTTCATATTAAATTCTTATTAAATTTAATTTGAGCACTTTAATGTAACAACATATAACTTCAAGAAAAGAAGAATCATCGAATGATATTGTTATATCATTATTGAACATAAACTATCGACGATCTAAGAAATACTAGACGTTTGATAAGACCGAAGTCTTAATTCTTATGAACATTCTTTGTGTAGAGTGGAAAAACATTACAACATTGACAAAACTTTCTTATTAATTGTAATGCTAAGAGCTTTGTTTATTTAATATGTTAGAGGAAATACCTTTTGATAGAAGATTATTCAAATCTTTGGCTAGGAATTCAAAGCTAGTTTATCCCGGCCAGGATTGAATTCTATCTGACACTATAAATAACATGTGTGTTATTTTGTCGAATTTGTGTAACATCGCGTCATTTGTGGACATGATATTACAACGATTAACAATTTAAAGATTGACAAGTGAGATGAGACAGAGTTATTATTCTTATTACATGTATTTGCGACAGACGAGTTAACAGTTAATTATCTTGTTGTGGAGTAAACTTGAGGAGGTTAATCACGACTGTCTAATATCGTTCATTACAATTGGAAGTTTCGTTTGAAGAACTTACGCTTGTATAATTGTAGTCCAGTAGTCATGTGCAATGATACTGATGGTCAAGCCAGTATTTGACAGAAGTTCCTACATAAGATATGTTAATAACTATTAATCCCTTTTCGTTATTGTTTAACATAATAGATGATAATTGTTTATGCCATATATACTGTTATATGAGGTTTTGTAGAGCTATGGAGTGCTCAGGCGAGGGAATTCCGCATTTTAAGGAAGTCAAAGTATTGTTGTTCTTTGATAAAAAGCCGTTGTATACATGTAGTCCAGTTCTTGTGAATTAACGATTTAGCTGTGTTAACAGGAGGGTTTCAGCGGAAATACAACTTGAGAAAGATTGTCTACTCACTTCTATAATAAAACCCGAAGTGATGTAATTACGTACAGTTTACCTTAATCAGTCGACTGTATTATACCGATAATGTAATGAAACCTATATAAGACGATGTGTAAGCAGTATATTAAAACTACAGAGCGTTAGAGAAGGATGGTTATGTGAAAAACCAGTGTATATATTTAATTAAGAATTATATTGTAACCTAGAAGTTAAAATCTCGAAAGTGTCACGATAGCAACACTAGATAATGTATATTATTATAAACATATTACATGTAAATATTTTTGTGGAAATGATTTAATTAATTAAACAATTTAATATGATTTATTAATCAATTGTTTTGGAACTGTGTTTGTTTATGAGCGGATGTTTTTGGTGTGAATGATTATTCATTGTTAAGAGTAGATGTGGAACCGAATTGGTCTAGAACGATTACAGAGTGCGAATGAAAGAGTGTATAAAAATTTTAGAATGATTGTTTAAGAAACAAAGTAGTTATATGAACTTTTGTAAGAACTAAATGTTAATTTTTACGTGTTTTATAAATGCACACACAAGCAGTCTCTCTGTGGACTAGCGAGAATGATTCACCGTTAGAGTTGGAGAGCGATGACATAATATAACATGTGTAGACTCACAGCCTTGCATTTATTGTATAAGCCAGTTTCGAGTTCGGCGTGGTGGCGATATTTCATTGATGAAACCAAGTTTCTGCACGTGCGTTCTACAACGCAGGTTTGTGTTTGAAATCAGTTGTCTGGAATGCCATTTAGAGACTTCATTAAACGTTTCTATTTCTGCGCAGTGTAGGCCTAAAACAAGCCAAGAAATTATGCCCATAAATTTTAGCCTACTTTTCACATTTTGCAAAAATGAGGAAAAAGTAGACTTATGAGATCGGGCAAATGTGTGTCTGTCTGTCTGTCAGTCTGGCTGTGTGTGAATCCCCCCCTATCAACTCCTAAACGGCTGCAGCAATCAAAATAAAATTTGGTAGGAGTAAAGATCTATACCTGAATATCTCACGGCCATATTTGAAAATGATGTCAGTGCTACCAACTGCTGAAAAATCGCAATTGAAATTTGAGCTCCATGTTGGATATCTTGGAAGGTATCAATGGGAGCTGTTTCAAAATTGGTACACGTATAGATAATAATATGGCAATTTAATTTCCAGGAGGTCATACATGGCAGTGTTGCCAAAATCATTATAAGCCTGCGGATATGTCCAATTTTTAAATGCATATAACTTCTACACTATCAATTGGAATTCAACCAAATTTCGTATGTGCTATGTGTACATAACCAGATATGACTGAGCGTATTCTTAGGAACCACCAGGGCTGCCAACTGTTAATAAGTGCTCTCAATTTATTTTATCCAAATACCAATGTATCAGAAAGTATGCAAGCCGACAGCTTTAAACTTAGCACACGTATAGTACCTGACATTTTAGATGAATTTTGGAGTAACTTATATACTTCAGTTCTACCAACATAATTCTAAAGCTGCTGATAGGGCCAATATTTAAATACATGTAACTTCCTTACTATCATTTGGATTTCAACCAAATTTCGTATGTGCTATGTGTATCATAACAGATATGACTATCCGTATTCTTAAGAGCAACCAGGGTTGCCAACTGTTAATATGTGCCGTCTCTATTTTTGTTACCCTAATATCAATATATCAGAAAGCATACAAGCCAATAGCTCAAAACTTTGCACACGTATAGCACCTGGCATTCTAGATGAATTTGGAGTAACTAATATACGTCAGAGCTGCCAACATGATTCTAAGCCTGCTGATAGGTCCAATTTCAAAATGCATGTAACTTCTATACTAACTAATGGATTTCATTCAAAATTGGCACAACAATAGGACATATTATTTCAGATTATTTCTGACCAATACATGCATGACATTGTTGCCAACATTATTTTACGCGCGCTGTTATATCCAATGTTTAACTGCATGCAACGTCCATGCTATTCATTGGACTCCAACCAAATTTTGTATTCTGTACCTTAAGAGATGGAACTGAGAATATATTCAGTGACCAGGCCTGCCAACTGTAGTGCTCTATTGGGCTACATTATGCCAAGTATACAGTATTTCGAACTAATTAGAAATTTCGATATTACCAACTTAATTTCGTCATTATTCTAGATAGATCCATATAGATTAATCATTGGCATGAATCTTAAATTTCATGAAAAGTAGGCTCTTTATTTCGTCACCGAACTTCTTGTTAATACAGCATTGTCGTAAGATGTAGAATTGAAAGGAGGTATGAATGTTTTCGTGTTTTTACTTATAATGTTAATTGTTAAATTCATTTATTGTTATTTTGTTTATAGTAGATTAGTTTACCTTTTTGTTAATAAATTTGTTCAGATTGTTTTCCATTGCTGTTGGAGTGATTCATTTTAAATATATGGAGCAGAGTATTGAGGATGTAGTGTAGGCGAAGATGAAGTCCCAGTCCTCGAGGTAAGTGAAGGTGAGTGCCCCGTGTAATTGGTTGTTGACCTACAATATTCTTGTAACTGCTGTCTGTAAATCCCTAAAGGCCATGTAGGGAGCGATTTCTAATGTTGTATTTGCCGGAGCAGTTAGAAATAGGCAATCCTGCGGGGGCAATGGATATTCCAACAGGATCCTTTCCTGATTATCGTGTACAGTAGGAATGGCGCCCAACGTGGGACTACGAAATTAGCTTCGTAGTGTCTCTTAAGGAAGTTGGTTTGAACATTTCTAGTGAAAGAAATAATTACCAGACTTATGGGATGTCATATCCATTTCGGATGGATGTGAGTGTAATTATATAGGCTTAATTTAAATTAATATTAGGAAGGTTACACTCAGATAAAGATCAGATCTTAGAAACCTTAGAGAGGTGTAGTATGTAGACAGTTTCGAAAAACGACCTACGATCTGAATATCTATTTTATTTCACCTGTACATGACGATTGCTAAGGTCATGTGTAAAACTAAAGCTAACTTGTTTTGATGATTGTAATGGTAGAATTTTTCTTTGTGGTAGTATATTTAAAGTGAATCACAGGAGAACGAACATGATGAGTAGGTTTGTTCAACATAGGGTGTCCTTTAAGTTAATTCTAAGGTAATTTTAAGTTACTTTTAGACATTAAGGTTCTCAAAAATATATATGGAATTGGACGTTGCTCAGATGTTGTTAATTTGCTCTGTTGTTGTTTATGTCTCTTCAACATTTTATAAAGGGTTATTGCAATGGCAAGTGAGGATGTAAAGAGGATGTTGGAGGAGATGCATGTGAAGCTGCAAGAAAGTATGCAGAGCAGTTTAAATATTGTGAAAGGTGAGATAAAGGAGAATTTCTCTGCGAATATGGTAGATATGGAAGGTAAATTTCAGGAATCCAAGCAGGATCTTGAACAACTGAAGCGGGAACTAGAGGAGGACCTTAACACAGTGATTGTTAAAGTTGTTGATTCTCTTACAGATAAAGTCGCTGAAAGTGTCAAAGTAAGTTTCAAAACTGAAATTCAGGAAGTTCAGACTTCTTTAGAGGGTTTACATACTAGTGCATCTAAAATGGTTGCAAAAGTCAAGCGATTACAGGCCAGCTCAAAGCAGATACAGGATGACGGTGTACGGACAGAGGTCGGTACTGTCCAAAGTAAAGTCGATACAGTCCAATCTAAAGTAGACTCAGTAAAGCGGATGTGTCTAATGTACAGTCCGATGTTGGTAATGTTAGGTCAGATGTATCTAATGTCCAATCCAAAGTAGACAGAGTACAGTCCGATATTGGTAATGTGAGGTTAGAGGTATCCAATGTCCAATCTAAAGTAGATACAGTCCAAGCCAATGTCACCAATGTTCAGGTCGATATAAATAATATGCAGTCAGATGTCACTGATGTACAGTCTGACATAGGTAAAATACAGACAGAAGTTAATACGGTATTTGTAGATGTAACAAAAGTCCAAGTGGACATTAATAAGACTAGACAAGAGGTAGAGGCGTCTAAAGAATTGGGTACACAGAATATAACTGCTTTAACGACACGTTTTGTTAACAACGCGATAAAAACTACAGCTTCTCTGGTCGAATTAAAAGGTAACGTAGAAACTGTACGAACACAGGTCATTGACCATAATAAAATTCTTAAGGCAGATATTGAGGAGGACATAGCTGCAATGTTAAAAGCTAATGTAGTTGTATGGAAAGACGAGTGGAATAAATCTAGTGGGGAACATGTTAAGCAAATCCAAGATAACATAGAAAAGAAATTAGCCAGTACCCAAGTAGAAATTAATAGAGAGGTTATTGAAGTAAGAACAGATTTAGGTAAAAGGATTGATACGCTCACTGAAAAGCAAGTAGAAGATAGAACTCAATCTAGTCAGGATGTGCAAGCTTTGAAAGAATCGTTAGAGAGTAAAACTAAAACGATAGAGGAACGATTAAACAAAGTTGTCACTAACGTTAATGCCATGAGTGAGGAGAAAACTAATGAACTAGAAGAATATGTATCCAAGAAGTTACAAAATCTTAATCTAGGAGATGTTGCCAAGCATGAGACGTATAAGGAAGATTTAAAGACCGAAGTAGGCAAACAGCTGAAGAAGATTATCGCTGAGATAGATGAAAAGGAAAGGGAGAAGATAGATTTTGAAGATTCGGGGAATCAGACTAGAAGAAATAGCCTAGAAGAAGAAGAAAGGGAAATCAGGCCGGAAGAAAGATTATTCAGGTTTACGGAAGGTTTAGAGGAGAGGAGTAAAGAGCCCGAAAGTTACAATAGAGATTTTCGACAAAACCTTCAGGATTCATATCCGAGAAACGTGACGGTCATAAGGAACTTTGAAGACAAAACGCGCATGTTCAGCAACCTAGATAGTTTCACACCGATAGAGTACATCAGAAATCTCAAAGATTACTTTATCGAAGCACATATTCCAAGAGAGAGGGAAATGAAGATCGTAGAACGCTATTTATCAGATGGGCCCCTTGAATGGTTCAATGCCTTCAGATATACCTTAATGAACTTCGATGAATTCGCAGAAGCACTAATAAAGCGTTTTTGGTCTATTGAAGCACAAAACTCCTACGCGCAGAAGTATACTCACGGAAATATTCAGGAACTCTTCCCACACGCCACGCAGACTTCTTCACGAGTCAGTTAGCCAGGCTCAGATTTCTTCAACGTCCGTTATCTACAGCTCAGTTGATAGGCGCGATAGCCACGATGCTCCCTGTTGAAGTCAGACGTCTAATTATCTCGTCAGGGATCAACGATCTAGCAAGCATGGACGAAATGCTCAGAAAACTCGATTACACGAGCCCTATGCCAAACGTTGTTGCGAAGAACCAAAGGCAAGAGTACAAAGACATTAACACAGTATATCTTGATCAAACACAACAGACAGACAATCAATCCGAAAGAACCAGAAAAGGGAAATATTGGTCCTGAAAGGAATAATTATTTCCGAGATCGTAGACCATAACCCAGATATAGGAGATTCCTTGGAGGTCGTCCATATCAGCAACAGCAAGGACGTAATAACGATAATAGCAATGGCAATCGTAGAAGTGGTTATTATCACAACAATAATAACTACCGATACAATAATAATGGTTATAACAGGAATAACAATAGGAATAACCAGAACTATAATCGTAACAGAAACTCCCAAGATAAAATTATGGTGAAGGAGAAGTATGATGAACGTTATAAGGAAGGACAAGAATATCTTAAAGATTTAAGAGACAAGGAAAATGGGAATGGTGATAAAAATTATTTGAGTGTTGATTCCAAACCCGGCACCAGTAAAGGAGAAGGTAATGGAAATGGTTCTCATAGACGATATGGAGGGACCATTTACGTTGACCAAAAGAAGGAGAAGAAAGAAGAGGATATACTGCTACGCAGAACCAAGAAAAGAAGAAGAAGAAGACGTTGAAAATCCAAGAAAAGAAGAAAAAGAAGACGTTGAAGAAAAGAAGAATAGAAGAAGAGGACCGGATCAGATGAAGATAACTGCAGGAGAACGTTTCGGTACGCCGTTGGAAATTGGAAACAAGGTCTTATTGCGCAGACCAGTGAAAGCGGACGTGAGCAAAAAGTTATACCCCAAGTTCGGAGTTATATTTATTGGCCCGTTCCGCATAACTAATGCTTATGGGAATAACTGTTATGAGTTGTTTGATGATGAAAATAACGTTATTCTAGGAAAATTCAACGCTAAAAATTTGAAACGTATCATAAGTAAATAGGCTAAAATAATTCAATATACGAGTTCAAGTGACATATCAAAAGTCTTGAATTAGTATGATTAAAAACAATTTGCAACTGTTTTTAACTTGAGATGACGGAGGAATGCCCCCGTAAATTGAATTATTTAGGGACAAAATGAGAGTATTTTCAATCACCATGATACAATTTAACTAGCAAATATAATTTCTGGAAGTGTGACACAAGAGTATAGTGTTACAAGCTCCAGACTGTGGGAGAGCCCGATCACGTGATATGTAGCACAATGGACGCTTCTGGAAGGCTATATTTAGCATAGCAACAGCGAGTTTGGAAATTAATATTATAATTATCGTTACAAATTATGCTATTGGATCCAAGTCCAGAGCCAATGAGAACAGGTCTTATTGAAGACGGGATCAACTTTAATTACACAACATGATGAAATTATGCATTTAGGCCCTTAGAAGAAGATTTTCTTATTTGGTAATGATGAGAATATTAAGAGAAATTATGTCTGATACTTTAAAAACCGCAGATCGGTTAATCTACGCAGTAATAAGCATTAATAATCTACGCGCTAAAATTATGGTGGGAGATTGATATGGCCGCCAAAAATACGACTTGGAGGGGGAGATCCAAGGATCGAGGTTCTTATTCCAGCAGTCTTTGAAGAGTGAGGAAGTGTTTTTACTGGGTTAACGGAGATCTCAATGCTTAGTCCGAGTGCGTCGACTGTCGACTTGTGGAGACGCAAGGATAGCTAGGTGGAACGTAAGAGATCACCGCACTTCCATTCTACGTGAAGTTGCGAGGAACATTGTATTGATTATATCACATATCTAATTGAGATCTGAAGTTAAATAAACGTATATATATATTAAGAACAGGTCGCCTACTATATATTGTGAAAAGTCGAGCGCTTTAATATTCACCGTTTCGACAATATAAGCCTGTCAAGTTAGATTTCCAAATGTGTTGAAAACAAAGCTGAATATCATTATAAATAGCAACGTGAAGTTGACGAGCGCAGTTCAAGTGAAAAGTGGCGGAGGACTTTTAATATTGGCGCAACACATAAACATTAACAGAATGACTATTATTATTCTTCAAATATTATCATTCAGCATAATTAACATTTTTGATATGATGAACTAAACAGTCATGCGCCAGAGACATATTCGATAACAGGACTTAAGATTCAACGATGGAGCTTCGTTAGACAACGTATTCTTGAATACAGACGTAGTGTACGGTCCATCTTGTGCATTTTCGTCAGTCTACGAACACTAATAAAACATCAACTTGCAATGGAAATATTTCATTCACCTATTATATGAATATTTCCATAATTATATTCCAATGATGAAGCTGAATCATATTTACGACGGAGAATGGAAACTTTACAGAAGAGAATTGTCAAGATGCTAGGGAAAGGTAGCCCAGCAACACGGAAGAATTTGCCAGAAGGATGTCCTTCGAGCCCAGGCGAATGTTGGTGAATTCCAGAGAGAGACGTTTCTTATCTCTGAGGTCGCAGATCCGAGGTTCGAATGCAGATCCATCTCAGTGTCTTGTACTGAGGAAACATCTAAAGTATTGTGGGAATACTTACATTGATCTTCAAGTTTTCGTCCAAATAAGGTATTAGTGTATCTCATTGTTATATAGAGCGTGATTAGTAACATTCTGAGCCGGCGATCTTATTCCATATTTTCGGCGATCTTATTCCATATTTCTATATTTTCACACGTCATGAATTTCAGTGCTTTTATGTATTTTACACTTCAGATGTGTGTTGATTTTTTTATACTTCAAGATTATTTAGAAGATGTTTGCATTTAATCTATTTTTCTATTTTTCAATTTTATTCTACGAATCAGTTGTGGAACTGACATTAAAAATTTTGTTTGAGAAATTATATTGCCTCATAGGAGACTAGTCGTTTCGACTCTCGAATTCAATTAATTTCATTTAAACCAAGTATTCTGACATTGTGTCATAGCTTCAAATTAAATTCTTATTAAATTTAATTTGAGCACTTTAATGTAACAACATATAACTTTAAGAAAAGAAGTAACATCGAATGATATTGTTATATCATTATTGAACATAAACTATCGACGATCTAAGAAATACTAGTCGTTTGATAAGACCGAAGTCTTAATTCTTATGAACATTCTTTGTGTAGAGTGGAAAAACATTACAACATTGACAAAACTTTCTTATTATTTGTAAAGCTAAGAGCTTTGTTCATTTAATATGTTAGAGAAAATACCTTTTGATAGAAGATTATTCAAATCTTTGGCTAGGAATTCAAAGCTAGTTTATCCCGGTAAAGATTGAATTCTATCTGACACTATAAATAACATGTGTGTTATTTTATCCAATTTGTGTAACATCACGTCATTTGTGGACATGATATTACAACGATTAACAATTTAAAGATTGACAAGTGAGATGAGACAGGAGTATTATTCTTATTACATGTATTTGCGACAGACGAGTTAACAGTTAATTATCTTATTGAGGAGTAAACTTTAGGAGGTTAATCACGACTGTCTAATACCGTTTATTACAATTGCAAGTTTCGTTTGAAGAACTTACGCTTGTATAATTGTAGTCCAGTAGTCATGTGCAATGATACTGATGGTCAAGCCAGTATTTGAGAGAAGTTCCTACATACAATTTGTTAATAACTATTAATACCTTTTCGTTATTGTTTAACATAGTAGATGATAATTGTTTATGCCATATATACTGTTATATGAGGTTTTGTAGAGCTATGGAGTGTTCAGGCGAGGGAAATCCGCGTATTAAGGAAGTCAAAGTATTGTTGTTCTTTGATAAAAAAAAAGGCATGTATCATGAGAGCCGTTGTATACAAGTAGTCCAGTTTTTGTGAATTAACGATTTAGCTGTGTTAACAGCGGAAATACAACTGAGAAAGATTGTCTTCTCACGTCTATAATACAATTATTAAATTTTATTAAACCCGAAGTGATGTAATTACGTACAGTTTACCTTAATCAGTCGACTGTATTATACCGATAATGTAATGAGACCTATATAAGACGATGTGTAAGCAGTATATTAAAACTACAGAGGGTTAGAGAAGGATGGTTATGTGAAAACCCAGTGCATATATTTAGTTAAGAATTATATTGTAACCGAGAATTTAGAATCTCGAATGTGTCGCGTTAGCAACACTAGATAATGGATATTATTATAAACATATTATATGTAAATATTTTTGTGGAAATGATTTAATTAATTAAACAATTTAATAGGATTTATTAATCGATTGTTTTGGAACAGTGTTTGTTTATGAGCGGATGTTTTCGGTGTGAATGATTATTCATTGTTAAGAGTAGATGTGGAACCGAATTGTTATAGAATGATTACGGAGTGCGAATGAAGGAGTGTATAAAAATTTTAGAATGATTGTTTAAGAAATAAAGTAGTTATATGAACTTTTGTAAGAACTAAATGTTAATTTTTACGTGTTTTATAAATGCACACACGAGCAGTCTCTCTGTGCACTAGCGAGAATTATTCACCGTTAGCATTGGAGAGCGATGACATAATATAACAGGTGTAGACTTACAGCCTTGTATTTATTGTATAATCCAGTTTCGAGTTCGGCGTGGTGCCGATATTTCATTGATGAAACCGAGTTTCTGCACGTGCGTTCTACAACGCAGTTTTTTTTAATGAAATCAGTTGTCTGGAATGCCATTTATAGACTTCATTAAACGTTTTTATTTCTACGCAGTGTAGGCCTAAAACAAGCCAAGAAATTATGGCCATAATTTTTAATACAGCATTGTAGTAAGATGTAGAATTGAAAGGAGGTGTGAATGTTTGCGTGTTTTTAATTATAATGTTAATTGTTGAATTCATTTATTGTTATTTTGTTTAGAGTAGATTAGTTCACCTTTTTATTAATAAATTTGTTCAGATTGTTTTCCATTGTTGTTGGAGTGATTCATTTTAAATATAAGGAGCAGAGTATTTTGGAATATGTGTAGGCGAAGCTGAAGTCCCAGTCCCCGAGGTAAGTAAAGGTGAGTGCCCCGTGTAGTTGGTTGTTGATCCACAATATTCTTGTAACTGCTGTCTGTAAATCCCTAAAGGCCGTGTTGGGATCGATGTCTAATGTTGTATTTGCCGGAGCAGTTAGAAGTAGGCAATCCAGCGGGAGGAATGGATATTCCAACACGATCCTTTCCGGATTATCGGGTACAGTACATTACTCTATGGCCTATACATTAAACAATCCAACATGGCGACCATCCGAAATATTTAGACGGCTCTCAATATATACGAATCTATTATAGCAATCAAACTGTATTTTTTAATGTTCATAGGGGCTATGAACTTAAGTTCACCTATAGGACATTAAATAACCTGGTGATCACAAATCCAACATGGTGGCGACGCGTAGTGTAAATATTCACATGGACGTTTCTCGAAATTTAACGATCCGAGTGCAGTGTAACTCGGTACAGTAAATCCTTATACGAATGGTAATCCACTGGTATGTAATTTATTTCAATTGTTTCCATAACCTCAAGATGGCAGCTGTGCGAAATTTTTAAATCTCCTTGTTACTTCTTGTGTCCTATTTATGCGATTGAAGTTTGAATACTACACGTACACAATAATCTGCATGTAACAGTACATAACTCTAGGACCTACTTATATAAAATCCAACATGGCGACCATCCGAAATATTTAGTCGGTTCTCAATATCTACGAATCTATTACAGCAATCAAACTGAAATTTTGTATGTTGAAAGTGGCAATTAACATAAGTAGGATATATGAAAATAGGCTGTATAGTTCTTCACGAAACTACTTGTTAAAAAGTGTGATCATCAAAATGGAAAATCCATACCATCAAAAACGCAAAACTTGAAACGGACATTTTTAAAAACTGTGAAGTGGAAATGCTAAAAGGCAATGTGTGGAAATTTCAAAATGAAAAATCAGCCCATCAACATAATGATTTTGAAAATTAAAAAAAACATCATGCACTGGTGAACCTTTGTTTTTATTTCATAGCCATAATGGATTTACATAAGTAGAATACAAACAAATCCAAATTCCTCAATCCTGAATGTTTATGACCATGCATCATCAACTTTCCTTTCATAGCACTAATCACAATCAGGGCTGCAATTCTCTCACCCACTGAGGAATCACAAGATGTGAAACGTTGTTTAGCTTATTTCAATAACAATTTATCTGCCGCATGTCTTAAACCAGGATGACTACGGCGATAATAAAGGTCATGTTCTTTGAATGCTTAATCCAAAAGGTTAATGGGTACATCACCACGCTGCAAATGTTTTTCGAGACGAGTTCCAGTGCCACAAAAAGATAACCTGGAAGATGGATTTCGAAAGGTAAGTATTGATTCACTTTGTCAATGACGTCATTGCCAGTAAACGGCTGGCATATCCTTTTCCATTGATGGTGAAAGGGTTTGATCTTCCTCCTCATCTGTGGATGATGTTTGTGTTTGTTGTTCTTGTTGTTGCTTTTTCTCGCCATGACACCCGTGGAATGATTCAATAAATTCATTACACTGACTTTTATGACCGTGATAGAGTTTGACTAGCTGACAAGTCGTGCACTGACCCATAGAGGGTATTTTTGCCATGGCCACTTGCTTATCGTGATCGTAATCCGTACAGGGTTGCAATTTACTCAACAGAGGGTCTTGAGTCTATGATTTTGGTACATGTTGCCAGATATCATTCACCGCGCAGGTGGCCACAAAATAAATGAACGAATTGGGGAGCGTCAATAGTTTATCTGTGCCAAAACTGTCTAGTTTCTTTCTGCACACAAAGAACTTTCCGATGGCTTTGTCTGTAGCATCCCCTTTTTCCATGGTAATACGTCCTGTAGATGTTTACACGTCGCTTGTAGAAATTCTACTGGCGTCATTCACAGGTAAATCTTGAGTTTCAATTTTATTTAACAACTCCCAGCAGGCATTGGTGGTTAACCAATGAAAGAGATGCCACATATGTGCTAGAGCTGTATGGGTAATGTTGTCACAGGGACAAGTATCCATGAGCGTTTGCAATGAGGGACAACCCAAATCCATGAGGTCGATACATTGACAGTAAGGCGCTAAAAGTGGTTGCAACCATTAACGTTTTTCATTACCTATCACAAATACCACATTCGCCGAGGACAAGTGCGCTTTTATTACCGTGCCCAAATATTTATAGGAAATGGTTCCTTGATCCCAGTCTAGTTGCCTATGATTTTCAATCCACTGGATGTGTTTACGAAATTTTTCACACGACAAATCAAAAGCATGGGGCAGTTTAAATACCAAATGCGTAGCTTGCGATATCCAAAACGTGGTACAATCGATAATGGACACAGTTTTAAATATACATTTGTTGTCACCAATTTTAAAACCTTGGCAATCCACAATGAGTGTGCGCAACATGTTGACGCTTGTCTGGACCAAGTTCAACAGACGACTGACTAACGATTGACCACTAAAGTGTGACCATGACATGCACTTACCTACCATGCTAGTTTAAACAAATTGAGGTTAGGGTATGATAGGAGGACATGAGAAATAATACTAACAACCTAAATTTTTTTATTACATCATTTTATTGTCATAACACGTCTTACAGGTTTTAGTCATTTTGGGATAGGGACGATACCAACCTATACAACAATACAGTCTTTTGTGTTTATAACGTCCACAACACCAATGATGTCCCAATGTCTCTAAACTAGTCGTTTTTGACGGTGAGCTGCTCGCTGAAGCACCATGGACACCATACAGTCCTCACGTATCGTAACTTGTTGTTTCATCACTCAGAGGCACGAGTGAGGGATAGCATGAACGACAGGGTATATTTCCCACCTCCATTCTGCGCAGGTAGGGGCAGGCGGGTGACCAGCGCTGATGTTCCTGCATGGGTTCATCACTCTCTTGCCATTGGTCTATGGTGATGGCACAAAAGGCACATTTCACTTCATCTCTTGTTTTTAAATAATAGAAGCCAGCGGCTGCCAAGGCTTGAAGTTTTATGAAAGGCACCGGCCACGTCCCAAAGATCTTGAAACGTTGTTCCTCAGATTTTAAATTCATGGTTGTGACACCTCTTGAGGCTTTAAAACAAGACATGACTGAGCGGCTTGACGTGGGTTGATCTGTTATTTATATACTCGTCACTTGGTTGGACAGTGGTAATAGTTGACTTGTTTGTGATGAATAATCAAACAGTAGGCCATCGTATTGACTGGTACATTGTCATGCGTTTAAAAATCTAGTCGAAAGTCAATATTGGATGGCTTGACAGACTCTTCCAAGTAAGAACAGTCAAAGACTATCAGTGGCTCCCTTGCCTTAAACGCTTGGGGTGACAACAAGGGGCTGTTCTCTTTTTGATAAATCGACCATCTAAATTTAGAAAACAAGTCGTACAGGGGGCCAACCCTATTTTTCAAAAAATCCAGTCCTCCATAGGGAAACACAGCTCCGTTGAGGAATAGACGTGCATTTCTCAATAGCAGGTGATCAAATTGCGCGGCATCTTTGGTTTGATGATACTTGCGATTTGTTTGAAAACCCACAATAATGTAGAGAGGTCTCTCTGCATAGCAGGCTGTTTTACAGACCAACTGTGCGTGTTGGTGGTGGGCAATAGTGGGTACTCATGGAGTGCCCGTCTTCTAAATTCCATGGGTAGAGGCATGTCTCTTTTTACCATCTTGAGTATGTAACTTTTTTGCTATCGTCAAGGGTCAGATGAGGCACGCTCCATAGCATGCGTTGTAGTTGAATTTTTGAATCTATGAGTGCATTGTCGGCTCGATTGAGTGCATTATTATCACTCCTGTCTCTCACCAGATGAAGCACTTGTCTTGCGTTGACGACAATGCGCTGGTGATTTTCGGGAAAGCCTAAAATCAGTTTAAGAGGTAAATATCCAGTAAAGGTCCCATCGCTGTGTACCATCCAGTCATTGGTTGAGTCAGGACACCAACTCGCCATGCAAAGTGTTTTACCTTCTTCCTCACTATAAGAAGGATATAGTTTCATGACACTGGAAATACCCACATTTTGACTGCTATCCACCTCGTTATCGTTAATCACGTAGCGCACCTCAGAAAACAGAAAGGCCAAACCATGGTTGAATAACTTGGATGTGGTGGGAGTAGAGCCATCGGCTTTGGTGAGCCGACCTTCAATCTGAATGACACTTTCATGCGGTAGGGTGTAAATATCTTGCTTGTTGATAACAAATTGAATTTCATCTTTGTTATTGAGTCCAGGTGTTTGAGCTTGATAGGAATGGAGATCAATTCTTACCACCCGTGATTGCTCCTAGATGTGGTTCGCTAACTCTAGGATAGAATTCATCACGGGGGTTGACGTGGTAACCCAAATGCTGCAAAATCTGCTTGTCCTTAGATGTGAACGTGTATTCACGTGGCAAACAACTAATACCATTCCTAGTCGGTGTTGTTGCTTTATACACCAACTTCATAGTGGCATTAGACCCAACTTGTAAGTCACTGGTGTAGTAGAATCTAGTTGAATGAGTTTCTGATCTCTCTTAATGAGTCTTAATGTTATATTACTAATACCATCGACATTCACAGAATGAAAAAGCACCACTGGAGGGTTTTCACGAATAATATAGCCATTGGGCGATGTCACAATAAAGTCATAAAGCGAATGCGATAGTTCTTGATTCTTGTTCACTCGGCTAATAATTTTACACGTTACTGACACATGACGGTCCTCAATGAATTTCACTTCATGGTCTGATTGATGTTTTTTGTTGGGCTCTAACACGCGTGGTTTAAATCCTAGTAATGGACCAATGGAATCGGGGCGTGTTTTAAAATCAATTTTGAATGTGGAGAAAATACTGCAGCGATGAGTGTTGGTATTTCCTACAAGTTCAAACTTGCGCGTTCCATCGAGAAATGACTTTAAGCCATATTCATTGATCAACACCACATAAATGTGTTCCTAAATATCATCTATCGTATATCCATCAGAGTTCAGGTTCAGCACAGAATCATCATAGTAAAACTTGTTCACATTTTCACGTATGTTGTATATTCTATTGTACGTTTCAAATTAAACAAGTCCTAAACCATTAGTTCTTTCATTCAATTCGATAGGCGGGTAAAAGTCTAGGCTGATTTCGGGTCCACGTCCATGCAGGGAAAACGTTTTAATTTCTGCTGACATACCGTTGACGTTTTTCCTTAGGCTGTCTCATATAAAAAAATTAAACACAAACGTCCACACTGTTGGCTATTAAACGTTTGCTCACGTTTCACATTTAATATATCTTGATCCTGTTTCTAAAATGGGTCACTAGTTCCATGGCCCGGGGTAAATTCCCAAAACTGTCAAAGTACCATAAAGTAGATCCCTCTTTGACATAAGCTACATAATGCGTTCCTGGTCCTCGGTGATCATTCAAATTGACAACAGCACATTCCAGTTTCCAGGGTCGAGGAAGTAATTGGTTTTGCATAACACACCTGGAAAATGAGAAAGATTTAGATGTTTAGCATAGCTTTCCACTTGTATATGCGTCAAGGCATTCGAAATGGTAAAATCCCAAATCCATGTTGATAAAAGGCTGGCTTTAAATTGGCATTTCTAGCCCTCATAGCAATTGCTTCCATGACTTCATTTTGTCGCCGACTTTCTTTTAGTTGTTGCTTGCCCTGCTGCGTGGCTTTAATGGTTTTCGCCACCGCACTGGCACCGCCCAAAAGTGAACTCAGAGCGGCCAAACCGGCAAATAAAGCAGGTAAAAATCCCGCTCGATTGGGGACGGGAATCACTCGCCCTTGGTTTGAACCCTGTCGCCGACGTTTTGGAAAATCCCGTCTCTGTGCTGCTCGAAGGGCTTTTCTTATGGTCAACACGTTATATTTTTTCTTTCGCAAGGGCTTGTCCACTAAAGCCTAAAGCCCAGGCTTTGCCAAGGACAGAGTCTTATTTTTAGTCTTTTTAGTCTTTCTCACCACATATCTTTGTTTCACCATGATGATGACCTACAACCTTTCAGAAGAAAGTTTAAGTCACAACTAACGCCATCTTGTTTTTTCATGGCTGTATATTTCAATTCCACATAAAGTGGGAAATCATTTATGGTTTTCCCGCTTGCTTTTCATCCCATGTCAACATGAGATGAAAGGATAATTCTTCACCTGCATTGACCATTTCATGGTTATGGGGCAACATCCTATGGCCATTTATCTCTATTTGTAAATGGTCCTCATCAGGAATCGCATATTTCATGTGAATGGTACCTTCATAGTGTAATCGATAGTGGATTAAACCCTAAGCAAGCACATAGGTCAGGTGCTGGTCATGGACTAGCGTTAACTGGTTTCTGTCATTCACAGGTTTTTCATTTGTCAGATACACTAAAAATACAGATGGGATAATTTTATAAAGCCTTTTCATTTCATAGGTCACATAACGTTTCGTGTAGGCATCGTCTTCGTCTTGTGGGTCTTCCAAGTGAATAATGCAGTGATGATTAGCGGTATAACCATTCACTGTCATAAAACTCATACACCTTGTTATCCTCATACGTTTTTGTAGTAACGTCTGTAGACACTTAGGATGTTTCTCGTCAGTTAACCGCTTTCCCTTAAAATCATAATCTCCCTGTTTCGTGCGTGGCACTACAGACCTATCCTCATAGTGTTTATTAGCAGGATCTCTTTCTTGTTTAGGATGATGTATGGG
Organism: Meconema thalassinum; assembly: GCA_946902985.2. NCBI lineage: Eukaryota > Metazoa > Arthropoda > Insecta > Orthoptera > Tettigoniidae > Meconema > Meconema thalassinum. The sequence goes on from OX336389.2 coordinate 1,149,995,828, forward strand.
AACAGACCTAGCTTTGGCCATCAACGCACGTCCAAAGACATCCACCATCAACTTGTAGTACGAGTCTACTGTTTCTATGTCAAGTCTTGGTTCCATGTATATAGACAGCCTGATAGCCTCTCTAAGCCTTAGTTAATATGAAGATTATTAAGCAGCAAGAGTCATTCCCCGTGGGGGGCATGGTTTCCCATCTCTATCCCATTCGCTGTATCATAATGGGGCCTTCCGGGGGTGGAAAGAGCAATCTTTTGCTGACGCTCATCACAGCGCCCAATGGTCTGCGTTTTCAAAATACTTATATTTTTTCGAAATCTCTCTACCAACCCCTCTACGTGTTTCTGGATCAAGTCATGTCTGGATTACAAAATGAGAATATGGGTTATTACACATTTTCCATGCAAGAAAATGTTATTGCCTCTGATGGGGTAAAGCCTAATTAACTCATGATTTTCGATGATGCATCCACTGAAGGACAAGGCATCATTCAAAGCCTTCGTCACAAACATATCGATTGCTTCTATCTAGGACAAACTTATTCTAAAATGTCCAAACAGTTGATTCGTGACAATGCCAATGTCATTGTTTTATTTCGCCAGGACGAGAGGAATCGTCATCTCATTTAAAATGAACATGTGAACACGGATATGACCTTTCAAATGTTTACCAAATTGTGTGCCAAGTGATGGAACACTCAACGTCATGCCAGTTTGGTCATTGACAACTAAAGTAAACTCATCCAAGGACGTTATCGCTTAGGGTTTGATCATTTTATTGATATTTAAGGCACTGACTCATTTCCTCTCAAGTCATTTGTCAAGACGCCATGGCGTTAGCAGAGAGTCAATTGAAAGAGTATATTATTAGAGCAAAAAATACCATTCGCCAAAAGTTTCGTCAATTGAAACCAACACGTGCAGATCATTCTTTGTTTATTCAACAAAATTTAGCACTTCCGCTAAAAGCCTAGCCTACACCCTCTTTCAAGCCAGCTGAAACGCTACCCACGCAGACGCTACACGAGGACCCTGAGGAAGAGGAAGAGGAACAGGAAGATTTGACTAGAGTTAAGCGAGGTTGAGGTTGACGAGGAACAAGAGTTTACGTCTCAAAAAATCCTCACCCCTTGCAGAGTTTTTGAGGAAAAATAAATCCTTGGTCACGGTCGAAACACCTTGCCCATCCAGGTCGTCTCCGTTTTCACAACTTTTGGCCACACCTCAACATAAACTCAACTGAAAAACATTTTAATAAAATATTATGAATCAACACTGGAACCCGATTACATTGATCTATTTATTGTAAACACAGTTACCACGTATGGTGTTCGCTATTAGGATGATAGTTTTAAAATTGGTGATTCATCGATTACATTTGCTCGTACTAAAGCTGTCATTAAAAAGATCAATTACAAATTAAAGCCACGACTGTTAAAGCTGCTATTCTCTCGTACACCCTCTTCCCATGATTATACACCAGAGGATCTTGCGAAATATAAATCCATTTTATTGGACACCCATGCCCACAAAAGACAGTATCATCCCACTCAACAAATGAAAGTCAATATATCTCAAAAATATAAAACCATCATTGCAAAAATGGTTCCCACCAGTCAAAGTACTCGTCGTAAAGCGTCCACTTCGGGAGTGTCATTTAAACCATTAAAGCCCCTTGTGGATGTCACCTACTGCCACAATCCCAATAAGCTCGCCCAGGGGCTACAGTTGTTGCATGCTTCACGTCAAGTTGGTCACACCGGTCCCGATTAGGAATTCAAGAAATTGAACTTCGAAATGCCAAAAATAATTTTTTAAGCCCTCACCCATTAAGATGGGCATTGCCCACGAGTTGCATCGCCCAGCTTGGCGTCACTATCCGCGTTTCAAGGTGATTTCACGAGGTGTGGATGAACTTTGGCAGGCTGACTTGGTTGAAATGATACCCTTTGATACCGTTAACACCGGTGTATGCTATATGTTGACCGTCATTGATGTCTATTCTAAAATGGCCTTTGTTGAACCTGTGCGTCGCGAGTCTGGTCCACTAGTCACCAAGGCCTTTCAACATATTATTCAACAATCCAACCTCAGTTGCTACAAATCGACCAGGGGCAGGAATTTTTCAACAAGGATTTCTCCAGTTTTCACAAATCTAAGGATATTCACCATTACTCCACGTACAGCAATCTCAAAGCGAGCGTGGTTGAGCGGATTAACCGAACATAGGAAACGCATATGTGGAAAGCATTTACTGCTAAGGGCACTTATCGATGGTTGGACATGCTACCTGAGCTAGTGTCACGTTACAATGACAGCAAACATAGAGCGATTGGGACCAAGCCACAGCTCGTGACCAAAAATATTCAGCGACTAGATAAACTGTTTAACCCCATAAAAACAGCAGACCCTAAACGTCATTGACTGAAAATTGGGGATTTTGTTCGTGTGAGCAAATTTAAGTCTGCTTTCAATAAGGGCTACACGTGTCAGTGGGGACCGAACTATTTCGAATTCGTCAAGTGAACTTGGACAGTCCAGTCACCTATTTGCTCGAGGACCTCAACCATCAACCCATAAAAGGCAGGTTTTATCTCCATGAACTTCAGAAAACAGCGTTTCCTAAACACTACCTTGTGGAATAAGGGTTGAAAAAAATAGGGAATAAACTATATGTGAAACGGTTGTGCTTTAATTCTACCTTAAATTCTTGGATCAATAAATTACATGTTGTGTGAACCTCTGCACTTTTTATTTATTTATTGAATCATTTTGTACTAGAGCCCTGTGTACGGCGCTAAATACTTTATGAATGTCCACACATGTTTCTCTTTCTCTCTCCTCACCTGTGTCTCACTCCTGGACTCCATGTTGAAATACAACTCGGTCAGCTGTTGGCTGTCATGGGTTCTCCACTCCTCACCTCTCCCCGGCCCTCATGCAACGCCCCTCACCGCTCTTGCCTGCCAATTGGCTGTGGCAATGGTAGGGTGAAGAGTTGTAGTCGCTTACTCCATTACCTCTCTGACGTAGTTGTCAGATTGTTTAACCTTCAAATGACTTCTATGTCACTGTAATTTTCCATTGGCCTGTTGTCCCGTCCGCTCACATTTCTGAATCACGATAACATTTCACATCCTGTCACTCAGTCAGCCTGGCTCCTAGCAGGCCATCGAGCAGGAATTCTGTTTTCCGTTCTGGCTGCCAGTCAGACATACAAGAAGCAAGTTCTGTTGTTGTCGACTATAAAAGCCTCATACAATTTTGAATTTGTCAGGTTACTGGTCAGTGTTTACTAACACGTTTAAAGATCACCATGACAAATTTTGAAATATTCACCTTCATTCATCTGTCATAGGAAAATATCGAAAAGCGACCCCTCGTTCTATCGTTCTGACATACATCACCCCGTCGAAATAGCCATTTCCTGTATTCACCATGGCCGGTGATAGCCTCGTTGTAACACACGCCCAGCGCTAGCGGCTCTCTGTCCACGAGCACGTTTCTTTAAAAGAAATACATATATTTTTTAAAATAATAATATTATTTTCAGCGTTAAGCCCTTTGTGATTTTTTTTGTGGAAAAAATAACGATCACATTGGAAACAGGGCGTTACCCTGAGTCCTTGGACACCTCATTTGTTAAAATCCGACCATACATTCGCCAAATATAACAAAATGTTTAAAATCAAGGTTTTACCCAAAAATGGGTTTTCGTCCTACTCAACACAGACATCATCGTCAAGAGAGCAGCGCGACGAGAAAAATGAATCCAAGCACATCGTTCTAGCTTTATTCGTTTCCGAAATATTACCGAAATATAAAAAAAAACATGGTTTACCCCAAAATTGCGTTTCCAAATTCCACCCACTTAAAAATAACCTTACCATCAAATAGAGCAGAACAAATACCATATAAACGACCCCTCACTCGACCCTAGTCCTCCCCCACCACCTAACCTTTTCCCAACATAGCCATACGTATTCAAGCACGCACGCGATTATGGGTAGAACCGCCAAGTTAACACTACTACAATTTTTTGTCCTGGATTCTTGAAATTTATTTTGGGGGTAGAGGGGCAGGGACCTTTAATTTATGTCAAACAAACTGTTTTGTAGATTTCCTAGTTTCCAAAATATACAAAATTCTAAATTGGACTGTTTTCAAAAAAACATGAAAAATAAAGAAGTTTTATTATAAAAATAAAGGTCATAGACACCATTCGTTTGAACTATAGCACAACGTTCTATCATGTTTGGTTTTCAAACTATCGCCTACTTTCAAAAACAAAAATTTGCATTTTTTTAAGAATATAGTAAGTGGTCCATAGCAAAGCCCCCGTCTGCTCGAGACCAACGATATGTCGCATGCCAAAATCGGACCATGAGTTTAGGAGATATCGGCTTTGCCCCCGAATGTATTTAGGGTTAGTATGTGACGTCAGAGGGAGAGGTGGTAGGGTGCGTTTAAATTGTCACTACTCCCCTACTTTGGTTATAGATTGAAAAAATCTCACCTTTACTTGTAATGCTTTGCTTTAGTCCCGTCTCCTGGGCTAGTGTGGTAATGGTTTCTGTCTTTCTCACTCTCAATATCTTTTCCACACACAACACAACAGGTATACACGTTATATGCAAACAAATAAATAAACAAAAATTCATTTATCACCTTATCAATCAATAAATAATTGCTTGTAAATATATAAAAACCAATAAATATATAAACAAATACCTACCCAACAACAAGGTTAAGTATTTTCCACCAACACCAAAACTGTTAAAAAAGACGAAGTGTTTCACACAATGCTGTAGCGTGTTCAAAGCTTGTCACATAAGTGAGAGTGAAAATGCTAACGACGCACAGTGGTCCGGATTCGAAAATAAGCGGACAAAAATATTTTCCGTTAAAAGAAATGAAATACTTTTGTGTAAAACTTTAAATTAGATGTTACTATGAGGTAAATTTGTCGTAGAGCATAAAATTACTTACTTATTCATCCTCTGATCTGGATGTGTCGACTTCTTCTTCTTCCCCTTCCTGCTCCGTCTCGTCCTCGGGTATTGACCATAAATTACACACTTCCTGAGGCAACTGTCTTCTTGTCTTCTTCGGTAGACCTCCCGTGCTTGAAAATACTGGACCACGATAGCCTATGGAACAATTCAAAATTATTGGGAATTCTTGAGGATTTTTTGGTATGGTCTTCCCTATATTTTCTTACGTCTTTGTTTCTAGACTCTAAGGTCTCTTCTGAAAGTTCTCCAATCGGCAAAATAGTTGCTTCTATAATGGAAGATCCATGGATAAGTGTTTCATGGAGTGTTGGAGGAATGTAATACCACGGATATAGCCGTTCAATAAGCTTGCTGCGCTGCGATGGGAATTTAACTCTGAACTATTAATATCATGACCGGATGAAATTGCTTTTAAAATTATTCCAAAACGAGTTATTAACTCACAGTCTACCCCTGTTATTTCAGATGCTACTTGAGGTTGTTGCCATCATTGGTTGTTCCATATCCAGGCTTCGGAATATCAACTAGAAGACCTAACCTCGTTCTGAATGAGTCTTGCACAATTTTTTTATTTCTTTCGAATAAGTTTCGATTACCATCTCACACACTCACTTTCCACCTTTTAAAAACCCAGACGGTATGAAACATGCAGGAGTCTTTCAAAAAATCGGATGTGGGCGTGCAGAACTGAAATTCCAAACTCAAGCTGTAAATTGTCGACGGGCTTTTGTGCCATTTTGTGTCGATTGTACATTTCTGAAATTTTCGCACCGCAAATATAGCACTTCATGCTTGAAGACTGCTAAAGCATTGCATATTTTTCCATCTATCATTGACAATATTAAGGAATCGTGTAGATGAGGTTCTTGGATTTTTCCACGCAATAATTCCTGTTTTACTGTCAACGAGGCGCAGAGGCACGACAGATGACATAAATAAGCTCTGGTCGCTCTTTCCAGCTTCTGACCAGGTTTGTTTATATTGGGAATGGCCGGAGCTGCCATCCGAGCCCCATTTACAATATAATCCTTTCTCCATGCATCCCGTATTCGTTATCCCCCTGTTGCTCTAGTCGTGGTAGCTTCTTTTAATAGCTTGGCTGATGAATCGTCTCCCTCTGCCCTTAAATTCATAGTGGTCGCATAGACAAGCTCTGATGAAGTGGCACTCTGCCTTAGGTATCTAATTTTTCTTCTTTTGCTCCTATCCGTTAGCTCTTGAAATTCTTTTGAAGGACGACCTGAATCTTCTGATTCTTCGGAGCCAGGAATGCTCAGAATCGATATCACAGTTTCTTTTTTCAACCAGTCTGAATATTTCTTCAAAAAGCATGTTCATTGAAATGACACTTTCTCCACCGGTCAAAATAATGCAAGAAGAGAAAGGTTCTTATAATATTATACATTGTTTTCTCGACACTCTCGTCAAAATTTAATTGGAATTTGTTAATGAGATATGTTGCCACAAACTTTTCTCGACGCGCGCGAGATTGATTTTAGTTCCCTCGAATCTTGTTACGAAGTTCATTGCGACTAACAACGAAATTCATTTTTCACTCTTCACAACACACACAACTACCACTAATCAAATACTTCTTGCGACTGAAGATTATTTTGGTTTCCTGACCTCGAGATATCCCTTGCGTAGCATAAACAAATGTTTCAACAGGCCCTTGTCTCGCGCAAGTGTTTATCATCAGAGCGAGCAGTAATGTTCTCTCCCTTCTCACTCACGCATCTGGCCGGTTCTGGCGATGAAACCTTTATGGATATATTCTCCAGTCTTCATTTTAATACTTGCATACGTTTCATACTATACATATGTATACATTTTTTGTAGGTCAAGCAAAATTTATTTTCCTTGAAGAAAATAATGCACTATCAAAATAAGTATAACAGTCCTTATATGTGATCTGAAATCGAAAATCGTTCTATAAACAAATATATCAGATCACAAACTACATACAGATACAGAATTATAGACCCCGAGTTTCATTTTGAAGTTGGAATGATATTTCAAAGTTTAGTTAACGGAGTGCGGAGTTCAGAAACGAATAGGTGTATCACTTTTGCAGTATTATATCTGAGAAACACAGAATCAGTTTCCAAAGAAAAAGTGAAATTAATGTACACCGATTAACATACTTCACTTGGAAGGTGGCTTGGCATTTCTAAAGTAAAGTTGAAAAATCGATTTTTGTCCGTTTTTTTACGGATCCGGACCACTGTGCGACGGGTCTTAAAATATGCAACGTTGCATGTATAATTATTTTTTCTCACGCTTGCACATCCTGTTATCGTGCATGTGGACAGTTAACGACCAAGGTGAACACCTGTGCCAGGTCAAATTTCACATGAACATGCATTTTCTCACGTACTGTGCCCGTCTGTACACCTGGAGTGACAGACAACCACATGCGAGGTAGCAATAAACACAGTGTTAGCAAGAGATCTCTCTCGGGGCGTCTGGGCTTGGGCTGTAATTACTAGACACTGTATTCGTGCTCCCCGTAAAGGAAAAGGAAATACCTCACGACATAACAACAAGAGAATTAAAAATATATTTCAAAATTAACCAATTCACCAAAGAAAATGTATTCAGTAAACTATCTGCCGTCCGGCTGAAGCGAACAATTAACATACGCATTGCCTATTGGATTTTATGTCTCTCAAATAACAATAAACTATAGTCTCATTTAAGATTAACCGATGGGCTAGACTATGTTCATGAATTACACCTTCATTTGTAAATCTATGCATTTTTGAGACAACATAAAATTATATTTAACTTTACCCTATAAAGTTGTATTGTTCAATCATCCAATTCACTTATTTACAATCCTGACACTAGCATGGATTACTTTCAAACTCGAAGTTTCACATTTTGATTCTAGATTTCCTTAGAAAACAACACAATTCTTAACGCAGTTAAATACACATCATAGTGACTATTATTGGGCACAGCAGTTAAATCTTTACATCAGACGTTTTATAACAATAATAATAATAATAATAATCATGTTTGGTTACGTTGAAGTTAGCTTGGAATATCCTTTTATAATTTTCAGGATTTAATTCAATGGACATGAAATCAGATGGCCATAATAAAAATTGGCATGACAACATTGCTTGTAATAATTAATCATTGGAGCGGATAATATCATAGGGGAAATCTTTAGGATTTGAAACATATTGAAGCTTATTGGACAGGATCTGACTCCCGAAATCTCACATTTTATTTCCTATTAAAAAGCATACAGATTTCTGTGGACCTCAGGACATGACTCCCGCTACGACCACTACACACGAGGATCAAAGCCTCTATTACCTCTTTCACAAAGTGCATTGGCACAACATAACATCAATTCAGCTTCATTTAACAATACCCTAGACGATAACAAGTCGTAAGCTCTCAATTTTAAATTAACAATCAATTGTTTAATCATATTCAACACTTTTATCATAGTCGTTCATATTTATCATTCTGAAGGAATATTACTTCCATAGCTGTTCATATAATTCAGTATTTATTAATTCATAGACATTTATTATTATTATTATTGGAAAAATATATTCTGTCATTCAGAAGAAAAATTATTAATTCATCAACTGTGTCGTAAATCTGCTGCGTTCTGAATGGGGTAAGACTTCCCATCTTATTACTGCAATATCAAAATGAAATATTGAGGATGCACCTCAGCTACAAGTCTAACTTGACTGCAAGGAAAAATTACTCCTAACAATGTGTAATCATTTAATTATAAATGCGCTTCTTAATAATAGAGAAAGTGAATTGATTTTATCGGAACTGCGGAAAATTCATGACTCTAGAAATTATTTAGGCTTTTCGGAAGTCTACGATATCATGATTTCTGTGGCGAGTTGATCTCCCTCGGTGCAGATCGAATCCTAGCACCACGGATCTGAGAAGTCTAAAATGCTGGACAAGGGACATGTTAAAGCATTCAACTCCCTCGGTGCAGATCAAATCCGGGCACCACGGTTCTGAGAAGTCTACACGCTGGGTATGGGACATGCTTATAGCGCTCCGCTCTCCTGTCATGCACAGAAATATGCCGCAGGTCGCCCTGCTCCTCGATCCTAATGGGTCATCCTGGCTTGATCTTCTCACATCCCGCCGCCTTAGCTGCTTAACCTTATTCACTAACTTGGGCAGTGAAGTTATTCTATCATGGGGCTGTCCTTCAAGCATACAAGGCATGTTACTAGTGTGACTCATTGCCAATAATGAAGGCCACTTATGTAAACCGGTGGTCTAACTGGACAGGTAAATAGTAACAGTTCCTGGTGATAATGCCTTCTATAAATCAAGGGCGGAATCTGGCCTGATAATTCCCCTTGGTCCCAGTTCATACATTTAGTGTCAGTGGTGGGAATAGCACAAGACAAAGTCATATACTTGTGTAACAAGTCACTCACATACCTTGGAATTTGTTGAAGGGTTCAACCAGCGAATATTATAAGTTTTGAAGCACTGTTATGTTACCACAAACGTAGCACAAAGTCTATGTCCACTCGGGCATAGTAGCGTTGTATACGTTGCCTAGCTCCAAGGAGCGCTCGTTCAGAATAACGGCGTGTTCTACTGTCGTGGACACACACATACACGTGGACTATTATGACGACTAGTTGACTGTTCGATGACTGTGTATGTACCTGACCTCTGCCAGGGCTGGCCTTTATACTGTCCCAAGGAAACATATCGTTCTGTGAACTCGCATTACGTAATGTTGGATCTTACGTCCCATTGGCTATATCCATAGAAGGATCCAGAAGGTTGGTAAATTCCAATAAAACAACAGGAATAAGCTGGCGAATTACTCCTAACCTCATTCTGAAGTGCTGATATAACCTTCCTCCATAACAAAACTTTATAAGAATAACAGCTTTCAACATCCGTTGGCTCCACGTAAAACACGCTTCTCGTTCAAACTCTGGTGGGCTGACAGCTCGCAACCTGCTCGCTGACGTCATTGCGCGCTCCTTTCTAATTCACGCCACACCACATCATCGAAAATGGGCACATACGCTGCGTACCTCTTCAAAAATAAAAAAATTTCGAGGTTTTATTTTTCATTTCCCTCGATGTTTCCTCTTCTTATTCGGCGTGATATTATCTCAAGCTGGCTGCATTAAATGTGATCTGAACTTCTCCATTTCGTGTGGTTCCTCCTTTGGGTCATATATGGCGTCCTTCGCCCTGTCATCTACTTCTTCCTCGACGATCTCGTTCCATCTAATTTCTTCCTCCATCAAATCCTCTTCAGTGGTCTTCCATATGACAATAAGTGTGAAACATCCTCTTGGCTCCATGTCAATCTGCCGTAAAGCGGTGTTTTTTCCTTTCCTTTGCCTTCCTTCGAAGTTCCAAGTTCGGGCGCTTCCTTCTCAACCGTTTGGTTACGCTCCTCTAAGTATTTCATACTTTCTTTATGCCGCTCTTCTAAGTACTGGCGGTTGTTGGCATCCCTGGAGTTATGATTTTCCTGATTCTGGAATCTTTGGTTATTCCTATCATCCGCGTTCCTCCAATTCGGGTTATTCCTTTGATAGTCGCTACTGTCTCCCACGGCGATATCTCCCTCTTCTCTCATACTGGGGATATTGTCCTTGGTATCTCCCGCCATAGGATTCCTGTCGTGGTCTTCCCTCACGATGGTGACGTGGTGAGTAATTCCTCTCAGTATCACCACTCTGCGTTTGGCACTGTCGGTCTGTCGTTACCAGGTTAATGGTTCGAAGATGTGACCTGACGTTCCTCTCCAGAAATTGTTGGTTGCTGACGTGATGTACTTGTTGAAGAACTTCTTTCAAGTCTTCCAAATTTTCGGCTCCAGCAGCTATTAAAGTTCTCAGGACCTCCAACGGGAACTGACGTGTAAATGCCGTAATCAATTCAGACTCTGGCATTGGAGGTTGCAAAAATTTCAGTTTCGACAACTGGCTTGCGAAGTAACTTGAATACTGCTTAGGTTGGGTGTTAGAAAACTTTTTCGAATAGGCCTTAGAACGAATGTCCTGCTGGATTTCTGGGGACCAAAATTTCTTCAAGAGATTTCTTGTAAATCTTCGAAATCTGTCATGGTGTACCTAAAAGCTCGATACCATAAAAGTGCGGGACCCTCAAGCAGTTTGCCTTTCACTTTCATATCCCTAGCTGTTGAAACTCTCATTTCCGATACATAATCCTGGACTTCTCTGAGAAATTCTACCGGGGGTAATGGTACCTACACCACTAATCTTGGCTGTTTTTTCATTTTTGCTTTTAATGACTGTCATCACTGAATCACGACCAGGTGTAGACTGAGTGAGAATAAGGAGTCTTTGCATTTGTCATGTTGGAATCTTTGGGTCCTATTCCTGATTGGTATTCCATTTCCATAGACCTCATTTTGTTCTCTAATGTAGAAACAGCTGTTTGACGATCATTAGGAGTGCGTTTTCTGGCTCTCTATCTTCCGATAATCCTTGCTGTCGGATGTTAATCGTTCAGGTGAAAATTTGGAAATATCTAATCTTAACTGTTCCAAAATTTCGGCTTTCAAGCGGTCCGGCTGAATTACCGTCCTGATTTGCCTTAACATTTCAGTCCTTAGCTATTCAGGTTGGAATTTAGAAATTTCCTCTATGATTTTGGATATTTCTGGCTGAAATTTGGAAATTTCTGCCCTAATGTGTGATACTTCATTGTTCAACCGTTCAGGTGGTATTTATACATCTCCAGCCTTCAGCTGTTCTACCAGTTCAGATTTCGTTTGCTCCTGAGCAGTCTGTAACTCCGTGGTAGTAACTGTATCGGCCTCGATTTTCTTTTTCATTTTATTAAAATCGTCATGAAAATCCTGGTTATAGGTTTCTATGCGACTCAAGATTTTCTCGGAATATGACACTCTTTTGGTCAAATCCTTCGTGACTATTGCTTCGATTTTGGCTACATCTTTTTGAATCACGCCCACGTCGTAATCGCATGGTCTGATGGCTTTATGAACCTCTTTCAAATCTTCATCTACTTCTTCAGCTACGCATGTCAGTATCTGCTTCTGCATATTTTCAAAAATGGAATTTTTGAAGGCTACAGAAATTTTAAACTGTATTTGGTTTACTACACTATCCGTGACATCATTAATCATTTCTTCTAATCTCTCTTCCACACAGCAAGCCTCATCTTCTAATTTCGCAACATATCTTTGGGCTTTCTTAAGAACCAACTCTTCTAATTGCTCTATCTCTTCACGAGTTTTCGCCACGATTTCCTCTAGCTTAAAACATTTTTAAAGAACCCGACTCTCCACCGATCCGATATGAGCTTCTAAAGTATTAGAATTTTCCTGAATTTTCTTTTCAATAGAATGAATTTGTTTTTCATGAGCTAAGTAGTTATTTTTGACCCTATCCTCTATCAAGGTGAGAGCAGCAGAGTTACCAATACCCTGACATTCTGAATTGGCTTCTACTAACTTAATTTGTGTTTCAAAAGATTCAGAATTCTCCAAAATTTTCTTTTCTAACAAATTAGTGACACTGTCAATTTTAGTTTCAAGCTCTTTGCAACTACCTTGAATCTTAGCCTCAATTTTACCTTCAAGTTCTTTGGAGCTACTTTGAATTTTACCTTCAAGTTTTTTGGAGCTACTTTGAATTTTACCTTCAAGGGATTCAGACTTTTCATCAATTTTATTTTCAAGTTCTTTTGAACTACTTTTAAGGGATTCAGAAAATTTAGTTTCAAGGGATTCAGAATGTTCGTCCATTTTAACCTCAAGTAATTCGGTACAATTTTGAATCCTGTCTCTAATATTTTCGTATTGGTTTTAACATTTTCATTTGCCCCTGATATAGAATCAGAAGTTTCTTTTATTTTTGTTTGCAGGGCATCTAAAAGTAGAGAGTTCTCTGCCATTCTGTCGTATAGAGACATTAGTAATGTTTTCATTTCAGTATCAGACATAATCACACAATATAATCAATGGCAATTAGCGAAAAGAACCATGACCAGACACTCAAGGAACTTAGAGCTAATAGTAGGTTGTGTAGTATTTAAGAGCCATGAATTTACTTCCGAAAAACATAAAATTAATATGCTTAAATGACAACGATAACAAAAAAAATCATTAACCTCTGTTATATGTCACCAAAACAAAAATGTAACTCAAAATCTGGATCAAAATCCAAAAACAACACTACTCAAACAAGTGAGCTATATTACTCCTATAGAGTCCTATCGAATCCTATCGAAGCCTATCGAAGCCCCACAGGTTGGCCGAGATACCTTTCTCTTCCTTAGTGCCCGTCTGTACACCTGGAGTGACAGCAACCACATGCGAGGTTACAGTAAACACAGTGTTAGCATGAGATTACTCTCGGGGCGTTCTGGGCTTGGGTTATAATTACTAGACACTGTATTCGTGTTCCCCGTAAAGGAAAAGGAAAGACGTCACGACATACATGTATAACAAGAGAATTAAAACATATTTCAAAATAAACCAATTCACCAAAAAAAATATTCAGTAAAATATCTGCCGTCCGGCAGAAGCAAAAAGTTAACATACGCATTCCCTATTGGATTTTATGTCTCTCAAATATAAATAAACTATAGCCTCATTTAAGATTGCCCGATGGGCTAGACTATGTTCATGAATTACACTTTCAATTGTTAATCTATACACTTTAGAGACAACATAAAATTATATTTCACTTTTCCATATAAAGTTGTATTGTTCAATCTTCCAATTCACTTATTTACAATTGACGTATTTACAATCCTGACACTAGCATGGATTATTTTCACACTCGAATTTTCACATTTTGATTCTAGATTTCCTTAGGAAACGACACAATTCTTAACGCAGTTAAATACATATCATAGTGAATATTATTGGGCACAGCAGTTAAATATTTACATCAGACATTTTATAACAATAATAATAATAATCATGTTTGGTTACGTTGAAGTTAGCTTGGAATATCCTTTTATAATTTTCAGGATTTAATTCACTAGACATGAATTCAGATGGCCATAATAAAAACTGGCATGACAACATTGATTATAATAATTAATCATTGGAGCTGATAATATCATAGGGGAAAACTTTAGGATATGAAACATATTGAAGCTTATGGGACAGGATCTGACTCCCGAAATCTCCCATTTTATTTCCGATTAAAAAGCATACAGCTTTCTGTGGATCTCAGGACATGACACCCGCTACGTCCACAACACACGAGGATCAAAGCCTCTATTACCTCTTTCACAAAGTGCATTGGCACAACATAACATCAATTCAGCTTCATTTAACAATACCCTAGACGATAACAAGTCGTAAGCTCTCAATTTTTACATTAACAATTAATTGTTCAATCATATTCAACACCTTTATCATAGTCTTTCATATTTATCATTCTGAAGGAATATTACTTCCGTAGCTGTTCATATAATTCAGTATTTATCAATATTAATTCATAGACATTTATTATTAATATTATTATTGGAAAATATATTCTGTCATTCAGAAGAAAAATTATTAATTCATCAACTGTGTCGCAAATCTGCTGCGTTCTGAATGGGGTAAGACTTCCCATCTTATTACTGCAATATCAAAATGAAATATTGAGGATGCACCTCAGCTACAAGTCTAACTTGACTGCAAGGAAAAATTACTCGTAATAATGTGTAATCATTTAATTATAAATGCGCTTCTTAATAATAGAGAAAGTGAATTGGTTTTATCGGAACGGCGGAAAATTCTTGGCTCTAGAAATCATTTAGGCTTTTCGGAAGTTCACGATATCATGATTTCTGTGGCGAGTTGATCTCCCTCGGTAGAGATCGAATCCTAGCACCACGGTACTAAGAAGTCTAAAATGCTGGACATGGGACATGTTAAACCGTTCAACTCCCTCGGTGCAGATCGAATCCGGGCACCTCGGATCTGAGAAGTCTACACGCTGGGTATGGGGCATTCTTATAGTGATCCGCTCTCCTGTCATCCACAGAAATATGCCGCAGGTGGCCCTGCTCCTCGTTCCGAATGGGTCATCCTGGCATGATCTTCTCACATCCCGCCGCCATAGCTGGTAACCATATTCACTAACTGGGGCAGTGAAGTTATCCATCATGGGGCTGTCCTTCATGCATACAAGGCATGTTACTAGTGCGACTCATTGCCAATAACGAAGGCCACTTATGTAAACCGGTGGTCTAACTGGACAGGAAAATAGTAACAGTTCCTGGTGATAATGCCTTCTATAAATCAAGGGCGGAATCTTGCCTGATAATTCCCCGTAAATATGTAAGTTGGTCGGGTAGCCTATTATCACTTGCAAAATGTTCAATGTGGTCCCAGTTCTTACATTTAGTGTAAGTGGTGGGAATAGCACAAGACAATGTCATATACTTGTGTAACAAGTCACTCTCATACCTTGGAATTTGTTGAAGTGTTCAACCAGCGAATATTATAAATTTTGAAGCAGTGTTATGTTACCACAAACGTAGCACAAAGTCTATGTCCACTCGGGCATAGTAGCGTTGTATAAGTTCCCTAGCTCCAAGGAGCGCTCGTTCAGAATAACGGCGTATTCTACTCTCGTGGACACACACATACACGTGGACTATTATGACGACTAGTTGACTGTTCGATGACTGTGTAAGTACCTGACCTCTTCCGGGGCTGGCTTTTGTACTGTCCCAAGGACAGATATCGATCTGTGGATTCGCATTACGTAATGTTGGATCTTACGTCCCATTGGCTATATCCAATGAAGGATCCAGAAAATTGGTAAATTCCAATAAAACAACAGGAATAAACTGGCGAATTACTCATAACTTCTTTCTGAAGTGCTGATATAACCTTCTTCCATAACAAAAGCTTTATAAGAATAACAGCTTTTAATATCCGTTGGATCCACGTGAAACACGCGGCTCGTTCAAACTCTGGTGGGCTGACAGCTCGGAACCTGCTCGCTGACGTCATAGCGCGCTCCCTTCAAATTCACGCCAAACCACATCATCGTAAATGGGCACAGTACGAACCAAACAGGATGTGACTTGTTTGCTTACATGTGATTTCACACGTGTTCACATGCATTTCGCTCTCCCCTCCCACCACGTTTGTCAGATTATTTGACCTTCAAGCGTCCTCTGCGTCTGTGTAGTTTTCCATTGCACCTTTTGTCAAGTCAGATTAGCGCATTCAAATAAGCTCAAATGACATTCACATCCTGCTAGTCTCCCCCTCAGCAAGTTTGTTTTCACTACTCGCTTCTACCAACATATAACCAAGTTCTGTTTGTCCTTTATCTAATCATAGAATTATCATTTGTCATGTAACCCATCATCGTTTACACGTTAAAGATACCCTTCAGGAGTAAAATATCGGAAAAAACGAACCCTCGCCCTGTCATAAACCGCCCCGCCGAAATAGCAATTAATATATTGGGATGCCACCACCGTGGCTAGCGATAGCCTCGTTGAAACACATGCCCAGCGGTATCGTCTCTCTCAACAACCACTCTTCATGAACATTTTAAACAGGTTAAAAATGAAGTTTTAAAAATTATTATTTTTTCAACAAAAGTGTCGTTAGGCCCTTTGTCAAAATTTCAATAATATATTCAGAAAGGAGGCGTTAGCCCGCGTCCTATGACCCCTCGTACACGTATTCAGCGTTATTGGTTTGCGAGATATAGCAAAAAGACTAAAATCATGGTTTTACCCCAAAAAATTCTGTTTCCCTCATTCTCAAAAACTTGAACCTATTACCAAAATAAATAGGGCTTCGAGAGAAGCGATTTGACACGTCACACGTCCAAATCCAACCAGGCGTTCGGGAGATATCAGCAAACTTCGTAGGAAAGTAGGCTGGTATCTTGAACCCGCCTTCCCCCTTTCTACACAGTTTTTGTCCAAGAGACTTGAAATTTATTTTGGGGTAGAGGGTGTAGTGTCCGTTCATTTATGTCGAACAAACTTTTTTGTAAAATGCTTAGTTTCCAAACTATAAGAATTTCAAAATCCAACTTTTTTCAAAAAAATTAATATAAAAATATAAAGTTTTGTTCTAACAATAAAGGACATAGAGCCCGTTCGTATGAATCATTGCACAGCGATCTATCATGTTTGGTTTTCGAAATATTGCCTACTTTAAAAACAGAAATTTTCAAAAAAAAATGAAAAATATAATGAGTTGTCCATAGCAAAGCCCCCGTCAGCCCAAGTAATTTGATAGCTCATAAGTCCAAATAGATCTATGGGTTCGCGAGATATCTACCATCTTACTTGGCTCAGGCGCGCAATTTAAAATCTGCTGACGCTAGGGCTTTAAACCGGCATCACTCCCCTACTAGCGTGTTTGTGTTTGGAATATTTATCTCCGTGCCGATTGCTACTTGTGAAAATTCGGGGTGTGTGTCCTTATATCTAATGTTATTTAATTAGTTAGTTAGTTAATGGGGCAGGGGTGTCCTTATAATGTACGGTTAGTTTGTTAGTTGGTTAGTTATTTAGGATTCTCTAGGATTAGTATTCGGAAGGCGATCTAATACGTATCTAGTGTCTAGAGGGAAGGAGGGGGGAGCAATGAATATTATTCTACAAGTGTAGAAACAAAATTATTATTATTAAATTGAACACTCTTCTAGAAAAAGATCGATATACTCATTGTGCGAACTTTTGTAGCAACTCTGAGGGGTCTTAAGGATTTCCTTAGGATCTCAAGATTCTTAATGTGTCGATGGATGTGTTACGGATCTTGTGTATTCTGAAGTGCCAGCTGCTTACGCCAAGTTTGGAAGTTGCGTTCTTGAATACAGCTAGCGATAATATTGCACTGAGATGAGGTGTTTATCAACTTAGCCTAGCCTAGCGAGGTGAATGTCTCCGCGTTGGTCGGCTCGGCCTTGTACGTGCCTAAATGTGCATATAAGCTTTTTCTTAAGGTCGCTTATGGACCCGCGTGGAGTGTAATGAGTCCAGATGTCTGCGTCCAAACAAAGAATACATTGAGGTTCCTTGGTGGGTTGAGAATAAGGTATGTAAATATGTAATTGTGCGTAGTTGAATTCATGTATAACGTGTGTGTCCTGTCTGATAACCTATGTCATTGTGGTGACTGTAACAGTGTGTGAACGTGAGATTTGCCTGTAGGTACTGCCTACACAAATTGTCGTCAGTCGGTCGACGCAAAATAGAACGATGAAAATGATGATGTTATTGGATTTTATGTAGGTCTATTGGTTACTTCTCAACCTCAAACTCGAGTGCACATAATATTTTGGTCGACAGTAGTCTCTACAGACTAAGTTATAACGTAGATCGAAGTAAAGACTGACAGTATAACGGACTGACAGAGTAACTGGCCGGAGATTGACAGTATTACTGTAACTCGGCTGTAACTGAAGTAAATGACCGAATTAGTGTTCAGGACTGCTTCCTTATCGTTCAGGATCGACGCGCCGGGTTGCTGCTTTTGCCATCAATTATGCCTGCTCTGCTCTTCCATCGGTCGGGCTTACCCGCTCAATGGCTCCTTACTAAGTGTGGTTTTATAAAAATGCTCATATCTTCCGTGCTTCTTGTCCGATTTGCTTGAATTTTCTTTCGGGCGACAATAAAAATCCATAGCCAGTAATCCTTAATGGGTTTCAACATTCAAAAGTTCAAAATTCATATTTCCATCAAAACGTTTCACTGAGTCTGCCGTCGGCGCCACGGGTATCTTCCCTAGTGCGATCTCTTATCTCCACAGTGATCTAGCTTACTCAGCGCACTCTTCAAACTTCAAATATGCGTCCCGGTATGATATTACGTAGACATCCGTAATTCAGGTACAAAATGTGTGTTCAAAGAACATTGCACAATTCGAAGACAGGTTCGGAAATGCTCGAAGAGATTGAGCACATTGTCTTTAAACATAGCAAGTCTTCGGAAGTAGATAGGAAAATGACAATAACCCCTGATGGACTTCCGTTGCTTGCCCAAGTAAACCAGTGAAATTAGCTGGGGCATGCAAGTTGATTCTGACCGTTGTGGTGTTTGAAGCCATATTTTCAGTGTTGCCTTAGTAAACAAGAGTTTAGTGCTTTTCAGTCGGTCAACACGAATGTACCCAAAAGAGATGGGTTATGCCCTAATCCTGAAATAAATTACATGAGATTAATTTATTTCAGGATTAGGGCATAACCCATCTCTTTTGGGTACATTCGTGTTGACCGACTGAAAAGCACTAAACTCTTGATTCTGACCGTATATATAGGTGGAGAGATGTTGTGAACTTTCGTTACCACTACGGTAACTACTACGTATGTTGTTACGTTTGTCACGTTTGTTACGTTGACTATTACCATTTCTACAACCACTTCAAAAAGTACTTCAAATATTTTTCTAATGCCTATACATAGTCAGCTTCTTTGACTGGATCGTCTCTGCTGTATACCAAGTGAAAATATAACATTTCACTCGTCATGCAACGATCGAGTAATCTAACAGGTACAAAGT
This sequence comes from Meconema thalassinum, assembly GCA_946902985.2. Taxonomy (NCBI): domain Eukaryota; kingdom Metazoa; phylum Arthropoda; class Insecta; order Orthoptera; family Tettigoniidae; genus Meconema; species Meconema thalassinum. The sequence goes on from OX336389.2 coordinate 1,150,015,347, forward strand.
TTCACTAATTAGTCTGCCACAGTTGTGGGATAATCTAAGAAATCCATCGCACTAAGAGGGTTCCAGACAGCTTTGAGGTGGGTGACCAAGATGTAAACATTGACGTCATTCTACTCGCCTGAAGAATGGGGGAAAGTGAGATCATTTCACAGAGGGAATGCCACGGTATTCTGATCATATTAATGATAATAATTATCACGATAGATCAAATGTCATATTAAAACTCTAGGACCGATAACCCAGATGTTAGGCTCCTTAAAACAAACATTATCATCAACATCATCATCATCATCATCATCATATTACAACTATAAGCCAATTCTCAAAAGTGTGTGAACTTATGTTATTGCTTGCTTTTGGGTTAGTCAATAAGAAATTAAATAAGTTGATATTGTCTAATTCGTTTTATAAGCAAACAACAGCTCTGTCAGTTGTAGTTATTAGGGTTGGTCAACACGAATTTGATCATTGACTGGGCGGGGTACTACACTCGTTTCTCAGACCTCACGTCGGCCCGGAAATCAAACGTGATGTCCAAGAAATGGTACATGGCCATTACGAAAAGATTTTAGGAGTCCCTGAAATATATATCAGGAAAAACTAACAAAAGTCACCTGCAAACACGGGCAGGCAAGAGATCTAGTATCTCGGGTCGTTTAAGGGGATTGGTGAGAAAGGTTGCCCCAGATAAATCTCTCTAAATAAAATAGGATAGTATCATTCAATCAGGTTGAAGTGCAAACTACAGGAATAATAGCTAAGATAAAATGGTCTCTTTTATTTAAGAGCAGACGAACACATAATAAATATACCCTCCTAAAATCGAATTGGTTCAATCTTATGTAGGGATCGTAGATCCAAGGGTCCTATACTGCCAATTCGACTTTCCTGTTTGACTTTGGGGTAATGTGATTTGAAATTAAAGTTCCAGTGTTCGTTGAGTTAGCTGAATTATAAATAAAATAAAATCGTTGCACTTCACTATCACTGTTTCAGCTTGGAATAGAATTGAAATAATTTGTAATTTGAGACTTTCACATTCCCCTCAAAAATCTATCTTATTACACAAGTAAATCCACACATGTTAAGAAAAAAATTAATCACGAGAATATAATCTAACAAGTATAATTCATGATATTTAAATGCAGACAAAGAATTAAGTAGCAAAAAATATTTACATTTAGCATTCGACTTTATTTTAGATTACCGTTCAAATAATGTCCAATATCTTTCATATAGTTACCAAAGTTCATTAATAATAATTCCAATCTCCAATTATATTACATCAATCTGCTAATCGTTGTTAAATTCCAAAATTAAATTCCAATAGATAATAATCCATAAATTATTATACTATCTTCCATAAATAATTATTATAAGAGTGATGCATTGATTAATTAATATAGAAAGTTCATTCATTAATTCAATTGGTTATATATCACATCATTTAATTGATTTCTTTTCGAAGAGAAGATCATATAAAGTGAATTCTTAGTTATTATTAACATCTCTTTAAGCTCTTATATCAATATCCATTAGTTTACAGCCTTTATTATATATTTCATTAATATTCATTAAACTTGCAAATCACAGTTATAATCTCAGGATTGTGTTCACAGACTCTTCCTTGAATTCTGCTAATCACAAAAATCATTGGTGAAACACTTATTATCACTCCAACAGATGTGAATATTTATTGAATGGGCCACTTGACTCGCATTCAAATGTTGACGCTATGAGACACCTTATCTAAGAAGTGTCTACAATATAATTAAAATAACATGCATTCATGTATAAATAGGCTGCTGTGTAAAAATATCATAAGAGAACTAGCTTGATATGACTTGAAAAATCAATCGAATCAATAATTCAGAATCTGCCAATAATCAGTTAGTTAATAGGAGGTCAATACATTATTATCTGCAATAATGCTTCAAATTGCTGTCATAAATTGCTATACAAATGGAATTATTATAATTGATAATCAACCATCAATTAATAAATATCAATGTCACCTTTACTTAAAAAATAAGTTAATAGTATTACAATAATTCATCATAATAAATTCAATTGTTGAATTTATTAACCAATGCTGTCAAAGATCTGGAAATATCGTTGACAATCGCATTCAAAATTATTCGTGCGAAAATATGCTTAAATCGAAATAATTATTATTATAAAAATAATTAATTAAATTAATGTTATCAATCAAATATATAATTACGACGTTAGAATCTATATAAGAAAAATGTGTGAAATATATATATTAGCATTGACTAACTCCTTGATTAGCTCCTGTTATGTTTGAAAATCAGGCATAATATTACTGTCATCCAAAAATAAAATCTATCATGTTTCATGGTGTTGGTTGTCATGGTGTATTATGGATGTATGGTTTCAGTGCCCTTGCAAATGGTATGAAGTCCCCTGATGACTAAAGGTGTCTTGAACTTGCTAGACCGACGTCGAATGAATTTTTAAAATTCCATCATCAACGTGCTGACTATATAAGTTACTGTGTCTGCTAATATTGGTGTTGATCAAAGTCTATAAGTTTTCCCTCATATTATTTACGCTGACATCATCTTGACTGTGTAAAAGCTTTCAGAAGTTCCCAAGATGAAAAAGTTGTAGTGTGAAATGAGCATCCTGGAAAGTTCAGGTTCCCCTAATACCATATGACTGTTCGCCACTGCTTCCTGAATGTTGCACATATTATGAATCTTGATATTCAGTTTTGATATTTATTGTGTATTTATATAACTGTGTTCTGCTCATTAATGTTAACTTGTAGGTTAATACTGTGAATGTTCCAGTAATAATGTCTTAATGTGTCAAACCTAGGACTTCACATAGTATGAGTGCGCTGATATATTGGGTTGTAGTGTTCATTATGGCGTTCATCATGAAGCTGTAATATTTCCATGTGGTGTGTGATAATGTAGGAAAGTGTTCTACTCAAATAAAACTCCGTTTCAATCACACGAAATTCACTGAATTTATCGCTGGTTTCAAACTCTTGACCGATCGAGCGTTTATTTCAATCGAACACATGTTGGCTAAGCAATCTGATTCCCGTGCGCGATTTGGAAAATCATAACCTCGGTTGAAAGTAGACTAGATGTTTCCTGCGTGAACTCTCACTGAATAAGAATGACAGGCAGTGCGTTGTAACAACTGGTGACAGGATAACTCTCCTCTGATCACGTGAGGTGGTTAGGGGGTGAGTGGAGCCTCCCTCTCTCTGACATATTACGGCGTTACTCAAGTGGAAGCATGACACAGGTGATATTTAATTAATACTCGGCTATTCGCTATAATATTCAGTCGTTAGTCAATTGATATCTTCTATTATAAATATCCGCCAATGCATCGAGGTACAGCTGTCAATAATGATGCGTTGTATAATAAGTATATTTCATATGTCAGAAAAACTGGCATCTCCTGGCTGTGGTCAACTAGGCTGTCACTAGGCTAGAAGACTCGCTCTCAAGTTTATTATGCACTGTCCAGTTACGAGCCTATGGTCCCGCTCTCTCTACCGCAGAAATGAGCGTAACTCAAGATACGATTTCGGTCTCATATTCCCCTCTCCTCGCTTTTTTATAAGTGAAAGATAGAGAACTTATAAAACCATTATCATCTTAAAGATTGTGACGAAATCTGGCCTGACAAAGTTTCATTCTAATTTCTTGAAATAACTTCTGAGATTCGCTGAGTTGGAATTCCCAATTACTCGGTTAGATTGAATCTCTGCTACTCGGTAGCTGTTGTTACCGAAGATTGCAATTATCTTCTATGGACCAGAAAACAAGTTTAGGAAATTTGCTGTATATCCTCATTGGTCGGTTTGAAGATACTGGTCTTCTAATAAGAACAAGATCGTTCTCACGCAAAGGTTCGCTATATCTTCTACGAGTATGTCTCTTCTTTCGTTTTCCGCTTGTTTTCTAGATTTGTTTTGTCCATTTCAACTCTCATGGGTATAGATGGAGAAATTTCTGGTTGTGTTGTAATGATACCATCCCAGATTCTCTTTGGCTTTCTGGATTGGGTGAAGCATGACTAGCTTTGAGAATACGTCCATCGTATATGGAATTTGGGATGTACTTTCGTGAACAGTAGAGTTGAGACTCTCTTCGATTATGGGAATAACTTTCATCCATTTTTCGTGTTCAGCAGAGCAATATCAACGACAAAACTTTCCAATCTCTGACATAATTCGTTCTGCCGGATTCCCTTCAGGGTATCTAATGATGTTAATAATGTGCTTGACCTCGAGTCGCTCCATAGCCTCTTGAAATTCTAAACTAGTGACCTGACTACCATGATCACTCAGTAGGAACTCAGGTTTCCCTGCTTCACGAAAAACAGAGTTCTCCAATCGCCTGATAACGAACCGTGATGTTGCTTTCTGGATTGGGTGTAGCATGACTAGCTTTGAGAATACGTCCATCGTAACTAGAATGTATTGGTTACCTCTGGATGACTTAGGAATTGGACCATAAAGATTTGTGGCGTATAATACTCGTGGTTTAGATGGAATTATCGCGTTCAGCTGTTCTTTGGCGGGTTTTGAGGCATATTTACTGCGCTGGCAGCTATTGCATGTTCTGATGGCCCTTCTTATGGACTCTCGCATTATTTTCCAAGAAAAGACTTCTTTCGCTGCATGCAAAGTATTATCTACTCCTGCATGTCCAATAGTTCGGTGTATGAGCCAAAAAACTCTATTTACTAGCGTAGGAGGTATTACTGTTCTGAGGCGCGAATGCTCCCTGTCCGTGAATTACATCACTATATCTCCCACGATGTGATAATCTATCGCCTCTTTAGATGCTCGGCCGTAATTCGGATCATCCCGGTCCATTTTTTGCTTAAGGAATCGGTAGATATTCCTCAGAGGTGCATATCTCTTCTGTGATATTGCTATTCTCCTCAGTTTTTCTAGAGTATCCCTATCTTCTGGAACAGTATCAATAAGGTGGATCTCTGTTTCACATGGATTTCGGCTAAGAACATCCGCCAAAAGATTCTGCTTGCCTGGACGATGAATAATTTCCACGTCAAATATATGTAAGAATAATTCCATCTAGTAATTCGATCATTTGCAAGATCTGTTTTCATCATAAATTATAGAGCTTGATGGTCTGTAATCAGAGTTACTTTATATCCTATCAGGATGCTCTTCCACGTCTCTAGCGCATAAATACCTCAAGATCAGTCACGTTTAAATTAACCTCATGGCTTTTCAACTTGCGACTCGCAAAAGCTGACTATTGATGTTTTCTATTTTCATCCACCCGGTACAGCACTGAACTAATGCCGATTTTGATGCGTCAGAATCAATGTAGAAGTTTCTTGAAAAGTCGGAATATTCCAGTTTGATATTTTCGACAAGCATCTGCTTAGCCCTTTAAAATGCTTCGTTACACTCCTCGCTCCATTTCCACGTATTGTTGACCTTTAATAAATTCTGGAGTGGTGTTATTGTTTCAGTATAATTCGGAATATGTGCGGAAAAGAATTGGCACATTCCCAAGAATTGTCTGGCCTGTCATATTTTCCTTGGCTGCAGAATCTCTGATATTGCTTGTATTTTTGTAAGATTCGGTCCATATCCTGATCCGTCAATAATGTGACCCAAAAACTTAATTTCTTCATGGAAATATCTACATTTGTCAAAATTGACCTTTGGTTTGGCTACTTCTAGATTTGCAAATAACAAATTGAGGTGTTTTAATTGTTCTTCCTGATTCGTTGAAGAAATTATTATGTCATCAATATAACATATTACAAATGCCTTGGCTTCTGGTGTTAGGTTCGAATCTAATGCCCTAATCATGGTCGGTCCGCTAATTTTCAATCCAAATGGCATTCTTTTGAAAGCATAGGTAACGTTATTAAACTAGGATGACTTCAAGGTCAATTATGACAAATGTAGATTTTTCCATGAAAAAATTAAATTTTGGGTCACATCATCGACAGTTCTCTGATAATGCTACATGATAAAATGAAGACGTGAGATCGATTGTCGAAAAGTATCGCTTTCCTTTAAACCTTCTCAATAATTCACGTATCTTCGGATGTCGATTTTGTTCCAATAACAATCGTTCGTTAAGCCCTCCTGCATCCAAACAAAGAGATATTTACCGTTCGCCTTTTTGACTACAGCGAGAGAATTGAGAAAACATGTAGGCATGCGAGAAATAATATTATCCTGTTCCATCTGATTAATCATCTCTGCAACTTCAGTATGCCATTTATCTGGAATATGGTAAAGTTTCTTCTTGTATGGCGAATTATCCGTCAACTGAATCTCGTATTCGAAGTTCTTGATCAATCCAGAATTATCATTAAAACCTCCAGAGTATTTCTGTATCAAATCATTTAATTCCTTCGCGCCTTCCGGATCAAGTTTCACTCTATGTTCCAGCCGTTGTTCCTCCGCTTCAATCGTGTTGATAATTTCATCCCGGATGTTCATATTACCAGATTCCAATTCATTGCTTTCACGTGCTTCTTCATAATTTCCCTCGGTGGAATTGAAATATATCGACCTATTCTTCAAATCAATTATCATTCCCTTATCGGTAATAAAATCTATTCCGATTATAATATCAAAATTCAAAATGGATACTATTACCGGAAAGAGGTGTTGCAATAGCCGTCCTGCAAGTACTAGATTCAACATAACTTGTTGTCTGCATTTGATCATTCTGTCCGGAATCACTCCTGATATTTTAATGTTGATGCTGGAAGAATTTCAATCTTTCCCTTCGTTAAAAGCAAGTCGAAGCATGACTGTGAGATAATTGAAACCATTGCTCCTGTGTCCACCAATGTTCTTATCTGGTATCCCATTATCTCCAAAGCAATAACTGGAAGTTCATATCACATCCCTCGGCGTACTTCTTCGTTCTCAAATATTAAATCATCATTTTTAATTTCGTCAATTTCCTGGATTTCTACAACATAATCGGGGATTGGAATATTATTAATTATTGCCGTTATTGTTGTTGTTGTTGTCGTCATCGTCGTTGTTGTTATTGCCGAATCGGCGTTTTTTCTACCTTTGACCAGCTAGGTTGCACTAGTGTCTCCTCCTGTGGAGCTGACGGTTGAGCATTTCTAAGTTGCAGAATGTATTCTTGGCTTTCTTTATGCCTATCATCCAAATTACAGTTCTGTTGCCCTTGATTTTGGTATTGTCTGCCGTTATTGTTTATGTGATAATTATTATATCTTCTATTCTGGTACCAGTTGTTCCTGCCTCTATCGCGATATCTTGAATATCTCCTGTTATACTGCGTTTGTCTCGGATTATTATATATATTATCCGACATTGCCCTAGGATTGTATTCATGGTAGTTTGATCGATAATATCCATTATAATTTCGTTGATTATAATCCCTTGGTGTTTTCTCTTCTCTGTTAGTTGATCTATCCGTCTGAGCTGTTCTGTCCATAACTACGGCGTTGATTTCACGATTTTCTCTTCTATCTTGCCTGCTGTTCTGATGACTACTAGTATGATCTAGATACTCCTCACAATCCTGTAGTGTCTCTACTCCAGATGCTATCAACATCTGCTGGATTTCTATTGGAAATTGTCTCGTGATTGATCTCAATAATTCCCCTCGTGATAATGGTGGTGTCATAAATTGTAATTTGGCGAGCTGTGTAGTGAAATACCCTGCATATTTCGTTGGATGAGATGTGGCGTATTTCCTGGAATACATGTCTGCCCTGACGTCTAATTGTTCATCCGAACTCCAGAATCGGTTTATAAATGCATGGCTAAAGTCGTCCATGTTCATAAACGAGTCTAGGAATGCCCCTAACCAGCTTAGTGGGATTCCTTCTAACGATCTTTCGACTATACTTAGCTCTCTTTCCTTAGAAACTATATTCTCATCCATGTCTTCACGAAGGTCCCTTAGAAATTCCATAGGAGTAAGGTCATTTCCCCCATTGAATTTTATAGGTCTATCATTAATGTCACGGATAATCGTCCGGGTGTGCTTGAATTTAATTGAGTCGTATTCGTTTCTAATGCGCCAGATATATTATGGCTATCGGATGGCATAGATGGTTCCATTACTTCTCGACTCTTTTCCGCATTAATTTTCATGTTGCAAAGTTCTGATCCGAGTTTCGAAATGCGCATAGTCGTCATACTTTGTTCTAGCTGTCACTTTTCCTCCATATCCAAAGATGAAACCAATACCCTGACTTTCACGTGTGTTTCCAACTCCTTACGCATTTCCTCAAAGTTATTGTTGCATTTACCAGTTAGTTGATCAATTTGCTTATTGACGCCATCTAACTATCCAGTATTAGTGTCTATCGCTGAACGTAAACCTGCAACTGTTTCTGCGCTAGTTTCTGGAGATTTTGTTAAGTGCGCCACCAAGTCTTTATTTAATCCATCCAAGTTATCATTCAATTTCTTTTCTAATGCTCTCAGATTGTCTCTGAATTGCTCTTTGACAACATTAATTTGTCCTGACACATGACCATATAATTCGCTTCTCAGAGTTTTGAAATTATGCGGCCATCTGGTATCACAAGAGTCTAATTTCTTATCTAGAGCTGCATTGCCTTTCTCAAAATCTGACTTAACGTCCGAAATCTGCGATTGTAAGCGAGTTTCTAGATTTTTAACATCGGTAGTTAATGCATTAGTTTCAAGTGATATGCCCTGAATTTCTGATTTAAGATTAATAATTGATAAATTAATTCCTCCTATATCGGTGTTACCTTTTAATACATCGGCTGACAAATTTGTTACTATATTTTTCAGTTCTTTCGTTTCATCATTAACTTCATCTAAACTATCCTGTATTTCATCCTTAAATTCCTCAGCTTTCTTAGTTAAGATTTTCAAATTATTAGTTACAATTTGCACATCGTTAGTTAAGGATTGCAAATTGGCATTTGAAGTTTGCACATCATTATTTAAGGTGTGCAACTTATCAGTTAAATCCACCTTATTAGCTGTTAAATCATATTTAAGCTGCTGCCTATCATCAGATATTTTTCTAGTTAAATCATCCTTATTAGCTTTTAAGTCATCTTTAAGTTGCTGCTATCATCAGATATTTTTTCGTCGCAACTTATTAAATTCATCTTGGACTTGAGCTAAGAAACCTCTTAACTCCTCTGACACTTAGTAAGACATATCAAAAATAGTTAAGAATAGGGAAAACTTATAAATTAGGTGACTAACCAAGACCATGAGACTAGAAATATTTTCGTGATTTTCAAACATATTTAACGTCTAATAAATACAGCACATTCATCCGCTTAACTCACTCTGGTGAATAGAAAAGAGCAAAAAGAAAAAGTAATAATAAAGAACACCGTGCATCTATAATTATTTTTCATCATAGTGAGCTTATAGAAATCTCAATTATCCTGACATTTACTTTACGATTATATGCAAAACTATGTGGCATATCATCATCCTAAGCTGAATTAAAAATCCTGTTGAATAATATTGTCAGATATCGGAACACGTCTGACTACCTAACTGTCCCATTGTATTGCCTTCATAACCGACGGTTCGATCACACTCAGTTCGAAACCACTACGTTAAGCACTAAGAAAAATACCAAAACATCAGTACGATTCTCTCTGTTCGTAGCTTGAATGTCAGATATCAGAAGAAAATTTACTCCGAAAGGTACGAATATCTCTGATCGAGGCCTTACGGATTGGGCGCCACGTCTGTCTTATGCACCCGTTTCCCAGACCTCACGTCGGCCCGGATATCAAACGTGATATCCAAGAAATGGTATATGGTCGTTATGAAAAAAATAGGAGTCCCTGAAATATATATCCGAAAAAACTAACAAAACTCATCTGCAAACACGGGCAGGCAAGATATCTAGTATCTCGGGCCTTTTAACGGGATTGGTGAGAAAGGTGGTCTCAGATATATATCTCTAAACAAAATAGGATAGTATCATTCAATCAGGTTGGAGAGCAAACGGAATAATTTAAGATAGCTAAGATAAAATGGTCTTTTTATTTAAGAGCAGACGAACACAAAATAAATATACCCTCCTAAACTCGAATTGGTTCAATCTTATGTTGGGATCGTAGATCCAAGAGTCCTATACTGCCAATTCCACTTTCATGTTTGACTTTGGGGTAATGTGATTTGAAATTAAATTTCCGGTGTTCATTGGGTTAGCTGAATTATAAATCAAATAAAATCGTTGCACTTCACTATCACTGTTTCAGCTTGGAATAAATTGAAATAATTTGTAAATGATAACTTTCTCATTCCCCTCAAAAATCTATCTTATCACACAAGTAAATACACACATGTTAAGAAAAAAAAATAATCACGAGAATATTATCTATCAAGTATAATTCATGATATTTAAATGCAGACAAAAAATTAAGTAGCAAAAGCATTTACATTTAGCATTCGATATTATTGTAGAATACCGTTCAAGCAATGTCTAATATCTTTCATATAGTTACCAATGTTCATTAATTATAATTCCAATCTCCAATTATATTACATCAATCTGTTAATCGTTGTTAAATTCCAAAATTCAATTCCAATAAATTATAATCCATAAATTATTATAATAACTTCCATATATTATTATTATAAGATTGATGCATTGATTAATTAATATAACAAGTTCATTCATTAATTAAATTGGTTATAGATCACATCATTTAATTGGTTTACTTTCGAAGAGAAGATCATATAATGTAGATTCTTAGTTATTATTAATATCTCTTTAAGCTCTTATATCAATATCCATTATTTATACAGCCTTTAATATATATTTCATTATTATTAATCATCGCAATCATTAAACAAGCTTATCGCAATTATAATCTCAGGATTGTGTTTACAGACACCTCTTTGAATTCTGCTAATCAAAAAACTCATTTGTGAAATACTTATTATCACTCCTGCAAATGTGAAATATATCTATCATAATTATTGAATGGGCCACCTGACTCGCATTCAAATGTTGCCGCTATGAGACCACTTATCAAAGAAGTGTCTACAACATAATTCAAATTACATGCATTCATGTATAAATAGGCTGCTGTGTAAAAAATATCATAAGAGAACTAGTTTGCTATGACATGAAAAATCATTCGAATCAATAATTCAGAATCTTCCAATACTCAGTTAGTTAATAGGAAATCAATAAATTATTATCTGCAATAATGTTTCAAATTGCTGTCATAAATTGCTATACAAATGTAATTATTATCGTTGATAATCATCCATCAATTAATAAATATGAATGTTACATTTACATAAATAAATTAGATATTATTATTATTATTATTATTATTATAATTCATCATAATTAATTCAATTGTTGAATTTATTAACCATAGCTGACAAAGATCTGGAAATTACGTTGACAATCGCATTCAAAATTATTCTTGCGAAAATATTCTTAAATCGAAAGAATGAATTTATTAATCTCATGTAATTTATTTCAGGATTAAGGCACAACCCAGCTCTTTTTGGGTACATTCGTGTTTACCGTCTGAAAAGCACCAAACTTTTGTTTACTTAGGCAACACTGATAAATGGCTTCAAACCTCACAATGTTCACGGTCAGTCAGGCAAATCGTGAAGCGAAGAGGTTCAAAACACTCAGGCTTAATCTCATGAACATAGACAAGTCAATTTGGTTCAACAGAAAATGTATAGAACTCAATATCCCCCCTAAATACGTACCAATTAAAACCATACCGGTTACACCAGCCTCAATCATTTCAACAAAACAAGCCAAAGCGCTTTGGATAAAAAACGAACTAAGATTTGCATACATAAGAAAGCAAAAAATCAACCAACAACTACACGATATTCAATTGCTACTAAGTAACTTCTGGCACGCATCCCAATGGGACAGTTTTACCGAGCACCTACATGACACCATCAAAATCAGAGCAACATGGAAGCACGAAACGCAAGAATATAAACTAAGAAAACAAGGAGAAACACAGAACAATCAATCTAATGAACAACACACGAATAACAATGAATACAATTTCCACAGCAAGGTAAACAACAGAACGAACGTAACCTTTTCTCAAGATGAAATGAATATGTTAGACAAAGGTTTGAAATACAACTGTGCAGACGCACACACGAACCATAATATAAAACAGTTAATCACAGATATCGAGATAGCCTGTCACAAGCTCTCAGCAGAAGACAGGGAATTAACCAAAATACTTCCCACCAAAGAAGCCAAAAAAATCCTCAAACGAGAGGGCGAAAGCAATAACATTCAAAACAACAAACTACTAAAAGAAATAAAGTCACTGAAACAAAAAATAAAACAACATGACTTAATCATCACAAAAGCAGATAAGGGAAATACCACAGTTATTTTGAACAAAACAGAATACATTGAAAAAACAGTAGAATTCCTAAACAACAACGAAATAAAGGAATTAACAAAAGACCCCACCAACAAATTCCAAAAAACAAATAAAAAGTGCATTAAAAGAAACAGAATACATATTGAACAAAGGTGAAAAATCAAAACTAATAAACATGAACCCAAAAATACCGTCATTGATTGGACAACCTAAAATACACAAAAAGGAGTGCCCAATGAAACCAATTGTCAATTGTAGGAATGCTCCTAATTACAAAATCAGCAAAGAGTTACTAAAAATCTTAAAACACCGCCTTTCCAACGACAAAAACAACTCTGTAAAGAACACAACGGAATTAGTAACAGCATTGAACACCCTACAAATGAAGCCTAGCTTGAGGCTTGTATCTTTCGATGTAACTAATATGTACACCAACATTTCTATTATTGATGCAATCAACACTATCGAAAACAACTTAAAATCCAACAATTCGGCAAAAGAAACTGAAGAGATTGTGAGATTACTGAGGGTCGTTCTCAGCCAAAACATGTTTCAATTCGACAATAAAATGTACACACAAACAGAAGGCGTAGCGATGGAGTCACCACTAAACGGACTAATCACTGACATCTTCAATAATGCACTAGAAAATATGTTCCTAGAAAAGACTTCAACAAAGGGAATAGTAACATGGAAAAGATACGTAGATGATGTAATCTGCATCTACGATACTGAAACAACAAGCGAAGAAACAATTCTTCAATCCATTATTAGCTTACACCACTCAATCAAATTCAATAAGGAATACGAAACAGACCGAAAAATAAATTATCTCGACATAACTATTGAACGTAGAGATAAAGAACTGTCATATTCCATTTTCCGGAAAGCCACACAAACCTCGCATACAATCGATAATCTGTCAAATCACCCCTGTACGCACAAATTAGCGGTGTTCAACTCAAAGGTGCACAGGGCTTTAAACATACCCATGTCAAAAGACAACTATAATAAGGAAATAACAACCATTAAGCAAATAGCAAAGGAAAACAATTTCCCGCCAAGAAAAATAGACCAAATTATAGCCAAACATAAAAATAAAGATAAAACGATTTCCAAACCGGACAGTAATGAGAAAAAATTTACGCGCTTCAACTATGTGAATACCAACACATATAAAATCACTAATCTTTTCAAAAAGCAAGGCATAAAAATAGCATTCACAACGAACAATACGACCGGGAGGCACCTGCAAAATAGAAATCTAAATAAACAAGACCCGTATTCAAAGTCAGGGATATATTCTATTACATGCCAAGACACTGGTTGTCAAGCTAATTACATTGGACAGAGTGGAAGACGAGTAGACACACGTTATAATGAACATAGGTATGCGATAAGATACGGAACACATTCAGCCGTATGCGAACATATGTGTGACACGGGGCACAGCTTTACTAAAATCGAGACCGACCTAAAAATAATTCATCACGAATCGAAAGGCAGAGCTCTTGACATAAAGGAAGCAATCGAGATTCACCTAGCCAAACGAAACAATCCCAATAATCTAATTGAACACACTTTTATGGAGAGTTCACCCCTTTTCACTCTACTAAAAACACACCCTGTCGTAAACAAGACACAACTTTGCGATACAGCCAAGCTAGATAAAAAGGGGGGGGGGGATAGCGATAGTTATAGGTAAATGATATATGGATCAGGTGAACTATGTATTTTTTTCTGCAATTAACCTAGGCCGGTATGCGCGGCAGTGTTAAAGGTGCCGGGATATCTTCAATAGACCGTGTATCGCTTAGTTGAATGGCTTTTTAGTCCACGCGTGGCGAAGACAGTTCCACGGTCCTTAATAGTTTTAGATCTTCCTGTATTCATTAACATACATTCTTATCTAGACTTGGCAACGCCACACAAATAAACATTGCACTGACATCAGAAACCACATAGGAACAAAAGGGGGGAGAAAGAGAAAAAACAGTTTCGTCCAGTTAACACCCGGGTTAGTCGACCAAATCTGGTGCCAGAGTGAACATGAAACTGCTCGAAGTCCCAGTAAGGAAGACAAACCGGATAAGTATCAGCCTGTATTATTACAGTATAACCTTAGTTGATTTTGTATAACCATATAATCACCCCAAACAGACAAACTCCAGATATTTTATCACCATTTTAGCATTTCACCTAACATTAGATATACTACAATTAGCATACACTGACAGTTGCATTACCAACACTGCAACTAAATAATTGTACATATTGTAAATATTTTTCACCTGTATTCTCAAACATAGATGTTATAGCCTGAGTGTAATGGATAAGATATTGATCGCTTGACGATCGAAACTGGTCATCCTAGTGTATTTATTAATCTTGTGTAATTTATTTCAGGATTAGGGCACAACCGAGCACTTTTTGGGTACATTCGTGTTGACCGACTGAAAAGTTAAACTTTTGTTTAATTAATTAAATAAATTTTATCAATCAAATAAATAATTACGAATTTATAATCTCTATAAGAAAAATGTGTGAAATATATATATTAGCATTGACTAACTCCTGTTTCATTGTGTTGGTTGTCATGGTGTATTATGGATGTATGGTTTCACTGCCCTTGCAAATGGTATGAAGTCCCCTGATGACTAAAGATGTCTTGAACTTGCTACACCGACGTCGAATGAATTTGGAAAACTCCATCTTCAACGTGCTGACTTTATAAGTTACTGTGTCTGCTAATCTTGGTGTTCATCAAAGTCTATAAGTTTTCCCTCATATTATTTAAGCTGACATCATCTTGACTGTGTAAAAGCTTTCAGAAGTTCCTACGATGAAAAAGTTGTTGTGTGAAATGAGCATCCTGGAAAGTTCAGGTTCCCCTAATACCATATGACTGTTCACCACTGCTTCCTGAATGTTGCACATATTATGAATCTTGATATTCAGTTTTGATATTTATTGTGTATTGATATAACTGTGTTCTGCTCATTAATATTAACTTGTAGGTTAATACTGTGAATGTTCCAGTAATAATGTCTTAATGTGTCAAACCTAGGACTTCACATAGTATGAGTGCGCTGATATATTGGGTTGTAGTGTTCATTATGGCGTTCATCATGAAGCTGTAATATTTCCATGTGGTGTGTGATAATGTAGGAAAGTGTTCTACTGAAATAAAACTCCGTTTCAATCACACGAAATTCTCTGAATTTATCGCTGGTTTCAAACACTTGACCGTTCGAGCGTTTATTTCAATCGACACATGTTCACTAAGCAATCTGCTTCCCGTGCGCGAATTGAAAAATCATAACCTCGGTTTCCTGCGTGAACTCTCACCGAATAAGAATGACAAGCAGTGCGCTGTAACAACAGGTGACAAGATATCCCTCCACTGATCACGTGGGGGTGGTCAGGGGGTGAGTGGAGCCTCCCTCTCTCTGACATATTACGACGTAACTCAAGTGGAAGCATGACACAGGTGATATTTAATTAATACTCGGCTATTCGCTATAATATTCAGCTGTTAGTCGAATGATATCTTCTATTATAAATATCCGCCAATGCATGGAGGCACAGCTGTAAATAATGATGCGTTGTATAATAAGTATATTTCATATGTTAGAAAAACTGGCATCTCCTGGCTCTCAAGATCATTATGCACTGTGCAGTTACTAGCCTATGGTCCCCCTCTCTCTACCGCAGGAATGAGCGTACCTCAAGATACGATTTCGGTCACAATACATTGTATATAATGTATGAACAATTGGTTAATAACTCACCTGGATAATATTCTATGTATTAGTTATGATCACTATTCTAATTGGGCAATTTTTTGGATTACGCTTTTCAACCTTCAAGCGGTTATCATCAGATCTTTATCGTCGATTTGAGGTTTAAATTTGAATACAATGTTATATGATATAAGAGCTTAGGCTTTCAGGACCGGCGTTCGGGATTGTAGGCCGTGGTCCAGACAGGATATCTCCCGATGTTTCACCGGAAACTGCATATTGCATTTTAAAAGGTTCCCCTCCTTTCCTTGGTCAGCAGTGGTATGATGACCAGCTCCACTGCTCGAAGTATTTATACCGTTTGAGCCGAGCGTTCTCTGCGCACTCCGGCTAGATTGTCTGGTCTCGCGTACATGCTTCGGTGTGCTGCGCGTGATCCGGCTTCGGCGACCGAACTTGTGCGGGTCAGGTATTCACTGGGCGACTGCCGGGCTGAAGCCGGAAGGATATTTAGGTTGATGTGTGCGTGATATCTTGGCTTTGGTGTTCCTAAGGGCCGGGATCAATGTATTACGCATACGTTCAATTTCTTCCTGACGATTGAAGTTGCCTGGGTGCTTGAATATTTCTATAGCTTCCATTGCATCCTGGCATGGTAGTGTGTGGTAGTGGAGGGCATCACCGTGTCCCCGTACTGTACATCGTGGGTGGGCAAGAGAGAATGCTCAGCGACTGACGATTTCTCAGTTTGACCCAGGCGGCTGAGTCGCTGTGTTCCTTGAGTCTGGTGGTACGCTCCTCTTCGTGGTTCCTATGTACGTACACCTGCCCATAGGAACACGGGATTCTCTAGACACCTGCAGTGGAGTGTGGGTGGCGGCTGTCTTTAGCAGATTGCAGCAAGTCCCGGATTTTGGCGGTGGATTTATAAAACGTCTTCACCCCATAGGTCTTGACTAGTTTGCCTATCCTGTCCGTCACCTTCTTCACGTACGGCAGGAATGCGGTTGCCACCGGAGTTTCCTCAGATATCTTCCTCGTGCTTCGGCGCCTGGGATGAGAGGCCCGCTCAATCTCCTTATTGCTGTATCCGTTGGCGCATAGGGCCCTCTTTATATGTTGCAGCTCTTGGTTGAGGTGATATGCCTCACAGATACTCCTAGCACGGTCTAGCAATGATTTAATAACTCCGTGTTTCTGTCGGGGGTGGTGATTAGACGTCTTGTGTACATACCGGCCGGTGTGTGGGGGTTTCCGATATACGGTGTGCCCCATGAAAGGGTCATTAGTCCTGGTGATGAGCACGTCAAGAAAGGCCAGTCAGTTGTCTTTCTCCTTCACCATTGTGATTTTTTTGCTGGTGTTGAGGCTGTTGAGGAGGTCCAGGAAACGTCCCAGCTCTTCCTCTCCGTGGCTCCATATTACGAGGGTATCGTCCATATAACGTAGCCATACTTTCGGTTTGAGGGATGCAGTCTCGATCGCCAACTGCTCGAACTTTTCCATGTAGAAATTTGTAATCACAGGGCTTAGTGGGCTATCCATGGCAACCCCCTCTATTTTCTCGTAGAAGTTCTCGTGCCCTACGAAGTAGCTCGCGGTGAAGCAGTGGAGGAACAAGTCAGTGATGTTTTCCGTGAAGAGCTCGGCAATCTGGTGGATGGCTTCTTTCATATGTACCTTCGTGAAGAGGGATACTACGTTAAAGCTGACTAGGCGGTCTTCAGGTTCCAGACGTATGTTCGGTTATGTCTCAATTAAATGGCCTGAATCCCTGACGTAAGTGTCAGTGTTACCGATGTGCTCTTGTGGAATGGTGGAGAGATGTTGGCGATGCTATAGTTCAGAGAGCCGATAGCACTCACGATAGGTCTCAGTGGTATATCAGCTTTGTGTATAATGGGTAGGCCGTACAGTCTGGGAGGTAGAGCTTCAATACTGCATGTCTCCATCTTAAAGTGGTCTGGAAGTGAAGATGGCTTGATTAACCTGTTGGTCTCTCTAAGTACCCGTGTTGTGGGGTCTCTCGTGAGTTTTCGGTATGTCTGAGGTTCTAGTAGCGACATGATCTTAGTGTCGTAGTCTTCCGATGACATGACTACCGTGGCCTTGCCCATTTCAGCGGGTAGAATGATGATGCTTGTATCCCTGCTAAGGGTTTAAATGGCATTCTTCTCTTGAGGTGTGAGTTTACTGCTGGGCGCTGGAGCTTTACGAAGGATGCGTGAGACCCCTGAGCGGACTTCCTCGGCCTGCTCTCTGGGTAAACGTTGTATGGCAGCCTCGATGTTGCATATAATGCTTCTACAGGCACGTAAGTTGGGGTGACGGAGAAGTTCTGACCTTTCACCAAAAGTGAAGTTTCCCCTGGAGATAGAGGACGGGTAGTCATGTTTACTACCGTGCGAGACAAGTCCGGCACTGTTGTGATTGCAGATGCTGTCTTAAGGTCCTGACATAGTTCAAATTTCTTTTTCTGGTGAATCGTTGACTGGTCGAAGGTGGAGCGCATAGAATAGTGCGTTATGTGGTCGATGTGTCCCAATCTTCGCTTGAGATCGTAGACGTGAGTCGGAGATGTACTGATATGAGGTCCCGGTCAGTCGTAGCTCAGTCCTTGCGTGTAGCATTAATCTGTTCTTGCAGAATTGAGCGCTGAGCTCTGTCGTTTATACGGCGAGCATGTGATGAGCCCATATTCCACTTCATCCTATTGAACGCAGGAATCGCGTCGGTGTCCCTGCACGTCATCGAAGAAAGTTGCTGGGCTGTCATCATCCGTACCTTCTCGACGTGGCGAACCAGATTGGTAGTTTCCTCCCCGTAGAGGCGACTGACATAACAGCATAGGTTTTCACGGTTGACGTTCATAATTAAGTACAAGTTGTTCGGGCTTGTAGGCCGTGGTCCAGTAGGATATCGCCCGAAGTTACGTCGGGACCTCAAGAAAGCAACTGCAAATAATACATATGAACCGGACTCGTCTCGCACGGTTACTACCTGACTAACCGTCCTCTATCGCCAAGGGATATTTCACTTTTTGTGAAAGTTCAGAACTTCTCCGTCACCACACCTTCTGTGCCTGTAGAAGCTATTATAAGCAACATCTAGGCTGCCATACACCGTTTACTCAGGGAGCAGGCCGAGGAAGTCCGCTCCTTCGTAATGCTCCAGCGCCCAGCATTAACCTCACAGCTCAAGAGAAGAATACCTTTAAAACCTTTAACAGGGATAGAAGCATCATCATTCTACCTACAGATAAGGGCAACGCCACGGTAGTCATGTCATCGGAAGACTACGCCCCTATGATCCTGTCACTACTAGAACCTCAGACTTACAGAAAACTGAGGAGAGACCCCACAACACAGATACTTAGAGAGACCAACAGGTTAATCAAGGCCTCTTCACTACCAGACCACGTGAAGGAGACTTGCAGGAGTGAAGCTCTACCTCCCAGAGTGATATACCACTGAGACTTATCGTGAGTGCTATCGGCTCTCTGAACTACAGAATCGCCAAAAATCTCTCCACAATTCTAAAACAGCACATCGGTAACACTGAGACATAGGTCAGGGATTCAGGCCATTTAATTGAGACATAACCGAACATACGTCTGGAACCTGAAGACCGCCTAGTCAGCTTTAACGTAGTATCCCTCTTCACGAAGGTACATATGAAAGAAGCCATCCACCAGATTGCCGAGCTCTTCACGGAAAACATCACTGACTTGTTCCTCCACTGCTTCACCGCGAGCTACTTCGTAGGGCACGAGAACTTCTACGAGAAAATAGAGGGGGTTGCCATGGGTAGCCCACTAAGCCCTGTGATTGCGAACTTCTACATGGAAAAGTTCGAGCAGTCGGCGATCGAGACTGCAACCCTCAAACCGAAAGTATGGCTACGTTATGTGGACGATACCTTCGTAGTCTGGAGCTAAGGAGAGGAAGAGCTGGAATAATTCCTGGACAACGTCAAAAGCCTCAACACCAGCATAACATTCACAATGGGGATGGAGAAAGACAACTGCCTGGCCTTTCTTGACGTGCTCATCACCAGGACTAATGACTTGCTCTTGGGCACACCGTATACCGGAAACCCATACACACCGACCGGTATCGACACAAGACGTCAAATCACCACCCCCGACAGAAACACGGAGTTATTAAAACATTGGTAGACCGTGCTAGGTGAATCTGTGAGACATCTCACTTCAACCAAGAACTGAAACATATAAAGAGTGCCCTATGCGCCAACGGATACAGCAATAAGGAGATTGAGCGGGCCTCTCATTCCAGGCACCGGAGCAGGAAATAAAATCTGGATCCCGGCCCTTAGGAACATCAAGGCCAAGATATCACGCACACATCAACCTGAAGAACCTTCCCGCTACAGCCCAGCAGTCGCCCAGGAAACACCTGACGCTCACAAGTTCAGTCGCCGAAGCCGGAGCACGCGCCGCATCCCACTTATAATCCGGCAGGAAGACGTATATAATTTATGCCTTTGAGAATGTAGGGACCTGGTTGTCTAATGTGCTCCTAATGGCCCGTAATTTAATTTATATTTTGTTCAATGTTTTTTTTAATGTGTGTTGCACCTAGCTAATATTTTAATATTAGCTTCGTATGCACAACATGTACGCGAGACCATACGATATAGCCGTACTGCACAGGGAACGCTCGGCTCACATGCTATAAATACTTCGAGCAGTGGAGGACTGCTGACCACGGAAAGGAGCGGAACCTTTGAAAATGCCACACGCAGTTTCTGGTGAATCGTCGGGAGATATCCTGTCTGGACCACGGCCTACAAGCCCGAACATCTTGTACTTAATTACAATGTTATATACTTAAATAAACGTTGTAGTGCGTACAGTTGGTGTTTATATTTTGAATCGCAGTTTGAATCTCGTTATGTCAGGTTAGTTAGATTTATTTATATCGGTTCGCGAA
Organism: Meconema thalassinum; assembly: GCA_946902985.2. Lineage (NCBI taxonomy): Eukaryota > Metazoa > Arthropoda > Insecta > Orthoptera > Tettigoniidae > Meconema > Meconema thalassinum. The sequence goes on from OX336389.2 coordinate 1,150,036,426, forward strand.
TTACGTATGAATATGATGCACGTGTGTACAAATTAGAACAACACAATATAATAAATAAAATTAGAGCATTATTTTATTATTATATTGTGTTCTGGGGAGTGCGACAGGCTTTGGCAGCCGGCACAGTTCACATCCTCGCCGCTAGATGGGGGCTTCATTCATCCCATTCCTGGCCCGGTCGGTCGACTGGAAGCAAGCTGTGGAATTTCATTTCATTATATTGTGTTCTTGCTAGTGAAATGTCACTTCACACCTGTAGATTTGATTCTAGTGCTCCCCTCCCGTTAAACCCAGGCAACATGAATAGGCCATCTCCTATAAGGGGAGGTGGTACACCCTATCTTCACAATGTTAAATTTGACAAATTCATGTTCCTTTTTTTCAGAGACCATTGCACAGAAGTGAATAAGATTTAATACACTTAAAGAATGAAGCTTTGTGCACACTTTAAGTTTGGTTTTATATTAACCGACAAATATATTTTTAAATGTTATTTTCTTAGAGGTCATTTTTTCTTTAAAAAATACAATTTGAATAACCATAATTTTGAAAATATAAAAGACAGAAGTATCATATGAACTCAGTATACTTTCAACTGCAATAAGATGATGTGGTGCAAGTTTCATGTTGCTAACTCTTGTGGTTCTAAAGAAAAAGGAACATCAAATTTAAAAATATGTGTTTTGAGATAAATGTAAACAAAGATGAACAATACGTCAGTGCATTCCAGGTCCATAATCTGGATCATCTGGCAATACCTCAGTGCATTCCAGGTCCATAATCTGAATCATCTGGATCAATTTCTGCATCTGCACAGGATCTCTTCACCTTTCTCTGTTGCTTTGTTATCATTTCAACCTGCAGGTCTGATTTTTTATCCTTAGGGTATCGATTTCTCTACAAATATTTTGCATGTTTCGACCTGGTTCAATGCCCAATCCCCTCAGAACCCTCAATCGGCCTGCACACCCCTCATTGTATGTTAAAACTGCATCATAAACACTCATGCACAATGTTTTATACCCCACAAACACTGATTCGGGCACACGATTCCACACTACACTCTTGAACGACTCATTCAGGTTCTGCGTTTTTCCATGTAGGCACTTGGAAAGGAGCTCTGAGTCAGATAATTTCCTAAAAACTGGCCTCATAGCTTCAATGACTGAACAGGGAAGGGAGTTTTTATGCTCATAGGGCACTCCTGTTACAAGGGACCTATTATACTTGCACCAGGATGACTCTCCTTTGGGACACAGAAAATGTTGTGGGTTCTGATCTGTCGAACATTTGTGCAAAAATATTGCCCATACAGCTTTGTGCATATTCTTGACATTATCACAATTTCTTCTAATATACATACCATAATACTTCGGAATAATGTCTATTTCTTTGTCAGATAATCTACCCCTTCCAGATAACAATTTCCCATCATGCAGTTTCTGACCTTTGTTTTCCTTTACCAACCTACGCAGCTGTGCACTCATTCTCTTCTGCACATGTCCTATGCATTCAAGTTTTTCTACACTGAGTTCCCCATATGGCTTACTCTCTACCAATTTTTGTGCCCTTTCCTGTCTCCATCCCCAAGGTATTTGGTATACATTACCCAATAGCGTTCCTCTGACCTGCCAAAAATACTGATAGCTCCAGCTGCTTCCATGTCCCCACTAACACCTGAGTAATTCAGTGAACACTCTTCACTGTTTTGATGTTCTTTGAGCCTTTTATGGTCTTCTTTAAAATTCTCACATTTCTGACAGTAATTTGTTAAAATCTCAACATCAACAATTTTACCTGTGTCAACACTTGCTGCTGACACTATCCCATTCAAACTAGTGAGCCCTCTACGTTGCCAGGAACCATCTACTGCAACAGTAATATCTGAAGAGCCCTCATTTTCAGTAACAGCTTCTTTTACAGCATCCCTCATAGAGCCCTCTGCACAATCTCTTACAGCATCATTTAAAATACAACTGAATTTAGAAAATTTTGTAGGAGGTTTATGTAAGTTCATCACTGCACAGAAAGTCCTACCTGATGCCTGTCCTTTGCCTATGGAACACATCCCATAAACAAACCTTATATTGTTTTCATACCCATGTGGTGTTAAATCTGATGACCAGAAATCACATTCAGCAGAACAAAATGTACACTTGAAAATAAGTCTACTAACTAGACCTTTCCTGTTGTTTTCATCTTCAAAACACTGAATACTATTGTCCTTGTAGCAATATTTACACTGCACAAATTTACACACAGCAGCTGAAAGAAGCTGTAAGCTGATTATGGAATTACCACTCCTTCCTAGGTTGTCATCACGTATATTGTTATTTACAGAGAGCTTTGTTCTTGAAACACTAGGCCTAACAGCTGGAATTTCTGTCACACTGTTGCTTGGAGATATAACAGAATTATCTAACCTAACAATCACTGGTACATCATTGTCAATATTAATTTCACTACCGGACACCTGATTACTAACTGTTTCACAATTAGGCCTACAACCTTTTCTTCTCCCACCAACGCCAGACGTTTCTTAAAAATTCGATTAGAACGAGACATTCAAAAAGTATGTTTGATTCGCCACCAAAACAAAAAAACACATGTGCTTTTAGTAAACAACTCCAAACATGGCGAAGAAAACAACTGACGAGCGGAAACAGTTCCTACGCACTGCAAGTACAATGATGTGCCACCAGATCGCACTGCTATATCGCGATGTTTGAAATTACGAAGTTGATTTCAGAAATACGCATACCTTGTCGAATAGGTGGGCGTTACGTCAAGTGTCAACTTGACATTTAAGTGCAATATGAGCCGTTTGAAATGACTTTCATCACTATAAGTACTGAAATCCTATTTATCATACTTCAAAGAACAAAAATCTGTAAAAAAAAAAACAAAAAATGATATTTTTGTCCCTTATTTGTGTGGCCTGTTTGCCATCTCTTGATGAATGCAGTACATTTGCATTTGTCTGTTGGCACAGGCTAGAGTAAAATGTGGCTTTTCACCGATGTCTCAGTCTCACTCATGGCTGTGATTATATGGAAGCTACTGAGGTATGGGTGGTGCTTAATAATGACATTCAGGGCACAGTCAGTGCCTGTGGATGCTGTGAAAGGTTCTACTCATAGGGTTCCTACTGCTGTTCTGACTCAGTGAGGAAAGTAATGGCAAGCTACCTCACTCCTCTTCTTGCCAAGTACGCCTCAATATAGCGCTACCTTGGGTTTTTGTGGGTATCTACCCACATAACCTAATGGCGATACTTTTTGAGGATCCAACCAGCCTTCGGGCTGACTACCTAACAGACAGACAGACAGACATTGGTGTACCACCTGTTGATTTGATTTTAGTGCTCTCCACCCGTTAAGCCCAGGCAACATGAATAGGCCATCTCCTATAAATGTAAATATAGGTGGCTCCCATAAACCATAAACTTGACATTGAATTTTTTATAACGTCCACAAACTTGGTTAATTCCTAACATAACGACACAGCCTGCAAACACTGCCTTGTAAATTCTCCACATTCCTATCACGCTAGCGAACCTCGCCTAGAATGAAAACAGCTTCTGCTCGCATCATTTCAAAAACACTCTATTTTTTTAAGACAAAACATGACCTACTATACTCGGATCGTTCACACGTCCGTGACATTGTTGACATTATTATTTTGGAAAGAAGAGTTATTAATTGAAGAGATTCAGGAATGGATGGTTTGAATAGCGCGCGGAGGAGACTCAAGAGTGCTGAGGGAAGCATGCATCGCAGGGGCGAGTGACGTGAGTTTGTGACGTGGAGCCCACATACGTCACGATAATTTTTTTCTGGAATTACCTTTAGGAAAAGAGATGGACGCTAGGAAATTAGCACACTTTACTGACAATTACAAGAGAAGGAATTTGAGCTATCAAGCGTTAAAATCGGTCCAGTAGAAGCCGAGATACGAGATGGAAGTTTTTGGAACATTTGCTCGCTGGACTATATAAAGGGCACGATTCTCAAGATAGTTACAGCATTACAACGGAGCATTTGCTCATGTGCGGAACTACGTAACGTGGAGTGACAGTAGACACGCCGAGATTCTGACGGTCGAAGGACTTAGTCGCTGTACCAGTGGTCAGCAAGACTTAGTTTTTGTTCGAGTGAACAAACTTAACTTTTGGCAGCGAATGGACTTAGAATATCCCCTGACTTTCAGGTCACATATTCTACAGTCAGGTGATGGTAGTGTCGAAACCATTCACAGACGTTAGCCTACAGAACGATGTATTTCTTGTGGTGACTATACATCAGGCACTTCGAATTTCATCAGGAGAAGTATTTATTTCATCAGTTCGTTTATGCAGCTAATAGGTGTTCCCATCTTAGCGTGCAAACGAAACCACATTATTTGAATATGAGATTTATTCTCAAATCTACAAGAGTGCTATACCAGTCTATGACTGAGCAACTTTTCGTCATGTTACACGGTACTGGTGATAGCGGGAGTTATTTAGAACGAGTGACTGCAAATATCAACATGCGCCGTTAAACTACTCGTAGGATTGGTAGGACATGGAGACAAACGAGGTATACGGACACAGCAGATGGCCATGGGATGACACTGTTGGAATAGTGTCCACCGCAGGACGCGCTCTTCCTATACATCAGGAATGAAGTATTACAACTATTCATGTACTATCCACTAACATGTAGTATTAGAGAATTCCATATTTTTGAACAGTCACGATCAGAAATCAACACACATTTTTCACCGTAGCTAGATTTTCGATTGTATATGTCTGGATGACAAATGGAACTGCTGTCTGACAATTTATTTTTCGATCTACGATTTGTCAGGACTTGTTTGTTCCGACATGAAATATTTCGATTATTCCAAGGGATAGAAGTATTTTTCTTTAATTTTTATTATGAGAGCAGAAGTAATTGCGATTTGGATTATTTAAATAATCTGATTTATTTAATAATAATAATAATAATAATAATAATAATAATAATAATAATAATAATAATAATAATAATAATAATCAAGTGTGAAGTGAATAAGTTAATAATATTATAAACAATAACGATGCTATTTAAAGTTAAAAATAATTAGGGAGTGATACTACCGAACATTAGGAACTAAATTAAATTAATTGTTAATTGTTTATTGTGATTAAATAATTAGTGCATTAAATGAAAATAATAGGAGATGTAAATAATAATCAGTTACAGATGATATTTAAATATTTATTTATTAAAGAAATAGGGCGATAATAATCATTTATGACATTGATGGTGCCTAAATATTTTTTTGTAATAATAATAATAATTTGTGGATGAATTTAATTAGTTGGAAGGACTTAAATTAAATAACTTTGTTTATTTTTGAATAAAAGTTTGGAAGTTTAAATAAATTTAAATGAGTTTATGGATGAAGAGAATGAAGTAGTAAGATTTTTGAGCTTAGAATTATTTTTTCCAAAAGCACTTAAAAAAATGAATAATATGATGTTGTGTGCAGAATATTTTGGTGATGATTTTAGTGTGCGTTTGGCGACACTTAAAGTTGTGGAGACCTTGGGGTCATCCAAGAGGGCTTTTGTTCCCGTAGTTGTGGGCACACAAGGATGTGCGTATGTTTGAAAGAGCATGTGGGCTAAATTGTAAAAGAAGGGTTAGGCAATGTGGACCGCCACATATTCTTGTCAGATTTCACTATTCTGTCAACCCAAATATTTTTTTTCTGGATCAACTCGAAGGTCCGATGGTATGCCTAATTAAATAATCGAACAACATGAATTTAGGTTTGTTGAACCTTACCGAGAAAAAAATAATAAGATGAAAAGTGCAAATGAAATAAAATAAATAATTAATGAATTTTTTAATAACAGTGGAAATGAGCAAATATAATATTCATCATGTGAGAGGTTGAGAAAACTTGTTATAAATAAAGTGAAGGGAAATTTTGAAATTTATTAATTAATAATAATAATAATAAATCTTTTTGATTAAAAAAATGTTTTTGGGATTATAAGAAAATTTTGGTGATAGAAAATTTTGATGATATAAAAATTTGGTGAAGAGTTAATGATTTAATCCGCTGATGGTGGATAGCAACAATTTATATTGTTTACAACAATTTTTTGTAATTTTAATAACATATGAAAATAATTTGAAATTTTTGTGACATTTAAACAAATGAAAGTGAGAAAAAAAAGAAAGTTAATTTTTCAAAATATTATGAAAAGTTTTTTTGAACAAATTTTGTTTTTTTGAAATTGAAAATCTTTATGAACAATTATTAACATTCGACTTTATGTCAGTCGAGTATTGATATTGTTATGAAACAACGAATCAGTGATATGATAATTTTCCAAATAAGTCTAATTTTGGAATAACACAGAATAAATCAAGTGACTATTTTTTGGGGGGGAAATGTTTTGCTACGAATATTTGAACAATCAAATGCAATCTTTCGAAAAGTGAACTACGAACATGTAAATATTAGGGATCACTCAGAACTCTTTATTGAACAGTGGTTAGCAGTGTAAATATTTTTTTAAAATATTTTTTTTATATCAGAATGGACTAATTATTTTTCTCATTATCATATCTGCGACATTCTAGTAATAATCTTAGGGACTGTTGATTTCTCATGCGTGATTTGTTTTATCTTTGTTGAGGTTTTTGCCTTTCAAATCATATTTTTATCTATAAATAAATTGAGATTTTAAGGAATGTGATAATTCAAAACAATTTCTCACCTTACGTTACTTGTGAATTACCGAGATCAGGGATGCCAGATTAGACCCAAGTATTCACCTAGATAGAACCTGAGATATATTTTCTCGTGCTAATCTGATGTCGGTATTTTACAAAATGTGGTCGTTGGATCTCGGTCCAAACGGGCACATAAGGTAGAGGGGAGAAGTTTGGCGCCCGTACTAAGGGGCTACCGAATGGGTCTTTCGGATTTGTTTTCGAAGAGGCATTCGAGTAGGCTTGTAAATTTTGCCACTTGTTTCGACAATTGACAAAAATCTAGAAAATTTTGAATTAAGGGAGATTGTTGAGTCCATGTTTGAGGACATAGTCAAATTTACAATTTGAAATAAGTATTTTTGATTTTGTTTTGTTGTAACGACTTTGATTCGTAAGGGAGTACAGTAATATTTTAAGGGATTTTTGTTAAATTAAGATTTTTTGAAATAAATGTTAGAATTGGGAGTTTATTTTGGATAGGTGAAATAGCACATTTATAGTATCCAGATGGAGGATTTTTTTGAATTTTGAAATTTTGCTGTTGTTGTTTGAAAGTCAATTTAAATGAGTAGATTTTTTTCATTATACATCGACGTAGGGTACCTCAATTCATTAGGAATTCTCAAATGCTATAGGTTAGTATATGTTTAGTATTAAGGCTTCGTTCTATCCATGGAATACCAGTCCTGTATTTCTATTGGAAAATAATGGATAAGGTTTTGGAGGTGTTGGCTCGGCTGGAGTCTAGCAATAAGCAGACTATTGAGAAAGCTACTCAATTAGAGAATATTTTGTCAGAAAATTCCAAAAGGTTGCAAAAGCACGATACAAGAAAATTCTCAATATTTGGACAGTGGGAACGACGAAAACTCTAAATCTTTGGAAAGCTCATTAGAATCCAAATTAAATCAATCATTAGAATCTAAACTATCTGAAAAGTTGTTAGAGAGTTCTAATTCACTTAAGTCAGATATTGACAGTAAACTATCCGAAAATTCTAAACTTTTTGAGGACAGATTAAGTGTTAGCAGATAATCTTTAAGGGAAACTTTGGAAGAGAAGATTGCTGAACATTCTAAACCTCTTGATAGGTTGACTGAAAATTCCCGCATAACGGATTTAAAAATCATTGGAAATTCAGAAACGCTAAGGTTAGATTTGGCTGATAATCCTAAACTGTTGGAACATCGCTTATCAGAAAGTTTGGGGAAACAATTCGCGGAAAAGTCCAACATTTTTGGGGGAAGACTTAGCTAATTATTTGAAAAATCCAAGAACGTAGAAACTAGGTTAGAAGAAAACAAAGTTTCACTGGAAACCAAAATTAATGATAGCAAAGAAAACTTAGAGGACAAAATCGAAACATCGCATGATAAATTGAAAAACATGGAGGAAAATTTTGATAAACATTCTAGAAGAGTGGCTGAAGACTTGATAAACTTGGAGATCAAAATTACAGAAGAGTATAATATTACTGCAAGGCAGGTGTTGCAGAGAGTGGCAACAGATTTCCAGGGGACTCTTCTAGAACAGCTGAAAGAGGACAAGCTAATCCAAGAAATTAGTAAAAATGTGAAGGAGATAGCTCTTACTGAGGTTAGAAGTTTAGTACTAGAGGAGGCTAAAGAAGACGTTCAGGAAGCAAGGAATTCTTTTTCTACGCATATCAAAATAATATCGGAAGATGTAGGAAAAATTCAGAGAGATGTGTCTAAGGTGACTAATTTAGTGAAGACTCATGAAACTATAATTGAGAAATTAGTAAAAGATGTTCAGGACACGAATCAAGACTTGAGAAAGAAAGGAATCGATCCTGTAACTAAAGAATTTGTTGAGACGACCATAGAAGAGATCAGAGGAGAGATAGAAAAGAAGACAGATGATTCTGGACTGAAGAAGACATTGGGAACACTAGAAGAGAAAATGTCTTTATATGAATTTCAAAGGAAGCAAAGAAATGTGGAAGAAATACCAAATTTTGAGCAGAATAAAAAGAGAGAAATTTCGAAAGAGTTGGAGGATCAGAAAATTATGGCAAATTCTATTCCTATCGCTATATATAAGGATAAGGATGATAAACCAGGAACGTTTTCAGGAACAGGAAGTATCCCACCGGCCGATTTTTGAGAGAAGTCAGGGATTACATCCGGGATTCAAAAATTTCAAAGGAAAGAGAGATAAGCGTGGTGAGCAGATTTTTGGATGGACCTGTACTGGTTTGGTGCAGAGCTTTTAGAACCAGTTTCCACAATTTCGATGAATTTTCCAGGGGGCTGATGAGAAAATTTTGGTCGCCGGAAACTCAACAGCAGATCAGGGCGGAATTGTATGCAAAGAGATATTCAACATCACAGCCAACAAAGTACTCGGCTTATTTCTCGCAACAATTATCTAATTTGCAATTTCTCGAACCACCAATGCCAGATTTTGAAATGATATCTGCGCTCATACGTCAATTTCCAATTGAGGTACAAAGAACACTGATTGCAGCGAACATCGGAAACATGGAGGAATTCGATGAGGTGCTACAAAGGTTAGATCATGCCAAATCACAGTTCTTTCACTTAAGAGGTAATAACAAAACTGAAAACCATACGATAAATACTGTAGTGACTGATCGTCACAGCCAAACAAATCGACAATGGAACAAACCTCAGAACCAGGTTGAAAATAAGGAATGGAGCAACACGAGAGTCACTCCATATCAGAATAGACCATATGTGAGGCCATACCAATACCAAAATAGATGGAATCAGTGGAGAAAACCAGGGTTTCAGTCAAAACCATATAATAGGCCACAGCAGCAGTAAGGAAATCAACAACAAAACAGAAGAGAGGAACAACGAGGGAAGGAGGAATTCAAGCAACAGGCTAGGGAAGATCTTGACAGAAGGCATCAGGATAGCAAGCAATACCCACATGAGCAACACAACAAACCTAGTACTTCCGGGTTGCAGAAGTCTACAGGTGATGAAAAAATCGCCGAAAAATTAATAAGAACATTTCGAAGATTGTTAAATGGCAAGCAGAGGATAAAGACTTGATAGATGTAAAGGAAGAGAGAATTGGACTTGAGAAAAGATCGAAATTACCTATTATAGAGTGTGAAGTCTATGGTACAAAGATTCATACACTTATAGATACTGGAGCTATGCTTTGTGTAGTTAGTGAGAAGCTCAATGCTTTGTGGAAAATCACAGAAAGTTTGGAGGAAATTCCTGTGTCATGCATTACGATACAAGGAATTATCCCTAACAAGGTGACTACATGCAAAGTACAGTTATATCTAAAGCTAAAGATTGGAGAATGCTATTTTGAGCACATTTTCGTGGTGACATGATCCTTGGAAATTATTTTATAACTATGTACAAAGCTATAATCGATATGAAGTCAGAGACCATACGTTTTCATCATACTGAATAGGATGATTTTGAGGGTGACGAAGAGAAATTCACCGAGGGAAACATCCGATGGTCACAGGTTATTCATAATATTGAAGGAAAAGAAGAAGATGTGGTCAATGTAGAGGAAACACCTGAATTGAAAAAGATGTTATGTGAATTTGAGGACATATTCGATACGAAACCAGGGGAGATCAAGGATTTTGAATATCACATCCAAGTGAGTGATGAAGCACCGTATCATTGTAAACTTTACCCTATTGCAGAGAAGTATAGAGAGCAGGTGAAAGTCATTATTGCAGATTTGGAAAAGGATGACATAATAGAAAAATATTCCACAGCTTATGTGAATCCGTTAGCAGTTGTGCCAAAACCAGATGGGAGTCTGCGTATGTGTTTAGACGCAAGATCTCTAAATTCCAAAATTATGCCTGAATATGACCGACCTCCTGTTATTAAAGAATTGTTGAGGAAATTTAAAGGCAAGAGATGGTTTTCCACTATCGATCTTACATCATCTTACCATCATCTGAAGCTAAGTGAAGAGTCGAAGAAATTCACAGGATTTATGTTTGACCAGCAAACATATGTTTTCAAAAGATTACCGTTTGGAATGAAAACATCCGGATCTGTTCTAATTAGAGCATTAGACGAGAATCTTAGTCCAGAAATGAAGAGCTCAGTTATATGTTACATTGATGACATACTGGTAGCGTCTGAAGATGAAGAAACTCTAGAACGTTTGGAAAGGATATCTGTTACTCAGAAGAGGAACACACGTATGAGGAAAATATACCGATTTCTGAAGGGGAACATGGATGTTAATGACACAGATTATCAGGGAACAGAGAGGATTTCGAGGAATTATATGGTCATGAACGATATTGTGTATCGATTCATTGATGCAGAACATACAAGACTGAGAGTAGCGGTATCACCCATATTTCAGAAACGGATTGTTTGGTTAGAGCACAGGATTTCGGGACACGCTGGATTGGATAAGACAGTACAACTTGTGCAAGATAAATTTTCGCGGGAGAATATGAGGACTACAGTCAGAGAGACGATTAGGACATGTGACTTGTGTCAACGAAGTAGGCACAATTCTAAGTTGTTGAGGGAAGCTCCTCGTCCTATCATTCCGCTGAAACCAAGAGAATTATACGCTATGGATATTTATGGACCTTTACCGAAGTCGAAGAGGGGAAATAGATATATTTTGGTAACCATTGATGTCTTTTCTAAATTCACAATGTTACACCCCATCCAGAAAGCTAATACGCGCTACATCTTGAAGAGGATTAGAGAGAGTGTGATACCTGAAGCAGGAAAACCTGAATACCTCTTAACCGATCATGGGTCGCAGTTCACATCTTACGAATTTAGAAATGCTACGGAAGTATTGGATATTAAGCAGATCCTATGTTCAATACGCCATCCTGAAAGCAACCCAGCTGAAAGAATTATGTCTGAGATAGCGAAATTTTGTCGTTTGTTTGTTCTGCTGAACATTGGAAGTGGATGGATGTGTTACCTATTGCATCACAATCCATTAACTCTACTGTACATGAGAGTACAAGTCAGATACCGGTGATATTGCATCATGGCAATAAGACCATGGGATAGGATCATTTCCATACAACCGGAAATAGAACCTAGTAGACAACTCAGAGAAGTTCAAGCACTGGAGAAAAATTCGCAAGCAAGCTGACAAGAGAGAAAGGAGAGTCCGAGGGAAGAAATTCAGACGAGCTCTGAATGTTGGAACACTCGTACTTGTATGGATACCTGTTCCGTCTGACGTCATGAACACAGTATATTCGAAGTTTGCGAGTTTATACTACGGCCCATTCAGGATTATTGAAAGTTTTGATAACGGAAGTTATTGGTTGAAGAAGAATCTGGTAACACCGTGGGAAAATTCAACGCGGAAAGTTTGAAAATTTATCATTCAAGAGCCAGACAACAATGAGGAAAAAAATATATGATGTGTCACATATTTTTTATTGGCGTGAGGGGTGGATATACCCGGATCGTTCACACGTCCGTGGCATTGTTGACATTATTATTTTTGAAAGAAGAATTATTAATTGAAGAGATTGAGGGAATGGATGGTTTGAATAGCGCGCGGGGGAGACTCAAGAGTGCTGAGGGAAGCATGCATCGCAGGGGCGAGTGACGTGAGTTTAAGACGTGGAGCCCGTATACGTCACGAGAATTTTTTCTGGAATTACCTTTAGGAAAAGAGATGGACGCTAGGAAATTAGCACACTTTACTGGCAATTACAAGAGAAGGTATTTGAGCTATCAAGCGTTAAAATCGGTCCAGTAGAAGCCGAGATACGAGATGGAAGTTTCTGGAACATTTGCTCGCTGGACTATATAAAGGGCACGATTCTCAAGATAGTTACATCATTACAACAGAGCATTTGCTCATGTGCGGAATTACGTAACGTGGAGTGAGAGTATACACGCCGAGATTCTGACGGTCGAAGGACTTAGTCGCTGTACCAGTGGTCAGCAAGACTTAGTTTTTGTTCGAGTGAACAAACTTAACTTTTGGCAGCGAATGGACTTAGAATATCCACTGACTTTCAGGTCACATATTCTACAGTCAGGTGATGGTAGTGTCGAAACCATTCACAGAAGTTAGCCTACAGAACGATGTATTTCTTGTGGTGACTATACATCAGGCACTTCGAATTTCATCAGGAGAAGTATATATTTCATCACTTCGTTTATGCAGCTAATAGGTGTTCCTATCTTAGCGTGCAAACGAAACCGCATTATTTGAATATGAGATTTATTCTCAAATCTACAAGAGTACTGTGCCAGTCTATGACTGAGCAACTTTTCGTCATGTTACACGGTACTGGTGATAGCGGGAGTTATTTAGAACGAGTGACTGCAAATATCAACATGCACCGTTAAACTACTCGTAGGATTGGTAGGACATGGAGACAAACGAGGTATACGAATACAGCAGATGGCCATGGGATTACACGTTGGAATAGTGTCCACCGCAGGACACGCTCTTCCTACACATCAAGAATGAAATAAGACAACTATTCATGTACTATCCACTAACCTGTAGTATTAGAGAATTCCATATTTTTGAACAGTCACGATCAGAAATCAACACACATTTTTCACCGTAGCTAGATTTTCGATTGTATTTGTCTGGACGACAGATTGGTTTAGGAACAAGACTGGACTAAGACAGGGGAGTGTGCTGTCACCTCTCTTGTTCATAATGGTGATGGATGAAATTGTAAAGGAAACAAAGGAAGCATATGAACATAAAGAAATGAAGTTACTGTTATTTGCAGATGCTATTGTGATCTGGGGAAGGAACACAGAAGAAGTGCAAAAACAACTAGATGCACTGAACGAAAATATTCAAAAGTACGGCCTGAAAATCAGTATAGAGAAAAGCAAGACCTTGGTGATGACAAGAGGGGAAAGACAAGGAAAGGGCACTGTGAAAATTGGAAGTCAGAGTTTGGAAATTGTGGACACGTTCAAATACCTAGGAAGTGAATTGATGCAAACTGGTAGGTTGGACATGGAGATTGGCAGGGGGGTACAGCAGAGCAATGCATTCTATCAAAGTGTAAGAAAACTTGTTTGGGATAAGGAAGTACCAAGGAAAAGCAAGGAGGTGATGTATAATGTGTACTATGTTCCCATATTAACTTATGCAGCTGAGACTTGGACCCTGTCAAGCAGGCAAGAGAGTAGAATCCAAGCCAGTGAAATGAAATTCCTGAGAAGTATGATAGGAAAGACAAGGAAAGACAGAGTGAGGAATGAAGATGTTAGGAATGAAGTTGGGATGGAAAAATTAATGAGAGAATTGAGAAGAATAAACTAAGGTGGTTTGGACATGTAAAGAGGATGGAGGAAAGTAGAATACCAAGACAGATGCTGGAGGCGAAGTGCAAGGGTAAGAGAGCAAGATAAAGGCCTAGAACAAGGTGGATTGATTCAGTGAAGAACAGCGTAAGAAAAAGAAATATGGACTGGGACAAGATCGTGGAAGAAGAAAGGTGGAAGGAAAGAGGAAAGTGGAGAAGTGCCATAAATACCCCGACCCGGCAGGAGCTGGATAAGGGGAAATGATGATGAAGATGATTGTCTGGATGACAAATGGAACTGCTGTCTGACAATTTATTTTTCGATCTACGATTTGTCAGGACAGGCATTAGTTCAAGTTCCGACATGAAATATTTCGATTATTCCAAGGGATAGGAGTATTTTTCTTTAATTCTTATTATGAGAGCAGAAGTAATTGCGACTTGGATTATTTAAATAATTTGATTTATTTAATAATAATAATAATAATAATAATAATAATAATAATAATAATAATAATAATAATAATAATAATAATAATAATAATAATCAAGAGTGAAGTGAATAAGTAAATAATATTATAAATAATAACGATGCTATTTAAAGTTATAAATAATTACGGAGTGATAATACCGAACATTAGGAACTAAATTAAATTAATTGTTAATTGTTTATTGTGATTAAATAATTAGTGCTTTAAATAAAAATAACAGGAGATGTTAATAATAATCATTTACAGATGAGATTTAAATATTTATTGATTAAAGAAATAGGGCGACAATAATCATTTATGACATTGATGATGCCTAAATATTTTTTGGTAATAATAATAATAATAATAATTTGTGGATGAATTTAATTAGTTGGAAGGACTTAAATTAAATAACTTTGTTTATTTTTAAATAAAAGTTTGGAAGTTTAAATAAATTTAAATGAGTTTATGGATGAAGAGAATGAAGTTGTAAGATTTTCGAGCTCAGAATTATTATTTCCAAAAGCACTTAAAAAAAATAATATGATGTTGTGTGCAGAATATTTTGGTGATGATTTTAGTGTGCGTTTGGCGACACTTAAAGTTGTGGAGACCTTGGGGGTCATCCAAGAGGGCTTTTGTTCCCGTAGTTGTGGGCACACAAGGATGTGCGTATGTTTGATATAGCATGTGGGCTAAATTGTAAAAGAAGGGTTAGGCAATGTGGACCGCCCCATAGTCTTGTCAGTTTTCACTATTCTGTCAATCCGAATATTAAATAATTTTTTTTCTGGATCAACTCGGAGTTCCGATGGTACAGTATGCCTAAATAAATAATTCAAGAACATGAATTTACATTTTTGTTGAACCTGACCGAGAAAAAAATAATAAGATGAAAAGTGCAAATTAATTAAAATAAATAATTAACGAATTTTTAATAACAGTGGAAATGAGCAATTAAAATATTCATCATGTGAGAGGTTGAGAAAACTTGTTATAAATAAAGTGAAGGGAAATTTTGAAATTTATTAATTAATAATAATAATAAATCTTTTTGATAAAAAAATGTTTTTGAGATTATATGAAAATTTTGGTAGAGCCTCCGTGGCTCAGGCGGCAGCACGCCGGCCTCTCACCGCTGGGTCCGTGGTTCAAATCCCGGTCACTCCATGTGAGATCTGTGCTGGACAAAACGGAGGCAGACAGGTTTTTCTCCGGGTACTCCGGTTTTCCCTGTCAATATTTCATTCCAGCAACACTCTCCACTATCATTTCATTTCATCTGTCATTCATTTACTCATTGCCCCAGAGGAGTGCGTCAGGCCTCGGCAGCCGGCACAGTTCATATCCTCGCCGCTAGATAGGGGCTTCATTCATTCCATTCCTGACCCGGTCGGAGACTGGAAGCAGGCTGTGGATTTTCATTCATGAAAATTTTGGTGATAGAAAATTTTGATGATATAAAAATTTGGTGAAGAATTAATGATTTAATCCGCTGATGGTGGATGGTGGATAGCAACAATTTATATTGTTTACAACAACAATTTTTTGTAATTTTAATAACATATGAAAATAATTTAAAATTTTTGTGACATTTAAACAAATGAAAGTGAGAAAAGAAGAAAGTTAATTTTTCAAAATATTATGAAAAGTTTTTTTGGACAAATTTTGTTTTTTTGAAATTGAAAATCTTTATGAACAATTATTAACATTCGACTTTATGTCAGTCGAGTATTGATATTGTTATGAAACAACGAATCAGTGATATGACAATTTTTCCAAATAAGTCTAATTTTGGAATAACACAGAATGAATCAAGTGACTATTTTTTGGGGAGGAAATGTTTTGCTACGAATATTTGTACAATCAAATGCAATCTTTCGAAAAGTGAACTACGAACATGTAAATATTAGGGATCACTCAGAACTCTTTATTGAACAGTGGTTAGCAGTGTAAATATTTTTTTAAATTATTTTTTTATATCAGAATGGACTAATTAATTTTCTGATTATCATATCTGCGACATTCTAGTAATAATCATAGGGACTGTTGATTTCTCATGTGTGATTTGTTTTATCTTTGTTGAGGTTTTTGCCCTTCAAATCATATTTTTAACTATAAATAAATTGAGATTTTAAGGAATGTGCTAATTCAAAATAATTTCTCACCTTACCTTACTTGTGAATTACCGAGATCAGGGATGCAAGATTAGACCCAAGTATTCACCTAGATAGACCCTGAGATATATTTTCTCGTGCTAATCTGATATCGGTATTTTACAAAATGTGGACGTTGGATCACGGTTCAAACGGGCACACTACGTAATGAACCCTTATTAATCTGCGATAAATAAGTATTCATGACTTATTATTATTATTACTGCGGCCCAGGCAGTACATGTGGAAATTGACTAAGAGGAAGGCAAGTTAGTGTGTTGCAATGATTACCACAGAAGCAGAGCTTGGCAGCTATTCTTGAAGACGACCGGGTAAGCCGAGTTCAAGGCCAAATTGTGTAACGACATGCACCAAAATTGGAGTCATGAGGGGAGGGTCACGGGTTACTTGCAACGGACCTACGATTGAATCACCCAATCAGATGAGACCACGCCAAAACCACGCGGGGGGTAGCGTCCCTGGTAAAAAGCGCGCGGAATTGATTATCTAAAGAACCGCCGATCCGAAATATCTCCGCATAAGTGCACTGAGACGTTTGAATTAAATGATGAAGATTGACACTAGTCCCATGTGTGTGAGATGAAACTCTAGAATATTTTTCTTAATTCTCCCCACTCCACCTCACTCTGTCAGTTTCCAATAAATTGATCGAGGAGACGCTGTTTCGAAGACAACCGTTTTGAGCTCTGGTGAGCTAGGTTCACGCCAGTTTGCGTGGTGATTTTACGCTCCTAATAATTATTCTAAAGACAACTATTTTCAGCTCTAATGGGCAAGACTTTAAGTAACATTCCAATTAGTGCTCGACGCGAGCAAAGGTTCACAAGAGCAGTAGAGATAATCTAACGAGATTAGGACTGCGAGACAGTCATATTTAAAACTTATTTTTCAAGCCAGTGACGATGTGTTGGAAGTGTATGATTCATGTAAATATTCATTGTATTTTTCAAGTGATATTTGTGCGTGTGTAAGCGAATGCTAAGCTAGGGAAAGTCTTCGGTGATTAATCGCATAGGACAATCGTGGGTGAAAGTAGTAACTCGCAGCGATTATAGCCAGGCAATTTATATTAACATTGAACATTTCTGTCCAAGAGACTACGCCAAGATGTCCGACGTTTGGTCAGGAGCCGGAGTGATGCCCAACGCTTCCATGGAGTCGACGATGGAGGGCTAATTTTCCGTAGGGAAATGGGCCGAGATGGAAGTTATATGTTCTACAAGCTGACACGGTGATGTACAAAAATTGATTTACTCAATATGTAGTTAGATATGGCGGGGGAACTTTGTAAATAGTTCATTTATTCTTTTTCTTATTTAGATTGTTTTTCTTGCACCGACACTAATTTTTTTTAAATGTACGTTGGCGCGTGGCCAAAGTTGTTTGTTGTGTATTTTTCTTTGGAGTCATATTTAGCGTACACGGCGCGTGTACCAGATTTTATCCATGCGAATGCGAAACTCGTTACATTCGATAAGTGGTGCTTTATTAAAATTCATATTTTTGATAGGAAAGGGAGGTAATTACTGTAAGATGTTTGCTGAACAGGTTATTACTCATATTAGGGTTGCCGATCGCAACAAATTAAGATGTAATCCTAGAACACCTTAGTTCTAATTTTTTTAGATTTTTTGGGAGTCCTTTTCAGGTTCGATAGTCACGGCCTAGAACGGAGGCGCCAGCTGGTGGAAATATTTATGTCATTTTATTTCAGGGTCTGTCAAACCCATACGTGTGATTCAGTGTGTGTTATCGTGTCAGGTGTGTGTTTTGATTCTACGTGAAGAGGGGTAGAGGTCCTACCGCCCTCATATATTGTTGTTGTTGTATTTTGATGGAAAGGCAGGGTGCTCCGAGGAGACCATTGTACCTTGTCCAATGCTGATTCTTGGATTTCCTAGGGGAAATGCTGAGATATTTTGTTCTGACACACACACACGTATATATTTTGCTTTGGGGCACGCTTCTTCGAGACTCGATCCCGTGCCTTGGGAGGTCGAGGTTATTTTGACACGTGGGTTGACAGATATGCAGATTTCCACGTACCGCCCGTCTAGCCTTAGTGACTTATTTTTGTTAGGCAGTCCTGTTGTCCGGAATATGGATGGAATATTGTGTTAATGATGTAAATGTTGGCTTTGAGCCTAGTGATTTGTCTATGACTCAGTTCATGTAAGTTAGTCTGTGTGACACCTGTGTGGTGTAGTTGTATTTACTTGTAAAAATGACGGCGGTCATATGTGTATTTGTTTTGTTGGTCACGTGTTAACTTACTTGTGTTGATTTGTGAGAAGTCCTAATTTTTAGGCAGTAATTGTTTTGCTACGGCAGTTTTGATTCCAATTTCATGCGGAAATTATTTGTTGTTTATTTTAGTATAGGAAGTGTCGGTTTAGTTTTAAGTTGTGTATAGTTGTTCCCCGCGTCTGTCTAGCTCTAAGTAATGTGTATTCGTCTTCTGAAAGTTTATCCGGATGATGACGAATCATGCATTCAATTGTACTCATCGTGAAGCATGTAGAACAGCACACGCGCATACATTGTCATTATTGTTGATTTTTGGGACATTTGGTCCGAGTAATAATCTCTCCTGAGATTAGGCCTAGTTTTTGGCAATTTAATTTATTCAGTGGGAGTCATTATGGGAGTTTTGTTTGTTGATTTCATTTTGTAAATAGCTGATCTGTCATTAAATTCATTTGTTATAACCCTGGCTTCACTTTTTCCTGCATGTTATTTTGTTATATGTTACCCTGCAGGTTAATGAAGCGCTTTAACAACAACTTACGAAATGGACTGTCACACCTCCCGAAACTGAGTCTCATAAGCTTCTTTGCAAGGTTTCAGTAATGAACAATGAATCAAATCTACAGGTGTGAAGTGATATTTCACTAGCCAGAACACAATATAATGAAATGAAAATCCTCAGCCTGCTTCCAGTCGACCGACCGGGCCAGGAATGGAATGAATGAAGCCCCCTCTAGCGGCGAGACAAATGAAACGACAGATTAATATATAAATACGTTTATAAAGAGGGCGAAATTATTTATGTTACAGCTAAGGCAATGCTATCATTTAGTTAGGATATTCAATGTTCACGTAGTATTGGTATTGTTACGATGTAATGAGTCTTATGATAATATGCAGATTTTTGCTTTTATTGGTTTGTGATTTACTTATGCAATGCACCATTGAGTGGAGATATTATTGTAAGATGTCATGGTTTAGTAAAGTTGAGGAGATGCTGTCATGTGAGGTTAAGGCGGCTGGATAGCCGTAGTGAATTGTAGTGGAGTAATGAAGTCATTGAGGTGTGTGCCACTCTTTGACGGCGGCCTCAATGGTATCTTGGCGTGATATGGGAGGGCGTGGACGCTGAGCAATAGCACGCTTCAGCATATTCCGGACATGTTCGATACAGTCCATGTCCGGCGACATAGCAGGCCATTCCATTCGTGCAATGGTGGACTCCTGGAGAAAGTTTTGCACCACCACCGCTCGATTTGGTAAGTATATGCAAAACTTTTTGATATGTATATTATAGCGTTAGATTTGCTATCGCTTGTAAATTTAGCTAGGATATCAGTGATAAATTTAAATGTTGGAAGTGGTAACAATACAGCTTAGCTTATTATTATTATTATTTCTGTATTATATTTTTTGGATCTTCTTTGCACTTTGTGCAAGATGACAACCATCAACTACTGAGTTAGGAGCGAGCGATGTGACTAATTTTATATAAAATCCGTATTTGTAATTGCTTAGGGATTATTTACGTTCAACCAGGGATGATAGAGAGCAACGAAATTCTATATTTCACTCCGGAGCAGGAGTGGAATTAAATTCAGCCAGCCAATGCAATACTATTCCGGCGTACAATTAAACCTGGAGTGAAACATATAATTTCACACCGACAAGGAATTAAATTGGGAATGAAATATTGAATTATATTCCTCTCAGAATAAATCTCGGAATGAAATTCAATTCATTTCCGCTGGGAATGAAATTATATCCATTGCATTGCATTTTATTCTTCTCGGAATTAAATGTTAAATGAGACACTCGATTTTGTTACGAATGGATAAAATTAAATCCTAAGTATATAATTTAGTTCTCCTAGGAAGGAAACTCTGAAGGAAACACTGAATCCCCCTTCATTGGGAATGAAATTGAATCCATACGCTCTAATTCTATTCCTCTCGGAATTAAAATAATGAATAAAACATTTAATTATATTCCGACAGCAATGCAAGTAAATAAATGGCATATCATTCTGTTCCTCTCGAAATGAAATTCTGATAAAATATTTCGGTCTAATCCAACCGAAGAGAAATGTAATCCATACTATTCAATTCTATTCTTCTCGGAACGAAACTCTGGACGAACATTTAATTTTATTCCAGCTGGAGTAAAATTCAATCCATGGAATATAATTCAAAAAAACATTTAATTATATTCCGGTCGGAGTGAAATTACATCTATACAATTTAATTCTATTCAGGCCGAAGTGAAATTAAATCCATTAATTCTTCTCCGGCCGGAGTAAAATTAAATTCATACAATTTAATTCTATTAGGTTGGAATGAAACTGTGAAAAACATTTAATTCTATTCCTGCCAGAGTGAAATTAAATCCATATAAGTAAATTCGAACGAACATTTAATTCTATTCAGGCTGGAGTGAAATTACATCCATACAATTTAATTATGTACCGGTCAGAATGAAATACAAATCAAACAATTTCATTCTATTACGTTGGAATGAAACTGTGAAAAACATTAAATTCTCTTTCAGCCCGAGTGAAATGATATCCATGCACTTAAATTCGAACGAACATTTAATTCTATTCCGGCCGGAGTGAAGTTAAATCCATACAATGTAATTGTATTCCAGCAGGAGTGAAATTAAAATCATACAATTTTATTCTATTCCGGCCAGAGTGAAGTTAAATTCGTACAATATAATTCTATTCCTGATGGAAAGAAACTGTGAACGAAAATTTAATTCTATTACGCCCGGAGTGAAATTAAACCCGTACAATTTAATTTTATTCCGGCCAGAGTGAAATTAGATTCATACAATTTAATTCTATTCCTGCCGGAGTGAAATTAAATTCATACAATATAATTCTATTCCTGATGGAAAGAAACTGTGAACGAACAATAAATTCTGTTCCGGCCGGGGATAAATTAAATTCGTACAATTTAATCCTATTCCGCCGGAGTGAAATTGAATTCATACAATTGAATTCTATTCTGCCGGAGTGAAATTAATTTCATACAATTTAATTCTATTCCTGCCGGAGTGAAATTAAATTCATACAATTTAATTCTAATCCTCTCGGAATGAAACTTTGAAAGAATAGGCATATTTAGTTCAAATCCGACGTGAATAAAATAAATCCATAGAATTTCAAGATATGTAAATATGAAAGGAAAGTTAATCCATAGAATTATGGTTTATACCTCGCGGAATGGCACTCTCAATGAAGATTTTGTCTTATTCAATCCAATGAATGATAATGATCGTATGGCCTCCTGAGAGGCCGAGTGCTTGTCTTTCTAGTTGTCGCCCGTGGGCGACCGGTACGCTCTAATGAGGATGAAATGATGACTAAGACGTCACATACACCCAGTCCCAGAGCCATGGGAATTAACCCCAGGAGAATAAAATCCGTCGTGGCCCGGCCGGGAAGCGAACCCGGGACACGTCGGACCAAATCCTAGCGCGCTTACTATTTAGCCACGGAGCCATTCACTCCAATGAAATTCTGGGATATGATGTTTATACCTGAGGCATTATTCTCATTTTTATTTCACCGGATTATTAATTTGAGCCTACTTTCATCTTACGAAATATAGACTTGTGAGATCACCTTTTATCCGTGTGTGTATGAGTGTACGTGTGGGTGTCCTCATAAACGCTAAACGGCTCGAGCGGTTACAATCAAACTTGTTGAGGTTGTAGTACTATATCGTCCAAACTTCTGAATATACGTTCCTACGATTAGTAACTTTACACCCACTTAGGTTCTCTTTGTTTTTTTTGTTTTTTTTGCTTTCCTTGTATTAGCTTCCGTTCAAACCACTACACACTTTGTGCTTTCTCTTCTGTTTTGCAGCCTCTCATGCCTTTGAAAGTGTGTTTCTTGGTCCGAGATATTTTCTCCTTGTCTAAGCTTCTTTCTGCAGCACTCCTTGCGGCTAATGGCTGTAGTTACTGTTTCTCAGCCGTTATGTGGAATTCTTACAACTTCGACATGTCTACACCAGAGGGCAACCGTGTCGCCACTACACCTTCTAAGAACACCTGCTGCCTGCACTTCAAGAAATATATCTCGTATAATTTTTGTAAGTTGGAATTGGTACCATTTATGTCTGACCTCGCTTTCCCTTCTCCGCCCCTACGCTACCCTTGGAATCTCGCTTGTTATTCACACTGTCAGTCTGCTCTTGAGCTTCCGACCTGCAGGCAGGTCGCTGCTACAGGGAGTGTGTTATACATCGTGCAATGGTTAAAACTTTCAAATCTGTCGCCATGACACTAAATCGTTTTAATGGCTGGCTGTAAGTGTCTTCACGAACCATCAATGACAATTTAAGTGCCAAATTCAATGTTTTTATCTATCCATTTTTTTCATGGAGCCTGTGTGAATTTCTAAAACTGAACATTTTAAATAAACATATCTTCAAAATTTGAAATTTATATGCTGGTTATAATCACTAAAGACTTCCAACGGAGGATCTTTTCATTGATAAATTGTTGATAATGATGATAATTGTTGTTTTAAGGGGCCTAAAATCGAAGTTATCGGCCCCTAATGGTTTGGGTAGTCGTGAAGATGATAATGAAATGCAAACTATAACTAAAACTAACTACTAACTTACACACTAGAAGTAGAAAAGGAAAACAAAAGAAGAATATGGCAAATAAAGGACAGGAGGAAAGGAAATACCCTCAACCCTCGAAGAATGCGGATTGAGGGACTTGGAAGGAAGGACAGTCATAAAATTCAGATAGGAAAGTGAAAGAGGAGAAGGTCCACCCCACAGGTAATGGATAAAAGGGGGAAAACCGGACCCAGCTCAGGAATCCCTCGGGGTCGCCAACTCCCGAACTCACCAGCCGTGAGCCCCTGAGGGTGTAGCAATATCTAGGGTGCACCAGAAGTGGAGGGGCTACATACACCCTGCCTCCTTAAGGGCCTTGAGCACAAGGCAGGAGGTAAAAGGAAAAGAAAAAGAAGGCTGACCCCTCGCAGAAGGAGGGTATCAGAATAGATGAGACAAGGGCCAATTAAGGCGGTAAAGGAAGAGACTTCCTAGGCCTCGGTTACCCTAATACCGTCGGGGTCGGAAGAGAACAAGAGTTGAGCAAGTGAGGTCGACAGGAAAGAAATCGGAGAGGAGCCTGGCACAAGTAAGTGGAAGCAATGCCGGACTCAGCTGGGGCCCCGTGGTCGCCAACCCACGTCCCACTAGATGTGAGCCCCTGGGGGACATTGTTAAGTCTGAAGTAAGCAAGCTATTGGATAAAATATGAATCTTTCCACTTTTAATTCTGACAACTGGGAAAACTTAATTCTCCCGACGTGGGAAACACGCTGCTCAACTTGAA
Organism: Meconema thalassinum; assembly: GCA_946902985.2. Lineage (NCBI taxonomy): Eukaryota > Metazoa > Arthropoda > Insecta > Orthoptera > Tettigoniidae > Meconema > Meconema thalassinum. The sequence goes on from OX336389.2 coordinate 1,150,060,706, forward strand.
GAAATTTGAAAGGCATGCTCATACTCTTCATAGGATGTTTTCTACTGGTTTTGAAACTATAACTAGCTATATTCACTCCACCGAGGGATTCCTTTTACCGGCCCCATTCAACTCAACCTAAAACTTGTGATTTCAATCAAGCAATAAACTATGAATTGTGCAAAATAAAGTTAACAAATTCAGCAAAATTCTATCAACATTAAACTACAACTAATTGCCAAATCCGAAAAGAACAACATACTTCTAAAGATTTTGGTGTGCTTCGACAAATTGGTTTGTCAGTGTGAACCATCAATATTGGGAATCCAAAATAAACTCATAAACAGACTCAAAACATACCCCATTCTTCCTTCGTATTCCCCACTTACTAACATTTAAATTTAAGTAACTATACAATGTCATTTTTCTTTTCTTCTTGTAAATTTGAGGCTTCACTGATTGTGAGGTGACATCCACCACTTTGGAATGTATCATTGATTAACGTACGCGTCAATATCACGATGGTATATTGAGCCACTATTTATGCCAAACCTAAAATTGTATTGGCCTCCATTTTCCCATTTGTTGTACATGGGATTGTATTGTATCAGCCTACAATTGTTATATTAACAAGAGAGGCTTAGTAAGATATTTTATTTCTCTTGTCCCATTCATAGAGTTCTTACATGGTATTTCTTGTGCCCCATTTGTAAGAGCAAGCCAATTCTTGTGTTTTATTGTCTCTCCAATCATTGCTTAGCTTTCTAAAGAATTCCTTGTTTATTACTTCTTATATTATTAATGTAGGCTATCTATGCCCTTCATTCTATCTAACATAAGAGGCGTCTTAACCACAACAAATGAGTTGTGGAGTTTCAGTTACTGTTAACATTTCGTGGCTATTTATCATCTTATTTTGTCTCAGTGGTTTGGTAACTTGTAGTGGCCACAGGACCCTCCTGCCCTTTTCTGGTACTCTTTTTAATCTATTTCTTGCTTCGAGGTCCACCCTGAGTGGGTAGCCAAGCTATTCATTATCTATTTCAATCCTTGCAGCATCTGGGGATGCTCTTTGATATATTATCCCGTAATAATAAAGTGTCATGGCGACTGAGATGCATCGTGCGTAAAAGTGCTCCATAGAATACCTGCCGAAACCGCAACATAACTCACAAATAGAGTCTGCTAGGGTGTGTATTATTAACTATATACAACTTAGTGAATATTCAGTCAACAGTCATGACCCTAAAAGCCGTCAATCAAAGAATTTCAGCGTTTGAAGAAAAGCTCAAAGTATTTCAAACTCGCCTAGAGGGAGCCACCACAGCTGGAACGAGCACTTCTACCAACCTCAACTCCGTGAAAGTGGAAACCCTAGCTTCGGAGTTCGAGACTTTTCGCCTCGAAGTCATAACGGAGCTAAGTGACTTAAAAAAGGATTTGAATGACCAGATTGTGAAGCAAGAACATCGAATTGATGAGGCAGAACAATACAGCCGCCGGAACTGCCTACTGCTACATGGGGTAAGTGAAACTCCCAACGAAGACGTATACGCTAGAGTAACGGAGGTACTTAAGGACAAGCTTAACATAGAACTGACTATGATGAGCATCGATCGGTGTCATCGAATGGGAAAACCAAAGAGATCGTCTGCGGATGTGGTGGTTACCGGTAAAAGACCAATAATTGTTAAGTTCACCCGCTACCACGAGAGGGAACGTGTCTGGCGCGCCAAGAGGCTTCTCAAAGGGACTTCGATCCTCATAACTGAGTCCCTCACAGCATCACGCAAGGACATGCTCAACAAGGCCAGGGATCACTTTGGAGCAAGGAACACCTTCACTCTGGATGGGCGGATAGTGATCGTGGATTCTGACGGTAAAAAATATTATGTTAACACTCAAGCAGAACTTGCCTGCTTAATGAAAGGGCAGGTATCAGAAGTTAAGCGAACAGGTTAATGTGTGTAATTGTGAGTGTGTGTTTAATATATTATTTTAATTTTAGTGTAAGTGATAGGGGGTTTAATTTTAAATTCAGTGAGAGTGGTTGTTTAATTGCTTCTAGTGGCTTGTGCATACATGAGGAAACAATGGTAAGTTGCATGCTCTCTTCTGTTTTATGGCCAGTGTAGTTGGTACCGTTACATTCAGTCCCGACAGAGATAATGACCTTCACCTTGACAATGAGCCTCCCAGCCCTCCCCAACCCCTGTCTCCGTCTCCCCCCACCCGCAATCATCTGGAAAGAGAGTTTTCCGCCTTTCCCCTTTCACTGCTGTGTGCACATGTCAATGCCCAGTCCTTAATAGCGCATCACGCTGAGCTCCAAGCTATTTTTGTAGGAAGCATGGTAAACGTTGTAGCAATTAGTGAAAGCTGGATGAAAGACTCTGTCCCTTTAAACATGATAAGTCTAGTAGGGTACAATTCGCTCTTTCACAACAGACTGAAGCGTCGAGGAGGAGGAGTAGCTTTATTCTATAAAAACAATTTGACGGCAAAGATTATAAAAACATCGAACCTATCTACTGACCCCTTGACCGAATATATGTTTGTTGAGCTCACTGTTGACGTGACTAAAGTGCTTATTGGTGTAGTATATAAACCACCTAAAGAAGGGAACTTCATGGATTTTGAAGAAACTCTACTAAGACTGTTACCTACCTACGAACACGTACTTATATTTGGTGACTTTAACACAAACATATTAAACAAGTGTTTAGTGCTTTTCAGTCGGTCAACACGAATGTACCCAAAAGAGATGGGTTATGCCCTAATCCTGAAATAAATTACATGAGATTAATAAAACACTAGGATGACCAGTTTCGATCGTCAAGCGATCATCATCAGATCCATTACACTTAGGCTATAAAATCTATGTTTGAAATACAGGTGAAAATATTTACAATATGTACAATTATTTAGTTGCAGTATTGGTACTGCAACTGTCAGTGTATGCTAAATGCAGTATATATGTTAGGTGAAATGCTAAATGGTGATAGCTATCCGGAGATTGTACTTTAGAGAGATTATATGGTTGTAAACTATGGTTAAACTATAAAATTTTAGGCTAACTACTTATCTGATTGTCTTCCGTACTACAGCTACTCGCAGTTTTCGTGTTTACTAGAACTCACTGTGCGGTCGACTGCGGTGGTTATCTTAACGACTGGTTTTTCCCTCCCTTCTCCCCCCTACCCCTACGTGCTGTGGGGAGTGATCGCGATGTGTTTATGTGAGGTGTTGCCAACCTAGATAAGATGTATGTTATTGAATGAGGTGGGTCTGCAACTATTAAAGACCGTGGATTAGCCCTCGCCACGCGTGGAGCATAACCCATTCAAACTAAGCGTTGACGGTCTTATGAGGACGTCCCGGCACCTTTAATACTGCCGCGAATATGGGCCTTGGTTTATTGCAGAAGAAAAGTACATCGTACACCTGATCCAGATAACATTTACCTATTAAAACCCCCTAATTTCCCCCCTTTTTTATCTAGCTTGGCTGTGTCGCTAAATTGTGTTTTGTTTCCGACAGGGTGTGTTTTTTAGTAGCGTGAAGAGGGGTGAGCTCTCCATGAACGTGTGTTCATTTAGATTGTTGGGATTGTTTCGTTTGGCTAGGTGTATCTCGATTGCTTCCTTTATGTCAAGAGCTCTGCCTTTCGATTCGTGATGGATTATTTTAAGGTCCGACTCTATGTTGGTAAAGCTGTGCCCTGCGTCACACATATGTTCGCACACGGCTGAATGTGTTCCGTATCTTATCGCATTCCTATGTTCATTATAACGTGTGTCTACTCGCCTTCCACTCTGCCCGATGTAATTAGCTTGACAATCGGTGTCTTGGCACGTTATAGAATATACCCCTGACCTTGAATACGGGTCACGTTTATTTAGATTACTATTTAGGAGGTGCCTAGCGGTTGTGTTTTTCGTCGTGAAAGCTATCTTTATGCCTTGCTTTTTGAATAGGTTAGTGATTTTATATGTATTCGCATTCACATAGTTGAAACGCGCAAATTTTTTCTCATTACTGTCCGGTTTGGGAATCGTTTTATCTTTATTTTTATGTTTGGCTATAATTTGGTTTATTTCGCTTGGCGAGAAGTTGTTTTCCTTAGCTATTTGCATAATTGTTCTTATTTTCTTATTATAGTTGTCTTTTGACATGGGTATGTTTAAAGCCCTGTGCACCATTGAGTTGAAACCCGCTAGTTTGTGCGTACTGGGGTGATTAGACTGATTGTCGATTGCATGCGAGGTTTGTGTTGCTTTCCGGAATATGGAATATGAAAGGTCGTTGTCTTTACGTTCAATAGTTATATCGAGATAATTTATTTTCCGGTCTATTTCGGATTCCTTAGTGAATTTGATAGAGTGGTGAAGGCTATTAATGGATTGGAGAATTGTTTCTTCGCTTGTTAGTTCAGTATCGTAGATGCAAATTACATCATCTACGTATCTTTTCCATATTACTATTCCCTTTGTTGAAGTCTTTTCTAAGAACGCATTTTCTAGTGCATTGATGAAGATGTCAGCGATTAACCCACTTAGTGGCGATCCCATTGCTAGGCCTTCTCTCTGTGTGTATATTTTATTGTCGAATTGAAACACGTTTTGGTTGAGAACGACCCTCAGTAATCTCACAATCTCTTCAATTTCTTTAACCGAATTGTTGGATTTTAAGTTGTTTTCGATAGTGTTGATTGCTTCAATAATCGGAGTATTGGTGTACATGTTAGTTACGTCGAAAGATACTAGCCTGAAGCTAGGTTTCATTTGTAGGGTGTTCAATGCTGTTACTAGTTCTGTTGTGTTCTTTACAGAGTTGTTTTTGTCGTTGTAAAGACGGCATTTTAAGATTTTTAGTAACTCTTTGCTGATTTTGTAATTAGGGGCATTCCTACAATTGACTATTGGTCTCATTGGGCATTCCTTTTTGTGTATTTTTGGTTGTCCCCTCAATGACGGTATTTTCGGGTTCATGTTTATTAGTTTTGATTTTTCGGCTTTGGTCAGTATGTATTCTGTTTCTTTTAGCGCACTTTTTATTTGTTTTTGGAATTTGTTGGTGGGGTCTTTTGTTAATTCCTTGATTTCGTTGTTGTTTAGGAATTCGACTGTTTTTTCAATGTATTCTGTTTTGTTCAAAATTACTGTAGTGTTTCCCTTATCTGCTTTTGTGATGATTAAGTCATGTTCTTTTATTTTTTGTTTCAACGACTTTATTTCTTTGAGTTGTTTGTTGTTTTGAATGTTATTGCTATCGCCCTCTCGTTTGAGGATTTTTTTGGCTTCGTTGGTGGCGAGATTTTTGGTTAATTCCCTGTCTTCTGCTGGGAGCTTGTGACTGGCTATCTCAATATCTGTGATCAACTGTTTTATATTGTGGTTCGTGTGTGCTTCAGTGCAGTTGTATTTCAAACCTTTGTCTAACATATTCATTTCACCTTGAGAAAAGGTTACGTTCATTCTGTTGTTTACTCTGCTGTGGAAATTGAATTCATTGTTATTCGTGTGTTGTTCGTTAGATTGATGGTTCTGTGTTTCTCCTAGTTTTCTTAATTTATTTTCTAGCGTTTCATGCTTCCTCGTTGCTCTGATTTTGATGGCGTCATGTAGGTGCTCGGTGAAGCTGTCCCATTGGGCTGCGTGCCAGAAATTACTTAGTTGCAATTGAATGTCGTATAATTGTTGGTTAATTTTTTGCTTTCTTATGTATGCAAATCTTAATTCGTTTTTTTATCCAAAGCGCTTTGGCTTGTTTAGTTGAAATGATCGAGGCTGGTGTGTTCGGTACGGTTTTAATTGGTACGTATTTAGGTGTGAGGTTTAGTTCTATACATTTTTTGTTGAACCAAATTGACTTGTCTAAATTCATGAGTTTAAGCCTGAGTGATTTGAATTTCTTGGCTTCACGATTTGCCTGACTAGCCGTGAACATTGTGGTGTTTGAAGTACGATGTACTTTTCTTCTGCAATAAACCAAGGCCCATATTCGCGGCAGTATTAAAGGTGCCGGGACGTCCTCATAAGACCGTCAACGCTTAGTTCGAATGGGTTATGCTCCACGCGTGGCGAGGGCTAATCCACGGTCTTTAATAGTTGCAGACCCACCTCATTCATTAACATACATCTTATCTAGGTTGGCAACACCTCACATAAACACATCGCGATCACTCCCCACAGCACGTAGGGGTTAGGGGGGAGAAGGGAGGGAAAAACCAGTCGTTAAGATAACCACCGCAGTCGACCGCACAGTGAGTTCTAGTAAACACGAAAACTGCGAGTAGCTGTAGTACGGAAGACAATCAGATAAGTAGTTAGCCTAAAATTTTATAGTTTAACCATGACGAATAGAAGGAGAAAGTGAGAAGACTCCTGAAGTTCAAGCGCGCCCCGCCAGGCAGCGCTAGAGTGGACAAGTTCCACACAGCCGGGGTCAGCTGGTCTTAGGGATGGTGCTAAGGGAAACTAATTACTTTGTAACTAATACTCTTTTAAAAAGTAATTAGCGGTTACAATTAAAATAGCATGGCAGGGCACATTGGAAAATATAATTCACGGAAATAAGAACTACGGTCTTCATTACATGTTACGGAACACACAGATTCCTGGAATATACAGTCGGAGAAAGCCCAGATCTTTCTCGTAACATCTGCAGGATTAAGGATGTGAGGTTGTAGAGAGCTTGTCTTGCCACTGACTCCTAACGAATTCCTGGCCTTTTTATTTGATTGACTACCATCACAAGTAAAGCCAGCCACCCTCGCCCCAGCCTCTTCTAACTGCAAAATCACCTAGACATAGAATTTTTGCTAGAATGTCCCCTGGAGTAGCATTTCCGCTTGCATAAACAGCAACTGGCTGCACCCAATATATGCATGAAAGGTACGAACATGAACACTAGAGCGTGATTTGCAAGTACGTTATTCTGGAGGTCAGGTGTGTGTTCACCTAAATCAACTAATCCATCTACTTTATCAGAAAAGCTATTTAACTCGATTTCTTCTCTTAGCTTCTCTTCTTCGAAAATTACAACACCGTAACGTGAATTATCATTCTTTTCTTCCTTAAAATAGTCTGAAATAGCATTTATACTATGCGCATTAACTCCATAAGGGCACTTTAGTCCTTTACAAAGTTTTCTCAAGTGACTTTCTGAAGGCAGAGGCAAGTGATTATGTCGCCGACAATGACTGAATCCTTTCGGTGATTTTATTCTCAACAATAAACACTCTAAAATGAATTCATTGCTGTACCTCATTCCATTGCGAGATTTTTCCTGACATTTCTTGAGCATAGTGTCTATTATCATCTTTTCCTTCTTGCTAAGGTGTTCGTTATCAGGGACGGATCCAGGAGAGGGCGAGGAGGGCGACCGCCCAGGGCTCCGCAGTCCTAGGGGGGGGGGGGGGGGGCCCGCGCCATGGATTTTTCTACATTTAATTAATTAAATATACTTTTCAAACTAATTTATAATTCATATTCCTTTCTTCAGTGTAGCTATGACCTCTCGTTACCGTTTAGCAAGTTAAGATTTCAGTGAAATAATAGAAGACTTCAGCCGGGGAAAAAATCGCAAAGTAATATTTTAATATTTTATTGTTTACATAATCTTATTCAAAGGGACATAAAGGTTTCTTTCATATTATTAAAATAAAGTACTGTAGTGTATTCAAAATATTGTAACTATTCTTTATTTTATTATTATTATTATTATCATTATTATTATTATTATTATTATTATTATTATTATTACCAAACTATTTTCCATTTGATTCGATTTTTTTTTCTATTGTTGTGGGCCCCACCTTATCATATCGCCCAGGGCCTCGCAAGGCCTGGATCCGCCACTGTAATCGTTATCTTTGTAATTAAATGCCTGTGAATTTCGAACCTGCTTCTCCAGCAAGTTAATTCTCGATTTTGCTGAGTTAAGGCAGGATCTAACGCGAATTAAATTACGGTTAGCATTCTTAAGGCGCCTTTTGAACAATATTATAGTCTTTTCAGCATCAGTAAGTACACTAGAATGACCCAAATTATTATCAACACTGGATTGACCTTTTAATGCCTCATTCGTTGCTCCCATCTTCAATCTTCTTTCTTCTTTTACTGGTGGTGTCGAGATTCTTTTTCCTGTGGGGAGCTTTACGGGACTTATTCTCACTACTTCGGTAAATTAGGGGGAAAATGAGGCACTGCTCCAGGTCGTAACTTCCACCACACACGAGAGATTTCCACTTCTTCACCATTCACTATAAAATTACCTGATTTTACTATCAAATCATCAGAGAAATGAATTTGACGAATTCTAATACTTCGCGTTAACTCTGTATCCTTTCGTGGAATAGCTCTAGCCCATTTTTTTTAGCCTAGTTTTCACATTTTGCAAAAATGAGGAAAAAGTAGACTTATGAGATCGATCCGGGAAAATGTGTGTCTGTCTGTCTGTCTGTCTGTCCTTCTGTCTGTCTGGCTGTGTGTGTGTCCCCCCCTATCAACTCCTAAACGGCTGCAGCAATCAAAACCAAATTTAGTATGAGTAAAGATGTGCACCGGAATATCTCACGTCCATATTTGAAAATAATGTCAGTGCTACCAACTGCTGAAAAAACGCACTAGAAATTTGAGCTCCATGTTGGATATCTTGGAAGGTATGCATGGGAGCTATTCCAAAATTGGCACACATGTAGATAAGACTATTTCAGTTTAATTTCCAGGAGGCCAACCATGACAGTGTTGCCAAAATAATTTTAAGCCTTCTGATAGGTCCAATGTTTAAATGAAAATAACTTCTACACTATCAATTGGATTTTAACCAAATTTTGTATGTAATATCTATACATAAACAGATATGACTGAGCGTATTCCTAAGAGCCACCAGGGCTGCCAACTGTTAATAATTGCTCTCTCTCTCTATTTATTTATTTTTATCCAAATACCAATATATCAGAAAGTATGCAAGCCAACAGCTTTAAACTATGCACACGTATATTCTGACATTTTAGATTAATTTGGAGTAACATATATTCGTCAGTTCTACCAACATGATTATAAGCCTGCTGGTAGTACCAATTTTTAAATACATGTAACTTCTATACTATCAGTTGGATTTCAACCAAATTTCGTATGTGCTATGTGTAAATAACAGATATGACTATAAGTATTGTTAAGAGCAATCAGGGCTGCCAACTGTTAATAAATGCTGTCTATATTCTTTTTACACTAATATCAATGTATCAGAAAGTATGCAAGCCAACAACTCTATACTTTGCATACGTGTAGCAAATGACATTCTAGATTAATTTGGAGTAATTAATACAAGGCAGTGCTGCGAACATGATTCTATGCCTGCTGATATGTCCAATTTTAAAATACATGTAACTTCTATACTAACAAATGGATTTCATCCAAAATTGGCTCAACAAGATATCATAATATTTCAGATTATTTCTGACCAGCACACGCATGACAGTGTTGGCAACATGCTTTTACGCGTGCTGATAGATCCAGTGTCTAACTGCATGTAACGTCCATTGGACTTCAACCAAATTTTGTATTCTGTACCTTAAGAGATGGAACTAAAATATATATTCAGTCACCAGGGCTGCCAACTGTAGTGCTCTATTAGGCTGCATTATACCAGGTATATTTTGAACTAATTAGATATTTCGATATTACCAACTTAATTTCGTCATTATTCTAGATAGGTTCATATTCTGTAGAATAATCATTGGCATGAAAAGTAGGCTGTATAGTTCTTCACGGAACTTCTTGTTCAAATTGATTTGTATTCTTCTGTGGTGAAAAAGATCGTAAATCGTCAACTACTCTACCATATCCTGACTTACAGCCAGGCAAAAACCAGTACGGCATGCTGAACTATTAAATTAACAAAGCCGCATAAGAAATATGTTTGAAGTTCACAACACAAAACGCTGATGTACACAAGACACAATGAACTGAATTTAAGACCTGAATGCAAAGAAAATTCAATTTAATTCACACAAATATCTCACACAGTAACTTCTCGCGCACTTTTCTAAGACCCGGCTCGACCCAACAACAGGACACGTTGTTGGACATTATCGCTTGCAGTGCTTGTAGCGGCGGGACCACAAACTACCGTGCTATAATGGCGGAGTCATCACACTAGGTCCTTCTATTCGTCATGGTTTAACCATAGTTTACAACCATATAATCTCTCTAAAGTACAGTCTCCGGATAGCTATCACCATTTAGCATTTCACCTAACATATATACTGCATTTAGCATACACTGACAGTTGCAGTACCAATACTGCAACTAAATAATTGTACATATTGTAAATATTTTCACCTGTATTTCAAACATAGATTTTATAGCCTAAGTGTAATGGATCTGATGATGATCGCTTGACGATCGAAACTGGTCATCCTAGTGCTTTATTAATCTCATGTAATTTATTTCAGGATTAGGGCATAACCCATCTCTTTTGGGTACATTCGTGTTGACCGACTGAAAAGCACTTAACACTTGTTTACTAAGGCAACACTGAAAATATGGCTTCAAACACCACAACAAACATATTAATAGACTCCACTGACGCAAATCGTTTACGGAATATGTTTACCTCTTGTAACATGACAATATTACCACTCGGTCCTAACCACCACGTACACACCCTCCAAGGGTGTCTTCACGCACTCTAATTGATTTAATTATCACAAATAACCCACAGAAAATACTAAAACACGGACAGATTTCAGTACCTGGCATATCTTTACACGACCTGATTTATTTAGCTTATTCTCTAAAAACTCCAATATCTGCACCTAAATGCATAACATATAGAGACATGAAAAGATTGAACCTTCAAGAACTAACACAAGACGCAATTCTCTGTCCATGGAACGATATACTACACTTGACTGACGTTGATGAAAAGGTGAGCAGAATTAACTCAATACTGCTGGAACTATATGACAAACATGCACCTAAACGAACAGCTAAAATCACTCGTAAAGCTGCCCCCTGGCTATCAAGTGACATTAAATCCGCCATGGCCGAACGTGACGCACTTCACAGACGTTATAAGCAGACCTTATCAAGTGACGATTTTGAAAAATATCGTGTGCTTAGAAATCGAGTTAAACAAATGATTCGAAATAAAAAGTATGCCTACTTCCAACAGCTAGCCGGCAACTTGAATGCTAGGAGCACCTGGCAGCAACTCAGGTCGGTAGGTATTGGGAGACGCACTAAAAACACCAATAAGCAGGATATTAATCCCAATGAATTAAATGCTCACTTTGCTCGAGAAATAATTAGTACTGATCCCCAAATATTACAAACAACAATAAATTCACTGCAATGTGTCCCACTACCTCACCGACCGTTATTCAAGTTTCGTAAAATAGATGATACTGTCGTAAGAAAAAAAATAATATCTATCAAATCACAAGCAGTCGGAATAGATGACATCCCAATTTCCTTTATCGTTAACCTGATAGAAGTATTACTGCCAATTATTACGCACATTTGTAACACATGTCTTTTAGAAGGTTTCTTCCCAACAATATGGAAAGATGCTTTAGTTATTCCAGTTCCGAAAAATTCTCTTGCAAATTCTCCATCCGACTATCGACCTGTAAGCATACTTTCCTCAATTTCCAAAATACTAGAAAATTTTATGCATGAACAACTTCTTCAGTACTTGACGCAATACTCACTACTTGATCCGTTACAATCTGGATTTAAGAAAGGACACAGCACATCTACTGCACTCATTAAGATCACTGATGACGTAAGACGAGCAATGGATGAGCGTAAAGTGACTATACTCATTCTTCTAGACTTCAGCAGTGCATTCGACACCATTAACACGGACATACTTATGGCTAAATTGCAATCCTTCCATCTTAACTCCGTTCCTCTCAAATTATTCGCCTCCTATCTTCATAACCGAAGACAACGTGTACTCCTTAATGAAAACAGAACTGAGTGGAAGTTCAAAATAAATGGAGTACCTCAGGGTTCAATTCTCGGCCCCCTTATATTCATTCTATATCTGAACGACATCTCTTCGAAACTGGAAAACTGCAACTACCATCTATATGCTGATGACCTTCAGATATATTGCCACACAAAAGTAAACGACATAGATGCGGCAATTGAAAATATGAATCTAAATCTAAAGAGGTTCAGCCGCTATGCAACTGAAAATTCTCTTGCCATCAACCCAATTAAAACACAAGCTATCATAATAGGGAAGACTAAATTGCTTTTCCATTTACACAGTAGACCGCTATCTTTAATTCAACTTAATGGTGTTGCTATCCCGTACTCTAAATCGGTAAAAAGTCTTGGAGTCACACTAAATGAAACTTTGAATTGGGATGGGCACGTTACTAATACATGCAGGAAAGTTTACTCGTCACTTCATCCACTTAAGATTCACCAGTCCGTTCTACCCCGTAACTTGAAAATAAAACTCGTCCAAACCTTGATACTCCCTATATTTAACTACTGTGATGTTGTATTAGTAGATGCTACCGGTGAACAAAACAAGAAACTTCAGAAAGCTTTAAATTCCTGCATTAGGTTTATTTTCTCCTTGAAATTTCCTCACACGTGTCTCCTTTTTATGATCTACGTTCCTGGCTAAAAGTAGAACAACTAAGAAACCTGCACATATGTACCCTCATCTATCGACTTCTCAATGAAAGTACTCCTCACTATCTCTCTTGTAATTTTCGTTTTCTTTCTTCCTTTCATGATCGTCACACGCGATCTGGATCTATAATTGCAATTCCTCTACATCATTCAACTGCCTTCAGTAACTCTTTCCTCGTGTCGGGAACTAGAATTTGGAATAACTGTCCACGCGACGTCAGAAATTGTACATCCCTAACAACTTTCAAACGTGCATGTAAAGATTTCCTCTTGAATTCGTAGGCCAACTAGAACAATTTGTGTATGAATGAGTGAGTGAATGACCATGGTATAATTTTGTTAAAAATGTATGTCATTTAATTTATATAGCTTAGTTAATATCACGCAGTCGCCAATTTAATTTAATTTAATTTTTATTTTATTTTATTTTATTTTAGTATTTAAGGTTTTCCTAGTATTTAAGTTTGGTAGGTTAACAATAACATATGTGAGTATTCATATAAGTTGCACTGTGTGTGGTTGAGTGTAAGAGAGGGCCTAGAGCCCTAACTTCGCCACAATAAAGGCACCAATAAATAAATAATAAATAAATAATTTTTGTTGTGCCTTAATAGTTAAAGCCATTTGTTTGAACGTTCGATTCATTAGTCAATAATTTCTTTGCATTATTTCACATAGTTAATTGGCGTTGAAACTTGCTTTGATAGCTTTTTATGTAAATTGTTTATCCACGTTCTTGGTTGCCTTTTGCGCAAGCAAGACAGTGATCCCCTCGTTCGCTCTATTAGTCATACCTTTAGCATTCTTTCTTGTTAATCATAACCCATCTTTAGCACAATAAACTTGATTATAATTCCAAGTTTAAAATCTTTTATTGGCAAGGCTAGAATTTGTTCTTTAGCCTTGATCAATTCCCTTCTTTCCATTGTTACAAGCTGTATCACTAATTGTTTTAAATCTAGTTTGCTGTTTTTACAATAAATTGTTTCTTGGATTCGTTCCTTTGTTGCCTAATCTTTTGCTTTCATCCCCAAGCCTATCCCCTCTTCTTACGTCATTTTCCCTCTGACAGGGGGTAAGACTGGTCTTGCCGCTCCACAACCACGACTGTGCCTTTCAAATTTTAATACGTTTCACCAATTCATCATGACGACCGCGCGAATAATTAAACCAGCATTCAATATCTCCGACAAGATTTGTTATTATGAATCATTTGTATACCAAATAGACCGACAGCAGCTGCTACGCTCACTAACGCACAGAGCTAGGCCATGGGTCCAAGCTGTCTGCAGACTGGGTAGATGTGAAATGGTTTTCCGTGATTTTCGATTTTCAACTCCATGCAAACACTGGAACTGTGCCTTCTGACAAGCCACGGCCGCTTCCTTCCACATCCTTGCCCAGTTTCATTCATTTTTTTTTCATTTCACCTCTCATCACCTCCTCTCCTGAGTTTGGCGACAGGAAGTGCATTCGGGAGTAAAATTCACCCGCCACATTCAGTAGACTTTCATCGCATCTCATCCCCGACCCCGTTGAATAATTAGCGTTGGACATACATTTATCCGCCTACTGCGCTCCGGGTATTAAATGGCCTCATTCATAATTTACCCACCCGAGTTCACCAGCAAATTCCATTATAACGTCGAACTTAGTATACACATACATTCTGGTAAGCTCTTGTCCGAGTCTGAACGGGTCTGCACTTTTCTTATTCGGTTAATCCTCCAGGTTGGCTTTTCCCTCGGACTCAGCGATGGATCCCACCATTGACGCCCCCAGGGCAGTGTCCTGAAGCTTGAAACACCGCGTCGTGGTATACAACTGGGAGGTGAGAAAAGCACTTCGTCCAGGTTGCCTCACCTGCAAAACGAAAAGGGGTTTATGAGGGATGGGTAAGGATGGGAAGATTGGGAGGGCGAGACTGGAAGATGGAAAGAGGTGGCCGTAGCCTTACGTTAGGTACTTTGCCAGTATTTTCCTGATGAAATTATAGCGATTTGGTTTGGTTATATTCACGCAGAGTTGCGATGTTTTATCGACGCGAGAATTGTTACGTAAATCTCACTCCAGCTGGTTTAGGGGAGCTGAGACTAGCCCGCAAGACACTATATGTTCGAGCCAAGGCTACAAACACGTCACGCGCATGACGAAGTGATGGATAGAAGTAAACGAGTTTTATCAAGATATTCACGCAGAAGGCGATCTTATATAAATTACAGAGTATACAGAGGGGAGAAACTACATCGAATTGTGCTGAAAATAACACGCTTTCATGTGAAGCTATTGAGTTTTTAGTCCATAGAAGACTGTGAGTTGCCTGGAATGCAGTTATATGTTGGACTGCGATTTGCATCGATATATCACCGGAAGTATGGGGGTAATCTGAGACAGTTGCAGGTTTGCGAACAGAGCAGAGACATCAGATTAATTTTTGTACTCGACTAGTAAAATACACTGAGATGGTGTTACATTTATAAACAGTGAGGTATGTTCAGCACAGTACAGTATCTACGCTACACAAAGCGACGTGAAGGAACTTAGTGTTTGGAACACTACAAGTGTATAGTATACAGGAGAGTTGTTCTTTATTTTATCATTGTGAGAATTGCAACTACTAATATCTACAGAGGAACTTCGTAAACATTACATCGCTGTGAGAAGCATTTCAATACAGTCACTATTCTACGTTTATTCAACATGTTATCGAAAGTGAAGTCAGGAGGAATTATCATGCAGTTACACAAATCTGGAATTATGAATTGCTAAATCATCGAAGGAATGTAACATACAGAGTGGAGCTAAGTTAACATGTATGAGAGTTATGCATTCCAATACCATGAAGTAAGCGAAGGCAAATCTTTTGATATCACTCTGAGACAGAATGCTGTTGCACATTGAAAGGACTTCAGAGAAGAGAGCATGAGTCTACATTCACTACAAACGAGATCCAGGGTTGTCCATAAGATATGCTGTTGATTATCCAGGAAGGACGAGCATGGCGAAGGAATTCGTTTTACCCAGGTCGATGCAAGGAGAGTCGATGGTATTTTGGAACCGATGCGCTGTTTGGAGCTGGTATGGTTGTGCGCATTCCAATATGCACGTTCATCGAAAAGCCATCATAAGGTAGCTGGGAAGACTTTCATTATCTAGACAGTAGATTTAGAGGTATATATGGAGTAGCCTTTTCACGATATTTTCTTATATGTTGAAGTGAACGGTAGTTTTGACATGATGATCTTTCATATTTAGCTACTTGTTCTACGAAGATTTTGATTCGATTACGAATGCATCTTCCGCTTTTCTTTTTGATATTTTAGGTATTTCGGGATTTAATATCATTAGGATTTTGACTATTTGAATTTTGTAATACGATATGAAGATTATTAGAAGATTATTAAAAGAAGCATGGGTCAGCCTCATGAACGAATGCCACATACACTCAAGTATACCAGACAGATGGAGAAACTCGATAATAAAAGTCTTATATAAAATAAAACGGGATATAGGAGACCTCAATTGTTACGGAGGCATTTCATTGGAATTTCCACCATTTAAAATATTCACAAAGACTAACAGATCTGATAGACGAAAGACTTCCGGAGGAAGAACTTGGTTTCCGAAATGGACAATCAACAATGCACGCAGTGACATGTCTCCAAGATGAAATACATGAAACCCTCAGACATCAGCGAGGAAAGCTTTATAATGTATTCATAGACTTTAGTAAAGCATTTGAGCTTGTGAATAGAGAAAATATTATCAACTGAAGGCACTTCTAGAAAACGAGCATTACCTCACAAGAATGGTCAACAACATAATAAAATACAACTACGTCCAAATAGACAACCAATTAGAAAGATCCCAACCATTA
This sequence comes from Meconema thalassinum, assembly GCA_946902985.2. Lineage (NCBI taxonomy): Eukaryota > Metazoa > Arthropoda > Insecta > Orthoptera > Tettigoniidae > Meconema > Meconema thalassinum. The sequence continues at coordinate 1,150,077,227 of OX336389.2, forward strand.
TCCCAGACTAACAGGATCCTACAGGGCGACCCAATGAGTCCTCCTCTATTTAATATCGCCGTTATGGATGTGGTAAAAGGAGTTGCTACGGAAGACGTAAAGATATGCACGTACGCGGATGGCATGGCACTAATGTCAAGATCAAGAGACAAATTACAAGAAGCTTGTAACCAACTATCATCATGGGCAAATGAAAATGATCTTCACATAAATGAGGGCAAGACAGTATTAATGGTCTTCAGGAAGGGTGGACGACCCACAAATAAAGACGAAGTCATAATTAATGGCAAGAATTTGCAACAGGTGAATAATTTCACGTACCTTGGAGTAACCTTTCAAACACGTGACACAGCATTTAGAAGACACATAAAACAAAAAACCACCGCAGCGATCATTGCAATGAACGACATTAGACAATTACGTAGATTATCATTAGATACTGCCTTGAAACTCTTAAAAGTAAAAATCACTCCGGTCATCACATATGGGCTACCAGTAATTTGAACACTCCTGACAAAGAGAGACCTTCTAGAGATCGAAAAATTAATGGCGACATATTTAAAAAAGGCCCTAAGACTCTCGAAGTACACTCGCTCACGTCTTGTCTACGAACTTACGAGAGAACAATTCTACATCGAAGAGCTATATATTTAGCTGTTATTAACCACCACAGATTCATACAATGAGGCAATCAAGGAACTTCGTATGAAGAGAGAAGAAATATGGGACGAATTCTATTCCACCGACGCAATGGTCACGACAGAATGGAAACAGGCCGACTACGACCTTCGACACATGATGACAAGGTGCGCTGTACACGGATTTCACTTCAAATGCTGCAGCAACAGGAAGCACCACGACCCAGGAGAACAGTGTGTTTGTGAACTATGCAACATGCGTTGTGATCGTTACCACATAAAGGTGTGCGGGAAAAGACAAGTATCCCTTTCAGAGTACTGTACCAGAGAGTAATTTGCTCGGTGGAGCAAGGAAATTAAATAATCTATGTACATTGTACGGTCGTTTATTAAATATATGAAGATTTTTAATGTAAAGAAGAATTGCAATAGGAAGAAGAATTGCGTATATAAGAAGAACATATTTTTCAATTGAATTTGACGAACATTCTACGTGAGATATTTATGAATAATTTTGAATATTTGTACAGTGCAATATACGACGAACTTGAAGAATTTATGATATATGACATACTAGCAGTAGTACCCGGCTTCAAAAAGTGGATTTATTTGTTTTAAGGATGATTATAAATACTACTACAGGACTGGCACGTGATACTTAAACTAACAGAAAACAAATATTTTAAAATATAACTTTTTGTGATAGTGGTGGTGGTTGTTGTGGGGGTGATAAGTAGAACAGTATAATGGACGTAACATTTAGGTCATTTCCTCGCAATGATAATAATGATCATAATGAATGGGGAAACGGCTATTTACTAACTACAGCACTGACACATGTAATTTACAAACAAATAAAAAAATGATTAGAAATATGAGTACGAGAAATAAAAGACACTGCCTAGGGCCTATACCTCATTGGTGTTAGAAATGTAGAGACCAATAGTGTCGTCTTTTGTCGCATAGTGCCGTAGGAAAATAATCAGAACAGTTTGGTAAACTTCGGCTGTCCCCAGCTCCTGAGGTAGCAATAGTATCATTTATCGCCACATAGCACTCAACGATAAGTTTCGGAATAAATTGAGGTAAATTTGAAAGCACCAACGCTTATTGCATCTGATAACCTCAATGTACTGCACCAACACCATTGCACTTATACAGAGGCATAATATTGCCATGATGATAACAGTTTTAACGGGCCTAAGCAAACTTTTTGCACTAATTACTCCCCGTGACTGCAACTTATAAGCAGCGGAAGATGTACTGTAACTATTTTCGAAATTCTGCACCAAAACACTGGTAGGGGCGACGTGACGCAGCCTGAATTGCCAGTCAACAATAGACTTATTAATATACTCTTCAGTTACACTATTACGGACAAGAATGGTTCTAGGGCCTTAATGCGTGGTTTTCAAGTTCATTTTGTTTGTTGTTCTAAATTTAGGGAATGGAGAGCGTTGTCCAAAATATCAAGTGGACAGTGTTACCAGCAGGTTTTCAAAGTGTATGTAAAATTTGGTGCAATTAGGAGGAACGGTGTAGGTTTGTTATAAAAGGCCTAAATGCAGGGAATGGAGTGGTCTGTCCGAAATTTAAAGTGGACAGTGTCACCCGCAGAGTTCCAAAGGGTATGTACAGAAAATGTGGTTCAGATAGGTGAAACGGTGTAGATTTGTGCTAAAGGACCTAAATGCAGGAAATGGGGTGGTCTGTCCGAAATTTCAAGCAGACAGATCTGTGAAACGGTGTAGATTTGTGCCCAAGTGCCTAAATGAAGGGAATGGTGTGGTCTGTCGGAATTTGATGTAATCAGTGTTACTCGCAGGGTTCCAAAGGGTAAGTATACACATTTTGGTTCAGATCGGTGAAAAGGTGTAGATTTGTGCCAAAGGGCCTAAATGCAAGGAATGGACTGCTCTGTCAAAAAATTCATGTGTACAGTGTTGCTCGCAGTGTTCCAAAGGGTGTGTTTACAAATTTTGGTTTGATCCGTGAAACGGTGTAGATTTGTGCCAAAGGGCCTAAATACAGGGAACGGAGTGGTCTGTCCGAAATTTAAAATGGACAGTGTTACCCGCAGAGTTACAAAAGCTAAGAATGCAAAATTTGGTTCAGATCGGTGAAACGGTGTACGTAACACTAACCATAATGCCAGCGCACGCGGATAATGTTAGTGCTAAGAACAATTGCGCCCATTATTGGCGAGTGTTCAGGAAAATTCAGTGAGTGCTTATATCCACCGCTAGGTAGCGGATAACTTACCTTGTGTGTTCCAACGGACGATCTCGTGAAGTGTGACCGCGTGCAGGTCGTGTTTCTGTGAGCTCCCTATGTCGACTCAATGCAACTAACCATTGAGTGTTAAGAACTGACATATAAAGCTGTTCGGGAGCGCATGTTCTTCCGACTTACTGAACAAAAATCAATCTTTAAGTTTACCTGTAAGGTGTAGGCTAATGCTACATAGCCTAAACTATTCCTCTTGAATCTGGCTATCATATACAAAACGGATTTTTCGAATCCGACAGTTAGTTCCCGAGATAAGCGCATTTAAGCACACAAACAAACAAACTCTTCAGCTTCATTATATTAGTATAGATTTCGTCGATTTGAATTTAGATTAGTACTTGATGAGACTTTGAATTTTGAACTGATATTTTCACTCTTCTCATTTCGAAATGTGTTTAAGCGTTTTGAATGACGATTGCAGTAATGCTTTCTAATGATTTCCAGTGAGTATTTTTTGTTAATTAACGTGGATTTCATGAGGTGGGATCATAGCAGTCTTTCTGATTTTATTAAGCCAGGATCATTGCCACTTGCCATTCATTTCTTGAACTGATCTATTCTAATGGTTTTTATTCAAATCCATTAATACTTGACATAATCTCCATGGTGTAGTACTAATCGAATTCCCTTGAAGTCTGGTAGCCTATATTTTGAAATGAGAATATAAAATGTTTGAATTTTTATCAATACTCATAGTTTCTTATCGTCAATTCTCTAAATAATTATATAATTATTACAATATAACCGACAATGTTATAGAAGAGTATAGCGACTTGTATTCAACAAGATATGATCATGAACATGCAATTAATGATAGTTCGAAGTACGGAATTGATGTTTGAAATCTATTTGAATGGTATAAGAATTTACAATGTATTTATATTGAGTCTTTATATTTGAGTGAGTAAACATGTGGTTGAATTGATTATTAGAATGGTAATACGACTTCGTCGAATGTTATAAGAATTGGTGAAGTTTTTTTTTAAGTCGTAATAAGTACAGTAGGGATGTTACTGATGAGTTTATTGGAATATTATACGAGTATACTGAAAGTTTATTAATTGATTATGGAGTAAGAATTTTTGTCGAGAATGAGCACCTATATTATTGTTGAAAGAAATATGTAGGAATATTTTTATACCACAAAAGTGTGTTAAAATTTGAAATTTAAGGCAAATGAATTTATTGTTGGAAAATGGAACATATTGAATTTTAATTCAATCATAAGCGAAGTTAAGAATGTTATTCTTGATTATTATTAATAATTATTATCCACAAAGGTGTAATTTACATTTGCCTAACTTCATTGCTAGTCAAATTGGCCATGATACTACTAAGAATTATCAGGGATAAGAAAAAATTGATATCGAATACAACTGGAAGACGTGAATCTTTGATGAATTGAGATATAATTAAGGGTGTATATGTGTATACAACTGTACATATTTTGGTTGATAGTTTCGTGATTTTCAAAGATATGACTTAGGATGTAACATGCAAATGTGTATCAAATAGGGTGACTTATAATATTACGTAAAATACTACGTAATTTTGAGATATTTTCGCACTGCTATTTCGAACTACAGATGAAAGTCGGCATCATGAATACAGTGATATTCGACGTATTCTACATTTTTGAGTTTTGATTTTCAATTTATACTCGTATCGTCTTCGATAAATAAACTAGTGATTTCTTTTAAGTATATTTTGACGTGATGATTTATATTCATGAAAGGATGTGTTAGGAAGACCAGTGTCTGACGTTTCCCCAATGTAGGTCATCGACGTCGAGATTTTTTCTTTTGATTCCCGAGTCCTCTGATTCAGCTAGCTTATTTGTGTGCCCATTGGTCTTTCCTTAATGCAATATTGATGCTGTGTGTATTCCCATATCTGGTAGGATTTGTTGGTAGGATTTTTTTTCTAGCCGTGGATTTCCAGGTTCTACAATCCAGCTGTTCCAATGGATTCAACAAGTACTTTCCTCGATAATTCGGGTACAGTACTGTGCTCGATATTCCAATCTTGGATTGCGTGGCCCGAATCATCGCGACCCCAGGTTGACATTCGATACAACAATTAGTAGAACATTTTACCAAAAGAAAAATCGTGGTTGATTAGATATTCTTCGGCATGAAGATGAGATAAAAAAAAGTGAGACCTCAAGTGACCTCGGGGTGTGAATATAGACGGGGATTCATATATTACCGCCTAACGTCATCTCCAATCATCCACGTTACGTTGCGAAGCCACGGAAAGAATATGCACAAATAAGGTAAAACCTCCACATGTTTATTCACCGAAGCACTAATACAGCCAATAAAAATACGAGCCTTACAGTAGTCGCATATGATGTGTAACATCTGACATAGAAAAAAATTCACGTGAAATTGTTGATACACCGGTATTTTATACTATTATCGGCACAAATATTAATCTATTGTAAAAGGGAGTGTTTTACAGATATTGTAGTTTATAATCCGGAACTCATTTTATTAGATGATTTGTAGCGTCCACCAGCACTAGCCTAAATAAAGAATACGATATGGATCAACTAGATTAATAGACGCGACACCGCTCATAACCCTAAATTCCTTATATACAGGTCCTCTTCATTCACAGACCAACACGTAATTTCATATGGATTCTGTTAAAATGAGTCATATTGATAGGATAAATATCGTTTAAAATGATAATCTGGTAGCAAAAATATCTACCCCGTCCGGGATTCGAACCCAAGATCTTTAGATTCACAGTCATAAGCACTAACCCCACGGCTATTTCGACTACGCAAATTTTGTGCACAAGATGGTGACTTATTTCCACGTTCCAATAATACTGCATTACGGAATTGTTTCATTTATAGTTTGCTTGTTTCGATAATGTTCCTGCGTGAAATTGAGTTTAAAATGCCTTATGAATAGGCCCTCTTGTGAGTAAAGAGAATGTATTCAGTAATAGTTCATGAAGTCTTGCTCAATTCTCGTATAACCACAACGATTATAATATATTGATGACTGCATTACCGTTATGTGGATTAATATTTGAATAGCCATTGTGCAGAAACGTAATACTGGCAATGCCGACTACTTACAATGTTTGATATTAAGACATTTTACCATTTAAATACTGATACGAAGACTTCGAACATGTACCATGTCATTTGTTTCAATCACTTGACACCAGAGTTCGCATGAGCGTTTTCCCTTCAGTATGTCATAATACATTCCACACGGCCGAGAATACGTCATGGTATCAATTTCCGACACCGCGCGCTCATTGTTTCTCGTACCACTGCCAGCCGGGTCTTACCACTGCCCGCTGGATCGATCGATCGAGTTGGCAGTGCATCTTATACTTCCGTTCGTTCCACCACTGTCAGCTTGTACTCTTCCGTTCGATCGATCGAGCGGGCAGTGCATACTTCCGTTTTCCACCACTGCCAGCTAGTACACTTCCGTTCGATTAATCGAGCGGGCAGTGCATACTCCCGTTTTCCACCGCTGCTAGCTAGTACACTTCCGTTCGATCGATCGAGCGGGCAGTGCATTCTTCCGTTCGATCCACCACTGCCAGCTCGATCGTTCCGATCCACTTGCGTTTCCAATTTTCAAAATCACTCCCACAAAACTATCCAGCAACCGAGCGGAAAGATGTTACACATCAAAAAATATTCCTATCCCCTGCACTTGGAGATTGACTAAGTTAAGTCTTGATGTGCAAACAAAAAAATAATGAAATGCACTTTTAATTGGGACAAAATCTCCTTGTGTCCTGCCTTTGGGTATAATTATACTTACGGAGATCCCGCATATTGACTCCAATGGATTAAGTTTTAGTTACACTTTTTATTTTTCATCCATAGCTTAATATCGAGTTCATATTTGGATGTTCTAGAAAACTGACTGCATTATAAAGAAAACAAAAAAATATCACTGGGTTTATTCCATTAGATCTCCTTCTAACTAATTCACGACTGGTGCATAGTGGATATTCATGCTTATTCTATCAACAAATTTACAACATATATACACATGTGAATGTTCAGATCATAGCAACATTTCTCTTAACTCGAAATGGATCCAAAATATATTTGCCTTTATAAATATTTAGTCATTATTTAAGTTCTAAAACTTCTCACAATTGGTTAATACTGTCTTGATTCACATTTTATTAGTTGTAATGAAATTTTTCCACTGGTATCTTTGACTGGTGTGGCTCTCATTGATGTTGAGTAAATTTACTTCCGAAAGAATTTTAAAAATATTCATCAGGCAAAATTATTGGCTACAACTTTTACATAGTGACCTTTCACTAAATTCACACACATATTTTAAATGGCCCCATGGCTTTGTTTTGCACAATTCACAGGCTTATTCTCAACCAAAGCTAACATATTTTGCCAATTCTCACTTAATTACTTGCCTCTTTATATCTCAGTGACCTCTTTATCACACTATTATTTCTTATTTCTTCACATATTAATAATCTTTTGATCACATCATTAAATCGCCACATTTTACCTGCGTTACACTTCATCATTCTAATCACATTATTGCAGCGTTATAATTACCTGCCATTCATTCTCCTTAACTGAATCATTGAAGCTTTATAACATCATGTCACGTCTAGCTCTACCCTTCTAAGCTATCAGTTTGTTTAAAGAAAGATTTAGTTATCGTATTTAAATGTTTAAATTGGGCAAAATTATGCAGCATTAGGTATATTTCATTGCATATTTAGTTCAAATGATTATTATCCCTCAAACATTCCTTAAAAATTTACTGATGTTATGGTGTAACTGTGATCAAGTTTATTAACAGCATCTCCTCATTATCTCACTAATTTAATATTTCATGCCCAAGATTATCTACAACCTAACTAGAATTATATCCACAATATCTGTAAGAACCAGTTATTTCTCTAGAAAACGTAAGAAAAAAATGTTTCAATGTCACCGCCTAATTGATGACTATAGATCCCGCTTAACTTATCGCTATAGAATTTGATGAGTGCTGTCCAAACCACTAAAATCTACTTCACTTAAAATTCTAGCTATTTAGAACCATGGTGATGTCATCTGTACCTTAGAATTCTTCTTGAAGAAGTATGGAGTTCTTGTAGGACCAATGGCGACTCACATCGTTCTCGCCATTTGGTCTTGACCCATCTCCAAGCCTCGTGGTCGACTTGCGATTGATTGTGGGCCTCCATGCTCGTCTCCAGGAACGTCAGCCGTCTCCTAAATCCCCCACGTCGCGTGTTCCTTAGTGCGCCATCCTACGATATTGGAAGTTCTTCGCAAGATACAAATAGCTGCCAGGGATGATGACCATCATGTCAAAAATTTCACAAAATTTCCGCTCGTCTAATATGATAGTTTATGAGTTTCTGGATACAGTCGCGCAAACCGCACTTTGGCAAACCTTTTGGTTCACGAACTAGAGCTGTTTCCAAAGCGCCAAGTTCGTAAGAAATATCCCATGAGATTGCCGTCTCAAGCATGGCCTCGAAACACAAGTGTGTTGCGTACGTCACAAGCGGTTGGTCTTGGCTCACATACTGTCTCTCGGCACAATGAACTCGCCTCTCTGTAAACAGTGTCTCGCTTCGAGCAGCTTACAGATTTACTGATATCATTGAGTTTCAATGTCCAGGTCATCTGCTCACCTCCAAAGCTCGCTTTCGGAGTACGTAGCCCTCTACAGAGTCCTACTTGATCACGTGTTCTGCTTCTTCCCTTACTGGTCCCATACGTTACTACGTCACTTGGAGACGCTTTCACAAATCCTCAGACAATAACTGTAAAATTATGAGCCTTATATCCTTTCATAATTCAAGGTCTCTGGACATCTTGGAATCAACGTGGCCATGGCAGTGACGTCTAAACCATTTATGTACGTCATCTGTCCGCCCTTAGATCACGTCGTGCGTTCTGACATCTTGACACATGACATATCGGGGACAGTACTATCCCGGCATTTGCCCGGGCGAAGTGGGAAACAACGGATAACCACTTCGAGGATGGCTGAGGGTGAAGTACCCTGGAAATACCTAGCGATGGCCCTCTACTATTTTAAAATGGAAAGAACAATTTATTCAAGTAAAGAACAGGACAAAAAGAAATGAATGCACTGCCGTTAAAACGACGCAAGAAAATTACCTGAAAAGGAATTGTAATAAATAAATTAACTGGATCACCTCAAAATTAAGTGTCCAGAATTGGAAACTCGTTCCAATTCGAAGCAAAATAATCTTACATGATCCTAGAATAATTAAATAGGACTGTATAATTAACAACAAATAAAATTACTACACTGATCTTTCGCATATTAAATTGTAATCAATTTTAATTAATATCAAAACTGGCGGTTAATTAGAACCGTGGCGTCAATTTACGCTATATACAATAAATTACAAATTCTATACAAATTTAATTTAGGACACACTCAATTGTTCCTCAAATACTGTCATTAAATACAATATTTGCTTCTGTATGGTTATAATTCGTGGTAAATTGTCTTAATTCTGGGTAAATTCCGCCACGCAGCCAAGCTAAGCGAAATGTCAGCTCATAATTATATTTCAAATAATTAATTAATTATGGTATTAATGATTGTATAGGTATTGATAACGAGACTGAAGAAATATTAATCTGTTTTATCATACAACTTAACCCAGCATTGCTTTAGGATAGTCTATTATCAAGACGAAGGTATTTGTAAACCCTGATAAACAGATGATTATGTCTTAACGGACATCATAATAACGAACCTCCATTGGTTCAAGTACACCGAACAGCTGATGTAAGACTATAACCTGTCTAACAACGATTGGCACTTACTGGCATAAATGCACTCACTGGCACAATCCCAAAAATACAAACACGCTTCACTAAGCATTACACCCAAAAGAATCAGCTTTACCACAAAAATACCTTAATATGCTCCTCTGTGCTCCTAAATTAGGCTCTCATACCCTTGATATATCTCGTTTATCATCCAAAAGTGTGGTCTGTATTACACCTAAAAGACCACAAAATCACCAAGGTCTTACAAAATGCCTCTAAACGTGCTTGAAAACAAAATCTATACCATTGCACGTCGTTCATCAATATGATTTACAAATATATATATATATCAAACGCCTACGAGTCTTACCTTACAAAAATCATTTTCAACATTTACATCATTAAACCCATAGACTAAAAGTCTATATTTCCTGGGATAAATTTATTCAGAAGCTTGGGTGTCTTTCTAAATGCGGCGGTAATAAATCTCATACTATTGCGTCAAAAGCGATTGTTTAACTTATATTCATTATAGCTCATGTCGAAGCATGATATCACAAAACTACAACTGTTCCTCCAGAATGAGGTTATACGGAAAAGTTAAGATCAATGTCCCCCTAAATTGAGGTCGCCCCTGACCTAAGTGAACTCGGAAGTATCAGTAGACCGTTCCTACACCATGAATGCATGCCGACATCTAAGGTTGATCCAGTGACAATTCATTAGGAAGGTGTACCAATAAATCTCTGTACACTAAAACTAAGTTCTCTCTAAGGAAAAAGAAGAAAAATTAATCAAAACAATTAAAACAGCTGGATCCGAAAACTTTCCAATATCAAATAGATGAGCGGAATGACTGAGATCCTCATCTATAAAACGATGCGAAAAAGCAAAAATGCATGTACCAGAATGCACTAACCACTAGAAAAACAATCAGTGTTCTGGACACTGTTAAACGAAATCGCTTATAATTAATCTATACTTATACAACATACTGTAGATCTTATCCTAACAGGTCTTCTCGCAATGAAAATATACATATCAATTTAGAATACACCTACAAATTTACTGAAAGTTAAATGACAAAATCTAAGTTTATACAAGGGATGCGTCCATGATCTTGGACCAGCATCCCGGAGATACAACAAGTCAGCTTCGAAAGAAACATCGAAGCTTGGCCTGTGCAAATCCATTTACTCTACAAAAAGTAACTATGGCAATTTGTGATTGCTTCTAGACGCTATGCTAAGCTACGTTAGTAATCTGATTTGTCCAGTACCTCATTTTTTCTTCATTGTTTTTTTTCTTCATAACGTAATCTTTATAGGAGAGTATTACATGTATTACTTGATGGTAGGATCTCGAGGGTTTTTCTAGCCGGGGACATTCAGGTTCTACGATCCAGCTGTTCCATCGGATAGGAAAAGTACTGTTCATGTTTAATCGGGCACAGTACCTAACGTAAGGCCCCGGGTGCCTCCTTCTCTCTTCCTTTCCTATCTCTCAAAACCTTCCATTCGCATCCCTCATATGGCTCATGTTTGCTTTGCAGGTGATGCAACTTGGGTGAGGTGCTCCTCCCACCTCCCCAGCTGTATCCCCCATCCCGAAGTTTCAAGCTCCAGGACACTGCCCACGAGGCGGTAAAAGGTGGGATACTTCCCTGAGGCCGACGGAAAAGCTAACCCTGGAGGGTAAAATGACTAAGAAAGAGAGAGGAAGAAATACAGAGCCGGAGATCGAACAACTAATGAAGTAACTGAGAATGTCAAGAGTAACCAACAACGCTTACGAGTTCAATAACTACTTATTTCAAAATTATGGAGGAAATGAGGGCAAACCACAATCAAATTTAAAAAGGAAATTCTACTACAAAATTAAAAGATTTTTCAAAGAAGAGAGATGAAGTCTACAATCTGGACGAACAAAACCCCGGAATCTCGAAGATGCAGTCCTCAATCCAGGAAGGAACGAGAGGGAGGAGTTCGTAACCAAGTTCGAGACCAGGAGAGGCAGATGGGTGATCGGAACCGCAGTTCCGTTTTGGATGAGACTTTTGTTTATTTTCGAATATGCAATTTCCACAAGACTCAGTACAAGATTTTATCATTGTAGTAGTAGTTGTTTGAGGTATATTGGAGTTTACCATTTCGCCATTTTTGTCTATTTAAATTGAAGTATGGTATAGGTATGATACTCATTTCATATTGTCGAGTAGGATTCTGATTCGTTTGCGAATACATCCTCTATTTTCGATTTTTATTGTGGATTGAATTTATTTTGGATCATGAATATCTTCGACTTGCTATTCATTTGAATGAAGTTTTTGTTGTTGTGAAGATAAGCGTTAGGATGAAGAATTTGTTAGGAAGAAGATATCTGGTAGTAGGAAGAATAAATATAGGATTTGGATATTGATGGACATTATTGTAAGAAGTTTATGAATATTCTCGACAGTTATTTCACTTATATTATGATCAACGATTTCAGAAAATTTATATATGCAAGGATTACTTTGTCAGCGTATTTATGAGATTATATTGAAGATCTTATGTACTATAAACAGTATTACAAATAATCTCAACTTTGAGATGTTCCATCAAGCTATATTTCGAATGACATTTTGAGTCGATTATTCATTCATTTCAGATAGGAAGATTACCAAGCTTTCATACTTGTAGAATTTATTTAATTCTAATGAAAGTCATTTCAGTAACATATTACCATGGTTTCATGTGTGTAGAATTTATTGAACTCTAATGAAGGTTTGGATGAATTTTGAAACTGGGAATAATAAATTAAGAATTATTCTGAGAATGTTGAGAACTTAAAGATGTTTGATATTATTTATAACAAACAAGATATTGACTGAAAGTAACTAACTGTATTATTATTAAATAATCATGAAAAGCATTATTAAACATTATAGCCATGAAAATCAACGAAATGATAATAAAACATGTATTTAACAAAATTAAACCTAACTGAAGTATAAAATTGTTGAGTAACATAAGAATTTGCAGCATGTCTATTAAAAGCATATTTGAAGGTATAATGAAGCTGTATCTGATATAAACGTGGTATTGAAATGTTTGAAGCATAAACATATTGTTTTCATAAGATATTACAAGGAATGTTGATTCTTTGATTATTTTTAAAGTAATTTAGTCGTGATTTAAGACATGAAGAATTTGTGGAGATAATGACGAGAAGTTAATATGCTGCGAGAAATACATGATCATATATGGCAGTGAAAATTTGTATATGGTAGGATTAATTTTGAATGATATTAATCATGCTAGTATCAGGAAGAATTAATAAGCGGTGCTCATGGTAGTACTTTCTATTACCATTATTAAATATTTGACATGAATTCTTAAGATACGTTTGAACTTAGCTTAATTGCTTGGTCAAATAGGCCAGATTATGACTTAGATTTACTGTTGTTTTGAAACAGAAGGTATGATAATGATTATCGGTGATTATCTCAGTATGTTAAAATTAGTTACGTTGACGAATGATATTGATACCGATTATTGTGAAAGGATTATAACTATTTTGATGCTTAGAAAGATTCATGAAGTGTGATTATGTGAATTGTGTGTTAATAGTATTGGAATATGACGTCGTATAAACGATATCTCTATTTAACCTATTCTTTCTGGAAGATTGACGTTGTGATTTATATTAACTTGTGTAAGATTGCGTTATGAAGACCAGTGTTGGGTGTTATTCCCAGATTAGTCCTATTGCCTTGTGATTTTATTTTTCTTGATTGTCGATTTTTATCGTCAGAGCTATTTAATATTTTTTCTTCATTTTTTTCTTCATATCGTAATCTTTATAGGAGAGTGTCCTCTTACATGTAGTACTTGCTGGTAGGATCTCGAGGGTTTTTCTAGCCGGGGACATTCAGGTTCTACGATCCAGCTGTTCCATCGGATTGGAAAAGTACTGTTCATGTTTAATCGGACACAGTACCTAACGTAAGGCCACGGGTGCCTCCTTCCCTCCTCCTTTCCTATCCCTCAAAATCTTCCCTTCCCATCCCTCATAAGGCTCATGTTCGCTTTGCAGGTGATGCAACTTGGGCGAGGTGCTCCTCCCACCTCCCCAGCTGTATCCCCCATCCCGAAGTTTCAAGCCCCAGGACACTGCCCACGAGGTGGTAAAAGGTGGGATACTTCGCTGAGGCCGAGGGAAGAGCTAACCCTGGAGGATAAAACGACTAAGAAAGAGAGAGAGGAAGAAATACAGAGCCGGAGATCGAACCTGGACCTCCAGGGTGACAGGCAAGAATGCTAGCCGTTTCAACAGGAGGTGGACATTTTTAAAGCAAGACAGTTGTTTTACGTGACTGTAAATCTCGTGATTATAAGCTACGGGACCACCATCCGAACCTCAGGCCGTGATATTTAATTTCAAAATTCCCAATTACATTGAACGGGAATCGAACCAGGTCCGCAATGGCGAGGGGCAAGGAGCTTGGCATTTCACCACCACGCCACTCCTCCTTCGGATTTTACCGTAAGAGCTATGAAAGGTACGGAAAAATCTCATTATTAAGAAAATCAGCACGTTGTTGTTGGAATTGTATGTATTTGAAATTGAGTACAAAGCAAAAATTGTTTTGTACATTCAGTAGACAGGTTGAGACTCGGACAAGAGCTTTACAGAATGTATGGGTATACTAGGTTCGACGTTATAATGGAATTTGCTAGCAAACTCGGGTGGACAAAATAATTATGAATAAAGCCATTTGAAACCCAGAGCGCTGTAGGCGGATGAAAGCGGAACTTATGTGGCCAGGATTTGGTACACAAATGTATATCTCTCCCTTATTATTCGGAGGCGAGGTGGCGCAGCGGTCAAGCTCTTGGCCTATGACCACGGTGGACAGGAGTCGATTCCCTGTCGATGCATGTGAAATTTTCAAAGTGAAGTGCCATGTTCTGTGGTTTGGATTCCACGTAAGAGGGAGGTCCTGTGGCTCATGATCGCGAGATTAACGGTCACGTCAAACTACAAACTTCTTTTTGAGTTTCCTTATTGTTCAATGGGATTGGGTATGAGATGCGATGAAAGTCTACTGTATGTGGTGGGTGATTTTTACAGCCGTATGAACTTCCAGACGCCCACCTCAGGAGAGGAGTTAATGAGGGGTAAAATGAATGAATATGAATGAAACTGGGGAAGGAAGCGGCCGTGGCCTCTCAGTAGGACCGCCCCAGCGTTTGAAAGGAGTTGAAACTCGGAAACCACGGAAAACCATTTCACGTCTACCGAGTCCGAAGAGATCTAGCGAGCATAGTTAACGCTGTCGGTCTATTTGGTACACAAATGATTCGTAATAACAAATCCTGTCGGAGATATTGAATGATGGTGTAATTATTCACGCGGTCGACATGTTGAATTGGTAAAACTTATTACAATTTGAAAGGCGCAGTCGTGGTTGGACGAGATTGTACTACGACCTCACCAAGTTTGATTGTAATTGCTCTAGCCATTTAGATTTTATAAGGACTCACACCTACACACATACACACACACTCGGATACAAGGTGATCTCACAAGTCTATATTTCATAAGACGAAAGTAGGCTCAAAATAATAATCCGGTGAAATAAATTTGAGAAAAATGCCTCAGGTATTAACATTATATCCCAGAATTTCATTGAGGTGAATGGCTCTGTGGCTAAATGGGTAGCGCGCTATGCTTTGACCCGAAGTGTCGTGGGGTCGGTTCCCCGCCGGGTAATCAAGGATTTTATTCTCCTTGGGATAATTCCCATGGCTCGGGGACTGGGTGTATCTGACGTCTCCATCCTCATTACGGCGCGCAGATGGCCCGCGGGCATCAACTAGAATGACCTGCACTCCACCTCTGAGGAGGCCATACGATTATTATCATTTTGGATTGAATAAGACAAACTCTTTATTGAGAGTGCCAATCCGCGGTGAATAAACCGTAATTCTATGGATTAAATTTCGCTCCATATACACATCATTAAATTCTATGGATTTATTTTATTGACGTCGTAATAGAATGACATGCTCGTTGGAATGAATGTCTATGAATTGAATTTCACTTAGGCCGGAATAGAACTAAATGTTCACTCACAGTTTCATTCCAACAAGAATAAAATTATATTGCATGGATTTAATTTCACTCCAGGCGCAATAGAATTAAATATTTGTTCGAATTAAATTGTATGGATTTAATTTCGCTCTGGCCGGAATAGAATTAAATTGTATGAATTCAATTTCACTCCGGCCGGAGTAGAACTAAATTGTTTGGGTTTAATTTCACACTGGCCGGAATAGAATTAAATGTTTGTTCACAGTCTCATCCCAACAGGAATATAATTACATTGTATGAATTTAATTTCACACAGGCCGGAATAGAAATAAATTGTATGAATTTAATGTCACTCCGGTCGGAATGTAATTGAATTGTACGAATTTAATTTCACCCCGGCCGGAACACAATTAAATGTTCGTTCACAGTTTTATTACAACAGGAAAAGAATTAAATTGTATGAATGTAATTTCACTCCGGACGTAGGTGAATTAAATTGTTTGCGTTTAATTTCATTCTGGCCGGAATAGAATTAAATGCTTGTTCATAGTCTAATTCCAACATGAATAGAATTATTATATTGTATGTATTTAATTACGCACAGCCCGGAATAGAAGTAAATTGTATGAATTTAATTTCACTCCGCCCGGAACGTAATTGAATTGTTCGAATTTAATTTTACTGAGGCCAGAAGAGAATTTAATTGTATGAATTTAATTTCCCACCGACCTCAAGATTTACTGTAATTTAGTTCCACATTTTTTCATTTCACTCCGACCTCTAGATTTAATTGAGTTCCACATTTCATTTCACTCAGACCTCATAATTTAATTTAGTTTCACGTTTCATTTTACTCCGACCTCAAGATATGGTTTATTTCCACTTTTCATTTCACTCCAACCTCAAGATTTAATATCATACCAAATTTCATTTCACTCCCAGTCGAAGTTTTAATTTTATTCCGACCACAACGTTTATTTTCACTCCGATCTCAAGATGTAATTTCACTCCACATTTAATTTCACTCCGACCTCAAGATTTAATTTCATTCCACATTTAATTTCACTCCAAGTAAAAGATTTAATTTCATTCCTACATCAAGATTTATTTTTATTCCACATTCAATTTCATTCCGTATTGGGGATTTAATTTCATTCCACATTTAATTTCACTCCAAGTATGAGATTCAACTTCATTCCGACACCAAGATTTAATTTTATTCCCAATTTAAACCCACTCCGCCTTGAGGATTTACTTTCATTCCTCATTTAATTTCATTCCAACCCCAAGGTTACATTTTACTCCACATTTAATTTCTTTCCGACCGGAGGATTTAGTTTCATTCCACATTAAATTCCATCCAACCCCAAAATTTGATTTCATTCCTTTAATTCCAATCAACCTGAGGATTTTATTCAATTCCCCATTTAATTTCATTCCGACCACAAGATTTAATTTTATTCCGCATTTAATTTAATTTAATTCCAACGGCATGGTATAATTTCGTTCCACATTTAATTTCATTCCATGTTCAACATTTAATTTCATTCCACACTTAATTTTATTCCGAATTCAAGAATTATTTTCATTCCTGATTTAATTCAATTCAAGTTTCACTCCATGCATTTCGTTCCCTTTTATTAAAAGAGAGTTTTGTTATTCACATTTAACTCCTCACATATTATTCTTTAATTTCACTCACAATTAAATTTCACTCCAAGTTTCACGAAAATGTTTAATTCTAGATATAATTTAATTCCGAATTTAATTCCATTTAATTCACGAAATGGTTTCGTTTATATATTTCTCTCCTTACGTTTCATTACTTACATTTCATTACTTACATTTCATTCCTCACATTCTATTTCTAATTTAATTCCTCTTCGAATTCCATTCACTAAACCATTTTCTGTTTAATACAGTTCTACGAATCGCGGTTAATTTCATTCCTTTCAATACTGTTCCAATTAAAGTACTTTGATTTTAATTCCTTTTCACACATATAATTTCATTCCAGACTTTTGTGTGTTCAAACCATCTAATTTCACTCCTTTTTAATTTAATTTCGTTCTCTTTTCCATCCCTGCGTACAACATTCCTAATTTGTTTTCATCGCGTTTTTGTTTAATAGGAATTCTTTAGGGGTCATTAGGACGTAGATGTATTCTATTTTTCGGGAGGGTTTACTATTTAGATAGTTTGTGGATTAGCAATCAGATCTCCAACAGAGTAGGTTAGCCCGTGTAATTCTTGTAGATTTGATTTTCATTTTTCCTTGCGGATGTGCATTTTGGGCTAGTGTCTTAACACCTTCTATCCATCCCACATAACCCTGAGATAACATTCTTGTGCTGAGGCTAGCCTAAATACATGTCTGGCATTTTCTCTATGGTTTGTTTGCGATGGGATCTCTTGGTGGTTGATTCGGTATTCAGTCTCCATGGTATCTTGGAACAAACGGGCTGAATTCATACGTAATTACATACATTTTCATTTGAGACCATTTTGTCTATCAGCATCCAGTCTAGTCTGCAAGCCTCTGTTTGCTATATATTATTATTATGATGATTATTATTACTGTTATTATTATTATTTCATTTCTCACTTTAGATCACGACATAGCCATGCACGTGACGCTAACTTGTCGATGTGAGTCTGGTCCAACTCATGTGGATACTTCTGTTTCCTATTCTCGATTTTGTACATAGAAGTTTTAATTTTGCTCACTGGTGATTCTAAGGATAACAGATGGAGGGGTGTTTAATTATCATCAGCTGATGATACAGTTGATGAGTGGTGATGATTCTCTCTTTTTGTGGCAAAATGCTCGTACATTTGTCAGTTGTGTTCTATCGAGGTTCATGACATCCATTAGTCCTCTACCTCCTTCAGACCGAGGTAGAGCAAAGCACTCTGTTGACGATTTTGGATGCTGCATACGATGACGCGATAAAATCACCGATGTTTTCCTTTGCGGATCTTTTAGCTCAGTTTGAGTAGGCTATATCTGATGATACCAAATGAGTATGTGACAACGTGCATTTGAAAGGTGTTAACTGCCTTAATGAGATTTTTTAAACTAAGGTTTGAAGAGAGGACACTGCGAAGTCGTGTAATCTCTTGCTCAGTGTTGCGCATCGTGATATCATTATGCCTGGGACGTATTTTCCGGGGAAATCCAAGGAATTTGCACCATTATGATTGTTATTAATATTATTATTGAGTTTATTGTTCTTATACAGGGTGTTACAAAAAGGAACGGCCAAACTTTCAGGAAACATTCCTCACACACAAAGAAATAAAATATGTTATGTGGACATGTGTCCGGAAACACCTAATTTCCATGTTAGAGCTCATTTTAGTTTCGTTAGTATGTACTGTACTTCCTCGATTCACCGCCAGTTGGCCCATTTAAAGGAAGGTAATGTTGACGTAATGTTAGAGCTCATTTTAGTTTCGTTAGTAAGTACTGTACTTCCTCGATTCACCGCCAGTTGGCCCATTTGAAGGAAGGTAATGTTGACGTCAGTGCTTGTGTTGACATGCGACTCATTGCTCTACAGTACGAGCATCAAGCACAAAAGTACGTAGCATCAACTGGTTAGTGTTCATCACGAACGTGGTTTTGCAGTCAGTGCAATGTTTACAAATGTGGAGTTGGCAGATGCCCATTTGATGTATGGATTAGCACGAGGCAATAGCCGTGGCGCGGTACGTTTGTATCGAGACAGATTTCCAGAACGAAGGTGTCCCGACAGGAAGACGTTCGAAGCAATTGATCGGCGTCTTAGGGAGCACGGAACATTCCAGCCTATGACTCGCGACTGGGGAAGACCTAGAACGACGAGGACACCTGCAATGGACGAGGCAATTCTTCGTGCAGTTGACGATAACCCTCATGTCAGCGTCAGAGAAGTTGCTGCTGTACAAGGTAACGTTGACCACGTTACTGTATGGAGAGTGCTACGGGAGAACCTGTTGTTCCCGTACCATGTACAGCGTGTGCAGGCACTATCAGCAGCTGATTGGCCTCCACGGGTACACTTCTGCGAATGGTTCATCCAACAATGTGTCAATCCTCATTTCAGTGCAAATGTTCTCTTTACGGATGAGGCGTCATTCCAACGTGATCAAATTGTAAATTTTCACAATCAACATGTGTGGGCTGACGAGAATCCGCACGCAATTGTGCAATCACGCCATCAACACAGATTTTCTGTGAACGTTTGGGCAGGAATTGTTGGTGATGTCTTGATTTGGCCCCATGTTCTTCCACCTACGCTCAATGGAGCACGTTATCATGATTTCATACGAGATACTGTACCTGTGCTGCTCGAACATGTGCCTTTACAAGTACGACACACCATGTGGTTCATGCACGATGGAGCTCCTGCACATTTCAGTCGAAGTGTTCGTACGCTTCTCAACAATAGATTCGGTGACCAATGGATTGGTAGAGGCGGACCAATTCCATGGCCTCCACGCTCTCCTGACCTCAACCCTCTTGACTTTCATTTATGGGGGCATTTGAAAGCTCTTGTCTACGCAACCCCGGTACCAAATGTAGAGACTCTTCGTTCTCGTATTGTGGACGGCTGTGATACAATACGCCATTCTCCAGGGCTGCATCAGCGCATCAGGGATTCTATGCGACGGAGGTGGATGCATGTAACCTCGCTAACGGAGAACATTTTGAACATTTCCTGTAACAAAGTGTTTGAAGTCACGCTGGTACGTTCTGTTGCTGTGTGTTTCCATTCCATGATTAATGTGATTTGAAGAGAAGTAATAAAATGAGCTCTAACATGGAAATTAAGCGTTTCCGGACACATGTCCACAATTCATATTTTCTTTCTTTGTGTGTGAGGAATGTTTCCTGAAGGTTTGGCCGTACCTTTTTGTAACACCCTGTATATTGAGTTAATTTTTAATAATATTGACAGTCTACGTAATTCTAACACGATTTTATGTTCCTATTTCATTTAGGGACACGGGACGCAGTGACCATTAGTCCAGTGCACGTATTTGTGCGTTGAACATGTATGACACTCTGTGTATTTGTGCTGCTTGCACTAGTATTGCTCCCGTTAGACTAGGTCATCGAGGTACTATCTGTAGCAAATAGCCCTCCCGACGTCCTCACCCTTCAGACCACACAATGAGAGGATTAGATGTGTCCTCAGACCAGCTCCGGCACGAGACCAATAACCTAAGGGTATCGGGTAAAGTAAGAGGGAAAGTTATAGACATGCCGAGGAAGCACACCTCTAAAATAAATAAAATCTAAGAATGAATAGTCCAGGCCTATGTAGAATTCGTTTAAACATTTATGAAGCAGAACAAATCCCTGTCCTACCTAGGAGGGTTTGAAATTTCGGCTAGTCCGCAGAGCTTATAAAAATAAAAATAAATAAATGAATAATATTCCCTACACTGACGTTATGTTAACCCTCTCGAAAGTCCGATTTACAAAAGAAAAAAATGAGGTTCAAGTTCAAAACTAAGAATGTGACACATAATAAAGTCCCTAAGCAATTACAAAAATATCCGATTAAAAATACTAATAGACAGATACTGAATTTACAGCAAAGAAAAAATATTAATTGACCTGCAGCAACTAGAGTGTAATTTACATTTAATCGCACCAATAGAAAATAGCCTATGTTATGAAGGTGTCACTAAAGCAAAAGTTTAGTGCTTTTCAGTCGGTCAACAGGAATGTACCCAAAAGAGCTGGGTTATGCCCTAATCCTGAAATAAATTACATGAGATTAATAAATACACTAGGATGACCAGTTTCGATCGTCAAGTGATCATCAGCAGATCCATTACACTTAGGCTATACAATCTATGTTTGAAATTACTGGTGAAAATATGTACAATATGTACAATTATTTAGTTGCAGTATTGGTAATGCAACTGTCGGTGTATGCTAATTGTACCTAGATGTTAGGTGAAATGCTAAAATGGTGATAGAAATCCGGAGTTTGTCTATTTGGAGTGACTATATGGTTGTAAAAAATCAACTATTGTTAAACTGTAATATTACAGGCTACTACTTATCTGGTTGTCTTCCTCGCTGGAGAAACGAGCAGTTACACCAGGGTGTACGAGTGGACACGAAACTGCTCGTAGCTCCAGCGAGGAAGACAACCAGATAAGTAGTAGCCTGTAATATTACAGTTTAACAATAGTTGTTTTTTTACAACCATATAGTCACTCCAAATAGACAAACTCCGGATTTCTATCACCATTTTAGCATTTCACCTAACATCTAGGTACAATTAGCAAACACCGACAGTTGCATTACCAATCCTGCAACTAAATAATTGTACATATTGTAAATATTTATCCTGTATTTTCAAACATAGATTGTATATCATAAGTGTAATGGATCTCATGATGATCGCATGACGATCGAAACTGGTCATCCTAGTGTATTTTTTTTATCTCATGTAATTTATTTCAGGATTAGGGAATAACCCAGCTCTTTTGGGTACATTCGTGTTGACCGACTGTAAAGCACTAAACTTTTGTTTACTAAGGCAACACTGAAAAATGGCTTCAAACACCACAATGAAGGTGTCACTTCCAACATTTAAATTTAAATTTATTTTGTTAATTACGTCCGTTTTGAAATTATCACTAGATGATTAGCATCACTGACAAAGAGGAATCCAAAAGCTAAAAAAGCAACCAGTCTATCAATAAAAACATTTAGCTATTACACACATTATATAAACAATATAAATGGTCAACACTCTTAATCTCAAACACAAAAAAATGATTATCGCACTCCTTCCTACGCAACTTCAAGTGCTTTTTGCAATGGATCGCGATCTGAATGCGTGTAAATTGTTGGCGGTGACACACCTAAAAAGCTTCAAGTCCCACATAGTTGCCAAGTGTCCACGTGTACTGGGATTCCGTGACATTGCAACTTGTCGTCTCGAAGATCGTGTCAGCTGTCCTAAAATTCTGTAATGCTAATAATCAGGAGTTCCAGGTGTCGGTCATGTAACAAAATATGATTCAAGTTTAGAAAAGTTCATCTCTTATTTAGTTCATTTGATTTATAACGTTGGTTGAAGTTAAATAGGTTCTATGATTTAATTTATGTTTATTGTCATAGTTCGTCCCTCATTGTGTGATTGCGTTTCACCTAATGACCATGATGTCTCGAAGCAATAACAGCAAAACCTCTGAAGTGGTGTTGTCTGTACCATAACACAACATTAGCTCACTCACGGGTAATACAATAACACGCGCTAAAAATAGCGAAAATGGCGCAGCACACTGGCTCTCGAAACCTCGGTTGATGTGACGAATAATCAATCATCGTCACTGGATAAAATACCTCAAAATAATGTGGGTGAAACACTTCAATCCCATCATTTATCAGAATAACAGACACAACAATAATATGGCTTGTTAATTTATACATGGTCTCTGGACAAAGAAAGGGAAAATCCATCTAGATGGAATACTCATGAAACGCGTACCATCAAACGTCATTGTAAGCATGAACTAGATTCAAAATCAAGACATGAATGTCTCCTACTAAACATAATAATTCATAAAAATGCGACCGTAATTCTCATCGAGAATTAGCATTCGAGCTAGTTATACAATTCACACAGTCAAAGTCTACATCAGTCGTCTCTCAGAGTTGCAATTATCCGTTAGAATTCGCCATTTGCCTGACTGGCTGTCCAGTCCACCTACGGTTCACTCACAACCTGCCCAGCGTGTCACTGGTCTTTGCTTTCATTCCATTGCATTACACATTCATTTAAAACGAGCTGCCTGAATACAGTCCTATCTGCTGGCTTGTAAACTTATTCACTCACACATAATAATACTTGTAGTATAATTAAGATTAACTAATACTGTGGCTCGTACGTATAATCAAAGACAAAAGCAAATAATTTTAAAAGAAAGATATTTCAATCCCCTCGTGGTATGTTTCCTGTCGTTCCAAAGACGTTGGAGTCTCCCAAATCTCGCAGTTTGCATCTTATCATTGTATACCAGTACTTCAAATACGTTATAACCAAAAATGTAATGTGCTCCTAAAGAACTATAAGTCAGAAATAACGACAACACCTACACCTTAAGTGGGGGTGAAGCTGATTCCTGCACGTGGTGCCCCTGCATAGGTACTGGCTTGATTCCAGTACTGAACTGAGCATCAGAATTCGACAGCCAGACAATTCTAGTGATCTCCTGGCTTGAAACACATCACAATGAGAAAACCTAAAGGAAATGGTCCTTCTAAGGGCCCACTATGTAGAAACCTAGGACCTATGATCAGAATTCTTCAGCTCAACATAGAAGGAATAAGCAGAGCTAAGTGTGAACTCCTATCAAGAATAGCTCTCGATAAAAATATTGACTTGATTGTTATTCAGGAAACTCATGCAGCAGATGAAGATCAACTGCACTCTAGAGGAAAAATTCCTGGTTATGACCTCTTAGGAGCAACATTCCATCACGCATACGGGGTAGCCACATATGTAAGACATACTGTCGAAAACGCCTCCTTGTGCACTACAAGTACTGCTGAAAATATCCATTCTGTGATCACCAAAATAGGAGACGTCACGGTCACTAATGTGTACAAACCTCCAGCTGAGCAATGGCCCCCCTATGTTCTCCACCACCAACCGCATCCAGCCATCTACCTTGGCGATTTTAACAGCCACCATGAACAATGGAGATACACTTCTAGTGATGACAATGGAGAATCTTTGGTCTCATGGGCTGAGGAACACAACCTCCATCTTACTTTTGATGCTAAAGATCTATGCACTTTTAGATCAGCTGCATGGAGACGAGAGTCCATTCCCGATCTGTGTTATGTGTCTACCAACAACTGCACACCTCTTCCAGTTACACGGAAAGTTCTCTCCGACTTTCCCCACAGCCAGCATCGCCCAGTTGTAATAGAGATCGGAATAAAAGTCCCTATTGTGTCAACAACTCCCCATCCACGCTGGAACTTCCGAAAGGCAAACTGGCCTGCCTTTACTGAACAACTTGATAAGGTCCTGGGCTGGATTCCCCCAACAAGTGAAAACTATGAGAGACTCACAGGTGCTGTAATAAGCACAGCAAAGAAGTTCATACCTAGAGGATATCGGAAGGAGTATATTCCTGGATGGAGTGATGCTAGTGAAAAACTGTATCAAGAATTCGAAACAACTGGGGACAAGAATACAGCTGATCAACTATTACACAGCCTGAACACTGCTCGCCGTCAGAAATGGACAGAAACTGTGGAAAACCTCGACTTCAAACATTCAAGCAGGAAGGCGTGGTCCCTATTAAGGAAATTAGGAGATGGAAGCCGAGTAGCTCGAGACATTATTCCTATAAACCCCAACAAGGTCGCGTCCCACATTGTGTCAAGTTCGAAAGCTCCAAAAGATCGTGACCACACCTCTGCAATCAAAAGGGAGCTCAGAGCAATGAAAACAGACAGTCTTGAGGTCGGCAGATTTTCTTATCCCTTCACCCCAGAGGAAGTTGCTACAGCTTTGAAAGATGTCAAATCAGGGAAAGCCCCTGGTTTTGATGGCATTCATCCAGAATTTTTATTGCATGCAGGGAATTATGCAATTACCTGGCTAGCAAAGTTCTACTCCAACATCTTAGAGACAGGGTCTATCCCCCGACTTATGAAACAAACAAAGATCATCGCCATTCTCAAACCAGGTAAATCTAGTAAAAATCCTCAAAGCTATCGTCCAATTGCTCTTCTGAGTGTAGTTTACAAATTACTGGAGAGGCTTCTCTACAACAGAATCGGCTCAGTAGTTCTTGACCATCTACCCATCGAACAAGCGGGCTTTCGCCCAAACCGAAGTTGCACAGACCAGGTTCTCTCTCTGACTACACACATCGAAGCTGGATTCCAAAAACAACTAAAGACTTCAGTTGTGTTTGAGGACCTAACTGCAGCATACGACACAGTATGGAGGCAAGGACTCATCTGCAAACTACTTCGAATAATACCCTGCAAGAAAATTGCCAAGCTCATTGAAAACATGCTTACAGACAGAAGGTTCCGTGTAATTATGGGAAACAAGACCAGTAAGGAAAGGACTCTTAATAACGGTCTTCCTCAAGGATCGGTACTAGCACCTCTGCTGTTCAACTTATATATATCAGATTTGCCGAAAACAACCTCCACACCATTTGGGTACGCAGACGACTGGGCATTTGCAGTGCAGGACAAATTTATGGAGAATACCGAAGATACGTTGACAGCTGACCTCAACATCTTAGATCAGTATTTTCATAAATGGAGACTTTGGCCAAGTTTGAGTAAAACAGAAGTCACATGTTTCCACCTCAACAACAAACTGGCCCACCGTGAACTTAGTGTTAAATTCCAGGACACTAGACTTCACCACAACAGATACCCAAAATACCTCGGGGTAACCCTTGACAGAACTCTGTCCTTCAAGGAACACCTGAAGAGGACAACAGCCAAACTCCAGACACGGAACAACATCCTCCATAAACTGTGTGGTACCACCTGGGGTTCTTCAGCTTCAACCTTAAGAACTTCAGCTCTTGCCCTTGTCTTCTCAGCTGCAGAATATTGCTCTCCAGTCTGGCTGAACAGCTGTCATACAAAACTGGTTGACTCGCAGCTAAACCATACTTTGCGCATTGTATCAGGAACCATAAAATCTACCCCCACTTCTTGGCTGCCAGTTCTTAGCCATATTCCTCCACCACACTTACGGAGAAAGAATGCCCTGTTGCAAGAGTACCAGAAGTTGTCTAGAAATGCCAATCTGCCAATCCATGGAGACATACCCAACGCCATGATCAGCAGGCTCTGTTCCAGAAATCCACCAGTTAGGACCGCCAGAAACCTGGTTGATAATTTCAACCTACAGCAGGACTGGATGCAAGAATGGACATCCACAGCTCCACCTGAGTATCGGAACTTTCCCTGCATCACAAGAACACCAACAGGATTTCATCTACCCCGCAGTACCTGGACAACTCTCAATCGCATCAGGACAGGCCATGGCAAGTGCGCTGACTCCCTCCACAAATGGGGCAAACTTTCCTCCCCGGAATGTAGCTGTGGTGCCCCAAAACAAACAGTCCATCACATTGTGGAACAGTGCCCCCTGAGTGCATATCAGGGCAATTCAAAAGACTTCCAAAATCTGAATCCGCCTTGCATAGACTATATTGAGAGCTTGAAGTTAAGACTGTAACCTACTGTACATAGTGTATATTTTATTTGTGATTGTGTTTCTTTGCATTTTTATGATGTCATACGCTAAATAAATACACCTTAAGTGTTATCAACCGATACGTAGACTAGGCAATCACCCTGCCTGGCTTTTTAAATTTCTGTGTCACCCTATAACACATATGGAAGTTCATAATAACCAAAACCAGTGGCTTCATAGCTCACTAAATTATTACATTAATAAGCGGCAGAGTAAACTTCAGCTTCTACCAAACGATACGTAGATTAAGGGGCTCAATTCGTTCTTAGTGTCAGTGCACTTCCTACCATCAAAAATACATGTGAAAGACCAATCGAATCAGTAACGTAGCCTTGTAGCATAAATATTTACAGGTTCGGTGTATCCAAGAATACAGACATTCTCTCCTAACAAAATGATGTACGTGCGTAAACGTGTGTGTCACTGGGCTATGCTTTGACAGGGCAAGTCGAAATGGGCTGAAAGATTAATCTAGGAATATTAGATAACGTAAAATCCTACCTAAGGTTGCTTTTGAGTGCTACATTAATGCTTCAACACATATTGATTTAGGTCTTGACTTGGATTTTGTAGCTGTTTAAAAACTCACGTTATCAGTGTGTTGTCATGTTGGCTATTTCTCGAGCTGTAGCCCCAGGAACAGAGCTTGGGTTCAGCTCTCGGATACGTCACCTTCTTCCTCCCATTGTGAAGGCTATGGTTTCGGCTTTCCCCTCATTCTAATGAGTTTAATACATCTCGGATCTTGTCTGGATACGCAGGATACTACCTCTCCTCATCTCCATGTAGTCGGTCGTTCCAGTCATGATGTTTTAGATCATCAGCGAAGTTAAGTTAAAGGTGGATAGGGCAATATCGTCTCTATGTGATTGCAGTCACACTGATGAATACGAAAAAAATGTTTGCGACTGTGGTAATGGCGATTGTTTAGTGATTATGAAGCAGAGCAGTTATCGGAAGAAATCATGGCAATCTCAAAACTTGTAGTAATGCAAACAGTGTCCGTTCGTTATTTTAGAGATTGATGTAGTCGATTATCAGTACATTTAGTATACATTTACTGTCAGATGAAAGTTATACGATCACCTCGTGGCCTCGCCACTCAGAGTATGACCATGTGGTCTCCACACTTAAAGAGAATTATCACCGATTATGCAAAAAGATACAGTCAGTCTGAGAGACTAGACTTTATATCATTTCAAATAACGCATGCTACAAATGCTACACATGTTAGAAAGGCTCAGGAGGGCTTCTCGCTTCGCTCAAAGCCCCAGGACTTTTCAACAGACTCCATCACCCATTAACTTAGGCTTCCCGCGCGGGCATCTCTTTAAGGGTCACCCTGTATTTGATTCTGACATATTTTACAACTCTTTAAGGGTCACCCATTATTTGAATCTGATATCTTGCAAACCTCTTTAAGGGTCACCCTGTATTTGAATTGAATCTAACATACTGTACACCTCGTTAAGTGTCACCCTGTATTTTGCTCTGACATCCTGCACACCTCTTTAGGAGACACCCTGTATTCTCGTCTGACATCTTGTGCACCTATTTAGGAGTCACCCTGTATTCTTCTCTGCCATCTTGTACACCTCTTTATGAGTCACCTTGTATTCTTATCTGGCATCTTGTATATCTCTTTAGGAGTCACCCTGTATTCTTATCTGGCATCTTGTACACCTCTTTAGGAGTCACCCTGTATTCTTATATGACGTCTTGTATATCTCTTAAGGAGTCACCCTGTATTCTTGTGTGACATCTTGTACACCTCTTTAGGAGTCACCCTGTATTCCTGCCTGATATCGTGTACACCTCTTTAGGAGTCACCCTGTAATCTTATCTGACGTCTTGTATATCTCTTTAGGAGTCACCCTGTATTCTTGTCTGACATCTTGTACACCTCTTTAAGGGTCACCCTGTATTCTTATCTGACATCGTGTACATCTCTTTAGGATTCTCCCTGTATTCCTGTCTGACATCTTGCACACCTCATTAGGAGTCACCCTGTTTTCCTGTCTGACGTCACGCACTCGCCGTCTCCCTGGAGTAATCTCAGACTCGGTGCATATGCACTGAACAACATGATGACATCATACAAGCCGTAACCGCACCCGTAACGCATAACGTTAGACCCAAGCATAACGACGAAGTCGACAAGATCATTTGAAATGATTAAATATCGCTAAATTGTAATCACGTTTACTTTATGCAAATGTTGCAGCGTGTTTAGCATTTATGCAAAACTTATGTCGCTTTCTCGAAGCACATAATTCAATTAATTCACACACACGTATCTGCCAGTACAAATATTGACGTGTGTCGATCGCACGGATCAGAAAGAGTTGTGTCGTCTGTCGTGACGTGAGCTATACCCCATCCACGGAATTTGTGAAGTAGGTTTGCGCATGACGTCACACGGAGGAAGTGAAAAGAGAAGCGATAAGTGGAGCCTGGCAGCCCAGCTTTAGCGAGGGTTGGTTGAAGACATGGCCACGCCTCCCAGTTGCGCTTATTGATGTGTAACATCATTCCACTCGGTTGCTGTAGAGTTTAGTGGGAGTGATTTTGAAAAATGGGACGGAAGTGGATCGGACGGAAGTGTGTAAGACGCACTGCCAGCTAGATCGCATCCCTCCTGGCTGCGATCCGATCCAGCTTACAGTGGTGCCATGTGGAATGTATATAACATACGGATTATTTCAAGGTTTGGAGGTGCCATTACAGATATTTCTACAATAAATCATCAACAAGTTGTCGTTGTTTGGTGTAAAAATATTCATTAAATCGTATTTGCTGAAAACAATTATGATTTATTAAGAGTTTGTTTTTCAATCTCTGGATAAAAGTGATGGGCATCCACTCGCCGAGTAACTTTCCTCAACACTTTCATACTGAACGGTAAACGCTCATGCGAACTCTGGTGTCAACTCATTGAAACACAAACCACATGTCTTCGTATCAGTATTTAAATGATGATATGAAATGAAAATCCACAGCCTGCATCCAGTCTCCGACCGGGTCAGGAATGGAATGAATGAATCCCCCATCTAGCGGCGAGGATATGGACTGTGCCGGCTGCCGAGGCCTGACGCACTCCTCCGGGTCAATGATTAAATGAATGACA
The DNA here is from genome assembly GCA_946902985.2 of Meconema thalassinum. Taxonomy (NCBI): domain Eukaryota; kingdom Metazoa; phylum Arthropoda; class Insecta; order Orthoptera; family Tettigoniidae; genus Meconema; species Meconema thalassinum. Next base: position 1,150,107,410 of record OX336389.2, read on the forward strand.
GATGAAATGAAATGATAGTGGAGAGTGTTGCTGGAATGAAATACAGGGAAAACCGGAGTACCCGGAGAAAAACCTGTCCGCCTCCGTTTTGTCCAGCACAGATCTTACATGGAGTGACCGGGATTTGAACCACGGACCCAGCGGTGAGAGGCCGGCGTGCTGCCGCCTAAGCCACGGAGGCTTAAATGATGATATACTTTTATTAAAAAAAATTGTGATTAGTCGGCAAAGCCGGTATTACGTTTCTGCACAATGGCTATTCAGATATTAACCCACATTGCGGTAATGGAGTGATCAATGCAATATATATCGATGATTTTATACGGGAACTGGGCTAGCCTTTCATCGACCACTATAGGAATTCCCTTTACTGTCAATTAGGCGTATGCATAACAAATTTTAAACTCAATTCCACGCAGGAACATTATCGAAAAAAAGCAAAATATTAATGGAGCATAAAAAATACTTCCGTATTATTACCGGCACGTGGAAATGAGTACCTCTCTTGTACTCCAAGTACCTGTGGTTGTAATGGCTCCGTTGGTTACATCTTGGTCGTCGAATCATGAGGTCTCAGGTTCGAACCCCAGTCACGGCAATAATTTTTGCTACCGGATTATCGATTTAAACGATATATATCATAACTTTATGCGTCATTTTAACAGAGTCTGCATGATATTATGATTTATCTAATTTTAATTACAATAGTTTGCACCAAGCAGGATTTGGGAAATTTGATTGTATTGAACATTATTTCTAGTAGTCTATAGATAGGTTAGAGACTATGGTTTCATTCCCCCTCTTAATTTACAATATAATATGTGATGTTTGTTCAAACACGTGTGACAGTAGCATATCTCCAGTTCAATCTATACATTCATCATAGTACCAGTATGAAAACGGAGCGTAAATTAACATTTTAAGAATGTCCAAGCTGTGTAGTATACGAGTAGGATAACATGTCGGATGACTTCATATACATTTCATCTCAATTTCATAGTAGGATAACATGTCAGATGTTACACATCATATGCGACTACTGTAAGGCTCGTATCTTTTTTTATTCAATGGCATCGCGCCTAATTTGCCAGTCAACCGAGTCACTCCTGTGCGCAGACTACATGTTTTCACACTGGCACTTCGCAGATTGCTTGGACGAAGTTTAGGGTTCCGGAAGGATACTCTAGTTATTGAGCATTTAAAAATCTCCTCATAATTAGTTCCACCACATTTTCTGCGTTGTTAAATTATAATTTAGGACTAATAAGAAATCTCAAATCAGTCCAGTTCATTAGTAAAACGTGCAGTAGATTGCCAATTTCAGTGGCGTAAAATATATAATGGGAACATTATGTTTGTGGACAGAAAAAAAATTGAGAATGTCCACTGCCATAGTACACATGTGATACGAGTGAGATCAAAGCTCTTATGGCTGATCCTGGATGGTTTGGTGCAATACCAACTTGAAGACAATCAAGGATATCGCCAACCATGAGCATACGGGATCAGTATGTATACTTGAAACGAGGCCAGGATAAGAAAGGTTGCGGCCTCAGCCCTCAGTTGGGTGATTTCTTTTTGGCGTAAAAGGGGGAAACCATAGAAAAAGCACTTTTAGAATAACTGAGGTGGCGATTGAATCCTCCTCTTCTCAACTGTCTTCTAATGACTGATTAAATCCTACCTAGGTATTGAAGCCCACAGAATAAAATAACATTATTGGGGGAGTCGGCAATTGAACTCAAAACTATTGGAACAGGAATATCAATGCGTGATCCTAGGCCACAAACAGTGGCTATTGTATGACTAAACCAATATTTACCTCAACGACAATTTTCTATTTCTCGGAAGTTGTTGGTAAATTAAATGACGTGAAACAGCCGCCATCAACAATGGCAGTTTTGTATTAAATCTGCTACTTTCATTTGCACCGACTGTTGAGCTTCACATATTTTCTTATTCGGAATAAGAAGGGGCCTGTTGAAAACCTCATCAGAATAAATCCCTGCTGAAAATGCAATGCAAATGAACCTGGAGAGGCGCTACCCTGGTTTCCTCTCCTCCTTCCAACATTTGCGTCTTGGTTACTTTTATATATAAAGCCATGCACAACTGTTGTTTCGGAATTTATTGTAAATTGCATCTAATTTAGTGGTGAATTATAGTGGTGTAGGAGGGTTTTGGAGTCCAATAATGACCGTGGCGCAGCTCCCCTCCTTTTGCTATTTTCTTAATGGGGTTTGTTTATGTGTCGGTTAACAGCGTGTCAAAAAACAAGGTGGTATATTGTGGTGTATTTATAGACGAGCACTGGTCCTTTTCTTCGTGTTTATGACAATTCTACTGCTTGACCACTGAATGACTGCATTAGTGTGGTGATAAGAAGTTACAGTTACCGTTAGAATGATGGGCAACATCTACTATTATTACCATGATAACTATAAGCAGGGCCATAGAAATGAGGTAACATGGGAATCAACTGTAGGTGTTCTTCTAAAATGACATGCTTTACACATAACCAAACATTGCCCTTGATTGATCAAGAAGTAACATCACAAGAGTTGTTTGTTATTGCTTCATTTTGAGGCTACGGACATCGTGGTCATCAGTCCCGAAAATCTATCAGTGCTTCACTGGTGATTGTCGATGTGTGTATAACAGTATTGCAGTAGATACCCAACGGTTCGAATTAAAGCACCATCCACTCACTAGTATGCCGGCTAGGGTATTGTAATACGCCTCCAAAACAATTTATCGTTGTTGAATGACATGAGATGAATTACGTATTGTCGTGCACAGAAATAATAGAATATCTCAAAAACAAGTAGTTCCATTAAGAAATAAGTGATATTTTAAAATATTCTACTGGTTATATTTATTTGAAATTCTCCCACCATTTAAATAGACTCACCAAGTGTTGTACTAAATATGCCATCTTACATAAACATACATACATACATGCGTTTCATTTGAGATTGGTTTTTTGCCTTTCAAAATCCAGTCTAGTCTGGAAACCTCTGCCGTCTCCTTGATCCCCTATTAGAAGTTATCACTACGGTCTCCTCTCCTTCTACACGTTCAATACTGAATCTAGCCAGCTTTTCCTACATTAATCTATACTTCTTTCACCCTCTACATCCGAACAAATTAACCTATTAGGTAATCTCTCCTACCTCATTAAGTTCACATGACCCCACCATCTCATTCGGCTCATACGAGCAGCTTCATCTAACGTGTTCATTTCTAACCCAGCCTTTACGTCTTCATTATGAGTACCTTCTTGGCATTGCTCCCATCTATTTGTCCAAGCAATCACTCGAGCTACCCTCATATCTACCACTAGTTTATGTATCATATATCCTAAATCTACCCAGCTCTCGCTTCTATACAGCATGGTTGAAGATACATTAGAAACGTTAGATGAAGCGTCAGGAAGGCCTTTTTGGAGTGTTATAAAGAAACATAGAAGTGGAGGAAAAACATAAATAAGTAGTGTTTTGGACAATTCAGGAAAACTCATTGTAGATGCCAGGATCACGATTGAGAAAGTAGAGACGTTAGTAAATAAATTACGTCACAAAGCACAGGGTTAGATGACATTCAGTCACAAATAGTAAAATATAGTGGGCAAGCTGGGATGGAATGATTGCATACAATAATGGAAATAACATTGGATTTAGGAAATGTGGGCACTGAATGGACATAAGCAGTAATCATCCCAATTTACAAGTTATGTTGTTAATTCATATGAGGGGGTTTGAGTCATCTTTGGTCATCAGCCCCATATAGGCTTCTTGGATGTACTGTATTTTGAATTAGCCTGATAACCGGTGTATCTGCAGTGACTGCAGTAGTGTGTGAGGCTGTATCAGAGACAGGGATGGGGTAAGTTTCTCGGGTTTAAAAATTACGAGGTATCCTGACGTTTGTCTGGAAGGAGTGTTGGAAAACCCGGGGTAAAAGCACAATCTCAATATACACTGTCAGCGCCGGGATTCGAACCTGCGATCTCCGGACTTGCTGCAGCTCCCTGTCGCGGTCGACGTGAGCGATTTAACGTACACGGCTACGCCGCGGGGTGTACTGTATTTATAATCAAGGTAACAGGAAAGATTTCAACAATAATAGAGGTATTTCTTTGATAAGTGTCCTGGACAAAGTGTGCTCAAGTATTGCGGAGAGGAAAGTTCGATCAGTGGCCGAGAGTAAGATGGATGATGACCAATGATACATTAGACCAAAACGAGATTGTAATGTCCAAAGTCTTAATATGTGCCAAATTATTGAGACATGCTACGAGAGTGTTTGTATTTACGAAGGAATACCAAGGGAAAAGATGATTAGCATCCTGAGGGATTATGGCAACGAGGGAACGCTGCTGCAGCCAATCAAAATTATTTATGTCGATAATAAGGCTGCAGTGAGAGTTGATGGTAGAATGAGTTATGGGTATAAATTTGTAACATGTGTGAGACACTACAGTTTATTTTATATATGGACCATTTGCTGCGAATATAAACCGGTTAGGTGGGATTCAATTAGGTGGAAAGCAGGTAAGCAGCCTGGCTTATGCTGATGGCCTGGTTGTAATGGCAGACTCTGTTGGAAGCATACACGCCAACAGGCAAGAATTTCACCAGAAATGTAGTGAATAAGGCACGCCAATCAATATTTCAAAAACGAAGGTTATGTCGGTATGAAAGAAACAAAAGAAACTAAAATGTCAGGTAGGAGGAACGCCATTGGAGCACTTGGATATTTTAAATACTTAGGCTGTGTATTCTCACAGGATGGTGGTATGGGGATTGAAATTGAGCCAATAGAGTGTGTTCTTGTTTGCACACATAAACTAGAAACTCAAAAGTCAGTATCGGCACATTGGGGTTATTATCGACATTAACCATAAAAACAAGATGTTGAATAAAGAAAACGGAGCCTACATTCACTTTCTTGTATGGGTATAGTTTTAAGTCTTTGTTCTTATCAAGCAGTATAATTGAATGGTGGTTGAATCAGAGAAATTGGTAAAGCACTACCTCGTGCCTCGCTGGCATCGGGAGAATGTGGGTTCAAATCGCACGTCAGCCGTCCTGAAAATGATTTTTGTTGTTTCCCATTTTCACCACCAGGCAAATGCCAGGACAGTTCCTTTCAATAGGTCCACGGCCGATTTCCATCCAATATATCTTCCCTGAGCGGTCCTGAAAAGAGAATACATGGCCATTAATTGCATTAAAAATAATATGTATATAATTGAATGTACCTGTGATGAACGTTAAGAGTTCAACGCTATATAAGACTCCTTGTTTACTAAGTTTCGTTGTAATTCCGGTCTTTCATCCCGAGGAATTGATTTGAATATTTAAGAAAAGTACATACATCTTGAATGTATTGAAACATTGATCACGTGCCTTAAGCTGAAAAGTCGTCTTATGTATGTTTGCATATTTCTGCATTTCGTCATAGTAACACTGTAATAAATAGTGGTCTTATCGATACTAATGTCTGGTAATTCAAGATGGCAGATGTGGGATATATGTAGTGCGATATAGTTATGGCTAATGGAAGTGAGGTCTGTTAAACGATACTTCTCTCTTACAATGTATTGTGCCAAATCCACAATAGGATCCGAGTTATTAATTTTAATGTGTTATAGTACGTTCAGCCATCATTATGGTGGAATTGTTATCTCGCCTTGGGCATATAATGATAAAATACAATTCTACCTTAATACTAATTTTTGGTATTCTATGTGGAAAATAAATGGAGTTATTTACTTTTTATATCCCATAATTTCAATTTGGCCACTGCGCGCAATATCCAGTGGAATATTATAAGTAATGGTAGCGTGGTCTTTTATATGGTAATTGTCTATCACCAAATTTGACGTTAATTGCTCTATTATATCGTAAGTTAATAATATCCAAGTTTAAGAACACCACCAGTGACCTTTGTGCACGTATTGAGTCGTTTCCTCCTGAATTGGTAATAGGATGCCATTTACAGGGTTTTACAGTACTGTTAACTTTTGCAATTGAAGCTTGGATATATTTGAGTTATTCCTTATCATAATGTATGTTTTCAAACTGTCCACCGAGTATAGTAATCATTGTGTTGTTCTTATGGCGTATTTCAGAAAAGTCCCTTATATTGTACTTCTATCTTATTAAGTTTCGGTTTAATTACGCAATTACACTCCGAATTATTCATTATTACGTTTTAATAGTATGCCCAGCCACCATTTCGTAAGTTCAGAGTCGGTCTTATTTTGCTTTGGGCATACGGTAGCACACATAATTTTCTAGCTTATCAATAGTCTTCGTTATGTTAGCTTAAAACATACAATGATATTTATTTTTAAATAATTAAATTTCAGGATGACAGCTGGGCGCTATAATCAGTGTGATAATGTCAATAGTAGCACTATATATATAATACTCCTTTTTTACCAAGTTTTGTATTAAATGTGGATTTATTTCCTGAGTAACTAATTTGTTCATTTCAATAGTATGCTTAGCTGGCATATTGAATGTACGGACTCACTTTGCTTTTGCTTGGGGAATATCGACCAATGTATATGATTATACCTAATTACTAAATTTCACTATTATAGTTTTATGAACCTGAGAGTTAACTTATTTTGAAATTTGAAGATGGCCACTGTGCGCTATGTTCATCGTGAAAGTGAAAACTTAAATGATACTCATGTGTTACCACTGGTTCCCCCCTTTTATTTTGAGCGACTGCACATAATTAATGCAGTAATACTGTAGGTCCAGTAATGAACAGTTTTATTTGTTTGTTTATGTATGTATGTATGTATGTATGCATTCATTCATGTATTTATTGATTTATTTATTTATTTATTTATAATGGTGCTTGCAGCCATTTTCAGTGTTGACTTGGTAATCGAAATATGATGGTATTCAGCCGGTCAACACGATTGTCCCAATTGTGATGGGTTATTTATTAATCTCATGTAATTTATTTGAGGATTAGGGAAAACCCCATCACAATTGGGTACAATCGTGTTGACCGACTGAAAAACATCAAATTTCATTTATTTATTTGTTTATTTATTTTACTGATGTGAGTAAAGGAATGAGTGGATTTAGTAACAAACATAATGTAAATATTTTTACACACCTAGGCTATGAACTGGAACGGTTGGGTTTATATTTTGTGCGACGAATGTATGAGTGATTGGGACATACCTTTGCCAATCTAATTCATTTAATATGAAACTCTCCACTGCAGTAAGGATTCTTTTCTCTTTTTGTACGTAAAAGGATTTTTAATCAAGCACATCCGGCATGCCTTCCACGGAATTATAATAATAGGGATAGATGATTAATAGGTTAGGGTTTGAAATGTCTGTAGATCTGTCAAATTTTAGGTTAAATCATCCGAAGAGCTTTATTTTATCTCAAAAAATTATTCAGCTTTGAGTCGAGCCCATATATTGCAACGGTATGCGTATTACATCTTGAATACCAATGGTTTAGAATGTTGTGGTGTTATTATTACGTCAGTGTTGGTTGGTTGAGAAAGGGAAAAGGCACGTGGTAGAGTACATTCCAAGCAGAGAGTGAGGAGGTCAGACGGTATGGTCCAGGGAAGTCAACTGCAATTCTCAGTGGTTTTATGCCACTGGCACAAGTTACAGCCGTCTCTCCCAGCTTGCCCCGGATGGTTTGATGGCATTTGACAGTCAAAGGCCTACATACAATTTCCAATATTTAGATATCTCTTTAGTTCATGTGAATTTCTGTATAAGTGGATGACGTCATTGCTCCGAGACTGGTAGTTCTTCCCCATATGCTACAGTCAGCCACGAGCCCATATTGCGGGGTAAAGACCTCGACTCTTCTGCTATAGTCTTTCTTACTCTGCGAAGCCAGGAGCCATGAATATTGGTGCTTATTCTTGTCGTTTATAACAAATATAACCTAAACCAAAATGCTAAGGATATACCTGACATTCATATTAAGTTTGAAACTTTGCATGTTTGTCAAAAATCTCAAACAGATTCATATCGACTACGGTTCCACCCTACCATACTGTATTCTGACAGTTTACTCGACTGATAAGCAGTATTTACACAGAGATGAATATCTGGAGAGTTGTGTGTGCTCGCAGAGGTGGTGAGGGAAATTGCGGTCCTTTGGCCTTGTAGCAGGGCTGCAAGCACTCGGGTGTTTCAACGTAATGAAGACAGCTTAAGCAAATGAGCGATCGTGAACATAGAGCTAACAAATACAAAATTGTTATAAATTGCTCACATTTGTTTATGGGTCTGCAGCATTACTGTTAACAACGAGGGTTGTTATATGGAATATATTTAATTAATATTATGGTTAAAACGCCCCTATAACTGCTGTTGTTTTAAAGACACCGAGGAGCTGCAATATTTCCCTGGAGTGGTCCATTAATTAGCCAGGAGTTTAACCAACACGAGGTTGGCCCATTCAAATACACTTGAATGCCACCGGACTAAATTTGGATCGAACCAGTGATCCTAGATTTTGACCAACGCTAAACCAACCTGATTTCTTGTTATTTCTAATGAAGCATATTCACTAATCGATTGTTGATAACAAGATATTATTCTTGTATCCACTCTCGTTAGAATAGCCCAATAACCAGTGTTGCGGCATTCACACCAATGTCTTATAAATATCCGGTTTTACTAAAGATTTTCAAAGGTACTATTACCACATGAATGTGGTAGAAGATATTAGACTAAACTTTGTGCTCTGTGTAAAAAGAATAATGCACAAATATAAAGCCAACAGAATCACAGATGGTGACGCTGGGGAGAATTTCACGTAGGTGCATTGTGAGGTAGAAGCGACTGGTTGGCGTTGCCCGCTCCAACTCGGCATCGTTTGCCATGCAATCAGAAATGAGTAGCTCGGTCCAGGTGGTCAGTCACTTCGCTGATGTGGAGCGTAGGTAGCAGGGGGAGTGTGTGGTAGCCTGGCACACCTCTTTATGAGTGTAGGGGCTCTTCACGGGAGCCAATTTCGTGGTTGACACTGACTTCAAGTCTCGAAAAAGTGATCGATAACTGAAAGTGAGTTGATATCAATTCATTTTTGGGGCTTGGGACATCTTGGTCATCACCCCATGTAGTTGGGTGTGTGTTGAACTTGTTTAATAACCTTTTCTTATGCTGAAACTATTGTAGTGTGTAAATGTATTAGTGACAGGAGGTAGGTGCCTCGAAACTTAAAGTGAGGGATTATCCCGGCATTTAAATGATGGAGAGAATGCTCAAAAATTGGGGAAAACACACTCAAAATAGCCACAGTCAGCGCTGAGATTCCAACCTATGATCACCGAATTTTCTGTATCTGTCCTCGCAGCCATGGTGCACGATTTAAAGAGCTCGATATTTGAAAGCTTTTAATTCTTTATTGATAGATTGGAATACAGGGGCGTACCAATTATTTTCTCCGAGAGGGGTTTTATCCTATTTACAAATTATCATCTCATGTGCATTATCTCATTTTGGAGATCAAGGTGCATGGTACATGTTTTCACCTTCTTATACCATTATATTCCTTCTCATATGCACGATATCTTATGGTCAGCTAACGAGTGAATTCCACCAACAATTAGCACACATATTTCAGATTAAATTGAGCAACCAAAACATGATACTTTTACGAATATGATTCTAGGCATGCTGATAGGTTTAATGTTTAACTGCGTGTAACGTCCATACTATTTATTACGCGTTAACCAAATTTTGTATGTGCATAGTGTACCTTAACAGATGAAACTAGGCATAAATTCACAGTCTCTAGGGCAGCCAACTGGTGATAAATGCTCCCTATATTTTTCAGACCTAGTAAAAATGCCTACAGTTCTAATCATTGCACACGTATAGAACATAAAATTGCAGATACATTGTGATTGAACATTCCATGAGAGTATTGCCAACAGGATTCTACGTGCGTTGATACTTGAAGTTTAACTGCTTGCAAGGATCTGTGTGATACTGTAAATTTCATTCACATGAACTAAATAAGAGCAAAGAGTTAATTATTGCTTTGAACTGAAATAAAGGAGGACACATGAAAGAAGCCCACGGTGTTAAATTCTAACTTTGATGACTGGACAAAGTACCGCATATAAAAGAGCATGAGCCACTTTCAATTTGAACACTCTTCATAATTCAGAGGCCGCTGTTGTACTCTAGTGGTAAGTGTGGCAGCTTTTAAGCATCTGAAACCCGAGTTCAATCCGCGACTCTGCCATGAAATATGTACTGGTAAGTTCAATCGGTTGTCTCGCTCTAATACTAGCACACAAAGCTGATGATTACAATACACAAAGCCTCAAAATTTACCAGTACAATATAGTATTGGTTGTACATGATGTTTGACTGGCTGTGATTTAAGAAAACGAATAACGGACGGAAGGAAGTGCAAGCGCAGCTTTAGAGGGTAAGAGAAACATAGTGTATGAATAACTTCAAATTATTCCAAGCCTTAAACTCTTAGAATTACAAGGCACACACACTAATACATTCACCACAATATCACAGGCTATCAGACAAGTCACACATCCAGTAATGCATTCACAACAATAAGACAGGTTATCAGACAGATTGAACGCACACACATACACTGATACAGCCACCACAATCATACAGCGTTCCAGACAGTCACCACAATAACACAGATTACCAGACAGCCACACTCAATAACACAGGTTATCAGACAGCCACACGCAATGATATAGGCTATCAAGCAGTCACCACAATGACACAGGTTATTAGACAGAGTACACACACCCAAGTACATGGGTATACACAACCATGATGTCGCAAAGCACCACAGGAGCTCCACAACGTACAATTAAATATTCATACATATCATTCAATTTACAAAGTAATCTCAATTAATTATTTGTCACAGAAGCAGACAATAGACCACATCACTGTACCGCCACCACTTGGCCCTCCGAATTATAATAAACACACCGGCAACATTTACTAGCTACATAACTCAGCGCGACGATCCACAATTCTAGCTCGCTGCAGACCTCAGAATCGAATCTCGGCGCAGTCATCTGGCAATTAAGTACACAAACGCAACAGAGCAATCAGCACATTTACGAGCACAATAAAAATCCCCCCTTCAAAAACAAATCCCCGTCTCTAATACGCGAAACCAACTGTAGACAGTAACACTAATCTCCAGACCCACAAATTGAGACCAAGGTTACAAACAGTCTAACAAAACCCTAAAACATCCCCTAATTACACCCCTATCACTAGAAATATCACCCCCCACCCCCTAGACACTAGATAATAGAGACGACCTGTCCAATGCGAGAAAATCCCATAAAATCAAACTATCTAACTAACCAACCTAGATAACTAATTAACTAGCTAAATAACAAACAGTAGATTATAAGGGTACCGCCACCTAGCTAACTAACTGCCCAACGAACTAATAGTAGTGTGTTTTGGATGGTTCTGGCCCCTCCTCCTCCTCCCTCCTCCCTCCTCCTCTCTCCTCACAAGATGCTGCCGTAGCTTAACTTAACCTAGCCTAACCTAACAAGATGGTGGCTGTAGGTTAACTTAACCTAGCCTAACCTAACAAGATGGCGGCCGTAGCTTTACTTAACCTAGCCTAACCTAACAAGATGGCGACCATAGCTTAACCTAAACTAACCTAACCTAAGCCTATGAGGTGTGATCAAAATTTTCAAGATGGCGGTCGTAGCTTAACTTGACCTAGCCTTACCTAAATGTACGAGGTGTGATCATAAAGTTCCAGGATGGCGGTCGTAGCTTAACTAAACCTAACCTAACCTAACCTAAACCTACGACGTGGGATCAAAAAGTTCCAAAATGGCGGGCATAGCTTGACTTAACCTAACCTAGCCTAACTTAACCTAACCGAAACCTACGAGGTGTGATCAAAAAGTTCCAAGATGGTGGTCGTAGCTTAACTTGACCTAGCCTAACCTAACTTAACCTAAACCTACGAGGTGTGCTCATAAAGTTCCAAGATGGCGGTCGTACCTTAACATAACCTAACCTAAACCTACGAGGTGTGATCAAAAAGTTCCAAAATGGCGGTCGTAGCTTAACTTAACCTCACCTCACCTAACCTAGCCTATCCTAGTTAAGCTGATGTCATGCAATGCAAGAGTTGCAACTGAACACTCGGCTACACTGACCCTTTAGCCTACTTTCTCGCGAACTTTGCCGATATATAACGAACGCATGGTGGGATTTGGACGTGTGACGTGTCAAATGGCTCGTCTCGAAGCCCTGTTTATGTTGTTAATAGGTTAAAGTTTTTTGAGAATGAGGGAAACAGTCTTTTTGGGAGTAGAAACATGATTTTAGACTTTTTATCATATCTCACAAACCAATAAGGCTAGAGACGTTTACGTGGTGTCAAATGACTCATGATGATGTCCTCTTTTGAATATGGTATTTATTTTTGAAAACAATAAATTGAGAAAGTGCCTAACTACACTTTTGTTGATATTTCCTGAACTCATGAAGGGATTTTGACCTGCGAGGTATTGTTGGACACAAGCAGATGGCCCCTTCTTTGAATCTATTTTTTGAAATTTTAACAAAGAGCCTAACTACACTTTTGTTAATATTTCGCGAACCAATAAGGCTAGGGACTTGTATGAGTTATTGTAGGACTTCCTAAGCCATGGAGGCTTCAAGGCATGAGTGACATACACCCGGTCTCTGAGCTACAAGAATGAATCCTAGGAGATGAAAAAAATTCCTGATGGGTTGGTTGGGGATGGAACCCGGAACACTTTAGGTCAAAGCCTACCGTGCTAACCAGTTTTATCACCAGCCACTTGCTAGCTAACAGTGGCATGCTTGGAGTATAACCTTATGATGTATTTTTGTGATCTTTTATTTTTAAAGATTTTGCTAAAGGACCCAACTACTAGGTCACGAACCTAAGATTTTTTGAACCATTAATCATAGAAACTTGAATAAGGGGCTATACAGGCAGTGGGGCTTTAACATTTAAACAAGATTTATCTTGTCGCGTGACGTAACGGGAAGTCAATGTGTGTGTGGAATGCTGAGTCTCAGTTGCTAAGCTCGTGTCAGCAGTTTATACTTGAAACATATCACGCATGGGTTGACCTTGCACGTTAGACCTACACGTGTATCATAACAGGATGCTACAAGCGTGGGAAACAAAATGCTTATACATGCAATGTGATATATAAAGACACGTCACTAACATTTCCACTCGCACTTATGTGACTACCTTTGAACACGCTACAGCGTTGTGTGAAACACTTGGCCTTGTTTAACAGTTTTGGTGTTGGTGGAAAATATTTGAAATAGTTGTGAGCTGTTTGCAGATAACCTATATACTTATCATGTCTGATAAAAAGATCATTACACCCTTAAGTCTACAAGAAGGAAACAGCAAGACATTACAAGTCAAGGTAAGGTTTTCTTTTTTTAATAACATGTTTAATTTTTGCTTGATATTATATGTTTTATGAAATGCATACACGTATTAACTTGAATTTAGGTACTTGTGACGGTTTATTTTATTTATTTTTTAGAAATTTGGAAAGAAAAACTTTACCGCTGAAGCAGTCGCTGAAAACCCGAGGCGCTCTATAGTGCGTCTCTACCTTAAAAGACAGTACGCATTAAATGGGGCGCGCTGATGCCAGATCTACTGCATATACAGAGTTCTGCAAGGGCGGGCACATGATGTAATATAACTCGTATACAGGCGTGCTTTTACGCAAAACTCGGGAAATTTCCAAAATATTTGTTTGTTGTTTATAACTGTAGCTCATACCTTGCAGCGAACAACGCTACAATATTTAGATATGATACGCCGAACCTCAGAGCGCGAGTTTAATGCACACATTATAACAATTTATATGTTTCAATTATTTATGAATATGATAATATAATATGTTATTCCCGGGATGAACAAAGGCAAACCACGGAAACCACTTAGAGGATGGCTGAGGTAGGAATCGAACCCGCCTCTTCTCAGTTTTGTCTCATGAAGTTGAGTACACCCCGTTCCAGCCCTCAGACGAGAATTAAATTTCTTGGCGGAGCCGGGATTCAAACCTGGGCCTCCACGGTGACAGCCAGGAATGCTAGCCACTACGATACGCAACGAAGCGGACAATTTATAAAGAACTCAAGGACCACTTCATTTCACAGTTTAACTTCACAATATCAGTCGGGGAGATACTGGCGCCTGAGTAAACAAACGTACGCAGCGTCAGCACTGGGCGGGAGGAATAAGTGCGATAACTTATGAATGCTATCTGATGTCGAGGTCGGGTTTGTTTTAAAAACTTTTTCACATATTAATGAACATTTCTTCTCGCTTAGTCACCAACGTAAAGTCAATAGCAAAAATGTTTGTCGCTACGTAACTTTCCTGTGATACCATCTCAGATATTTCATGTAACATTTAAGAAACAAAATCATAACATTTTTACTATGAAAATATTTACTGCCCTGAGAAATAGAGTATCTTCTACCAACATCAGGCAATCTAAAAATAAATTCTTGATCTTTTGCGATCATTAGTTCATTATCTATGGCGTGATAAGTTTTATATCTGCAAATATATAGATTCGCGCTAAAATATCGTAATTGTGAAAATTGGGCCATGTGTTAATTATTTATAGCTTTTATTTTTACATCATCATAAAGAGCAGAAAATTATCTATAAGACCACGCAAACAGTTTCTTAGATTTGTCACTTTCAATTATTGGGAAATGGCAACATCGCCGGGGTGGAAGAGGACGAAGCTAATTGCAGGGCATAGGAGTGCGAGTGAGAGGCAACTACTACATTTAATTCCATACAGTCTTTTAAGGTTGAGACGCTCTATAGAGTGGAACCATTACCAAGCAGTGAACTATTCAAAATTCAGGTAAGACTAACTTAAATGCTATACCATTTTATCACTATTGAAACACCTTGTCAAAATGTATTACCTGTACATGACTGTGACAAAGACTGCTTTCTTGGTTAATGGTTGTGTATTGACAACCGGCACAAGACCATAATGCATGTCAATCTAAAAAAAAATATACAAGACAATGTTTGATTTTTTTAATTTAAAATTTTAATTCAACTGACATGTTGCTACTTATGGACTTAACTAATATCCATAGGTTTGAACAAGATAAACCGGACTCTTCTTGTTGGTTTATGACCCTTAACAGTGATGAAATAATGATTCCCTTTATGAGGGGAATGAGAATGGCTGCTTTTTTATGCAAAATTTAAGTAAATGGGTTACTGTTAGTGGTGAGATACAGTTTATTTTTTGAATGGTGTTTAGATATTTTAATGCTAATGAACGTTAAAGTTTTATTTTACAAGTATTGATTGATTGATAGATAGATTGGATATTTTGTTTATTTTTAGGTGTGGGAAATGCGCCACTAACGTTGTGAACAGACAGTGAATAAGCATACATTATGCTTTAAAGTACTCTGTGCTCTTGAGCAACGTTAGTAACTTTCAATAAAAAAGTTTTATTATAACACATGGCTTTAATATCAAATACAATTAGTGAGCAATTGGGTTTACCACCTGGGTTACATTTAAATTCAGAAAACGATCGTTGGTTGACATTTGAATCTTGGCCAGTACGCTTTTTGTCAGCAAATAAACTGGTGCAGCAGGTTTCTATTACTTGAATCGAGAAGATGTTGTACGGTGTGTGTTTTGTCGTGTTGAACTTTCGCATTGGGAAGAAGGAAACGATCCCCTTCGAGACCATTTGCGATGGTCTCCTTGTTGTCCTTTCATGCTTTGAAAAAATGTGGGTAACATACCAGTGTATCAATTTTACCGAACCACAAGTCCTTTCGCTACTACTTACTTTACTCAATCACAAATAAATAAAAATGATGTATTACCAGCCAACCAAAGTGTTGATATATGTCATCCATATGCAATAGACAGTGTAGAATTGACATCTGCTTTTGAAAAATTAGGAGTTCGCAAGACTAAAACGCTAGCACATCCAAAGTATAGGCCTGTTGAAAAACGTTTAGAATCTTATACAAATGTTTGGCCATTAATATTAAAAGACCTAGTAAAAGAGCTAATTGAAGCTGGAAATTTTATTCCGGTGAAGGGGACAAAACAATATGTTTTCATTGTGGATTTGGTTTAAAGGATTGGCAAATAACAGTTGACCCTTTTGTGGAACACGCTCGTTGGTTACCTAACTGTAGATACATTGTATTGCTTAAAGGTCAAGAATTTGTGAACACTATTCGTAAAGAACACGTGATTGCAGCCCAAGACATAAAAGAGCCTTCAGAGCTTGAACACGCAGTACAAATACATAAGGCTAAAATAAAGACTTGTCTCACCAACAGATACAAAAGTGTGACCAACAATTATGTAAAATTTGTTATCAAGAAGAACTAGGTGTTGTATTTTTACCTTGTGGACACTTGATAGCATGTGTCAAGTGTGCATTAACTCTTAATACTTGTGCTATATGTAGAAAAGTAGTGCCTCCTACAGTTAGGGCATTTCTTGTGTAAATAGTATAATTTATTAACAATGAATGGTGCAATGAAGAATGCCTATATGAACATTATTATTACAAGCTGTTCTAGAGTGTAATCGATATGCTTTTCTTTATAGACTACTACAATAAATGTTCTGAATGGTACAGGGCAAGCATATGGCTTAGACTGAAAATATCTCAGCGAATTGCCAACGCATATTCCATTCCGCATTATGAAGATTCAGAAAATGAAAACAGCATATGGTATTCGTGTACTTTGTGAATGTGAAAATTTTGAAACATTTCTTCCTACACGGTTTAATGATATATCAGAGAGTGTGTTTCAAGATGTGAATAATTATATACATCCTGTACACCTAATTTATGAAGGTTTTAAAAACAAAAGGTGTATGGTACTGTACCCTTATAACTGGATGATCCACCAATATCCTCCGCTGGAAATAATCTGGGATTGTAGCATCTTGCTGTCCAGGCTAAAAACGACATGGTGCCACTTGGCGAAAACACTCAAAATAAGGGGCAGGATTTTCTCAGACGGAATGTGCTGCAGTATCTAACTACAGAACAATAGGGTCATCTAACTACTTAGGATAAAGAGAGTCTCAAAAATCTCGGGCGTAAGGATGCGGATTAGGTCCCTCGGGAACTTCCACCCTACAGCACATTCCTCTACCATCAAACTACAAATATAATACCAGTTTCTTATAAAACAATCAGGAAATCGTCAACACGAATCCGTCTATTTATTATTAAAAGCAATACACTTTTCGTGTCGTCGAGCTTCGATTAAACGCTCTAAAAGATCAATGAAATAAATAAGAATGACCAAGTGTCATTAATCCACATAAAAATACAAATCGTTTCCTTAAGAAACCGTAAAAACTGTTATGTGTAAGCTTCAATAAGCTTCTATACAGCGAACAACTGCTGTGCCCTAGGTGACGGCAGTTTATAACAAGAAAAATGTTATAAGCTAAAAATTTAAATAATCCCAAAAATAAATGACGTTACCCCTGACGTAGATCTCCGTCATTACAAATACTATTTATTACTCCACACAATTTATCTCCCGCACCCAAACATTAAAATTTCTTCCTCTAGGAAGCGCAAAATCTCTACACAACTCTAAAGTTTAAATTTAAAATATAAAGCACTCCTAAGTCTACTTACGAATCTATCTGAAATATATTTAATACAACATTCTATACAACGAAAATAATCACGTCGTAGTTCATCAACTATTTACTTAAAACAAAAATATATACAACGCGTTCCTTCCTTTCTCTCGACAATACAACAAATAACTGTCCTTCTACTTCACTCCTGCCTCTCAACGGGCTTCAGAAAAATATGACTTCACTCTACTATGTCTCGTTCGTGGTTTACGTTACAATCTGGGATTCTATAATCCATACAATTAAGTAGAGACTATCTCAAAAACCTCCTACAACTTATCTGTTCATGAAAAAAATATACTTAATAAAAATACACATTTCCACTCGTCGAATAATTACCATAAATGAAAACATTAGGAAAAGAACCATTTATTAGACCTCAGCTTACTCTCAGCTTCAACAAAGATCCATTAAATCCTATAATTTCTATCAGATTTAACCTCATCCAGGATCCGCTGTCCTGTGAATATCAAGGAGTTTCAACTATATTGAGACTATTTCAATAACATCCACAATTACTAAACTTCCATAACATTGCTCTCATAACTTCTTACTTCCATGAAATACACGCGTCTCTCACTACAGACATTTCTACAAAAATAGATCAATGGCTACACACTGGCTCATTGTCCCACAACAAATACCTCCGTCTACAACGGGAATAATAAACCTCATCCATCGAGATACTTCGCAGTTCCTTCAATAAAATTCCTTTCTCTATACTTTCCAATAATAAACTCTTCTTTCAGTTACCAGAATCTTAATAACCATATAATAAAAAATACTGGTTCTCTCCATGAATCAATTTAATAGGTAATGCGATAAAATGATAATCTTCAAATAAAAATCTCATTTCTTTGCCTCACTCACATTTCTTAAAAACCTTTCAACAAACTGTAACATTCCTTCAATTCCTTCGTTACATTATTTCTTATTTCAAAATACACTATCGTTCGTATTTGTTAATTCCACATTATAATTCTTTACAGATTCTTTCTTTACTGTCTTTTCAACAAATTTTAATACTTTAAAAAACATTACTCACAAAATTTCTTCACTAAATCTGTTTCATTATTTCTCAGATCGTGACTTTATATAGATCTCTACAATAGATCTTTCTGAATCGCATTCTTTTTCATATACTTCCTATCACATACATGGAAAACATTTCCATCATTACAATCATTAAAAACATAGATATCGTGCGATTTAAAACACGTTTAAATTTTACTATAACTATTCTGAACGAAACTATAAAATCTCCCTTCAAATTACGAATATCGCAAAAATCGAAAAATCGAAATGAATAACCCCTAAAAATCTGAAATCGTCCAAAAATACGACCAAACATCCGGATGATGTTTTTACGAATATATGAATGAAAACTGCAATAATCTAATAAACAGTATAGAAAAATGGCATTCAACAATATTTGTCGGATATTCAAGATATATACAATTCTACAAAGTGGGATGTTCAATGTTGGTCCGTGGACTACCTTGTGCTGGGTTAAAGTTGGCATGAAGCGGACTTCCTTAGGTTACCCATTAGAAACGGAATGTTTCTAGCGGATTAAGATGTTCAGCATTCTTGTCCAATTCTCCCTCCGAATATCTCGTGCGGTCAGGTCTCGGGATACGAACTCGATCATCATCGAGCTGTCGCCTCCTTCCGCCGATGACTCTTCTGGGTGAGATGGGATAGCCCTTTCTCTCTTCGGCGCCGGGTAATTCCCTGGCCGCCCTCGTCCATGAATTTCTTCTGGTCTTCTTTCCCCAAAGTTCCCTGTAGATCGTCATTTGAGATGGTAAAATGACTGATAATTGTAGAATTTCTATTACGGGAGAGATGAGATGTTAATCTCCCCCGAAATGTTGATGTTAAGTCATTTCGGATGTTCTTGATGCCATCATAGCGCCGTTCCCGTAATTGTTTAATCGTTCATCGCGACGCTTGTAGAATCGTTAGGAAATTCCTCCCTCAACCTTTGGAATTTTACCATGCTTAAAGCTGTAGATTTGTTGTTAATAATATAATTATTTCTTCGCTGAATGTCGACTTTTATGTTACTTGCACATTACATAGTGCCTTCGATGAATATTTGCTATTTGCTTTGTTCAACTTGTAGAGTAGTTTGTTCGAACGCCCTTCTGCTTCGGAATCGTTGTTGGTAAGAATCTCGCTGCCTCTTCTCTTTCCCCCGTGTCTAATTTCCAAAACCGCGTCTTTTCTTAATCTATGGCTCTGATTGGTTGCTTATAATAATTGATAAAACTCTTCATTAATTACTTGAATACTCGGCTGTAATTGTAGTCAATCATTCTTAATTATCATTCAACACTCTTCATGATGGTTTAATATAATAACTTTGTCCTATTAATTATATCAATTAATTACTCTGTTGGTGTTTATTTTAATAAGGCGGCTTCTCATTGGTTCCAGTCGCGTGTCGAGCTCGCGCCTCTTCCCTTTCTCCTCTTTCTAGCCACACGCCTCGCTTCTCTGTCAGGGATCTTACTCGGTAGGCTTCGTTGCTGCTCGGGCTCTCTGTCGTCTCGGCAAAGCAATTTCCGAGTCCCCTAGCGGCTACTAATCTGCTATTGGCTGGCCGAATTAACTCAGTTAATTCCTTCGCTCAACAAACCTGTTTTTTTTTGTCAACTTGCAGCATCGATAAATATTAACATGGGCCAATTTAGAAAACTTTCCACTAGATGTATGATTTTCTGTCTCGTATCTCCAAACGAGTACAGTAGGTTTTAATTAAATTAAAAAAACAAATGTCAAATATTAATGGAAATATATATCATGACAATGGACTGAAAAAATATGTGTGAATAAAACAATAATGTTTTAGTTTTTAGTATTGTCTAAAAATATATTACCCTGAATAAACAAAAAAGGAAATGTATATAAAGTTTGTAAATAAATGAAAATTATGTTACAATGCTGTTTTATTTTATACAAAGTTAGGATATTTAATAATGCAGAGGTTTCATGATTATATTGTTGTCTTAGGTTTTATTTAAGTACTTGCATTATTATTAACTTTCAAAACATAATAATTACATAATAAATAAGATTTAGGTCGGATGGAGTTAGGTTAGGTTAAATGAAGTTAGGTTACAAGGGGTTAGGTTAGGTTATGATATGTTACATAAGGTTACGTGAGCTAAGTGTGACGTGATGGCCAGTCATAAAGCAAGTCTAAACTTGTAGAACATGTCCCGTGATAGAAACCAGCGGCCGCCAATTAGGTGAGCTAAGTGTGACGTCATAGCCAGTCCTAAAGCAAGTCTAAACTTGTAGAACATGTCACGTGACAAGGTTAAGTTAGGCAAAGTTAGGTTATGTTAGGTGAGCTGAGGTTAAGTTTTTAAATATTTCCTTTCTTTGAGATACTTTCCAAGACCAAGAAAAAAATCCACTAAATACATTGACAAAAATAACTTGTCAAATAAGTCAACACACAAAAGGTCGATATAAGCCAACACAAAAGCCAATACATAAGCCAATACAAAAGCCAACGCAAAAGCAAACACAAAACCAATACATAAGCCAACATAAAAGCCAACACACAGGCCATCGTTTATTTTGCTTGTCATAATCTCCTTTGATACGTCGTAAACTGTATATATCAACATACGTGCATTTGTAGAAAAATAAATTGTCAAATAAGCCGTCACAAAAGCCGATATATAAGCCAACACAAAAGCCAATACACAAGCAAAAATGCCAACGCAAAATCGACACAAAAAAGCAAATATATAAGCCAACACAAAAACCTAAACATACGCCAATATATAAGCTTATGGTAAGTCACTTCATCACCAAAACAGTTGTAACCTTTGTAGTGTGAACATCGTACTGACAGGTCAGTTACTTCTATGGAACTTACTACAACCAACAAAGGTAGGCAACGTACACTCTATCAAGGCTACTCTTATAACTATAATCGTCAGAATGTGAATGGAATTATATTCTGGCGATGCTCGAAAGAGAGGTCAACAAAATGTTGAGGCAATCTAAAAAGTAAAAATGGAAAGGTCTTAAGTGTGAGTGTTCATCAATGTAGTGCTCCAAACAAACCACGGTTGCTGTTTACAAAAAATCATGAAAATGCTAAAAAGCAAGTTCAAGAAAACGATATTTCTGCTAAAGATAGTGCAGTGTTTGTTCAAAAGTACTTATCATGTCCTCAAAAAGTCATGTTAGGACAGTTGTCAACGTCTAAGGAACCCTCAGCACTATCAAAGTCAACAAAGACTATGGGAGAGGTCTCTGTGGAAAAGAAACAAAAGGAATTGAATAGTTTTAGTGATGTTGAGGATAATTTCTATTACAATGATGGTGATTATAGTAATAGTGATAAAGATGTTGACGATGATGATGATAAAGATAATGGTAATGCTCTGTTTTCCCCTAAAAAGTCATTTGTTAAAATTATTTATTGGAATAATCCCAGTAAGCTAATCCAGCGGCTTCAGCACTTGCATGCCTGTAAACAGGCTGGTCATACTGAATATGAGGAAGAACTGTTTAATATAGAAAATGAGTTTCGTCATGCCAAAATTATTATGTAATGGTTCAAAATAACCGCTTAAACTATTTCTTAACAATACATGTAATGTTTTCTACCCCTTTGCTATCACTTTGCTCTCACTTTTGCTGTCACTTCAAACTGTACATATTAAATATAAAAGCCAACGCTAAGTAATTCTATTACCAGAACAGTAATATCTTTGTAGTGTGCAAATCATACTAACAGGTTAGTTGCTACTATGGAACCTACTACAACTAACCGAGGTAAACAACGTGTACTCTTTAAAGGCTACTCCTTTAACTATAGACGACAAAATGTAAAAGGAATAATATCCTGGCGATGCTCAAAACAGAGGTCAACAAGATGTCGAGGCGACATGAAAGGTACAAATGGTGTGGTTTTAAGTGTGAGTGATCATCAATGTAGTGCTCCAGACAAAACACTGATGGTGTTGACAAAAAATAATCAGAATGCTAAAAAGTTAGTACAAGAGAAAGATGTTGCTACTCAAAATAGTTCATTGCTTTTTGAACAACATTTAACCCCTGTTGTAAAAGTTATGTTTAATCCATTTTCCACGTCTCAGGAGTCATTAACATCACAGACTATGCAAAAGGTGGTGGTGTTGTTGTTTTAAGGGGCTGAACTACAAAGTCATCTGCCCTTGATATGCAAGTGGATCGAAAAGGACTAGATAGTAATAGACAAAAGAAAGTATTTTGTATGTAACTATTTTACAAGTACTTACATTAAATAAATAAAAATATTGTATAGGTATTGTCTGTTTTTCTTAATTGCTATCCCCATGTCCCAATATTATTGCAATTGTTAACCATCAACAGTCTCTAGCTATGTTTAGAAATAGTTTGGTCTTAAACAATACACGTATAACTGTTAATAACTTACAATATAAAAGAAGTAAAATATTAACAATATTAAATATCCCCTAAGATTGCTAGTATAGCTAAAACACTTAGCTCACCTAACATAATGTATCGTATCTTAACCTAAGCTAACCCTATGTAACCTAACATCATGTAACCTAACCTACTGTTGGCATATGTATTGGCTTTTGCGTTGGCTTTTATGTTGGCTTATGTATTGGCTTTTGTGTTGGCTTTTGCGTTGGCTTTTGTATTGGCTTACGTATTGGCTTTTGTGTTGGCTTATATATCGGTTTTGAGTTGATAAACATTAAAAAGGATTGAGAAATTGATATTTCTTTGTATTCTATTTCATAAAAGTCCTATTGTCTATGAAATAAAAAACAAGGTTTACTAGAGCATGATATTTTTAATATTTTTAATGATTATAGTCATTTCTTGATTTTTCATTTTTTACACATGGATATTTACAATTTTTACAATACATTTTATAATAGCACATTTTATTTACAATACCCTTGTTCAGTTTTCACATTTTGTACATTTTTTAAATTTATTTTTTATTCATAATATAAAAAAGCAACATTTTTCAGGAAAATGTATTACTTGTACTCTACAACACTGGTCTAACATTATACATTATACTTACAGTTTTTACAAATTATATTACAAAATAAAACACACTGCAAATAATACATTATGGTGAACATTAGACTTAAGTAAAGTAATAGTTGTCAATGCATCTGTTTCCCCAAGCAAAAGTATTAAATGAATTGGGTATAATGAATCGTTTATTGTCTTCATTACTTAAAGCAACTTTGTTCAGCAAATAGGTATGTAGCTGATGATTTTTCCTTATAAATACACACATTTTCTTATATAATATAGGTGGGTTACTGACTAAACAGTTCTTATAATAACTTATATCTGACTCTTTACTAACAACATTCCTCTTTACTCCATTTAATTTTTTTATTACTACATCATCAATTGTCATATAGCTGTATGATTTAGATTGTGTGCCTACAAACGTATCTCTAACGACACCAGCACATTCATCCAAAAATTTTCCAAGAACCTTTTTGTTTACAAGAGGTAAATGGTAAATATTATCCTTGGGATAGTCACTTGTATCAAACCATTTTAGCTCAGTTTTGATATCTTCATAAAAGTCATCAGTTTTAAACTCATAAATAAAGGAATCTGTATCTGTATAAAGTAATTTTGCATTATCATGATAGTTTTTCTTAACATAATCATAGTGAAATTCATACATAAGTGTTTTTGACAATTCCAGAATGGCGTAACCCACATATATGGGTTAGTTGTAGGTTAATTTAAGACGATTCATTTGTATTAAAACTAAATCCTCATGAATAATTGAACAGCTATGGAAGTTAGGCTTGCTTATTAAGTTGCTCGCACCATACCTTTTACCAGCATTCTCCCACTTTGTTATCAGCTTTACATCAACTCGCTTATCAACATTCTCCATAGTCTTTCCAAATACACTATTGTTCATAAGTTTATAAAAATCTTTTTCAAAAGCATTTGTTGATAGTGTTCTTAAATTATTGTTCAGATCAATATATGGTTTGAGCCATGCTGACTGATCAAATTGTAATACACGATGAATTTTAGTTAGTTTTAATCCATGCTGTAGACACTGTTTTAAGTTTTGATAATGTATTACATATTTACACTTATCATTTACATTATCAATTAACATTTGTGTTCGTGATGTTATGTATGGAGATTTCATATTCTCAGGACAAAATGGTAAATTATTAAGTTCATCATGTAACTCTTTAGGGTACTCAAGATTTACCTCCAAAATATATCCTTTTTCATCGTTATCATTTAAAGTGTTATCATGTGAAACATCAATTTCAGGTTGTGTCAGCCAGCGAAAATCTTTTAGTGGTAGATATTGACTCATAGCCCAACCATATTGGTTATTTGCATCAAGGAAGACAATATACTTTGACTCTTCACAGGGGTTGTAGCTAGGCATGTATTTATTATTTGCTTTAGAATATTGTCCACTACATTGGCTTAATCCACCTCGAATTTATGATTTTATAAAATTAATCATGTCTATATCAGTCATCAATTCTAAATTTACGTTCATTTTTTTCAACATTGAACCGAAACTTAACCCAGGAGCAGTAAAATACTGGCAAGGATCAAGGTCGTAACTTTTCATACAAACATTTCGAAAATTTTCAAAAACATCTGCTAATAACAACACATCTGTCTTCAAATATAAGTCTGAAAATTCACCTAAAGTTTGAATGTCAAACAGTGTCCGTACACGATGTGCATGTAAATATTCCTCATCACTGATATGACTTGTGTTTAAAGAGCTGTAAAATGCATCTTTTGGTGGCAGAGAACACTCCTCAAGACGTTCCAGCCAGTTAATATATTCATAAGGGAATATACCCTTTTGACGAATTAAATCAAAATCATCTTTTTCAGGAAAGACACGTTGAATTTCACAAAACTGATCTGATTTTAAATTATTAGCAAGTTTATCGAGACTACTTGGCATAAAGCGGAATGAATCTAAAAATCGCAGTTTTATCGTTTTTAATAGTCAGTTTTGATATATTTTGTAAACGATATGTATTATTCCTTATTATTTGTAATCACATCAATTTTCTCATCTAAAGCTCCAAATTCTTTTACAATGAAGTGGTTATCGTATTTGCTACCGTTATGTAGAATGACTGGAATGAATTTACTTACTTTATACTTTAAATTACATTCCTGGTGAGCAGCACCACGATATTTTCCTGTTAAATGGTAATGATCGCGAACCCTATCTGTATATAAACATTCACCACATATAAAAAAATTAGTTTCAGTTTCAAAACACATTTGCTGTGTTGATGTTAGAGGCTCCATTGGAATGATAGTATTTAAAATAGAGGATATACGAATTGCATCCTTTTCAAGTCTTTCCATAAAAACTTTAGGTGCATCAGGCCCTCTGTAGAGGTCAAACTTATTTAACGAGTCATCATAACTACATTTAATATAATATGCAAAGCTAAAAGGTTCATTAATGTGAGTGGTGTTGGTAAAAGGTTTGGTTGGATTCGATGGACATGTATCAAAAGGTTTAAGCAAAGCCTCAAAGTCAGCATATATGACAAATGGTACTCGAAGCTGCTTCTCAAAGTCCTTAAATTTTAGAGTGTTATTTCTAGGAGTAGGTAATACTGTACAAACATGATTAGAACTCCATTTTTGATGTTGAGATATTTGATCCTCTTTTCTAAAATATAGCAAGCAGCCATCACAGAACCACTTCATATTTTCGCTTTTTGTTATCTGACTACTGACAAGTCTAATTAAATGTTTTATCCAACAATAGTGAGCATTTTCACCTTCGGTTATGTATAGTAAATTAACATGAGCATCCTTTTTTTCTTGAGTATAATATAGAGGACCTAATTTACTCTTATTTTCATGCTGGTAAATACCGACAGTAGTGGCTACGCTGGCTAACGCGCAGCATTAGGTCATGGGGCCAAGCTTTCTGCTGACTCGGTAGACGCGTGGGTTCGAGCCCCACCGTCGGCCGTCCTTGAAATGGTTTTCCGTGGTTTCCCATTTTCAACACCAGGCAAATGCTGGGACGGTACCTTCTGACAGGCCACGGCCGCTTCCTTCCAGATCCTTGCCCAGTTTCATTCACCATCATTCATTTCATCTCTCATTAACTCCTCTCATGATGTTGGCGTCAGGAAGGGCATCCGGCCGTAAAAATCATCGCCACAAAGACTTCCATCGCATCTCATCCCCGACCCCGTAGGAAAACGGGAATAATAAGGGGTAGACATACATTTCATGCTGGTAAATCAATGTATGATGATGCTCGAAGGGGATTATATTTATTCATGTTGGTTTCTAAATAAAGTACTTCAACCAACGCCCAGCCTGACTCCCTTTCCTGAAACTCCTCACTCTTTACAATGATAGCGCTTAAAATATCTTGGTACGTATCACTGATATTAGTTGATTCGCTAACAATTATGTTTTTTGCATTAAAGGATTTGATATCAGTAATTTCACCTTCATTCCCAGTTTTTACATACAGCCCAAAGAGTTCAAAATTAATTTTAATTGTTTTATGCTCTACTAAAATATTATCTACCAAGCCAAACACACCAGGTTGAACATTTTTTTTAAAATGATTCAATACTTTGAGTTTTTTCTTCACAATAAAGTCTGTAACTAGCAATTCGACTTTTAAACGCACTACCAATTTGCTAAATATTTTCTGAATTTCTTTTTTCATGAAAAGCATTATTTTTATGATTAATACTGCGCAAATGCCCCCGCATCATTGAAGAAGGTACATCATTATTGCATTCATCACAATGTGTTATTCAAGGTTCACCATTCTTCATTCTTTTTGTTGCACAAATATCTTCACAATCTTGAGAACGTTTACGCTTTTGAGCATCACATTTGTTTAAAGGTTCTGTGCTAGTTGATGGTTTTGCAGTATTTAATTCCGGTTGTTCTCCATGCACTTCAACCATATGAGATTGATATCGCTTTACACCAGAAAAAACAAGTTCACAAGCTAAGCACGAGAATGGTGCTGAACCAACTTGTTTTAAATTTACATGTCGTGCAAGATTATCCTGTCTGTTAAATGTCATAGCACAATGACTGCATTCAAACATTTTAAAATTATGTTTAGTACTTGCATGCCGTTGAAGGTTGTCCGGTCATGAAAACTGTTTATTACATTCACCGCACTTGAACATAATGATAACTTTCCAAATTACCTATAAAAATAAATCATAATGTTAATAAAATATAAAACAAAGTAAAATATAAATAGTTTAATTATTATATATAAATTACGGTCAATGGTTATAGCAGGGTATTTAATTTAATCGTTTGTGAACTCATACCAAGTCTAATTTCAAGTTGTTCCAACTTTTGACTGCCTAAATATATCACTGTCACTGACACCTAGCAGTGAGCATTGGAACATAATAGAGCGTTAATCAAATCTAACCTACAAATTTAGCTACACACACTATTGTCAAGTAGTTCCAAATTTGGCAATCAAATATACCATTGTCAATGACATCTAGCGGTGAACGTTCAAACTTAATAGAGCGTTAAACACACACATTTTACTTAATCTCTTGTTTTTAAATAATAGAAATCAACAGCTGCCAGTTAGGTGAGCTAAGTGTGACGTCATAGCCAGTCTTAAAGCATGTCTAAACTTGTAGAACATGTCACGTAATAGAAACCAGCGGCCGCCAGTTAGGTGAGCTAAATGTGACGTCATAGTCAGTCTTAAACCAAGTCTTAACTTGTAAAACATGTCACGTGACAAGGTTAAGTTAGGTAAAGTTAGGTTATGTTGGATGAGTTTTAAATTTTCCCTCTGTCACTGACATCTAGCAACTAACGTTCAGGCTTAATAGAGTAGTAATCAAATCTAACCTACAAATTTAGCTTCACACACCATTGTCAAGTAGTTCCTAATTTGGCTATCAAATATACCATTTTCACTGATATCTACCGGTGAACATTGGAGTCTTTAAATATTCCCTCTCTTATGTGTTCAAAGCAGTTAAGATTTAGGTTGGATGGAGTTAGGTTAGATGAAGTTAGGTTAGAAGGGGTTAGGTTATGATATGTTATATTCGTTTAGGTAAGCAAAGTGTGGCATCATAGCCAGTCTTAAAGCAAGTCTAAACTTGTAGAACATGTCACGTGACAAGGTTAAGTAAGGTAAAGTAAGGTAAAGTTAGGTTATGTTAGGTGAGCTGAGGATAAGTCTTTAAATGTTCCCTCTCTCACTGACACTTAGCAACGAACGTTCGGACTTAATAGAGCGGTAATCAAATCTAACCTACAAAATTAGCTTTACACATCATTGTTTAGTAGTTCCAACTTTAGTTACCAGATACCATTGTCACTGACACCTAGCAGCGAACGTTCAGACTTAATAGAGCGGTTATCAAATCTAATCCACAAATTTAGCTTCACGCACCATTGTCAAGTAGTTCCAACTAAGACTATCAGATATTCCATTGTCACTGAAATCTAGCAGTGAACATTGGAAAATATCACTCTAGCTGTTTAAATGTTATTAGAGGGGGTACTTAAGTTTAATAATGTATCAAATGCTGCCACTGACTGAAGTGATATGTAGGAATGTGTGAACCTACGGGTACACCAATTATCAGTAAACAAATAAATCAATCAATCAATCAATAAATGCATTCCAATCAAAAACTTCAACATCAATTAATAATAAAAGACTACAATCCATTAATAATAAGTACTTACCTTGCAAAAATAATTTAATGTTTTTCTACCAAAAGGCTTTTTGAACTCTTGAGCATTAAAAGAGCACTGTTCACTCATAGCGAGTAATAAAGACAGACAGTAGGGAAATATATGACACCTCTCATATATAGGCTCTTATCGCTCGTGTCAGCTGTTTTTGCAGATCATTGCAATTCCTTTCCCATACACCTGCCAGTCCTAAGTGCAAAAGGAACACCTGTGTAATATCCAATGACTGCTAACTTTGCATTATCCATTGTCAAGATGAACACCTGAAGTTTTAAATTACTGTAGCGTCAGTCATAGCAACAGAACTGTATGCTCTCTGCCATGTCAGCAACATGCCACCCGAAGGAACACCTGTGTAATATCCAATGACTGCTAACTTTGCATTATCCATTGTCAAAATAAACACCTGAGGTTTTTAAATTACTGCAGCGTCAGTCATAGCAATAGAACTGTGTGCTCTCTGCCATGTCAGCAAAATGACACCGGAAATAACAAGACGGCTTACAGCACGTAACATTTCTTCAGTTTTAACATCTTAAGAACATGTATTATTCTCTTTCAACTACAAATGACTCGTTAGAACACATCCATCCACTAAGTTTCACTCTTAGGTCCCTTGACCTGTCCTCAAATTGCACGTGCCCCGTGTAATACGGTGTGTGCATTAGCCCTAGCGCTACGTACGAACCAAACAGGATGTGAATTGTTAGCTCTTATCGTGCACGTGTACAGCTAACATGCGTTCGTTATATATCGGTAAAGTTCGTGAGAAAGTAGGCTAAAGGGTCAGCGTAGCCAAGTGTTCAGTTGCAACTCTTGCATTGCACGATATGAGCTTAACTAGGTTAGGCTAATTCCATAGGTTAGGTTAGGTTAGGTAAAGTTAAATTAAGCTATGACCGCCATTTTGGAACTTTTTGATCACACCTCGTAGGTTTAGGTTGGGTTAGGTTAGGTTAAGTTAAGCTACGACCGCCATCTTGGAACTTTATGATCACACATCGTAGGTTTAGGTTAGGTTAGGTTAGGTTAGGTTAGGTTAGGTTAGGTTAGGCTAGGTCAAGTTAAGCTACGACCGCCATCTTGGAAATTTTGATCACACCTCGTAGGTTCAGGTTAGGTTAAGTTAGGTTAGGTTAGGTTAAGTCAAGCTATGACTGCCATTTTGGAACTTTTTGATCACACTTCGTAGGTTTAGGTTAGGTTAAGTTAAGTACTACTACGACCGCCATCTTGGAACTTTATGATCACACCTCATAGGTTTAGGTTAGTTTAAGTTAGGTTAGGCTAGGCCAAGTTGAGCTACGACCGCCATCTTGAAACGTTTTGCTCACACCTCGTAGGTTTAGGTTAGGTTATGTTAGGTTAGGTAAAGTTAGGTTAGGTTAGGTTAGGTTAGGTTAGGTTAGGTTAAGTCAAGCTACGGCCGCCATTTTGGAACTTTTTGATCACACCTCGTAGGTTTTGGTTAGGTTAGGTTAAGTTAAGCCACGGCCGCCTTTTTTGAACTTTTTATCACACCTCTTAGGTTAGGTTAGGTTAGGTTAGGATAGGTTAGGTTAGGTTGAGCTATGGCCGCCATCTTGTTAGGTTAGGCTAGGTTAAGTTAAGCTACGGCCGCCATCTTGTTAGGTTAGGCTAGGTTAAGTTAAGTGACAGCCACCATCTTGTTAGGTTGGGCTAGGTTAAGTTAAGCTACGGCCACCATCTTGTGAGGAGGGAGGACGAGGGGCCAGAACCATCCAAAACACACTACTACTAATTACCCAGCTAGCTAACCAACTAATTACCTAATCACCTAACTTATTAAATAATTAATTAATCCACTAATTAGCTAACGGAATAACCCACTGAGCAATCAAATCATAGACCACATTAACTGAGCTCCACACTATGACATCGGAACACAGATAAACCCTTAAAACACAGCACTGCAATATATTCTCACCCCTACCGACTCACCCTCCAATACACAATGCCAACACCGCTCCAGCACAAATACACCATCTTTCCATTCAGATCATGAACTGACTAAGGCAACACTAGAGCAACACTCCAAACCCTGTAACTACCCTCTCAGCCCATGCAATCTCCAATAACACCCCCCAACGATTCCAAGACATAACAATATATAATCCAACCACGGCCTTCTTTTCGCTGATAAATGTACACAATCATAAATCGAATACAATAACTAACAACTCTTAAACTACAAACATCGATAACACGCGTGATCCTTCTCAGAGAACGCAGACAACACAACATTGTACGGCTATAAACAAATCATACAGATGACCTCGTAGTTCCAACCCCTAAAACAACAACTTATTACACACGTACAGTCACAACGATATACAACACATACATATGCACTGATGAACAATCGCACCTGCAATTCCTGATATATACAATCACAAGCACACAGGAACGGACATTAACACAGGTAGCAAATAATTGATAAACGAGAAGCATCGATTAAAATTATCGTTATCCATTATCTACACATCAATACACAACAGAACAAGAGAAGAAGAGACGTAATATGACGAATATTGAGCCCGTCAGAGGAGCTGCCAGGACAGCCAACAACCGAAATGACTTCCCTAACATCTCATCCGCCGGACCTAAATGCCAAGAGGATCAGGTGAACTTCCAAACAGGCCAAAGCGGCACGAGAATCCATCATCCACGGGGATTGTGGTACATGGTGACTAAAGGTCATTGACTGCCTAAGGAAAGGTTCACCTTAAAAGCTAGACTGAGAAAAGAAACATCCAGACTTATGTAAAACATCGTAAAGATTTATTTTAAAATCGACAAACCCCTATCCTAGTTCGGAGGGTTTCTATCGGCTAATCCGCAAGCTAATGAAAATGAAAATCCACAGCCTGCTTCCAGTCTCCGACCGGGTCAGGAATGGAATGAATGAAGCCCCCAACTAGCGGCGAGGATATGAATTGTGCCGGCTGCCGAGGCCTGACGCACTCCTCTGGGGCAATGATTAAATGAATGATAGATGAAATGAAATGAAAGTGGAGAGTGTTGCTGGAATGAAATTTTGACAGGGAAAACCGGAGTACCCGGAGAAAAACCTGTCTGCCTCCGTTTTGTCCAGCACAGATCTCACATGGAGTGACCGGGATTTGAACCACGGACCCAGCGGTGAGAGGCCGGCGTGCTGCCGCCTAAGCCACGGAGGCTTTATCCGCAAGCTAATAAATAATCAAAAATAAAGAGTAGGTCCCTACCCCAGAAGTTACTGTAAACCCTCGCGAAAGATCTATCTCACAATTATTAAAGCAACAACAGCAACACTAGGAAAATGGTACGGCGAAAAACCCTAGATCAAGTTACAAGATCAAGCTAATATCGGAATTTACATTTAACAGGGCAGCAAAACAAATCTAAGTTAGGATGATACCATTTCCTCATTTACATTTAATATTAATTCATCTAGCTAAGTCCTACCAATTAATTACAAAATTTACGGCGGTGACGCCCGTAATATCAAACAATTACAATCAAAGCTATGTGACAAGCCATAAAAAACATCTAAGGCATTCTTACAAACTAGGTGCTAATCGGCACACAAAAGGTGACATGGAGGATTTATACACTTTCACATCAATAAATCAATAAATACAAGACCACAGTTTTATTCAAAGCCTACCTACACCTTGGTTTACTGTTTGTAAGCCATAGTCATTTAACGTGTGTAATTACGGTGACGACTGCGTAGTGGAAACTACGTCTAACATCGTATGGCCTGAGCTCCACCAGCATTGAACTATAGGTTCAAGCAAGCCTCTGTCGTTATAAAAAGTGTCAGCTGTCCTAAGGTCATTTCCTCCAGGAAATACTTTCATTGGCACGGCTATGTCAGCAGGTTCCAAATGCAAATGATCAAGGTTAAATAGAAAAGATTTGTTATTTATATTTTGTTTATCAAAATTATGCGTTTTATTATTAAGATGTCGGTTTAAATTATAGTTGGTTTATGGCGAATAACAGCTGACTAGCCTGGCATGGAGCGTCTCTGCGAGATCATCTCTGCCGAAGAGCCTCGACTCAAAAGTCGGGATACGATCAACGAGTAATAACATCTCGGACACACAAAAACACGAGTTACCAGCGGCGCGCAGCTCGCGTTCAATAACTTTGGGACAGGCCTGGAAACACATCAGTTACCCTCCCTAAATATTTGGTCTACGGGAACTGTCCCGGACATGGTACACAAAATACCTTCTTACATGAAAAGCCTCTTCACGGGGGGGTCACTAGCCTCCAACATAATATAAGAATCCTGACATAACTGTACTCGTCGAAACAACCGTACACGCAAAAGGCGTTTAACTAACAAATAACAATCTACAGAACATGTGTTCAGACACAGAAATGGACACTGGGTTCCATGAGCTATCAATGCAATGAAAAAGAAAATGCTGCAAGCATTGCGTCCTGTGATAAAAATAAGTCTGTCTCACTTGGAAGCAAGTGCTCTCAATCGTGCGCTGGGAAATATTCACACACCTGTCTCTGTGTCACAGCGAGTTACAGGTTCCCTGTACTATTTGACACAACACGTTGACTGGGCTGGCAGTTTTGGCAAGAAAATAACTATAAAACTGGCCTCATAATAATACGTTTACCATGGTTTATAAACATCAAAGAATGAGTGCATTAAAAGCACGCTATAAAGCTGAATATAAATATATAAATCTGTCTTTCATATCAAAGACGTTTAAAAGATAGCAATGTCTATCATTGCTGGAGCTCTTTGCTCTCAAAGATAAAACACTTCATTTGTTTCTTGTATCAAACATTCAAATAAATCACGTGTCATTACACTTGACACAAACAAAATAATATTATGGCGCAAACCCCACTCTGCTGGATTTGCTTAATGATACGTTGGGAACTGGGTTCGATGCTAGGTTACAACGAACATCCCTTTTACTTGCAAGGTCTACACTCGACCTAGATGGCTTCTGAGCACATCCTGAATGAAATATAAATGCAGTTACAAAACTGGTAATTACAGTCGATTACCTAAATGATACGACTTCTCTAATCAAGTCAGGGGCGTAACGTTGACTGGCTGCTATAAGTGCAGTTAAAGAGTTATGACCATGGCATCAACTTGCCATGAAAGGTCTCTGCTAAGACTCGAAAATCACCCCAGATGGGGTTAAACAAAGTAGCCCTGAAATGACTACGGTCACGTTTAGCAATAGCCAGAAATTGGCGTCCTACGACGTCCATCAGGTTGCACCAGGGTTAAACAAAATATCGAACCCAAGGGTGGCTCACAATCACTGTAAATAAATAACATCTAATTATACAAATTACATTCCCTGCCTATAAAAAGGCTGTCACGAAGTTCGGCTGATTTACAATCAACACTAATCTAAATATACCACCAATGACTAGAACAATGAAGGGTTGTACAAACTCACGATATGAAGGAGCCCACACTTAGCTCTTTCCAACGACAAGGGTTGAACAAAAGCACCTCTGGCTTTCAGGATTGGATTTGTCCATATCAGAACTTCCATCTTGGCTCTCCCAAAGACCAGGGTTCAGTCTGTCCCCGTAGTTGACATCGTGAATGGGTTGGACATGCCTAGAAAGGGCATCCTCGACTCCTTCCTTCTCGTTCGACGTTCTTGAAGTTCCAAATCATGCTCGTTCCATCCGAGACGTCTCCCTCATACCATGACGGTATCTAGCCCATCATCTTCGACTCGAACATGGTGTTATAAATGTCGAACACGTGGTCGGTAATATTAGACATTATGTATTTCTTTATCACTTGAAATTGCGGTGTGCTTTGTAGCTATCACAGGCGTTACACATATATCTAGCAACACAGCCTCTACACTTTGCAGATATCATAAACAAATGGCCATCTGCTGGTTCACACGTGCACAGATTCTATTTTTGCAATCACGTGGCATCCGTGAAATTGGCGTCGAATTCTTGCGGATAAATCCACTGTAGCAATTTATACACGAAGCGTATTTAATATAACCTTCGTTTAATGCAACGTTATCACAATTACTTGTATATTTGACACCAGGCTTTAGCCCTCCACAAATCACGTGGGTACAAAATGCGGTGCCACAAAATCGTAGAAAATTCACAATACGTTTCGAATAAATTCACAATACTATTAGTGCTGATCACTACACTTTGATAATCGTGATGCACAATACGATGGTGCTCGATGACACTTGATAAAATTCTTCGCTATAAAGTGGACTATTCCCACGTCTTACACGACGGGTATTACAACACGCCTCAACCGGGCGGATCCTCAAGGCGTAGTGCACGGAACTGCGTTCCCCGTGGAATCAAGTCGTCAAACTAAGTCGTTTAGCGACTATTTACATTCCTTTTTGCATATCTGCAATGATATTACCATACCTTAAAGTGAAAAAAAAACCATTCTCCTAAATATTTCAATAACACTGAATGACGAAATGGAATATTCTGAGTCTCGCAGAAAGTTAAAGTTGATTAATAAGACCTCAGATAAATAATTAGCAGACTTCACCAAAGTCAAAAGTGCAATCCTTCGCTACTCCAAAGAGAATTGTATAAGCTCTCAGCTTCTAGTTGCTTTCTGGGTGTGTTCAAAGGTAGTACATCCCATCATAAATGTGTTGTCATGAAAAATATCACATGAACCTTAGCTCAGCGGGTTCAATATGAGAAATGAATATTAAATGAATACAAAGAAGAATAAGCAGATTAAGAAGAAGAGACACCCACGCAAACAAGTACGTGTTATCTATTAAACAACACGTATAACACGACGAGATGAGAGAGAGAGAGAAGAGTAAATAAATATAAACCGTGTATTATAACTATTATTATTATTATTATTATTATGCCGCCTGCCAATAAATATATAACGCACTTCAAACACCATACTGAACCCTTATTATATGATGATCTTATAATAATGTTTCATGATTTTATTTATGCTGTTGGAAAGAATATTTGAGACAGGCTGAAGTACTGTATGATGTTGAAGTATCAAGTAGTCGAACGATCTGGTGGACGGGAAGGCCTAAGGACCTAAAATTCCTTAGAACAAGGGAAGAGGGATGCAGTTGGAAATTATGACTACCAAGAAGGCACGGCTGGGTACCGTTACTTCTAGGTCAATGTCCGCAGAGCGTGGCTTGCTACCATGACGCAGAGGGTAGATATGTCTTTTTCCAGCAGTGTGGAAGCGAGAGGGTTGATATATTTAGAGAAAGATGAGCAATTTGCAGATACGGCCACTGGGTGAAGTTAACAATTTGAGTGCAAAACATGAAGTTGAAACAGAAAATTAGAATCATGGACGCCGTGAAGCCCGCAAAAGAGGATTGATTGAAGATTTGAAGGGGAAGAAGATTACGGATTAACGTACGATCGATTTTAGTTCCGAAGAACAGAACCTTGAACATTGCTGTAATACGAATCTTTTGGAGTAACTCCCATGTCTGTAAACCAATTACTTCTTTTTTAGTAACGGAGAATGTCCCCTCCAGCAAAATGTGCTCAGTTTCATATAAATACCGCCACTGAAGCTAGCTAAGATATTCTACTTTGAGTCTCTGCGGAGATTGTCTTATTCTATTTTGTATCTCTGGCGAGACTGCTATGTATTCGTTCTGTGTCTCAGAGGAGACTATTATACTGCTATCATTTCGGCATGTCCGAGGGCAGGGATTTGAAATTGTAAAATTCAATTGGAAGTCGTCGTGACTTTGAAAATTTGTATGGTCTTTGGATATTATACAAGAACACTTAAACATTTTTCTGCATGCAATGTATAAGGTGCGTTCAAAAAGTAACAAGCCGGAGGCTGGAATGCGCAAACCGGTGACGACATCGGCTAATCGTGGCGTGTGTAACGAGGTGTGGTTCTGACCAGAGCGTGGAAGGTCACAGCCCGTTGCTAGATGGCACGCGTGCACGTCACGTTACGATTAAAAAAACGAGCAGCAGCATGCATCAATCGTCAAACGCTGCCAGTAATGCTGACGTTCTTCTTTGACCAAAATGGCCCCCTTCTGATTCACTTCATGCTGCACGGGACAACAGTGAATGCCCAGCATTACTCGCAAACCTTGACCACCCTTCGCCAAGCGATCAAAATAAAACGACCTGGCAATCTCACCCGTGGAGTCATTTTGCTCCACGACAATGCACGACCGCATACGGCCAACACAGTCGCGGCACTCCTGCAGAAATTCAAATGGGAGGTTCTCGGCCACCCTCCATACAGTCCAGACCTCTCTCCCTGTGATTACGCCATGTATGGGCCCCTGAAAAGGGCTCTGCAGGGTCAACGATACACCTTGGACGCCGACGTCCAGCTATACGTGAGGAACTGGTTCCTATCGCAGCCCAGCCATTCACCGCCTCGTGTCACAGTGGGACAAGTGCCTCAACAGCCAGGGCCAATCATTTTAACATACAGGTACTGGTTTCTGTAATTATGCCTCCGGCTCGTTACTTTTTGGACGCAACTGATATATTTTTATTTTCAAGTTGGACGTCGCTTAGTTTGTGCGTGTTATTGTAGAATCTAATATGCTGTAAATTAGGGAAAGGTCCACGTAAGAATTGCTTATGACTGTGAGCGAATTAAGTAACTCAACAGCAATTTAGATAGGAACTAGTGTGTGTGATAATAATGATACTATTTGAACAATTTTATCCCACCCAGAAGAAAGCATCAAGTTGATTGGAACCAGCCATACGATAGGAAAGATATCCATGCATTCTTGTGGAATTATGTCGGAGATGGAGTAAACTATTGAATTAATTCAATTAGTTGTAGATAGCTTGGTTTATGGGAACAGTGTGTGTTTATTTTGTGTGTTTTTATTGTAATTCTTGTGTTAATTTAAATTGTTTCCGACATTCATTGTATTTTTCGGTAATGCATCGTGACTACGATGTAGATATTTTGTGTGTGTATTTTATTCTAGTAATTTGGATTCCATGTAATATCGGGTGCGATTGTTGAGCGATATTTCATTCCGCTAGAGCATGAGATACGGCTTCGGTGACAAGTGGGGCTTTGATATTGTAAATGTAATGATAGATATTGGGGGAATTATAGATTTTGTATTAGCAAATTTAATAAAACAGGCCGTTTGATTTTGCCTTGTTGCAAATTTTATTGCGGAGAACCGTCTTTTCTTTGCGTATGGAAGTTAATGATTACAAATGATAGGAAAGTGTTTGAACACTATGTTGATGAAGTCTGTGATCTGTCGCGTCAAGTTTGGGGTGGACTGTGGAAATATTTGTC
Organism: Meconema thalassinum; assembly: GCA_946902985.2. Taxonomy (NCBI): domain Eukaryota; kingdom Metazoa; phylum Arthropoda; class Insecta; order Orthoptera; family Tettigoniidae; genus Meconema; species Meconema thalassinum. The sequence continues at coordinate 1,150,146,236 of OX336389.2, forward strand.
ATGGCCAGGTAGTGTGGTTTGTGTCCATGTATGTTTATGTGCGCTGGGATTATTGGCATTGTATCCAAATCCTGTATGCTGCAATATAAATGATCGACGGACGTGCTCTGCGGAGGCGCTGTTCGAATCTCGTCGAGTCATAAAATTCCTGGGAGAATTATCGAGACTACAATTGGTATATTTGGTGACACACATATGGTTTTATGTAGGTGGGTCAGACGACATGTTCTGAGATCTTTAGGAGCTGTTGAACTCTTTCGAGATATTGGTAAACACACCGGGTTAATGACATGCAAGCGACGAGTTGTTCCAAAAGTATACGCGCAGAATGGAGATAAGACTTGGTAATTTGGAGAGCGATCCGAGATGTTAAAAGTAGATAAGCCTGTTTGGTTAAATGAAGTTTTATTTAACGGGACCGATATCCACGCCGAACCTATATATTCATGTATCATGCTGATATGAAATTTTGTTGTAAATATTGCCGGTTGGCATCCGCATTTCTTATTTTATTTAGTTTTGTGATTTGCTTACTGTTGTTTGATTATTTATTAAAGGTAACGAACGGTCAACCTATTGTGCCATGTTGAGTGTAGTCACATGTATTGATATAGTTTTTTTATAAGAACTGGTTGAGGCATTTGTTTATGTGCCCGATGCACTCTGTTAAAAATTTCAAGGCGGAAATCTGATGTATTAATTTTAGAAGGGTAGGAGTGTCGGTATTAGTTTATTTATTGTAAAGCCAGTGAATTACTGTTTTTCCGGACGCCAAGTCTAAATACGCATAAAAAAGGGATTTGCAACTTGCTGGTTGTTCCAATTGGGAGCGAATCGCCGTTATTACAGTATTCATTCCTTTTCAGCATTCATCTACATCTACACATACGCACATAATATTTAATGAAGTGATTTCAGAATTAATTTCAGTTCTTATTTCAGCATTTCTATGGCTGAGATTTTTTTATCTGTTTATCTGCATATTTGATTGAAAGAAGGTGTGTTTATTTGTTTTGAATTTGTTTGATCAGTTATTAAAATTGTTTGATTTTTTACTTTGGTTCATTTTTCTTTCTAATATAAATACCTCTATGACACCTTGTTATTATAAGAAGCAACATATTACTTCAACTAACCACGAACAAGGACTATACACGACCCCGAAAAGAGTCTTGTTATACGTTTCTTTACAAGGGTACAATACATAGCCTTCCCAAACAGCGGAAACATTCACAAGGAACACATGGGCATTGTAGATCACAAATCAATAAGAATCAACAATGACAATATCACAGACGAAATGCAACGTCACTCATACTTCAGAACGCTACCAAAACTATATTGTACCAACCTCCGAAGGTCACAAGTAAGTCCAGTACTTACAATACAGCTTTACAACACAGGAAACACATATATTGAGCTCTTACGGGATCTCAACGCTTCACACCATCAGTCAAGACAACAACACAGAACATCAGACAAACCGTACACGCAACCAAGTACACGGCCTGACGATACAGCCAGTGCCTACGCACACTATGCAAATCTACATTCACAAGATCAGTGAGATCTCCTCACTCAGCTAGGAAAGCAATGACAAACAACTCTATACTACATGCACAAATAAGAAATGCAAAATGTAAATATGTAAATCGACTGTGCACGCCACAAACCCACCCCATGCCACACTTACCTACCCCCTAGCACGGCACACTTACCTAACCAACTACGAGTAAAAGAAGCCACTACACTGCACGATCTCACCCACGGAAGGAAGAAAAGAAGACGGAAGAGAAAAGAAGACAGAAGATAAGAAGAAATGAAGAAAGAAGAAAAGAGGGAGAACATACACGTACTCACACGTACCACACCGACGCCCCAGACAATACCCGGGACGGAGAGTGGCAGGGAGGGGGACTTGTTTAGGCCCAGCCCTTGACAGTGTCTAACTACGGCTTTTCCCAAATCCCATGTTAAAGGGATACGAGGAACACCTTAGAGACAGCGACCGTTTGCCCACAGGTGAGGCAACTATTGCCTCACGGTCATAAGATTGCGGCTGCAAGTCAAATACCGCTGACTACTCAAGACTTAATTAAGCCTTCAAATGGGCAAAGGGCCCACGCACTCGGGACAGTTCCGAGACAGACAGACGAAAGTGTGACGTTGGACGGATGTTATCGCCTCTGGTCGGGATTCGACTTCCAGACGCATCATAGCAGCTCCTCCGAAGGTAATTGTGCCAGATTTCCCCCTCTGTACCTTTAAGAACACTCTCACCCTGAATCTAGTTATTAAATCCTAGTTATGCGTACGTAATTTCTGTCTTTTGTCATTTCGTTCGACCTTAAACTGACTTCCTTAACGTTATGAAGAGTGCAGCCGGTGGCTGTCTCACCGACTCAGCAAATATCTAGCGATCGCAGCAAGGTCTTGTACGCTTGCCCCTGACCCAGCAGGTGGCCCGCATACAAACCTATGCGGAGCGCCTGGCCTGAGCCCTCTTCCGTTCCCTTTACCCTTGTACAACCCTGTAGAGCATCCAACGTTTAGAAAAGACTATGGGTCTTATGGGCTTTTACTTTTAACGGATCCCCCCCCCCCCCCTACACTGGTTCTGTTACCTCACCTTTTATCATGAAGGAACTCTGAACATAATTTTTTTTCGTCATAATAGCTTCCTACAATTATCTGCCAATTGATTACCATTGTTATTGCATACAAGTATCCTTTACATCACGTCTTAGTTATTTAAAATTTTCGAGGTTTGCACGCTGGAAAGAAGGACCACGTCCTGCGCTGTATGCCCGCCCGGAGTGGAGCACGTGCTCAGTTCCGCCGGCAATATAAGTTTTGAAGCACTATCTGTCGTTGATGGTACTGTTGTGTGTCTGTTTTATTTTCTGTTCGATCGAATCGAAATGGCTGGTGTTTTGGTGAAACGAAAACGAGGGGAGACGCTGAGAAGTAAGGAGAGGACAATAGTTGTAAACGTTTTCAATTATTTAAAGAGCAGAAATCCCGGTCAAAGTGTGAGTTGGATCGCCGAAGAAACTGCTGTTGCTACAGGTACATCCAGATCATTAGTGTTCAAACTGCGCAGTGAATTGGCTCGTGGCCCCCTGTTGACACCTAACGAGAAGGAGGAGAGAAAAGTGAAAAGAAAAGACAATAGACTTACGAAATTTAGTGATTTTATTAAAAATGCTATAAGGCGCAAGGTGCATAGTTTCTTTTTAAGAAATCTGCCACCGACATAATCATCCGTGTTAACGGCCGTGAATACATACCCCGAACTTCCGAATTTTAAAAGTAGCACGTTTCATGCCCTTCTAAAAGATCTTGGTTTCGTTTACGAAAAGCATGGTAACAAAGCTCTTATGTTGGAAAGAGACCATCTAGTTGCTTGGCGCTATATGTATTTACAGTATATCACAGACGAAGCCTGTGTTAACACGGGACATTGCATTGAAAGACACTGGCAAGACAGTACAGTCAAGTCATCAAGGCAGGCTTTTCTGGCTGGATTTTTCCCTGGCTTAAAGGCACCAACAGCACGTGGGCCCCGCTTCGCTATTGTCCATACAGGTAACGAAGGCGGATTTGTAAACGATTCAAAGTTAGTATTCCTGTGTAAAAATAATACCGCCGATGCGCATGACGAAATGGCTGGAGAATGTTACGAACAATATTTTAAACACCAGTTACTCCCCATTCTCCCGCTTCGGTCAGTGAGCTTGATAATGCATACCGTAGTACCACAGTAGGAAGAAAGAGCGCATTCCGACAATGTCATGGAAACGGCAAAGCATGCGAGAATGGCTTACGTCCAAAGGTGTCCATTATGAAGACTACATGCTCAAGAAACATCTTATGGAACTCGTGACTTCCATCAAATGAAAATATGACGCCTATAAATTAGACGAAATGGCGAAAGAACTGGGACATAAAGTGCTTCGCCTACCTCCGTATCACTGTGACCTCAACCCCATTGAACTCGTGTGGGCTCAAATTAAACGTTATGTAGGAATGAATAACACAACATACAAAACGAAAGACGTAGAAAAATTGATTCACGATTCTTTCGGAATTGTTTCAAATCAAAACTGGAGTAATTACGTAGACCATGTGAAGGAAATAGAAGTCAATATGTGGAAGGTAGATAAGCTGCAGGAAGATATTGAGCCCTTCATAATTCAGTTGGAAGATAGTTCAAATGACACCTCTGATAATAATGACCATGATAGCGATTTGGATATGGAAGGGATCCAGCCACTGGCGGCCGAGTGATGGATTACATGGTACGTAGAACGACTGGAAAGCCCAAATTAAATATCATTTATTGATTATCCTTTTTTATTTTATTTTATTATTATTAATAATATTATTATTATTATTATTATTATTATTATTATTATTAGTTATATAAGTACTGTGTTGTCCCTCGTAAGAATACTAATGGGAATGATAGAATCTGTTATATATTCCTATCGCACGCAGGCTATTAACAACGAATGAACTCGTCATGTAGGATATGAAACAGCTCATTTATCAGATGATTTATGCGAGGCATTATATTTCTTTATTCATGGCCATGGCCTTAATTAAGATACAGTCCCAGCATTTCCCTGGAGTGAAAATGGGAAACCACGGAAATCCATCTTCAGAACTGCCGACAATAGGGTTCAAACCCACTATCTCCCGAATGCAAGCTTACAGCTGCGCGTCCCTAACCGCACGACTAACTCGCTACAATAGTACAAATATTAATCAAAACATCAATAATAAAATTGAAAGAAACTAAATTAAGCCTAACTAATAACAAAAGAGCTGATGATCAACAGTACCGTATTGCTGACGTAAAAATTGTTAACATCGTCAGCATACATCCGAGAAGAAAGGAAGAGTGGTGCTCTCGACATTTATCAATCAGTAATGTAAAATAAATGTCGTTATTGGTTCTGTTCGCTTATCCAATACGTCAATACATGTTAAACTGCTCCTTCAAGGCCGTGTTCTATTTCTGGGGTTGCGTTGTGTCGCTAACTTATGAAAGCGCAGTACTCGAAGCGCGTATGACGTCAGTGCAACCTCTGCTTAGAGTTAGCAACACTGTCGCCATAAGGCGCCACAGTCCTTTCTCAACGCTGGATGCTCTATACATCCCCCAACACACACTCTCACCCTCACAGACACGTTCCGTTCAAGGAAGTTGCCCTCTCACGAGCCAATATCCCCATTGCACTGCTACCCCTTCGTCAAACACCGCAAGTCTACCAGAGAGGGTGGAGACCTGAACAATAGGTTGACCTAGGAGACGAAGGTTAGATTTATAGAAGAAACATAGGTAGACCAAGGAGACGAAGGTTAATTCAGTGTTAAACGATTTCAAAATGAGAGAAGTAAATGAGGCTGCAGTGGTAACAGGGGATCATTGAGGCGACTTGAAAGGCAAATTTGTATGACAATGTGTATTATTATCATTGTTATTATTATTATAATTATTATTATTTTGCTGATGACGATTATTATTGTTACTTTTATTATTAATAATAATAGGGATAGTTATTGCTACACTTACTGCTATGAATAATAATACTACCAGGGTGAACGTTGAATGCCTGTGGTCCTGGGACAATTCGGGAATACCGGGTTCTTTTACTGGAAAACCCTTAAACGTGGACTATTATCTATCACATATATTATCTCATCTATGCTCTCATAGATGCCGACTCCCCCTGCGGCGATTCGATCCTTCAACCTTCAAACAATTCCAACAGCTAGTCAGGCTTAGAAGCTCCCACCAAAGTTGGATGCAAGTGCAGCGTGAACATTGGCTACAAACGTTTGGTGCTTTTCAGTCGGTCAACACGAATGTACCCAAATAGAGCTGGGTTATGCCCTGATCCTGAAATAAATTACATAAGATTAATATATACACTAGGATGACCAGTTTCGATCGTCAAGCGATAATCATCAGATCCATTACACTTAGGCTATAACATCTATGTTTGAGAATACAGGTGAAAAATATATACAATATGTACAATTATTTAGTTGCAGTGTTGGTAATGCAACAGTGGGTGTATGTTAAATGTGGTATATCTAATGTTAGGTAAACTTCTAAAATAGTGATGAAAATCCGGAATTTGTCTGTTAGGGGTGATTATATGGTTTTACAAAATCAACTATGGTTATACTGAAATAATGCAAGCTTATACTTATCGAGTTGTCTCTTTAACTGGAACTTGAAGCAGTTGACGTGTTGCCATAGACACCAGTTGTAGTCGACTAACCCCGAGTGTTCGCTGGGTGGAACTGGTTTTCCCCTTCCTCCCCCTTTAGTTGCTATGTTCTTCCAGAGGTCAGTGCCATGCATATTTGTGTGACTTTGCCAAATCTAGATAAAAGTGTATGCTATTGAATGCAGGAGTCTGCAACTACTAAAGACCGTGGAACTATCTTCGCCACGCATGGGCTAAAAAGCCATCGATACTGAGCGGTACACGGTCTATTGAAGACGTCCCGGCACCTTTAATACTGCCGCGCATATCGGCCTAGTTTTATTGCATAAAAATGTACATAGTACACCTGATCCAATTAACATTTACCTATAAACACCGCTATTTTCCCCCCTTTTTTATCTAGCTTGGCTGTATCGCTAAGTTGTGTCTTGTTTTCGACAGGGTGTGTTTCTAGTAGGGCGAAAAGGGGTGAACTCTCCATAAAAGTGTGTTCATTTAGATTGTTGGGATTGTTTTGTTTGGCTAGGTGAATCTCGATTGCTTCTTTTATGTCGAGAGCTCTGCCTTTCGATTCGTGATGAATTATTTTTAGATCAGTCTCGATTTTAGTGAAGCTGTGCCCCGTGTCACACATATGTTCGCATACGGCTGAATCTGTTCCGTATCTTATCGCATTCCTATGTTCATTATAACGTGTATCTACTCGTCTTCCGCTCTGTCCAATGTAATTAACCCGACAACCAATGTCTTGGCATGTAATAGAATATACCCCTGACTTGAATACGGGTCTTGTTTATTTAGATTGCTATTTTGCAGGTGCCTCCCGGTCGTATTATTCGTTGTGAATGCTATTTTTATGCATTGCTTTTTGAATAGATTGGTGATTTTATATGTGTTCTCATTCACATAGTTGAAGCGCGCGAATTTTTTCTCATTAATGTCCGGTTTTGGAATCATTTTATCTTTATTTTTATGTTTGGCTACAATTTGGTCTATTTTGCTTGGCGGGAAATTGTTTTCTTTTGCTATTTGTTCAATGGTTCTTATTTCCTTAATATAATTGTCTGTTGACATGGGTATGTTTAAAGCTCTGTGCACCATTGAATTGAACCCCGCTAATTTATGCGTACAGGGGTGATTAGACTGATTGTCGATTGCATGCGAGGTTTGTGTGGCTTTTCAGAATATGGAGTATGAAAGCTCGTTGTCCTTACGTTCAATAGTTATGTCGAGATAATTTATTTTTCGATCTGTTTCGGATTCCTTGGTGAATTTTATTGAATGGTGTAGGCTATTAATGGATTGGAGAATTGTTTCTTCGCTTGTTAATTCAGTATCGTAGATGCAAATTACATCATCTACGTATCTTTTCCATATTACTATTCCCGTTGTTGAAGTCTTTTCTAAAAACTTATTTTCTAGTGCATTAATGAAGATGTCAGCGATTAATCCGCTTAGTGGTGAACCCATCGCTAGTCCTTCTGTTTGTGTGTACATTTTACTGTCGAATTGAAACGCGTTTTGGCCGAGGACGACCCTCAGTAGTCGCACTAGTAGTCGCAGTGGCATTTACCATCTCCTGCGTCTTTAATTACCCATAATTTGTCGTTTTACGTCCTGTTTACTACCTGACACGGGTGGCAACTTCCTATTATTTAGGGTCCGCTTGTTGCGTATTGGCTGGCACTCTTGGCTGACACCGTGGAGGCCCAGATTCGATTCCCAGCTCTACCAAGTAATGTGATTATGGTCTGAGGGTTGGAAAGGGGTACACTCAGGCTCGTGAGGCAAAACTGAGAAAAGGTGAGTTCCATTTCCATTTCAGACATCCTAGAAGTGCTTGTCCGTGGTTTCCTACTTCTATTCCAGGCATGTGCCGGGTTGATTCTTAACTGAAGGCCACGGCCACCGCCTTCCCAATACTCGTCTGAATTACAACTGAACACGCTAATACAGTCCTCTCAATGAAACAGGTTATACTGTAAGACAAACTCCACACACACCTAAGTACACGGGGCTATATGAACACCATGTTCCAAAGTCCCGAAATGAATCAACAACAATAAATGATTTCATCTTAGAAAGGCATATCATCTCACACAAATTGCGGACACAATTTCTTGCAAAATCTTACCATGACGAATAGAATACATAGTGTTATTATTGACCGAGTTCATGCGCGCCTACTCTTGGCCAGCACTAGCGGCGCAGATCCCCAACGCGACATAGTCAGCTGTTCAAAAATGGAATATGCCACAGCCAACGTAAACCTTTTTACGAAGGCCGTGATTACAACAAATTGTTTGATTAGACTTATGAATAATACTGTCAAAAAGTTATCATTTATATTCTCCGTCCTCGTGTAGAAATATCTTTTAAAACCCTCCGTTATCGTACATGGGTCTGACAGCTACATGGTTCGTCTTAGCTTTAATATCAAACCAACACTTCTAGTTATGATCTTACCGTCGTGGGACATCTTTCACCATGCCTTAGTAAACATTTTCCTGGAGTTGTGAAATGACGAGCCTTAAGAAATCTCGACACGTGTAACTTTTGTCAGATGTCATGTGGGATTGACAGCTCAAGTGCGTCGAATGACGTAACATTCTGTCAGTGGGTTTCATCTGTGCTGTCATAGCGGTTATGTGGGTTGGTTCGCTGCCTTAGTGAATATCAGCGAAGAGATTAAGCCTTACGAACATTTAAGGATGTAGATGAAGTGTGTCACCTTCTGGTGAATGATAACGATTCGCCAGTTGATGATAATTTCAAAAATATTGGTGACTCTGTTACTGAAGACAAAGTTGAAACAATATCCGGAGACTCAGATACTGTCCATGATATTGATCAGGAGGACGGTAACGGAAGCGAAAAATTGGATGAAAGTTTATTTTATTGGTAGGTAGGACATTATTAGTATTATTACGGTATTATTATTATTATTATTATTATTATTATTATAAGTTATGTCCGGCTCATTCAAGGCTGTCACCATGGAGGCTCGGGTTCGATTCCCAGCTCTGACATGAAATGTAATTCTGGTCTGAGGGCTAATCCCAATCTACAAATACATACACTATCTATATATATAAAGCACAAAGTTTGTCTGTCTGTCTGTCTGTCTGTCTGTTATGTATACAAATCTACACCGTTTCACCGATCTGAACCAAAAGTTGTATATTTAACCTTTGGAACCCTGCGAGTAACACTGTCCACTTGAAATTTCGGACAGACCACCCCATTCCCTGCATTTAGGCCCTTTGGTCCAAATCCACACCGTTTCACCGATCTCAACCAAAATTTGTATATTTACCCTTTGGAACCCTGCGAGTACCACTGACCACTTAAAATTTCGGACAGACCACCCCATTCCCTGCATTTAGGCCCTTTGGTCCAAATCTACACCGTTTCACCGATCAGAACCAAAATTCGTATTCTTACCCTTTGGTGGCCTGCGAGTAACACTGTCTGCTTGAAATTGCGGACAGACCACTCCATTTCCTGCATTTAGGCCCTTTGGCCCAAATCTATACCGTTTCACCGATCTCAACCAAAATTTGTATATTTACCCTATGGAACACTGCGACTAACACTGTCTGCTTGAAATTTCGGACAGACCACGCCATTCCCTGCATTTAGGCCCTTTTTGCACAAATCTACACCGTTTCACCGATCTGAACCAAAATGTGTATACTTACCCTTTGGAACCCTGCGAGTAACACTGTCTGCTTGAAATTGCGGACAGACCACTCCATTCCCTGCATTTAGGCCCTTTGGCCCAAATCTACACCGTTCCACCGATCTCAACCAAAATTTGTATATTTACCCTTTGGAACACTGCGACTAACACTGTCTGCTTGAAATTGCGGAGAGGCTACTCCATCCCATGCATTTAGGCCCTTTGGCACAAATCTACACCGTTTCACCGATCAGAACCAATATTCGTAAACTTACCCTTTGGTACCCAGCGAGTAACACTGTCTGCTTGAAATTGCGGACAGACCACTCCATTCCCTGCATTTAGGCCCTTTGTCTCAAATCTACACCGTTCCACCGATCTCAACCAAAATTTGTATATTTACCCTTTGGAACACTGCGACTAACACTGTCTGCTTGAAATTGCGGCGAGGCCACTCCATCCCTTGCATTTAGGCTGTTTGGCACAAATCTACACCGTTTCACCGATCTGACCCCAATTTTATATACTTACCCGTAGAACCCGACAAGTAACACTGTTCACTTTAAATTTCGGACAGACCACACTATTCCCTGCTTTTTGGCCCTTTGGCAGAAAACTACACCGTTTCACCGATCTCAACCAGATTTTACATAATTACCCTTTGGAACTCGACGAGTAACACTGTCCACTCGAAATTTCGGACAGACCACTCCATTCCACGCATTTAGGCCCTTTGGCACAAATCTACATCGTTCACCGATCGAAAACAAAATGTGTATACTTACCTATGGAACCCGATGAGTAACACTGTCCACTTTAAAATTTGGACAGGCCACTCCATTCCCTGCATTTTGGCCCTTGGCACAAAACTACACCGTTTCAACGATCTCAACCAGATTTTACATAATTACCGTTTGGAACTCGACGAGTAACACTGTCCACTCGAAATTTCGGACAGACCACTCCATTTCCCGCATTAAGGCCCTTTGGTACAAATCTACATCGTTCACCGATCGAAAACAAAGTGTGTATACTTACCCTTTGGAACCCGATGCGTAACACTGTCCACTTGCAATTTCTGACATACCACTCCATTCCCTGCATGTAGCTCAGGAATTCCTCGGGGTTGCCAGCTTCCTAAATCACCAGTCATGAGCCCTTGAGGGTGTACCAGAAGTGGTGGGTCTACACACACCCTGCCTCTTTGAGGGCCTTGAGCAGAAGACAGGAGATATTATGAAAAGGAAAAGAAGGCAGACCCCTCGAAGAATGAGGGTATCAGGAAAGATGAGGCAAAGCCAATTAAGGCGGGAAATTGAAAGACTCCCTAGCCCTCGGATACCCTAATACAGTCTGGGTCGGAAGAGAACAAGAGTTGACCAAGGGAGGCCGACAGGAAAGAGAACTGAAATGAGCCCGCCACCAGGAAGTAGAAGCGATGCCAGACTCAGCTGGGGTTCCGTGGTCGCCAACCCACGTCCCACAAGTTGTGAGACCCTGGGGAGGGGTCAGTTGTGAGAATAGCTTGCTGATTCATCGTGAGGTGACTTGAGAGTACTTTCCAGAGCCCGCCGTGTTATCTCCTGCTGTCTATGCTGATGCCAGCACAGGGCCGTTGCGAAACAGTGAGTGATTCCCGGTCAATCTGTATAGGACGGGGAACCCCGAACGTGTGTCTTCATATTTCGTCATCATCTGCGATCATCTCAGGTTCGTGCAGCTAGGACCTATATTCTTTGTCTTTGCCGAGCAGTACGCTCTTTCACTAGACGCATCCAGTACAGGCCTAAGCCAGAAAATAAGGTTGAGACTTTGGAAGACATCGAAGCTAGACACCTGAATTACCTATATCAGTTTTAAAATAACACCATGTTCGTTTAGTAGTCATTTTTTCATTACCTTATTATTATCATCATACGTGCAAATGACCTAGATGTTACGCGCATCATACCAATAATCACCGCCGCATAAAGTCTTTCTCGACTGTGATTTTTAAAATATTTATTTTTGGTTAGTTGGTTCTTAAGTTTAGGGGCTGCGACAACGCGGTCATGTAGCCCCGTGTACTTTGGGTGTGTGTAGAATCTGTCTGATAACCGGTGTTAATTGTGATGACTGTATTAGTATGTGTTATCTGTTTTTTTTTAAATTTAAGTACAAACTGCAACTTAGAATTCTTCAAATAGTTCGTACTTTTGCCGCCAAGCGCCACCGTCAACGACTACTAGGCCAAGTTCGGAACTTAGGTACTAGACGCCACTGCAGTCGGCTCTTGGCAACGGACGTAGACATCTATGAGCGTTGTTTACCTATCCAATTTAGCTTCACACAGGTGTAATTAGTGGAAGGTTCAATAACATGCCATAAATCTGACATGGGACCGCCGGCTTTACTTCCCCTCCGAAGAAAGGCATACTGACGGATTTTTAACGCTCTTAAAATATCCGACGGCTTTGCCGGGTTTGAACCCGCTATCTTGGGCATAGAAGCTCAGCATGCTACCAAATACGCCACCGAAGCCGCCATATAGTTATTTTTATTACAGTACATTGTGTACATTATACGTTGAAGTGTCAATTCAATACCGGTAGTAGTTTCCCTTATCATCCTCATCATAAGAGCAAATGACCTACAGTAGATGTTACGCCCATTACACCATTAAACACCACACACAATAAGTCTTCCTCGCCTGTGAATTTTGAAATATGTATTTCTATTACGGTAGTTTGTAAGTTTGACGTGTCAATTCATCAGTAGTTTTTATTATCATCCTTATCAAAAGGGCAAATGACCTAGATATTACTCCCTCATTGTATTTGGGGGCAAATGACTTAGATTTTAAGTCCATTATATTTCTAAGGAGACCTTAAAACATTATCATCATTCCACCGGGCGAAGCCGGGTACTACTGCTAGTTACATATATATATAATATCACAGGTTATCACACAAATTCCACACACAGCTAAATACACGAGGTAATATGACCACGATGACACAGTCCCTAAAATAAGCAACAACTAGGCTATAAAAGAGAATCTTTAAACATACCTTGTAACTTTGAGCACATAAAACAAACATCAGATTGCAAATAACACTGACATTTCTCTCAAATGAAATACCTCGTAGTGTACCAACTAGCGTTCATGGCTGTCGCCCCGGAGGACCCGGCTCTGCCAAGACATTTTGACTCTGGTGAGGGGGTTGGAACAGAGTACACTCATCCTCGTGAGTCAAAACTGAGAAGAGGAAGGGTTCGATTCCCACCCCAGTCATTCTGGAAGTGGTTTTCACTTCTACTCCAGGCAAATGCTGGAACGATTCGTAACCTAAGGCCAGGGCCGCTTACTTCGCAATCCTTAGCTGAATTGTTTAGTGTTGGGCGCCTTTCGTGATTATACATCAGTGGATTGGTATTTTCGTAAATTTGGAAAAATGTGAGGTACTGATCCTGGTTTTAATTTCCACTTCATACGAGGAAGTTCCACGTTCTCACAGCTCACTAAGAAACCGCCTTTATAATTAAACCTTCCGAAAAATGCACGTCACATATTCTGCTTTTGATCAACGATCGCTTATCTTTCCGCGGAATAACACTCGCCCATTTCACAAACAGATTGTTTCTTTTGGCTTTTCTTCTGTAAACCGTTTTACATCCAGGAACGAAAGAGTACGACATTTTCTCGAAGCAGTAGAAAATTTAGTTGTTTGCACACACATGGCACTGCCCTGCCTCTAACAAAATATTACAAAGAAAGAAATTCCCTCGAATATATCTTTCAAAACTTCAAGAACGCTATTTGGTACTTACCCTTATTTCTGGAATGAACCACCGAAAATCCGCCGCTGGAAAAAATGGATTGTAGCGTCTTGAATTCCCGGCTAAAAAACAACACAGTGCTAATTGGCGAATACACACAGAATAAGGAACAGGGATTTTACAAACTGAATGTATTATAGAAACAAACTACAGAACAATAGGGTTCTCAAACTACTTAGGAAAACGAGAATCCATGAAAATCTCGGGCGTAAGGATGCGGGACAGGGCCCTCGGAAACTCTCCACCCTATAGCACATTCCACTACCATTTAACTACAAAGACAATGCCAAATTTCTATAAAAAGATCAGGGAATCGTAAAAATGTGCCTGTCATATTTATTGACATAAAATACACGCCCCCTATCACTTGCATTTAATATATGCACAACTGTCGTTTAAACTGAGTCAAAAATTACCAAATGTCATTCATTACTTCTGTTACGATACACACATATGTTTCTTCTAGAAACCATTACAAATATTTACAGTGGCTTTCATAAGCTCAAATAATAATTACGAATGAAATCGTGGCAAGCACTTGCTGTGCCCTAGGTAACGGGAGTTTAACAACAAATATTTAATGTCATAAAGCTTTAAAAAAAATCTTCCCCCCAAAATAAAATGAATTTACCCCTGACGTAGATCTCCGTCATTACAAAAACTATGTATTACTCTATACAATTTATCTCCCGTCTCCTATTACTTAAATTCCTCTCATTGAAGCAATAAAGATCTCTACTGAAAATAAAAATTAAAGATAAAAGTTACAACACGCCAGAACATAAATATAAACCTTTCTCTAAATCCTAAACATAATTTATATACAACACAAATTTCGGTGATGTAGTTCGTCAAATACTTAAGTTAAGATAAAATATTTACAATGGGCAAACTGCCTTCTTCACACACAAAATAGACGTAAATTGTCTTTCTATTTCTCCACTTAAATTCCTACAGACTTTAGAAAATATTTCACCATACTATGTCTTATTCGGGAAACTCTTACAATTCGGGATTCTATAATCCGTACAACTAAGAAAAGACCTCCTATAACTGGTCTAACATCAAAATAAAAATACTTAATAAAAATATAATCTTCCAATCCGTCAAATAATTACCGTATTGGAACCATTTAAAAAGAACTCAGCCTGCTAATTTCAACTATATGAGTCTATTTCAATAATCTCCGATATTAATAAACACCAAGAATACTGCTTCTTCTTAACACGTCCTACTTCCAACATCAAAATCATAGGCATATCTGTCACTACAGACATTCTTTCAAAAATTGACCAATGGCCTCACAATGCTCATTGTCATACTTCCAAGAAGTTCCTCCGTCAACACGGGAATAATAAAAATCTCTCTCTTAGAGGTACTTCGCAGTTCCTTTTCAAATATCATAGTATTCTCCACTAATTTCACGTTAACAAATTCTTATAGCAATTTCAACATCTTTAATAAAAATATCTAATAAAAAATACTGGTTCTATCGATGAATTAACTTAACAGGTAATATAATAAAATACTAGTCTTCTAATAACAATTATATTTTATTTTTATATAAATCACATTTCAATAAAGCTTCCTATTAGCTGTGATAATTCACTTAAATCTTTCTTCAATATCTTATTGTTTCAATAATACGTTGCAATTCGTATTCTTTAACTTCACATTACATTCTCATATAAATTCTTTCTTTAATACATTACTCATGAAATTCCATTCTCTTATGTTTGCGAATTAGGTCACCAAATATTTATAACCAGATCTGTCTAATACGTTATCAGATCGTGACTTTAAATAGATCTCCAAATAAAATCTTTAAGAATCGCATTCTCTAAAATATACCTCGGTATAACATTCTTGGAACAAATTTCCATTACTTCCATCGTTATAGTTCATCTACTGTAAGTTTGCATTTTTGACAGATCTCGCGGGAACGAATACTCCTACAGAACATATCAATCCGCCTCTACCACGTGCATTCCAGCCAATGAGCTATCACCCACGTGGCAGCCAGCAATGGCCGCCGTATTCCGTAAAGGTGTCAACAGTTGTTATGAGTTGCCTAAACCTACATTCATCTCGCAATATCAATCCATTGCCCTTTTTAAAGGAAACTTGTATTTCTTTGTGACATTTATCAAATAATCGTTCTAACAGCACACCCACTGACGGCTCGCTGACAGAATAATGTTACGTCATTGGACGCGCTATGACCAAGACCTTGGCTATGACAGAGCAGCTGATAACTTAAAAGTGAGAGTGGAATTATTTTAGGTCCATCATTTCACAGCTCGAGTAAATGCTTACTAAGGTATGGTGTAAGATGTCCTTAAGACGATACGATCATTACTTGACCTGTTGGATTGATATTAAAATAAAACGTACGAAATATTTCACCATGTAAGTTAACTTTTAGGCCTAAAAACAACTCATATTTTAGGCTTGGTTTTTTTTTGCACTAATCATGCCATATGAAAATTATTCACCAGGCCAATGTCCTTAGGGAAATAAATAGTTCTGCTGACTTTTCTTTTCCCTTCAAAAAGAAGGAAATAAAATAAATATCTTGAACAAGAAATTCCGTATCTGCTTGCAACTGATAGTCAAAACAAAGATGTCCGACCTGGAGACCTCTCAGGCTACATATTTACTCAACATTTAAGATAACCACTATATATTTATCTGAAAATGAACAAGCTTTCAAATGGAAATAATACTTTCAGACGACTTTGCGCAATACTATCAATTATAATAATTATTATTTAATATAATTAACACGTTATTTTCTCAGGTGGATGAACACAGTAAAGCGTCCATTACCAACCGCTTCCCATCCCACGAGCACGTGGTAGTTCAGTTTGATAATGCAACTTTTCAGTCTGGCCGACAGAATATGTTGCCAATATATTCACAATTACTGGGGCAAGCGAAAAAATAACCTGAAAAAACTTACATGTGATTAAAAGATGTATATATTTGATATGGACTACAGGTTATAAATTGAGCCTTTCCTTATGAAGGTTGGCAGCCCTAGCTGTCAAAAAAGTGCAAACTTACAGTAGATGAACTATATCAAAGAACGATATAATAAAATTAAAAAAACAATAAAAGAGGATCGAAACACATTTAAACTTGACCAATAAAATATTCTGAGCTAAACGGTAAAATCTCCATCATTCAAATTCGAATGTCGCAAAATTCCAAATTCCAAATAACAATTCTTAATTGTCAAAAATCGACAAAAATCGAGAATAAACATCTAAAAGACGTAGCTATGAAAATATAAAATCGAAAAACTATAAAGATATTACGAAAATGTAGAATAATGGCATTAATGTAGAAAGTTGTCGGATATTCTCAAAAGTATCTACAATTCTACAAAATGGGATACACAGTTGGTCGTTAGACAACCTTGTGATGAGTTATAGTTGATTAGAACTGGGCTTCCGTCGCTGTTCCTCAGAAACGAATAGTTTCTGAGAGCTCGAAGCTTCAAGATGTCGTGTGGGCCTCTCCTCGATCTCCTTCGGAAGTTTCCAGACCGTCAGGAAAGGGATCCGAATTCCAACATCTTCGTGTGGCCGTACTGTCTGCTGGGATATCTTCTTTTACGAGATGGGAAAACCCTTTCTCTCTTGATTGCGCTGGGATCCACCCAAGCCGCACTCGTTGGTGAAATTCTTCTGTCTTCTTCGCCAAAGTTCCGATGTATTGGTATTCGTCATTGTAGTTAGTGAAAGGACTTTTGTAGACGTAGAATAACTTTACACAGGTGAGACGAGATGTTTGTCTGCCCCAAGATATTGATATTATGTCATTTCGAATACTCTCGTTGCCATCATAGTTACTGTATGTTCCCATTAACATTTAATTCGTCATTACCATCTCTGTAGATTCAGTTATTCTCACCTCCCTCAACTTCAGAATATTCGACATGATAGAAATACGTAGAATAATTTCTTAATATGTTTCAAATGTAGTTGTATGTCGACTTAATATTCTTGCACAAAACTAAGTGCCGTTGTTCTCTTTCCTATTTGCTTGCAGTAGTAATCTTCTTCGAAGGTACAATATTATCTATCAGATTTGTTCACTTGTAGAGTATTTGCTAAAGACGTCCACTCCTGACGAAGTCTTGATTATTAAGAGCCTCGATTCCACTCTCTTATTTCCCTCACCAACAATAAAGTTAGCGTCACCTTACAGAACAAGGATCTGATTGGTTCATTACTAGCGATGATGATATAATCCTTAATTAAGCATTTAATTAGCCGCAATGTTAATAAATAATTCTTAATTATTATTTAACACCTTCTATGATGTTATGAAGTGTTAATATCTCGCTGGTAATTAGCTATGCTAATTGCTTTTATCTAAGTAAGGCCGCTTCTCATTGGCTGGTAGCACCACGATTATGCCTCGTGTACCCCTTCCTCTCATCTCTGTGGACGGCACTCCGTTCGGCAGCGGTCGCGTGCTCTCGTACAGTCAAACAAAGAATCGCCCTCTCCTTGCGAGTTTATGCTGAACGTGCATGTCGGGAATAACCAACTAGGCTCCGCCAGTTAACTAATTAATTCACTGGGCCGTCATAACGTGTTTGTGGCTTTTATCCAGTGTCGGTTTTATTTAGCATTGGCTAGCTATAGAAAACATTGAGAACATGTATATTTCCAGGCTCATAAATACGCATACAGTATACTACAAGGTATTTCATTTGAGAGAAGTGTCAGTGTTATTTGCAATCTGATGCTTGTTTTATGTGCTCAAAGTTACAAGGTTTTTTTAAGATTCTCTTTTATAGCCTAGTTGTTGCTTATTTTAGGGACTGTGTCATCGTGGTCATATTACCCCGTGTATATGGCTGTATGCAGAATTTGTATGATAACCTATGATATTATATATATGTAATAGTGTATGTATTTGCAAATTGGGATTAGCCCTCAGACCAGAATTACATTTCTTGACAGAGCTGGGAATCGAACCCGTGCCTCCGTGGTGATAGCCATGAATGAGCCGAACATAACTTATAATAATAATACCGTAATAATACTAATAATGTCCTAACTACCAATAAAATAAACTTTCATCCAATTTTTCACTTCCGTTACCGTCCTCCTGATCAATATCATGGACGGTATCCGAGTCTCCCGATATTGTTTCAACTTTGTCTTCAGTATCAGAGTCACCAATATTTTTGAAATTATCATCAACTAGCGATTCATTATCATTCACCGGAAGGTGACACACTTCATCTACATCCTTAAATTTTCGTAAGGCGTAATCTCTTTGCTGATATTCACTAAGGCAGCGTTTTGTACCCTATATCCGAGAAGGAATCTGTCGAAAATCCGGAGCTGGGCTGGATTGCGGATATTGAATGCACCGGCTAATTTACAAGTCAAAAATCCACTCCGACATGATCTTCGGGAACATACGCAGAAGTAATTACAATGAAACTGTGAAATACATAAATACACTAGAGCTCGGGCGAGCACTTACCTTGCCTTCTCTCGGGAATAATGTAGTCAGCTTCAGACCTGAAATGGGGGCTTTCACAGTGTCATTTCTTACTATATCTAAAATAAATCACGCTAAACCAACGTATAAAAACGAACTAAACAATTTAATAACAAATGTAAACTAATTTCTAAACAAACAAAAAAATTCCTAAACTAGCAATAAATTAATAAATACAAACACTCATTCACACCCCCCTTCATCTACGCCACTGAAATGCTGTGTTTCTAGAACACCAGAACATAAATTTTCGTTGGCCCAAATTCTTCTACAAGCTATTAGGAACATCTGGGCGCGCTCTCTACGCGTGCCTGAGTCATGTGACACGGTGACATAATGATACCGTTACTTCCCCAGTCCACTGACTGGCATTCATTCATGAATAGACGTGTTTACAACTTCTCCGCAACATTTTGTAGGCAGTGCTGGCCTTGAGCGAAAGAACAGGTTCTCCCTACAAGCCCTGCGCTCAAATGAACTCGGGCTAGCGAATACACGTCTCTGCTGCATTGTGACAGTATTTTAAAATCACATTCTCTCTTAACAAAAATGGAAATATTTCAGTAATTCCTTACTCAAAATCGATAAAACTTTCACACAACATAGCATTCTCTCACATCATATTAACCTGACGGAGTTGTCTTCGTTCGTACTTAACAATGTAAAACATTCATTCAAAACATATCGACTTTTACGCAATGTATACTTCAAAAACATTGGACAAATTATTATTTCTAACATATTATTCCCTTGATTAAATAATTACTTGGAACTTATTTACAGCATAAATCTGCATTACAATTAATAGCGTGGGCTATTATAAAGATATAAATTAGTTACCTATATAAACATATGAGCGTTGGCTCTGATCACGAGTTGAATCTTGCCACATTCTATTGAGGTCTATAATATATCCATCAACTTTGAAAATACTACTGCACTTAGTCTTTATTCAGGCGAATATGTTCGACCAACAAAGGTAAAACATATGTATTTACTTAAATCATGATTAATAAAAGTTAGTAATTGGTATACATAATGTGCCCTTTCAGCAAGAAATATGCAAATCACAGTATGCCAGCATTGCTCAATTCGGGATTTTCGGGGTTGCAGTATGTTCTCCAACTCTGTGACTTACACATTTTGGATTAAATAGAGGATACACTTGCAAAAATAACAACAAAATCAACTCCTATTTCAAAACATTTAATTAACCAAAAATTATGGCGCTACAAACAATAAAACAAATAAACTACTGACAAAAATCCTTCTACTTGGTCAAAGTGAACAAGGAATAACATAAGAATTAAACAAATATTATATTAAAACACAATGGTTTCCTTTAAACCAACAACTCATAATTATTTTTACTTCCATAAAGCATCTATCTTAAAGTTCCATATAATCAGGAGCTCCTTTGGCTCGATACTTTCTAATAATAACGGTGTCATTCTTTTGTACACCTCAATACTATTTTTATAGTTTCTTATTATCAAAACAAATATAAAATTACATTTAAAGTTCATGTTAATTCTCTACTTAAATATTTGGGCATTTCACATGTTCTCAGCATTACCATCTCTCTCAAGTTTTACAAATTCACCATAGTGATCGGGAAAATACTTGTGTACCCCAGAGTTATCAAGATTACTTGACAAAGTCAAAAACTATGATTACTCCCAGAATCTAGTTATCTTCATTAAACTCATGGAATCCTACGTCCATACAACATTATTATTTATTTATTTGTCTTATAAGACCATTATCACATAAGAAAACTACGATCTGAACTTGCAAGCGATAATTTCAATCTACATGGACCTCGGTTCAAATCCCGGGTCATTAACAACTTTTAAACACTCACGGTGTATTTATTACTTCTTACAGACGGCCTTCACCGACCCTCCTCCTACTAGGGTCTGACCGTACACTTGAGCGAGATTTATGACTGTGAGGGTAACTACCCGTCTAGTCTGCGTGTGGGAGCTATACTCAATGCTTTTAAAACAAATCTTTCTTTCTTTTCAGTTCTCTGGGGAGACCTGGCATTTTACTTCTCTTATTTTACTTTCAACAACATTATTAGGCTCATAAACCACTTTCGTAACCTTGGCATTTATTAATTATGAAGGGTCCTCATTGATTGGGAAGAGTAATACACATTCTACGACGAATACTTAGGGGCTTCAACAACAAAAGGAGTCTAGGTTCGACTCTCTTAACATGCCTCGGGAACCATTCCCACATTGGAGGACTTATACAAAATGCGATTTAGGGTCGGCCGTGGCCTACATGACCTACGCTCATAATACCATACATTTGCTCCCTATTACAACATAATAACACACACATGGCCTCGTGATCTACGTCACTATTGGAGGACTTACAACATAGCTCAATTTACAGCAATAAACTACCCCTCATAAGTAATTTACCAAGTACATTTATATTCTACGCATTCCTAGCGTGACATTTTATTTTAATTGCGCTCCATTGCGCTATACATTATTTTTTGGCCTAGCGTCTTCCAAAGAACTGATAAATTCCATATTAACAATTGATACATATCTCAATTTTTATATTAATCTTTTCCTTTGACAATAATCGCTCTAATTTTAAGAACATGCATTAACACCATGTCTTATACTTTTATTAAGGCTCCAACGCTCTTATTTTCATATCATTCAATGTGATCTTTATTTATATTTCCTTTATTATTTTTATTATTAGTACGCTTGCTTTTATAACATTCGTCAAATACACTGACATTTTATTCCATATATTTCCTCTACAGGATTTATTCTTTCACATAATTATTTATTATTTCTCAAAGTTTATTTGTTCAGATCGCGTTCTTATTCTGTTATTAGTTATTTAGAGACATCCCTTTACTCAAAACTCCGGTGGATTTGTACACAAACACTTCCCCGACACCAAAACATAATGAAAATCTTCACTCACATGTTATAGGTCGTTCCCTGACCTTCCTTCTCGTGCGATGTGTCATTTTGCCCACTCTTTTAAATTACTCCATCTTGTACAAATTCATTACATGTACAGACATATCTTGACACATATTTAACACGTATACATTTAACACTGATAACATTTTAAATACACTGGTGTATCCGTTTAGAACACACAATAAAACACTGAAAATATATTACTTTTAACACAAAATCTTGATATATTTACACTTCACAAATTCTGATCACTAGGCTGCTATTAAGCCTATCACACGTGACCTCTTGACCTCCCGTCTCCAAGGGTGAAATTTATTCAATGTCGGCTTCCTATCCTGCAGAATATGAAAGTCTCGAATCATCTACTTCCTCCCTGCAATAGCACTCCTTCAAATCCCGTTCCTGACGATCTGCTATTTCTCTGACTCGAACGGCTCCCTTTTAGATCCTATTAATTGATCTTAGCGAAAGTCTGTTCTGTTCACGGTCCCCTCGATAATCTATCGGTGACCTATGGATTTTTTAGCAACTAATACTTCTCGTGTCTTAGTGCTTTTTGAATAGTTCGTCTGCTTTCTTGAAACAATGTCTATAGTCTCCTTCTCTTCTCCGCTTATTCGGTTCTCGAACTTCTAATCTTCTAGAATACTTTGCGAACCTTATTCTGTCTGTCCCTGCTCGGGTTCTTTAAATTTGATAAAATGTTTATCTCGCTGTTACGGTACTTCCGTACGTTATGATACTTTTGGTCATTTACTTAAAGACCTATCGCCCTGAGTTCTAAGTTCGCAGCCTGCTTTGACTGTATTTAATGAACTTTCACGGTAAACTTTCTCCTGTCGGACCTAAATCTTGTAACTAGGATTTTCCTAATTCTCAACACGGCGATACTGTAATATTTCTTCTTTGCAACTCCTTACGGATGCACGTAAGTTATTGATACCGCGACGCCCTGGCTGTCGGATATTGTCTATGTGATGTGATATAGCATCTCCCCTCAAGGAGTACTGGTAAACTGCCTTCGATGTGTTACAGCGTGACGCCCCCTCACGGACTGTCGGAATACTGCATGCTTGGTCTGGCTTGGCCTGGACTTTTATACTATTTAGTCAAAAATAAATAAAATCCTAGTTCTTTTCGTGACCAACTTTTGAAATAATTGTCGTACAATTATAAAAATTATATCTCCAGAAAGCTCGTCTTCCAAACGTCAAATGATCTCACTGCGCATAAGAATCGATCGTGCATTTCTGAGATATTAATTAATTTGTAGTCTTCAGCTGCGTGGGTGGTGCTGTTCATTTTTAAATTCCCCACTCCTCGGGTATCAGTGAATCCCCGATGACGTATGCTGCGTTTGCATTTCTTTCCTGGGCAATTATTAAAAGCTTTTTCTTTACACAAAAATCTCTAATCCGAAATGATTCACAGTACTGTATTTATTTACTTATTTTTATTCCTGCAAATGGGTTAAATTTAATTATTCTTCTACTGGCACTGCGGGGCTGTTGCCGTTTTACTGCAAGGTAAGCTTGATTTCCGAGTCGTGCTTCTCTGTCTCACAGTCGAAACTTTCCACTCGTTCTATTAATACTCATGACCGGCTCCTTATCATTGAGTCAAGAGGCATGATCTCATTTCCTGAACACCTGGGTCCGGCTGCTTGCGCAACGTTATGCTAGAATCCTTGCTTGAAATCTTTCTACGTTCCATTAGAGACTGTATGTTTCTTTCATTCCTTTCACAAAATACATGGATTCGACCCCTTTTGAGCCAATGGTACATGGGTTCAATAACAGACGTTAGTATGCGTTTTCTCGTGTTAATTTCCGATCAAACCTACCGTCTCCACATATAAGTCGTGTATTAATTCAAAAGAGTTCTCCAAAACTCACTTCCTATGCCATAATACCAAATGCTTATCCAAATAGTCTTGCCTATGCAACGACTTTACTTCCATGCGGCAAATACCTCGCAAATGACACCTCGTATACCATCTGTATACGGAAATACAAACAATTTAATACACACATAAATGTTATCACCATCTCCTTCACTAAACTACAGTAGCATTTCCAAGAATTGGCATACTCCTCAGCGTTGCCATAATCACCGCTGGTATATCAAATAGTTACTTATGTTGTAATTACGTTACTTTTATACATGCAAACGACTTTAGACACAACGTGTAAGACCTCCTTGAGTTAACTTTCAAAACGATACTGGGATATCGACATACTGTTGCATACACACTTAATAAAATACTGTACTGTCTCTCCGTACTCCTCTGGTTTCAACTTCACACATGTAGCAATACCACGTATACAATATGACGTTATATTACACACTGTGAATAAATAACTACAACTGTTATTTATGTAAGTCCGATAAATATCAATCTCGACGGGGTACTCTAGCTAGGAATTCCCTTCCGTCGGCTGATTATAATCTTCCATGAAGATTAATCTCTAACCTATTTAAATGAATGGAAGATCTTAGCTTTCTCCTATAAAAATAAAGTTTGTCAAATTCGGAATATGTCTCCATTCTATACAAGAATGTCTATGAGTTTTATGACTTTCATCGGTATCGTGACGAATGTTTCTTGCCAGATCGACACCAAGTTCATAACAATTTTGTGATATTTCACAATATATCACATGTTCTTTCTTCTTTTCTTCAAGTTTCTTCTCGACAAAATAAGAACCCCAAATTAAATTAATAAAATAATTTAATTGGCATCACAGACGAAAATGTCTATCTCCTGAATTCAAAATGAATTCACAAATGTCGGAAATAAATTTACTGTTCTTCAATGAAAATTACTGGAATGCTGATTCCTTAAGCAAGTTAGCTATCTTAGTTCAGAAACTGGATCGTAGTATAACAATATAAAAATGTCGAAAGACGATCACCAAAAAGATCTCGTGGAATAAAATGCTTTTACATGGAATACATAAATGCGTCGAAATATGGATAAAGGAATTGCTCTAGAATGTCATCATATAGCTCTAACTACATATTAAAAAACACTGCTACCTTGACTGAAGATCTCGAAGTTCAAGTAAAGTATTAGGCAATACTCAGTTGCTTCATCCTTCAAGAACCTAGGCTGGATCCTAGTTCGTCCCCTCGAACTCACGACCTCGGACAAGGGAGGACTCCCTCTCCGGAAAACATCAAGCTCCATCTGGGATCGAACAGCGAACTCCCCTCCGTCAATCTTCATTGTTGCCGGGAACCCCTGGCATCTTGAAAATCTTCTTGTATCTTCTTTCTCCGTCATGATATAGTTTCATTATAATCTCGTGTAGTGTTGAAAGTTCAGCTTCATATTCCGAAAAAAATTCGAAATGGAAGTCATGGACCTCACTCGTATATACAATATTCATAAAGATGGACTATGAATTATTTTATGTAATCTCAGATGTTAAGTCCAAGCTCATTTGTATAACGCTAATGTACGAGAATGTTGGTGTACATAACGTCTCATGCTTGCTTGAAAAGTAGACAGTCATGAAAAATCTACTTATCGAAGCTCCATTGTTGCTTCGAATGTATTCCTGGTGCACATAATTTCTTATTCCATAATCACAAGCATATTAAATTTCATAAATGCCTTCCTTGCTGAATATACACGGTCATTATACTTGTGTAGCAATATACTTCTTCAATGAAAATGTCAATCACTGTTACTCACGTGAATCTGATCACACGAATCTGTATTCGCTGCAGTCTGGTTGGATCTAAAATGCTTTAATGCGATTGAGTCCGTCACATTTATATTTCACTTCTGAAATGGCTATAAGTCTTAAAGTCTTCCTTTGTTCACGCTGAAAATTTATATAACACTTCTTTGCGTTCTGTACTAGAGTCTGTAGTTGAAATATTTGTTCTATTAACAAATAGTCAAAAGTTATTGCGATATGAACTCCCCCCTCAACTTCACACAGATCGCAAGCACGGGCGATCTCCACAAGCTACCCTCTAAATGCGCTGTCTCCATGAGTTTACCAAACTCGGACTCGGCTAAGACCTTCGGGACTGCAACGCTCCCGGAATATACGTCTGTACACTTCCAACTTCGCAGGAACATGAGCCCTGACACCGTGCTTCTCCCCTCCAAGACACCAGATCTAGCCGCCATTTTTCGCTCCCTCGGAAAATTTAGCACGCACTAGAAAAATGCTTATTCTGACGTATTTCGACCTCCCGTCGATTTTCAAAATATCTCTAATATTTTCTTATAATTTTCTTCTTATTATCAATCCATAAAATAACTCTCTTGGAGCCTAAATGTGTTAATTCTCCATATAATTTAGTTGAAGGAACTCCCGTCTTCACTAAGACTTCTCCTCATTGGCTGCGGGCTTATATCCAATGATATAATTTATAACAATATTAAAACATTTCCTGTGATAAATCTCTGTTGCTAGGTCAATTCTAAGCTTCTAGAACCTTCTATTGCGCAATAATATCACGTGACGGAATCTCCCACCTTGCTCAACGTAGCAACACGACTCGTTTGTGTCAAGTTCCAGCATTTATTCGAAAATAATCCCATTTTTATCCCAAATAATTCATTTTTCGGGGGCAGAACCAAACCATATAACCGCTATGACAGCACAGCTGAAACTCACTGACAGAATGTTACGTCATTTGACGCACATGAGCTATCAATCCCACATGACATCTGACAAACTTTACAAGTGTCGAGATTTCTTTAGGCTCGTCATTTCACAACTCCAGGAAAATGTTTACTAACGCATGGTGTAAAATGTCCCACGACGGTAAGATCATAACGTGAAGTGTTGGATTGATATTAAAGCTAAGACGAACCAAGGAGCTGTCAGACCCATGTGCGATAACGGAGGGTTTTAAAAGATATTTCTACACGAGGACGGAGAATATTTCGCGCGCAGGATATTACAGTACTAATCTCGTGGGTTTCGCACATGTTGAGGTGCGGAGCGACTTCGCTTCCACACACTGGCCCATGAACGACAATGCTAAGAGAGCCGAGTGATGACACTGTTTATTTCTATTCGCCATGCTCTTACTTCACTCACACTGACATTCTAGGTCTAAACCATAGTATAGTACTTGTTTAGTGATCCATGCACCTCTTCACCCCATTACTTCAAACAGACAATACTTATTCTTATCCTCTTAAATACTTGACAAATTATATTAGTGGTCTCTATAAATATCCGTCATTACCTAACCTACTACTAGTATACGGTACTAAAATAAAATCCAATGCTTGCTACTATATCAATATTTATTAGTACATCCCTCCATGAATTTAAGTTAATATTCCACAAACGGTAAAATTATCCCTATCATTAAAGCAGTTTTATTCCCATAATTCAATGATTAGTTGACATTTTACTTTACCATTTCTTAATTACACTATCTAGCTTCGTTCATACTTAATATATTTTATCATTTATGATACCATGTGATCTGTTTTACATCCGGTCGCATCAAAATTAACCCTATCTATGTAAATCATACTCAAGGTTATATACCGGTTCCTTGTGTTCTGAATTACTTTTATATTCAGTTGATGCATGCTTAATTATTAAAAATAATATTCTCATTGTGATGAATTCTACGAGAGGCTTCACCCTATGGATATAGTCATAGTCTGACCTTTGATTCCGATCATACTGTATCTTCGCAATTGGCCCCGTTGGCGTTATTTAATGATTCTATCTTTCTTAGCTGATTGTTAGATTTGACACACACTTAGATTTCTTAAGCAACACAGATTTCACAACATTTTTACAGTACACTTTAAATTATTTACACAAATAGAGTACTGCTTAGTACCACTGATAAAACTTTCTAGGTTTGATACACTACGGTCTTTTGACTTTGATCAAGCGTTCCCCTCTTTGCGAAAAGGTCGGTTTGATTTCCATGTGTCATCTTTGTAGTGTTTCTTACGTGGTGTTCTACTTCTACTTTTATCTTAAGGCAACGGCTGCCTCCTTCCCAATTCTTCCACAGGTCATCAGACAAAAAATCTACACACACCTAAGCACATGGGGATAAATAAGCACGTTGTCTTAAGTTCCTCAGTTGAAATAACTATTTGTCTGCAGACACACGTTTGTTTATTAATCAACATTTTGTTTCACTTCTCACTAATGAGAAGGCAAACTTCTCTCCCTCCATTTATGAAACAATGCAATATTTTAATAAAGCCCTCAATTGACTCAATGCCAGTAAGAGGGCTCCAACCATTGATGCGAAACAAGCATATGACGTTAAATATCGGTGCCCCCTGTGTACGAGTATAGAATAAAGACTTCAACCGTGGAACTAAAACAAAGCGACGCCAGCGAAAATTACACGTTAATTCAGTTTTACGTTTTAGGAGTTTAACGAGAGAATGAAATCTGAGCCAGTAAGACGACTCCAGCCAAGTACGTCACTTCATAATTCAGTACATTGTACGAGTATTATAGTCCAGTAATATTGGGGTTTGCTGTGGGAGTAATTAATGTAAAGCTATTTTTTTGCACAGTGGTCCTATTTGATGTGCTTAACAACATTTTAAAAGTCCCCAACTTTCCTTGAATTCCAGACCCTGGAACTCCTGGAGTCCAGGAAAAGTACATGCTCTCACTAGAATTGGTATTTATTGCGAACGGTTGTACCAACATCGACCGGAGATGACCCTAATTAAAGAAGTATAGAGTTACATTCTCTAGTAGTTGAAGTGCCGGAAGCGAGAAACGTCAGGAAATTACAAGAAAGTTCGTATTTCCGTCTCGATGTTTATGTTAGTGGTGTGTGAGTGGTTTAATATGGCAGAAATCACAATAATGCTCAAAATAGACCATTTAGGGAATACATTTATCTTTCCAATAGTGTATGGTTTTTGTACGGCCAATAGGGACTGAACCACGAGCATTTAAGGGGTAGCGTGCGCATCGTTTCTGCATGATCCGTAAGCCAGCATTTCAATATCAGAGAGCGCGGAACGCTTGTTATATGATGCCATTATTCTGTGGTGGGATTTTCACATAATAGCTTGTTAAAAGCCAAAAATAAAAGTACTAATTAAGAAATATACTGTGATTTCACATTGTCGGTGCGTTTATATGAAAGTATTACTATTCTACATTGCACAAACGTAATTTACCTACCATACCTACAAATAGTTAGGATCAGTTTCGTCATCCACAAATACATCGCCAAAACTGTATAGGCAGACATATTGACGAATAGGTAATTACTGACCATCCGTATGTACTGTACCCGAATTCACGTAACTACCAACAATTATCCGAAGGTGGAGAGGATTGCACACGACGTTGATCCTTAGCTAGACAAATCAACTGTTCCCTGCTGGCTGGCGAAGTTAAGGTACTCGTCGCACACAAGTTTATTAAAAGAACGAATGCTTTACTATCTAGCTACTTGAGTTCACATCTGTTTACACAAGGAGTGTGAGATTCTAGAAACCTCGGAGTGTGACGGGTGTGAAGAAGGATTGGATGCCTATAACTACTCTATAGTACACTGGTAACTTACGCTATGAAATTAAGAATTCGTGCATTAATATAAAATGGAACCGGAAATCTAAAAAGTACCAGCTAATATTTATTAACTAAGGACAAAATAAAATTTAAAGCCCTTCTGAAACGTAATATGGAATAATAAATATTAATATTAATAATAACAATATTTCAAAAGAAATAAATTAAATCACCGTGATTTCGGTCTATGAATTTCTTAAGCAATCCTAATTAAGGAGTTTAAAAAATCGTCTTCTAAAGACATCTCCGTCTTCTCTATCACATCTATAAATGTCCAAAACCTGTCAACAGCTATCTTATCCACGCTGTAAAATACTAGTCTTAAGTCTCTTTATAAACACAACTTGAAATTTATACAACATTCACTCTTTAATCCTCATTGAGGCAGATGATCTCGTAGTTCCGCCCCATAAAACAACAATGACTAACTAACTAACTAACTCTTTAATCCTGTCTATCGCTTTACTAGCAACAACTATTTCTAAACATATCATAAATAAATATAATTTATCTAAACTATTTATACATTCTTCAAAGCTAAGAATCACTTATCAACGCTCTTATCGACACCCTCGTATAATAATCTCTACTTTCATTTTACATTGTCTTATATTACTCACGTTGATCTCTGGTGTTTCTTTCTAGTCATCTAATTAACATCAGAACAAACAATAAAGCTAATTCAAGTTATAAATAGGTCAAATCTTTGTTAAAATGGATTAATAATAATGTTACATAGAACATCCTTCCTCGATCTACATTTGCTATCAATCATAGTTGTATTACATTAGATCATAAACTCTGATCCGCTGCGACTTCCATAAAGCGTCATATTACTTTCTAAATCGCTGATAACACCCCAAATTGTGTATAGACTTCACCAAGTTTTACTCAAGCTGTACCAATATCGCACATGGTTCCTCTGACATATAACATCCTCGTAGACTCAAAAATATTCAATATACTAGCACGAAATTCCTTATAACAATCAAAATTCCATCTTATTGTTGCCGTGATCAATAAGAGTCTTTACCATAACCATCCTTTACATAATAGTAGACTAAATCATCAATACTCTCTACTTAATCATCGTGCTCACGTCAATACCATATGACTTCAATAATCAGCTGTTCTCGTCAGTCAGCTGTTCCTACATTAAAAATGCTGTGCTTCGTTTCCTTTAAAATACCACATGCTACGATATCAACTTACAATAGTTGATCTTGAGAATCTTCCTAATCACATCACACGTAATAATAATACATTGCTTGTCTCTCTTCTATGATATTTCATATATCAGATGTACACTTACTTCTTGCGTTACAACAAATGAATTATAACAAATTGACTGTTAAGGTTGCCATAGATCTAGAGTTGTCAAAACTTCATAAACTCACGACATAATTGTCTAGAAACGAATAATGCCTCGGCATTATCATATTAAAAATGTACCTCATTGATGGTTGGAATAAATCCAATTCAGATCTAAAATATCAAATATCTTCACAAATCCTGACATCAAAATCTAATAAATCTCGCTAAATAAAATCTAATAAATTCGAACAACACTATATTCGAACCCAACTATATCTAAACTTCGTCTATAAATTTTCCCAATCGTCGAATACAAGAGAAATCCTACTCAAAGTAAAATAACTTCGCTGAAAAATACTAAAATACTAAAATTCCGAAAAACATCAAACATCATAAAATAAAGTCCGAATTACTAAAAAGATGGGGAGTATAAAATAAATAGATCTTTCTCAGAAGATTGTCATAATCAATATAATCCTCAAATATGATCAAACTACTACCTTCTACCTTCTGCCGTGTTGATATTTTGCATTTCCAAACCTGATGGAACTCGATCTGCTCGAACTGGCATCGTCTTCCACAGAAGGATGGCTTCATTCTCACATTTCTTGGGTTCGATATCTTCAATACTGGATGGTACTGGTTCATATCTCGTCTCGCTTCTGTTATAGATAGAACTGTCGATATTTTTCTTTGATCGGCAGCCTTCTTGAAGGTCTCGTGGCTGGAACTCATTGTGCTTATTTATGTTTTTGCTGATAATTTAATTTCCAGCTTGGTGTAGGAAACTAATTATTGTCGACTCGAGATTCCAATTAGGTGGTCCATGATATAGTTGTATAGATCCACATACTTCTAAGTCACTCCAGTAATGCATCTATGTCTCTGTCACTCTTGTAATCCACATCTTATTGTTGGCTCTGTATCCCTTCCATGCATTTAGTAGTTCATTCCCATCATCTCCACAATATTCATATTAAACATCCTCGTTGACTCAATTTTTTAGATCATAATATACATTTTGTTATATTAATCGTCGATAAAGTTGAACTGTTCGTAAGTATTTTTGATGAGTATTGTTGCTTATAGTTTTCGAATAACTCACGTAGATTAAATTCTGTTGATTAATTTTATCGTTGCCTCTGCTTTTCAATATCGCTGCTAAATAGTTTTCACGATGTTGTAAAATAATGTTCAGTTCGCTGGAATAATGTTTATTTGATATTCGCTTTGTCGATTGCTTCTCGATAAAAAAAATCAAATTCACAAGCATCTCTTCACTAGACTCGTCGAAATATTCTAAGTTCTCATTACAAACAATGTTGAACTTTCACCGTCCATGTAGCCAAACTTGACAATAGAAGGCCCTGCCCTCGCGGACAAATGAACTTGCAATATGCCGTACCTAATTCTGGTCGGGACCACCACGTCCGTACAATTCAAAGTCTTTTTAAAAGAACCTCGAGGATAGGAGTCGAATCCCCCTCTTCTGCTTTCTTTAAGCGTCCTTTCCCAATAAGGAAATCAGAATAATCAAGCAAAATAATACCATTTTCCGTCCAGCAAAATAGATCAAATTGTAGCCAGACACAAAAATAAAACGATTCAAAAGCCGGACAATAATGAGAAGAAATTCGCGCCTTTCAATTATGTGAACGCTAATACATATAAAATCACTAATCTGTTCAAACCACAAGCCATTTAAATAGCGTTTACAACGAATAGCACAATCGGAAAACATCTGCACAATAGTAATCTAAATAAACAAGACCCGTATTCAAAGTGAGGGGTATATTCCATTACGTGCTAAAATACAGGTTGTCAAGCAAATTACATCGGGCAGAGAGGAAGAAGATTGGACATACGATGAAATGAACATTGAAATGCGATAAAATAAGGGACAGACTCGGCCGTGTGCGAACACATGTGCGCCGCTGGACACAGTTTCACTAACATTGAAACCGACTTAAAAATAATTCATCACGAAAGGAAAGGAAGAGCTCTCGGCATAAAGGATGCAATCGAAATACACCTAGACAAAAGTATTAACCCCTATAATTTAAACGAAGACTTATTCATGGAGAGATCACCCGTCTTCACTCTACTAGAAAGCACACCCCGTCGGAAACAAGGCATAACATAACGATGTAGTCAAGATAGATATGGTATTAATAAGGGAAATATATTATTGGATCAGGATTTACGATGTATCTTTCTCTTCAATAAACCTAGGTATTTATTAACGGCAGTATTAAACTTGCCGTGGCATTCCCATTAGTCCGTTTGCGCTTAAAGAGAGCTTGTTAGCTTATGGGTGGAGAGTTTGAAACCAGGCCTTTATTAGTTGAAGATTATCCTGAATGCAGTAACATACACCACATTTGAGAGACTAGACTTGGCAACTCACTACAAGTAGGCTACACTTGCACGAGGAATACACTGCACTTCGGAATGCGAGAGGGGGAACAGCCTAGCGAGATAACGAACCCTCACACACAGGAATTTCCATTCTGTCGATTGCTAACAGTGACCAAAAGAACTGCTCTCAACAGGACCACGATAGACTCAACCAGACACGTAGCCTGTACAATGCAATCTGAATTGACCATTTACAACAACCACATGTTCACTCCAAACAGGCAAATTCAGGAGGTCAATCACCACTTCCAGTATCTCAACAAGACATCACATAGACTACAACTGACAAATACTGACGATTTGCATTATCTCAACTAATACCGCAACTAAATAAGTGTATTTATTGTAATTACCTTCACCCATACTTTCGAACATGGATTTTATAGCCTAAGTGTAATGGATCTGAAGATGATCGCTTGACGATCGAAACTGGTCATCCAAGTGTATTTATCAATCTCATTTTTTTTTCAGGATGAAGGAATAACCCATCTCATTTGGGTACAATCGTGTTGACCGACTAAAAAGCACCGAACATTTGTTAACTAAGGCAACACTGAAAAATTGGCTTCAAACCTCCTAATGTTCTTTTTCTAAACAAATTATATTTAGTCATAAAATCACTGGTAGCATATCTTGTGGAATAACTCTTTATACATTTGTATTATTACCTAAAATAAAGAAAGACAGCTGACAATGGTGATGGTATCTGCCTTCCACTGCTACCAAGTACATGCACTTTCAACTCTTCGCCTTCACTACTTCTCCCCAAGAATCCTTCGTTCTTATCGCTTGATCAATGATTTGCTGTTTTATCTCTTTAGTTTCAACTTCATGAATGGTTTTGCGGTATTTTACTTCTCTATTGGTCCATTTTCTGATTAAAACCATCTCGCCACACAGAAATAGACGGTTAAAAATTATGTGGCTTCAAAGAGGACCGAAGACGAAGGCTCCCATCCTCTATGTCTTCGTCGTTGAAGTTAGTTTCCTTTCTTTTCAAATCCTTCGAAATAGACCCCTTCCATGTGTAGTTTTTGCCATAAGTATAAATAAATTAGTATAATTAATGAAACCTATATTTACAATACAAGTAAAATATAAACCCTGGTCGTTATGTTTTAACGTAGGCTGGATAGTATTTAAAATATATGAAACAGTGCAATATATACGCCCATTTAATGAAATAATCCCTTTTAGAATTAAATGAACGGCAGGAGAAAGTATGATCATACAAGAAGTTCCGTGAAGAACTATACAGCCTACTTTTCATGCCAATGATTATTCTACAGAATATGAACCTATATAGAATAATGACGAAATTAAGTTGGTAATATCGAAATATCTAATTAGTTCAAAATATACCTGGTATAATGTAGCCTAATAGAGCACTACAGTTGGCAGCTCTGGTGACTGAATATATTCTTAGTTCCATTTCTTAAGGTACAGAATACAAAATTTGGTTGAAGTCCAATGGACGTTACATGCAGTTAGACACTGGATCTATCAGCACGCGTAAAAGCATGTTGCCAACAATGTCATGCGTGTGCTGGTCAGAAATAATCTGAAATATTATGATATCTTGTTGTGCCAATTTTGGATGAAATCCATTTGTTAGTATAGAAGTTACATGTATTTTAAAATTGGACATATCAGCAGGCATAGAATCATGTTGGCAGCACTGCCTTGTATTAATTACTCCAAATTAATCTAGAATGTCAGGTGCTATACGTGTGCAAAGTATAGAGCTGTTGGCTTGCATACTTTCTGATATATTGATATTAAGGTAAAAAAATATAGACTGCATTTATTAACAGTTGGCAGCCCTGATTGCTCTTAACAATACTTATAGTCATATCTGTTATGGTACACATAGCACATACGAAATTTGGTTGAAATCCAACTGATAGTATAGTAGTTACATGTATTTAAAAATTGGTACTATCTGCAGGCTTATAATTATGTTGGTAGAACTGACGTATATAAGTTACTCCAAATTAATCTAAAATGTCAGAATATACGTGTGCATAGTTTAAAGCTGTTGGCTTGCATACTTTCTGATATATTGGTATTTGGATAAAATAAATAAATATCGAGAGCAATTATTAACAGTTGGCAGCCCTGGTGGCTCTTAAGAACACGCGCAGTCATATCTGTTTATGTACAGATATTACATACAAAATTTGGTTGAAATCCAATTGATAGTGTAGAAGTTATATGCATTTAAACATTGGACCTATCAAAAGGCTTAAAATTATTTTGGCAACACTGTCATGGTTGGACTCCTGGAAATTAAACTGAAATAGTCTTATCTACATGTGTGCCAATTTTGGAATAGCTCCCATGCATACCTTGCAAGATATCCAACATGGAGCTCAAATTTCTAGTGCGTTTTTTCAGCAGTTGGTAGCACTGACATCATTTTCAAATATGGACGTGAGATATTCCGGTGTACATCTTTACTCATACTAAATTTGATTTTGATTGCTGCAGCCGTTTAGGAGTTGATAGGGGGGGGGGGGGACACACACAGCCAGCCAGCCAGACAGACAGAGACACACACATTTTCCCGGATCGATCTCATAAGTCAACGTTTTCCTCATTTTTGCAAAATGTGAAAAGTAGGCTAAAAATATTTGTGATGGTGTAATACATTCTGGCGAGCTTCTAATAATGGGGAGGGGGTGCAAGTTATGAAAATTGGTTTTTCATATTAAATGTGTGTTAAAATACGAACAAAAAAATAATACGACAAAGAAACCTGGCGTAGGCTATACAAAAGAAAGAGCGGGTGCACCCACGCGTGATATTGAAATGTGGGCTTGCGGGCCTTGCAGAAACAACGAGCACGCTACCCCTTAAACGTTCGTGGATCAGTCCCTATTGGTCGTATAAAAACAATCAATACACAATTGGAAGGATAAAACCTAAAGAGTTTTATTTTGAGCATTTGTGTCCATATTTAACCGTCCACTACAACACTATTATAAACATCGAAGCAGAAATGCAAACTTTTTTAAAAATTGCCTGCCCTTTGGCGCTTCTGGCGGCGCCGGATATTGTAGGAAATGCAATTCAACTACTCAAGATGAATGTAGCTCTATTTTTCTTCTTAAAATTCGGAACATCTCCAGTCGGTTTTGATACAACCATTTGTATATCAAATAGAAACATTTTTATCCTATTCTCAATTATGAAAAATAGACTTATGTGATCACCTTTTGTCCGCGCGCGCGTGTGGGCATGTTTGCGTACGTGTGTTTGTCCCCTTCTAATGAAATACAATCGGCTGGAGCGATTTCAATTAAACACGGTAAGGTAATAGTCCTCTTCGGTCCGACCCCGACCATGCTCTTCAAATTTTATTACTTCTCATCAATCCAATATGGCGGCTGTGCGAAATATTTCACCGACATTCTATATCTTCGAAACTATTACTATTTCACCCTGAAATATTGTACAATGATAAAGGTAGCCTATGCGACTTTCAAAAATCTGTTAGGTTCAGAACGAACATTGCGACCAAGCAAACTTGAAATATTTTAACAGACTTTTCTCGCGATTTAACCATCTGAGCACAGTGAAACATAGTACATAAATGTGTATATACATTGTAATGCACTGACATCTAATTTAGTTCAATTGTTTACATAACCTGAAGATGGCAAATCTGCGAAATTTTAAAATTTAAGTTTTTATTTCTTGTGTCCTAATCATGCGATCCAAGTTAACGTCTAAATAATTAACCTACGCAATAATCACCATCTAATAATACATAACCTTATGGCCTACATATATAAAAACCAAACATGGTGATCATCCGAAATATTTAGACGCTTCTCAATATCTACTTATCATTGACCGCAATAAAACTGAAATTTTTTATGTGAAAAAGGCTATTAATATAAGTTCACCTATGGGACTTCCAATAATCTGGTGAGCACAAATCCAACATGGCGGCGACGCAAAATGTGAATATTTAAATTGACGTTTCTCGCAATTTCGCCATCCAAACCTAGTGATAATTAATGCGGCAAATGCTTATACAAATTTAAATCCACTGACATGTAATTAATTTCAATTGCCTTGATAATTTCAAGATTGCGGCTGTGCGAAATTTTGAAATCTCGTTATTTGTTCTGTCCCAATAATGTGATTGAAGTTTGAACCATAAACCTACGCAATAATCTTCTTCTAATAGTAGATAAGTTTATGCCATACATATATACGAATCCAAAATGGCAACCATCCGAAATATTTAGACGGTTCTCAATATCTACGAATTTATTACGGCAATCAAACTGAATTTTTTTATGTCGATAGAGGCAATTAACGTAAGTAGGCTATATGACGATTGGATATTTTGTAATTCACGGAACTAGGCCTACTTGTTACATTTTTGTTTGGGTTAGGAAATTGAATAAGTGAGCAGCAACGTCGCAGAATAATACTGAAGTCGGTGAAGCCTCTTTACGCATACTCCAAACCACACGTACCTACGCTGAAAGTATCTACTAGGACCATAATAAAAACTTATTGGTGCTTTCAATACCGGATATGTCGAATAACCCTCAATGAAATGAGCACATAGAACAGTCTGGTGTCAGAAGCCCCTCTGTTCGTATCAAAATTCTGCCAGTTCATTGGCCTAAAGTGCGGCCAACAGCACGCCACCAATAAATAATGAGTGCTTCTCTCTTCTACATAGTTTTGAAGGCGTTTGTTCACGCTGAGGTATAAACCAAACAATAGGGGACTGAGAGAGTGATTTGTACTCCTGTCTGATAACCTGTGATTTTGTGGTGAATGATGTGTGTAAATTTAATTTGTTTTTTTTAGGGTCTAGTATTTGGGTAGGTGCCCCGGGACTTGAAACAAGGTACACATGTTAAAATTGCCTGCAAGTAGTGTGGTAAAGTACGGAGAAATACCACACTCAGGGTAACTGCTGTCTGTCCCAGACTTCCAGCACTCCCTGCGGACATGGTATGTGACTTATGGAGTACGGCAATGTTGTGGGGTAATTGATACGGGAACGTTTGTGTTTGTCGAGGGCTTAGAGATATTCATAGTAATTCAGCATTTCATATCACCTTTGAAGTTTAATCCCTTACTATAATCACTACATCAATGAATCAATTAATGTAAGTATGAATGAATGATGAATGAATTAATCAATGAACTGATTATAATTAACAAATCAATAAGGTGATCACTTCACTTCTTCGAATGGAAAGTGTAGCATTCAACTTTGGAGCGCTGAGCAGTGATTACGATGTGGTAATTTACATATGGAATCCCTAGTTACCTTTAACGCAGACAGAAACAATTAGGTAAATTTATTGGTATTTTATTGCTATCAGCTTCACAAGTGAGGATTTGTTCATAATTCTCAAAGTCGGAGTGGAATAGGAAGCCCCGTTCTCCGTGACAGACAGATACTAGTATCTAAGTGGCTTAACAGGATTAGCTAGCACTGAAATGAAGCCCGTACGTTCGGGATGGTAAGCTCCTGCAGAGAAAAACGCTAGACTAGATCTCGGGTCACAAATCCCAGAATCCACTCTTGTTCTGAGAATTAGGCATCGGGCCAACAACAGTTAGCAAGCTGGCGTAATTGTTGTTCATGATAGAAGAGAACTCTTGATGTTGACTGAGAGAGAGAAAAGCAGGGGTGCGTGTTCTTTCAATTTCATTCCACCATAACTAGTCAATGTGATCCCGTTGTAAACAACCTCTCCGCTTTGAGATAACTCTGATTGAAAGATGAATCAAAACCATGTAGCCTATAACAATATACCAAGGAACTGTGAGCTGGACATATTCTCATGCAAGAGGACAACAAGTCAACAAAAAATTAAACTGCACATACAGTAGCATTGCCAGACTTTCATCTTGGCCATTTAAGGCACGCCTCAGAACTAGGGCATTCTACCGGCTCTTTATCTGTAGAAGTATATTATTAGATTTGTTTCTTTTTAATTTTATATTTTATCTCTTTTCTATACTGTTTGTAGTGAGTACTAGCGTGAAGGTCTCAGTAGCTGTAGCTTGTGCTTTCATTAATACAGTAAAATATAGTTTCTAGGAACGTTTGATGTTATTTTGGGACACAATTGAATACTGTATATTTAGAGAGTTTGCGGGTTAGGTGCTCTTAGAAGTAAGTTATGCACTTGTCCACTTTACAATACAAAATATATTTTTATTTATACATTTTGATACATGTTTCGGCCCTGTGAGCCTTCTTCAGTCAAAATCAATAAAATTCTCCTAGATCATTCTAAAGGTTGGTCTCTCATAAAAAATTTTGTAAATCAATTTTACATCGTCAGGATGCTTAAAATACATGAATATAAAATGCTTAAAGAAAATTAAAAGTTTTAAAAATGCACGAAATTTTGAAACGTGGGCTCCATTCTTGTTAGAAGTTAGAAGTTCTGATAAGAAAAGCAATCTAAATTGACTTGATAGGTTCTGGAGAGTATACGATGGCGAGACAATTTTAGATCCAAAATGTTCATCGGACAAATCATTCAGATTTCGAAACAATCTCTGTCTTCTTCTTTAGTAATTTCTACAAATTTTCCCAGAATAAGGTTTTCGATAATTGAATGTTAAATATTCTCTGAGGCCAATAACTTTGATGTTAGACCCGTTGACACAATCATAATCTTATTCTAAATGTTCATAAAAACAGTATGTGAAGGCCATTCAATGTTTGTTTACACCGGAGTTGATATATTGGTTGACATTTTTACATTAAGGGTCCAGGAGCAATTGATTTAAATTTGGCGGATGACCTCGCTCTTCCGCCTCGTCAAACAACAATCACAACAAAAAGGTACATTCGTATACATTTACTGATCAATCATAAAGGCACTATGGTCTAGTGGTTACCGAAGGTTATTGCTACTCAAGTTGTTGCGGGCTCGTTGAGGGTTATCCCCTTTGTATGTGTGTCTGGAAAGAGGATGACTCGGATCTTGAGGGAAAATGCCATTCAAAAGATTAAGACCAGGTCTTGAGAACTGATATTGAAGGAGGTGAGCCGTTTGAAAAATAAGATTTACTCCAAGGTAGGAAGGAGGCAATTAAACTTAGTAGACTTAACCTCCATGTAAGACTTAATGCACCGTACGCTAATTTTATTGCTGTATTTACACAAATAAAAAACTCATCACAAGCAATTTAACGTGCTATAATCCTTCGGGGAAAAGCCCCCTAGGGTACGTACGACACTGATGTGAGTTGTCTTTCCATAACGCTTTCTTAAAGTGACGATATATAACCTCTAAATATTAGATGTACTTTATACACCCCCAAGCATAAGAAAGAGAGAAAGTAACAAAGAAAGACATACAGTATACCTCAGGGATTTCTTACTAATGCAGATCTATGATAAAACAATCCCTGAAAGAAATTCTACCTAACTGTGAATATTTATTTATTAATTATAGACTAGTTTGAAGAGCGTGGTATTGTCATAATTATTTTATATTTATATTTTTATTATAATTAATGTTGTTATTATTATTACTATTATGGCTTCTGTGTTTCTTCCCACTGATTCTACCAATGCTTTCTAGCATTTATACAAATTTTACGAGTGACCATGCACTTAAAAAAAATCACACGTTTCTGAGCTGTACTTTGTCGTACACCAGCGAACGTTTTAAATGATACACATAGTTATTTATACACAAATTATTTTTACGCAGTTCAATATCCACAGTTTATAGCTCTCGCACGCCTTTTTGGGTTGGCCACGTTCTCGTCATTTTACTTTCCCATTTTTTCGAAGAAAATCATCAAATTCAATATTTTCGCCTGCAACTTCGTACAGTTGATAACGGCGATATTCTACACAGTTCTCGAGTTACTTACGCGTTCGATGATTTACTTAGGCGGGGAGTTTATTTAGATTTCACTAGATCTCGTATTTTCACTGAAAATTTTTCACGCACAACTGCATCTGACAAGCGTGGCAATGAAGTGACATGTCTCCGGGTCTGCGTCCGCCGCTCGGCCTGTAGTTGAGTCATAATACGTACCAGAATTAATACTCGCTCTAATGGAGTGATTTATAAATTTCCAAATATTAGTCTCGTAAGTTAAATGAATTATCCCGTTTTCATTGCCTATATTAAAGGTCCACAATTGAAGTTATAATTTGTATTACGCTGGTATGGTCACGGTCTCCTCAAATCTCCATATCCTGGCCTTCAGAGGGCATTCACACTGCTCCCAGTTCGAACCTCGAACGGTGTGTCCATTCTAAGCTCTTCGGATATTTATTGAGGAAATCTGCTGTCTGAAAATGTGACGCCGGTCCCAGTATCACTTCTCCCTGGTGTGGTCTAAGTATGGGGGTATGTGATTCACTCTCCATAACCAACTACACGCTTGGGGATCTGAGGATGGGGAGAGAAGAGGTTACGACCCTGAATCCATGGGCGCTGTTCTCCTTTAAATGAGCCTGGGGGGATGCCTTATCTATAGAGAATAAGCAGTTACAGACAGCAGTCAGCATGTAGTATAATTAGTTATTGTAGCTAAAGGGACGGAACAGCGACAAGAAGAATGCAATATATGTAATTGTAATTCCTGTTTATCCCTGGCAACTCTAATATCATTGTTCTACAAAACACGTCTTGTATTGGCTCTGGCTACGGATTAAAAGAGAGTTGCACGGGCAGGTATACTGATAACACTATCACCTAGCTATACTAATATAATACAGCTGAAGGGTTTGTGTGTTTGTTTGTGTGTTTTTGTGTTTAAACGCGCTAATCTCTGGAAATACCAGTCGGATTCGAAAAATTCTTTTTTATATGATAGCCAGATTCAAGAGGAATAGTTTAGGCTATGTAAATTTTGGACAGACCACTCAATTCCCTGCATTAGGCCCTTTGGCACAAATCTACACCGTTTCACCGATCTAAACAAAAATTTGTATACTTACCCTTTGGAACCCTGCGAGTAACACTGTCTGCATGAAATTTATGACAGACCAGTCCATTCCCTGCATTTATGCCATTTGGCACAAATCTTCAACGTTTCACCGATCTGAACCAAAATTTGTATACTTACCCTTTGGAACCCTGCGAGTAACACAGTCTGCATGAAATTTCGGACAGACCACTCCATTCCCTGCATTTAGGCCGTTTGGCACAAATCTAAACCGTTTCACCTATCTGAAACAAAATTTGTATACACACCCTATGGAACACTGCGAGTAACACTGTCTGCATGAAATTTACGACAGACCACTCCATTCCCTGCATTTAGGTCCTTCGGCACAAATCTACACCGTTTTACCGATCTGGACCAAAATTTGTACACTTACCCTTTGGAACCCTGTGAGCAACACTGTCAACATGAAATTTCGGACAGACCACTCCATTCCCTGCATTTAGGCCCTTTGGCACAAATCTACACCGTTTCATCGTTCTGAACCACATTTTGTACACTTACCCTTTGGAACCCTGCGGGTGACACGGCCCACTTTAAATTTCGGACAGACCACTCCGTTCCCTGCATTTAGGCCCTTTATCACAAATCTACACCGTTCCTCCTAATTGCACCTAATTATACATACCCTTTGAAACCCTGCTGGTAACACTGTCCACTTGATATTTTGGACAACTCACTCCATTCCCGACATTTAGAATAACAAACAAACTGAACTTGAAAACCATGTATTAAGGCCCTAGAATCATTCATGTCCGTAGTAGTGTAACTGTAAGAGTATTTTAATAAGTCTATTGTTGACTGGCAATTCGGGCTGCATCACGTCGCCCCTACCAGTGTTCTGGTGCAGAATTGTGAAAATAGTTAAATCTTGCGCTGCTTATAAATTGCAGTCACGGGTAGAAATTAGTGCAAAAAGATTTCTTTTCCCCCTTAAAATACTTATCATCATGAACATATTATGCATCTTTATAAGTGCAATGGTGTTGGTGCAATACATTGAGGTTTTCAGTTGCAATAAGCGTTGGTGCTTTCAAATTTACCTTAATTTATTCCGAGACTTATCGATGAGCGCTATGTGGCCATAAATGATACTATTGCTACCTCAGGAGCTCGGGACAGCCAAAGTTTTCCAAAGTTTTCTGATTATTTTCCTACGGCGCTATGCAACAAAAGACGACACTATTGGTCTCTACATTTCTAACAGACAATGAGATATAGGCCCTAGGCAGTGTCTCTTATTTCACTTACTCCTCTTTCTAATCATTTTTAGAAATTTGTTTGTAAATTACATGTGTCAGTGCTGTAGTTAGTAAATAGCCGTTTCCCTATTCATTATTATCATTAGGGGAAAATTACCTAAATGTTACGTCCATTATACTGTACTGCTTATCACCCTCACTACAACCACCACCACCACCACCACCACAAAAATGTATTTTTTTTCTGTTAGTTTTAATATCACGTGCCAGTTCTGTAGTAGTATTCATTATCATCCATAAAACAAATAAATCCACCGGGCGAAGCCGGGCACTACTGCTAGTTTATTATAAATTGTCATCATAAATGAGACTACCCCGCGAAGCATAGAAAATTAGAGCTAGTGTACTGTAGGCTGTCCACATATCACATACACAAGTACGAGTACAATTCGAATTGGTTGCATCTGTGTACTGTACCTATCACCGAAAAATAGCAATGCACAGTGACCAGGCACTACACTACACACTGCCGGTAACTGAATACCTTTCTATCCATCTGAAAAGAAGTATTCATGCTCTGGAATTTACTTTGGAATAAATCAAACTAGCGCAGTCGAGTGTGATTCGTGTGATCTCAAGGCGTGTTGGGAATAGAAGATGAGTTTTTTAATCAAACCAAAGCATAAATCTACTCATCCAGCAAATTACATTTTTAACTAAAATAACAACTGCAAGCTTCTATAAAAATGACAAAAATTCGTCTTAATTTATTCATCACTACACCTGTACCGAATATGGACTACCGTGTCTAAATCATTATTACTAAATACTCCTCAAATAATTTGTTAAGTATTCGTTGCTTTTCCAATTC
This sequence comes from Meconema thalassinum, assembly GCA_946902985.2. Taxonomy (NCBI): domain Eukaryota; kingdom Metazoa; phylum Arthropoda; class Insecta; order Orthoptera; family Tettigoniidae; genus Meconema; species Meconema thalassinum. The sequence goes on from OX336389.2 coordinate 1,150,190,802, forward strand.
ATAAATATATTTTGTTGATAAAGCAATTGTATGAGCATCATTCTATTATTGCTAGCATAATGAAGGAGATTGGAATACCTTAAATAACAACTCTAACTAACATTTCTTGTCACCGATCAGTGTTCATTCATAAAATGCAGAACACAAATATAAGACATAATTGGGTTTCTTCTGGTGAGATCCATATCTATGTTTTCGTATTAAAACTCCAATAACTACTCTCCTTCATTCTAAATATATGTAGAAATTAGCTATCGAACTATCCTGTACTCTACAATTAATATTCATTTTACAAAATAATGGTGCACTCCTAATCCTAATAAATTTCAATATTTACATATTCAACATTATAGTTATTATTGTCAGCTGTCACTTCCATACATTTCTCATAAACAATTGTTCTAACTATGCTTCAACACATATTCTAAATCCTTCTCCAAGAAATAAGTTCTCATTCCATTCAAAAATCATAACTCATGTCATATTTCATTCGTAATGTTTGTCCTAACTTAATATCCAATACATTTATGACAAGAAACTCTAATAGTTAAAATTGGACTAATCATAATTTCTATTTCAAAATAAATGCAGTAATATCGTAGTTCCAATACAATTCTATATAAATGCTTTCAACAGATTGATACTAAAAAAAAACACTGAACCTTTCCGAACTCGTGGCATACCATTTGCTATCACTTTCTTTCACAATATTTATACCTAGGCAACATTAACCTTTTTGCTTAGGGCCTAGTTATTAATAACAATGAAAAATTGTTTGAAGGCACTGGGCTTCCTTAACCTTTGATATATCCTTCTCACGATAGCACCTGCCAACGCCATGATTGGAACTTGCTGCAACTCCCCATTGCGGCCGTGGTGAGTGATTTAACGCGCACGGCTGTGACACGGGATCATAAATGTAATTTAGCTGTATTGAGACAATTACTGGAGCAGCACTCCGGGCCATTCCAGCTGAGGTTACATTCTTCTAATAATGTAATTGATATAACGTCCCTCTTAACTACTGCGACTTAATAGACGCCAGCATACCAGAATATAGCCCAGTAGGCGATGTTTTAGCACCACAAATGACTTGATGTAATCGATTTCAGGCACAAGGGAATACAATCGCACTGAGCCGTGTAGCCCAGTCAATAAAGGTAAAAATATACGCTTTGTCGCAACTAATTAGAGGAAAGCTGAATTTTTGCAGGATGTTAGTATACAAAGTAAATAGCCAAAAATTACAAAGTCCCGACCCCCACCCCTCTTGCTTTCCCCCCCACCCCCACCTATACCTTGCTAGAGCAGTACTATGGTTAAATGCTTACAGTTCGAAAACTAATAAAGCTACAGATGTGATTGTTTTTTTATTTTACTCCTTACAATATTTTTAACAATTTATTTAAGAATAAATTTTTATGTAGACAACCTATTATCGCCATAATATATTAATATATGCAGAAAACTGTCATTGCATAAAACAAAAAGTAATTTATACTAATTATAACTATTTACCCTTATGTCGTAGAAAAAATATGTTCGATTAAAATGTTTAGCTACTGTTATTATCTTTAACGTTATGGGTCTACAAAAGATATTTGTTAACATGATGGCTTCACAGAGCGATGAACAGTAGCGGACACCGCGCATCCCGCCGGGCAGCAGCGTATAGCGTGGTGTGGTGACTCGGCCGCTTGGTTGTCTGCATGAGTCAGACTGCACGTTGCAACTTGTTTGTTTACTGCCCTCTTATCTCTACTACGCTGCTTATTGAGTCCTTTTCGTTATTAGTGGGCCTTGCCTGTTTAGTGTTCGGTTAACCATGGCATTGTGCGGTTCGTTGCATTTTGTGTTTCGTGATAGTTTTACTTTTTGTACAGAAATACAAGTTGTTGTGTTGTGCCAAGTGCAGTGAAATGCTGATAGTTTTGCTTGTGATGATAAAGCTGTTCAATCTTCCGTGTCAAAATTGACAGACCATATCAATGTAAAGAAGTCAGTCAGCAGAACATCAAAGCTTTGGCTAAATCTAATTCAGCAAGTTGACCTAATGTTAAATTTTATCCTAGCTGAGAGAACGGGAAACTGGAAATTGCACTTAGATACTGCCACCGATATGCTTCCTTACTTTCATGCTGCGGGGCACCTTCCTTACGCAAACTCTGCTCATATGTATGTCCAAGAAATGGACAAACTGCAAACAAAGCTGAGGAAGAGTACGAACTTTTTGTAACGAAAGGTCTTTTCACTATAAGAAGAAAAGAAGAGTTTTGGTCAGGAAATTGGAGTGATATGTGTATAGAGCAGTCTTTGATGAAGTCGTTATAGTCAATAGGAGGTTTAAAGCACGGTAGAGGAATAACTGAGAGCACCTTAAACAAATGGGTTTTATGAGCCCCTTCATTTTTACGTGTAAGTGAAGCATTTAGAAGCTTTCTTGGACTGAACTACAATACTCACGAGCAACATGTAGAGCTGAGAGAAAGCCGCAAATCCAGAGACCTACAAGATTTATCAAAGTTCAAAGCTTGGCTAAGTCAGCACAACCCTTTTGCTTGCGGCAGTAGTTAATTGGTTTCTCTTTCAACGGGATTGGTATCAGACTCTTCAGTTAATTGCGATGATGCGTTTGAAGTTGGCTTAAAAGCAATGGAAAATATGGTGGGAAAATCTTTCAATGACATAACACTACAGCGGAAGGATATGGTTACAACACAGGCAAGTTTCAAGTCTATCAAAGTGAGATCTAAAGAAGTTTCAATTAACTCCCAGCAAATATTCAATCGAATTTTATGCATCTGTGACAGCCCCGTTAAGTTGAAATCTTATTTTGAGTTCGAATTAGCATCTCACCCACCGTCACTATTTGACGAGGCATCAATACGTAAAGGTACGAAAGCATCGTTTATGAAATTATTTGAAGATGGAATTGTTGAAGAAAGCTTCAAGGCAAATGAAGATGTTTTTGTGATGGATGGTGGATATTTGTTACATGCTGTGGTTTGGAGAAAAAACAGCACTTTTAAGGAAATAATAGATTCTTATTTAAGCTCTATACTTTGTAAATACGGAAATAAAGTTACAGTGGTATTCGACGGTTATCCCAACTTTCCAACCACAAAACAGCAAGAACAAGAGAGAAGAGCATCAAAGAAATCTTCTCACACAACTTTTGTTGATGAAAATACAGTTTGCACAACACAACAAGCAGACTTTCTAGCAAACACTCATAACAAAAAGAGGTTGATAGAAGCAATTACATCACGTTGTGTGACTGAGGATATTTAAGTTTTTCTGCGGAAGGTGACGCTGACACTGTCATTGTCGACCAGGCAATTAAATATGTGCAAACTAATAATACTACAGTTGTTGTCGTGAACTGATACACATCTCTTGGTTTTACTCGTAGCATTAGCTCCCGAGCAAGACGCCAAACTTTTCTTCTTAAAGCCTTCGTCGTCAATGTCCAAACTGTACTCTGTCGATTTTCTTATAAATCAACATGTCAAGCAGCAAACTTGACTGCTTTTTTCTCATTCAATGACTGGTTGTGATACGACATCTGCTTTCTATGGGCTAGGGAAGTTAAAAGCAGCCGAGATGATACGTAAATCAATTGAAGACTGATCTCAGGCTGAGCTTTTCACAAAACAAGACATTACAAAAGATATCCTTCTAGAAAGTGGAGAACAGTTTATCCTAAGCATGTACAACTTATCAAAGTTCAAAACCCTCAATGAAGCCAGGTACTTTAAGATCAAGCAATTAACCGCAAAAATGTCTCTCAAGTCTAATTTTGATTTAGCAAAACTTCCACCAACTTCAGATGCTGCTCATCAACATATTTTGAGGGTTTACCACCAGATTCAAACTTGGTTAGGTTGTAAAATTCCGGCAGAAGAATGGGGTTGGCAGTATACATCAAATAACAGACTGATACCTAAGCCCATGACGAATCCTGCTGCTCCAAGTGAACTTCTTCTACTGATATCTTGTAATCGCAAAACATTGTGTGTTACAAACTGTAGTTGTCGTAAAGCTGGGTTCGATTGCACATCTATGTGTGGGAACTGCAGTGGAATGTATTGTAAAAATTCTTCAGACCAAACCGATGAAACATTAGAAAATGACCCTTTATACTGAAAAAAAGGAAAAACGTTGTTTATTATTAGGCCGTGTTAGTTGTGCAGGAATTAATAAGTTATTAACAATGCTATACAATGAAACTTTGGGCCGATAACCTAGATGTTAGGCCCCTTAAACCAACAATTATCATCATCATTACAATGAAACTTTATTATTTGTCAGCTATAAAAGTGTACTAAGTACAGGATTTTGATAATGAAAAGTTGAAGTTAAAGTTTTTATATTTCTTCATCATAAACTCAATGACTATTCAAGATTAAGGATATGAGTACATACAGCGGTGCCCTTCAGCATCGAGTGACAACGGCGCGGCGCTGCTTCGTCTGGCGCGGCGACGTTGTGGCCATTAATGTTCATCGCTCTCTTTGAAGCCTTCATTTGAACGGTAAGCATTATAGTAGACACATATTTTTAAAGCTAATTAAATTGTCTATAAGTTTTGTGCAAAACATTTCATTGTATGACGGAAGGATAAAAAGGTACAATAGGTTGAAGTTACTTGTTGTGTTTTGTAGTGGCATTTTTTTTTTGCATATATTGGAGTATTACGGTGAAATTACGCTATCTACATAAAAAGTTTATATGACTTAATTTGTTTAGAATTATGTTAGGCGTAAGATTATTAAAAGATCGCGTTTGTAACTTCATTAGTTCTTTAACTGTAAGCATTAAACCAGAGTACTCCTCTTGTAAGGTTGGGGAGGGGGTGGGGGAGGAAGCAAGGGGGGTGGGGTTCGGGACTTTGTGTTTTTTTACTTTATACTTTATATACTAACATCCTGAAAAAAAATCAGCTTTCCTCTAATTAGTTGCGACACTAAACCTTTATTGACTGGGCTAGTGGTTGAACCCAGAAACTTGGATTTTGAAGGCTAACGCTAAACCACCTTCGCCACGCAGGTCCATTAGAGAAGGTCACGGTTAATCCACTAAGAGTGTTTATTGTCCTACCCTTCAGAAACTCTATTGTCTGAAGCAATGTGTTGTAAATCGCTGGATCTTTACTGAGTTTTGAACTTTAATTACTTCTGGCGTTGGGTTTAATAACGACGAGAATGGAGGCGAGACCATGTGTGTGTGTGTGTGTGTCACACCGTATTGGAACATTGTAATGAACTGTAAATATGCTCATATCTAGGAAATTTTCGTCCCAGGCTAAAACCTTTCTTGAAATCTGTGCGATTCGCGTAAGTGGTCAACACGTTGTTAATTATCGACAGACCTCATACGAGTGCTACCATGTATCCACGCCTGCAATATTCTTCTCCAAAGCACACATTCGTTTGCTTCTCTCACAGCTTTGAGAATAGGTGACCTGCCTCCCTGGATGAGCAAGAATAAAGACACGAGGACAAAGTTGAGTAGTTCTATTTCAGTCCGTTCTGCACATTGGCTGTAGAATATGGTGATGACTAATTTACATCCCTTGGACACACTTGAAGATCCTGGCTTCTTGTAGCCAATCCTTGCCCAAATTGTAGCCCCAATCAAAAATACACACACTAGCACTGCCATCACAATGACACATGTTATCAGATTCCATGCATACTCAAATTAATGCAGCTACATGACCATGATCTTCAAAAAATCCTAAAGATATTCAACAGAGAGAGCAAACACACAGCCACTGCTTCACGCAAGGATCATTGTGTATGTAACCGGGATAATGGATAATGATGTCTTTATCACCAAAAACCAACGGCGGCAACTCGCTCTATTTTAGTGCAGTGCTGGATGAGAAGCTTAATAAATGAGCATTTTAGACATCTTTGTGGACATGATGATGATGATGACGATGGAGCTCCGCTGAGACCCAGTGAAGTTCTTTGAAAGTCACGTACGTAAATGGCCTGTGTGTCATGAAGAGGATGAAATTAATAAATTATGAATATGTTATATGAGGATTGTTTTTCAGTCGGTCAACACGTGGACGGGACCAACAAATTATCTCGGGTGGTTTATATTAGATAATAGCAAAATCCTACCCATTACCATTTTACGTGTTCGCGAGCACATTTTCTTACTCTGTGTTGTTTGTGTAGGCTGGTTGGCAGACCTCATACTAGCATGTTCATTTTACTCATCAACGGTGGGCACACTTCATGGCCATCGTGGATGCTTTGGGGTTGTGCAATGCGTCTCTACTAAGAGACATCAGGAGTAGGCGTGTGTACCGGACATCTCTAATTGTACATCAGTATCACAATGATTAATTTCAATCTTAAGCCTACAAGTACGACAACAATTAAAAGCACGCATTCACATGGACATGTTATCTTTTAATTATTAGATCGAATTAAATTGGAATTGGGTGCATTGATAACGGCCAATTGTTGCCAGAAACGTCAGCAGCACTAGTGCCCTCGCGAGGCACTTCCTCTCGTACAGGTACCTGTGCCTGAGGGTTAGGCACTGGACTGAGGTATACGTTTACTCATGTTCACCTCTAGTTATTAGTAATAA